>OY282594.1:13694116-15023381 GCA_958298965.1 Chrysolina haemoptera
ATTTTAGGCCTATTTTCGAGTCAGACAACGATATTCCGACAAGAATAATCAAAAATTGTTTTAGAATTTTGAAATCATTTTTTAGCCCACTGCTAAGTTAGTTTTTTTCACATTCTGTGAAAGTGGCATTTCTCAAACTGTTGTTCAAGCATGGTAGTAAGACAAAATATCGAATCATCATAGACCAGTCTCCTTTCCATAATCCATCCTTGAATATCACCTGATTACACATGCCGGGAGATAACGATATCACCATCACCCACCTCTCTTTCATCTATAGTATTTCAAAATTTCAAAATGAAACTCAAAACATTCAGTAAAGACATTTGGAAGTCACACCAATTATTGATTTTCAAATGGAACACCCAGTAGATTTTCACATTTCCAGATTAATTAAGAAATTTGGAATAGTTTGACATTTGTGAGTTCTTATAACGAATATAACGCCAAACCGCTATTTTCAACACCTCGACACGTGTTTCAATCACCAAGTGATCATTTTCAAGAGGGAGATTAAACTAAATTTACGAACAGAATTTTCCTTATTTATACCCATTACATATCCCTGCTAGATACCTGCGTCTTGTTTGTCTCAGATTCATTTCCCAATATTGTCTTATCTACTAATTAGGTAATGTTGAATTGAATGGATACGCTGGTTATTAACAACATGATAATAAACAATAATTTTTTTATCAAGCTATACAGTAAACTATAAGGTATCGGTCCATCATCTTTATTCATAATTTTATTATCTTTACTTATTTCTAAGCTTTCATAGGCATCTAGATGCCTGTTGTTGTTAACTTGTCTTACTAATCTTAATGAACTGAAATCTATTGAATGGTTTTGTTGCAAAACATGAATGGCGACTAATAATTTTTCTGTTCTTCCGTATTTAAGATGTGCTAAGTGTTTTTCATAGCGTACTTTGATAGATCTTTTGGTCTGTAAATAATATTTTGCATCGCAGTCCTTACATTTAATTTCGTAGATGACAGACTTTTCTGAATTTTCGACTTTGTCCTTTGGGTGACCCAAAAGGCCCTGTAGTGTCTGATTTGTTTCAAATAACACCCTCATACGTGATTCCTTGAAAATATTTCCAAAGTTCTTCGTGTAATGGTGGTATGGAACTGAGTTATATTTCTTTTATTATTTCATATCATTGATTTCAATATCAATGAGAAAAACCAAGAGAAATATATCTCAGTTCCATACCACCATTACACGAAGAACTTTGGAAAGATTTTCAAGGAATTAGGTATGAGGGTGGTATTCAAAACAAATTAGACACTACACAGCTTTTTGGGTAACCCAAAGGACAAAGTCGAGAATTCAGAAAAGCCTAGAACTGCCAACTTATGCGTGAACCGGGAGTTCTAGAAAATATCCGGGTAGCTCAGATTTTTGTTCCCAAGAACAGTATAAACGCAAAATGTATTTGTTTCCGAATTTTTTGAAAGACTCGGTATAAAACCGACTCGAACTATGTTGAGCTTTATTGAGTCGTATAAGTTTATCTGTTGTAGTAGTTCCGGTGAATTGACATGAAAATTTAACAATTTATAAAGAAAAAGCAGACAACGTTGGATTCTCCGGTATTCTAACTTTGTAATATCAAATTCAATTCTCAAGTGTTGGTAAGATGCAAAGCCTGGGGTCACGTTGAATTTCTTGTAAAAAATATACTTAATAAATTTGTTTCTATCTGTTTTATATTGCCTTTGGTAAGAAAATGTGTCCAAATCAAGCATCCAAACTCCAATTTGCTTTTAACCAGAGCGTTATAGAGATATATTATAGAGTTAATAGAACTGAAGTGAAAAGTTGAACGTCTTCACACATGCATGCTATGTTGCCAACTCCCAATATCTCACGGGAATTTCTTCAGTGAATGTTGAAAATAATCGCTCATACACATTCTACATAAAAAATTAAGTATATGATTTCAAGCTTGAGGTTTGCACTTCACAATAGTGTTATTAAATATGAATAAGCGATTATTTTCAACATTTAGTGAAGACAATTCCGATTTTATGGGTAAGTTGAAAATGAGGCAGGAGTAAAACAAAGTAATTTTTTTGGCATGTATAAGTGGGACCTGTCACACACTACTTTAAAATTGTTGCATATAGTCCAAAGAGGGTATGGGTTGCTGCTTCAGTATAATGATTCCATATTTACTAAATTATTCATGATTTTCGGATCATTCCCGTGAAGGTACTCAAATAGTCGCATATTATATTTGCATGAGAAGGAAGGAGTCTTCAAAAACGTTAAATGGTATGAGGAACTAACTGAAAACTCAGGAAAAGAGAGAGCATACATAAGGATCATTATTGATTGAGACAAAATGAGGAATTTGTAAATAAGTTTGACAGTTCTGATAGGTTTATGAATGAACCATAACCCCTTCGGAATACTCAGGTAATACCTTATTTGGGGACTTGAAACTAATTTTCGGGGATAACATCTAATTAAAAAGATATATTAATGGGAAAATTAATTGCGAACTATATCCAATTCTAGCATCAGCTGCGGGATTTTGTACCAGAAGACTAGTCACATATACAATAAAATATAAACTCGCTAAACGTCAAATGTAATAATCAACTAGGCAAATGAATTGTGAACTTCTTCAGAGTCTTTGACAGCTGATTTAACTTTTAATTGCCAAAGTTGTCTAGTGAAACTTTTACAGGCACATGTAAAAGGGACATTCATCATTGCTGTAAATGATTTGCCGTATAATTACGCGAGTAAAGAGGTATATTTAACTGGAAAATGTTTGAATGTTGTACGCTTTTCATTATTCATTGGATGAGAAGCAGTGCAATGGAAATTATAAGATCTCGCACTTTGTGAAAAAGTTTTGACTCGTAGACGAGCAGTCTGATTTTGAACTTTTGCTATAACAGCTGAGAGGTAAGAAAAGTGGAATTTGTCGCTATTACACTCAGCTATAAATATGGTATTTTGTTTCTTAACGTGTTTTTTGGGATTTTGATTTGCCCACCTGCGGAACATTTTCAAAGTTTTTTCTGTGACGGAAAAAAAGATTGACATTTTATCTCTGTGACAGGTACTAAAATATGACTTTTCAAAAAATAACTTTATTCCCCGGTAAAAAAGTGACTACTTTTTTCCCCGGTAAGGAAGTGAGTACTTTTTTCCCGGATATATACATAGGTCGAAAATATGATTCGACTGCCGGCCGTCGTAGAGGTCGGGAGTCATGATATGTTCGTCCGCCATTTTGTGCATTGAAAGAGTATTTTGTATAAAATATATGTTTGTTAGTGTTAACAATTAATAGTTTGTGCAATTGATTGCCCTCTCTTGATATCTACGGAGGTTAGAGGCCCTATGGCAACGGATTTGCTGTATCAAGGTCAAGGGGGCCCCTAGTTAAAAGTTTGTATCGCCGTTTTGCGTGCATCGCAACGAATAACTTTTATTTTGTGGATATATACATTTATTTATTGTGGTAACAATTCGGGCATTATTCCTGGTATCACTTCGAGTGAGACTCCAGTTTGCCCACGAAAGGGGAGTAAAGTGAGGTTATGGTTCACGTGGCACGTGGATCTCATTACTTACTTGAAGACTCTCGCTAGCTGGCGAACTAGTCTAGTAACTAAACGCCATACTGTGGAAAGAAGAAGAAGATATACATAGGTCGAGGTAGATATCGGCTATTGCAAAAACTGATCTCGCACGCATCCGATGTTCAGCTCGGGGCTCTTACCCAACCTCCTACCTTCATCTCTCAACATCCTGCACACTACTAACATGATAGGCCTTCATTCCTGAGTTCCAAAAAAAAAGAGCTGATCAAATGAAAAAAAAGATGCCCAACTGTCGCTTTGAACCACGTACCTATGGCATAGTAAGCCGCAATCCTATCGATGCGGCTATGAACCATGTTTGTATGTAGCTGAAATGGTTCATAAGAGAAAATGTGAAAGATCTCGCGAACGGAAAGATCTTAAGCCGTATACATTTGATTTTTTCATTATTGAATCGTCGATTTTCCCGTCACAGAAAAAAATAGTGTCGGGAAAAATAATAGATTTTAGCTTTTGGTTTTTTGTACCCCTCCGCTTCGCGTCGGGAAACAAAACAACATCGAGCTAAAATCTAATACTTTTTTCCCTTGTATAATAAATAACTATTTTCGTTCAGTAATAGAAGTAACGATAACAAATACAGTTTTGTTCACAGTAGAGAAAAAAAATTACACATATTATTTAAATAAAAAACAGTAGTATAGAATAATACGGATAACTCATGAGTGAAATTGAAATAATCATCCTTGTGAACTGAATTTATAATAATATAGGCAGACAGAAATACATGAATGAAGATAGTTTATAATTGACAGAATATTTTTTTATTCTGATTTTGAATACTTCCCGCATTCTATTTGAAAGTGAATTTTGAAAGTCAATGGGGCATCCTTACAAAACATTCAATTTTCAACCGAGCACACTAATAAAACATACCTTTCAAACGATTGAAATTATTTTTTTACAAACTTTTATTTAGTTTCATCTGTCCCGGTGTGTCTGTATTCAAATATTGCAAGTTAAATATGACACACTTCTAATCGTCTTCTAATTGAGTTGAAATTTGGCAGGTGTACATAATGCCGGTTACAATACAATAATAAAAATTTTTAAGAGAAAAAAACAAAATGGCGATTTTTGTTAGAGAGGAAAACAAAATAACGGCTCCAAAATGGCGGACGAGTTTTGTAATTATTTGGAAAAACGAACAAAGATCGGTCCCACAGGTTTTTTTTTAAAGAAAGTTAGTTTTGATAAAACGATTTCATTAAAAAATGTATTTTATAAATATATATACTCAGATGATTTTGAAAATAATTCAGTTTTAGAATTCATTACAAACGATTAAAATACAATTCAAGAATTCAATATTCTCGAGAGACCCAAACAATTTCCTGTCGCAGAAATTATCGCTAATTCTGCATATAGAATGAGTGTCACCAGTTCTCAGACAAAACAAGTCTCGTCTATGCAGGAAATACGTGACTTCGTCCCATGCAAATCACATGTGTTTTGCCATCCGCTTCGTTTTCGAAGTTTCAACTGAACACAAACAGTACTGTCAGTCAGTGGTGAGATCTGGACCGTTATGCGTAAAGTTAGAATATACGAACTTTTGTCTATTATTTTACGAAAATGTGATGAATAACGGGATGATTGAAGCCTGTGGTGTTATACAATGATAATATATAATATGTTTTTCCTTTACCATACACTTGTTTGTAATTATTTCTAGATGCGCATTGCTCAATTTCAAAAAATATAAAAAACTATGTAGTAACATTGTTTGATAAAATTTCAGGGGGTATTATGCCCCAATTTTTTCAAATTGTTAGAAAATTTCACACTAAATAATGTATTTAGGGACTGGCTCCTGCACGGTCCGACCGTTTACTAATTTAGCGTTCAGGGCCGGTCCGACCGTACCGACGTGAAGAAGGCAAACTGTGTTGAAAATGCGTGAATTTGTTTTTTCGCTTGCACTTGACACACAAACCTAACCTCAGCAAACTAACCTAGCTTGCGAGTTCACCACTTTTTCGAATGCTCATCAAGACAAGCAGCAAGTTTGTCTCCTTCTTGTCTGTAAGGTCGGACCGGTCCCTAACAAAATGTTATTGTACGGTTGACCGGCACCGAACGCAAACTCAGTAAGCGGTCGGACCGTGCAGGAGTCAGTTTTATTTATTTTTGATATTAACATTAATGGTGCAGCCAGTACTAGAACCAGTATTTATTCCTAAACCACATATCAGATTTAGCTCGTGATACCGTAGTTTTGGGGGTTGGAGGACACATTTTTGACTTGAAGGCAACTGCCGTAGAGGTGATAGCACTTCATCATCGATCCTGAACAACTTTCACTTCAAAATAATTGTCAACAAATGCAATTTTATTTCCCTATTTTTTTTTCAATATAACAACATATTTTCAACAGAAATAGAAACTGAATTTGGTGTACCTCAGGGTTCAGTACTTGTCCAATTCTTTTTATATTTTTTGTCAATATATATACTATATATATATATATATATATATATATATATATATATATATATATATACATTTGAGTAATACAATTAAATACAATACAATTAATATGAATTTACAGACCGATATCCTTCAGCTTGCTCGGATTCTGAATTATATTTACTTAAAAGTATCTGTAACTTATGCAAAAGCACAGTAGTCGAAAGGTTCTCCAGATCTGAAAGGTCTTCTCGACAATAAAACAGTATATACGGCGTTTCAGGAGATTTCAAGCGGTCGATTTTACTTTTGTAGCTCCATCTTTAGGATTAAATTCATTACTATTGAAGTTGGTCTCGTGTTCATGCAGTATATCTAGTAGGTACCCCAGGAACTCTGAACTATCTTGTTGTTGTCCCTGAAGGAAGCCAGGACGTCTTGAAATATTCAATATTTCATGTGGTGACAAAGATGACCTTGTGGAGAACTGTAGTAACGCGAAAAAGTCTTGCAGTTTTGAAAATAGCTGAGAAATATCCTTGTTATATAACAAAATTTCGTCATGAATAACGCCTGCAGGACGCTATTCATGTGACATAAATTGACCAAACCGACTTTTCCTATGGAAAACTTGCCCATTCCTGAAGAAACCAGATCGTCTGCCCAAGATTTGCAGTGCAAAACTTGCTTGTAATCGGAAAATTCAAACCTCGAATGGACCTCTTCATTTAAAGTATGAAAATCAGCTATTCTTACAAAATCTTGTTTGTTATTACTGTTGCCTTTATATAGATATCTAGCAGAATCTACAACCTACGTCCACGACGACCTCCCTTCCTTCGGGTAGAGTCTGATGGAATTGGTGTAACGTCTTCAATGCGTCCAATTTTCATGTTAGAACGAGCCAAAGCTCTGAGTGCACTCTGAGCCCCTGGTCCAGGAGTTTTTGTCTTGTTACCACCAGTTGTTCGTAACTTTATGTGGAGTGCTGTAATACCTAATGTTTTGCATTTTTCAGCAACATCTTGTGCCGCCAACATAGCAGCGTAGGGAGAGGCTTCATCTCTGTCGGCTTTTACTTTCATACCACCAGTAACTCTGGATATGGTTTCTCTTCCTGACAACCGGGTGGTCCACTTAAGACTATCCACCCTCAATAACTCCCAGAAAAATAATTTTACAAAAAATCGCCGAGACACGTCGTTTTTTGTTTGGACACCATTTGACGCGAAGAAGATATTTTATATTTCAACCCCTACTTCCCAGAGCAACCCCCTCTATAATTTTAATAGGGAATGAGGGTCGTGTCATACATCATTGTGAAGGTAATTCAATTCTGATACTAGCTGTGCAAAATTTTCTGAATTTGAAAAAGGCATTCTCGAGATATTCGAGTTCAAATGGCACATTGTTGAATTGTGAGTAAATAAATTATACGAAATAGATTATAAAAAATGTATTCACAAGAAATGTTCAAAATGACTTCCATTATCTCCCAGACAGTGGTAGAGTCTATTTTCAAATTACTCCTGCACTTTCGAAAATGTTTCATCTTGTAATTAATTGCCTGGCATTCAGTTATAATTCTTCTTTCCAAATCGTTCAGGTCAGTAGGTTGAGTTTTATAAGTCCGGCGAGCGTTCTATTGGACCTCGACGACCTATCCACTTGTTTGGAAAAGTTTGGGATAGCCATTCTCTCACCTGTAATACGAAATGAGGTGGAATGGTTCAATCAGATTCTGCAGCATATCCAAATAAACCGCACCATTTAAATCACCTTGGATAAATATTGGGCCAATGATTTTATTACCCAGAATCCCTGACCACACATTCAACTTTTGGGGCCATTGTGTGTGCTCTTCTCTAAGTAGGTGAGGGTTGGTCTGACTCCTATAGCGAGAGTTGTGTCTGTTCACTAACCCATTAAAAAAAATGAACACTCATCACTGAAGCAAATATGCTTAATGAATTGAAATTATGGTTCGATTCTGAAGCCGCCATTTTGTTTTTTGCCTTAGAAAAATTCCATAATTCATTGTCACCGAATTTATGTTAAATTAGCTTGCATACGAAGTATCATAATTTAGAATACGGAACAGTTGTTTTTCCCGCAAGAGGGAGCCAAAATAGGAAGAGGTAGCGAAAATTGACATGGCTGAATTCCTTATGAAATTACCTTTTTAATGATGTGTCACACTCACTACTTTCCCTATTCAAATTGTTTGGGTGATAGTGACCAAGGGGAGGGGGAAGAGATATGACAGTTGAGGTTATGATAGGAAGATGTCCCCCTTGGATTAAAAATCGACGTGTTTTTACATTTTTTTCAGGACACATGCGTTTTGAAGATATTCGATCTGTTTCGTTTTCGGTGCCCCACCCTGTATTCAATGTTCCTTTGTTGGAGGTGAAGGTTGAAGGTGCATCGAATTTAATAGTACACGTGATACTTTTTAAAATTTTAATTATTTTATGTCTCATGAACAAAAACAAAAATATGTATATGTATGTATAGAAAATTAAATACCCTTCGATTTTATTTTAAAAAATTGGGGGATGGGCCGTCACTTTCAAGTTTTTTTTTGTATTACAGAGTGTCCTTCCGAAAACATAAATAGTCGTTTTTCTGGGTTTTTCTTGAAAATGCAAATAACGTAGAATCAGGTATTCATCGAGCCAAGTAGCTTGAATTTTTTCTTAAATACTTGACTTGACTTCAAAACTCAAGCTTTTAAAAAATTTATATTTGACTTGACTCGATTAACGGCGTGAACTACTTGACTTTATATCAAGTAAAATCAAACTACTTGATATTACTTCTTAGCGATCCGTGAAATGCAAGTTAGGGGATTCACCGAGGTTACAGCTGGATACATTGCTGGATGACGACGTTCTGTTGAATATTAGACCAGCGTTGATCAGGGATAAACAGTGGTGGCAAATTGTCTATGTCTGATTTAAGTGATTTGTCCGTAATGGAATCGGAACCTTTTCAAAGCAGCGGCTCCAAATATATCGTAGATGAAAAAGTGTCAGAATTTGCTGACATCGAAACAGATGTAGAAAGCGCAGGGTCAGCGCCATCAAAGGCCAAACGAGATGAAGTTGATAAAAGTGTATCTAATAAAACGAAAACAAAAACGGATTATTTCATAGTCGAGCAAGATCATAAGATTGTTAAAAATACTGACAAACAAGTCAAATATTCCCCATGTACGGCGGTTTTGAAAATGAAAAACTGCGGAACATCTTCACTAAGGCGACATTTGCAAGCTAAACACAACAACAACAAAAATTGGTAGATCCAGCCCACCTGATTCCTGGGCAAATACCTTTACAGGTTCGAATAGGCGTAGCACAATTTCAGTTTCGAGTTGGCTTGAGAAGATCAAACAAAAATTTCATTTTAGCTATAACTATGTAGTAGTTAGAAACACAAGTGAATAATCTACAGGGTGGGTCAAAAAAAAATGTCCACATTTCTTTATTTTCATTTGTTGCTGTTTTTTTTAAATTTTGAATACCTACAAAAATCTATAGGATTCAAACAATCTAGTAAAAATTGTGGCACATGCTATACATTTTAATACAGGGCATTTCGAAAATATATCCTACTTTGCCATTTAGGAGTGCGGCATTATAACGTGAATATTATGGTACTCCATTTCTTCTTTACTAAATCCATATATTTTTATTTTTATTGCATTTTGGCAGTTAATCAGATTAAAGCAGGTACTAGTTTTTCAAGAAACATCAAGTAGGTAGCATGATTTACAAATACTTGATGTGTAACTACTTGACTCGACTTGAATTTCAAAAAAAAATACTTGACTTGAGCTTGTCTTGATTTCAAGTCAAGTAGTTAGGTAATCAAGTCAAGTAGTGAATCTCTGAGTAGAATCTATCCGTTACTCTTAGCACTGACTTTATATTATTATTGTTTTATAATCCATGAATACCCCTGATTTATTTCAAATATTTGAAATGGTTTTGATGAAAAAAAAAAAACGGTTCATTATCTTAAAATTCCGGATTTGAAGGATTCATGTTCCTCTCGAGTGATCTACCTCGTGTTTGAAGTAAATCTGTTGAAATTTTCTCAACCAAAACAGTAATTTTTCATTCACCAACTAACACGGCTTTCACAGCTGATATTAAACTATAATGACAATAACTAAGGTCAACAAATCCTTCGTAATGTATCTTTCAGATGATTCTACCAATGTGTTCAAATATTTTCTCCCTCACACATTAATCTTCTTCATGTGAGAAATTTCGGACGCAAGCAGTTTCAACGTATTGACTGAAGATAACAATATCGATGGATATGTTTGACTTGTATCAAATGGAATGTTATGTCAGATGTTGAACTGAGTTTAATGTTTCCTGTTGTGTTTCAGATCTGAGATTGTATGTAATCGGTTATTGAACATCATCGGTACAATTATATTTTACGAATAACTAATTGTTTGATTATCCAGGATATGAGTTCACATTTCTGTGATAACTGCAAAGCATTAATGAAATGCTGGGTACACTCATGAGAGGGTTGTAGATGGAAGGTATTAGTTATTACATGGAAATTCGCAGAGAAAATAAAAATGATTTTGTGTATGCTGACTGATAGCGCATACTTTGATATCAATTTTATGAAAAACTCTGGAACGAATCGATTTTTGAAATTAATTTATTGTATTTTAGGAAGTGTGATTTATATTTTAGTGATGGTCTTCAAAAAAGTATTAGAATTAAAACAACATTCATATTAAGACGGAAATAAAATCTCAAAGTCATGTCCACAAATAGGTTTAATACGTTTGGTTTCCCGAACTAACAAGACATGTGTCGGGTTTAGGTAAACCCATCTTCAGTCGACGGATGAATTATGAAAAAATGGAATTTACAAAATGGTGTATGGTAATACTTACATATTACTAAGTGTGGAGGTACATTGTAACTAATTATACATTAAAATTGATGGAGGAGATGAAAACAGTGTTTTTAAGGAAGGAATTTCCACTCCCACTGAAATGGGTACCAAGAACATTTACGAGAAAATTTGAACTTCATTTTTGTTGGTTAGACGCACGTGGAAAGGAATGTGTCATGTCAAAATTTTCAATATGAAAGATTGAGGATCCGGCGACATCTATCGGCGCGACAGTGTTATACTATTGTAACAAAGTGTAGAAAACTATAGGACATTTCTACAGAGACAAAAGAAGGACAGTGGTCTTTATCGGACAAGTGCTTCAGTAGTAAAAGCGTTAAAATCAGGTAAGAAGATATACCACTATTAATCGTATTAAATCCTAATAGAAATATTATAATATTAATCATTGGAAAATGTTAGTCAATTAAAAAACTGAATACAGTCAAAGTTAATTTGTTCATTCAAGGATGTACAAGAATTGTTATATATTGAATAGTTGATTTTAAAAATTTCTCATTAGACAACCTTTATTTACATCGTGGAGGACCTTTAAATCATCGTCAATATTGAAATTATGTTTAGAATTAATGATATGGTGGGCGAATGAACTACTTGAATTAATTTCTTCAAATGGAAGTTTTGAAATTTTTTTGTGTATTAATCTATGATATTCTTGTGTCCTTTGAATCTAGTAATTATTTTCCTTCCACTTTATCCAATATATTTAGTATTGCATTGAGGCTGGGAACAAAATATTTCATATATACTCGACTTATCGAAAGGATTACGTTTATCATCTTTATTATAAACAAGTTTTTTACAGATTTTGTATTAGTATAAAAACTTATATTAAGGTCATCACTGTACTGTTGAAAAATATTCTTTATTGTCTATGAAACTTTACCCAGATATGGGATTGAAAAATACTTATTTCTGGATGAAGAATTAATGACGTTGATATTGAGAGATTTTGATAAGTGTAAATTTTGCTGATTGTAAAGGATTATTATTGGTGCCAATTCGTCTAATAATATTCAATTCTTCATTGAAATTTTCTGTGTTCATGGGTATAGTAAATAATCTATGAAAAAGTGAGTTGAAAGATGCTAATTTATGCGATATGGGGTTGCAAGAAGAGTATGGTATGATTGAATCGGTATGAGTAGGTTTTCTGTAAATTGAGAAACAAATTGTTTTTCTAAATTTTTTAAAAATATTTCGGCTAAGATTTATCACCACTCGTTTTCGAATATTTTGAAATTTGGCATGTGTTCATAATGCAGGTGACAATGCAATAAGACATGTCAGGGTTTTCGGTGTCAAAGATTATGAATTTTATGTTCAAATTCATGAATTAAAAATGGCATCTCCAAGATCGTGGACGAGATTTGCGATTATGCTCATACTTGATTAGAAAATGGCACGTGGGGATTTCGAAGTTGGATATTTCAAATTTTTCGTCACAATTCGAAAATTAAGTTTAGTTTAAAAAACTAAAGAACACCGTTTTTTGCAACGAGGACTAAAAGGTAAAAAATTACTCTCAATGTTATTACCCAAATGTAAAAAAAGCGTGGGGTGCTTAGCAAAAGTTCTCTTGAACGCTGAGAATAATACAATTAAAATTAGTAATACTTTTGAGTTATAACATTGAAAATTATTTTTTTTTCTTTTCAGTCAATGTTGAAATTAGAGTCTGTTCTTCAGTTCTTCAAACTATATATCTTATATTTTTGTAGCAAAGTTCTGTCACTACCAATATGGCATCTGGGAATGAAAATTTTTTCTTTAAGAATTGAAATATTTATTTTTTTCAAGAAATGTTGAATTTTTTCAATGTCAAATTTGAATACAAACAATAATACTTCATTCATAAATCCACTGAGTATTAAATTTAATTTTACCAATCCTTTTCCATTATGCCACCAGTCATTAACTGAACGCTACCATTGAATATTTACTTCATTTTCAATTTTCGGATTACAGTCTAAACTGCATAAATTCGTTGTATTTATGGATTATTTATGAAAAAGCAATAACTAATCCATCCTATGAAATGCGAACATTTTGAATGGTCGTTAAAATAGTAGTGAAATTGAAACACGGCACTTTTTCAAATAATTATTCATTTCACTCGAATGCTTTCGAACAACGCAGGATCTCTATTTAGCAACTCAATATAGTCACCAGAAAAAGCAATAGTTGAGTACCGCACTACCAAAACTTCCTCTTCTGCTAATGAGTATGATGGCACACATCTACAATGAAGGCAATTCCTTCGGATTTTCTACTTTAATTTTTTTTCAAGTTCTGGTTCCCATGAAAAGAAAATCTCGTAAGTATGTAGAAACTGGTGTTCTTCTTGAATTTCTGAAGGCTGTATGCCTCAGGGAACACCTACCGAGGCAGCGAGTTCCAAAGTTTTGCCGTTCGGTGAAAAAACGAGCCCTGGGAAACAGATGTTCGACAGAAGTTCGGCATGTCTCCAAAGCGACGGCATATGGATGTGAGGACTGAGTTCGACATGTCAGCCTTGATGGGACCGCTAACGATGGAACGATTGATGATATTTCGGAAGAGCATGAAAATATCTATAAAACAGAGATAGATCGCCAATCTTTCTGCGATGTTCCAGATGAATAAGCGAGCTTTTAAAAGAAGTATCCCCGTTGAGAAGGATGACTCTCTTCTGAACAGAATCTAAAAGTTTCAATGTATGTTTGGGTGCTGCACTCCATTTATGGGAACAGTATTCCAGAACAGGCCGAATTTGTGCCTCATAAGTCAAATCAGTTGACGGGAAGTAAAATACTTCTTGGCGCGAAACGGAAAAGTTGTTGAAAGGCACTCAGCAATGAACCTCACATGGTTCTCCCATGAAAGGGTACTGCTGATGTTAATACCGAGCATTGAAATGGAAGATTTCATTGGTATGGAACATTCTAGGGTGTCCATTTGTTGCCTATTATAATCGTTCAATGAGAAATAAATACTTTGAATACCAACACGAAAAAAGTACGTTGGAAATAAATTAATAACACAGCATCTATGGAGGAAATCAAGGAGTGTATTTTAAAACACTCATATTGAAAATTTGTTTGTACGTGTTGGAACGTGAGCAGATTTTGACAAGTCGTTAGGGTGGAAGGACGTGTCTGAGTTGTACACACAAAAAAAAAAGTTCTCAAATTGAGAAAACTCATTTCTTTGAATATTCAAGTAAATTTCTCCTTTATATTGAGCATATTTTTTCAACACAAAACATTTGTTTTTTGTAAATGGAGAGAATAATGTTTTTGAAATATATACTTAAGCCAAGCATGCCATTATAAAAATGAAAGTATTAATTATTCAACTTGATATTAACGATTTTGTTCATTCAAAGAAACATAATATTTTGATTCAATACTCCATTTCTTGACACAAGTATATAAATTTGCATTGTTTTGAATGAAAATACATAATTTCTTCAGGTTGACATTACGATTTGTTTGAATTAGAAAAAGGTAATTTTTTGATTCAACAATTATGTTTCCTCGATACAAGCATAATTATATGCATTTGCTTCAAGTGAAGAAATACTTTCTTCAAGTTGATATTATTAATTTTTTCGAATCAATAATCCTAATATCTTGATTCTATACCTCATTTTCCTCGAAACGAGAACACAAAAATGCATCGTTTTGAATGAAAAGAAATAGTTTCTTCAGGTTTATGTTGACAATTTTTTCGAATTGATAAACATAATATTTCGAGAGAATACTTTCTTTCCTTCATATAGAATAAGTCAAATATGTGTGTCTTTAATTCAAAAAATATGCCGTTGAATGTTGTTTTGCAACTCTGTTTTTGATGGGGACAAGGATTTTGATAGACATAATTCTCAGTCTGGTGCAAGCACATTCAAAAATTTGATCATCATTATCATTCTGAAATCATAAGTAACCTATAAACTTAAAATATATAAAATAAAGTAAAGAGGTGCAATCAAGTGCAATTTAGAGTGTTGATTGATCTCTGGGGGGCTGAACTCCCCTCCCCTTTCAAAGGCCAGTGTGTATTTTCCCACCATAATATTCGGCATACAAAATTGTGTCGCTTCCTTCTTGGTCTTTTGTATATTGCTCGATATCACATTTACAGAAACTTCTTGAAAACATGTTTTTCCGCTGCAAGGTGAACTTTCAATAATTATGTTTGAAACATTGGCAACTACCTCTAAATTTTTGGTTAATACCGTTGACTTGTTTATCT
The DNA here is from genome assembly GCA_958298965.1 of Chrysolina haemoptera. Taxonomy (NCBI): domain Eukaryota; kingdom Metazoa; phylum Arthropoda; class Insecta; order Coleoptera; family Chrysomelidae; genus Chrysolina; species Chrysolina haemoptera. Next base: position 13,709,347 of record OY282594.1, read on the forward strand.
TTATTTTCGAAGTGAAACTTTATTGTTGTAAGTAAATCACCATCACTATTTGGCAATATCATTTTCTCATTTGAATAATGCTGATTTCTTGAGAATTGGTAGTTGGGCGATGATGCCACATTCACCGATATATTTTAATAAATTCACAGGAAAGGCAAAAAGGCCAAGTTGAATAAAAACGGTGACTGAAGGGTGTCGGTATCTTCTGTTATAATCTGCAATATATAAATTGGGAAATAAGAATAAGCAGCTAGGTCTGTGCCTAATATATCAGCATAATATTTTTCAGTACCTGATACCTACCTAAAATAGGTATAGGTAGGTGAGAAAGCAGACAAAAATTCTTTAGAATTAATGTTATGTGTACTTGAAATGGTTATTTCGACAAACTTCAAGGTGTACCAAATCTCAACAAAAAAGATTCAATTAAACTTCAGTAACGTATAATAAAGCACATGATATTAGGTATACCGGGTGTCCACGGAAGGTGGTGCGCTCCTTTAACTTTGTTGTTTCCGAAGATAATGAAATGAAACTTGGTGGGTCTATTGAAGACATAAAACTGCTATTTTTGACAAGTGACTCAACTCCATGTAAATTGGGGTTTCACCGGAAGCGACATAAACTTTCGATTTTTAAATGGGACAACTGGTATATTTTCATTTTTTTGTCTCCATTTGTGACTTTTTGTAACCTATTTTTAATATATTTTTTAAATGTATATTTCGATCTAGAGAGCCATGGATACGTTCAAATCACTAATTTCTGTCCTAAAATGTTTGTAAACATGCAACTTTGCTGTTTTCTGCCAAAAAGTTTCAGCTAGGTGAAGTTTAATTTTAAAAATTGTTTTACTATTTTTTTTTAAATGGCATATGGTGGCTCGTTGGGTGAGATAGAAAGAGCATTTGATTACTATTAATTTGATACCGCACACTATTGGGTTTAAAAGAAACTTTCTATAAAACACTGAAAATATTACGTTAGAACGTTCGTTGAATAAATATTCGTATTGAGATTAAAACACGATTTGAATTCATCCAGTATCATTTGACCAACACAACTGAAACAAAAACACTAATTTCACATAGCGGGATAGTGAAGATGTCTTCTGCCAAAAATTTTAGGACTGTAAATAATAATTTGTACCTACTTATCCTCTAGATTGAAAATTAAATAAACAAAAAGTGACTTGGGTATGGTATATGGTTGTATTCAAAATGTCATATGGAGATAAAAAACTGAAATATACCAGGCGTCCCATTTAAAAATCTAAAGTTTATGTCACTTCCGGTAAAACTGGAATTTGCATGAAGTCGAGTCACTTTTCAAAAAAAGCAGTTTTATGTCTCGAACAGATTTTCCAAATTTCATTCCATTATCTCCAAAAACAAAAAAGTTATAGGGGCGAGCCTCCTTCCGTGGACACTCGGTATAATAAGACCTCATTTCGAAATTTTCGCAATTGGGAATTCGCATTAAGATGGCAGCGCCAGAGATTGTACCTATGAGGTACCTATAGTTAAGTATAGTGAATGACAAGTTGTTGTTATAGGTTTATTCATATTCGAGATATTTTTTTCCTCTTCTTAATTTGCAATTACATCAAAATATTTATATTTCTGTAAACCAATTTATTTGAAAGCTAATTCATCAAATTCGTATAATAAATTCAACTACCTATAGGGAATTATTTAAGTCACGATACACACATTTGGCAATGGCAACAACAATATAATAGAAACTCTCAGATCATATTCAGGGATAAGTTCATATTGATAATTCAGCTATCAGAGGCATATCACTTCTTTTGAATTTCCAATAGGCTTGCGATGAAAAATACACTTGGCAACGTTTATTATTTATTACCATGTGACCAGCGAACGGCGAACGTGCCAGCGACCTTCGTGCAGTCCTGCCACGCCACGCCACAGGCCACAGTTCAAGTATTCCAGTCAAGAGTTAAGAGGTAAGGCACATTGAGGCATCAGACAGACGCCGCTGTTAGAGGTTAGAGCCGGTTCCCTTTTTTTGCTGTGTCGTTTCTAATCGCCACTATAATATTACTGAATAAACTGAGTAAATTGTGTTGTGTTATGAAAACATGGATATCCAACAACTCCTGAACTTGTGGAAGGCTGATGATGAAACCATATTTAAATTCCTGGGTAAGTACCTATCACAATAAATTACAGGGAAATAATTTATGGTTAAACATTGTGTGAGCCATATAACTAACTACCTATACCTATTGGCTTGTTTGAAGTCTTTAGTACCTATATATACCTGTCCTACATGATTATGAAGTAATCTTTTCTGTAGTTATTATCAAATCCTATATGATTTTGAGAAATATTTCCTTTTATTGATGTACTTTTATTAGTACTAGTAGGTCAAAAAACGGGCACAGACTATTTCGGAATTTTCATGTTCTCGGTTTAAAACTATGAATACACATTTCTTTGAATGAAAGAAATATTTTTTCAACTGTTGGCAAATACTATTTCAAACTTTTGATATTCTTGATTTGAAACTATGACTGCATCTCTTTAAAGGAAAGAAATATTTTTTCAATTGTTCGCAAATACTATTTCGAACTTTTTATACTATTGATTTGAAACTATATGCATGCATTTCTTCGAAATTATTTCTGTTAATTTATATCTGCGTATATAAGAATTATCGAATTCGTAATAATATTATATATATTTTTGCAGATATCAAATTGATTAAACAGATTTCGCTTCTACCTCAATTGATTCCACCAAGAGGCAGAGTGAAACAACAATAAAACTTGGAAGTTTTCTGCAGTGGAATGCCAGGAGGGGTTTCTTGTGCATGTTACGGTATGTAGCCTCCTCTTTCCAAATTCATACATGTTTCATCAAATTTTATATTTGAGAAAGGTTGGTTCAGTTTATATAAGAAGAATTGTGTCAATATGGTCCACCCTAGCAAATATGTTGTTTTTGTTCTATATTTTTACCATTTTTATAGATCTATATGTTTCAGTTGGTTAACTCCAGTGCTTTAAATGTTCCAATATTTTATATTTCTTTTATATCTCTTGACCAGTGACTTTGGAAATGTTTCTGATTCAGACCGAAAAGACTGGATTGTTCCTTTAATAATGTTTATTTTTTGTTTTTCTGTGATCTCATAGTATTAAAATTATTGTATCGTAGGTTAGATAGAAAAAATCATGTTGACCAAAGAATTGTATTTTTAGTAGTTTTACGCCATTGTATTTTTAGTTGTTTTATGCCAGAAGTTTGTTTTTATACAATATAATATTCAATAAAACTTTTCAATGAATACTGTTGTTTCAAATATTTTTGACACTACATTGTATTATTACATCACATCCCTGTTTGTACAACAACATTGTATTCAGACTAAATCTATACTATTCCCTCATAATTACATATTTTCTGCAGAAACTTAACTATCTTTCATTAGGTAGTACCTATAGCACTTTAGTATTTTTGACATCTGCACAAAGTTGAAGTCCAAATACATTTTGTTTCCTGGTTGCATAAACACAACATATATATTAATTTTGACGAGAAATATTCATGTCAATTTTCCACAGTATAATAAAAAGACTTTCGAAATCAGTCTCAATGGACTACAAGCCCATATAACAACTCGGGGGGGGGGGGTCATTTGACCCAGGATGAAACCTATACAGAACGATGCTGCTATATGATAAAATAACTTTAGGCACTATGCCGTCAATTCTTGGTGCTGCAAATGACTGTAACAATGACAACAAAGATGTGCTTTTCCGACAAAATATTCTTGTACGGCAGTCCTCACATTGGTAGATTATGAAATACTAATCTCCTAGAACCCACTGCCGTAAAAAAATAATAGGACCGGAAGCCAAAAAAAAAATTTAATTTCCGAAAATGAAAAAAAATCCTGGATTCCGGTCCCATTATTTTTGAACGGCAGTAGGTTCTAGGAGATTATCATCTCATAATCTACCAACGTGAGGAATGCTGTACAAGAATATTTTGTCGGAAGGGAACATCTTCAGATGAAAAATTATTATTATTATTACAGTCATTTGCACCACCAAAAATTGACGGCATAGTGCCTAAAGTTATTTTCTCATATACCAGCTTCGTTCGGAATATGTTTCATCCTGGGTCAAATGACCCCCAAAACTGTTATGTGGGCTTGTAGTCTACAAGACATAACGCTACGATTCTAGCTCTGAGCAAGCAATGAAAATGATATATTCAAAGTGAACAATTGATTTTACCCAAGCCATTTAGATTCATTTCAAATCAAGAATATGAAATTATTCTTTGATAGTAAGAAATGTTTGATTGAAGCAACTGGTATTGTTAAAGAGAGAAAACCAACATATTGTCATGAACAATTTATTTTTTCATATCAAGAATATCATTTTTCCTGATCGAGTAAATTAATATGTTTACTGAAAGAAATGGTTTTGATAAAGAGAACGAACGGAAGTCTCATTGAGAGTATCTTATGGAATCAGATTAGGAATATATGATTTCATCTCATATTTTGATACAAACAAATGATTTTGTTGAGAAGAGAATGAAAAAGTTTCATTATAAAAAATTCATAGATTCAGATCAGTAATATAATTCTCTCCATTCAAAGTAATCAATATTGTAACACAAACAAAATATTTTTCTTGGAGTGAATGAATGCAATTCTCATTGTGAGTAATTCATAATTTCAGATCAAGAAAATGATGTTATATAATAGAATAAATTGATTTTAAACTCAAAACCATGCTTATGTTGAAGTGAAGGTATTAATTTCTCAAAATGAAAAAATAAGATTTTTTTGAAATGAAGAAATCATCTCCTTCGTTATATACAAACAAATAATTTTCTTGAGTCAATGCAGTCATGCTTGATCCAAGAATTTTTTTTTTTGTGTGTAGAGGAGAAGTACTTGTGTTGTAAGGAATAAGCCATCAGGACAAAATAAATTTCAGCCAGATTCGGCCTAGCTTCTTTTTTTTGTCATTTTCTTGGTTCATTCTTGTTTTTTTGAGTAAACAAATTGGGTTTTCCGGGTTCAGTTTTAGTAGTAATAGATAGCAAAATCGTTCCTCATTGTTTTTTATTCAGTGTTTCTTGATCCATAGTCTTGTTATGTCTAAATATTTACTTCCGAGTGGTGGCAGAGGTGTAAGATTTCGTCAGGTGAGAATTATAGTGTTCTATATCCCTGTATTACAGTTTCGATATAAACGAATTTCAAAGTTTGAGATTTTGCCGTCAGTCACAAATCTGTAACAATGACCTGGTCCATATACTTTTGTCATGCGAACTCTTCTGAATATTGAAGATACATCCGTAAAACTGTAGCCTGATTAACAAATCAGTTGAAATGAATTTAAAGAATGCTTGCATTTGGATATAGAATACGGAAAGTGTCATTTCCATTATTTTCAATCAAAACATTTATTCACTTCATAACTTCCAATCGGGTAGAAACAAATATAACCTAATTTGACACAATATATAATTTTAAAAAAATCAATTGAGTAATGACGAGAGACATACATCTCCATAATTTTGATTTTTTTGAACACGGTCGATTTCCATGGCCTTGCCTACTATACTTGTGTTCTATCAGTTCTGAATTTCCGCATCTGGAGTTCAGAAAATGTGACTAGAGCAAATGAAAAAATCGAATTAGGATTTTGCATAACACAGCTGTCAGACCACAGGACATTATTTTTTCAAATTAGGATCAACACGCATTATAATTTCAAAATTTTGACTATTGTTTTGACTATGTGCGTTCCAGCACTTTCGTAAAGAAATTCATGGAAAATGGCATTATAAACTTTGTTATTAAAACTGCAATATCCTGTCAAATTGTTATAAATCAATTTCTGTTTGTGATAATAGTGACAATAGGTAGGTATGGCACAACTAGGCAACTTGCAGGATATAGAACAAAAATTTACTTTAAATTTTGAACTAAAGAATGGGATGAGTGGGATATGGAACAAATAAATGGATATAGACTACAATAATAGTACAATTTTACTGAAATTCAAAGGATACAGTTTTATTATTTACTCATATAATTGGATTTGGAACGAAATGGATTTGAACAATTGAATCTTTTTCAGATTTTTAGTGTAAATAACGCATTATTGATGAAAAATGGATATAGAACACTATAATTCTCAGCTGACGAATATCGAAACAAAATTTTTCGACAGTTCGATATTTTTTAGTCTTTTCGGATTTTTTCGATTTTTCGCGCAGGAAAAACCAGTACTAGGGATTTACTCATATATCCATTTTGGAAATTGTGATACGTTTCTAAAATTGAAGTAAGGTAGTGGAGGCAAATATGGCCCAGCGTGTTATATGGCCTAGTGTACCTATTTCCTAATTTAAAGATATTTTTCACAATTTGGCAAGGACGCACTCTTGCTCAAGGTGAAATTAACCGATGCCTGTGTTGCTGCCAGTCAGTTCAAAACTGCAGGTCAAAAAATGATGATCCTCAGTCTTTTCAGGTCTCGATTTAATTTTTACATTAAGATTGACGTTACGATTTGTTTTATTGATCAGATGCATGGAAGCTGCTCTAAGTTCAAATTAATTAGTACTTTGTTAGTGAGTTATGCATAAAGTATAAAGGAGACGCTCTAACTCGATTGCTTCGTTTGGCCCAATTCAATTCGAGTAAACATTTCGGGTAATATGACCCAAGGCGTTGTCGGTATATATGACCCGCGGGTTTCTTGGTATCATGCGGTATATGCGATGATGATATTGAGGATTTTCTTCTTTTTCAGTTCAAAAGAAAGCTTGTTTCATTTATGAGTTTTAAAGTTTTCAAGTAATCGTTTCTCATATTATTTCCTAAATAAATAATAAATAAAAATAACCAAGATTTGTATTCATTGGGTCTGTTTTCGTCATATTGGCCATACAATCCGACTAGTAGTATATGGGCAAAATCAAATTTCAATTTTTTATCCATATTTTTGGAAACAAGTATTCAAATAAATGGGGATGGTTACCGGGTAGTAGAGCATTTAATAAAAGGGTATGTGATATCATTAACAAAAAGAACTGCCTACAAATACTTTATAAAATAAGGTTGGCCATATTTGCCTTGCGTACCTTATCTTTCAGAAAGCGACTGATGTGTGAGATATTGTGTAATTCTAATCACTTGAATTTCAGAAGACATAGATTAATTATCATTATTATATTATGTATGCAAGGATAAAGCAATACGCAAAATCACAGGACAAGAAGCAAAATATGTCACCATATTGATTTGATATAAAGTACACCAGTATAGAAATGTAAGATTGCTTCTCAAATGTTCAACATGAACATGCTATTGAAGTTAACGATTGACGTGCAAGAAAATATTGTGGCTTTCTCAGAAGCTACGCAAGAAACAACGCATTCAGTATCATATAAAATATATATTTTTTTATATTCATGAAAGACCAGCTAAAATTTTATTCAAGAGGCGTCAAGTTTGATACGATGCATCTTAATCTTTTCCTGTTTATAAAATACACTTTGAATTCAAAAGCATCCGAGTTTGCTCTTTCAATATAAAAATAAAAGAAGTATTTTATGTTCTTTGCTGAGGAGATTTAATTACGCTGGCGGCAGAGTGCGAATATGAAATTTAAATGAGTAAAAAGTTTTTCCGCAGTAATTTCGAAATTTGTATACCATTTTTTATGGAAATCTTATGGACAAAGGGATATCGGAAAGGGCCAAACCTAAGACAGATTTTCAAGTCATAGAAAATTCAATCAAATATTATTTGGAAAAAGCCCCGCACATCTCTTATGAAAAATGCTTTCGGTTAAATTTTTTTAAATTATAGTATGTTGTAGTATTCGATCACCTTATCAAAAGTGTCCATTGCATTGGCCCAACATGATCCTATGACTAGTTTTGATATTGGGTGATGAAGCGTAATGTGGCCATTTTTATTTCATTATTTTTTACTCAATTAGAATATACAATATTTTTTTCTAGCGTTCATTATTCATATCATCCAAAACAATATGCTGATGTTTGAATAACCCCAGTTGAAAAATTTCCGATACTTGTAGACAGAAATTTACTCGAGCAACAAGGAACGCAATGATAGAATAATACCACATAAATAAGAGAGACGCACTACTGCGTGCCTCTCCTGTTATCTCGCCCGACGAATTAACAGCTCAGTCGATATCCCATCCTCGAGCGAGTAGAGGAGAAATTGTAATGCTCTCTCAACATATAGCAAGCTATTCTTCACGCTCTCATAAAACCACCATACCCAAGATGAAAACTTTCCGATAGTGTATATTGTTTAAAGAGGTTCGTTATGGTAATGAATTCCATTCATCAAACGAATGAAGAGTGTTCACCCAAGCAATAAATTATATTCGTTCAACTGATGAATCTGTATTCATCAAATTAGTTATTATTGTTCATTCTTCGAATGAACGCTGTATTATTGATATAATGATTCAGATTAGTTCAACGATGGATATTTTTCATCAATCCAATGAACGGTGATTATTAAGTATCGGTTATTCCTTGATTCAATAATTGATATACATTAAATCTATGTTTCAGTTTATTCTCGTGATGCTTTCACACATTGAACTAATTATTTTGTTTATCATTTGAATAAGTGGTATTTATTCAATCATTGCATATCATTCGTAAATGCAATGAAGGCCTTCCACTGATATTGAGCATACAGTGAGTTTCCGAATGATATGCAAAATAATTAACATATATTCATCAGAACATCGCTATCTTGATTGGAAGGCGTATCTCCAAGTTATCCTTTATTCCGGCTGGCTCCTTTTGGAGCTCTTCGGATGTCTCTGTAGTCTGTGCTACCTGAGAAGAAGCTTCAACGATCGCTTCTGTCTGCTTAAGTTAACCGGCTCTGTGCAAAGAACGAAGTCGTGCGGAGTGGTCCCTCTAGTGGAGGCGCTGCCAGATAAAGCTAACTTGCCAGCAACGGAGATTTCTATGCGAGGATTCGGCTGAACAGATGCCGGCAAAATTTATGAGTATATTTAAACACGAGATGGCTTGGTTCGACATAAGGCCTATTATTATATTCATGAACATATCAATTACGGAGTTATAAAATGCGAGGAAAATGTTGCTTCTATCTGCCTAACAAAACTGGGACTTAGTAACTTCGTTACACCTTCTATGATCTTTCCATAGCCCCAATAAAACCTGTGTGTAGATCTGAAAATAGATTATCATTGATTTCGATAAACTTTGATTCATTGTAACAATAAAATCATCTCTGGGACCATTAATTATGTTCACTGATATGATGAATAATTTCAAATGGATTCAGTGTACCCCTTTGATTACCTCAATTAACTTTTCCATAGCAGCAACGGAACCTGTTCATAAATGTAAAAAAAGATCATCTTTGATCTCAATGAACTTGAATCATTGTCCCGATGAAAAATGTATTGTGCCAATGAATGGAAAGGTAATAAACGGTATTCATTGATATAATGTACCACATTTCATTCAAAAAATAGTATACATTGTTTCAATGTACTTCTTTCAATGATCTTTCCCATAGCCGCAATGAAACTTGTTCATAGGTCTGAAAATAGATCATCATTGATCTCGATAAACTTGAATTCATTGTAACAATAAAAACATACATATTTCAGTGAACGGTCATTCATTGACTCGACATAAAATGTATTGTGCCAATAAACGAAGAGGTTTCCATCAATAAAATGTACCATATTTTTTTAAAATATATACATCAGTGCTCTGGGACCATGAATCATGTTCATTGATGTGATGAACAATTTCAAATTGTTTCAGTGTACCACATTCCTCACCTCAATGAACCTTTCCATAGCAGCAACGAAACCTGTTCATAAATATAAAAAACCATTAACTTTGATCCCAATGAACTTGAATTCATTGTATCAATAAATACTTTCGTACATCAGTGAATGTTTATTCATTATCACGATCAAAAGTTAATTGTGCCAATGAACGGAAAGGTAATCAACGGTATTCATTGATATTATGTACCACATTTTTTCATGAAATAATACACATTGTTCCAGTTTACTTTTTTCTTCATTTCAATAGGCAATCTTTTTCAAAGCCGTAACGAAATATGTTCATAGGTCTGAAACTAGATCATCATTGATCTCTGTGTACCACTTTCCTCACTTAAACTCACAATAAACTTTTCCGCAGGAGCAACGAAAACTGTTCATAAATGTAAGAAACGATCATCTTTGATCTCAATAAACTTGAATTCGTTGTATCAATAAATACCTACAAAAGTCAATCAATATTTATTCATTGCCACGATGAAAAATGTATTTTGCTCAATATACTAGCATATAATTTATTGATACGGTAATACGATTTCATCGTCCCTGCCATGTTCATCAACAAAATATTAGGATAAATTCTAGCACCGAAAAACGATAGGCATAAGGTTTGCAAGTGTCCAAAAGTGTTGAAATGATGGGGTGAACTTGTCACAAAAAATAGAAATTTTCAGTGTTTTCATCATGAAATGCTGATATAAAATTGGCATAAGGTCTGTGAATGCCGAAGTGAGGTTAGGTTTTTGTGCAAAGGAAAATCGAATTTCCCATGTGAAAGCCACGCGGAGACCTCTGGAATTCTCCATCATTTTCATCAGCACTTTTTATATCTTTCAGTCCTTTCGAAGGCATAAACGAGAAAAATTACGTCAATGGATACCTGATATGCATATGAATGCGTCGTTTCGCAAGAACTTGAAATAATCAAGAAGATTATCACTATCTTCAAAAGAACGTTGAATTTGATAACCGACTGTTGGTTATATGACCGGCACATTCGAGTTTACCAGTTTTTGTCGCTCGGCGAGCGGAAAAGTGCAACTTTACGCTTTCTTTTTAAACACCTTTTGCTCGGTTGTAGGAAAATTAATGTATCAACTAAATCGGCCAAGACATAGAGAATAAAAAATTCTGTATTGTTTACAATGAGCTTGTCGAGAAAGAAACAAGGTGTCCTGCCCTACCAGGACGTCGCTCATTGCCATAATCCTATACAAAAGGAATATTTGGGTCGAAAATCCATCAAAAAACAATCGCTTTGCTGGCTTATACCACGACGAACGTTGAATTACATCTGATGAATTTCCGTGCAAAGTTCCTTCAAGGTCATCTCCGCAATTGCTAGTTGCATGGAAATGCTCATTGAAACATTTGAACCACCTATAGATTGATTTCTGGGTTTTGCGCCCATCAGTATAGGGTAGGTCTCAGCAGACAATAACTAATATCTGCAACAAATGGTTCAATCACATCTCCAGATCAAGGCAAAAGCTGGAACATAGTGTAACGGACCTGGAGCCGATTAGGTCAACGCTGCATTTTCGTGAACCGAGAGAACTATAAATGATTCAATTGCTTCGTCCGCATGTGAGTGGAACAATGAATCTTGGAGATGTTCTGGAATAAAATCGGAAATCCATGAAAATTACTCTACCTGGTCGTATAAGATTCAGCACAGCAAGGGAAGATATAGTAGACAACTCATCCTCTATAAAGAAAAAAACACTGTTGCACACCTGAAGCGACAGTCACGACAGTCTGTGGAAGTAAACTAGATCAATTAACGAAAATGAAGTGGCACTAGTGTATCATGTGGAAACACTTCTGTAACATTTCACAGCAATCCGAAATTATCTCTATAATTTTTTTGATTGCCAACCTTCAAAGAATCGCTACTACATTAACACCTATATATGCGGCTCTCTGTTTACGATCTCTCGATTGATCGTGGTTCCAGTGGTCATTATTAGTTAATTACGATTTTTACTGAGACATTATTTCGACGAATTATCGTTGATAGGTCCTTCAACGAGCAATAATAGTCCATGGTATTGTACTTAATGTACTTTGTGCTCGATAAAAAATTGATGTGTTCGCGCACATAGAAAGCTCATTCGACAACAACATTATCTACTTCAACATTTGTATTATGCAGTGTGGTGCTTTAAAAACTCATTTATCGTTGCAATTACCCATTTAGAGTCATGCTGAAACTCTTTGAATCACCAGCTTTCGAAGTGAGAGTAAACCGCACTCTCTCAAAGGCTCATCCAATCCAGGAAGGTGCTCGACACGAGAGAACAAAGACGACAATGTACGCATCTCTCGTTGGATGTACAAGCAGATGGTGCGCCCAGCGTTGTTATACGCCTGCCCAGCATTCTGCAATATGTTCAACAAACAGTAGAAACGACTCGACGTAATGCAGATTAAAGTACTCCGTATCATCCTCAATAAGGATAATTACACTCGCGTGGATGTACTGCGAGCGCTTGCGGGCGTCGACTCCATCCCGACATATGCAAAGCAAGTAGCTTATAAGTTCTATAAGTACTTTCTCCCCAGGAGTCCGCTGACCAGAGACCTTACAAGGCTTAGGATCCATGATAATGAACTCCGCAAACACGGTGGAGTTCTTCCATGAGCGCTGGGAAGAACCGGTGGCTTAGGAAATCCAAGTTTTATATAAACGACCAGTATCAAGATCCGGAGCCTTTTCCGGAGCGACTCCCACACTAACTGACACCGAACAAACCAATATCTCGCAGTGTCTACATGCAATCGAGACATCAACCACGCATAAACTCCAATACAACTGTGTGATTTCGTACGGCCGACGACCCGGACAACATCTGCTGGGGTCGAACCAGCGCCCTCCTATGAGGACCCTAGGTTCGTCCTTAGGCGAAGTGCGCAGCCCCCGTGTCGGAAACGACTGGGAGCTGTCGTGCACATCCGCTGTCCTTCCTCTCCTTCCGCTTCTATCCCCCTGGGTTGAACACGAAGACAGGAAGTGTGTTGCCTTAATGAGATAGCATAACAATAGAATTGTAACTTGTAGGGAATAAACTTTTATTTATTCATTTATTTACTAGACTTTCCCTTTCATATTATTACACCAAACCTAATCAACTTTATATTCAGAAGTATACCTTTCTATGGTTGTAGTTCACCCTGTAAATTTCCAGTATAAATGAATTGGTACGCCGTTAAGAGCATGTTTATTACAATAAATAAATTTGGTGCCTAAACGATTTTGGCATAGCCTGTATAAAGAAACGAGTGTTCCAACTTCTATGCATTTGTGACGGTACAGTTTCATTACAGATGCTTAGCTACTAGAGTATCCAATTTCTTTGAACAAATACTAGCACGCCGAATAACTATCTTGTTAGTTCTATGACGCTTCTGGCTGTGAAAGCACTCACAGAGGGATAGATGAGATGTTTTCTTTTTCGGGAGTGGCCGTTGGCGTCAGGGGAAGTGAAATAAGGGGTCATTAAATTAAAGTCAGGCATTAATAGGCCAAGAAACTAGTTATTCAGTCGAATGCTTGATGTTGAAATGAATTTTATAGGGAAAATTTAATAAAAGTAGATTGATTTCCTTTTGATAGAAAAATGGAGGTTTCGAAAATTATCCCATAAATGAAATAACTGTTACAGTTATACAGTGACCGCCAAAAAGTATGTACCATATGGGAAAAAAGTTTATTATTAGAGTATTAGAAAAAATATTCTTGGGAAAAGTTTGTGCATGTCCGATAACCTAAAAATCGATTTTGACACATGTCACGTGATCGCTGGTATGGCGGCAAATGGAAAAATATTACTATGAGAACGCAAAAAGTGAGGTAAAATGGCAAGATATCAACAAAAGTGATCTGAAAAAGTTGCTTAGAAATAAATTTTATACACGTATACGATGTTTGAAAAGATAATGAGAGAAAATTGAAAATAGATTTTTTTTTAATATTTTCCTAGCTGTATAAAAATATCAAATTATTATCATATGAATAGCTTGACCGTACTGAAACATTTCTATTTCAATGATAATGACAAAACTTTCCCATTTTCTCCACACCAGTAAGCACTAAATTAAAAAAATTGGATTTTGTTAAAACCCTGGCTGTTACATTGGTTCGTATCTAACAGTTATATCAGAATTCCACGACCATTGTGATGACATGACACTCCAGAAACATGATGTTTTCCAGATTATAATCAAGTTTCGATGATAATCGTGCCAGAGCGTTTCACTTCGCATGCAATGATGAAAATTCAAGCCTCTTTAATTTGACGCACTATTTTTAAGATTATGTGCGAAGTGAAACGTTCGTGCACGATAAACATCAAAAATTGATTATAATCTGAAAAACACGATATTTTTGGATTACCCTATCATCGCAATAATAGTGGGATTGTGATATATCTATTAGATACGAACTAATGTAACAGCAAGGGTTCTGACAAAATTCAATTTTTTCAATTTAGTGCTCTCTGGTGTGGATAAAATGATAAAGTTTTGTTATTATTACGGAATACAAATATTTCAGTATGGTCAAGCAATTCAAAAGAAAATAATTTGATATTTTTCCACAGCTAGAAAACTATTTTAAAAAAATTGCTGTTTTCAATATTCCCACATAATTTTCTCAAACTTTGTATATGTGTATTAAATTGAATTCTAAGCAACTTTTTCAAATAACTTTTTTCGATATCTTGCCATTTTATTCGACTTTTTGACTATTCATGGTAATTTTTTTCAATTTGCCGCCATACCAGCGATCAAGTGACATGTGTCAAAATCGATTTTTAGGTTATCGGACATGCACAAACTTTTCCCAAAAATCTTTTTTTCAATACTCTAATAATAAACTTTTTTCCCATATGGTACATACTTTTTGGCGGTCACGGTATATAGCAGATCAAATCCGTTGATGAACATTTTCAGTTTGTGTGATTTACTCCAATGGCACTATTTATCATTTAATCATTAAATGATGGTTCTCATTGAATGTTCCAAAGCTGAACAAACCCATTAAAATAATACATAAGAACTGTTCAAAAACAAGTGCTGAAAAGTAAAAAATAATGTATTTAGATGTTACAGATTACAAAGCTTCGTTCGAATATGAAAGCTGCGAGCTTTTGAATCTGTAATTCACATTTAAAGAAATAAATGTTTACTCATTTTCGCATTTGAATAAAAGCATGTATTTAAAAAGTATCTTTATTATTTATTTTATTTTATTTTGTGCTTTGTACGCTTTGATCTATAGATATCAGAGATAGCATGATTATTAACAGGGCCGTTTCCTGTGAGTTTTGAGCTATTTAGCTCTACAATGAAGAGGCCACCCAAATATTCCCTCGTTTGCCATTATATGAATTTCAACAAAAAAATCATGATTTTCGACCCCAAATACCACATATACCAATCAATTTGAAGAGAATCAGACCATAATTACAAAACTCGCTTGTCATCGTGTACTCATGAATTTTGACAAAAAATTCATGATCTCCGACCCGGAATACCCCCTCGTATCAATTAAGAATTGAATCGGACCGGTATCCCAAAACTCGTTCGCCATGTTGAAGCCGCCATCTTGGATTTTTAATTTTGACGAAAGAATTCTAATTTGCAACCCAGAAAACCCACAGATACCAATAGAATCGGATCATAATTGCAAAACTTGTCCGCCATATTGCATTCGCCATCCTGAACTTTCCAATTTTGACGAATACCCCCAGTTACAAGTTTTGAATAGAATTGAATCATAATTATAAAACTAGTTCGCCATATTGAAACCGCCATCTTGAATTTTTCAATATCGACAGAAGAATCATAATTGCCGCTCCCTAAAACCCCCAGATACCAATTTTGAATAGAATCGGATCATAATTACAAAACTCTTCCGCCATATTGGAGCCGCCAACTTGAATATTTCAATAATGACAGGAGAATCATGATTGCCGACCCCAAAAACCTTCAGACACCAATATTGAATAGAATCGAAGCATAATTACAAAACTAGTGCGCCATTTTGGAGCAGCCATTTTATTTTTTATTCAACAACATTTTATGATGTATTGTCACCAGAACTAAGTTCACATGCCAAATTTCAAATAAATCGGACGATTAGAAGTGTGTCATATTTAACTTGCAAGGTTTGAGTACAGACAGACAGACACACACACAGACACCAGGACAAAATGAAAATGAAAGCTTCTCATGATAATTGTAAAAACGTTATCAGGAATGAAACGTTTGCAAACTCATTGAAGAAGAAATCGCCTCAACTGTATATGTATTTATATCCTCTAATATTTCTAAATCGAGATCAAATTCTTCGATTATACGTGCTACTGCTTTGAGAGTGAATGATAGATTGATAGATGGATATTTATTTCCTTACTTATAAACATTCATTAGTAGGTCGTCGAAAATAGTACATTTTGTACAAGATACACGTGGATATATACATAACACTAAATAAAAAAGTAAGCTACCAGGTCTATCAGTTTGTGTTTTTTAATGCCCAAAAAGTTTTTCGGTAAGAAAGCTCTGATTTTACTTTCAAACTGCTGAAAGTTTAAACATCACAAACTTGAAAGTATGTCCAATACTGATTGAAGTTTTTGTCGGGACACAGAAACGCATACGAAAAATTTCATTTTTATTGTGATCAGTATGCTCATCATTAGAATTTAAAATTGCCATGAAAAAATGAATTCTGCATGTTATGAAATTGTGCTTATATTCCATCTGTGGGACAAACCGTTCCTCAAAGAAATTTATTTGATATCAAAAGCAATAATTTGAAGCATTAAGATTAACAAGAAATAAAATTACAAGGAAACTAGAACAGTGTAGTAATTTATGATACAAGTTCGCAAAAGTACGACGAACAATACACGCGAATACAATAACTCTTAACGAAAATACAGCATACCCATTTTTTTTCTACGACATTTATTATATTGACAAATTGTAGCAATTGTATAATTAATTTAAATGTTTTGTTGAATTGTTTTGCACTCCCATTGTCTAAATGAAAGAGAAGTTAATATTCTACAGTTCAAGTCAAAAAGTTGCAAATTCAGGATTTATTTTATCTGTAGTCTGTACCTAGGTATTATAATAATTAGGCTTCCATTTCTAGTATAAATATGTATTTCAGATTGAACCGTTTACTTGATTTTTACTATGAATTCCAAGTAAAAATAAAAATATAAATGGAGTCGGAGGTGGCGTGATTTGAAAAGTAACGAAGATAGTTCGACAGCTTTCGCGTAAATGTACTCCAGGCATCACTCTAATTACACTTTCTTGTAACAAAAAAGCGTTTTGAGAGTGGCTAAGATGGTAAGATGGTATATGGGAAAAGATTATGGAATGATCCGAGACAACATTGTGTAGGGACACGTTCTCTAACATGGTGAAATTTACTAGCTTGCAACATCGTTGTCTTAACTAATATTTCATTCAGGTATAGGATTCATCACAACCCGAGTATAGTTCAAATTTGCGTTATTGGTATTTCTTTCAAAAGGCTCAATGGTACCGTAAAATGTGTTTCATTACAACATCTTGAATATGCATCTCATAAAGTCGGAGTAATATTTCGAACGCAAGCAACGCAAGGCGAGGTTGTGGTTTGGTTGGTGACTTACGGACTATCTCCTTTCGAAATCTTTTCTATTCCGATCGTGCTAGGAATCCCACGTTGAAAGGTAAGACTTCGTTAATCATTTGCTCTCACAATCGTTAACTTATATAATTTGTGGAAATTCATGTTCACTGAGAATATTCACTTATAATTACACGAGAGCTTTTTTATGTCGAAGTAAACTTGACATGTCGTAATGAGAATTTTGTTGCCTGACAATTCAACGAAAAAAACTACCCCTAAAAAAATTACGAGTCTGCAGGACGAGTAATTTTTTCTGGCAGTTTTTTGAGTTGAATTGTCCTAATGGCAACAAAATTCGAATTATAAATGTCAAGTTTACTTTGACAAGAAAAAGCTAGAGTGTAGAGTGTAAGACAATTTAATGAATATGTGACATAACGTCATCAAAAATAAGTTTTTATTATATTTTTGACCCAAATATATTCCTATATTGTACAGGAAAATTGCAGTGAGCGTGTTATGGCAGGACAGGAAGTAATGTTTTGATTGGTGTGCTTTTTGTTTTGTTCTTTCTTCAAAGAACTAATGAGATGGCATTCTACAAAATTATTGTTTGAATAACTTAACGTAGTCGATATTTTAGTCTATTTTATACTTGGTAGATGTCTTAAGTCTAGAGAGTATGTTTTAATATTCTGAACCTTATTTTATTACTATTTTTAAGGTGGTATCAGACAAAGAACTGTACATTTTGTCCGAATATCTGATCAACCCATATTTCTCTTTCAAGGTCAGGTTCATAAATTGTAGATTTTATAGTTTGTACGAGATTGTTGTGGACCATTGTTTGAATAAAAAAAGGTTTCTACAAATCCTCTTTAAAAAATTATATTCTGTAAATTTGAGGTAGGTTGCCAACATGATATTTCCATCCCACTACACATTCAAACATGTATACCATGTAATGGAATAACGTCTCCGATATCCACACGTCCCCACGATACCACAGACACTTCCCTCCCGTGAGCCGACTGGGGATACGGAAAAGACAGTCGAAAGGTTCTTATTGTGTGCAGCTGAGACCTTGTTGTCGGACGTACGAACAGAGAAACAGCCAAGATAGATGTTATATCAACGTTGAGAAGTGGTCAGATTATTGTTTGGGAGAACTGAGAGCGTGTCCGGAATATCTCTGCTTTGTACGTTTGAATTCGGAATGATATGCTTTCCCGGAGCACGACTAGCCAATTTCGATCTCACAAGTTTTCCTTGTGCAATTACAGTGGGACACGAAAAAGAAAATGTAGGTTTGATGTAGTCGGAGCGCTGGAATTGTTCGACGTGCATTCCTTGGTTAGAACATATTCAGTAAATTGTGGATCTTTATCCAACTCAGATAAGGTTAAAATAACCGAGCCATTCAATATGGTCACAAAATGAAACTGCGAAGAACAGTGTCGACGAACCTATAAGTTAATATAACCGCCCTCTGACCTGTGGTAGAAGTCAATTGTGTCTCGAAGTGGAGTGGTATTATAGATTCACGATGCAGAAAAACTCAGTCATCTCCACAAACTTAATATAACCACCAAATGTTATGTGATGGTTAAACTATCGATCAGTTGAATGGTGTCATAGTAGTACATGTTTCGAACCTATATAGGCTCATTATCAGCTAAGTTTAAAATTGTACATTAAAAAAAGATCAGTGTTAATCAAATCAAATATGCGTTATTGTGCGAAGAAAATACCCAATGGGCGCAAGGACGATGAAAAAACGTTGTGAAATGGCTGAAACCGAACGTGTTTTCAACGAAAAAATGTCGCATGTAACAACGTTATATTAAACCAATTAATTGCTTACTAATTATCGCTTTATTGCCGTTTTCAATCAGGTTTTTTGAACGTCGAAGATACTCAATAAAACAACATTGTTTTGACCAAATGAAAGGTTAAGGAACTTATCATAAACATTGATAAATGAATCGCATGAAGCGAGTTTGATTTAAAATGCTTTTTGGATTAACATTACGTTTTATAAACGTATATTCAACGACTTGAGGAAGTAACGTTGAAAACACATCTCTATAACGTATTCTTTCAACGTTGAAGATTACACTAAATTATTGTCGTTAAAATTTTCAACCAGAAACGTTTATTTAACCAATGCCACGTTTATAACACGTTTGAAAAACGTACGTGTGCCAACTGGGTAACCCTTATTGACGAAACGTTATTTAATAAGTGGGTACAATCTATATGTGTGCAAATACTGAAAAAACACATATAATGTCTTAGTTGGACATGTTAACTGATAATAGTTGTATATATACACAGACAAATTAAAAAATTCAGAGAGTACCAAGTACTATCTCACTCACAATAATATAAAAATTGAATTACTTAAACAGATAAAACGTGTTAAAATATAAAATGAATAATTTTAAAAGTTGAAGTTGCCATATATACACATATATACACATATAAACACATATACATAATTAAATAAACAGCATTAACAAATTTTATTATTAAAAGCACTATATTTTGAAGTTGAAGTTGATTATACCTGTCTTAGTGGTATTGAAAGATAATAAGTTGCATCGCACCATGTTTTAACTATTAGTAATCTAATACAATATGATATTACTTACATGGACAGAAAAATGTTGTATAAAAACTTTAATAAAATTAAAAAAGTGTATCACCACATGTTCCCACTAGGAGTTATGTGGGACCAGAAATATGTGTTTTTCATTTCAAATTTTTATGATCATGCAATAAGGGAGGCTTGGAGCCTGTATCCCATTTTTTTAAAAGGCTAGTGTTGTATATGATTCATCCCGTATGATGGTGAAATGGGTTTGGCAAGGGTTGTCAAAGAAGACATATATTTGATTTTTAAGTTATGTATTGTCATATTCCACGACATAATTTTCCAAATAAAGCTTTTCAAAAATAAACATCCTGACAAATACTGGGAATTATCATCTCTGAAGATATTTCCTACAATTCAGAAGTGGTCCCGATTGATTAGAAAAGTTTTTTTTTATCGAGAGTCTGTTCGGTGAATTTCCGATCTGTTTTGACGAATCTTCTGGTTCGTGGAGCTGGTTATTAGCAAAATGGCAGAAGAAGGTAGTCCAAGTAGCACACAGGAAACTCTGATGGAAAAATTCATGGATATGATGATAACTATGGAGCGGAATAGGTTGGCATCGGAAGAAAAGTTTCTCAAATTGCTGGAGAAGTCTAAGACTGAGGAAGAGAAAAAGGTTTTCCGTGCTATTCCCGATTTCAGCAAAAGTATTGATGACTTCAATGGTGAACACCTAGGAAAACCTGCTATGGATTGGCTCGTGAGTCTAGAGAGTGCAGCTGTTCTCCATAACTGGCCGCAAGAATATACTTTAGAAACGGCTAAGGTCCATATGACAGGCACAGCAAGGAAATGGTTCACTGAAAGAGTTTCAAATATAAAGACGTTCGATGACTTCAAAGTAAGCTTTAAGAAAACATTCGATTTCAGAATGAGTAAGGATGAGATGTGGGAAAAGATGAAAAAGCGAAATCAAGGTAGAACAGAATCGATTTATTCTTATTTTCAAGATAAAGTTACACTCTGCAAAAGTCTTGGCTATGATTTTGATGAAATCAGGGAACAAGTAATCATAGGTTTACAGAACAAAAGTATAATTCCTGCTTTACTTGCCAAAGACACTGAAGATACTGATCAGTTATTGCATGAGATCGTAAAATTCGAGAAAATTAACAATAAAGCCAATCAATATTCCCAAATAAGATCTCAAACACGTAGTTATTCTGGAAATTTTGTGAAAACTAGGGAAGATTCAGAAAAACCTGGTACAAGTAATGAGGGCTCTACTAGTGAAGTTACTAACAGCAATAAAATATCAAGACTGGTTTGCTACAGGTGCAAAGAAAGAGGTCATTTAAAAAGAGATTGTCCACAGAAAATAATTCATGATACTCCTATCATCGTGTCAAGACAAGAAAATTCAAATTCAACACAAACACAGTCTTTGGTGTGTTGTCAAAATAAGAATACTGATTCCATTAATAAGTTTATCAGACAAGTTAAAATAAATCACGATTTGAATGTCACAGGTTTTGTAGATCCAGGCAGTGCAGTTTGTACGATCAAAGAAACGATAGTAACGGCTTGTAATCTGCTAAAAAGACCAACTGATCAGAAATTATTTGGTTTTGGAGGATACAATATAACGAGTAAAGAAATCACTAGCTTTGTGATGACTTTAGATGAAGTTGAAGAGGAAATTGAAGCTTTGGTTGTGCCCAACAGTGCTCAACCGACTGATTTGATAATAGGAAGAACTTTCACGGAGTTACCTTGGATTGCATATATTAGAGTGGATGATATGTTGCATTTTGGGTATAAAAATGAAGATCCATTCAGGTCCATGAAATGGAAAGGGAAACAACACAAAACAGAGGTTCAGGTACAAACAGACACAACATTTGAAAGAAACACATTGAATTTCGTCGATGTTCGAGTTGGAGATAGAGCTGAGATACTGGCTGTGATGACAGATCGAGATGTCATTTTGAAAGCTGGTGATCGATTTGGTGAGATACGAGGTAATTTCGAAATCTCTGATAAATCGACAACTTCATCCGAAAGTGAGCGGGTTCCTATCACTTTGAACATGTTGAACTTGGACGATGATGTTTGTGAACAGGACAAAATGAAACTCTTGGACTTGGTTAATGAATTTCGCGGCTGTTTTGCGTTGAATATGTCGGAATTAGGTTGTACTGATTTAATGACTGTTAATATAAAAGATAATGACAAACCCGTCAAAGCAAAACCGTATCGTAGTAACTTGGAGAACCGAAAGACAATCAAAGACACTGTCGATGAATGGCGCGAGTGCGGTAGTATAGTCCGTGATACGATTTCATCTTACTCGTCTCCGGCATTTCTCGTACCAAAGGCATCTGGTGAAAAGAGACTTGTTGTAGATTTTCGTAGACTAAACGCGCAAACCGAGAAAAAGACATTTCCGATTCCTCATATTGACGATTGTTTTGAGTTGTTGACCGGTTGCAAGTTATTTTGTGTATTGGACTTGATGTCAGGTTACTTGCAAATATCACTTGACGAAGAATCCAAATCAAAAACTTCTTTTATTTATCAGGATGGTACTGCAGAATTCGAAAGAATGTGTTTCGGCTTGGTAAACGCACCTTTCGAATTTTCGAAGCTCATGTGTTTAGCTCTAGGACCTTTGAGAAACACTGTTGAGGTCTCATATCTTGACGATATTTTAATCGGTGCGGTAAATTGGACAGAAATGTTAGACAAGCTCCGGCAAGTATTTTCCGCTATTTTGAAGGCAAAATTGACATTTAAGCTTACTAAATGCGAATTTGGGAGGAAGTCTGTGAAATTTCTTGGTTTTCAACTAACTGCAGATGGTATGTTACCAGGAGCAGGAAAAATGAGAGCTATTAGCGAATTTTCGGCACCAAAGAATAAACATGAAGTAAGACGTTTTCTAGGTCTGACTGGATTTTTCCGTAGATTCATCAGGAATTATGCAGTGATAACGAGGCCACTATCAGATTTGACAAAAGGAAACGTGAGTTTTTGCTGGCAAAAACAGCATCAGTCAGCTTTCGATGTACTGAAGGATCTGTTACAAAGAGCACCAGTCTTGCAATTGTACAATCCTAAAGCGAATACAGAACTCCATTGTGATGCATCAAGTTTGGGAGTTGCAGGTATGTTACTACAGGAGGGCAAGGATGGTAAAATGCATCTTGTATACTGCGTGTCCAAGAAAACAAGTGATGCTGAGAAAATGTACCATTCTTCAAAAATGGAGTTATTGGCCATAGTTTGGTGTATTGAAAGGCTGAGACCAATGATGTTGGGTATAAGATTCACTGTTGTTAGCGATTGTCAAGCTTTAGTGCATCTAAATGCGAAGAAAACTCTTCTACCACAAATTGCTAGATGGTATACTACCCTAGCTGAATATGATTTCGAAATCAGGCATAGAGTTGGTGATAAAATGTCTCATGTGGATAGCTTGAGTCGAGCACCTGTAGAAGATTCATCAAAGGAAGGAATGATTGAAGAAATTTATGAAAAAAGAATAAATATGTTTATGATTGTATCTGAGGAAGATAAGATTTTGATGATCCAGAAGAATGATGAAAAATTAAGGAATATTGTCAAAATTCTACAAAAAGAGCACAGAAGCAAGGAAGAAGAAAATATGATTGATAAATATTTGATAGAAAATGGTAGACTGTACAAAGAAGTAAAGGTGAACGGTGAGGACAAATGGCTGTATGTAATCCCAGATTCAATGAGAAAGTCGATAGTTGTGAAATACCACGACTTAATGGGACATTGGTCATTGGATCGTACAGTTTATGCAATTTTGAGGAAATTTTGGTTCAAAGGAATTCGAAGATACGTTAAGAGACATATTCAGGGATGTTTTGAGTGTTTATTCGCGAAGGTTCCTGGTGGAAAGAAAGCTGGAATGCTTTATCCATTAAAAATTCCTGAGAGACCGATGATTAAAATTCACATTGATCATCTTGGACCATTTCCTAAGAGTACAAAAGGAAAAATGTACATACTTGTGATTGTTTGTGCTTTCTCACGGTTCGTCAAACTTTTTCCTTTGAGAAGTACAAAAACAGATGAAACAATTAAACAAATTGAGTTGTTCATCAATCAGTATGGAGTTCCCAGAGTACTAGTAAGTGACAGAGGGAGCTGTTTTACCAGTACTGAATTTGAAAAATTTTGCAAGAAATTCGACATTGATTTGAAACTTATTGCTGCACATTATCCACAGGCGAATGGAATGGCCGAGAATAGAATGAAGTCCATTGTACCATGTATTATAACTTCGATAAATTTTGAAAACGAAAAATGGGACAAAACCCTGAGTTCAGTAGAGAGAAAAATGAACTGCGCGGTTAATAAAACTACAGGAGTTACACCTTTCGAAGCTCTGTACGGATTCCAACCCAATTTTGAAGACGCAGGAATAGTGAACAATACTGAAAAGACAGTAGAGCAACCAAGACATGGAGAAATAAGGAATAAGGTGAAGAAAAATGTCGAAAAGAATCAAAAGAAATACAAAGTATATTATGATAAAAGGCGATATGATGGAATTAAATACGACGTAGGTGATATTGTAGCTATACGTAAACCACATAAAGCTGATGGGAAACCTACAAAAACCCAACCGAAGTATCGTGGTCCTTTCGTTGTGATTGGAACACTTTCCGGAAATACTTACAGATTGGAAAGACTTAACAAAGAAGATGGAGGTCGAAATTTAACTACGGTAGCTCATGTTTCTCAAATGAAAATATATAGAAATGCAGAGGAAAATGATGATTCGGAGGACGAATTTTTATTAGAGAATGAAGAAACGGAATTTGAGATTATTGACGTATCGTCAGATAAAGAAAAAGAAGAGGATACAAGTGAAGATGACGACAGTAACGAAGAAGATGACGATAGTAACGAAGAATGGAAACCTGATTCGGATAACGAGATGGATGAGCATAAAGATGAGCGTAATACTATTACTCACAACAGGCCGAAACGATTAATCAAAAAACCAAAAAGGTTCGACAACTATGTTTGAGGACAAACATAACGATCAGGATGGACGATTGTTGTATATGATTCATCCCGTATGATGGTGAAATGGGTTTGGCAAGGGTTGTCAAAGAAGACATATAGTTGATTTTTAAGTTATGTATTGTCATATTCCACGACATAATTTTCCAAATAAAGCTTTTCAAAAATAAACATCCTGACAAATACTGGTAATTATCATCTCTGAAGATATTTCCTACACTAGAGAGCCAATGAGGGAGGCTTAGAGCCTATATCCTTATGTTATCATGAATTAACATCGGTGATAAAAATTGACTGTAAACGACTCAACGAGTGAAGAGAGATTGTCATTAGTGAATTGAGAAGGGAGAATCATCTGTCGAGATAGCTTAACGTCAAAATTGACATGGACAAATGACACGAGACACAAACAAACACACAGAACACAGATGTAGACGAAACAAATCCATCATCGCAACCGGTATTCTGAGCATTTAGTTCACTATAAAAGGGCAAATAGATAAACAATTTGTTCAGCATTTTTCTTTGCCAATTTCGTCATAAGGGGAAGTTTTCCAAGGTTGAAACATCACAATGGATCATAAATTACATTCATCAACATATTCTTTTTATTCAAACATTATTCTTATCCATTCAACGCTTGAATATATGGTTTCATATTTTTGTTGTCTGAAAGAATTCTGAGATGGGTAATAACCTATTTTTACACTGGATAAATCAACTCCTGCAGAAACAAACCCATTTAAATTCAATATGCGAGTCATTTTGACAGCGATAACAAAGCATGCACCTTTTTATCGCGATAAAAATGCTTGTTCCTCAAAACCAGATTTCTCAGTATTATTGACACGAAGTGAATCGTTTTGGGAAAGTTTCATCTGAACAAATCGCAAGGAGTATTACAATTATGTTGTTATCAACTGCCCCGTCAAATAATCGTTTTATTGAAGGTAAATATTATTGTGGTGTATTTATGTGGTGTCGTTGATTTATCTTGCCAAAAAAACACTCGAACTTTTCTTCTATGGGATACATTTTTCCATCAGTAATTTTACTCAAAAAACTGACATTAGACAATTTTTTCATGTCAGTTTTTCTCGTGAAATTACTGATTGGCAAAATTATTTCGTTGAAAAAATAAATTTATCCGATAAAAAAAAACTCTGGTGTTTTTACTGTTGATAAATTAACTCCTGTATAAAATGTGTCATTTAAAGATGACTGTTTTGTCTGTTTGACAGCGATAAAAAAGTGCATCGTTTTTTACCACCGATAAAAATACCTGCTCCTCTTAAGCGTCTACATCTAGTATGCTTACATCACTTCAATGTCTGTCCTGTCAGTTATTGAAGTACCTATTATTGTTGATAGTTGATACTGAAACATTACAACATGAGTCGCTTTGGAGAAGTTTCGACTCAACAAATAACAAAAAATATAGAAAAAGCAATCCCGCAATCCACAAAAAATACTAAAGCGTGAATATGGAGACAATTTATGGACTTTTGTCAAATACGAAATTACGAACTGTCGAAAATAACTCCGTTACAAGAAGTAGCAGATATATTAAAGGATTGGGCCTATAATATGAAAAAGAGGAATGGAGAAGATTATAAAGAATATGCAGATGAATCAATTTGGAATTCAACTGCGAAGATAATTCAAGAAAGATAATTCAAGGAATACAATATTAAATTTGATCCTTTTGCCGACATAACTTTTAAAGAAGCTCTTGATGCGAGAAATAGTAAACGGAAAGAATTACAAGTTATTCCAGAGAAAAGAAAAGTAAGTTCTGTAGCATTGAACAAGAAAGATATAGTAAAAATGGCAAAATTGTGGAATATAGACAACTCAGAGGGATTACAAAAAAGATCCTTTCATATAGCTTCTTATGAATTAGCTTGGAGGGGGGAGAAGCTACAAACTGTAAAATTTACTATTTTAAAGAAGGAAAAAATCAAGATGGAACTTCAACAGGAAGATTTGAATACAATACAATATTTTCAAAGACGACACAGGGTGGGTCGAAAAAATTGGCAGACAGCAAATGGATGACAAAAAATGAAATGGATGAAGGTATTTGTCCCGTTGCATTGTTAAAATTACTGTTACAAAAAATAAATGAACACATAACATCTAAACGGCTTTTTTTAACTCCAAATCCCTTGTGGAAAAATAAAAATTCCAAAAATGTTCCACTGGGTATTAATACGATTTCTACTTGGACCAAATATTCTGCAACTAAAATTGGACTCGACATCACAAATAATAAAATTACCAATCATTCGAACCGTGCTAGTACAGTTTCCCAGTTAGCAAAAGCAGGAGTAAGTGACCAACAACTTATAAAGACAACGGGACACTCATCATCATCTTCTATTAAACCTTACCTCCAAATTGATCCGGAACATCACGAAAATCTTATTAGTTCCTTACGAGCCTCGAGTGATAAAAATCAAAATGAATATTCTACATGTGTGAATACCAGAGAAGAAAATTTTGAAATCAGTACACCAAACCAAACAATTTATAACAATTGTGTATTTAATAATTGTTCATTTGAATAATTTAATTGTATCAATAAAGATAATTATTGTTGTTGTTCATTCATATATTCGGTCGTTAATTTATCTTGCCAAAAAACACTCGAGCTTTTCTTTTAAGGATAAATTTCTTTTTCACTCAAAATTTTTCCATCAGTAATTTTGCTCGAAAAACTGACATTTGACAAAATCGCTCGACATTCGGTCTCGCAATTTTGTCATGTCAGTTTTTCTCGTAAAATTACTGATTGGCAAAATTATTTCGTTACAAAAAGAAATTTATCCGATAAAAAAAAAGTCTTGTGTTTTTACTGTTGACTAAAAGTACTATTTATTCATCATTACCGTTTTCGAGATGCCAATAGTGATACGACCTGAAATATACAGTTTGCATAATTTGACGTTATTTCCTTCAATTAGTTCGGCAATGACATTTTCTGTGCGTATAACAATCAAAAACCAAGATATATCTGAAAACCCTTGCCGAAAAAAAAAATCTCTCCGAGTTGTTTTGTGGCTGAATCAAGAATGTAATCTGATTACTTCTGTGCCTCTCGATCGTACAAAAACACCCAAAGAAATCGAAAATTACAGAGCTCATTCCGAAGGCCCTTCTTATCTATTCTCCCAGCCTCTTATCACCGCTTCGCCGTATAAATGAATGATTCAAGAAAATTTCCCCGAACTTATCACACATATAGAGTAGTTTCGACTTAATCGACGTCTTTCTGTCGTTTCAAAGCCATTGCCGTCTGGCGGGGATCTTCTCTGGACCGATTCGTTTCCGGGTTCCGAGCATTTCTTTCCAGAATTCAAGGAATTAAAATAGGCCAGTAGATATAAACAATTAATTCACATTGAAAAGGGGAACATTCTCCATGAAAATTGAAAAATGAAAAATGTGACTTATTTGTAATATCTAACAGAAAACAACTACTTCCCTGGCACAAGCCACGCTGGACATTGAACTACATCTGATAGATATTGTGAAAAGACTAATAAGTCACATTTTTCATTTTTCAATTTTCCCTTTTTCAACATGAATACCCCCCAAAAGGTTACCTTGAACGATGGAAAATAGCGACTAAAGTTTGTCTTTCAGTCGCAGATGATTCCACAAAAGATTTTATGAATTTCCTATTCATAATTTCGAACTAAAATTAATTCACAATAATGCCAAAAGTTTCCAAGCTTCAATGGTATGTTACTGCATTATTGAAAACAAACTATACAATTTTGCAGAAGTCTTCCATTAACGCAACATTGTTTGGATAGCAAAAATTGGTTTAAATGCCCTTACTAATTGGTAGATTGTGTCACAAGGGCAGAAAATATGCTTTAGCAGCCCGGGGCGATTGGCTGCATGAGCAAGCGAAGCGAAGCGAGGAGAGCTAATAGCTACGGCTGCTTATACAGTGACCGCCAAAAAGTATGTACCTCATGGAAAAAAAGTTTATTATTATTATCGATTCTGATACATGTCACGTGATCGCTGGTATGGCGACAAATTGAAAAAATTACTATGAGAAGGCAAAAAGTGTGGTAAAATGGCAATATATTGGAAAAAGTTGCTTGAGTTACATTTTTTACATATTTTCCTAGTTGTATAAAAATATCATATCATTTTCTTATGGATAGCTTGACCATATTGAAACATTTGTATTTCAGTGATAATTACAAAACTTTTTCATTTTTTCCACACCAGAGAAAAAAAAATTTATTTTGTCAGATCCCTGACTGTTACATTGGTTCCTATCCAACAGTTATATGACAGTTCTACGATTATTGCGATGATAGGGAAATCCAAAAATATCGTGTTTTTCCGATTATAATCAATTTTTGATAATAGTAGTGCACGAACTTCGAAAATAATCTTGAAAATAGTTCGTCATATCAAAGAGGCTTAGAGTTTTCAATATTGCATGCGAAGTGAAACGCTCTGGCACTATTGTCACCGAAACTGATTTTAATCTAGACATCATATTTCTGGATTGTCATGTCATCACAATGGTCGTGGAATTCTGATATAACTGTTAGATACGAACCAATGTAACAGCCGGGGTATTGAAAAAATCCAATTTTTTTAATTTATTGCTCACTGGTATGCTGAAAATGAGAAAGTTTTGTCATTATCATTGAAATACAAATGTTTCAGTATGGTCAAGCTATTCATAAGATAGTAATCTGATATTTGTATACAGCTAGAAAAATTTGTGTGTGTGTGTGTATATAAAATTGTATTCCAAGCTATTTTTTCGATTTTTTTTCGATATTTCGCCATTTCACCGCACAGTTTGTCTTTTCATAGTAATTTTTTTCAATTTGCAGACATACTGCCGATCACGTGACAAGTCTCAAAATCGATTTCTGGGTTAGCGGACATGCACAAACTTTTCCCAAGAATATTTTCCCAATAATCTAATAATAAACTTTTTTTCGATATTGTACATACTTTTTGGCGGTCACTGTATATATATATATATATATATATATATATATATATATATATATATATATATATATATATATATATATATATATATATATATATATATATATATATATATATATATATATATATATATATTCATATATATATAAATAAGTATGGATATAGTAAGGGACAAAATATGAAAATATAAAAGGAAAAGTTATTGGGTATAACCATCAAATGGAAATGCAACCGTAGACACGTGTTTCGCACTTAAGTGCTTATCAATACGGTATATAATAAGCATTTAAGTGCGAAATTGAACAAAATTTTCAATTCTATACAACTTTTTTTCATAAGAATTTATGATATTTTCAAATATAAAGGTACTTTACTCTTGAGTAAAATTCATATTTATTGTCACACCGCGTATACGACTGAGAAAATATGACATCTGATGATTGATTTTAGATTTTAGATCATATAGAAGTGCTTAGTTTACGGTGGAATTTTTTTGAGTACAACTTTTTAAAGTTTCTTAGAAAAAGTACAGTGATTTTTTTATGTAATAAACACTTCCGTATTGTAAAAAAATTAAAATATAATACTAGATTACTCATTTCTAAACATTTGAAAGGATTTAAATGTTTTTTCAATTCAAATTTCCCTATCAAACGCACACCCTCCTTTATCAGAAGATGTAATCCGCCATTTTTGAAAACTTGGAAAAACGCTTTTTATTAAAAAAAGATCTGTTCGACCCAAGAGGTTGCAAATCAAAGCACTGCTCGAGAACAGTATATTTCAGTCATTTTCTGGAGTTTGCAGATCTTTTGGAATTTTCTTGAAAAAATTAGGGGGTTATAAATATAACAAGACCTCGTTTATCAGCGAATAAATTTTTTAAATTCAACGAAAACGATTTTGTTTTTCAAAATTTATCGAGTTGAATTCGGAGATTTATGTTCTCAATACAACCCGAGAACTTTTAAACTCCACGGTTTTATTCTTTGAACATAAGTCTCCGAATTTAACGAGATGAATTTTCTAAAACAAAAATATTTGAGTGGAAATTTCAAAATTTATTCGATTTGATAAACGACGGTCGTGTTATATTATTTGATCACATCATTTCCCAAATATGTCGATTAACCAATAAGATTTATTCCACAACGTACATAATTATTTTTATTAAATTCAGGCAACTGTTAAGAAGGACTATGCAGTTTATTCGCAAAAGGAACGAAGCGGTTTAATCAGTGAATACATTTTGACAGATGAGGAAATTTTTGCAGTATTTTCTGCGCTAATAAGGCGAAAATTCATTAAATCCTGATTTTCAACATCTTCCGTTCAGAAAAAAAGGCTGCAATATCCGATTTAACATCACTTGAACGTATTATTCATTCTACTGAAGTTTCAAAACTTTTGTAATTATTGAATTTTTGAGAAATCATGTTTATATCTACTGGCCTATAGTAGGGATCATTTCTGGACCGTTTTCGTTTCCGGGTTCCGAGCAGTTCTCTCCGGAATTCAAGGATTCAGAAGCGTATCCTTCGATGTCGCGTTGCAATAAATCATTATTTTTTGACCAAACAAGTTTGAAGGAAGTAGATGTTACTGGGGTGCTAGACTCGACTCAATTGCGGGGATATTCTGTCAGCGGGATTTGGTTGATGGAATTGGAAATCCACGAAGAGTTTCGTCAGCTCGAAGCAAATGTTCAAAAATTAAACTATAACGTAGTGTGTGCTACTTTTACCACCAGAGATAGTCAGTAGAGAGCGGTGAGAGTTCTTTGGTTACGTTCCCAGTTCGTGATTTTTTTTCATGTGGGAAGCAATAGTTATGAAGTTTTGATTTTGTCATTTGAATGGCTGAAAGAAAACCTATACTTCTTTTTGAAATCAAAGACATGATGATTGCTCGACGGAGGTACCATCAACTCTGAAATTTCAAATAGCATGGGAAGTTAAGTGTCACATCGATGAAAAGAGAATTCAGTTATCTTTTTCCATTTTGAGACATCCTGAATCTCTGAACTTTTCACTGATATGATCGTACTTCCGTAGGCCACAGGGAAGAATTTTAGATATTCTGAGGCATCGCTCTGCAGAAGTGCAGGGCCATAGACAGCATCACAATATGAGAGCTTTGAGAGAATCAGGGATTGGCAGACATTTAGTTTGAGTTAAGAGGTTGGTAGAATATCCCTGAAATGGTATATTTGTCTCAAGATATTGAAAGAGCTCTGACATAAATGACTAACATGTTTTGTGAACCTCAAGTGTTGATCGAACCAGACTCCCAGGTTTTTGAACTCTCTGATGAATGGAAGTTCTTCATGTGCAAGGAGGAGTGAGAAGTTTTCCTTTACCGCTTCATATTTTGTTCTATTGCTTCAGTGCTGAGTGCTTAGTGCTTCGAAGCATTTAACGAAAACGCTTAGGGTTTAGTAATCTCGAAAAGTGCTCACGACACTTCAGTGCTCCGGAGCACTAAGTCTTTCCGTATAAATGAATCTTGTCGAAATATGAAGTTGGGGCAGATAATACCCGGCGGCACTCCCACCGAAAAAACTTTTGTTCACGTCCTTATGCAGCATTTCTTGATACAAGAAATGTGTTGTATATCAATTACCATTCTGTTATTTCTCACTCCTTATCTATGAAGAGGTAACCATATGCGGCCCATTTCGATATGATTTTGGTTTACATATTTTCATTTTCAAACTGTGGGAGGTTGAACACCTAAAAAACGATGTCAAGAAAACCACAAATGTGCGGCCCATTTCGATATGATTTTGGTTTACATATTTTCATTTTCAAACTGTGGGAGGTTGAACACCTAAAAAACGATGTCAAGAAAACCACAAAACCACACATTTATTCAATATTCCTATTGTATTTTATACAAATTGTTGATTCAAGCAATTCTGTTTGAAAATTGTATATTGTGCAACAAGTGCTATAAACGTCCTTTCAGTAACGAGTATTTCAATCACAATCACGAGTGTTTAATGAACAAGTATGTCGAGGAGTTTATAAACGTTTTGCGATATCTTTTTTATCATAACAGGTTATCATAATAGCTTCAATTGACGAGCCAAAACCTCTGTCAGATGGTTTTTTAACCACTGAAACCAAACAGTAACCATAGTGATATATTTAAAAAACGGAGTTGCTATGGTAATAATTTAAAAAATTTGTGTGAGCAGTAAGCTAAATGCTATTTTAGTTATGTGAGTAGCAGTAATTTAAGTTTTTAATTGACTCGGTTGTTACTTCATGGAAATCCATAGCACTTCTCAATCTATTAGAAATATAAGTCAGTGAAACTTCATCAAACACGATAAGATTTCAACAAATTATATTACATAATAATAATAATAATAATAATAATAATAATAATAATAATAATAATAATAAATGATTTTGATGCAGGTACAGCGGTTAGCTTATAACCTAACAAAAGGCAGGAAATTGTCAAATAAATAAGTATTGCTTCATATTTTTTTTGAATTTTTGAATTTGTAATAATTTGAAATCGCTGGGTAACCGGTTGTAAAGCGATCTGAAATGAAAATGAGCCACGAAAAAAGGAGGTTTCGTGTTTAGGCACAGCCAAATTATTTCGAAATCTCAAGTTGAGATTATGAATGTCAGTTCTGAATGTTAGTTTTTTGAATAGGAGGTTTCCCAGTTGTTATTATTTTATGAAAAATCGTACTGGAGTGTAGTGTACGCCTAGCCTCCATGTTTAGCCAACCAAGATTCCTTAAATGCTCAGTAACATGTTCCCGCTTTCTTGTGCCTGTAATAAGTCTCACACGTGAATTATTCTGCATTTTTTGAAGCCTCATTTTGTCAGATTTCATCAGCC
This sequence comes from Chrysolina haemoptera, assembly GCA_958298965.1. Taxonomy (NCBI): domain Eukaryota; kingdom Metazoa; phylum Arthropoda; class Insecta; order Coleoptera; family Chrysomelidae; genus Chrysolina; species Chrysolina haemoptera. The sequence continues at coordinate 13,743,394 of OY282594.1, forward strand.
CTGGTCCATAAACCACGTCTGCATAGTTAGCATGTGATAACACTGATGCATCACAGAGTATCATTTTACTTTTTCTGTTTAAAATATTTCTGTTTGAATAGATCATTCTTGGATTCATATAACTCTGTTTTAAAATATGTGATACATGTTTAGTGAAGCGTAATGCATTATCAAGGTACAATCTCAATTTTTTTGTTGTATCTACGGTGGGTAGGGGGACTCCGTCAAAACGTATATTCAATAAATTCTTGCGACGATTTCTTGATGCTGCCCTTCCGAATAGTATAACGTATGATTTAGATTTATTCACAGTGAGACAGTATTTATTTGATACGGTTATGAGAGTATTCAAATCATGATTGATTTGGTCAAGTGCCAAGTTGAAGGAGTTTTTTTCGAAATTTAAATATATCTGCGTGTCATCAGCATAACAGTGCATTGAAGCGTAACGTAAGGACTTTGAGAATTGAGAAGTGTAGAGAACAAAAAGAAGAGGACCCAGAATTAATCCCTGGGGAACACCATTCTTTATTTCTAGAGATTCAGATTTTTCATTGTTCATAATAACGCTGTGAGATCGGTTGAAAAGGATTTTTTTGGGTAGAGTTACTAGAGAAATTACCTTTTTGAAAGTGCTCAGTGATCGTGAGCATTTCATAAATGAAAGTGCTTAGTGTTCGAGATTTCGGAGCACTTTTCAAGAGTGCTTAGTGCTATGTGCTTGAAGCACTTTTTATCAGTGCTCGGCACAGCTCTGCTAAGACCTAAAAGTTTCCTTTCATTTGCCTGAATCCGAAAACGGTGTCCCTATTTTTGTCGTTTCATTTATAACACTTATTATTTCAATTGCAATAGGAATGACTGGATTATCGTAATTTACGTAATTGGTGTCGATTGACTTGTAATTCATATATCAACCTATTTCTACACTGCTATCCAAATCGAACACGAAATGGAACTACTCTATCAGGCGGGATTTTAATTACTGAAATCCCTGATATTAAACAGTAACTATAGGGACGTGTGAAGGAAATGGAGTGGAAAATTATTGTCCTCGAGAGCAGACTCTGCAGCAAGAGAACTGAAAATGATATCGATGTGAATATACCAATAATGAATGACACAAAAAATTTCACAAAGAACCTAATTTTAAACACATGGCAACATGAATGGACAAACAATGAATCTAAATTGAAACATGTCAAGCCTGATGTCGTAGCTACAAGACTTCCACAAGAGCTGACGAGAATAATACTACTCAGATTAGGTCATACTAAATTAACATCCTCTTATATGCTGAAAAGACAGATTGCCAGACCCCGATGACAATTTTAGAATGTCACCAATTTGAAGCTGCTCGATAGCAACATATTTTACCGAATAGTATCAGATCTTGTCTCAGTAACAAATATATTATTATTGTTTTGAACTTTATGAAAGCAACAGATCTGCTAAATAAAGTATAAATGGGCCTGATAAGCTACTGCTGATGACCTCAGTAGTCGATACCAAAACTGAAGAAAAAAAAGGACAGATTATGAATCTGTGGTTATTCGATTTTTTAGCACGGTACATATCTTTACACTAAAAGCTATTTGTAAAGTGAAAAGAAAACATTTTTTTACATAAAAAAAATCATATCTAATGCCCTACTTATACATTATACTTCCAGAGTGTAATGGTTATCAGTAGTAATAACCCAAGGACATTGATAATTATAGCAGATTCCGAAAGCTTGTTGCTTGGAAACAGACCGACGCCGAAGGCGGATTTCTATAAGCAACAAGCTTGAGGAAGTTGTTATATTTATTCATCAATGTTCGAAGGTTATTCGGAGAGAACACATTTTGCTAACTGATACTTTTTAACATTGCAATAGTCTTCAAATGTTGATTGAAAGTTTGATTTTGTGGAGGAAATCCGATTCTTGTCGTGATTTTTTGGGTTTATGACCTTCCACAATCTTTGAATTAACATTTTTTCATTTTCAGATTGTGGAAGGTCATAAACCCAAAAAATCATGTCAAGAGCCTTCAAATGCTTTTCATACAAATTCGTTATTGTGAACAGTACATTTTGATATATTTGAAAATTTCATCAATCTTCTCGTCAGTATTACAACCAAATCATGACATCACTGACATTTTGACGTTATTGAATATTTGAAACTTCAAAATCAAAATAAATCAAAATATGTATATCCATAGCAACGTGCCTGAGAGTGAAAGCAGACTGTATGGTCTGTTATCAGTATAAAGTTGTTCTGATTGGTTGTATTTAATCACATGACCCCAGTTTGACTAATTTCATTGGATTTCCGCTTGAGCAAAAAATGTTCATGGTAATCAGAGAAACTATTATTGTTCTCGCGCGAACTGAATTGATACAATAATGACCCATTTTATGACGTCAGCGGGATAACACACACGGTCCAAAAATAAATAAGAAACAACCTAAAGTTGAAATTGCCAAGACACGCTGTTTCATCAAAGTTACGTGTTATTGTTCCAGAATAGTCTGCAGTGAAATTGAGAACACGGAAATTTTAATTTTGATAAAATTATTTTTTGAAGAGGTATACTTGTACGAGAAGTAGACCCATATTGGTTTCTTTCCAAAGGTTGAAGAGGGGTACTATACTTGAATGAAGCATTTAGTTTTCATCAATATATTAAATTCCTGGAGCATATTATACTGCAGACCGGACACCGTCTATGCTACACTAACAATATACTATTTAGTTACTCCATACATTTATCGACCCCTTTCTTTGTCTGACTAGTACGAAACAATGTGATTTTCGTAGGTAATACAACAAGTGTATTGGTGATTATCGAACTAAAAATTCCTTCGACTTTGAGAAATAAATTATGTTGCTTGGCAACCACACGAGCTCGAGTGTAGTTTTCTAAAGCAACATAATTTGTTTCGAAAAAAAGATGGGATTTTTGATATCGGTACACGAGTTGTATTTGTTAAGACTATTCCATGAATGAAATCAAAACCATTTTTAAAAGTACTATTTGGAGAAAACTGCGCAGAGCAGCTGTCTTGGTATTTCAAACTTCCCGCTATTTCAGTGACCATTCACAGGGCGCGTCTTTCGTTGGTTGTCGTTAGGTTTGTTCGCGTTCATATAAAACAAACAGTTCTGAAACCATCAGATGCATGCGCAGTTTCATAGAACTGTACGCATTCTTTGAGTTATGTGGGACTACGCATGCTTGTGACGGTTTCGGGTTTCGGACAGTTTATTTTGTGAACGCGTCGAACGCGAACAAGCCTATTAAATTGTTTAGTTCATTGTTGGTTCATTGGTAGATAGATAGTGATGCTTTTACGGGAATTGAAAAGGCCCAGTTTTGGTTTACGTGTATGCAAAATTTGTCGAAAAGTGAAGCGTATCATGGTTTTGGTCAAAGTTCGGTGTTATGTTATTATACCAACTTGCTAGTGGGGTAAGTTTGTTTTATAAAACAACCAATGACGAAGCGAACTACAAAGGTATCTAATAGCCAATCAAGTGCCGAACTACAAAATCGAAAACATGCAGTTTTCAATTATCAATATGAAAATTTCCACCAATCAAAAACGCGTATTTTAACATAAGTGGAATAGTCGGTCCAATCATACTGGAAATTTCAGTAGCTTCATTCTTCCACCGACAATAGTTCACAATCAAAAATATTTTAGATTGGTTTGGGTTTCATGTGAATACCTTTCTATTTCAACCAATATTTATAGAACTCCTATTTTTGATTCGTCTCTACATGACATGAAGTATATTCTATCAACTGCATGTATGTTTGTTTATGTTCATAAATCACTAGTGAGCGATAATCCTCTGTTCGACTAAGAACTCGTAATTCCAGTTTGAAATCATTTCATATTGTTGAAATAGTTATTTACCTAACAAGTGCGGAAAGTAATACTTTTCCGCACGCGACGGCAGTTGCACGAACGACGCAGAGCGGAGTTCGGGCAAGCCGTTAAGGGCGGAAAAGACATTTTCCGTAAGAGTTAGGTACAATATTTTTCCTACGAGTGTTTTTGCCCATCTTATTTATGAAAAAACAAGATTTTTAATGAACAAGTTTTTATAATAATGCTACAAAATGACTAATAAGAGAGAATAGTTACATAGATCATTTAGCTAGTCCTAAATATCCTCATTTTCAACAATAAAATCGTGCGGAAAAGTAACTTTTCTGCACGATTTTAAATCGTACGAAAAATTAAAACTTTCGAAACGAAAAATCGTGTTCAAAATTTACTTTTCCGCACACTCGTAGGAAAATGTCTATTTCAGCATAATAGTCCAAGCAATAGGGAAAAGTGCGTGCATATGAGCCTATAGAAAATGGAAATTCAGGATCAGTTTTCATTTCATGCGACTCGATCGTGATTACCGAACATAACCTAAAAATTTCGCAAAGTTGCGAAAAGTGGTTTTTTGTTGATAACTAAAAAACTACAGCTGCGATCGAAAAAAGTTAAATTAGGAAATTATAGGTATTGACACGATCTATCAATTGAATGGGTAATAATTTTCCGATATCATTGATACTTTTCGAGTTATATCGGAAAAACCGTGAAAAATCGGGTTTTCTATAACTCGTTAACTATAAGGTACTGAAACTTGTTAATTTTGTTAATTACTGTTAAGTGTAGGATATGGCAAGCCAAAAACGTCTTTTTTGAAAAATTGATAAATATTGTTGTATTTTTCAAAATATGTGAAGTTTTCTCAAAGAAGATGCTCTTTTAAATTGGCTACTTGGCTTCTTTCATATAATCGTATAAGTTTATTGATTTTTTTAATTTTAAGGGTAAAAAAATTACTTACAAAAATTGCACAATTTTTTTTAATGTTTTTTTTAAATAAATTCCTAAATTTTGTATTTGTAGAAATAATTTTTATAAAAATAGATTCCTACCATGATTTCACGCATTCAAAGAAAATTGTATTCCTATGATCACTAGGAGCCGAGAACATTTTTTTATTTCGAAAAAATCTGGAAGCCGTGATAATCATCGTACAGCAGTCACCTTCATAGATATTAAGGTTGAATACATTTATTATCAATAAAAAAATACTAGGAATGTCTAGTTCATTTGCAGTATTATTTATTGATGAATAAAGTGAGGCGTGTAAAATTTTCTCAAAATTTCCGCATTCACTCGAATCACAATGTTTGCAAACATTGTAGAAATTGCTTTATGCAGCCACAGGTTTTTGTTTTGCAACCACTGATACAGCTGGGTGAGATTTTTTTTATATTTCCTCTGGTATCAATGGATCATCAGTATAAACTGTCATTTATACATTATTCGTAATTTTACATCCCTACTGAGTGATCCTTTTGTCGTTGCCCAACCATTTTTGCAAATGCAAATAAACTCTGAAGTCATGTTGTTTGGCGGCTCCTTCAGTTGAGGGAAGATTTGCTAATTGAAAAGTTGCCTTTGGCGTTGATCGTTTAAAACACTCAAAACAATGTTAATTGATAGTTCTTCTTTCTTATTAATATAAAATAAAGAAATAATTTTGCACATATTATGACCCACTTCTTCAGGAAGAGCAGTTTCTTCATGAAATACATCCAATAGTTGAAGGTGGTATGGATTCGAATGAATAATCAGTAATTTGTTCTTCCCCTGTTTGTAGATCGAAGATACTGTATCACAGCCTGATATAGCGTGAAGAAAAGCTAAAAATTTACTTATGTAAACAAAGAATATAAAAATTAGTTGTTTTACTAATGAGTGCGGAAAAATCCACTTTTCCGCACTCATTTTAGTTTTGAAAGAGTCACTTTTCCGCACTAGTCCGGAGAAGTTTTTTCCGCACTCTGTTCAGCGCGGAAAAAACATTTTAGTGCGGAAAAGTAGATTTGTTTAGTTTTTGCAGAGTATACTGACATTTAAATATTGCGTCGCAGAAGGTTAAAATAGAAAGCTTACCAAGTATGGTTGTATAGTTTAATATATGTATTTAATAATAAATGTTCTTTATGTTAACTTTTGGGTGTTTTTTCCGCTAATAGAAAAAATACTGTACCTAACACGAGCGTAAAGTGTTTTTCTGCACGCGATTTCTGCGGAAAAGTATCACTTTCCGCACTTGTTGGGTAAGCTACTATTTAAGTAATTTTAAAATCCTTAAAATTAGATAAATCAATATTATTATTCGATAATATGAAAGTACAACTCATACAGAAAAAAATGAGCCCTCCCCGAGCAACAGTAAAAAAATTGAGAAAGCTCCTTTTTTGAGAAAACTTCATATATTTTGAAAAATAATCATTATTTATCAATTTTTCAAAAAAAGACATTTTTGGCTTTCCATAGGCTACATACAACAGTAAGTAACAAGTTTGGATACCTTATAGTTATAGAAAACCTGATTTTTCACTGTTTTTCCGATATAACTCGAAAAGTATCAATGATATCGAAAAATTTTAACCCTCTTAATTGATAGATCTTTCAATTCCTACAATTTCATAATTTAACTTTTTTTGATCGGAGCTGTAGTTTTTTAGTTATCAACAAAAACCGCTTGTCGCAAATTTGCCAATTTTTTAGGTTATGTTTGGTAATCAGGATCGAGTCGCATGAAATAGAAACTCATCCTGAATTTTAATTTCCTATACGCTCATATATTTTTTTTTTTCGATAACTATTAATTTTTGCACATTCAACATTGGGCCGCTTCTTCGTTTCTTGGACTATAACATAACACAGTGCATAAAGATGTTGATTCAGTTTATTGAGTTCAAGTCCTTACCAACCGTAACTCAACACGCCTTGCATGAGCCCTAAATAAACACCTACCTTTAATATTCATCATTTCATCGCCATACAAAATACCCTCTACCGCCATCCTCCATCAACTTTCTTTCCATATCCAAACAATCCCATGCAAACGTTGAAAAGTGATCGCGATCACATTTTCTGGTGGTTTGATTCCAATGTCGATGTTCATCCCTCCGAAATCGCCCCTTGCGGTGTTAATTCAGGTGGGTGCAACTTGCATAGAGTGTGCTGCCAACAGAAATAACGTTCGAATACTCGCTTTTGTAGTTGTGTTGAAAATAGAGGCTCGGTCGATGTTTCACTGAAATTTAAAAAGGCGTATATAGTGGACCAAAAGGTACTCCTCAAGAAGCCTGAAACCACGGGGCTGAGCGGAATATTACTGAGACAGGGTGATCCGGGGTGATGGTTGAATTGGGTAATTCTGGGATTCTACCTAATCAGGGAAGTGCTAAACGGATAGGTAAAGTATACAAGGCGCTACGCTGGACATACCTGTACAAAAAGGATCTAGCAGACTTCCTTTGTTGGAAGTGAAAGTATCGCAAATAGAAGGATAGTACACTGACGTTGTACAACGAGAGGGCAGGATACCCATTTCTGATGTTCAACACCACCTTCAAGAGGAAACAGCATTGGTTTCGTAACAAAAAGAGCAGGAAATTGAAAAAACTTACAGTCTAACTCCACCAAAAATATTCTTTTTTGTAGCTGTCATGCACTCAGAAGACTGACATCACGTTGAAATCATGTAGTCAGAAGACTGACATCAAGAGGGAGGACATGTTTCGAAGGATTAATCCTTCATCTTATTAAAATACAAAGAGCCTCAACTTAATATAAAAGTTGTTTCCGAAATTGGAGCGATTAAAAAAATGGGTTGTTATATGGAACATAATGTAAGAATAAATGGCAATAATTTTTGTGTTAGAAGCAATCATTCAAAAATTTTCGAAATTTTTATGAAATTTTATGAAATCGTTTTCAGTTACCTTTGTTTTAGAGCGTTTTGCGCAGGTTGTAGACCTCTTATCAGAGATGCCAAAAAAATTTTGAAAACTCTAATATTCAATCTTTCCTTTTCTTCCCACTTTGATTAATATAGTTATTTATGCAACAAGTGCAAAAAGTAAGTGTTTATTGCACTCGACGTGAAATTGTCCGACGAGGCCTTTAGGGCGAGTTGGCAACACGTTGAGTGCAATAAACAATTTTTGCACGAGTTGCATACAACATTTTTTCTACGTTCACGCAAAAAGCAAAAAATGTTTTATTAAAGTACGGCACTAGGTGTTGGAAAATGAAAAGCGCATCTTAAATAATTGATTATTACTATCGATTTGCATTGAAACAGATCACTATCATCTACTTTCCATTAATAATACTCATTTTAAAACTTTCAATTCTGTAATTGTCAGAAATAATTTTTGACTGACGTTTCGATAACCACAGTTGTATTATAAAAATCAAAATCATAGTAGCCGTGAGCGCGTATGTTAACACGAGGTGTGGTCATAGTACAGACAGGTAGACGGTTTAGAACAAAGCGGGTCAGTTTTGATTATGGAGTTTTTCTCTGTTTACTCAATTCTGGCTGCCAACATTAATACAAAATAACATTAAATATGTAACTGTTTGAAACGTATTTCCAATCTCACAGAATATCTGCTCAATATGTAGGGGGTTTGAACATTTATGTTTGTCATGATGACAGCACGTTGAAGTTGAATGAGAGATGAGTGCAATAAAGAACTTCTTTTTCCACTAAATATAGTTCAATAAAGTTTTGTTTTTTGCATGAATGTCGAAAAAATATATTTTTCAATACCGGACACACAGTAATCATTTATCAAGAAACAAATATAGTACCAATCAATAGAATAGTGTAAGTTTATATATAAAGTTATAACAAACCAACAAAAAGTAATACCGTTTTTAGCTGTGGAAACAATATACACTTGCATGAAACAAGACTACTGATTAGTAACAACCTCTATTTACCAAATGTCATAACAAATCCAGCCTTAAATAGCCCAATAAATATATGTAGACAAGCATTCAATTCAGTCCAGATCAATATTAAAATCAATCAATATGAATAATTACTGGCAATTTAATATAGAACTTAAACCACACATAACTGAAATATTATATTATTCGACCAAAAAACACGATCCCAATAATTATATCAACCACAAAACTAATTGATTAACATACTCCGATACCAGCGTCCTTGCTGATTAGAAGTTTTAGTAAAAAAATATCATAATAATTTTATCCTAGCAATTACATGTAATTTCATTTCTATATGTATGTATAATTGTATAATTGTATATTGTATAAACTATGTGAGTAACCTGAAATAAGTTTATATATTCTATATTGATAGATGAATAAAGATTTTGTTGTAAAAAACATGGTTGGAAACAATACATTTTTTTCAGAAATGCCTGTTTATATTTTTTTCTACATTCATGCAAAAAGCAAAACTTTATTGAACTATATTTAGTGGAAAGAGAAGTTCTTTATTGCACTAGTGCAATAAAGTTTTTATTGCACTCATCTGTCATTCTACTTCAACGTGCTGACATCATGACAAACATAAACGTTCAAACATATTAAGTAGATATTCTGTGAGATTGGCAATAAGTTTTAAACAGTTACATATTTTATACTATTTTGTATTAATGTTAGCAGCCAGACTTGAAAAAATAATATCTTCCGAGAATAACTCCATAATCAAAACTGATCCGATTTGTTCTAAACCGCCTAAATGCATAGAGCAAACTGTCTGTACTATGACCACACCTCGTGATAACATACGCGCTCACGGCTACTATGATTTTGATTTTTATAATGCATCTGTAGTTACAGAAACGTCAGTCAAAAATTAATTCTGACAATTACAGAATTGAAAGTTTCAAAATGAGTAATAATAATAATGGAAAAATAGATGATTGTGATTTGTTTCAATGCAATTTGATAGTAATAATTAATTATTTGAGTTACGATTTTCATTTTCCTACACCTAGTGCCGCACCTTAATAATCAATTTTTACTTTTTGCATGAACGTAGAAAAAATGTTGTATGCAACTCGTGCAAAAATTGTTTATTGCACTCGTTGCATAAATAACTATCAATCAAATCAATTTGCCAACAATTCATACTTTTTAAATCCGAAAAAAATATTTTGACGACGCATCTCACTAATATCAAATACTTCTATTCTTATAATAATTTCTTCAATATTCATTTCGTGAAGTCTCCATTTATTATATCAATTAATATGCACAGAATTGATTTCACGGTTGTTTGATGCATTCACAAATGTAAATCCGCAACTAATTAATTATAACCAAACTGAATATTCAAATTAAGAGAATCCAGCTTTCATTAAATAAAGTAAATTTAGATTGGATTTCAATAATTATTTATAGTTGGAATGAGTTGATGTTCTTTCATTGATATTAATTTAGGGCATAATAAGGATTGATCTAGAATTGAATTATATGTATATGATGCACGCCGTTCTGGGATCTCATTTACTATTCATTATTATCATCTCAGGAAAGATATATTGGTTTTTACATAACGTTAAAATTCTGGTTGTGAATACCTTAAATACAACTACCAATTTCATTTGAAATAAACATTCAACATGCGTCCAACCCATAGGACTCAATTCGAGGTCGATGAGGAATTGGGTGACAATAAAAAAGCTGAGGAAGCATGGTCAAGATTCTTGAGGTCGGACAACTCCTTAAATACTTAAATACAACTACCAATTTCATTTCAAATAAACATTCAACATGCGCCCAACCCATAGGACTCAATTTGAGGTCGATGAGGAATGGGGTGACAATGAAAAAGCTGAGGAAGCGTGGTCAAGATTCTTGAGGTCGGACAACTCCTTAAATACTTAAATACAACTACCAATTTCATTTCAAATAAACATTCAACATGCGCCCAACCCATAGGACTCAATTTGAGGTCGATGAGGAATGGGGTGACAATGAAAAAGCTGAGGAAGCATGGTCGGACAACTCCTTAAATACTTAAATACAACTACCAAGTTCATTTCAAATAAACATTCAACATGCGTCCAACCCGTAGGACTCAATTTGAGGTCGATGAGGAATGGGGTGACAATGAAAAAGCTGAGGAAGCATGGTCAAGATTCTTGAGGTCGGACAACTCCTTAAATACTTAAATACAACTACCAATTTCATTTCAAATAAACATTCAACATGCGTCAAACCCATAGGACTCAATTTGAGGTCGATGAGGAATGGGGTGACAATGAAAAAGCTGAGGAAGCATGGTCAAGATTCTTGAGGTCGGACAACTCCTTAAATACTTAAATACAACTACCAATTTAATTTCAAATAAACATTCAACATGCGCCCAACCCATAGGACTCAATTTGAGGTCGATGAGGAATGGGGTGACAATGAAAAAGCTGAGGAAGCATGGTCGGACAACTCCTTAAATACTTAAATACAACTACCAAGTTCATTTCAAATAAACATTCAACATGCGTCCAACCCGTAGGACTCAATTTGAGGTCGATGAGGAATGGGGTGACAATGAAAAAGCTGAGGAAGCATGGTCAAGATTCTTGAGGTCGGACAACTCCTTAAATACTTAAATACAACTACCAATTTCATTTCAAATAAACATTCAACATGCGTCAAACCCATAGGACTCAATTTGAGGTCGATGAGGAATGGGGTGACAATGAAAAAGCTGAGGAAGCATGGTCAAGATTCTTGAGGTCGGACAACTCCTTAAATACTTAAATACAACTACCAATTTCATTTCAAATAAACATTCAACATGCGTCCAACCCATAGGACTCAATTTGAGTTCGATGAGGGATTGGGTGACAATAAAAAAGCTGAGGAAGCATGGTCAAGATTCTTGAGGTCGGACAACTCCAAGATTGTCGATAATTTTGTTGGCCAACTAAAATCTTCATTGAAATGTACATGTGGTCATTGTTCAGTACCATTTGATCCATTCTGGGACCAGTCTCTGCAGATTCCATACAAAGTATAGGCCAACTAAGTCTGTCAGGGTGTTTAGACTCTTTTACTAGTGAAGAAATTCTGGATAGTGACGAGAAACCTACTTGCAGAAAATGCAAAGGGAGTAGGAAGTGCACGAAAACTATATCGATTCATAAATTTCCGGAAACTTTGGTGATCCATGATCCATTTGAAACGTTTTTTTTTCGACAGAAAGATTCAGACAGAAAGTAAATGTAACCATACATTTTGAATTAGATATGAGCAACTATGCAACAGAAAACGCTGGCCCTTGTCGCTATAACCTGTAGGCTTTTTCAAACCACAGTGGAACCACAACTAAAGGTCACTACACGGTTTGCCGCAGACACCCTAACGCGGATACGTGGCACGAGTACAATGACTCTCGGGTGTCGCAAATTACACCAGAAACACTTTTGAGCGAAGAAGCATATGTTCTTTTCTATGAGAATATCTGATATACTCGTTTATTTATTTTTGTTAGATGTTCTTGTATTAGTAATTTTTATTTTCTCGACATTTCCAGGTTGCACCTCTACCTGCTGGATCCCAGAAGGGCAGGCATAAACCCTGCTCCGGGGAAATCAGCCATGAAACTCCCTCCCCTTACCCCTACCCTGCGGTATAGGGATAGTTTTAGCTGGTTTATTTTATTTATACATTTTGTGTTATACCGTGTGCCTACTATTTTTTATATTTATACAATATACTTTTTTGCTTTTTGCTTTTGCTTTGCTCCAAAGCATATTTCGGCCAGAGAGGTAGACCATTTAAAAGCCGCATACGTGGACACCGTATGAATTATATAAACAATAAAGCACACTCATCATATGCCAATCATATTTTGGAGGAAGGCCATGACTTCGATGAAAACTTCGAAATTCTTCATGTGGAAAATAAGGGCATTAGGCTTAATTATTTAGAATTCTTGGAAATTAATAAATTGAAAAATTCATCTTGTTTATTGAATGATCAACTAGACCTGAACGGTTCCCCTTTGTTAAATTTATTCCATTAAGTAGTAGCTATGTTTTGTAGATTTCCAAGTAGGTTCATTGTTATGTCAATTTTATAAGTTGTATGAGTCTAGGTATTAGCGATAATTATAGGTAGCCCCTAATTATGCTAATGGGTAAGAAAGGTATTTAAGAGATTTCAATGAAGAATAGTTTAATGTACTACATTCGCTTGAAAAAAATACTGTGTATCGAAACATGTCGCAAAGACAATACATTTTGTGGAAATTTTAATCGTTTTTTACCTTAGTGTCATGAATATTTGATTGGTCATAACTCTGATAAAAATGATCGGAAAAGGAAAAGTTCATATCGTTTCTGAAGACTCCTACCTTCTCGTGCAAATATAATATGCGAGTATTTGAGTACCTAAAGTGTGTTTTGTCGCACTTCACGGAGATGTTTGCGGATGATCCGGAAATCATGAATAATTTCGTAAATATGGAATTATTATACTGATAAAGCAACCTATACTGTCTTTGGACTATAAGCAACAATTTTAGAGTAGTGTGACAGGTCCCACTTATACATGCCAAAAAAAAAACTTTGTTTTACTCCTGCCACATTTTCAGCTTAACCATAAAATCGACATTCTCTTCAATAAATGTTGAAAATAACTATAATAAACCCCAACGCACTTCATTCATGAATAAGTGATTTTGTGAAAACGTCAGTTTTTAATTCATATGCCAATGAATTAAAAACGTCATTTTTAATGACAGTTGTACAAAATAATTATTTATGATACAAGTGTTAAAAGTGGCATTTTATTTTGTGAGTGGGGAATATTGCGAAACGAGCGTTAGCGGGTGGAGCAACCCCACGAGCAAAGTAATATCACTTTTAGCAAATGTATCATACAAATTTTTTTGTACAACAGTTACTGCTAGTAAGAAAAAAACAAAGTAAAATAATATCCATGAGGATTCGAACACACGATCTTTGGATTACAAAGTGGCTCCAACTATAATAATAAACCCCAACGCACTTTATTTATGAATGTCATTATTTGTCAGTGATGCAGGACCTTCTACCGTTGGACTAAATACTACTTCGTTTGTAACTTTAAAAGGAATTAGTATTACCAATTGCACAAACGGCCAAATACATGTACGCACTTTTATAAATGATCTTCTTGAGTAGGTGTTCTGATTATAATATCTGACTGAAGTGTTTCTATTAGAGAGAATGATGTATATTATTGAGTATCCATCATGTCATCTGCCATTTTACTTTTAACGCTAGTGTTGAAAGTATTTTTAACACTAGTGTTAAAAGTGATTTTGTGAAAACGTCAGTTTTTAGTTCGTATTGCAACGAATTAAAAACATCATATTTAATGACAGCTGTACATGAATAAATTTTTATATCGCTGGCACACCATTCACTGAGGATAATTTGAATCCTTATATCTATCATAAATTCAGACTCAGCCCTTCCCGAAGCACCTGATGCTAATGTTAGTTTTCAATAATGGAAAACCAATTAAACTATTCTTGGTTGAGATTCGAACGCATCCAAAGTTCCAGATGATGGAGCCGATACTGGGGCCATCACCGACTCAACCAGCTGTGATGAAATCACGTATGTTACCGTAAACAAGAGGTATCAACTTTGTTGGTGAGCGATACTGATACAGTCTAGTTTGTGGTTGCAATAATTATTTGGCACTGGAGTACAACTTCGATGGGATGAAGTTTGTGTGGGTATGGCGTTAGAGGCTATTGGAAGCAGATGTTTGCTTATATTCCCAGTCGACAGAATTATTAAAATTGAGATTTCGCGACAGAAACGCACATATTTCTGAAAAATTATACACATTTCAATAAAATCATTTTGGATGCATGAAACCAATGGTGGTTTTGAAATTGTCATGAGGGTTGTGTATAGGTAAAATTTCAATTCAGCTGTTTTTTCCACTTTGATTTGCAGCAAAGCATCATTTAAAAAAATAGTCAGTCATGGGGACTCTCCGCAGGAGTGGAAACTTATTATAGTATAAATTATTAAAATCTCATAATTTTTGAATTCAAATCAATATCACTCCAAATCTACTGGCACTCCGAGCAATAATTATACAGTGCCGCTTTTAATATAGTCCCCCCTGTTAACTTTTGAATGGTTTGAAGTAGACACATGAAAAAAAATGATTGACCTGAAAAATAACCGAAATAGTTATTTATGATACAAGTGTTAAAAGTGGCATTTTATTTTGTGAGTGGGGAATATTGCGAAACGAGCGTTAGCGAGTGGAGCAACCCCACGAGCAAAATAAAATCACTTTTAACAAATGTATCATACAAAATTTTTTGTTCAACAGTTACTGCTAGTAAGAAAAAAACAAAAAAAAAATAAGATCCATAAGGATTCGAACACACGATCTTTGGATTACAAGGCTGACTGACAGATACTTCAAATATAATAAACCCCAACGCACTTTATTTATGAATGTCATTATTTGTCAGTGATGAAGGACATTCTACAGTTGGACTAAATACTACTTCGTTTGTAACTTCAAAAGGAATTAGTATTATCAATTGCGCAAACGACCAAATACATGTGTGAACTTTCATAAACGATTCCTCTTGAGTAGGTGTTCTGATTATAATATCTGATTGAAGTGTTTCTATTAGAGAGATCTATATTACTGAGTATCCATCATCTCATCTGTCATTTTACTTTTAACACTAGTGTTAAAAGTACTTTTAACACTAGTGTTAAAAGTGATTTTGTGAAAACGTCAGTTTTTAGTTCATGTGTCAATGAATTAAAAACGTCATTTTTAATGTCAGTTGTACAAAAATATATATTTAAATGCACAAAGGGTACCCCACACTTTAATAGGGAAAGTGGCCTCCTGTCGAATCGGCTGAATTTTTGATATGTTGTAGTCGTAGTCATTCCAAACAAAAAGTCCAATGGGCACAACTTTTTCTTTAGGCTAGTTTTGGAGCTAGAAGCCCATGAAAACCTTCATTTGTTCTACATTGTTTTACAATACAAAACGTTATCCTTGATAATCATCAGATTAATCAAGATGTAAACATTCATCAATATGAGATACTTTTTCAAGTATTGCTCTTTGGAGTTGTTACATTTGGTCAATTATACAGTGTTTTCCAGCTACGTACAATTTCTAAAGTTCAGTAATTCGAAAATGGTTACAAATCGCCTTAGGGATCTACAATCAAAAACTCTTTATGAATTTCATTCTACGCCGTTTTTTACATCAGAAAGTTGAAAACTATACCGAGTGTTCGTTTTAAAAGAAAGCGATAGTTAAATTCGAATTGAAAATATTTTTCGACAGTCTTGTATAATTTGAAAGTACAAGAAAATATTAAAAATATGTCAATAAAATAGCCGTAGAAAAAATTCTTTCTGAATCTATCATTGTAACGTCAGGGATTTTTACATTTGTGAATGGACTTATTTCGACCAAAAATTCGGAACATCCAATTGATTCAGAGACAAATAATAGTAGTAGAGAGGTGAGTGAAGGTAACGCAGATGTTATAACTAATATTTCATTTTAATTTAATGCGTTCCACCATCCAACCCTATTTTTTTCGTATTGCCCTGTATATGAGGCAATAAATTCTTGTTCTGGATTCTGCTGTCAGCTTTAACTTTCGTTTTCATTTCGATATCTTAACAGTATTCGGGAAATTGAACTTTGACGCTTTATGAAAATATTATAGTTTAGATTCGTTTTGAAAACTGTTCAATCATTTTCAAGAATAGGGTACTGGATAATATGAAAACATTGCATCCCTTCACTACAGAAAAAAAAAATGTTTCCATTGAGCAATGTTTTGATTGTTTGTGACTTCATGTCAATGTAAAGTTGAATATGGCGTATAATTTTGCAGTGAGATTAAAATGTTATGAGTGTGAATACAATGAAGGACGAAGAAACCGATGAAATTAATAAACCCCAATCTCATGAACAAGATAAAAGGCAGGATTTGAGGAACATTTTATTAGAATTTGACGAACGTATTGATATTCCAGGTCTATGGAGGATGAGAGTAAAATTTCGCCATCGAAATACTATTAAATAACAACTGTGAATCAACTACAATGTCAGTTTCTTTGATCGTATCGATATGTTCCAAAATGAAACATCCTGTAAATTATTATTAGGGTTAAATCGACGGTGCTTCATTAGGGTCAACGATACTAAGTTCGAAAAGTACGTTAAATGTAACATGTACTTAATATATTGAGTTATAGCCCATCATTGTCTCCATATTATACTTTTATGCTAAATGTGTGAATGGAGGCTTAGTTGACCCGCCAGTAGGAGTTTCTCCATCATACTCCTTGAGCATCAATAAAATAATCGAATATAAATTAATTAGACCTATTTTTATAACATCCTCCTTGAGTTTCATCATCAACTCGAACTGTAAGTTTGTTCATACCAGATGGAACACACTGTATAATTGACCATCTGTAGTGATACCAACGAAAAATACTTCTAATACTATTTTATATTGATGAATGTTTAGATCTTGATTACTCAGAATAGTGAAAATTATTTAGGGTAACTTTTTTTGTTGTTCAACCATAGAGAAAAGATTTGAATTTTCAACGCCCTCTAGCGTCAAAACGAGCCTATAGAAAAAGTTATGCCCATGGACTTTTTGTTTGGAATGACTTGGACTACAACATATCAAAAATTCAGCCGATTCGACAGAGGCCTACTTTCCCTATAAAAGTGTGCGGTGTCCTTTCTATGGAAATATACTTGGTAGATTTTTTTCTTTATTTTTGTTTCAATGTTACATATATATATATGTATATATATAAACATATTTATTGTTCACCATTTGAATCTGTTTATATTAAATGAGAATATGTTTATATCGGTTCCATATCCAGACATTGTGTGGTGGTGATTTGTATGCATTGATTTTATTCCAACGATTCATGATGTGAACAGTAATTGTACATGTACTTCGAGAGGCCCGCTTGCGGGGTATCCCTTGAGGGCCTACTTTGTTTACGTCACAATTATTTTTCGTGTAATGGGCCTACTGGTTCTCTATTTCTTCCATGTTGCCGCCTGATGATGTTTGGGTAAAAAAAAATGTCTCTTTCATATACTACTAATTTGAATTACCAACTTGATTGATTTTTAACTAGGTACTTTTCCTTCAAACATTATTTAAAATTTGTGTATGTATATAAAAAAAAATCTTAGCATGGAAATCAACTTTAAAGTATTGAATTGTATTTTTAAACTAATTTTATTTTACCTTGTACCTGATGTTCATACGTCTTCTGTGTTAATTTTATAATTCGAATTTTATTATTTTATTGCATAACTTAGATTTATGATCTCCTCTATACGGACAAGCTGACTATTTCAGTTTCTATGGTGTTCCCGTTTATTCACAGAACCCTCTAAAAATATTGTATCATATTTTAGATGAATAAATATTATTATTATTATATATTATTATTACTTGATTAAACAATTCAAATAAAACTCAGTCATGAGTTTTTTTTTTCATTTTTGATTCAGAATGCTAAAATTATTGTCCTATCTTAATTACTATTATTATAATCATATTTGATTTTATATAGAGAACAATGTAACCTGTTATAAATATTTGTTGCCTAGTAGAATAGCTCTTTTAAATTCCGAAAATAAAAATGAAGGCCACTTATTATTATAATGTTGAAATTATGTTTGAGTATAGCTATTAACTGAACTATATATTCTGATTGTGAACAGAATAATTGCCAGCATAAATCCACACACTATATTCCATAAGATATTACTCACAATGAAACACACCAAGTAAATAACAGTCATCTTTCAACTGAAGTGGAGCGATCACACCTTATTTACTTTTCGACCTTATCTTCCATTCCAAAGTTTATTGAGGCCATTGAAGACCAACAGACGTGTTCATATAGTGACCAAACAATGTGTGATAACGAAAACAACTGAGAAGCGTAAACATACGCCTTTTGGGTGAACTGATAAATAATGAAATGTACATCAAAAATTTTAAGATTCGATTTATAATGGTTTTTTAGGAATAACTCAAATTGGGGATATTAAAGGAGCCAGCAAAAAATTATGAATAACTTTTGAAACATCACTCAACATGATGGGTTTATGACCTTCCACAATCTGAAAATGAAAAAATGTTAATCCAAAGAAATCTGTACAAGTGTAGAAGGGAAAATTAATTAATTTGCCCAATAAGTTACTGCGTTCACAAGACTGCTGTCTTGAACGAAATTAATTTTTGTCAGTAACGTACCCTACACTGAATTTGCCTATCTGAAAAAATGAGATCGAATTAACAAAGAATACTTTTATCTTTTTTTGAAAATTGTTGACGTTTCGGAGGCTGTATCTGCCTCCGTTATCAAAACTTCTTATAAAGACGCTGAAGAAACTGAATTTGAATTGCGGTTTTGGAAATAAGATCTTTCTTTGACAGAGTCAAATGAAATCTATCATACATTCCTTTGATTCACATTTGGTATCTTGATACATAGGGTGTTCGGTATCAATCACCATTCTATTAGTTCTCATTTCATCTCTGAGGAGAGGTAACCAGGTGTGGTCCATTTCGATTGAATTGGTTGAAAAGCAGTTTTTCGATAAAAGAATGCAGGCAGTTCCCTTCAACTTTCCCTTTTCTTGATTTGATTCTCTCAATAAAATTTTGGTATTATTCCATTCGCTATCAGATGTTAGAATATGTTCGGATATTTTCGAACCCGTTATTTTTCGATTTCTGATGTAATTTTTATGTTCTTTCTGGCGCACAATCAATGGTCATAAACCCAAAAAATCATGTCCACAAAATCAAACTTTCAATCAATAATCACTTAACGCTTTAACACTCAACACGAGCAGAAATATTGTGAATAAATTCTTAACATCTTAGTCTTCCAATGAGAGAAAAAGAAAGAAATCCAACTAGGTTAGAAGAAAATAGCACGAGAATCCAAAACTAGACATGAAGTTGGTTGTAATCAACAAATCCAATCCAAAAGTGCTAATTCTGTAAGCTTTATGTCAATTTTTTCCCATTTTACATATTTTGCTACACGTTTATATAATTTTTGCAGAAGAAATAGATATGTTGATATGTGTAAACATGAACATACAGGCATACAGCTTGCAGAGATACCACTACGTTTATATAGTTTTTACAGAATAACCAGATATTTAATATGCATGAAAATTAGCGTTCGTTAAAAATTAACATATGGCTTACAGAATTACCACTAAATACGTCTTTACAATAACAAGCTTGAAGTCTGACTGACGCTAGTTGCGGAGAAACCACACAATTCGGCTTTATCTCCCGGCATCCGGTTTCATTAATTCGCAATAGAAACATTACCTGCGAATATCAAACAAGAAACACGAAGTGATTGCAAGAATTTTTTGGAAATCTCAATCGTCAACATGCACAGAAAAAAATTGGTACCTGAATACAATAAAAAAGTTTAGCGGCTCAATAAATATCAACATCAATATTGGTCCAATGAACGCAATCGTTATGTCAATGTACCACTGGTTATCCATACTATGGATAAGGATCTTAGTAAAATCAATGAATGCTTTCGTTGATATCATGATCAAGTACATTCAATAGGTTCCCTAGGGTAATGAATTCCATTCATCAAACGAATGAAGAGAGTTAAACCAAACAATTAATTGTATTCGTTCAACTGATGAAAAATTTCAGGGTCTCAGTGAACATATTCGTCAATATTGGTCCAATGAACACAATCGTTATGTCAATTTACCACGGGTTATCCATACTATGTATAAGGATCTTAATAATATCAATGAATGCTTACGTTGATATCATGATCAAGTACATTAAATAGGTTCGTTAGGGAAATGAATTCCATTCATCAAACGAATGAAGAGTGTTCAACCAAACAATTAATTGTATTCGTTCTAGTGATGAAATTATATTCATCAGATTAATTGATTATTATGAAAAAGTTCAGGGGCTCAATAAACATTTTCATCAATATTGGTCCAATGAACACAATCGTTATGTCAATGTACCACTGGTTATCCATACTATGTATAAGGATCTTAATAATATCAATGAATGCTTACGTTGATATCATGATCAAGTACATTAAATAGGTTCGTTAAGGTAATGAATTCCATTCATCAAACGAATGAAGAGTGTTCAACCAAACAATTAATTGTATTCGTTCCACTGATGAAACCGTTTTCATCAGATTGATTGACTATTATTAAAAAGTTCACACTGTATGTGCATGGGAGCAGAATAAGAGAAGCATCTGTCGGCACGGACTATGGTTAGAAAATATTATTATTCTACATGATGAAACTGATAATGAAACGGTGGTCTGGAACATCTCGGACTTAAAAAGTTTAATAACTTCCCAATCAGAAAACAAACTTTCAGAAAACAAACTTTCAAAAACCTGTTACAAAGAAGACGCTGAAGAAGACCAAACAATTAATAAAAGAGTTTTCCTCCTACCCCTATAGAAAGTACACACTTTCCTCCCTCAAACCAGGGAGGAAACTCATACTTTTCCTTCCCCTCATTTCAAGTAAGTTGTGAATGATGAAACTTGTGAATTTGTGATAATCAAATTGTTTCCGTAATTTCTAGAACATCTTATATATCCTATATTCTGGTAAAAATGAATGAATGTTACTTCTACTGTAGTTCTTTAATAGCTATTTGTGTATTTAGAGAGCAAAGTGATTGATTGTCGCTCGACAAAAAGATTAATCTTTGGAGAACGACAATGACACTTGTGCTCGAAATACACACAATATTTTTTCTTCAAGCGCAGCTCTTAGAAAAAAAATTATCCACATTTCATTCAAATAGGCACATAACATTACTTATGAGAAAATCACTCAATAGTAGTCCGAAATGTATAAGCTATCTAAGTGTCCAATAATTCAAATCAGTAACAAGAAAGAAGTAAAATAACGTTCTTAAAAAAAAATTGCAATTGCCAGGAGCTGAACCCGAGACCTTCGGATAAAACGCTAGCCATTGCACCATCACAGATTCTCAGATGGACATGACTGTATTGACTATACTTTCCATCATGCAAGTATAGGCCCGTTTTAGACAAAAGCAGTTGAGATGCGTTTGAAATTGGCAAAAAAAGGTTTATTAAGTGGGTAGGAGGAAAATTCATATCTATATATTACATAGGAGTAAAGTGGCATTTTCCTCCCTAGTAATACAAATAGCTATTTCATCACCACCTGGGACAATCAGAAGCATTACCACCAAAGCTTAATGGATTAGCGAAAATGTATAGACTATACCACTGAGAACGATTTTGAGGATCATAGGATGACCAGCCTACAACACAAACACATACACCAGTCGGAAACACAGCAAAAACTTATTGGAAAAACCAAAGGACTTGTTAGTTCTTTTCGATATTATTTTGTTATTTACAAATATGTAACTCGAGAAAGGACTCAGCTAGGTTTATGGAGAAAGTGTTTCCACAAAGTTATTCCTAACTACCGACAAATTATTTTCAGATGAATTAAACTTTATATTAACAAGTTGATGAAGTCGCCATTTGTAGTCTGCTCTCAAGTTGTGACCTGCATACAGAAATTTGAAGATAAAGCCATAAGAACAACAGAAAATCTACCGAAGCATTGACTAAACTATGTAGATGATAGGTTCTCTATTTATAACCACGGAAAAAAAGAAATCAAGAACTTCCCAAACCGTCTGAAAAGTTTTCACCCAAAAGTCGAATTCAACGTCATTGCTGTTGAAATAGTACAGTCCCTGTACTGGATTCCTGTAAAAAAATTAGTACTGTTTTTTTTAACCAGCAGAATTGAGTGAAGATTATATAGGAGAGTTGTAGTTGGGTAGACATCACCATATTCTGGAAAGGGTGTTTTAGACGCCATTTTCCAAAATGGCCCACACTATTTTATTTCGTATATATTTCTGTTCCCGTGACAGTCATACTCATCGCCGTCTAAAGATATGTCTGTAATTTTATTTTTTTGTTTTCAAGAAGTTTTTCAAAATCATGTTCAATAGTATGACTCTCTGTTTTGGATGGGCAACAGTAGAATTTACAGAATACACCCATATATCAATAATCTCATAATGAAAAAAATCAATGGGAATAAGCCAGACAAATTCTTATATTCAACCCAAATGATATAATGTCGAATGACCGAACATAGCTGGAGTGAATTCAAAAGATACAGTAATTTTTTGAAAATGGGGCTAGTTGCATACTAAGCTAGAGGAAAAATGTTACGGTTCCGTGTTTTAACCACAGAGCATCAAAGTAGTCACCGGAAGAACAAAATTTGGTAATGCCTTGAAGCTCATTGAGCTATCCAGCTGACATCTGTGATTTAATATCTACAAAATGCGTTGCATGAGTTATGAAAAATTGAATAACAATTAAGTCAAACCTTTGGATGGTACCATTTACTTTAAATTTCAGTTCAGTTCATGAATGCTCGGATGAGTGAAGCCAGGGTCAGGACTTGAATAAAAACTCAAAAAGAATTGTAATTGATATGACGAAGCTAACCGGTGTGAAGTTAGCGGCCAATTACCAGCGGCCGAATTGCCGAAGATTGCCGAACGTCCATAGACGTACTTCCTTTGTTTTATTTAGGTCAAATGGGTTCATAGATGATCAGTGTATTGATAAGTTTTATGGAAACATCATATTACTTTCAATCGAATGAAAAGGAAATATTTCATTATAATTGTGAATATAATAAAGTTTCTCGTATATAAGAATAAAAAATACTCGATCGGCTAAAAAATAAAGTGGAAAATAATATGTTTTGTTTACGAATACATACATTTAAATGAAATGAAAAATAGCTCACGGGAACACAGTAACTAAACAAACCAATGATTTTGTCAAAACGGATTTAAAATTAAAGAAATTGGAAGAAACAAACTTATGGTCATATACATTTCACTACAAAATCTAACTGTAATTGACTGTGAATGATGAGTTAGTGACGGCCCATCAGAGGAGACGAAACCGTCAAAAGAAAATCAATATAAGAAGGAAATGGACTGTCACATTCATATTCAACTGAAAAAATCAAACTTTCCAGTCCATTTTCATCTTGGTGTTTCGAATTATTTAAATTTTTTTCTTCGTTTTCCAAATTATTTTTTTTACGATTTCGACCCCTTTGACGGCCCGGTACTGATTCATCTTTTCACTGTGTATTTTCCAATGGAAGTTTGATTTTTCTAGTGGAATATGGATGTGACAGTCCATTTTCTTCTTGGTGTTTCGAATTTTTTTAATGTTTTTTTTTTCCTTTTCCGAATTATTATATTTTTTTACGCTTTCAACCCCTTTGACGGCCCGTTACTGATTTATCTTTTCACTGTGTATTTTCCAAAGGAAGTTTGCTTTTTCTAGTGGAATATGGATGTGACAGTCCATTTTCTGCTTGGTATTTCGAATGATTCAAATTTTCTTCTTCGTGTTCTGATTTATTTTAATATTTATTTTTTTAAGATTTCAACCCCTTTGACGGCCCGTTACTGATTCATCTTTTCACTGTGTATTTTCCAATGGAAGCTTGATTTTTCTAGTGGAATATGGATGTGACAGTCTTTCTTCTTGGTGTTTCAAATTTTTAAAATTTTTTTCTTCGTTTTCCGAATTATTTTATATTGTTTACGATTTCAACCCCTTTGACGGCCCGTTACTGATTCATCTTCTCACTGTGTATTTTCCAATGGAAGTTTGATGTTTTTAGTGGAATATAGATGTGACGGTCCATTTCCTTTTTGGTGTTTCGAATTATTTAAATTTTCTTCTTCGTGTTCTGATTTAATTATATTTTTATTTTTTTACGATTTCGACCCCTTTGACGGCCCGTAACTGATTCATTTCGTCACTATGAATTTTCCAATTAAAGTTTGATTTTTCTAGTACAATATGGATGTGACAGTCCATTTTCTTCTTGGTATTCGGAATAATTTTAATTTTTTTTATGATTCCGACCCCTTTGAAGGCTCGTTACTAATTCACTTTTTCACTGTATGTTTTCCACTGGACGTTTGATTTTTTTCAGTAGAATATGAATTTTTTTTTTGGCTTTGGATTTTAGCCACACACATTACGTTAATTCTATTCTTCTGTATAACTGTAGGTCTTATATACATATTTTGTTCGCTATAACAAATTCTACAATTAGGTCATATATAACTTTATCCTCCGTTACTAATAAGTTTTGAATACTGGTGGGGAATTGCAAATTCATTTGTTGGAGTTTTTTCATAAAATTATTAATTCCAGGAATGTTTTCACAGTTGAAAAATGAATATGACAGTCCATTTTATTCTTGGTGTTTCGAATTATTTAAATTTTCATCTTGGTGTTCCGATTTATTTTAATTTTTTTACGATTTCGGCACTTTGACGGCCTCTGTTACTGATTCACATTCTCACTGTGTGTTTTCCAATAAAAGTTTGATTTTTTTTAGTTGAATATGAATGTGACAGTCCATTACCTTCTTATATTGATTTTCTTTTGACGGTTTCGTCCTCTCTGACGGGCCACTAACTCATCTTTCACAGTCAATTACAGTTAGATTTTTTAGTGAAATGTATATGACCATAAGTTTGTTTCTTCCAGTTTCTTTAATTTTAAATCTGTTTTGACAAAATCATTGGTTTGTTTAGTTACTGTGTTCCCGTGAGCTATTTTTCATTTCATTTAAATGTATGTATTCGTAAACAAAACATATTATTTTCGATTATGAAGTTTATTATATATTCTTGTAATACCTACCAACCACTGAATTTTTTAGCCGATCGAGAATTTTTTATTCTTATATACGAGACACTTTATTATATTTATAATTATAATGAAATATTTTCTTTCTATTCGATTGAAAGTAATATGTTTCCATAAAACTTATCAATACACTGATCATCTACGTCTGTGGACGTTCGGTAAACTTCAGCAATTCGGCCGATGGAAATTGGCCGCTATTTTCACACCAAGCTGAAATATTGAAATAACGCAGAGGCTTTATCTCAATCGACGCAAAATTCCGGACTTCAATATCTTTAAACACAATTGGTTTTTATAGTGCAAATTAATCCATATAAGAAGTTTTATCACAGTGTTCGGGATAATAATGCGTGCGCAACCTCGTTATTTTTTTTACTATGATGCTTTTCTCAAGAGCACAATAAGTTACTTACTTGATGCCAGACTATATTAAACAGTGTCCGGCATAAAGTTTGCAGCATATGGTAAGGTGCGTATTCATTTGAGCACGAACGGGAACGAGGCAAAGTGAGCGAACGAAGTATACCGAGGCAACGAACGAGGCAGCGATCCACCCCCTTGCGAATTCCATCAGCAATTGGGAAAATGAAAGTGTTGTTGTAAAAAGCACTGCAATGTCCTCTTCAAACATGGCTGCGATTTCTCGCCAGGCACCCTCTTTCTTGACGATATTATAGTACAATTTATCACTTTTTCTTCATAAAATAGGCCGCCTTTCATACTCGTTTAGGAAACTTAAAGTTTTTCCATTATCCCAGCTCATTTCAATAATAACAATTAATAAATAAAAATAATACAACACAAATTCTGTTGCGAGGCGAGGCGAGGCAACTGAATGCACAAATGCCGTCCACATATATTAAAATAAAAAAAAAAAATTTTTTTAAAGTTTCCCATTGATTGTGTTTTTTTCACCATAATATGATCGACTTATAACTAACTCATAATTTGCTGAAGATGAAGGATTAATCCTTCGAAACATGTCCTCCCTCTTAATGTTAGTCTTCTGACTACATGATTTCAACGTGATGTCAGTCTTCTGACTGCATGACAGACAGCTACAATAAAGAATATTTTTGGTGGAGTTAGACTGTTTCAATTTTCAATTTTTTTCAATTTCCTATTGATTCTCACCTCCACTGTATGCAATGGATCGTCTCCGATGGATATTCAAATTTTTTTTGAAGTACCGGCACCGATCGGATGGCATTCGAACTGCCTCGGACCGCGCTCCGCACAGTTTTCCGTGCCTCGTTGTGACGTACACATTACGCACGCTCGTTCGGCCTCACTTTGCCTCGTTCCCGTTCGTGCTCAGATAAATACGCGCCTGTAGACTTATTATTGGAGATAATTCAGTTTCATTTACTATTTGCAGCAAGATACATTTTGAAAAACTTTGTTAAGATTGTTATTTACATCAACATGTCAATTCCGTCACATATTTCAATGAATGTGATTTTCTGATATAAGCTAGGAAGGTGAGGACATCCAGACCGTGATATCATCATATTTGAGAATAAACCATTCGTCTAGCATAGTATTCCTCATGTCGTATAAGGCGATGATAAGGGGAAAAAAGTTGAAAAATTAAATCGGTCGAAGGTATGGCTATGATTTGAATTTCTGGAACAACATTCGATTCCGAACAATATTTCCTCTTGACTTTTATTCCTACCGTGAAAAATAATGACATCATATTTGTTTGAAAAAAAAGTTTTTTAATCTCCCTCGTATAGGGTCGTGAAAAATTCAATCATGGTGATTGCAACTCAGGTTTGCAATATATTCAATATATCAAGAATAATTTATTCGTGAAATCAATAATAAAAAAGTTTTCCATATGCTGAGAACTTCTGAACCTATAATATCTCGAAACTAAAATCCCATTCACAAACTAATAATCGAATAATTAGCGTCAGTGTTATTCCAATCCAAGAGTGCTCAGACTGCTATGTATGGAATGCTTGGAATTTTTCAATCTCTGCCAACAACGATCCAACAATGGCTAAAGTACAACTCAATTCAATTTCAGTGGCCAGTGAAACCATTTCAGTCAGCTAATCAATTAATTACAAGTGGTTAGTTTAATTAACAAATGATTTGTTATCGGTCATAGATCAGTTTCTATGCCATTAACTTTTGTTATCAGAGCGTTTCTACGGTAGTCTAGTTATTTTACCGATTTCGATAAATCATAGCAGGCTGGCTCGGATATAAATTGATAAAATCTAATTGAGATATACACTTCGGTGCAGTGTGATATTGTCCAGAGACATTTCGTTCGTTCTGTTCAAAATTGAGTCTGCTTCACGGTGCAACTTTTAATCGGAAAATATTAGAAAAATGAAATATTGCTGAACACGGTTATACGGAAAGAAATAATGTGAATGGCATGACTTTTTCAAGGAAATTATCAGCTCGTTAATTTTCTGATGACTGTGGTTATAGACTGGGAGATGACGACAGATTTTATGTGACGATTTTCTCGTTTATACCTTTAAGAGGACTGAGAGATATATAAATATATATTTCTCCAGAAATTGAATGTATACGGCTTCAAAGGTGCCTTACCAAAATGGTTCGACTCCTATCTATCCAATAGATACCAAGTGGTAAAAGCCAAGGATCATTCAAGCAATATACGAGAAATCACAAACGGGGTTCCACAAGGATCAATCCTTGGACCACTACTATTCCTGTGAATGATCTGACAAATATTGACATTCAATAAACTTTCACTTCATTCGCAGACGATACTACCCTTCTTTGGCGTGACAAAGATATTGAAGCGGTAAAAAATCTTGTATTCCACGACTTAGGCTTAGTGAAGGAATGGTGTGATTCAAATTCAATGTGCTTCAATTTCTCGAAAACAAACCTTCTCATATTTAAATTTGACCATCCCGACTTGTATCTTGAAACATATCCCATCCAAAATAGAACCACCTGCAAGTTCCTTGGAATGCACATCGACAATAAATTAAGATTTCAGGAGCATGTGACTGCGTTATCAAAAAAACTTGCCTCTGGATGATATTTGATCAGAACTAAATTTTGACATAGCAAAAACGGCTTATTTTTCTTTAATAGAATCGCATCTTAGGTGTGGGTTACCTTTTTGGGGGGTTTTCCAGTCAACAGCTCTTAAATTCTGTCTTCACTTTACAAAAATGACACTGAGATATATGTGTAGGACAAAATCAAGGGAATATTCTAAACCCCTATTTATCAACAACAAAATACTAACATTAGCTAGCCTGTTAATTCTGGAGACTGTATGTCTTATGCATAAAGTCAATTTAAACGCAATAAATCTTGACCATGGTTATAGTACTAGGCAAAGCAGGAACATTCCGCTTCCAATCCCCATATCATCCCTGAGAAACACTCAGTAATTTATGAGAGCAAAAAAATATTCAGTCACTTACCTGCTCACATAAAACCAATCAAACCCTTATCGTCTTTTTGGAATGAAGTTCAATCCATGCTACTGGAGAAGGCATACTATAATTTGCAAGAATATTATGATGATCAATTGTTGCAAGCAGATATAACATTTATGTAAAATGCCTTTTACATGATTTACCTACGTTTAACCTCGTTTTAACCTCGTCTTAGCATTTATCAACCTGCGGCTGTAACTTATGTTAGTTTGTATTTGATATAGAACTGTCCTTGATTCATTATATTTTTACGTTTTAATCTCTTCTGAGCATTCATCAACCTGTAGCTGTAAATTCATGTTACTATTCTTTATATTTGACTGTATTTCTTGTACAAATTTTTTACTTATAGTTTATTTTTTTTGGATATCTTTTACCATGCTTTGTCTATGAGATTTTTGTATCTTTGACAATAAAGTATACATGATGATAATGATGATGATGATGATAATAAAAATGATGTAAATTTTGAGCGGTCCTCGCGTGGCTTTCATATGGAAAATTCAATTTTAATTTTTTAAAAAAACCTAACCCGACTTCGGCATTATCATACCTTATGCCATTTTTTTGTAGACATTTCATGTTGAAAACTTTCATATTTTCAATTGGCAGCATCGAGAAAATCATCACCCCATTGTTTCAACCCTTTGGCCACTTGCAACCCTTATGGAAATTGAAAATATGAAAGATTTTCTTAAAAAAATCGGCAAAAGATAAGTGAATGACGAAGTGAGGTAAGAATTTAAAAAAAAAATTTAAATTGAATTTTCCATATGAAAATGCAGGGACCGTTCAAATTTTCTCTCTTTTTCATCAGCACTTTTATATCTTTCAGCCCTCTCTAAGGCATAAACGAAAAAATCGTCACCTAAAATCTGTCATCATCTCCCGGTCTATCAGATCAGTAGCTCTCCTCATTTACTAACCAGTAGATTTTGTTGTCGCCACGAAAATGAATATTCTGTAATATTCAGAGAAAAATAAAAAAAAATCATTCAGTCCATCGTCACGGTATGTAAAATAACATGAAATGTTTACTGGAGAACCTGGTATAGTTTTTCTCAACCAAATTTCACTAGTGCGGAAAAAAAATATCCGGAACACGAAAGTTTTTTTCCTACGATCAGTATTCACCTGAAGACGATTACAGATTCAAGCAATTGAAACGTAGTGAAAAAAATTTAAATAAGTAAAAATCTTTCAACCACTGAGACGATGGAAGTTCGAAGTTAAAGTAACCAGAAAATTTTTGTCTTATACTATTTTCTATTTCCTGAAAACAAATTCGTGGTAAAGATAAATCTGATAGAAAATAATCTTACTTATTTTCTATTCTCATTCAACGAAGGAGGTGATGTTCAAAAAGACAATACTTCAATATTAATATTTTCAATCTTATAGCTATGTATCGTAGCAAGATTATGATAGAATGAAAATTTATTATTAATAATTAAGCCGTTGGTAAAATTTCTATACTGTATAGGAGAATCGTCGGCAGGCATAATAATAATTGCAATAAATACTAGTACTTGGGTACTTTTCAATTCCCATGAATTATTATACAATAGAGATACCACCCTCATCAGTTTTAACCTATTTGTAATGACATACCCGCCACTGTTTCGTCAAAAGACGTTAAACCCCGAAATGATATTTCACAATGATATAGAAATTTGAAATTGGCACGTAGAGTTGCTTGACCGTTATCTTCGTCTCACTTTCCGTCGGACAGAGTACGATATCGAAGGGCTCACATTCGATGAAATTCCATACCCCAACATTCTTGAACGTGTTCAGATTTCAACAACTATCAAAACTATCGAATAGCTATTTATACAAGGACACACGGTATCCATAGCGTTCGAAGTACCGATAGTCAAACCTTTTGTTATCTTACCTAAGTAATGTTGGTTTTAAAAGGGCCTTGTTATTTTAGGATTAGTCAGACGGTCTTTTTATAGATATCGATAGGAATAATATTTGGAAACCAAAGATGAGTTTTGCTTTTTCGTCACTCGAAGGAATTCTTCGAATAATTTCTTTGTGTGGAATGATCGAGTCACGGCAGGTGCGACTCGTATGAAGAATTGAAGAGAATATCGATTTTTTCTGAGTTGGGAATTTTTGGAATTCTGGAGATACTTTATAATGTCAAGAACATTATTTGTTTATCAAAAATCAGGATTTCAAATTATAGTATTTCTAAAACTTAGAATACATTATTGTTTTCAGAAGCTCATTAATTTTTATTTTTATCTTCACATTACAGTTTATGAACTCAGAATTTAACCTGATACAAAAAAAAATATCATGTACTGACATGACAGACATGGAGTCCCACTAGAATTACATTCTAATCAAGGAC
Organism: Chrysolina haemoptera; assembly: GCA_958298965.1. Lineage (NCBI taxonomy): Eukaryota > Metazoa > Arthropoda > Insecta > Coleoptera > Chrysomelidae > Chrysolina > Chrysolina haemoptera. Next base: position 13,774,914 of record OY282594.1, read on the forward strand.
GAAACTAATATGAGTTATGGCAGGAAATGATGAACATTCTAGGTGTGAAGAAGACTCGTACCACAGCCCTACATCCACAATCAGATGGTATGGTTGAACGACATAATGAAACCATCAGCCAGTGTACCTGTCGATGTTCATCTTCAAAAATCAAAAGGATTGGGATGAGTTGGTACCACTATTTCTCCTATCCTATCTAAGTTCCCAGCATGAGTCCACCGGATATACCCATTCAATGCTGATCACTGGGCGGGAAATGAAACTACCATGCGATCTGCTGTTTGGAATGCCACCCAGAAGTACAGAGGACAAAATTCTCCCAGAATATGTCCAAGAGTTGCGAGAAAGACTGAACCAAGTTCATGCATTCTGCAGACGTCGTCTTCATATCTCCAGTGATAAAATGGAAAAGAGGTTTGACAGGAAGAGTCCAGGAACTATGTTCGAGCCAGGTGATGCCGTTTGGCTCTACCAACCTCAGAGAAAGAAAGGAAAATGCCCCAAGCTACAGAGAAATTGGACAGGACCCTACGTCATCATAAAGAAGATCAATGACTTGGTATACCGCATCCAGCTCAACCCAAGGAGTAAACCCAAAGTTGTTCACATCGAGAGGTTAGCAGAATACCGAGGCCACGATCCCCCAAATTGGTTCCAGAGGGACAACCAAAATGGTGATGTTGTTATCCGGGACGGAATAACCTAAAGGACGAAGCAGTGTTACAGACCTGAAATTTGATAGACTTCTCGAAGTGTTCGAGATCGTTCGATGAATTAGATGGAAAAATTTAGAAGCACTAACTTTTGTTCTGGATCAATCGTCGAACATTCTATTTGTGTTCTATTGATTTCTTAAGTTTTCTAAAACTTTATTTGTATATAAAAGCAATGCATTTGTGAGATGAAGTAAGTTAGTTAGGAAGTTACTCTGAGTTACCTTGGATACAAGTATTTTGATATCAGATTTGACAGTTACTTGAATTACAGTGTTGTCAAGTGAAGTTTGATTAATAAAGGCGAGTTCATACCAGTGTACACTTATTTTTGAACCCGAAGACGCAACAATATTTTCAAAATGGTATTCCGAAAGAAATTTTTCCATTTTTGGGATTCATTTGAGCATTCCAATTACAGAATTATTGTAAAATTGGTAATAGTGAAACTTCCTAAGCACAAAATTATACTTATGCTCGTGACATTTGGTGGGAGGATGTTCCGTCAAAGTCTTCTTCAACAAAATGTATTTCTTTGGTCTTTCGTGTCGTTGGTTGGTCTATCTAGAGTTTTGCCAGTGTTTCCCTATTCCCTTTTTTTATTAAGTTACTGCAAACCTTGCCAAACTATATGTTTACTTTGGACAATCTTTGTTGACAATGTTGACCTATAGTTTGACTTCACATCCTCCGGCAAAATGAGGAATGTTTTGATTGCCACTATTTTTCAATAATTTTAATTGTTGTTAATTATTTAAATTTTTAGCAGCTATCTTATTTTTCCAGTTTTCGAAAGGATGGTATAATCTATTAGAACAGTCATTAAAAAAAAAGCATGCATTCTTGGAAAGAACACCCACTTTTCGTGATGTTTTAAATATCACTTATGTGAAAGTCTTTTCAATAATGTATGAGTTGTTGAATTCTGAAGCCTATGGAAATCTGAATAGTTACTCCATATGGCTTTATGATTCAGTATGACACATTTTTATATAGAATTTATCTTTCTAAATGTTTTATATAATATTTTTTCAGTATTTGGAAACGTGCAGTTGACATGCTTCTGTTCCATTTTGTTCATCATCATTATAAAGGAGTGCAGAATATACTGGTATCATGCAGTACGATTGGGTTCTGAGACAAGAAGCGATTGTAGCACCACCAAACTTGGTATGCTAGTAGTTGGAAACAAAAAAAAAGTTGTTTACCAAAATTCTAGGGGTGGAACATAATTTTTTTTCGTTTGAAAATATGTAAATATATTTTTGCTGTAATCTTGGAAATTATATGATTCATCAGAAAAACAACTCAACAGGGTGAAAAACAATTGAATTTTCCACAAAAATTATTCCCAGTAATTTCTTATGGAATGCGCTCGTTTTCTCAGAAAACGTGATTGAACGACGATATCAAATTTCAGGTTCACGCTTACCGTCCGCTGGGAGTTCTGGAGGAGCCGAATATTCAATTGGTCATAACTCTGCTAAAAATGATCGGAGAAGGAAAAGGAAAAGTTCATATCGTTTCTGAAGACTCCTACCTTCTCATGCAAATATACTATGCGAGTATTTCAGTACATAAAATGTGTTTTGACGCACTTCACGCAGATGTTTGCGGATAATCCGAATATCATAAATTATTTGGTAAATATGGAATTATTATACTAAGGCAGCAACCCATACCCTCTTTGGACTATATACAACAATTTTAAAGTAATGTGACAGTTCCAACTTACCCATAAAACTGGCACTATCTTCAGTAAATGATGACAATAATCGTTTATTCCTATCCTGCATATATGTTTAATAACACTGTTGTGAAGTGCAAACCTCAAGCTTCAAATCACATACTTCATTTTTCATGTAGGATGTATATGAGTGATTATTTTCAACATTTACCGAATAAATTGCTGGTATTATGGGTGAGTTGAAAACTGAAGCAGGAGTAAAACCTAGTTTTTTCTTTGGCATGTCTAAGTGAGACGTGTCTCACTAGTCTAAAATCGTTGCATATGGTCCAAAGAGGGTACTGATTCCCGCTTTAGTATAAATATTTCGTATCAAATAAAATATCCATGACTTTCGGATCCTCCGTTAATATCGTAGAAGGGTTATGTGAAGTGGGACAAAACACATTTCGGGTACTTAGGTACTCTCATGGTATATTTGTATGAGGAAGTAGAAGTCATCAGGAACGATATACACTTTTTCTTTTCCTCCTTCTATAATTGGTAGCAAGGTTATGACAAATCCAATTTTCGGCCCTGCCGGAAATTGCATTGGCGAGTTAAGGCGAGCCAGAAATTTGATATTGCAATTCAATAAGTTTTCCGAGAAAACGAGTGCATTTTGTGAGAAATTATCAAGTATATTTCTTGTGGAGAATTGAATTATTTTTCGCCTTGTTGAAATTGTTTCTTGATAAATCTCATACTTTCCAAAACAACAGCAAAAAAAATTATAATTTTTTAAATAAATTTTTTTCCGGGTTCGCCCTTTGATATTTTGGTCAACAATTTTTTTCTAACAGTACATGATGTCAAGTAGTCATGTGCTGAGTTTCAAAGTGCTACGATTCATTCATCACATGTGGCTTATATTTGTCTGTGATTACTGTACTAATAATTATTGTAAAATTGGTAATAGTGAAAATGCCTAGGCACAAAATTAAACTTATGCTCGTGACATTTGGTGGGAGGATATTCCGTCAAAGTCTTCGCCAACAAAATGTATTTCCTTGGTCTTGTCATTGGGTGGTCTATCTAGAGTTTTGCAAGTGTTTGACTATTCCCTTTTTTTATTAAGTTACTTCGAAGTGCGAACCTTACCAAGCTTTTTGTTTACTTTGGATAATCTTTCTTGGCAATGTTGACCTATACATTGACGTCACATCCTCCCGCAAAATGAGGAATTATTTATATTTTTGGCAGCTATCTTATTTTTTCAATTTTCGAATGGATGGTTTAATCTATTAGAACAGTTATTATAAAAAAACATGCATTCTTGGAAAGAACACCCACTTTACGTGAACTTTTAAATACCACTTATGCGAAAGTCTTTTCTATAATGTATAAGTTGTTGAATTCTGAAGCCTATGAAAATCTGAATAGTCAGTCCGTATGGCTTTATGTTTCAGTTTGCCACATTTTTATAAAGGATTTATCTTTCAAAACGTTTTATATATTATTTTGTCGGTATTTGAGAACGTGCAGTTGAAATGCTTCTGTAACATTCTGTTCATCATCATTATAAAGGAGTGAGGAATATATTGGTAATGCAATCTATAAAAAATAAATTCAAATGTTTCCTGTTAGTAAAAAAAGCTGAGGAAAATAAAATTCTAAATCGGTTTCTCACGCGGCAAATTGAATAACCATATTCTGACAATATTATGGAAATATTATGGGAATGAAAGCATCGTTCAGATTTCTCTTTAAAACTCCAAGCTCTCCAATGTCGAGACGAGATTTGGCTCATACAATTATTATTCGAATGCATTGGATCCTCTTTGAAACTCGAAACGAAGGTGCAATGCGAAGGCATTTCCCTAATCGAAGAATATGTTCTTCTTACATTCAGTGACGATATGCAGCTGGGGTCGTGAGGATTAACTCGGCATTTATACGTGCTTAGACATATCATTAGAAGATCGATAACGGAGAGGAGAAAGGTCTCTAAGTAGGGCCTAGATTTATTTATGGCATGGTTTCACTCTTACGACACATTTCAGATTTCCGAGGGATTAAATGATGTGTGATTTATCTTGTGTGATATGGAAGTTGTTAGAGAAAAATGTATTTCATTGAGGAAATACGGATTATGTGGGAGTAGCTCACTTGGGTGGGTATTCTGCCTTTTCAAGCGAAGTATACAAGTATTGTGTTTTCGAGCATCATATTCTGATATTGCCTTTTTCCCGCGGGAAATATACTTTTTCCTGCTGCCGGCACTGTAAATAGTCTATACATATGCTTAGCAACAAAACAATATCATTCTTTTACTAAGCAACGGAATATAAATAGTGTCATTCACATGCCTAGGATAATAATGACTAGACTTTGACAAGTAATACCTTCAGCTCCATTTATATCAATGTTTAGGTTATAAGACTTTTTGAAAATTATTGTCTTTATTCGTTAACTTAGTGACGCGCAGAAGCAACTTAAAATCAAAAAGCGGAACGAATAATCATGAAATAAGGGTAAGAAAACAAACTTTAATCCAGGCAAATTTTAAGAAATGTCAACAAGCAGCGGGAAAAACGTAATAAGTAACACGGAATGTATCCTCATCCTCGGCAAGCGACAAGCCTCAGCTCCTACTCGCTCATCTCGAATGTTAACACGTCTTTACATTCCTCGTCACTTAAATAACTATTACGTTCTAGAACATTAGAGTCTTTTACGTTCTAGAACGAAAAAGAGACCCTTCGCTAACTGAGATTTTAACGAAAATGTCAGAAGTTGAGTTCAATTTTAGAAAAAGATATTTTTGAATCTAGAATGCGAAATAATACTTTTTCATTCTTGAATGATTATTTTTGCCTCGCTGAAGCTCGGCTGTGCGGAGATTCATTTAAATTGCATACAATGATTGAGTTATATTCAATGCTTTATCCTATCACTGATCATGTGAAAATAAAGTCAACAACTTTGGTTATAATAGGAAATTGAAAAAACTTACAGTCTAACTCCACCAAAAATATTCTTTATTGTAGTAGAAGACTAACATTAAGAGGGAGGACATGTTTTGAAGGATTAATCCTTCATCTTCAGCAAATTATGAGTTAGTTACAAGTCGATCTAAGGAAAAAACAAAACGGTTACCAAAGAGTTATGAATAACAATAAAATGTGTGAACCCACCATATTATGGTGAAAAAAACACAATCAATGGGAAACTTTTAAAAATTCTTAAACTAAACATTTTTGGTCATAACCAAAGACCATGTGGTCCGCATCTGGAGCGGAGGCCACTCCACTAATGTCAGGGACCATGGATGGTCCATCCAACAATAAATATTCGAAACATGTCCTCCCTCTTAATGTTAGTCTTCTGACTACATGATTTCAACGTGATGTCAGTCTTCTGACTGCATGATAGACAGCTACTATAAAGAATATTTTTGGTGGAGTTAGACTGTAAGTTTTTTCAATTTCCTATTAAATCTCACCTCCACTGTATGTAATGGATCGTCTACGATGGATAACTTTGGTTATGTCACATTCTTGTCATTTCAGCATATTTTGTAATAAATTGCTGTATGTAAAATGGTTCAATGAAAATGTGTATGTACTCTTCAATTAAAAATCTCTTTACTTCATAAATTGTAATATGTGAGAAAATCAACTCAGTTCTTATAACATCGTTCAGAAACCTCATTCCTGAGGACTAGTCTATGAGATACCTAACTTTCATTACTAGTTTTTCATTCAGCCATTAGTACACTTTGGAGGGTACGCTATGTAAAAAATGGGGGCCGGCTGGTAGCACTGATATTTCGATTCTAGAAAATGTCAATTAATCGTGAAGGTAAGTGTTTATATGATTCATTTTTCAGTATTAGTAAAGTTTTTAAAAATATCTATAGAGAGATTGTTCTAATGTGGGAAATACTTTGTTTTACTGTTTCTGAAATCTCTGCAAACCGGGCTTGTACTGGATCTTTTCTTCAATGGTCTCCAGGTATGTTTCTCAGAAAAGTCAAGAAAATGTCATGGATTATTGTGGTAGGATAGTGTTTTAGCGAGGAAGGAATTACTGTGTTATCAGTAAGATCCTTTTCATGATCGTCAGGACGGTAGATCGGTATATGTATGGAAGGTAGTTCCTCATCAGGACCAATTACGCCGCCCTTATGTAGCTACCAGAAATGGAAAATCCGAAAGGGCAAATAGTCAGATAGAGAATCTGAATCAGTATCCTATCGGGGGTAGGCAACTGCTAAAACGACTGAATTGTTTTCAGATTCTCTATCTAGAAGACTGTTTTCAGAAGCTTGTAAGCAATGTCAACGACTTGAATGCCATGAAAGAGTCACTGATTGTAGAAAATGGAATACTGAAGCATGTCTGGAGTCAGCTGATGGGAATTCGTCAATCTACAGAGAGGTTAAGTAAGGGAAGACAAGTTCTGGAGTTTAAGTAGTTGAATAAGTAACAACTGAAGTGAGCAAATGATTGTTAAAGTTTATAAAAATTCTATGATTGGGTCATTGGAATTCATGGTATGTTGACAAGTATTATCTGTAGCCAAGAACTACAGATAACAAAATGTGACGACCAGCCGTGCAGTACTGAATACATGCAAAACTTTGATACAAATATTATTATATTATAATTATTAATTCTCTTGGAAATCGTAAACGTGAAAAAAATTGCATAATAAATATCAATATTTTTTTGGCTTCGTAATCCTAACTCTCTTCTTTCAAATATTCTTAAAGGCAATACAACATGCAATAAAGTTACTCCGATAGCTTTCTATTATGCTGGCATCTTTCTTAGCGATCTCAGAATCGTAAAATATTTCACTGTTTCATCATAAACCAATATCACGTTTAGTCTGATAAAATTCTACTGTGCTTCCGTACCTTTCATTAAAACTCAGAAGCTGATATGCTGCAGTGAATAGGAGTAATAGGACACAACTTTGATGTTGATTTCACGAATTATTTTTATTTCTATTATACGTTCATGAAGTTGAATGCTTTCAATTATTTACTTGCAGAGTTGAAGTCATATGAATTAGCCGTTCTTCGCCATTGGACGTTTTCAATTAATAATTTCAGTAGTTGGAATTGGCTGGAAAACTAATTTTGTGTTCATTCTGTCTATCTACATTTTGATCATCGTATTACTATTGGGTTTCTCTCATAAAAAATTTTAGATAATCGCACTTGTATCTTTGAACTTACATTTCCTATGGTCTCATCCAGTTCATGACCGTTCCTAGAGTCATTCCAGGGGGCTGGGGGTGGTCCACATTATTCTTCATATAGTATTGAAGAGTTGAACTTCAGTCAAAGTAATACAGTCATGGGGGGGGGGGGGGGAATACTCCATTACCACGCCATAGGCACGCACCGACGCATCTGATTCAGTTGAAGAATATGTTTGAAATGAATGACTCCATTCAATTATTGATCATTTATTCTGAATACGAACCTTATTATCGGTTCGAATTAACCTGCACATGCTGATTTTATCCAATTAAAATAGAACCAGCTTCAATTCTGAAATTCCACTCCGTAACTTGCGAGCAGAAGCAAGATGGACACCTCGGTAGCAAATACTTTAGAAGAATCTACTGGAGATATAAGAGGAGAACATAGATAAGTTTTTCACGACTTTTGTCTTGAAAATATTATTCAATGTTTTCAATAAAATAGTATTCAAAAAAAAAAAAAGTTTTGTTTTAACGCTGTACAATTTCCTGATTATCCGATTTAATGAAATATTCATTAAGCTCGTTTGGTTTACACAGTCAAATAGGTGTTTCATTTTCGGTTTAATGTGCAGCAATATTGATGCAATGTACTTTACCTACGGCCACTGTAGAAAATAGACAAAAACACACGACACATCATTACACACGATAAACAAATAGCACAGTTTTCGTAAAAAAAACGAACAGTTTGGTATCTGTGAAAAGGGTCAATAGATTTACAAGAAATTTTGTATGTGGACAAGTTTTTGTTTTTTGAATTTATCTACAGTGTGACCCACTTACGACCGGAGCATCCTTATGAAATATATATTTTCCAACCGATTGAAATTATTCTTCTTTCATAAGGTAGACATTCAAAAAGTCTACTAGGACATCAAATTTCATGAATAAATCCCCATTTCCAGGGAATCTGATATTTCAAGGTCAAAAATTTAAAAAAATTATTTTTTTAGAAAAATTCTACTGGACCACTACATTCGCGATATATTCAAATGGTTCATATGTTAATAACGTTGAAATAATGTGTCAACCAATAAAAAAGTTATAGGGGAATGAAATTCAAAAAATATACCGCTTAATCAACACACCAATTCAATTTCAGCATTTTTATAAAAATATCATTTGCCAAAATTTCATTGAAATTTGTTCATAAATAAGAAAATCATAAGATAATAAAATTTGGTTAATGGGATTTCAGGAAAATGTCATTTTATCTCATAATTTTTATTTTCTTTAATTCTCAAAAGATTTCGATGGAATTACAATCGGTGATATTTCGAGGCTCCCTGAATCCAGTGGTGTAGTCAAAGTTCTGATAAAGGTTTTGACACTGAATTGGTGGCTTGATTGAACGGCAAAGTTTTCAAACTTCATATCCTTATAATTGGCTGGAAAGGTTCTCCTCAGACTTATTCTACGACCTTGAGTTTAATTTTGTATTTCCAAAATTAATTTTGATTAAAACTTTGGGTTTTATTTTTTCTGAGATTGGGTTGCGCATTCACTGAACTAAATTCTCATTAGACTTTTTATCAGTTTGTCTGCCACTAATATTTGATTAACATTACTACAGAGTTATCACATTTAATAATTCTCTCAAACATAACTGAATTTAACAATTTAAAAATATCTTAAAAGAATTTCTGTTTTGTTGTCTCTTCTTTTCGGGGCATCCATTTAATACTTTTGGGATTGGGAAGGTTTCCATCAGACTCATCATATGACCTTGAGCTTGTTTGAGATAAGAGAGTTATTAGTGGACTGTAGGTATATATATATTTGGTAGTTACGAAATTGAATTTTTCCGCAGAAACAAGAATACCACCTATCTTGAATGATATCGAAGTTGTGAAGCAGATATTCTTCTTCAAAGTGTTTTTACTTCGGCGGCCGCCAACACTAACGTTATCTATTATAGTACTACACACTTACAAATGATATGATTAAATAACAAATGTTGAACAAATTGAGTTTCTGATCATCACTAGCAAGAGAGTATATTGACAGTGTTCTCTTCTTTGTCGACCAGAAAAAAAGGCATGAGAGATAACTCATGCCTTTTTTTGCCGGTCGACGAGGCACTTTTTTGCAGTAAGGATAACAGCTTGTTTCTGAGCATATCGCGCAATGGGATCATAGGCGTAGAGAATAAATATGTTTATGCATGAAGAGATGATAATAATTATGAGACGATAATAATTATTTATAAAATAAATCAGTCGTCATCCCTGAACAGAGCTTCAATTTGGATTTTCCAATTTCCAGAACTGAAAATAAATAAAATGATAATATATCATGCTTGTTTCTTTGGTATACTTGATCACACCAGATGTTTGCAAGTTTTCATTACATTGAGGAACTGTCAGACTTCTATTTCTGCTACCTTTAGAAGCTTGTTTCATGATTCTATTTTATCAGTTTTATTTTGAATTCACTCACATAATCTTCATGGGGTCCTTTTGGGCCATCGTGACATATATCTGAATTTTGGAAGTTCTCATTAGACTGATATTTCCAGAATTTTGGGTTGCCTTAAAGACGCATATCTTGATTCTGTTAACTTTTAATCACAGTTCACTCATTCTATGTTTTTTGACTCCATGTCATTTGTCAACTTCAGCTAGTCACACAATGTCAAATTTAAATTATCACTTTATTTCATAAGACATTCAAACAGATATGTTCTAGTAGGAATGTTCTAAAATGTTCTAATTTTGAATCAGTGGCACCGTCCTTCGGATGTTTTTATGGTTCTTGGCTCCTGTATACCTGACGAGTAAGTAACCTTTTTCCAATATTTCAAATATAATTTTTTATTCATTCAAAATTTCTATTCAAACTATTTTCAATCATCACTCAATATTTTCAAAAAATTTCAAATGTCCTTAATTTAATTTAAATTATTTTCATCCATGACTTACTTTCAGGTAAGCACTGATGATTTATTAAATATATTTCTGCAAGAAATGCAAATTCTGCTTCATTCAATGTTATTCATTTGAAAAAGTCTATATACCTCAGAAACAGCAAAAGTATTCCAAAAACTCCCAAAAACTTGTTAAGCATATTTATAATGAATTCCACTGAATATTTGAAAGCAATGACGTCTATGATTTTCTTTTGTTCCTTGTACTTAAATATGTCTAGAGGTATCCTGCAGTCAAAGTGGATCAAAACTACTGAATATTCCCCAATATTGTGAATCAGTTTTCCCTTTCAAATTTATATGTTGATTTGTTGTGCTGTCCAGGTCAGAACGCATTGAAATTTAACTCGTAGTGAACCACAAATAAACTGGATAGACATTAATGATGGTAGCAATGGTTCCAACAGATTGCGGTGTTCATGACGTTTTTTCTTTAAACTCAATATGGTGATGTGGCCGAGTTGTTTGATGAGATAGTAAAGACATCAATCACACCCAATAAAAATCTAACTGACAAAGAAACTGTTTTCCATTCGATGTGTGTGCGGTAATTTTCTGACAAAGCTCGAATATATCTAGCCGCAACAATCTCCATTTCATTCCAACAAATGGAATACAAAGAATAAAAATTCCTAACGACAAACATCTTCAAGACGCGAGATGAGAGACAGATAGAAAACAGGATATGATTCACGGTATAACAGCATTACATTATACATGAAGTGTACTTAAAAAGTATTTAGTAATCATACATTAGATGCATACTGAATGAGGCACATGCTGAAGAATCTGCATAACATGAATATGGGTACGCTTCAACAAGAAATATTTCTTTTATCTACATCTTAATGCACGTCTTTGGCTTCACAGATGGAATGATCGATTGGGCATTGTGAAAGTCTTAAGCCCTTCGCTTAGTTTCAAAAAAAGTTATTTCATATTTCAGGAATTTTATTATGTGGGAATATTAAATGGAGATTTATATTATTTGTTCATCGGAGCATCTGCAATCAAAGGCATTACGCCATTTTAAGTTAACGAATTCAAGTTGGAAAGTATCAACGGAATTCCCGGAAACAATATTGTCACCTTTCACCACATCTTTTTTCACCATGAAAATATTTTCAAAATGATCCTGACATAACAAAGAAGCAAATTCAACAGGATTAGTCTTGATTCTTCGACATTATTCAGTTTTTTCTTGAGTATTTCTACAATGAGAGCAAATAGTGAAAGGAGAAAAATCGCTTTAGGTGATATAGCTATAATCATCCTTCAATAAAGATGCAATTTTTCGAAAGTTTGAAATTTTTGGGTATTCTCAATACTTGGATTGTTGCGAGACAGCAAATTTTTTTTATACTTATTCGGAGAAAAAATTATAACGATATATTCGTAGGTAATATCACAAGACCATGACAAATAGCCGACTATTATTTTCTTCCTAATTCTACCGAGAGTACTTTGTATTTTGACAGTTAAATGAGACCATATGAACATTAATAATCAGAAGGATCTATGATTATTAATGTTCATATGATCGAAATGAATTGTCTTGAAATACAAGTTACTCGAGATGAATTGAAGAACATAGTAGTCTCTTCTTGACATAATTTTTTGGGTTTATGACCTTCCACAATCTGAAAAAGAAAAAAATTTTTAATCCAAAGAAATCTGTACAAGTGTAGAAGGGCAAATTAATTAATTTGCCCGATAAGTTACTGCTTTCACAAGACTGCTGTCTTGAAAGAAATTAATTTTTGTCAGTAACGTACCCTACACTGAATTTGCCTATCTGAAAAAATGAGATCGAATTAACAAAGAATACTTCTCTTTTTTTTGAAAACTGTTGAGGTTTCGGAGGCTGTTTCTGCCTCCGTTATCAAAACTTCTTAGCAAGACTCTGAGAAAACTGAATTTGAATTGCGATTTTGGTAATAAGACCTTTCTTTGACAGAGTCATAAACCCAAAAAATGATGTCAAGAACTGGATTTCCTCCACAAAATCAAACTTTCAATCAATATATATATATATATATTTGTCACGGTCGAGTGATATTTAGGAAGACTATTTCATGACCAGCGTGAAATAATTCATACACACCTTCCAGTAGGCTTCAAAAAAGACAAACTCTCTCCAGATAGACTCTTCACTAATTTTTGGTGTTTCTTGGGCTGGATTAGCTTTCTTGGGCTAAATTATCGTGTTTACTTGAATATCCGCTCATATTGCATGTCACGTGACTTCAACCACGTAATTTCATAGGTACAGCCATGAGTGAATGAAATAGTCTGCTAAATTTGTTACCTAACGTTCCCTTCTCAGCACTTGTTGATTTAACCGATACCAGCTGGCATTTATAGAGACCTCTTGTATGACAAATAGCAGTTCAATAGGTCACTAATTGCTAAGTCTAGTTCCTGAATTGTAAATAGTGACTCATCGTACATTCTCATCGGGTTTTTACGGGATATGAAAGTGCGGAGAGGATATATTATGAAAGTAGCAAAGTAAAACTTGATTTGAATCCTAGTACCTGGCTGATTTCTGTTTTTTTTTCTTGATCTACTTTATATGAATTATGAACCATACAAACTATGAGTCACTATATACAATTTAGGAACTAGAAGATAGTGTATTTTTCTCTTTTTTGGGATTGGTTGAATTCTTACAATTTTTCAGTTGGAAGGAAATAAACTCAAATTATAAAAGAGATTGAATAACTTGCAAAGAACTGGTGTGACTTCGAGAGCACATTTCTGGAGAACCATCATAGGAATTCCGTCAGATCCATTGGCTTTGTTGGTGTTGAAACGCAGCAAAATTCGTTTGATTCTTCCTTGGTTAGGAGAGGCAATGAGCTGGTAGATAATTTTTTTCTCGCAGTTTAGGCAAATGATCAAAACGACCACGATCCACTATAACAATAAACGAGTTTTGATGGCTCCTTGGTGTTGTAAGTCACTTTCGAGGATTCTATTGTCTCTCTGCACACGTTTCTAGGTTCACCATATTCCGATCTGGTAGTGGGACCATGATGTCTGGAGGCGACAGCTCTGAAACAGATTTGTTGAAACAGGTTTCATCAGATATATTTCTTGACGTGCTTGGAATATATGTTTGCATCTCTAGCAGATTGGTTCAGAGCTGATTGGTTCTACTAATCTAGTAATCTTGGGTTTGATTCAATTATTCACTTAACTTACAAAGCAAACCCGAGAAATAGTCTATTTTTCATTTATTAAGGCAAAGGAGAGAAAAATAAATAAGAAGTGTTCAAATATGAGACAAGAATATTAACGTTTAACAGAAAAAAAGAAGGAAATAGCAAATTTACTTTCATCATTAACGTCAAAATAGTGAAAATTACAATGATTAGACAAAAAAAACTATTTAATTGACAATAAAATACCTAGCGTGTTAGCTTACCAAGACCATATTTGAATACTTGAAACGGAGTAGACATCCTAAGGACTGATCCAATGATCAAGAAACCATTTATAGAAAAAAATTGGTACCTGAATACAATGAAAAAGTTCATAGACTCAATGAATATTTTTATCAATATTGGTCCAATGAACGCAATCATTATGTCAATGTACCAGTGGTTATCCATACTTATAGTATTTATAATACGGTTGTTGATAATATTAATGAATGCTTCCATTGATATCATGATCAAGTACATTAAATAGGTTCGTTATGGTAATGAATTCCATTCATCAAACGAATAAAGAGTGATCACCCAAGCAATGAATTGTATTCGTTCAACTGATGAAACTGTATTCATCATATTAATTATTATTGTTCGTTCTTCGAATACTTAAATGTTGTATGATTGATATAATGATTCAGATTAGTTCGACGATGGATATTTTTTATCAATCCAATGAACAGTGATTATTAATTATCGGTTATTCCTTGATTCAATAATTGATATACATTAAATCTATGTTTCAGTTTATTCTCGTTTATTCTCGCTTTCACACATTGAACTAATTATTTTGTTTATCATTTGAATAAGTGGTATTTATTCAATCATTTCATATCATTCGTAAATGCAATGAAATCCTCCCACTGATATTGAGAATACAGTGAGTTTCCGAAAGATATGCAAAATAATTAACATGCATTCATCAGAACATCGCAATCCTGATTGGAAGGCGTATCTCCAAGTTATCTTTTATTTCGGCTGGCTCCTTTCGGAGCTCTTCGGATGTCTCTGTAGTCTGTACTACCTGAGAAGATGCTTCAACGATCGCTTCTGTCTGCTTAAGTTAACCGGCTCTGTGCAAAGTGTCGTATTGGCGGTGTTGGGTGTTTGTAGGAATCCAAGGGGGTCTCACATTCACCTACCCGGCTAGCAGTGGGTCTCCTGCCGCCAAGACGCATTTGGTCCGAGTCCATGATTCGGTAGCCAATTATTTAGTTAGTCCCACAAAGACAATAATTCCCGAGGTTATATAGCAAGGAACTGTCGGATTTTTCAACAAGATTCGACAGTTCAAATATTGAATTTATAAACGAAATTAATTCGGAAAGTGACAGAGTACTTTTGAATACAAAAGAATTATTTTGAATTAAATGTTGTAAAGTTTAAAGTCTGTGCTGCCAGGGTACTATAGACGAATTCATTTTTAAATTAGCCCAGAAGAGCTTTGTTCGAAGACTGCCTACCCTAGCAAACACCGACTGCTGACAGAAAGGTATGTCATCGGGATTTGCCCGGTACTTGAATATTCAAAGTCCAAAAAAAAATATAAAATTGTCTTTTCCACTTTCAGGAATGTCCAGGTCCAGAAGGGATCCTTGGTAAGTATACCAGTGTTTACAATAATGAAGGTAAGTTAATTGACTCCCCACAGCATTATGTGGCGGCCAAGCTTTGAATATTCTTTTCACCTATATTCACCTAGCGAGCCTGCACAGGTCTCGCTTCACTCTTGTTTTCTTTCAGGACAGGAACATGAAGTAAAACGCCAATTCCAGGGTAGTACAACCAGCCAATTCCTCCGCTTCAACCAAGAGCGGGCCTAAGATTCCTTTTATTCAATTTTTCCGTTGAAAAACCAATTTCCAAATATTTTCTTCACGAAAATAAAGTCAGATTTCTTTTTATGCAAAGAAATACCGTATAATGTTCAAAGCCAAGCTTTTGAACAAAGTTGGTGACTAATCGCAGGTAAAATATATATTCATAGAACTATATTTCCAATAATCTTATAGACAAGTACTCAATTCCTCGCCCAAGATTATAAAACTCGTAGTTTCGTAAAACGAGCCAGCTTAAGTGCCAAGAGTCAACTGATTAAATCGCCGAACTGGCGTATATTTATAGTCTGGCCGCACATTCCTGTCGGCCAATCAGAAGCCAAACCGCTGGTGGGCGGGGCTTATTAGAATTTCTCCTTCGGAGTTACTCTCCGATTCGGATTTTTGAGACGGATTTTTATTTATTATTTTTGCAGTCAGAATCAACTCTGCTGCACTAATATTTGGAAATTTTAGTTTTTAAGCGGGGAGTTATGACAAAAGAACGAAGTCGTGCGAAGTGGTCCCTCTAGTGGAGGCGCTGTGTACTACCAGCTAAAGCTAACTTGCCAGCAACGGAGATTTCTATGCGAGGATTCGGCTGACTGAACAGATGCCGGCAAAATTTATGAGTATATTCAAACACGAGATGGCTTGGTTCGACATAAGGCTTATTATTATATTCATGAACATATTAATTACGGAGTTATAGAATGGGAGGAAAATGTTACTTCTACCTGCCTAACAAAACTGGGACTTAGTAACTTCGTTACACCTTCTATGATCTTTCCATAGCCCCAATAAAACCTGTGTGTAGATCTGAAAATAGATTATCATTGATTTCGATAAACTTGGATTCACTGTAACAATAAAATCATCTCTGGGACCATTAATTACGTTCATTAATATAATGAACAATTTCAAGTGGATTCAGTGTACCCCTTTCATTACCTCAATGAACTTTTCCATAGCAGCAACGAAACCTGTTCATAAATGTAAAAAAATATCATCTTTGATCTCAATGAACTTGAAATCATTGTATCAATAAATACCTTCGTACATCAGTGAATGTTTAATCATTATCACGATGAAAAGTTAATTGTGACAATGAACGGAAAGGTAATAAACGGTATTCATTGATATTATGTAACACATTTTTTTCATAAAATAAAATACATTGTTCCAATGTACTTTTTTCTTCATTTCAATAATCTTTTTCAAAGCCGTAACGAAATATGTTCATAGGTCTGAAATTAGATCATCATTGATCTCAGTGTACCCCTTTCCTCACCTCAATGAACTTTTCCGCAGGAGCAACGAAAACTGTTCATAAATGTAAGAAAAGATCATCTTTGATTTCAATAAACTTGAATTCGTTGTATCAATGAATACCTACAAAATTCAGTGAATATTTGTTCATTGCCACGATGAAAAATGTATTTTGACAATGAACAGAGAGGTAAAAAACGGCATTTATTGATATAACGTACCACATTTTTTTCAGTGTTCAACTCCTAGAACGTATACCGTATATCCTGACATGGGAATTTTCACTCGTCTTACTGCTTCAAAAATAACATTTTAACTGATTTCTTGTTCTCAGAGTTCAAGGTTGGCCAGATCTGTCCTTCGCTATGCAGGAGAGGGGATAGCCTCACCCTTTATGCTTTTAACTTGTAAAATAACTGTCATTACTTTACCGATCTTGGTAGTCCAAACCATATTTTTGTGTTCTGCATTCCTAATTAACTACCTGTAATATTTCCTATTGAGTGACTTTATTTGGGTGATCACCTCGTACAGATAGAACTCGCACAGAAATTTGAATTATCTTTAACGATCACAAAAACTGCCCTTTCTCTAGCGAGTCCGATGTCCTTAGTTGCCTGTGCACTTTCAAAATACCAAAATTTGCATTTTACAACGAACGACCTATTTCCATATCAGTATTATTTTTGACGAAATTAAGTGATTATTAAAAGATCGAATTGTACGAAGGCGTAGAAGGGCCACAGTATTTTTTTTTTATAATTCCGACTTACTAAGTCGGAATTAGACTAATTCCGACTTACTAAGTCGGAATTAGCTAATTCTGACTTACTAATTCTGACTGACTTAGTAAGTCGGAATTAGCGTAATAAGAAATTTTTTTGGTATGGGTATACGGTGCATGCGAGTCTCTAACTTGGAATAAATTCGGTGAAACAGAAACAATTTTTTGAGGAATATGCTCGGATACGTCGATTAATATTTTAAATTGCCCACTTTTTGATGTAAGAAAATGTTATACATCTTGTCATTTATTTGCGATATGACGTAATTGGCAATATTTTGCTATTATTTTATATTATTAGGATTGCCGTTTAAAAAAATAGTTGATAAAATCATATCTCCAATTTGGGACACGCTGTATAACATTTTCTTACATCAAGAAGAGCCC
Organism: Chrysolina haemoptera; assembly: GCA_958298965.1. Taxonomy (NCBI): domain Eukaryota; kingdom Metazoa; phylum Arthropoda; class Insecta; order Coleoptera; family Chrysomelidae; genus Chrysolina; species Chrysolina haemoptera. The sequence continues at coordinate 13,792,971 of OY282594.1, forward strand.
AATTTAAAATACTTATCGATCTCTCCGAGCACATTTCCAACAAAAAACAGTCTTTGATTTACTGAATTTATTCCAAGACTCTCACTGCATACTTGAAGTACTTACATTCTCCCTATAGTACAGTAACCAGAGATTTCGGCTGCTCAAAAAATTGAAAGGAAATGAAATTTGGTATGAGCTCAGTTTGGCAATAGATAAAATGGTTTCCAATAAGGTCCGGGCCCTAACTTGTGAAAATCAAAAGAAAATTCGGTTTGAATAATTTTCCGACACTTTTCCGGCTGTAACTTGAAAAAAAGTAAAAATTGAAAAAATATAATGGAATCAAAATTAAGATGGAAAATTTTTGAAGAAAAAGGTTCTATTTACTTTTTACCAAAAATCAAAGGTTTACTCTTAACTTACTTTGGAACGTCACAACAACGATCTTGTCGGAAACGTTCACGTTTTTAAATAAGAGAGAATGTTTTCAAAGTTAACACTGGCATTACTCAGGCTCTGCTGAACGGATTTTGATAAATCAAACTAGGGAATGAAGTGTAAGGCTTTTGTACTTTGAGAATCCTAATTATAAATATGGAATACATTTTTCCATCACCCAGAATTTTTCACGAATTCCCGCAACTATTGTGTTTTCTAGCATAATTTTTTGAAGGAGCTATACAGTTTTGAAGCTCACACTATGTTATTTGATTCCAGCTAAAGAAACTCTGCCCTACTGGTCTCATTTTTGAAAAATCATTTCGAGTGTTTCTTGAAAGTGAAAGATGATTGCAAACATTTTGAAAAAATTTGAGTATGATTTGAAATCCATCAAGTACCATTTGTGATTTTGACCCTGTGAAATAATAGCAGAATTTATTTAAACATTCAGCCGAAAATAGTGATACATTTTTTCGTGCACTGGTTTTGAAAGGCCAGGTGTTTTTTTATGTCGTTCAGGGAGTATTGGGGCGGACTGGAACCACGTTTTTGAACAGCTCGGACTGACGCGTTCTGCGCATGCCCTTCCCGGTTGCAGTTGCCTGCTCCACAGACGCGTGTAAACAAACCAGCGTGAAATGTCAGTTCCGAAGTGGATTTTTAGGTTCTTGACAGATCTTCCGGCTCCCAAACACATTTTATAGATAATGCATTGTTGGTGCACAACAGGATGCAAGAAGAATAACTGGTCCTGTCGAAGATCCGGGTGGGTGCACGTCAGCATGTAATCTTTGCTACACCAATGGTTGCAGTAATATGCCTATTATCGTGACGCTGAAGAGCACTCGGATGAAGATAATGAAGCAGAACTAGACGATCTTCATGATATAGATCCCGAAACATCTAGCGATGAACTATGATTTAAAATAGATCTATAGAGTTTTTCAATGTAAACCAAAATGTTCTCTCTTGTGTATTTTCTTATTGAAAACATAACAATGTGAAGAACAGAATACATTTTCGAAATTATTTATCATATTTTACCCTGGAATTCTCGATTTTTAAAGATTTAGTGATTTTTTTTCACTCTGGGAGCTGCTATGCAAATTCGTATTCTTTTCGATTCACGTCCGCAGACTCATACTTCTTTCGAAGTTTTTCACATCACAATATATTGCGTGGACAGATTAATTCTTTTATACTATGAATGAAAGTTTCTTCCATGTACCTTGAATGAGAAATTACGAGATGGAAAAAAAATATTTCGAAATATGTTTTCATAATTTTTCAAAATGGTTTTGTTGTTGTTGTTAAAATTGTTTTTTCCGTTAACCAGTTGTCGTCCCCTTACGAACGGCAGCCCTCAGAAACTTGTGCGAGCCAAGAATTAACGAGGTCTTACCTTTTAATGTGCGATTCCTAGCACTTTTTCTGGTCATCAGAATCAAAATCTGTAGTCGATAGGATTCGAACCTACCCGACCAGCAGCATCAATGGCTTTGATCGCGGCCGTCTTAACCACTTAGCTTCATGACCCTCGTCGAACATTTGCAAGCTCGTTCCTGGTTCCACATTTCTGTTTTCTTAGCTAACTTCGTTTGAGGGAATTTTACAGGCTTTTATTTAACCACACTGTCTGTTTATTTGTCTGCGTCAAATCTTGTAAGTGGATTTTTGACTCTCTCCTAGTCGCTCGAGTTTCGTGATTATTCGTGAATGGGGATTTTTGGGGTCAGAAATTATAATTTTCTTGTAAACATTCATAAATTTGAGATTGCGAATGAGTTTCGTAATTATGGTCGATAAAAACTTGGTATGTGGGGTCGGAAAATATAATATTTTTGTTCAAATCAATAAATTTAAGATGGCGACTCCAAGACAGCAGACGAGTTTTGTGATTATGGTATTGTTAAGAGAGTCCCCCTTAGGCCAACTCTGTTCAGTCTGTTGCGAATGCCGGACACTGTATGAGTCATCACATCGCCCAGATGAAACTAGAATTTAATTCATGAAGTTTCGGGAGCGAGTTTGATCTTTCTGTTCCCTATATAAGAAGATGCGTTTCGCTGGACAGAGTAGATTCGTAATTAGGCTAATTCCGACTTAGTAAGTCGGAATTACGCTAATTCCGACTTAGTAAGTCAGAATTAGCTAATTCCAACTTAGTAAGTCGGAATTAGGCTAATTCCGACTTAGTAAGTCAGAATTAGTGTAATTCCGACTTAGTAAGTTGGAATTAGCCTAATTCCGACTTAGTAAGTCGGAATTATAAAAAAAAATACTGTGGCCCTTCTACGCCTTCGTAGAATTGGGTTGATTCTAAGAAATTATCTGGCCTCCCAACGGCGGTATATGATCGTCAGCATTTGACCTTTTTCTATCCAAACTGCAATTCCCAACTACTTAAAACTGTCCATATATTTTATGATTGTCTGAAACATACATTGTTTGTGACACGTCCCTAATAAATTTGGAGTTCGGTTCTTGTAACTAGACTTGATAATTTCTTTAGAACTTAGGCCCTTTTTCCCCAATGTTCGAAAAACTTTGTGCCAAATGTCTGGTCGCTTATGTAGTGGAATAAATTCTGTCACGCGATCAGTGGCGTCTCCCAAGATTTTATCACAGCCACAATCGTGAACGTAGCCCTCCAGATCAAATTGGTAAAAAAAGTGACAAGAGATAAGTGTTTGATTGGTGCAGTTGCTGAACGCCTGTTTGGTGACCGTAAGGTCCCAAGTTCAATTACCAGCCAGTGCGCGAAAATTTTTCTTTTCCAGATTAATAAATCTGAATTATTAATTTTTGTTGCCGGCTGGGAATAATTCTCCACGATTCACTGTTGCCGTAATAATTAAGGTGCTGTTCCTAAGGTGGCGTATGGAGTTAGTAACAAGGCCTAACCGAAGAACACATGATTATCCATATAATTAAACCGAGAGGTCTGTTTGAATATAAACACAGAAACATAAACATAAAAACAAAAGTGAAAATATGCTAGGTTTCCCACTGAAAAACCGATACATTATGGCACTTCCAGGGAGCTAAGTCAAAAAATTCAATGTGCAGGTAAGTACTCCAAATTTAATTTAATTATTTTCAGAAACAGAAGATTCATAGTGGCAAAACACATTTCGTGGACACCTGGTATTGGTGTGGATCGAATACTTGCCAATATTAAAACAAAAGTGCAGGAGAAAATGTCTGGAATAACACCTTTTTTAGTGTTCAGTTGCAGCTTCTGTACTATTGTTGATACTCCAAGACAGCTGTAAGAAGACAATTCATACAAGCACGTTTCCTTAAACTGTTATTTTTATCGTCCTGAGTTTTATTCAATTCCCAATTCAGAGATCAAAATTCAGTAGCTACTGAATAGCTAGCTAATACGGCCTTTCTGAAATCCAATAAGGAATGAGCTGTTCGAAGAACGTGGTGAAGTTACATTTTTGAATGGCCTGAGTATAATTGTTATGTACTAAAATATCAGTGAAACGTAATGGAGTCGTTATACTTTGGCTAAAATATTTTCAGTTTAGGAAAAAGTGTTCTGGAGATGAATTATATCAACTACCTTAATTTTCCACATGAATAACACAGAATTACTGATTTGCATTAAGTTATTACGCAGACTGATGTGGTGAAAGGGTGAAGTTTGATTGAAGATTGTAGGGGCTCAGCTGTGGTTAGTTCTCAATCCTAACTGAGACTTCGATGAAACCTCAACTCACTTAATAAGTTGAAAGCTTAAGGCTCTCTCAATATAATGTTCGAAAACACGGAGAGTACACTTACGGGTTGTGAGACTTAATATTAATAATCAGTCGGATATGATTGAATACCCAGCTTCTTCAATAGAAAAAAAAATTAAAAAATACTGCTTCTCGATGGACGCTAATTTGGGTTGCTTTCAATACAGCTCATCAAATATTACCCACTTCTCTTCCAAGGAGCTCTTGGTGGAGGGGCTCAGTAGTGTCAACTTATGCGTGGACTGGGAGTTCTTGAAAATATCCGAGAAGCTCATATTATTTTTTCTTCCCAGGACAGCAGAGCCGCAAAAATGTATTTGTTTCAGGACTTTTCAGAAGATTCGGTAATGAACCGACTGGAACTGTATTTGGCCTTATTGAGTTGTGAAAACAAACAGCAAACAAACAGTGGGAGATCTTCAAGAGTACATCTGAATGAAATGACATTTATTTTTGTTGTATTGAAGGATAATAAATTTGCATCACACCATTCCTTAATTTTTTTCATATCAGTAGATATTAAGGTAGGTAAGATGTTAGAGTTATTGCTGTTTCATAGTATCGTAGTGTCATCCGCAAATAGTGTGAATTTCCCGGATATGTTTAAGGAGGTCAGGTCATTAATGTAAAATAAAAACTGAATGGTACCAAAAACCGAACCTTGAGGCCCTCCAGACTTTATTTCCTCCTTTCCAGGTAGTTTCACCATTTGATTCCTATCTGAAGTTGTCCGAAACGATATCTCCAATTCTTACTTTGAATAATCGATTTGTGAAAAAGGCAGCAATGACTTGTGGCAAGTTTCCTCTAATTCCCCACGTGTGCAGTTGTAGAATACGGTACTACCATCTGATCTGATCTGAGAACGAATTCTGCATTTTCCATATTTATTAGTTGGTCAGATGTGGAATGATGCTTTCGAAAAACACATTGATCTATTGGAATCAAATTTTTCATTTCCAGAAGCCAAAACGAATCGTATATTTACCATTTTCTCAAATATTTTCCCTAAGCAGTTATTAGCGAGATAGGTCTGTAACTTGATGCTAAAGTAAGATCCTCATCTTCTTTGAGCAGTGGTATGGCATTTTTTTCCTCATCTGGATATATACCAGTGAACCAGAGTGTGTTTTAGAATTGAAGGAGTTTTTTCTTGGAAGGTTCTGCGAGATTTTTTTTATAGTATACGAGATGTTATCACAACCTGGTACAGTATCGAGAAATTCAAGGAATACAGAATGTAGTTCATTCATCAAAAATGGAATGCTGTAGTTGAGGCTTTCCTGTGTAGAAATCGACGGCATTTGATTCAATCACATTCCGTAGCTGATTGAAATTTATGCTATAATTTCTTTCACTACTAATTCTTGAGAAGTGGTACCCAATACATTCACGGCGTATTTATGGTCTTCAATGATATTGCAGTCTTTTTATATTATGGGTGTACAGAGAGGTGGGTATTTGCCAGCTAAATTTTTACTTTTTTTCCATACATCACTTACATTCGTTGCTGTTTTGTCATGGAAGAGACATATTGTTTTCAAGATTGATACTATGCTTCAAGAATCTTGCGTCATGATTGGGCTTTGGGGTTTGAAATTTATGAGGTGTTCTTGGGTAGGAATATCCTCAGATGCTTTCTTTCATCTTCAACAGCATTTCCTATACTGTCATTCCACCAAGGTACGCGAGTTTTAGGTGGATCTCCTGATGATAGAGGGATAGCTTCATTCGCCGCATTAAATATGTTTTCTTTAATGCTATCAACAGTTGCATCGATCTCATTTTTCATCAAAGGCGTCTGTAGAAATTTTGAAATTTGTCCCATTTTGTTTTTTCGGTGATTCAATGCTTGTGTAGTGGTGTTTTTTTTTGCAGCACTTCACTGTTCATCATTATTGGAAAGTGATTACTACCATGCAAATCAGTCAAGGTGTCCCAACCTAACCGATGTGCTATATCTGGGGAAAACAATGTTAGATCTATTGTAGAAAAACTTCCAGTAGCAGAGCAATAGTGGGTACTTTTTTCTGTATTTAGGAATACACACTTTTCGTCCGCAAACACTTTTCGTCCGCAAACGCTTTTCGTTCGCTGTGGTCACTATGATACGGCATAGTGACCACAACGGACGAAAAGAGTTTGCGGACGAAAAGTGTTTGCGTACACGGCATAGTGACCACAGCGGACGAAAAGTGTTTGTGGACGAAAAGTACTTGCCTTCAAAAATAGTCGATTTTTCGTCCGGAAATGAGTACGTAAAATCTAATGTTTTGTAGAGGTCGATAAAAAAACATATTATTGAAGATTGTCCCCTTTATGCTGCATCACGAGAAATGTTTCTAACAAATTGAGGTCAGCTCTTTGCAATCAACGAACATCTATAATTAACTCAATGAATTTTTGTACCTAAGCAACTTGATAAATTACTGATAAAATGATAAAATAAAACGAAGAGAGCAGTGAATGACCTCAGCAGTTGAAATCGCCATAAACAAAAAAAATATACCTACTTTTATTAATTTCAAAATTCTAGTGGCATTTTTCAATTAATTCGCATAATTATGTTTGTGGAGAACTCCCCAGGAATTGAAATCGATAGCTATTATATCTGGTGAACAAAGGGCACACTAATTATGACCAGCAATATATCTCTTTCGGAAAATAGTAATATAGTAACAATAAATTTTGAGATAAGAATATTTAAATTTTACACGTTACCTGCCCATTTTAATTTTTTTTTTATTTTCAACTCAGGAAGAAAATTCATGGTTGGATTTTGTTGAGAAAATGATAGTGAATTCAAATACATGATGAAATAGCGCATTCCCTAGAAAAAAATATTCATCCAATATTTTGAGGACGCGACTGTATTTTATATTAGATTCTCGTGTATATATGTTTGTAACGAAATCTTTGAACGTGATTTTCACCCACTTCCAGAAGTCCGAATGATTTGAAATTCAGAACGTGTTCATGACTCCGGTATCAACAACAACATAGATGTGATAAGAGTCTGTTTCTTTTCAAAATTGGTATGTATGGGTTTTCGGGGACAGAGATTATAAATTTTTTGTCAAAATTCATAAATTCAAGAAGGTGGCTCCAAGATGGCAGATGAAGTTTGTGATTAGGGTCAGATTTGATTCAATATTGGAATGTGGAAGTTTTTTAGGTCAAAGATTTCGAATTTTTTGTCAACATGAGTTAAAGATGGCGGCCTTACGATAGTGGACGAGATTTCTCATTATTGATTCATTTATTTATCAGAAACATACAGCTTACAGATATGCAGGAATCAAATGTTTTAACAAACTTCCACAATAAATGCATACAAAATGTGAGCCTCAGTAGGTTTAAAATTGAAATAAAAAAAATCTTAGTAGGAAAGGCATATTATTCGGTGAAGGAATACCTCAATTCATCAGGTTGATATTTTTAGGTTTGAATTATTATACTTACGTGTATACCTATTGTATTTTATGTATTTATGTATTATATTCATGTGTTTTATGTATTTGTGCATTTTATTGACGATATTGTTGACCTATATTGGTATATTGTAAATATGACTGATCCATCTCCTAGATGGATGCTGTTGCAAGTACAAAAAAATGTATTATTATTATTATTACCCTAATTACATGTTTATGTCACTAATTACAAGGAAACAAAATACAACATAACATCTCTTAATAAATGCATCATACTCGATTCAAAATTGGTATGTGGGGGTATCCCCACATACCAATCGGTCGTAGCACGAACATGGCATAAGACAATGTGCGTATTTGTCTTTGTCAGTCATTACAGGTGGCTTCACTATTGAATGTATAGGCCAGTAGAGATAGACATGAAAAATCGAAAATTTAAGAATAATTCCGAAAGTTTTCAAACTTTATTCAAGTAAAAGGTACATCGAGAATGCAATAAATCTCAGTTTGCAACCTTTTACGAAGTACGCAACATGGTCAAAATGGAATAAAATTGAATTTTGCTGTATACTCGTTGAGAAAATTTCAAAAGTTCTGCAAACTTGGAGTAGTATTGAATAAATTATTTTATATCACGAATGAAGTTTGCAAACAATTTAAGTGTACGGAACATTTTTTTATTGACCTATAGTGTTTTTCTTTGACATACTATAAGAGAAAATTCAGAAAGTTCTGTAAACTTGACAGATACATCGGAGAAATGTTCTGAACAGTCGTGTAGATTCGCAACCTTTCACGTTGACAGGAACGCATATTTTTTTAATTCCTGTGAGTCGGAGATTTCGATTTTTTTTCATAATAAACATGGACTATAAAGTAAAAAATAATTGACAATGTAATTTACTCAAATTTAAAAAAAGAGTGAGAGCTTTCGATACACATTCTCATATTTTTTATTTTAATTTATCAATACTGAGCGTTCAGTGTTACCTTCACTAATATCTTTGTTAATTCCAGCATAGAGATCACAATGAAATATGTCACTTTATTCTATTTCAAGAATACCGTAGAGTAAAATCTCAGAAATTTTCAAGAATACATAGGCGAATTTATATTGTCAATAATAACGGAGTTAAAAGTGTCCACCTGATTTGGAGCGGTCTATAAATTATTGAACTTCACTTGATTGTCTTTCTAGTACGGCTTACAGCATTCCAAAGCCTCTGTCTAGGTATATTCCACGATTTTCTTGAGTTTTCCAGTACTTTTCAGAAATTCTAGTTGCCGAAGTTTCGAGCAGAATATGCTTGTAAAGATAGTTACTGGAAATTCCAATTAGTCTTCGTCATGAAATCTAAACTCCTTTTCTATTTTCAATATTTTTTTTGTATTCGACTTCACATGAATGCAATTCGAGAAACTCTTAGAATACGTTGAGACATTATACCTACTACATTCACAAGAAATCCCATTCGGACTGAAGCATGAATATAATCGAAACATAAACGCTACTATTTGTACATTTTTAAATCCAAACAATATCGAAAATTAACATTGAATCGTGTGTATACAGCGTTGAATACATTTCAACGTTTGGAATCGAAACTTATATCTGCCATTATCACTGTATTGCAGGCATTCTTGAGTATTAAATAAGGCTTTAGCAAGTTTTTTCGAGCAACGTTTATTTTCAGAATGAAGATGGTGAATGTGTAAATAGACGTTGCAATGGTGGAATGAAGATTATTTTTCTTTGAAGTAGTTGGCAGAAAGAAGGATATAAACTGTTATTGTCTATTGATTTCCGAGTTTTATTGCAGAATGCAGTTTCATCTTCTCACGTGTACCCGAAGTATAAGGAAGACTATAAGGACGTACGAGTCAAATTTGCCGAACTTCTCCATAACAACAAGCCAAGAAACTATTACTCTTGCTAACAGTATTGGAATTCACATCGATTGCTTCTTGAAATGGAACATTTACATTACTGAACTTTCAAAGAAAATTCGAGCCTTCATTTATAAATTCTACCAGTTAAGAACTTATCTCCCCATCCCCAAACTTAAAATAATATATTATGCTCTCGTTGATTCCCTGCTTCAATATAGAATCATAGGTTGGGGCTGAATTCGACAATACCACCTTCATCCTTTAGAAGTCCCTCAAAAAAGAATTCTGAAATTAATAATGGGAATACCACTAACATACTCATTTGACCAACTATTCAAATACGCGGTTATTAATCCAATCAATAGAGGCTCCAAAAGGGGTTTCACATTTCATCAAATGAGGGATCGTTTTTTTATTTTTTGATATTGTTAAGGACCATTAGGTAGTTATTAATCCAAGTTTCCGTTTTCCGTCATCCCTCCCTCCTTGCTTCGTCCGCCATCTTGAAAAAATTGTCAGAAATCGGCACTTATTCAGTTTTTGGCCTCTAGCTCATTCCCAGTTCATTTTAAATATGTTCGACTAAAAAAATGTAGACTATTACATTTCCAACAAATTTGATACATAATTTTTTTCTAGAACCAAGCGTATTTGAGCTACCACCCAATGGGCACAAGGACGTTGAAATAATGTTGTGAAATGAAAAAATGAAAACCAACGTTTTTTCAACGAAAAAATGTCGCGTGTAAAAACGTTACATTAAACCAATTGATTAATAATTATCGCTTTATTACCGTTTTCAATCAGGTTTTTTGAACGTCGAAGATACTCATTAAAACAACATTGATTTTACCAAATGAAGGGTTAAGGAACGTATCATAAACATTGATAAATGAATCGCATAAAGCAAGTTTGATTAACAATTCTTTTTGAATTCACACAACGATTGTTAAACGTGTATTTAACGAGTTGTTGAGGAAGTAACGTTGAAAATACTTTTTATAACGTATTCTTTCAACGTTGAAGATTACACTAAATTATTGTCGTTGAAATTTTCAACCAGAAACGTTTATTTAACCGACACGTTACAATACATTTGAAAAACGTACGTGTGCCCATAGGGCAGAAGGCGGAAAGGAGTAAAAATTGGCAATTTCGCAAATTTTTCACTTTCACTCCATTTTCCATCGCAAAAAAGGGTAAGACTTGATCTCAGCAAGAAGTTCATTGAATGAAAGTTGTAGAGAATTCAATTTCCTTTGAAATTCATGTATAAAAAAAAATAAAGGACAATGGAGTGGGGTTAAATTTGAGAAAACTAAAAGAATTGCGTTTTTTGTGAGTTAGCCCAGGAGCGCCGTGTTGGTGAAAGTATTTAGGTAGAAGATAGAATCTGTTTTGTGGGCGGACGGAACCATAAGCATGTAGGCCTCTTATTCGGGCCCGTTATGCACCCACCGCTACTGGGACCTGGTTCAATTATGGAGGTAGCTTTTTTTGCTGGCCATTCCGTGAGGATGTGGGTGGCTGACTCCTTATGCTCCAAGCACCACCTGCATTCAGCATCATCCGTGATACCTATAATGTTGAGGTGCTTGTTAAGATGGCAGTGACCCGTCAGGAGCCCTACCACTATTCTGATTTCCTTTCTGCAAATTTTTTGATCATAGCAGTGCATCTAAATAATATTTGAGCCATTTTTGGTATAAATGTGAATAGATGGGAAAGAACAAATTACTTACACATTCGTTAAAAAAGTTATTGTGTATTTACTTAATAAAGATTACAATACAATGAGTTTTATATATTAATTATTCTGGAATAATGAACACACTAAAATAAAAACTTCAAAAAAGAAGGGGGGGGGGGGGTTGCTACAGTAGCCGAGAACGTTTCGCAAGGGGGAAGTGGAGTGAAAGTTAAAAGTTTGTGAAATCGCCAATTTTTGCTCTTTTTCGCCTTCTCGTAGCTCAAATACGCTTGGTTCAAGAAAAAAAACAATGTATTATATTTGTTGGAAATTTAATAGTCTACATTTTTTTAATCAAACATATTTTAAAAAAATGAACTGGGAATGAGCTAGAGGCCAAAAACTGAAAAAGTTGCCGATTTCTGGCAATTATAAATAATAATAATAATAATAATAATAATAATAGTCAGGGGGGCCAAACATCATCGAAGACCTTGGTGAGTTGCAACACCACTTTCCTGAGAAACGGATGCAAAACCGAACTGGCAGCTCAAGCGCACCGAGGAGGCAAAGAGCATTCCCTCTGATGTCGGCCGTGGGTATACTAAGCTATCCCCCGGTATACCCTAAAACTCGGGTTCCCAACAGACGCGTAAGAGGCACCCACAACCACCAATGGAAGGCATCAGAATCCGCAGTGCGCTTTATAAAACCAAGAAACCAGAAGAACTGGTATAGGTTACTGCGGATATTCGGGATAAACTTTCGAAAGAGGCTGGAAACTGGCAAATCAACTCTGCCGTGTATGATGCCGCACAAACCCTATCTCAAATAGTTTGGGGGAATACTGCCCCTCTGATTGGGAAGCATGATCAACGCATACACAAGATGGAAGCTAAGATCAAGTTGGCGAGACAACGTGTGGTAGACTACGTGGCGGCCAATAGGCCTCTCACGCACGCAGTGCTGCGTATTGCTGCTAAATTGAGACAAGCTCACCACACATTGAATAACGGCGTGCTGATCACCATCAGACAGCACTGCCTTCATAGGATATGAATGCAGGTAGCTGCGAAAAATTCACTGAGGCGGGCGAGAAGCATCGCGGAAAACATGAAGTTCCGCGATAAACCTTCTCGCTTATTTCAAGAGCCTCCAGGTGTTGTGGATAACCCGCCGGCCGCTGATTGGGTGGAAACCTTCTAGAAGAATATTTATGAGTATCCGAAACCACTTAATGTACAGATACTCCAGCCCTATTGCAGTTCGAAGCTTTCTGCAGGAGGCTTCGAAGGCCTGAGCACAAAGAGCTGCGCAGTCCGATAACCCCAGAAGAAGTTCGACAGGCCCTCAAAGGCACGAAGAACTTTGACGTGATGGGATAAATAACTATTGGTGGAAGAAATGTCCAAACACCCACCACTATATGGCATAGGTTTTCAACTCATGGCTTGATGGGGAGTAGCAGATTCCCGACTGGTTTGTGGAGGGGCAAACCGTGCTCATCCCCAAAAACCAAGATTTGTCTGATCCAAAGGACTACAGACCGATAACATGCTTGAATGCATATTACAAGATATTTACCCACATCCTGTATATGCGAATACTCTCCGCAGTTAGCCCGGTGTATGAACGGATATACGAGCAAAGAGGGCCAAAGAAAAGGCTGGCTGCAAGGAGAACCTGCTCATCGATAGATGTATGACACAGGATTCCGTGTAAGCGTGTAAGCGTAACCTTTCGATGGCCTGGGTCGACTCGCAAGGCATTTGATACAACAGCTCATCTTTCAGTTGCTCAGATGCCTTGCGGTACACAATCAAGTAGTGAGATGCATTGAACAACTCATGCAGCTCTGGAAGACTCGCTTTACCATAAGATCTGCTCAAGTCAGAGTCCTAACAGAGCATATCAACTTCAGAACGGGCGTATTTCACGGAGACTCCCTGAGCCCTCTTTATTTCCGCATTTCACTATTGCCATTGTCCGTTTTTACTCAACTGCGGCACCCCCAGCAACCGGAGGCGCAAAGTCACTCATTATTTCACATCGATGGCCTGAAACTACATGCCCCCAGAGAGAAGGATCTACATCAATCCTTGAGGGTGGTGCAAGAGTACACCCATGCTATCGGAATGGAGTTTGGGATCGACAAATGTATCACGGTTCATCTCAAAAGAGGACGATGCGAGGAATACGGGGAAGATGTTCAGCTCCTAAACGGAAGCATCCTTCATCATCCTGATGCCGGAGAAACGTATACTCACCTAGGGGTGGAAATGTAAACAAATACTGCCTAAGTAGCCAGTTTACTAGTAGTAGATAGTAGCGACACGCTTGGTCGATTTACTCTCCTATACACTCTTCAATTTGAGAGGCCCCGAACGCGATCACATTTTGGCCGTTTTTATAGGGTGAATGAGTCGATGACTCAAAAACAGTTTTTCGTATCGATTTCAAACAAGGATAGGTTTCTAGAGGAAGTTTGATTATATGTAAACATGTCTGCGGCAGCACCTCAAGATTCTTCATTAAAATTTGTTGCAATCTTAATCCGATCGAAATGAATTTGGTATGAAAAGAAAGGTAAAATGTTGGTCTATGTACGTGCTGTAACGTTTTTTTTTTTTTTAATTATTTGTTCATTTCCCCAAAAATTGCTTCAAATTAACTGCATTTTTGGGACATTTTTGGGACATTTTTGGGACATTTTTGAGATTTTTTTGTGGAAAAGTGGCTTGAATGTTCAATTTCCATTACAGCACGTACGTAGAATCAAACTTCCTCTAGTAGCCTGTCCTTGTTTGAAATCGATAAGACGAACCGTTTTTGAGTTAGGAATTGACTCTTTTACCCTTAAAAGCGTCCCAAACGTGATCGAGTTCATGACCTCATAAGGTCAATTTATAAACTTGATGTTTCGCTCGCCGTTGGTCTTGACTTTCAGAACGGTATGGCGGACGTAAACGGCAACTGTGAACGGAGTTTAAAATGGGTCATCACTGTATTTTATGTGTAATAGTTTCGCCCTTGTCTCTTATTGTGTTACTTTTTTTTATCAAGTAAGGATAATTCCATGAAGACCACCTGTAATCTTTTTATTGAACTTTTCTAATACTCTAATACTCTAATAATAACTTTTTTCCCATATGGTACATACTTTTTGGCGGTCACTGTATATGAATATGTTTTTCGAATGTCAGTCTATCTCAATTTCAAACCGAATAATTTTTGTATGAAGAAAAAAATCATTATATATTTACTCAGTTGGTTCTCCTTGTTTCTTCCCACAAGTTCTATCCAGCCGTACCTCTAAAATCACATTTGTTTCGCAAAATCGCACACAAGCACAAAAAGGTATTCAAAAAACTATAATACCCATTCCGAACTAGCCTCTTTTAATCCCCTTTTTGAAATGGTGTGCAACGACGCGGCGAATATTTTCATAAGGACTGATTTTGAAATTGAGCCGGCCATATTGTATTAGGATTATCCTGTCCGGTGAAGCAGACAAGTAACAATGTATGTCGTATTGTCGGCGGCGGCCGAGGAAATGAGCAAGGATATGATGGCACATCTTGACGTTTGTAGGTAGGAAGGACTCTTTGTTGCAGGTATAAACGTAGGATCAAGTTCTGCGTAAATATTTTGGCCACTACACAATGTGTAATACACGAACAATATTGTTCAAAATATACTTCAAATACATTTCCACCAATTTAATTCTGTACTGCATACTTTCATACAGGGTTATTATTTCAAAAGACAGCATGAGTATTAACACTCAGACAAAAAACACTGTATTATTAAAAAAACAATATTGAATCAAAGAAAATTAAATATATTATAGCTTCATTATTGTTTATTGTGAAATCAATAAGACATTTTTTGATTTGATATGGCATTTTCAAAACAATCATGATCATAGTCATTATTGATACGTGATCCTTTAGAATCAATTCAAAGTGAAACATTCACATTTTATTGTGATGAGCCTAATAAAACGTTTGGTTCAGCATATTGTTTTCAAAATATCAATGCACTAACTTCAAAGACTCATAACTAATGATTTGAAAAATTTTTAGTTTTGAAATAATTACAGTGTATTGTGATGAGCCTAATAAAATGTGAGGTTCAGCATATTTGTTTCAAAACATCCATGCATATACTCCAAAGAACTAATGATTTGAAAGGTTTGAACTTTTGAAAAAAAAAGGTCTGTTCCTTTAACTGAACAGAAAAATTGGTTGGATAACTGGTCATCCTTTTTATTTCCAAAGCACAATCCTCTGACATCAAGAATGGATAACAGTCACTCAAGGTATTTGCTGACAACACACCGAAAAATCAAAAACGAATTAAAGTAAAACATTCACCTGAATGCAAAACGGTTTCATGCAATATAGAGTCGGTGCTTCAACGTGTTGTCTACAACGAGGTTTCTACCAAAAACAGTTTGTTTCGAGCAGTATTAAAGAGCCTGAAAGCCTTTCCCTGTTTTGTGAGTGTCACTTCATATGATTGTGGAGGAAAAACAACTTCTACCTAAATTAGCCAAAAACATTTGTTTTTGATTTTTTGGTGTGTTACAAGCCTAACGCTTTATAAAAAAAAACACCGAAAAATATTGAAGAATGTCTAATTTCAGCAATCGATTGCTGCCTTCAGAAGAAGTTATTGCAATGAAAGTCAAATAATTTAAAAACCATATTTTTATTCAGAACAAAAGAACCATATAAATTCACAAAAACTTATTTCTCAAATATACTTTGCCATTATTTGAAGTATAAGAATGGTGGCGAAATAAAATGTTCTATAGGATTCAAATGAAGATTCTTCATAAATCGTCCTACTTCAAATGATTGAAAATGAAAATCGAAACATTTTAGTTCTATTTCATTTGCTAGAATGTGCAATACATTTTTGCCTATTATGTCAATAGTTTATTTTTCCACTGCACAATTGAGAAACCAACACAAACACAAGATACAAATTGCGACGCAAAAATATGTGAATGATGAAGCATGAAGCATCGCAAGATGGAATTCAAGGCACAGTGTGAATCGTGTGATGCAGTTATTCTATTGGCTACCAAATTCACGTGATCCTAGGTAGACGATATGTTGTCAGTTCAAAATATTATGAAATTAAAAATATTTTTAATGCTTTTCAAATTTAAATGCTTGCCTTTTATTTTAAGGGGACGTATTTTCAATAAAATTGGATAGTTAAATTGCACCCTAGTAATGAAGTAATGTGAAGTTATTTTAACATGGACTCTTCTTAAAACAAATATGATACGGTCGGCTCTGATAATTTCAATAGTGTGTCATTTTGAAAATAAAGCGAAAGGATACTCCACAAAATTTGAAGTGACATATTAAGTGATTTGTTAACAAATCGATATAAAACTATTGATATACGGATATCAAATATTATACATCTGCTACTTGAAATAATCATAACGATTTTTTAATGGGACGATTTCTAGTTATTTTTAAAATGCATTATTTTTCTGAGTGAAAGAAACGCAAGTATGAATTGATACCATTCTTTATTATTTTGAGAAGGTAAACTTGTCAAGCACTCAAGCTTGTCAGTATGGCGAAAGATGTACAAGGTGATGAATAAGTGGGTAGTGTGAAATCGTAGGGTTAATCTCGATGGAATTAAACAGAAAGACAAAAAAATATCACAGAAAAGATAGAAAAAGAAATATAGAGGAAAAACGAGAAACGATGAAGAAGGAGAGAAATATAAAAAGAAAAAAGAGAGAAATATGATAAAAGAAAAAGAAGGTAAGACAAAAAGAGGGTGAAGAGAGTAAGACAAAAAGGCAGACAGTGAAAAGGGGACTAAGCGAGAAGGATATAAGGAGAAAAAGAGATAAATAGAAAAGAGAAATATGGAAAGAAAGGAAGAGAAAAAGAAAGAGAGAGAGGGAGAGACTGGGAGATAAACAGAAAGGAGAGAAAAAGAAAAAGAGAGAAAAATTAAGACAGGAACAGATAAAGAGATGAAGAGATAGAGAGATAAAAAGATGAAATGGAGAAATAAAGAGATGCAAAGATAAAGAGGTAAACATATAAAAAGATAAAGAGATGAAGAGATTAGAAGTTAAAAAAAAATAAATAGATAGATATACAAAGAGATAACGAGATAAAGAGAAGAAGAGATGATTTGATGAAGAGAAAAAGAGATAAAGCGATGATGATAAAAAGAGATGAAATGTTGAAGAGATGGAGAGAGAGAATGATCTAAGAAATTCCTAGTTTGGGAGCTTAGTGGATTTTAGATTTGATTGTGTGAGCTGGCCTGCGAATCAAAATGACCACGTGAGCGGTACGTACGTCACATTGGCGCAGCCAGGAGGGGGGGCTTTGGAGCTGCAGCCCCACCAAGCTACTAAATTACTACTGTTGTTCATAATAATTGGATTACGAAAAAAAACAAAGCGTTCCTAATTTTCACTTTCAAATTACGAGAGACCATTGCAAAATACTTCTTTTAGAAAACTTTGGCTCAAATCTAACAGATCCAATTCGACAGTCGTAGAAGCAGTAGTTGTTTTCTGTTAGAGACTTGCCAACGAATATACTCATTATGTAGATCAAACTGGAACATGCATTATTAGTTTGATGGTCCTGTGCTGAGCTTTTTCTCTTGAGAATGATTTACTCATCTGTTTGCTCAATCGAGGAGTTATTATGCGGAAGTAGATAAATCCATAATATCTAGTTTTGAATAAACGTTTGTTTTGTATTTCCATCTATCATATTTTCAGTCTATTTCAATACCTAATATTTTGTTTTCTTCACATTTTGAGAACGGATTTATCGGTTTTTGATTGAATGTTAATGGCTTTATCTAGTTTTGTTCAAACAAAATGGACTTATCGACTTTTGATTAGATGAAAAATGAATTTATCTAGTTTTGCTTAAACAAAATGAATTTACTGACTTTTGATTAACACTAACAACTGCCAAAATGTTAGCTCAATTGTTTCCATTTCAACGCGGCTTTCCATCTGTGATATTAAAAAAAAAAATCACAGTAACCTCGCTGAAAAATGAACCGTAGCCACAGTAGACGCAAAAGTACCACCCACTTATTATTATTTCGCCTATGGTAATTAAATTCGCCATCTTCAAGTAAAAACATTTTTATTTTTGGTACAGAAATCACTATTTTAAAGAAAGAGTGAATAAAATCGATTACATAAGCTTTTCAATTAGTAGAGCAAGAATAGTACCTATGGGTATTTGCTTTATAAATATTAATAATAAATGATAACTGACTAACTTTTTATCCCTTTCAACTTTCTTTTAAAAGGCTTCCGAATTTTAACCCTTGATCCACTATTATAATTTTTTACAGATATATCATAATATCAATATTATTCATATTCAACACTAAACTTATTGCAGATAACCTCACAATACTGAACTCTGCCTACGAATGATGTATACATAAACAATGTATTAGACGAAATAACACGTGGAATTCAATAATCACAACATTCACAACAGTGTCTACGTCTGGGAACGAGTAGCAGAACTATTATAAAACTACAGTTTTGCTTGGTTACAATTTTATTGAAAATATCGAATTTTGCTCTAAACTTCGAATTTACCGACTTTTGATCAGCCTACGAGTTTTAGCGATGTTTGTTTAGTTTCACTATACCAAAATGGTAGATATAGTAATGAAGATTAAAATTCACAGTAATCTGCAAAAAGTGAAAAATGGATTTATCAACTTTTGCATAGTCACTCAATTAGTTATTAATTCATTAGTATACAATCCCTCTGGCTTTTTTACATGGAACAACTCATAATTATAAGTATGCCTAACAAAGAATATTTACTACATTTTCTTCACTTATACAATTATCAGAACTATATGAGTTTGTAGTGAAAGTTTGCAGTAACTACTGCAAAATTTAGAAATCCTGTGATATGAACATTTTTTATTTTTGTTATCGAAGCAAGCCTAGCTTCGATATTCAATTATGATTCTAATAATTTATACAAAATTGCATGTAAGTAAGTTTTTTTATAATAATCACATAATGGGGTGTAAGCAAAGATTCCGTTTACCCGGTATTTAAATCTTCAGCAGCTCAAGATCTTCTTCAATCCGTACGAGGTCTCTAGTAGTAATAATTGGTAGACATACAATAATTACCATTTTCTGCTTTATCAGCAAAACTCTCTAAACCTCCAAAACACTAATTATAAAAAGATTGTATTACTTTCAACCTTTGTTTTTATGATAATGAGATATTCTCCTGCCTGGTACGGAAATATTTAACATTCGATTTTGAACGCCATCGAAGCTATTATTTTGACACTGTGCAATTTGGAAAATGTCACAGGATTATCTGCTCTTTCATCATTGACACGCAATTCATGTTTCAATTCGATTTCGTCGCGTTATTCCAGATAAAATAATTTTTCACTGGGCGCGTTATTGTATTTTATTTCAAAAATGCATTACTTGACAACTCTACTGCACGCGAGTTTTGAAACATTTTTTTTTTAATTATATAGTGCGGAGGCCTACATTATCAATGAAGGTTTATGCTATATAGAACAGAATGGATTTTTGTCAGGCTTTCAAAACTGTTGATTATGTTTACTATTTGAGAATAGACAAAATACACTTCCCCAAGAAATTAACGCACCACCAAAAATTAGGCAAAAGTTTAAGATACATTTTCGTCAAAACTACTCGTACGATTTGGAGGTTTTTTTTTTTTGAATGACATGTTATTTTCTTCTGAACGTTGGTGTGTAAACTATATGCACATAAAAACCTCTATTTTATAAATACCGGGTGTAGCAATTATGGCGTGCTTTTTTCATAAAATTTGTATCGCCCTGTAGAGTGTAACACTTACATTATCAAGTTAGAATTGAACTTACACTTAAGTCTTACCTTTTTTCAACATTTACTTTCTTGATTCGCTTCATTATCTTTCTTATTACTCGAGAAACACCATTTTATAGCATAACATGATTTTATGGAATTTAATTAGCATTATCAGCACGTAAATAGCAGGGTGTATCTAGACATCTTAGTAGCAGGCTATGGAAAAACAAAGAGTACCAGTAATTGTCAAATACAGTCAGTGTCAGTGTTAGTCCTTAGGTATTTTTTGCAAATTCTTTCATTAACGAATATGCAACGAGAAACACGAAATCTTACACGCGAAGAATGTGCTCAAACAGTAATATTTTTTGAGGAAGGTTGGAGTTACCGAAGAATCGGTGAACTATTTCATGTTAGTCACACAACCGTTTCACGAGTCATACAAAGACACAGAGAGACTGGGAGACATGGTCGCAGGCCGGGACAAGGAAGGAATCGAATAACAACTCCGATCCAGGATCGATTTTTAAGACTTTTAGCATTAAGACAACGTTTTGTAACAGCTCGGACACTTCAAACTCAGCTTCGAGATGCTAATGGTTTACAAGTTTGTACAGAAACTGTTCGTCAGCGACTTGGGAACATTATTCGAGACCTAGAATTGCTGATCGAGGTCCAGCTTTAACTAGAGTTCATCGGAGAGCGAAGCTAAATTTTGCCATTGAACATCGTAACTGGTTCAACACTGACATAATTTCAAGTGGTTAAAATTCCAGAAACGAGAAAATGAGTCAGCAAAATCTGTCATTATCTGACGGTCTATAATGATGATATTTTGTCATAGTATAAAATTTTTTAAAAGTCTCATTTTAGTCAGATACAGAAATTCCATAAATGGAGTGAATAGAAAACTACGCCATATGTGGAATATCATTGATGAAGTCCCTCTTGGGAGTGGCACACATTCTCTACGGATTATGCACATCAATTGCATTACGGAATATTAACATTTCCTTGCCTATTTGTATTGGAGTGGTTGCAGTATGTTAGAGCCAACATTGGAAAACTCAAAACAAACTCTCACTACCATGACCATCCCACTAGAAACTTTTAAGCATCCATCACATAAAAGTGCTAAATTTGAAGGGTGCCCTACGTATCAAGGAATGAAGTTTTACAATCATTTGCCAGAAAGCATCCAACATCTTGACGTGAATTCATACAAGAATAAAGTTAAGTCTTTACTGACGTCCAAATGCTACTACAGCACAGGAGATTTTATGACAGATAGGGAACTAGGTTGAAGCTAGCAAACCATATTTTGGTAAATTGTATTTTTGTTCATTATCTGTAAATTCCAACATGTTTTTTTATATATTATTTGTTGTTACTGTCATACCGATTTATTGACTTGTCCTATATATCCATTGTCAATAAAGATTATTATTATTATTGATCTGATAACCAATGAATTATAACTCTTTCTGGATACGCTACTGTTTAGATCTCTCAGAGTTTCAGTTCTACCATTTTGCCCTTGATTGAAGAAGCAATCTGTCGTTTCATGAGAACTTGATACAAATTCCCAATAAAATTTTCAATATTTTTCGATCAGTTGTTGATTTTTGTGAAACTAATAAATCGTACTTGTGGTTGCCATGGTGAAACAACTTCAACGTTGAATGAAAAATGCTCACTTGCTGAAAAATAAAACTGAAATCGCTGCTGTTGTCAGTTGAACGCTCATTCAATACAATTCAATATAAAATGTGCCGTCGCACAAGTTCCATGTTAATTTCCGTTACACGTTTTGCTTTTTGAAAATTGCTGGATTGGAACTTCGAAAGTTTGCTGGACGATGGAATTAAAAATTTCCGATGGAATAAGGGATGAACGAAGAATTTACTCTATAAGGCTCACAGATAATCGCGCAATGATCACTGCATTAAGGTTGGTTGAACAATTTGAATTGCAGGAACTTATTAATCACAACCCTTCATTCACGTATGAAAATTAGACATGCAAAACATGTTCAACAACTTGCAGCCATTGCTCTCAAGACTGTCAGTAATCGGGTGAGTCTGTCCATTTAAAATCACGACAATTTAGGAAGAACCGATATATGATTTTTCACAGAAAATGGTCTCAGTTTGAGTTTTTTTAAATAAAACACCTTGTATATATGCACATTTTTGAAATTTAGAGCAAATTCTGAATATTAGGAGGTGAATTTTCTATTTAATATTTTTAATTTTTTTGAAACATTTCGATGAATTTTCACATGTGAAATGTTCTTTTTAGCAACTAGCATTTTGATAAGAATCCTACGAAAGCGTCTAAGTGCCACATAGTTTTTTTTTTTCAATTTCAAAGTCAGAAATTCCGATTTAAACTCGGAAATTCTCACTTTGAAGTCGGAATTTAATTTTTCCAACATGAAAGTCGGAATTTTGGACTTCAACTTGATATTTCAGTTCTTTTGCTTCATACAAGTCACACATTGTTAATCTTCTTCAGTGTGTCGAAACCCAGGTAGCACCTCATGTTGGCTGAATCTTGTTTTCATATTGGGCCAATATGGATATATTGTAAATATAAAAATAATATTGAACCAATATGGGTTCATATTGGAAAAACAATATTTCATCACTAATATTGGTGGAATATTGGCTCAACCTGTTCTGAATATTGATAGAGCGATATTGCCTACATATTGTTTCCAGCATCTAGCTCCAATATTGCGATTTCAATATTACTCTCATATCGATTTTAGGGATAAAGAATAATATTGTATATCCAAGTTTGATAGCACATTGGTGGAATATTATTTAATCCATATTCTAAAAATTATATTGACCCTATATTGATTGAGATTGTTACGGAAACCTTACGCCAATATTTGAAAGACAATAATCATACAATATTGCAAAATACATTTATCACTAGGATTGAAATTTGAATATTGGCCGAATATTCAATAAACAATATTGAAATGAATCATGATTAAACTTGGGTAAGAAACCGCTAGGTGGCCCCACATATGGAACAACAGCTGAATCATAGTAACATATATTAAATAAGGCTTCTCACAATGCGTTTACAGGTCAATCTACTCAGTGGTAAATTGAAGTAGAAACAAAATTGTAGAATTTTTAAATTACTCGACATTTTCTGGAAATATTTCTACAATGTTTCCAAGGCAACATATTCACTTTGAATATTTTACCAATATATGCAAATGATATTGTACCACTGACGGAACTGGACTGAAACTAAAAAGCCATATATCAAATTTGAAAATTGATTTAGTATAACTGAATAATATGAATTTTTGGCAACTTTGTACTATCTTCTTATGAACGGATACTCCGTAAGAATATAAGAGCAGTTCTGATTTGCTACCAGCAGATATTTCAATAAGGTGAAGTGGGGTAAATGTGATCTACTTTTTGAATAGTTCAACTTTCAATCAATATAAAGCTACAAAAAAACATTTAAGAAACAAACAATACACTTTTTGTTTTGTTTTATATTCATTATTTACCAGAAAGTTAAATAATGTTCAATGGTGTTAATGTTGATGTTTTTTAAAATCATATCAATATATCACATTTACCCCGAGGTCTGTGGCAAATGTGACGAAAGTTTATATTTTTGTAGTAAATAGTCTAGACTCAAATAGTCTGGGGCAATTGATTAAAAATACAATTCATGCTCTCTATTTGGTAAATTTTTTAATTTATTTTGTTGAAAAATACCAAAAATGTTAACTTTTAAAAAACAATGTCAGAACGAAGGAAACGAAAAAACTGATAAAATTAAACACAAAACACTCCTAGATGACTTGCCCAATAACAACTGTTAAAATTAACTGTTTGAGTAATCCAGTACTATAATAGTGTTTTTCTCGTTTTTGGTAACGAAAACTATATTTATAGTATATTATAATAGTTGAATATTCTAATGTCTCCATGATTATTATAGCAATTTTATTTTAGTAATGTGAAATCATTGTTTACAATGAGTTGAAGAAATACAACAGTAAAAAGCTCAGAACACATTCTACTATAAATAATAAACTAGCACTCTTCACTAGAATGATCTAGAATTCGTTACTATACTGATATACTTACTAATATATAGGTTTTCACGTCACTAATATAGAATTTATTAATATAATTACAATGTAGAATTTACTGAAAGTCTACTATTCTTCATCAACATGTGGGAATTTTTACTATAACACACATAAGGGGTAATTTTTTAAGCTTTATGTTAATTTTTAACGGGTGTTAATTTTCAAACATATTCAATATCTGGAATTCTGTAAAAAAATATATAAATATAGTGGTATCTCTGCAAGCTGTATGGCCTGTATGTTTATGTCAACACATATCAACACATCTGTTTATTCAGTAAAAATTGTAGAATTGATGAAAATTAACAAAAAGTTTACAGAATTACCACTATAATATGTTGGAGAAATTAACACTGAATTGTAGAAAATTCTTCAACAATCCATATATAATTTTTTACCTATCCAGAGTAGTAACTCAGAGTGATGAAATATTATAGTAATAATTACTATAAAAAGTTACTACTATAAGTTATGCCTTATTTCACAATAATTTTTTTCTGCGTATCTAAAATACTAAATCTAGGGTCATTTCTGGCGGAACCGGAAATGATACAGCATTCGTTTTTGTCTCAAAAAATCATGTTTTAGTTCTTCAACAGCCATTTCAATTTTTGTGATTTGATTGGGATCATTTATGATTGATGTTATCAATATCAACATCAATTCTTATGAAAGTATTCATCAAATTCATCTTTTCTTTGCAAGATTATGGAATTGAAATTTTCGGGGGATTGCACTGCGGTCTGCCAACGTCACTCTTTGAAAACCAAAATAAATATTCAAAATTTTCTTCAACTGAAAATCTCGGCTGCGAAAAATAAATATGGCTCATGCTCACCCACCGCCTTTTCATTAATGATTATTTAGTGCTGTATATATTCATATATTATATTATTTGTGATATAATTTATCAAGAAAATAAATTATTATAAACAAGTATAACCATAGAAACATAATATTTTGACCTAGATTTTATGTGACTTTGTCCACTCAGCTACGTTGAAAATATTCTATTCCATGTACGAAAACTTCCCAAAGATAGCTGTTCTTTGATACCACAACACGGTGCCGGTGCATAATGCTAAAATCATGTAAAACTTATCAGCATCACCAAACATTTACCAATTTCGAATCATTTCAGTCTTCATGCCAAGGGGATAGATAAGCTACAAGGGTTACAGACATCGGGTGTGTAAGCAGGTAGTGTTGAGGAAAATAGTGATTTTCTATTTTTTATATTTTATTTTTGTATCCTTAGATATAGTTGTTGTTGAATATACAGTTTTGGAAAGTTTTCATCTTGGGAATGGTTGTTTCATAAGAGCGTAAAGAATAGCTTGCTATATGTTGAGAGAGCATTACAATTTCTCCTATACTTGCTCGAGAAAGGGATATCGACGAGAGCTCTTATCGGTGTGCCCCAGGGTAACAGGAGAAGCGCACAGTAGTGCTCGCGTAGATATCTGTCTATACCCCAGATGAAAAGTTTCCGAATATAAAATTGCTTTTCTTCGAGTATAAATTATTCAAATAAATACCAAAAATCATCTTTTGTTTGTAAGTTTCATCAGGTGATGTCTTCGCAAGAGTGCATGTCGTATTTATTATATGAAGTTTCTTCCTTGATCTAGCAATTATCAGATGTATCCTTTTTCATATAATTATTTTCAATTTCAATTTATTCAGTCAAATTTATGTATACATTTGAATATAACAATGAAGTGTAGTGTTTTTAATAGTTGACAGTTATTCTCGTCGAATTGCTTGGAGACACTTTCTCATTAAACAACCCAAATTTACCCGATAACCAATACAAACCACTTATTAGTGATAATTCAATTATCGGCGAACTTTTGGTGAATAACTTAAAAGAACACTAGAGCTTTCTGATATTGAATTTTTGTACTGATTTATTTTAACCAACCTTTGCTAGCTAAGTAGGTAGGTAGTATAAGAAGTCTTGTTATCTTTTGTCCTATCTTTCACAATGTATTTGTGCAGATTGGAAATGAAAGTGAAGTAAAGCAGGAAGGCAACCGTTTATTTCAATTGACATTTTAATCCAGACCGTGCTTTAGCCCTTTCGAAAGCCGACGTCACAAGAAAGGTCCATTGAATTCCGTATAAGCATAGGAAACAAAAAGACGACAACTGACTTTGGAGGCAGACAATTTCTATTGTAACCTCTTGAAAGGATGAATTGATATGACAGGTAGTCAAAGGAAAGTGGATCTCAGAGCCTTTAGATTGATGAGAGCTGAGGGCTTTTGAATTTTTTGAAAAGAGGCATTAATTGTTATGAAGCTGGGTTCATCTGTTGAACGATTTGATCTCAGTAGGACGTGAAGGCTCTCCCGCATTCATGCGAAATACCGAAAGTATTTTCATAACATTTTGTCATTCCGGCGGGATCCATTAATATTACTCCTTTATGTCGAATAATCGGCTTGAATTTGCTGAAATGTAACATTTGGAATAAGTATAGTATTCGAGAGGATATCAATTGATATGATTTTCGCAATGAAAATTTTTCAAGGAATTTATTCATCTACAGAGTGACCCATTTGAAAGCGGGCCACCTCTCTAAAACTGTTATTTATTATCCGATTCGGAAGTTTTTTTTTTTTCAATAGATAGAGCATCAATAGTTCTAGTTGAGTGTCATAAATTCGAAATGGAAATAAAAATTTCAAGGCCTACGTTGAATTTTTTTTAAAAGTTCAAAAAACATACTAACGATTTTTTTAGATAGAATATGACAGCGCCACTGGATTCACGACATTCTCAAGTGACTACGTAGAAATGTATCCACGAATAAAAAGTTATATGGGGATGAAATTTAAAAATTATGTCAATAAATCAATCCACCTCTTCAATTTCAGAACTTTCATCAAAATTCTGACTACATCACTGAATTCAGAATACTACGAAATACATTTGGTCAGAATTTCATCAAAATCTGTTTATAAATTAATATATAATTATAAAATAGTAAAATTTGAAATTAGTGGAATTTTGGGAAAATTTTATTTTATTTTGATATAATTTTTTTGAACAGATTTCGATGAAATTGTGACAAAATATATTTTGAAATATTTTGAATCCAGTGGTGTTGTCAGAATTTTGATGAAAGTTATAAAATTAAAGTGGTGGGTTGATTTATTGACAAATTTTATACCCGTATAACTTTTTTATTGATGGGCGAATTTTTATGTAATTTTCACATAAACCATTTGAAAATGTCGAGAATCCAGTAGCGTCGCCAAATTCTATTTGAAACAATCGCTAATATGTTTTTTGAATTTTCGACCTTGAAAAAAATTCGAAGTGGGCATTGAAATTTTTATTTTTATTTCAAATTTATGGCACTCAATTAGAACTATTAAAGCTCTATCTATTGAAAAAAAAAAACTTCTGAATCTGATAATAAATAACAGTTTAGAAATGGGGCACTCTGTAGATGACCGATTTAAAGTATTTTGATCTCGCTAAGTGCCCATGTGTTAGGTTTGAACCAATACGATGTTGACATATTTCCTTTTATTCTCCAACTTCTTGTATTTATTGAAAAATAAAATTATAGTCATCCACAAAATAGAACTCATATTCAGTCAATTGTCTCAACAACTGTCAAAATATGTATAATTATTAATATTAACAATAAATCTTAATTTCAAAAATATGTTTTACTATATAGTAAAAATGTACCTAATAATAAATCTCAAATGAGAAAATCTCATGAAAAGATCCAGATATAGGTAGGTACTCGCCTAAAATTACGAGAACCGTACATTTCATAAATTCTCAGTTGCATATTCCGTAACTAAATTCCAAATCAATGTTATTTGAGGTAACGAAATATACAGAGTGACCCATTTAAGATGGAAGCACCCTTATAAATCTAAAATTTTCAACCAATTGATCATTAGCAAAGTTTGGCAAATCTATAAAGGAATATCGATAATAATATGAGATGCGCGGCATATTCACTCTCCAACTGTAGAAAAACCACACATTTCACTGACTTCATAAGAGTCATAAGACGATTGTAAACAGAAGTGTTATGAAGATTCCAGCTGAGGAGATAAAGAATTTGTCACTATTTTTTCGTGAAAAATCTTGTTGCTGTTCAAAGTGGTAATTCTTTCGTTTTGGAATTATCCATTGCAAATTTATCAAGTTCTTTCATGACACGTAGTATTCCTAATGTTTGTTTGAATGCAACTAAATCGACAAACAACAAAACAAATATTCGCGTGTTTCAAAGCAATCGAACATCTGCCTACCACATAAAAGCTTCTCAGAGTTATAAATAATTTTTTGTTTCACGACAGAACGGAGTGAAATGGGATTCATTTTAAATTTGATAGTTCCCACATAGAAAGACCTCTCCCATATGAGATCATAATTCACTGCCGACTTAATATATCCTGTCAATCTTAGTTATGACCATTGACCGTCTCTACGAATTCCTCTGTTCATTCGCTCCATTTCAAAGAACTAGATCAATTAATAAAATCAAAGGGAAACATTTATATCTACCGCGACATCTTTGAGATAATACCCAATAAAAATAGCTGAACGCGACCGACAAGATTGCCATCTTTCGACAAAAAACATTTAATTTCGCAAACATTTAGACTGATATTTCGACAATTTTCAGCCATTCTTGAGAGTAAAACAAGTCTGCTGGGATGGACAAAAAAGGAAGTGGGATAATGGGTCGCGAATTATTTGATACAGTGGAGTGGTAGTGGCCAATTTCAAGAGGGTGATGGATATTTGAGTTCATAGTTGTTAAGGCTTTAATTTGTGTGATTGATGACTTGTTTATTTTGTGGAAATTCATGATCACTTTGATGAAACGAAAGAACACTCTTTTGTCTTATTTCCACTAGATTTTTATTGTTACGACCGGTTTCGGGTTTTATCTAATTTAACTAACTTTTAAGTTAGTTTTTATACTTGATAATGGGATAAAACCCGAAACCGGTCGTAACAATAAAAATTTAGTGAAAATAAGACGAAAGAGTGTTCTTTCGTTTCATCAAAGTGCTAAGGCTGTACAAAATAGAACGAATTAAAGAAATCTGCATGCATTGTTCACAATAAGCTTGTCAAGACAGAAACAAGATGTCCTGCACTACCAGGACGACGGTTATTGCCATAATCCCATACAATAGACGGTTATTGCCATAATCCCATACAATAGGAATAAAATCCATCAGAAAACAACTACTTTCCTGGCTGATATCACGACGAACGTTGAATTACATCTAATGAATCGAATAAATCGATCTATAGGTGGTCCAAATGTTTCAATGAACATTTCCATGCAACTAGCAATTGCGGAGACATCCTTGTAGGACTCTGCACGGAAATTCATTAGATGTAATTCAACGTTCGTCGTGGTATTAGCCAGAAAAGTGTTTTCTCATGGATTTTCGACCCAATTATCCCTATTGTATAGCGTCGTCCTGTTGGTGCAGGACATCTTGTTTCTCTCTTGACAAGCTTATTGTGAATAATGCATGCAGATTTCTTTAATTTGTATTTGTGGTTGAATTAATCACGCAAGTTCTGGGTATTGCTTTGTTTGAGGGCTGGAGTTCAGATGGCGCCCGTAGTTTAGTGAACGCTAGGCTGCCGGCGGTGTCTCAGCTTCTGCCTTTACATGGAGATTTTGTTGAATCGTTTGTTGCAGACATTAGCTATTGTCTGGAGAGACCTACCCTATACTGACGAGGGCAAGAATGAAGAAATCGATCTATAGGTGGTCCAAATGTTTCAATGAACATTTCTATGCAACTAGCAATTGCGGAGACATCCTTGTAGGACTCTGCACGGAAATTCATTAGATGTAATTCAACGTTCGTCGTGGTATTAGCCAGGAAAGTAGTTGTTTTCTGATGGATTTTCTACCCAATTATTCCTATTGTATAGGATTATGGCAATAAGCGTCGTCCTGGTGGCGCAGGACATCTTGTTTCTTTCAAAATAGAATAGTTATGGTACTAGTGTGTGTGTAAGTCACGCGAGAAAGATTTATACCACGAGGTTTATTATATCTACCGACTATAGGCACCTATTTTATATCAAAACATTGAGCGTAATAAGTATGAATCAATCCCAGGTAGCACCTCATATTGGCTGAATCTTGTTTTCATATTGGGCCAATATGGATATATTGTAAATGTAAAAATAATATTGAACCAATATGGGTTCATATTGGAAAAACAATATTTCATCAATAATATTAGTTGAATATCAATATTGGTACAATAATTTTTACCAATATCGATAGAGCGATATTGCCTACATATTGTTTCCAGCATCTAGCTCCAATATTGTGGTTTCAATATTACTCTTATATCGATCGAAATCGAAACGAAATTGTAGAATTTTTAAATTATTCAACATTTTCTGGTAATATTTCAACAATGTTTCCAAGGCAACATATTCACTTTGAATTACCAATGTATGCAAATGATATTGTACCAATATCCCTAAATATTTTGGGGCCAATAATGCTTCCTCAATATTTCACTAATATTATTTGTATAATGTCCAAGTAATATTGTGCCAATATCCCGAAATAGTTATAATTTTATCTCGCCAATATTACGTTTTAATGTTTTGCCAATATTTTACCAATGTTATTTCAATGCAAGTGTGCTAGAGTGATATTGTACTAATATCGCAACATTTTGAGGCCAATATTGCTTCGAGAATATTAAACCATTATTATTTTTTAAATATTGGACCAATATCGCCGAATTTTCACATTTTTTCTCGCCAATATTATTATTTGAATATTTTGCCAATATTTTCACAATATTGTACCAATATTGTCCCAATATTGGTGTGCTACTTGGGATACTGCTCCTCTCTCAAACTACTGCCAAATATTCGGTTGTAGTCGGTGAAATGTATAAAAATAAAATAGTATGTTCCCATGATTTTAATTATATAGGTAGGTCGGTAAAATAATTCTGTTTTGTAGTTGGGCAAATCAATATTGCGCATTGTAATTGTTTGGTTCGTGAATTTTCTATAGGCGCAGTATGGTGGGGCCTCTGATCTGATCACATGTTTACACACCTTTACTAGTCTGTTGGAATTCTCACCGTTAGGTCACTCTACAGTACCCAGTAGTTGTCAGGTGTCAGAAAAACCGATTTTTCCTTGTCATAGTCACACCTTTTTAAGAAGGCATCAGTCGATGTATCAACTATGAGGTTGATACGTCAAGAGTACTCCAACCACGGGACTGAAAATAACTGCTGCAGTTGCAGTTGAAACGTTTGGAGATTTTAACCAAAGAACACCACGGCAAAACCCGAAAACCAACCAAGATATTGAGGCCAGCCGTGGAAGCCATTTCTATATTTTTCGTTCATACATGCATTTTTGAAAAATACAGTATTTTGCGTCAGATATAACTCGAAAATTATCATTTGATAATAAGATGACCATCCATAACATTCAAATTCATATAACTTATACAATTGCTACACGGAAAAAAATTACTCAGGTATATGAAATTCCAATCTTCGCTTTTAATGTTACATTGAAACAGAAACCCTTTCCGATACTGACAAAAAATAAATCATACTGGAAATCGTCGTCTAAAGTCAGATTTTTAGCATAGTAATTTAAAAAAGCGTTGCACACGCTCAGTTCTACTGCAAATTTCATATAATCCTTATATTCTCGTCATATATGAACGAAAGATTCTCAGTGATTTGAAGTTATCTTCAGTCGTTCTAGAATATATTCCTGTCTGAAATATTTCGCGCCGAAACTTCACGGAGATGAACGAATCAGCTGAGTAGGGCGTGTGCCGCGTGTCGGACCGGCAGCCTGGCGGCCGGCGTCCGTTTTAGTCATTTCACTCATTTCATTTCCAATTATTGTTGAAGCAGTTTAACGTGTGGACTGCAATGCAGAGAGTGATATACGTAATACTCAATAATAGTGATCATCACATATCCGAAACAATGGAAAACTTTTTGAGAGAAGAATGCATTCAACGTTTCTTGGGTGAGCACAACACATTATTTAATTATGTTGATTGGGGAATAATTTATTCATTTGTTTAACTAGCCCCATGAAAGTGACATCAAGACTGGTATGGGAATGCCGAGAAGAACTCAGTGTTCTCACAGAACACAACAAATCAACTTTGATGTGGGTTCCAGGACACTGTGGAATCGAGGGCAATGAAAAAGCTGATGAACTAGCCAGAGTGGGCTCATCAACTCCATACATTGGCCCAGAACCAGCACTCGAGATTAACAAACCCGACATTCGAGGAATCATTCGGGACTGGGTCAAGCTAAAACAAAAGGAGAGGTGGAATGGTGCCCCTCTCATGCACCACGGAAAAGATTCATTAAAGGACACAGCCCAATGAGAAAACACCCGCACAAAATGGGGCTGTACAACGGAGAACTTTCCTGCAGACAATGTGGTAAAGGGACAGAAACAGACAGACATGTACTGTTAGAATGCCAGGCATTAGACCGCAAGAGACAGGCAATATTGGGGAAACCTAGAGTAACTCCCGAAGAGTACAGCAGTCAACTGGTGAATAACCTGTAAAGACTGGTACAGGGGACTAGAGTTGTACGGAGTGGGTGCTGTAAAACTAACCCGAGAGCACAAAAATCCCAAGAGGCTGAGGTGTAGCTGGCGAAGAAACAGCATCCGAGGAAAAAAAAACACCCATGAATCAGGAGGACCAATTGGTATACCTACCAACCAATCACAAAAACTATATTTTGATGATATATGATTTTATGTTGTTTTTACTGCGCGTGTGTGAACATTATCATAAAACATTCATGTTCGATCTTATTAAGGTTAAGGTAAAGCTATGTTAAGATTAGGTAGCGTCGTGTATGAATTCACAATAAAAGCATCAAAATGGTATGGGTATAATACAAGTTTTATAAGGCTACATTTTGTTTCAAGCGTTGTTTGGAGTACGACGAGTGAAGCTAGAAGTGGTCCCAGAGAACAAGTGCGATTTTATGGTGAATTCATACACGAAGTAACTTAATCTTATCATAACTTTACCCTAATCTTAAGAAGATACAACTCGGCTTCATTCCTGATAATGTTCATGAACGCGTAGAAAAAACAACAGTAAATCATATATTATCATAATTTTTTTGTGATAGGTTGGCTGGTATACCAAATGGTCCTCCTGATTCATGTGTGTCGTTTATTTATTTATTTATTAATGCATTTACAAATAAGAATACGAACAGGGCAAGCCTAATAAAGTATTCAATGTTATACAATATCTATACATATTGAAAGCCGAAAATAGTGAATAAACAGAAAGAGGGTACGTTATATAAATTGTGCTCTATTCTAGGTACGTAAATAAAGTTTTTTTTTATTTTGTGCTTAAAAATTGTTAAAAAGATGGAGAAAATGTCGATATCCAAAATTCTGGATAATGTATTGAAAGATTTACTACATATTTGTAGTGGAGAATTCAAGTAATAATATGTGTGACTTGAGTTTATTATTTTGAAGCCATATTTTGTCCTTGAGTTGTATGAGGGTATATTAAAGTTAACTTGTTTTAGGACTGCAATACAGTTGATCTCAGAGCTGACTAGTTTAAAGATGAACTTGACATCCGAAAGTTGGCGTCTATCAGCCAGGGAGATAAGTCCCAGGTTCTTTATTATTACATGATAGTTCACATGATTCTGATATAATTTTTTATTTAGAATTAATATATCGTATAAATTTGTTTTGTATGCTCTGTAATCTGTCGATATATATGTTGCAACGAGTGTTCCAAATGACCATGCCGAAACTGAGTACACTGTTGACATACCCAATGAATGAGTTTCTGATGCAATTAATGTTTCTGAAATCATGACAAGTTCTTATTAAGAAGCCTAACATTTTGTTGGTTTTTTTGCAAATAGGATTTACATGTGGGTCGAATAAAAGCTTTTAGTCGAAATATATGCCAAGGTCTTTAACTTCAGATAGTCTATTTAAAGTTGTATTATTGAGGGAATATTGTGTGTTAATCTTATTTCAATTCCTAGAAAATGACAGTTTTCTGGGTTCAAAAAGAGAAAATTATTTCGACAGTAGAGAATCAATTAAGGTCTTCCTGGACGAGTACGTTATCCCGTATTGTAGACACATCACGGTAAATTTTCACATCGTTGGCGTACATTGAAAATTTTGAGTCAATAAAACAAGTCTTTATGTCATTAATATAAATATTAAATAACAATTGAATAAATAAATGAATTATTCACCAATCAACAAATTCAATAATGTCCTGAACTCACCCAAGAAACGTTGAATGTATTCTTAGTCCAACATTATCCCTCTCTAAAAGTTCTCTAATATATAGAATACTAGTTTCATATGACGAGATTACTCGTTTCACATGACGAGAGTACTAGTTTCATAAGACGAGATTACTAGTTTCATATGAAGAGACTACCAGCGTTGTACGATAAGGATACTAGATTCTTATGACAAGATTACAATATTTATATAACAAGATACTCAGTTCAATGTGACGAGATATTCACCTTCATATGTTAGGTATACTAGGTTGAAAAGACGAGCTAACTAGTCATCAAATCTTGGAGACTTGATTATATTCGACCAGATTCACATTTTCACATGTCCAGGTTACTAGACGAGCTAACTAGTCATCAAATTTTGGAGACCTGATTATATTCGACCAGATTCACATTTTCACATGTCCAGGTTACTAGACGAGCTAACTAGTCATCAAATTTTGGAGACCTGATTACATTCGACCAGATTCACATTTTCACATGTCCAGGTTACTAGACGAGCTAACTAGTCATCAAATTTTGGAGACCTGATTACATTCGACCAGATTCACATTTTCACATGTCCAGGTTACTAGACGAGCTAACTAGTCATCAAATTTTGGAGACCTGATTATATTCGACCAGATTCACATTTTCACATGTCCAGGTTACTAGACGAGCTAACTAGTCATCAAATTTTGGAGACCTGATTACATTCGACCAGATTCACATTTTCACATGTCCAGGTTACTAGACGAGCTAACTAGTCATCAAATTTTGGAGACCTGATTACATTCGACCACATTCACATTTTCACATGTACAGGTTACTAGACGAGCTAACTAGTCATCAAGTTTTGGAGACCTGATTACATTCGACCAGATTCACATTTTCAGATGTCCAGGTTACTAGACGAGCTAACTAGTCATCAAGTTTTGGAGACCTGATTACATTCGACCAGATTCACATTTTCAGATGTCCAGGTTACTAGACGAGCTAACTAGGCATCAAATTTTGGAGACCTGATTACATTCGACCAGATTCACATTTTCACATGTCCAGGATACTAGACGAGCTAACTAGTCATCAAGTTTTGGAGACCTGATTACATTCGACCAGATTCACATTTTCACATGTCCAGGTTACTAGACGAGCTAACTAGTCATCAAGTTTTGGAGACCTGATTACATTCGACCAGGTTCACATTTTCAGATGTCCAGGTTACTAGACGAGCTAACTAGTCATCAAATTTTGGAGACCTGATTACATTCGACCAGATTCACATTTTCACATGTCCAGGATACTAGACGAGCTAACTAGTCATCAAGTTTTGGAGACCTGATTACATTCGACCAGATTCACATTTTCACATGTCCAGGTTACTAGACGAGCTAACTAGTCATCAAGTTTTGGAGACCTGATTACATTCGACCAGATTCACATTTTCAGATGTCCAGGTTACTAGACGAGCTAACTAGTCATCAAATTTTGGAGACCTGATTACATTCGACCAGATTCACATTTTCACATGTCCAGGTTACTAGACGAGCTAACTAGTCATCAAGTTTTGGAGACCTGATTACATTCGACCAGATTCACATTTTCAGATGTCCAGGTTACTAGACGAGCTAACTAGTCATCAAATTTTGGAGACCTGATTACATTCGACCAGATTCACATTTTCACATGTCCAGGATACTAGACGAGCTAACTAGTCATCAAGTTTTGGAGACCTGATTACATTCGACCAGGTTCACATTTTCAGATGTCCAGGTTACTAGACGAGCTAACTAGTCATCAAATTTTGGAGACCTGATTACATTCGACCAGATTCACATTTTCACATGTCCAGGATACTAGACGAGCTAACTAGTCATCAAGTTTTGGAGACCTGATTACATTCGACCAGATTCACATTTTCACATGTCCAGGTTACTAGACGAGCTAACTAGTCATCAAGTTTTGGAGACCTGATTACATTCGACCAGATTCACATTTTCAGATGTCCAGGTTACTAGACGAGCTAACTAGTCATCAAATTTTGGAGACCTGATTACATTCGACCAGATTCACATTTTCACATGTCCAGGTTACTACATTGGTAGAACGGGGTTTCTGGCTCAATATACCAAGAGCATCTGATCCTCTGGGACTGATTCTTTGGAAATATATGAAAGTAGTTTAGTTTTAAAACTCCAAAGCCCATTTGGAACAGGTGACTCTCGTCGGATAATCTTAGGTGTACGTTCTTCTGTCAGGTCGGATATATGAAATTCAGCTAATGATTATATGATTTTCGTATACAAAATATCGGATATTTTTTCCGTCTACTATTTGGCAATGCAATAGCTATCGAAGAAAAAACCTTGTGTGATACACTAAGGTCTTTCTTGTACTCGGCTGTGCTTCATTCAACAAACTTCACGCTCATACAAAAAAGTACTATTACGAACTTGTATCATAAATACATATTTTATTGACTGCGCAATTTCCTAAGTAAATGTCCACAATTATAGTGAATTGATTGAATTTTACCCTAAAAACTGACAAAGTATACACGCCACTGGATATAATGGTCAGCGAAATTATACCAGAAATATTCCAGATATACGAGACGTATCCATCATCCGGAGTTCTGTCTTCGAGTTTTTTCACCTCGTCCTTTCCCTCCAATTATATTCTTGTTGACATATTTTTTATTGCGGTCGATTTAATAGGGCAAAAGTAAACGGAACATGTACGGAATCCCTCGTGTGACTGATTTTTTTTGAGTTTTTGCCTAGATAGATGTAAAACTATGTCACAGTTGTGCATTTTTTTTATTTCGAGTTTTGTTTACGTGGAAGCTCACTTGGAGTGCTTGATCCTCAGCGGGGAGCATCTGACTTCAACCCTTTCATGAGCATGAGAAAAACATAATTATACTTCCTGGTCCGGTCCTTATAGAACACACATGTAGTCTGCATTTTAGCTATGACGTGCACTAGTTGAAAGGATAAGAAACAGTGATTCATCCCGCATTCCTCAGCCGGTCTCCTATCCATTACGCATTTTAGTGTTGAACGTGCCGGTTGTCTTAGAGGAAATTTCCAGTAAAATGGGTAAAAGAAAGTTTGCAGGTGATTTAAGTGCAATAAAAAAGAAGATATCGAAATTAGAGAGATTAATGAACACTGTCTCAGACGATTCTTCAGGTGAGTGATATTTAATATTATAAATAATAAAAATTTTTAACTAAAGGATGACATTCATTGTCTCCTGATACGCAGATTGAATTGCAAAAATTTTTTCTTTGCTTTGGTGTTGGATAAATAGAGCCTTCCTCGCTTACTATTGTTCCATAAGGCAGTGTTTAATTGTAGATACATTCCTCGTATCTGAAAAACTACAGGATGACATTCATTGTCTCCTATATATTCATTGTCAATTTTCTTGTGACAAAGGAATATTAAAAAACAAATAATATTGTTTCAGGAAACAGTAACGCAGACGATTTGTCTGATTCATTCAGACCTAGACGGAGAAGAATCATTGTGGACACTGATTCTGATCCTGAGACAGAACAAGCGGCTGAATTTCAATCCTGTGAAATAGAAGATTATTCAGATATTTTAGGGGACGTTCCCCTGACAGCAGCTAAACGTGGTGCTCCATTGAGTACGGGAGTGGTTAGTCGGTGGACTAGTTATCTGAAGGAGGGTCTCGTGTCAGAAGAAAGAGACCGTATTCGGGCGAAATGGGCAATTTCAGAAAACTGTCCTCAACTAAATCCACCGAACTTAAATCCGGAAGTACAGGCGATGTTACCGGAGGTAGAGATTAAGAAAGACTCTTATATGTCTCATATTCAGAGTGACATGGGAATTGGTTTGAGTTCTTTGGGCGTAGCGCTAGATGCGTTGATGAAGGACGGTAAGAATAATGAAAACCTAAAGAATAAGGTTTTACCTGGATTGGTAGACTGTGCCAAGTTACTGTGCAATGCACATTTTCAATTATCAATGCATAGAAGGCATCAAATATATCCTAAGTTGAAGCCAGAAATGCTCAAGATTGCAAAAGACTCGAAGGTGGATACTTTGTTGTTCGGTGAGACAATGTTGGAAAAATTTAAGGTGGCTCAAACACTAAAGAAATCTACGAGAGAATTCAAGGCAGCTGTGAGAGAAAAGTACGTTATACCATCCACCAGTACATCAAATAAGCAACATTTAAACTCCCAGCGACCATTTCCGAGAGCTCGGTTCAGAGTACAGAATTTCGACAAGAGGGTGGACTCGTACAGACGGAGGGATCAAAGAACCAGAACAGGCAGACAAAGGACTTACAACCAAAGAAATTAGAGGTGAGCAGGATTCGTTATGCAGGCAGGTTGAAATATTTTCGCCATGTATGGGAAAATTTAACGAAAGATAATCGTATTTTGAATATTTTGAATGGTTATCGTATTCCGTTTGATACAACACCTACTCAGATGATAGTCCCCAATCAAAAATTCAAGCCAACGGATATTCATTTGTACAGTACAGAAATTAACAGACTAATTAAAATAGGTGCTGTCAAACAATGCACACCTATGAAGGGGCAATTTATTTCTTCTTATTTTCTTATTCTGAAGCCCAACAATAAATATAGATTTGTGTTGAACCTAAAAAAATTAAACACCTTTATGTCCCCAAGTCATTTTAAACTAGATGACTACAGAACAGTAAAACATTTATTGACATATTCATCGTATATGGCAACTTTAGATTTAAAGGATGCGTATTTTTTAATTCCCATATACAGAGGGCACAGAAAGTATCTAAGATTTTCCTTTCAGGGAAAATTATTTGAATTTTCTGTTTTACCTTTTGGGCTTTGTACAGCACCGTTCATTTTTACGAAAATCTTAAAACCGATAGCACAGCATCTAAGGTCAAAAGGCAATATTTCTATGAATTATTTGGACGATTTCCTTTTTATCGGAGATAGTTTTTCCGAATGTGATCATAATGTTAAAAGGGCAGTTGCTTTATTAGAATCATTAGGATTTTTAATAAACTACAGCAAATCACAATTAGTTCCAGCCACTAAGTGTAAATATTTAGGCTTCATCTATAACTCTATTGAAATGACCCTATCACTACCTAGAGACAAAATTAATAATATTACAAAGTTGATAGACTGTTATTTAAAAATGAAAGTATGTAAAGTCAGACTTCTGGCTCACCTACTTGGAAAACTTACATCTGTATGTCCAGCAATTAAATACGGATGGTTATACACAAAGAGGTTGGAAAGAGAAAAATTTTTAGCCTTGAGGGCCAATAAAGGAAATTATAATGGAAGATTGCTTATCTCGAATGATGTTAAACTAGACTTGAGATGGTGGTTAGATAACATTTCTACATCCGTGAACTCTTTGAAAAATAGATGTTACAAGTTTGTTTTATACTCGGATGCCTCTAAGTCTGGTTGGGGATTTTCCTGCGATGGAGAATCAGGTCGCGGTTTTTGGAATGTTTCCGAACGCAAAAAACACATCAACTATTTAGAATTGTTGGCTATCTTCAACGCATTAAAATGCTTTGTAAAAGCTGAGGTGAACTGTGCAGTACTCTTAAGAGTTGATAATACAACAGCCATTTCCTATATAAACAGGATGGGAGGCATAAAACACAAGGAGTTGTCCAATCTGGCAAGAAGTATATGGCAATGGTGTGAAGTCCGAAATATATTCCTTTTCGCAACATATATAGAATCAGTAAATAATACAATTGCGGACAGAGAATCAAGATCAAAATTAATTGAAACAGAATATAGTTTAGATGATAAAGTTTTTGCAAAAATCAAGGCAGCCTTTGGGGAACCAGAGGTCGATTTATTCGCATCACAGATAAATACTAAATGTGTGAAATATGTTTCTTGGAAAAGAGATCCCGGATCAATTGCTATCGATGCGTTCACCCTAGACTGGTCAGATTCAGTATTTTATGCCTTTCCTCCATTTCCATTAATTTCAAGAGTACTTAAAAAGATTAGATCAGACAATGGGGAGGGGGTTGTGATAGTACCCTTTTGGCCTTCACAACCTTGGTACCCGATATTTGTTAGGCTACTGTCACAAGCGCCGCTTTTCTTTGGCCCAGATAAAAATTTATTGTTCGATCCTTTCAGGAGGAGCCATCCACTGTGGCCGAATCTTACCCTGGTTGCAGGGCTATTATCAGGAAGGCGTACATTATGAAGGGTCTGCCAGAAGCGGCAATGGAAATATTGTTAGCATCCTTGAGCAATAGTACCTTGTCCCAGTATAATACAGCATATAAAAAATGGTGGGAATTTTGTAAGTCTAGGGATATAAATGTATTTAATATAACTGTTGCCAATGTAATAAATTTTTTAAATGACTGCTTTCACCAGGGCGCAGCTTATTCTACGTTGAATACATTTCGCTCTGCATTAAATCTGCTGTCAAAAAATCTAGATGAGCCTATAGTAAATCGTTTCTTAAAAGGGGTCTTTAAAATTCGTCCAGTCTTTCCTAAATATTCTCATACATGGGATCCACAACCTCTTTTAGATTATTTATCAAAGTTGTTTCCATTAGAATCTCTAAGTTTAGAGATATTAACTCAAAAAATGGTTACTTTAATAGCTCTTTGTACAGCTCATAGGATACAGACTCTAGTGAAAATAAAATTGGAAAATATAGTTACCTTAGGAGATAGACTGGAAATATTGATTCCGGACATATTAAAAACTTCAGGTCCAGGAAAGGAGCAACCTAGGTTGGTGATACCATTTTTTAGAGAAAAACCTCAAATTTGTGTTGCAACAGTTCTATTATTATATATTGAAAAGACCAAACTTCTGAGGGGTAACGTATCTCAATTGCTAATAACCCACAAAAAACCATATAGACCAGCATCTACACAAACAGTTTCTAGGTGGATAAAATCCACAATGAGTAAGGCTGGAATTGATATAAAACAATTTACAGCATATAGTACTCGGCATGCCGCAACCTCGGCAGCATTTAGAGCCGGAGTTAACATTGAGACAATAAGAGCAACGGCAGGTTGGTCAAAATATTCTAATATATTTTTTAAGTTTTACAATAGGCCTGTTTCTGAACAATATCAGTTAGCAGAGACGATTTTCACTTAAGATTCCAAATGTTTCTGGAATCAGTATTTCTTACACTGAGAAATTATATTATAAATTGTTTTTGGTAATTTCTTGTTTGGATTTGAGATAATGATTGTATGTTTAGTTTATAAAATGTATTACGGGGTTCAGCGGATATTACATAATTAATAAACTTACTTTGAATTTGCTATAGTATACCTTCATTAACTATACTAAATGAAACGCTCCCTGCCTTTAAACATCTACATGTGTGTTCTATAAGGACCGGACCAGGAAGTATAATTTGAGATTAAACGACTTACCTGTAAGGAAGTTCAATCATAATTATACTACTGGTCCGGTCCGCATAGAACACCCCCACCCTATAAAAAAAAAAAAAAAAAAAAAAAAATAAAAAAAAAAAAAAAAAAAAAAAAAAAAAAAATGCAATGGATTATACCCATCCCAATGGTCGCGATTATCTAAAACGCGTAATGGATAGGAGACCGGCTGAGGAATGCGGGATGAATCACTGTTTCTTATCCTTTCAACTAGTGCACGTCATAGCTAAAATGCAGACTACATGTGTGTTCTATGCGGACCGGACCAGTAGTATAATTATGATTGAACTTCCTTACAGGTAAGTCGTTTAATCTCAAATTATAGTGGGCTATTCTTTGAGCTTTTCTATAAAAACCACGAAAGCGTAGAGAGGACATGCGATATTTTTTCCGTAATTTCGAGTTTAAACTCTGGGCTGGGCAAGACCACCTGCTGACGCGTTTTGAGGTTCTTGCCTCTGGTCAGTGACAGGGTAGGTCGGACACATTGAAGTCGTCGTGCCCCACCTTAAAGAATCATAATTATTCACTGCATAACTAATGAATAATAATAATAATAGATTTTATTGTTCAAGAGTGGTTACAGTAGTACAGTTTTTCATTGCTCTAGAACTTTTCCTCATGAATGAATAAGTAGCGACTTACAGTAAATTCAATCGCAACGCCACCCGCGTGAAAAAAAAACACAAACATTTCTAGGTAGCAGAGACTCCAGGAAGTGAACAGAGTTCAAGGATTTTTTCTGGAGAGTATCAAATAAATGTAAGAGTCGAATCTACAATGTCGAAGTACCCTTCTCTCCAAATATTTTCTCCATTTGGAAAATATGAGCAAACTTATAACAGAAAACAACTACTTGCCTGGCTGATAACACGACGGACATTGAACTGCATCTGACAGATATTTGTGCAACCGGTCTTCCAAAAAGGGACAATTGCAAATGCTTATTGTAATCAAACAGTAGATTATCATTGATATGGCTGGGCAAGACCACCTGCTGACGCGTTTTGATGTTCTTGCCTCTGGTCAGTGACAGGGTAGGTAGGACACATTGAAGTCGTCGTGCCCCACCTTAAAGAATCATAATTATTCACTGCATAACTAATGAATAATAATAATAATAGATTTTATTGTTCAAGAGTGGTTACAGTAGTACAGTTTTTCATTGCTCTAGAACTTTTCCTCATGAATGAATAAGTAGCGACTTACAGTAAATTCAATCGCAACGCCACCCGCGTGAAAAAAAAACACAAACATTTTTAGGTAGCAAAGACTCCAGGAAGTGAACAGAGTTCAAGGATTTTTTCTGGAGAGTATCAAATAAATGTAAGAGTCGAATCTACAATGTCGAAGTACCCTTCTCTCCAAATATTTTCTCCATTTGGAAAATATGAGCAAACTTATAACAGAAAACAACTACTTGCCTGGCTGATACCACGACGGACATTGAACTGCATCTGACAGATATTTGTGCAACCGGTCTTCCAAAAAGGGACAATTGCAAATGCTTATTGTAATCAAACAGTAGATTATCATTGATATGGCTGGGCAAGACCACCTGCTGACGCGTTTTGATGTTCTTGCCTCTGGTCAGAGACAGGGTAGGTAGGACACATTGAAGTCGTCGTGCCCCACCTTGTAGAATCATAATTATTCACTGCATAACTAATGAATAATAATAATAATAGATTTTATTGTTCAAGAGTGGTTACAGTAGTACAGTTTTTCATTGCTCTAGAACTTTTCCTCATGAATGAATAAGTAGCGACTTACAGTAAATTCAATCGCAACGCCACCCGCGTGAAAAAAAAACACAAACATTCCTAGGTAGCAAAGACTCCAGGAAGTGAACAGAGTTCAAGGATTTTTTCTGGAGAGTATCATATAAATGTAATAGTCGAATCTACAATGTCGAAGTACCCTTCTCTCCAAATATTTTCTCCATTTGGAAAATATGAGCAAACTTATAACAGAAAACAACTACTTGCCTGGCTGATACCACGACGGACATTGAACTGCATCTGACAGATATTTGTGCCACCGGTCTTCCAAAAAGGGACAATTGCAAATGCTTATTGTAATCAAACAGTAGATTATCATTGATATGGCTGGGCAAGACCACCTGCTGACGCGTTTTGATGTTCTTGCCTCTGGTCAGTGACAGGGTAGGTCGGACACATTGAAGTCGTCGTGTCCCACCCCAAAGAATTATAATTATTCAC
This sequence comes from Chrysolina haemoptera, assembly GCA_958298965.1. Taxonomy (NCBI): domain Eukaryota; kingdom Metazoa; phylum Arthropoda; class Insecta; order Coleoptera; family Chrysomelidae; genus Chrysolina; species Chrysolina haemoptera. Next base: position 13,837,179 of record OY282594.1, read on the forward strand.
TGCATAACTAATGAATAATAATAATAGATTTTATTGTTCAAGAGTGGTTACAGTAGTACAGTTTTTCATTGCTCTAGAACTTTTCCTCATGAATGAATAAGTAGCGACTTACAGTAAATTCAATCGCAACGCCACCCGTGTGAAAAAAAAAACACAAACATTCCTAGGTAGCAAAGACTCCAGGAAGTGAACAGAGTTCAAGGATTTTTTCTGGAGAGTATCAAATAAATGTAATAGTCGAATCTACAATGTCGAAGTACCCTTCTCTCCAAATATTTTCTCCATTTGGAAAATATGAGCAAACTTATAACAGAAAACAACTACTTGCCTGGCTGATACCATGACGGACATTGAACTGCATCTGACAGATATTTGTGCAACCGGTCTTCCAAAAAGGGACAATTGCAAATGCTTATTGTAATCAAACAGTAGATTATCATTGATATGGCTGGGCAAGACCACCTGCTGACGCGTTTTGATGTTCTTGCCTCTGGTCAGTGACAGGGTAAGTCGGACACATTGAAGTCGTCGTGTCCCACCCCAAAGAATTATAATTATTCACTGCATAACTAATGAATAATAATGATATATTTTATTGTTCAAGAGTGCTTACAGTAGTACAGTTTTTCATTGCTCTAGAACTTTTCCTCATAAATGAATAAGTAGCGACTTACAGTAAATTCAATCGCAACGCCACCCGCGTGAAAAAAAAAACACAAACATTCCTAGGTAGCAAAGACTCCAGGAAGTGAACACAGTTCAAGGATTTTTCTGGAGAGTATCAAATAAATGTAATAGTTGATTCTACAACGAATGAAGCGAAGATTTTTTATATATATTTCTCTTCAATTAGAGTATTTACTTCCAGGTAAGCATTGAAGATGACGCAAGTCGAAAGCGCTTCGCAATAAATAATAAATGTATACACTTATATACAAATTCTTCGCTTCATTCATTACTAAGAAGTGTAATCAGCTTCCCGCATTCATTCATAAATCTACAATGTCGAAGTACCCTTCTCTCCAAATATTTCCTCCTTTTGGAAAATATGAGGCAAACTTCTAACAAAAAACAACTACTTGCCTGGCTAATACCACGACGGACATTGAACTACAGATTCAAGATTTAGAACAACTTTTCCTGCTAAAAATACGATGCCTCTCGAATATTTTCTTATATGCCTGTTTTCATCTGCCAGACACCATACCTTATACCTCACTTCACTGGTTTCATTGGAATGTACTGTTGTATTGTGCTCCTTTCTTCGAATAGAATTATGGATTATGTATTCACCAATAACCAGCGGAGAGTTGTGAAAATATTCAGGTTTAATGACATTATTCAGTCTACTAATAATTAGTGGTCTCAACTTATGCAACTGGTCTTATAAACTTCATTTCTTCTCGGTATTACAATTTTTTTTCGATCACATAAAAATTTTCAATATCTTTCTTTAATCGTTTTTGGGACATAAATTGAAATGCGGCTGTCGCACCAAGGTGGGTATAGATAGACCAATAAAATGGGCAGTTGGTTATTCATGAATAGTATTACTCCAATAGAGCTTCAAGTTATTGAATGAAAAACCACGAAAACAACACACTGTTTTTGTATGAGAGAAGTTTACAGCTTGGCAAATCTATGAAGGAAAATGAAATCGGCATGCCTATCGATACGGGGGAGCAGAGGAGCTCAGTATACATTTTAACTGAATGTACAATAATTGGACCCGGTTATGCAATAAGGAACCAACCGTCGATTTGTAAAAATATAAAATATTAATACCAGGCAGACTTAATTTTATATATCCATTGATTTGCAACAAAGAACCAGATATCAGCACCACGAGCGCCACCTTTCGAACAATAGATCTATATTGAAAAATTAAAGAAATAATGTACAATGTTCTTGAAGAAAGCAACTGTCGATAGTGTGGATGTTGTGAACATAGCCAGACTAGCATTGTATATCTACTAATTGAAATCGCAAAAGTTGAGCGATTGTTTCATTATTGTATAACACGTATTAGGAAAAAAGAAAAGGAATCGATGGTGGTTTTTATATTTGAACAGGACAGGTCTTTCAACACGAATAGAAACAACACTTATTTGTTGGGTGACCTCTTAGCAGATGAAAGTAACCTTTCACAAATTTCACAAGAAATAGTTTTATTGTTTTGTAATAAAACTAGACTTGAAAAGGAGAACATTCTCCATTGAAATTATAAAATCTGAATTTTCAGTAATATCTAACAGAAAACGACTACTACCTCGGCTAAATCTACGCTGGATATCGATATATATTGTGAAAAGACTCTAACTGAAAGAAATCTGAAAGTGAAAATTAAAGAATGAAGAAAGATTTGCAACAGAGAACTAGAGTCGCATTGATCTGTTTTGCAATATCCTATGGACAAAATTTAATATATGATTGGATCCAAAGCTACTTGGTTCTCTATAGCAATTTTTTTTCATTAAGTACATTTGTGAAATTGTCTTATCGATACTGTTGGTGTATGGAAAATATTTCGAATTGTTATCATTGGAGCGATGTTCTCTGATATATTAACGTCAGAATAGAAACAGTTATGGGAACTTAGTAGATTGGAATGTGCAAACTGCATTTATACCAACGTATGTGAGACAGGTAAAACGAAAAGTTGTTACTACAGGGAACTTCCACGAGCGAGAGTTTTTAGGATTTTTTTTCTTGAATCAAAATGAAAAATTTTTCATCATACAAAACAGTTATTCATGATAGAAGTTCATATAGTAGGATTTTTTTATATGAGCGTGAAATTTATTGAATGGGTTGCAGCCAAATTCAAAAGTTAGTAGAAAAACGCAATTTTCGAAAAATAAAAAATTGAGCTGGAGAACAAGCTGAAAGAATTATGAATCATGACTTCAAAACAGCAGAGGAAGACGAAAATACCATGGCCATAACTTTTGAAACTTTTTCATTGCCTAGGAATGATCACTACAAGGCAGTTTGCTCAAACTTTTCGACCGTGAGCAACGGGTTTAACCGAATTGAAAGAGAAGCTGGCAGTGGTGCCCAGGAAGTAGGTTTGTGATTGATGGAGTCCATTGATAGCGATATCACTGAGTCTGTGGAACATTTTATTGCGGCGTCCAGGTTTCTAATTTTTGTGAAAGTAGAAGAAAAAACACAACCTACGATTACAAATAATATTTTCAACCTTTTAAAATCATTGTGGCCGTATGGAGCTGTTGCTGAACTAAACCTGAAACATTAAATAACCTATATGCATACAATTCTGGCGAAGTTTATTTATTTAACACGAATTGACGGTTACAATAGAGAAATTGAATTTAAACAAGAAAAAAATTTTTGAATTAACATTAAGCAACAGAGAACCAACTGATTTTTTTTTACTTATAAGTAAGTTTCAAGTAATTTTTATAATATATATATATATACACGAATATATATATATATATATATATATATATATTATTGGTTTAATTTCCATATTTCATCACAAAGCTAATTTTATATATAAAAACTTCTGTTTGGTAATAAATTATTTTGGTAAAAGATCAAAATTGTTTTTCTTGATTATCTCCAAACATGTGTGATTCTTGTTGGTTCTTTGTTGCATAACTGGGTCCAATTTATACTACCCTCTTCATCGTCCGAATACTTTCTCATTCTATTTCGCGCATCTCAGACGTTTATCGACATTCCTTTATATATTTGCCAACCTGTAATATCATTCAAATAACAAATATCGTCAAGTGTGGCATGTTTCATATGAAATATTTCATAGGAAAAATCATGCCGGAAATATATGTGTATTCGTGAAACTCATTTCAACAGCTCAATTGCAGTACATCATATGCAGAATTGATGTAAGTAGATTTCACAGAATAGGAACAAATTTAGCAGCCAAACTCGCCATACGGGTGTTACTCAAAAACTTAAATGATTTACTTCTGCCCAACGTGTAGAAAAAGGTATGGGCTATTTATTTGATATAACTTTCAAATGATAAATCAATTGTAAATGAATAATTGACAGAGAAACAATATCTGTTTATACAATTACTATTTCCCTATTATTCAGCGTGTATAGTTGGATCTGGATGATCATATATAATATTTTCTGAGGTTTTTTCCCACCTATACAAAAAGATAGTTCGTAGATAAAAACACCGGTGCATGTCTTCCCCAGCAAAATCGTTTTGTTTGTTCAACTAAAGATTTCAAATGCAAAAATTTTATTCTCTTGCTACGTTCTTTTTTCCTCCAAGGGTGATTGGCAGTAGGAAGGACAGCTTGTTAGTAAAGGAAGAGGTGGTGCACCAAGGTACCGCATTAGTGGAGAAGGGGTGGGTAAAGAGTGTACTGGTTAAATGTCCCCGACACTTAGGACCAAATTCTTGAAATTAAGAAGAAGAAATACATGATTTGTGATCGATGTGAATTGTGTTTTATATTTAATTGTTAATCTGACAGTCAATGTTTTATTTTATCATGGTTAGATATTGTGGAAAAAAATCCAAAAGTAAACCCCGCGATTTCAGGCGGAAACAAGCATACATACTGCGCTTTGACCATTTATCTCTTTTCAGTATATATACTCAAAGTCCACAAAGTACCTGAGGGCCCTGGTGAAAAGACAAAGCAAGCGTAAGCATACAAAACACAATATGAGGCAAGCAGAGGTATGAATATAGGTTGACTTACCTGTAAGCTTCCAAGCTAAGCGATGGTTATTTTACAGGCTGGTAGCACAAAACGCTATTGGGGCTCCCAGACTTCACAACTAGGAGTTCGATTATCTCTTAGGGGTAGTTTGTCTAGTTGGTTCCGTCATAGACCAGTGAACTCACCAGACTGGACCCGTACTGGACATGGACAGCAGACCATTTTTTCTATTCCCTAAATTCGTGGTAAATTGAGGAACTTTTTTATACGGTAATCCTAAGTGACCTATATCAGGTGACCAACCTCTGACAGCAGCTGACAGGCGGCACAAGTAGAATGAATGAATAATATTCTCGGTAATTCAATGATATGGTTTTGAGACGAGGATCCAAAACTTGGTATGATAGCTGTTGTTGTTGTTGGAACCACGATAAACACGAAAACAATTTTTTTTTACCGAAATTCCAGGGTTGGAATATATATTTTTTTTTTTTTGAAAATTAATAAATAGATTTTTGCCGTAGCCTTGGAAAGTATATGATTCATCGGAAAAATCACTCAACAAGGTGAATGACAATTCATTTCTCCACAAAAATAATTCCCAGTTTATTTTTTTATGAAATGCGCTCGTTTTCTCAGAAAACGTGATTGAACGCCGACATCAGATTTCAGGTTCACGCTTACACGTCGCTGGAAGTTCTGACGGAGTCCAATATTTGATTGGTCATAACTATGCTAAAAATGATCGGAGGAGGAAAGTTCATATCGTTTCTGAAGACTCCTACCTTCTCATGCGAATATAATATGCGAGTATTTGAGTACCTAAAATGTGTTTTGTCGCACTTCACGGAGATATTTGCGGATGATCCGAAAATCATGAATAATTTAGTAAATATGGAATAATTATACTAACGCAGGAACCCATACCCTCGTTGGACTATATGCAACAATTTTAGAGTAGTGTGACAGGTCCCCCTTATACATGCCAAAAAAACTTTTTTTTACTCCTGTCTCATTTTCAACTCACCCATAAAACCGGCATTCTCTTCAGTAAATGTTGAAAATAATCCTTTATTCATATCTTGCATATACGTTTAATCACACTATTGTGAAGCGCAAATCTCAAGCTTGAAACCACATACTTCATTTTTTATGTAGGATGTGTATTAGCGATTATTTTCAACATTTACTGAAGAAATTGCCGGGATTATGGGTGAGATTAAAACTTCACATACTGTTGTAACAAAGGGGCCGAATAAATGGACTGAGTAGTTGAGAACTATATGCTTTTTAACTGTGGTTATTGAATATGAACATATATATAACAGAGATTGACATGTGTGACTGACAATCGTATATGGAAAACAAGATAGTATGATAACGGAACAATATATAAAGGAACTATTACTATACTTATATTCTCCCCCACTTGATAAAAAAACTCTGCAAACAAGTTAGAGAATGTAGTCTTTTAGGTAGGATGGCATCATACGTTGTCTGGACGGCCTGCTTGTGTCGGAAGGAGTTGACTGGCCAGGCTGGTTCGTTGTTGGTTCATGCTGACTGGACCCATCACTAGACGAACTACCACTTGGCAGTTCAGTGGATTGAGATGACGCCCGGGTAGCAATCCGAGGGTGATCGGCGGCCTCAATTGGAATTCCATATCTTCGATATCGAACTTCAGGCAGAGCAAAAGATACTCGTTTCTTTGGTACCAGAGTAGCGATGAGTTGGTTGATGTGGCGCTTCAAGCTGCACCCCGAGTCCAATTCAACAATATAATGATATTGGCCAAGCTTCCTCGTTACGGTACCAAACTGCCAGACATCATGATTTCCCTGGTGTACTTTAGCCTGGACTCTCTCTCCCACTTGAATAGTTCTGACACGAGAGTTGCATGGGGTTGATGGAACCAACGCTTTGCTTTTAGGAAGGAGAGCGTCGAGACGAATTCGAATCCTTCTCTTCAAGTATAGCTCTGCAGGAGACTGATCCGATGCTAAAGGTGTTGCTCGATAACGAAACATTATGTTTTGCAATTTGGCAGATACTGGGGCTGTATATTCTGCAGCAGCTTCAAGCCGTCTCTTCAGGGTTTGAATACTGCGCTCCGCAAGACCATTTGTGGCAGGGTGGTTTGGAGCACTGAATTTTTGAAAAATTCCTCGTTCCTTGCAATAGTTCTGGAATTCTTCGCTCTTGAATATTGTTGCGTTGTCCGAAACCAGTACGGAGGGGTACCCATGGACTGAAAAAATGTTTTCCAGGAGAGATATGGTTGAAGCAGAGGATGGGGCATCACGGAGTATGCGAACTTCTGCCCACTTGGACTTAGCATCCACACACATGAGAAAGAAGTGGCCGTCGAAAGGACCGGCATAATCAATATGCACTCTCTCCCAGTTCTCTTCAGGTGGATCCCACGGATGTATTGGTGCTTTCGGAGGAGTGTGACGAACCTTTGCACAGGGCTCACATGATCTGACTAGTCGTTCTATGTCCCTGTCGATGCCTTCCCAATATACGTATCTCCTAGCAAGTTGTTCCACATACATACAAATATTCCCCATGTTTCAATTTCATTTTGGCACCATATCTTGCAGATAAATCAGTTTCCTATTGCAGAAAGATTTTGCGAGAAGCGGGAAAGGTAGGGACAATCAGAGAGTGATATCATTACATCTAAGAATATACTATCAGTCTAGCATAGTATTCCTTATGTCGTACAGGGCGATGAGGAGAAAATGGGAAACATATTTGAGAAATTGAATTGGTCAGCGGTTGAATTTTTTGCGAGTGGCTTTTTCCATTGAATCTTTTCATGGTGGCCTAATAAATAAGGTTAATTTTGGAAATAGTTTCAATTTAATGTTCCTTCAGACTATGCACGTGTTGAGGTGTTTGGTTTGATGGTGGGATAAATCTCCACTGTTTTCATCACTGGTTACATTTTGTTTCGGAATGATTCAAAAGTAATACATATCATTGATCCAGTTTTGGAAACTAACACTATACAATATATTCCAGAAAATGTTGAAATAACATTCATTTCTGTAAAAAGACTGGTCGATTTTTTTATGCATGTGAGTGAAACATTTCGTTAATCTCTCATAATGAGTTTCCGCTACGTCGACGTCATTTAGTAGATTAAACTTTCATCTGTTCAAAAGCTTTTGCATTTCGTGTTAACGTCCACTGAGTTTTTTGAATAATTTACGTTGTAAGGAGGATAATTTGGATTCTTCTATTTGGCAATTGGCCTAGTGAAGCAACATTTATGCCAGCAATATCTTATTTTAAGTGCTCTGGTAGAATTCGGAAGCAATTATTGGAGTGCACATTTAGAAACAGCGAAGTTGTTTCGATTAATAATAATAATAATAATACTTTATTTCCATTTAGACAATATTACAAATTGTATGGGAAATGGTCAGAAAATAGAAGAATGTAGAAGACGATTCAAAGAACAAGACCTATATCTAATCTAAAAATTCTGTCAGTGAATAAAAACATTTTTACACCAAAAAACTACTGTTCAGCATGTTTTTGAAAAGAGCAAAATGCTCTGCATTCCTTATATGATCTGGAAGTTTATTGAAAATTCTTCTCCCAATGTGCTCAGGTGAAGTGGAAGTTAATCTTAGTCTAGGTACGTGAAATTGATTTTTAATCCTGGTATTATAGTTATGGACGTTCTCGTTCGCTTCAGAAACTGACCTGTTTTAATATATATACAGACATATTTCAGACATATATATAAAGATACTAACGTTAACACATTAAAATCTTTAAAGAGTGGCTTACAAGACTCTCTAGCCGAGACTTTTGCAGTTTTCGGGCAATGAATACATTTTGCGCCTTGCTTGAACTACCCCAGAAACAGACTCCATACCTAGGTTTGGACTCTACCTGTGAGTAATAAATATTCAGCAACTGATTTCTATTTAACACTGAGCGCAAATTCATGAAAAGAAACTTCAGGGAATTAAGCTTAGAGTTAAGTGTTGACAGTGGACATTCCAGTTCAGAAACTTGTCAAGAAAAATACCAAGAAACTTAACACATTCGTTAGTCTCCAGATATGTCACGTTATCAACCATGAAACTAAACCTTTTTATTTTATTCTGTCTATTTTGTATGCGGATAATCTCTGTTTTATCTGAATTGAAAAATAAATCATGATTATTAAAAAAAATTGATATCTGACTTACTGCACTGATACATTTATTTTCCAAGATTCTGTTATCCGAAGCAGAAATAATTAATGATAAGTCATCAGCATATGCCGTATAATGACACTCAGCAATTACAGAGTCAATATTATTGACATACAAAATAAACAGAATGGGGCCCAAAATGGACCCCTGGGGTACACCCATCCCTATATTTGAAGGCTCTGATTCAAGACTTCAAATTTCATCATTTATGGTTGCCTGAAGGGATACATACTGGCTCCGATTTTTGAGAAATGAGGATATCCAGCTGAGCGAGACACCTCTTAGTCCATACATTTCCAATTTTGCTAAAAGCTTCTGGTAATTGACACAGTCGAACGCACAACTCAGATCACAAAAGATTGCTGCCTGACATTCACCTGCTTCAACATATTTTATGACTTCATTGTATAGTGAAAACATGGCAGTATTTGTAGATTTTTTTCGCGAAATCCATGCTGCATATGGGTAAAAATGTTGTGTTGATTTAAAAACGAATTGAGACGATCCAGGAATGCATACTCAAATATTTTTGAAAGTCCATATGAGACAGTTAGCCAGGAATCACAATGATCGACTAGGACCGACCGTCCGCGACCGTTCACCTACGACCAAAATTTCCAACACGTATTATTGCACAACTCACACTGTATAATCGTCATTGACCGTCCTCGACCGTTTTTCAAAGACCATGTTCGAAATTGTAGTCTGCTGGAAATTTTGGTCGGTGTCACACTATCCTGACGTAATGTCATTTTGACACACATTTTTGATGAACTTTTGACTTCAACAAAACTCATGTAAGTAGGTATATTTCCTACCGGAAAATAAAATGTAGATCGTATGAAAATCTCCCTCTTGTTCTGGGTTGGAATAAAGTTCTCTAACCCACATATTTTTTTTAACTTTCTTCTTTCGTCGTTTATAAAAATAGTACATTATCATAATTCGTTCTTCTTCAGTATCATTACTGCTCATTATTTAAAGCAATACTATTGATATTATGAAATTAACTTATTTTCAATAAATGAACAGACAATTCGCATAACCTTTCGAATGTCAAAGTATTGTCAGTTTTACAAAATTATTCTAGTGGTCGGTCGTGGATGGTCGATCAGTGTGACTTTGAAAGTTTTCATTGTTCTACTTCTACTTTTGGTCGCAGGTGGCCGGTCGCGGACGGCCGGTCCTGGTCGATCAGTGTGATTCCTCACTTATTGGACAATAATTTTCTATTAAATCTGGTAATTTCTTTTTAAAAATTGGAGATACTTTTCCTATTTTCAACTGCTGGGGAAAAGTACCCTCTATAAATGACATATTAACAAGATTTGTTAATGGTTTAATAATAATAGGGATAACTTTTTTCAGTATGTACATTGGCATGTCATCTGCCCCCGAAGATTTCTTATTTTTCAGTTTGTTACTCAACAAAATAATTAACTCAGACTCTGTGAATGGTTTCAAAAACAATGTATAGGGAGTGAATTCGTTTTTATTTGAAATAATATTGTTGGTTACCGGTATTTGATTTACCAATTCAATGGGAGCCTGAATGAAAAATTTATTAAACTCGGATACTATAGTATGTGGATCTTCAATCAAACTATCATCTATATTTATGGCAATATCGTTATGTTTTGATTTTTTGTTCGTTAGTTCATGCACAACTTTCCATGAAGCTCTGTTTGTATTAGGAGAATCGAATATAATATCTTGATAGTATTTTTTCTTTTTAGTTTTCATCAAGGCAGAATGCGTTCTTTTAGCTTCTCTGTATGCAGGTGTGAAAAAATAATAGGCACTTTTCAATGCAAAGAGATCTTTCAATGATTTACTTGAGCTTACAACTGTGTCATCAACCCGTTTTTTATTATTAACTTTGTAGAAAAATCGTTTTTGGGTGAAATTTGTATTGAAGTGGTAATTTAAGATTTCATAGAAGCAATTGAAAGCTTCGTTGAAATCTCTAATATCATATATATGTTCCCAGATTTCATTTTCCAAACTATTTTTAAAATTATTAATGCTCCCTTCATTAAAGTTTCTTTTCACTTCCGTTTTGACACTATGACCTTTGTCCCCACTTAATAGGTCCAATTCTAGAAAAATAGTTCTACGATCAGAAATTTTATTATCTAGAACCCTCATTATGGAAATTTATAAAAATTTGATCAATTATAGTAGAGGTGGTGTCTGTTACTCGGGTAGGCCACCTCACCAGTAGAGATAAATTAAAACATGACAACACAGTACACAACGAGTTAAAATTAATATTTTTGTACAAATCAAAATTGAAATCTCCTCAAACGATAATATTTACTTTAGGCTTATGTAAATAATCAAGTACTTTAGAAACCTTGTTAAAAATACTTCAGTATTCCCACATGGAGACCTGTAACAATTTAAAACAATATTCAAATGCCCGTGGGATTTGAAGTAGGCAGCACACACTTCAAAGTGTTGCTCAGCACAAAACTCAGATAAATCAATACACTGCATTTTCAAGCCCTTACGAGTCCGTATACCAACCCCTCCACATTGCATAGTTGATCTAAAAAAATAACTAGCTACTTCGAAACCATCAATGTGCAGCAATTCCAATTGAGCAGGTTTAATACCAATTTCTACCAAACAAAGATAATGTAGATTTTTAAATTCGCAAATTGAGTCGCAGTATAATGAATTGATCTTGTCACTATTCAATGTATTGACATTTAGCAGCAAAAAATTTGGTTCAAAATTCATGTTGTTGGTGCATTCACCCGGCGTTTCTCTAAAAAACGGCTTATGCAAGCACCATAGGGCAATACTTCTGGGTTCATGACTTTTTTGAAATTTTTTTCTAGTATTGATACCTTGTAAGAAGAATACAAGGTTGGACATGTGGAATTCAGTTTGTCACATGTCACTTCCGGAAAAAAAAATTTCAATTAAGTGGAGAGCTCCTCAGTTGATGTCTGTGGATGTAATCTGCATACATGAAGCCTAACAAACTTTGGAACACCTCTGATGGAATCCTTATTTTGACCTATTACACAAGCTCTCTTACGTTTCTTTTACACTACCTCACTCCATCCATGAGTTTTGGGGAGAGGTTCGGAAGCTCCATCGTTAACTAAATTGATATATTTATTAAGCTTGATTTCATTGTTTAACTGAGCTGCGTCTTCATCGATCTTCTCACAAAACTTTCCTGTACCTGTACCTGATGTTTCAGGAATTTTATCCTGTCCATTTTTCTTTTTCCCATCAACGTTGTTGTTATGATTAGTCATTCCAGCTGTTGACACACTTTTTGTGTGAATCGTCTTATCTATCTTTACTTTAGCACATTCCAAACCTGGTTTTTGTACATCATTGTTTTTGTCTGTTAAGAACTTGATTTTTTCATCTAATAGATGTTTGTTCTCTGACATGATTTTTCATGAAATTTTTCATCCTTTTCTTTGATAATTGATTTCAAAAGACTAATTTCTCTTTCCATACCTCTAATGATTCAGTTACTGATAATTTTCCTATATTTTAAGCTTGATTCACTAGAGTCTTGTCCTGGTTGGTTCACACTCCCATCATTTTGACAGCAAACAATGCGAGTTTCGTCAATTACCTCATAGTTTTTGGTACGTTCTAGACAACTTCTGTGGAAGATATTTTCACATATTACACAAACACTACAATTTTGACTTTTTGTTTTGCACAACATTTATAAGATTTATCAGAGACAACATCAGCTGATTTGCCACTTGCAGCCATCTTGATTCTGAACATTCTTATATTTTTTTTTCATCACTTGTTATTCGAATAATCAGTATGATTTTGAGACTTAGTAGTTGAAACAATATTTTGTCACCTATTATGTTGAGAGAGCATTACAATTTCCCCTTTACTCGCTCGAGGAAGGGATATCAACGTGAGCTGTTAATTCATCGGGCGGGGTAAATGAAATTTCTTCTCTTCCCTGTGAAAAAACCCTTATTATCTAACTCTCCATTCAATAATGTGATTATATGAGAAGCGGAACAGATCCATGTCTAATGGAATGTCTTGTAGCTTTTGGCAAAAAACAGAATCTTCTGGAAATTGACCTCACGCCATTTTTCCCAGAAATACATGTTGTTATAGAAGATCAAAATGGAGTTTTGGAGTTTAGCTATAATAATGAGGCTGGGGTACTGTGGGATCGACTATCGTAAATAAAATATATGCTTGTCATTGTTGAATCTCAATTACAGAAATTTATAAATTAAAGAAATCTGCATGCATTGTTCACAATCAGCTTGTCAAGAGAGAAACAAGATGTCCTGCACTACCAGGACGACGCTTATTGCCATAATCCTATACAATAGGAATAATTGGGTCGAAAATCCATCAGAAAACAACTACTTTCCTGGCTAATACCACGACGAACGTTGAATTACATCTAATGAATTTCCGTGCAGAGTCGTACAAGGATGTCTCCGCAATTGCTAGTTGCATGGAAATGTTCATTGAAACATTTGGACCACCTATAGATCGATTTCTGGGTTCTTGCCCTCATCAGTATAGGGTAGGTCTCTGCAGACAATAACTAATGTCTGCAACAACCGATTCAACAAAATCTCCATGTCAACGCAGAAGCTGAGACACCGCCCGCAGCCTAGCGTTCACTAAACTACGGGCGCCATCTGAACTCCAGCCCCTCAACAAAGCAATACCCAGAACTTGCGTGAATAATTCAACCACAAATACAAATTAAAGAAATCTGCATGCATTGTTCACAATAAGCTTGTCAAGAGAGAAACAAGATGTCCTGCACTACCAGGACGACGCTTATTGCCATAATCCTATACAATAAGAATAATTGGGTCGAAAATCCATCAGAAAACAACTACTTTCCTGGCTAATACCACGACGAACGTTGAATGTCTACGACACTCGTACGGTATAGAAGAGACACCGGTGTTGCCCTATTCTCCGGGGGATATTGAGTCCGTTGTGGAGAATGAGGAGTGCTGAATATATTAGAACTACTCATTCCCCACCCTCAGGCAAATTCAAGCCAATAAGCCTGATGTAGTTCTCTGCGACCATCAAAGTAAGACAATTTTCGTCATGGAGTTTTTGGCTCCTGGCGAAACGAACATCGTCCGAAAAAGGAGGAAAAACGGACTAAATATCTTTGAATTCCGCAGGCTCTCCCCAAACCATTCTGTTAATATGGTGGTTCACATTATAGGCGTGCTTGGTGGCATGATGGACACACTGCTCTCGAACTTAAAAATAATACCAGCTTGCCGTAATATGGCAGAAGTCTTAGCCGGACGAATGCAGAAGGCTGTCATCCTTGTTTCACTGCGTCTGCTTCCTGTAAAAATTGTATAATATGTTTTGGCTAGACTGACGCTACTAGGAAACAAGAAGAAATAATCCCAGAAAGTAATTTCCACTCATATCTATCACTAAAAGTAAAAAGCAGCTATTGGATAGTCCCAGTTCATATCTGTGCACCATTTAATTGAAATTTCACCATCAATAAAATGGAAATTGTCATCATCCATCAAGAAGGAATCTTCTAAAGACATTTTATTTAATGATAGAACGATATACAATGAAAGGTGAGACTTTCTCGTGAAATATAAAATTTCAAGTGATCTATTGAATCAGACACATAAATTCATTCGGAGTTAGATTTTCAGCAGATTTAATTAGTCAAGCAGTTGAGAAAAAAATGGTGATAGTTTCATTAAAATTTGGCGAGGTAGATATGAATAATATTTTTTTTGCAAATCAGTAAATATTGAGTCGGTTTAGATATTTATGGATAATAATAGAATAACATAAGTTTCATTTATTGATTCAATTTCATTTATTTTGAATACATTTATCGAAAGCTGGTTAAATTTGACAACTATATAACTTATACAATATTCGCAATATATTTGAATTCAGAAACATAATTAAATTGTTAATTATCTGGTAATACACCTGAGAAAGTGCAGTTTTATTTTGGGAAGAAATCAGCTAAAGGAAGAAATACAGGTAAACGGTATAATGCCAGGCAACTCTATTATAGGAAGACGAAATGAAGTTTGAAATCGACAACAAGAATAAACAAAATCAATCTATATTCTTTATTAATTCAACAAATATTTGGCTATATAAAAAGTTGGGTATAATTAAAGATAACAATTTTTGCCACACTTGCCACACTTCACAAACAAAACCAAACCATAACAATATTGGCACCCTAAATCACAAAAAATTGTAGCATAACAAAGTTACGGCGCTACTGAGTTTCATATATGATTTTATTTTCTTCTATACTAAGAAAGTTTGCCGCACAATTTATGAAATCAGTCCGAAATATGTTACGTACCTACCCAATCTCCTTCATGCATCGACCGAAATAGCTTAGTGCAAGTGAATAACATGGATGTGTCTTTGCTTGTAAATTATCCCATCAAAATAAAGTGAAGTGAACCGCTCTGTCTCCAGTCATGCCACACTAAGATCACTTCATATGTCTGGTTAGATCAAAGCACGCTTCAGGGAACAGCAGTTGTCTTGAGGACCTCTCAAACGGACGTTTTGCTTTTGTTTATTACCACACATATGCACACCTGCTTCTGGGGATGTTTAGTAGACGTTTCGCTCGTTTTTTGTTAGTGATCCTAGTCAAAATACACTTTGGCGCAGACCGCGGCTCCTTTATAAATTGAGATAGGGATTTTAATGAGTGTGAGAAAGCAGAACTTTAATCGTGATGATACCTCTCGAGTGTGCAGAGCCCTAAAAATGATGAAGTTTGAATGAATTAGTTGTAATAATTATAAAAATAGATATTTATGTATGGAGTTAGTAAAGTGATACTTTTTGTTATGATTGAAAATACACTTTACTCACGAGTTCCATACAATATGTTTTTCCAAAGCTGTCAAAAAGACAACCAATTCAGATTTTGATTGAAAAAATTAAATAAATTTGCCTTACCTGTTCATCTCGATATTTATAATGTTAACGTTGACTAATTTTCAAATTAGTCCATTGGAAAAATCTTTTCATTTCCTTAGATTTTTTTTTCAATTCTCTGTAAAGCTACGAAAACTTAGCTGTGTCAATGGAAACTCATTTTGCGCTATCTAGGATTTTCTCTGTTCAGTCTTCTTCACTTTCCATTTCTACTTATATTAATTTCACAGTGATGAAGAATTCGTTATCCCAAGGAATGTACAATTTCACTTATTTGATAAATTAATAATGTTGATTGGATTACTTTGTGTGAATTTGATCCAATAATTTCTCAGAGATGTATAAGTATTATTTTTGTGACTATTCCACTGTGTCGCATATGTTATCAACTTTTGATAACACTTAACTCTACAGTCAAAACGCTATAAATATTAATGGTGAAACATTTGTATATTAGATATTTATAGGCTATTGGTTGCCACAGAAATGAGAACTGGCTCTTCAGTTATTCGGATCTCTTTTTGTTGTCGCATAACATTTACTGCGAGCTCAAAAAATTGCGTTTTTTTTCGCGCTTTTTCGTCAAACAATGAAATCGTACACAAACTACTCATAAAAAGTAGAGTGTTTTGACAGTTTGAAAATAATATACATTTAAACTGTTACTCTGAAAATCGTATATATACAGAGTGACCCATTTAAAAGCGGGCTCCCTCTCTAATACTGTTATTTATTATCCTTTTCAAAAGTTTTTTTTTTTCATTAGATAGAACATTAATAGTTCTATTTGAGAGCCATGACCTCGAAATAAAAATAAAAATTTCAATGCCTACTTAGAATTTTTTTCAAGGTCAAAAATCCAAAAATTATACTAGCACGCAGTATTTCAGAAAAGTTTTTGATTTAAATTTACTATATTATTTAAACCACTATATGGGATTCAGAAAAACTCAGAGAATATAAACTGATGTGACTACAAGAACAGCTAATAACAAATAACGGTCGTATAATTGGAAAGGCTGGAATATGGGTCATACTTAGGAGAGAAAAAATGAACTTGATAAGACATAACAATGGAAGATTATGGAGGATTTATTTTCATGTAATTAGTATACAAGGACTATTATTGACGATGTCTCCTTGAGGTAAGAAGTGCAGCAGGTGGATCAGAACTTTTGTTTTCAATTGAGAAATATATTCCAAATGGGCACAGTCTAAGAAACATCATTTTAATGGAAAAATTGACTTTATTTCATTTCGAACTCTGAGTAATAGTCAGTTCCCAAGTATCACTTGTAGGATGGTGTGTGTTATGGCCAAATCTTTCAAAATGTTGGCAAAACACCATTTCCAAGGACGAGAATTTGTATTGCTGTCAAAGGGCAATAATTACCCAAAAACAACATTAAAAAAAATGTATCAATCCGTTCAATAGTTAACAGGGTAGGTTTACTTTCGGACAGACTGTATAAATGTGAATTTCCACTGAATAAAATGAAAAATATACTAGTGTATTCGTAACTCAGATATGCCTACTTATCCCACGACACGGAAAAATCGTAAGAGTTACAAAAATCTGAGTCGTTTGAAAAATGTTTGGTTTATGTGTAGTAAAATTATTTTTCAACAATTTTCCGGAAGATATCAGAGACGAAACAACTAACGAAAAGAAACAACGAAAAAAAAATTCAGAAAAAAAGACATGAAATACCTTTTCTTTACGACAGTGCGTAAACTAAGTGTTTATGCACTGTTGACAGTACGTAAAGTGATGCTTTCTCGTACAAGTTCGTGAAAAATCACCTGTGCGTAAAATCACTAACTGTACGTAGAGAAAAATTTGCAAACTGGTCATACATTTATATATTTTTGAAAAATACAGTACTTTGCGTCAAATATAACTCGGAAGTCATCATTTGATAATTGTTTGTGTTTTCGTAAAGGGTTTTGGTACTCGCGTGTTTGTTGAACTTCACGCTCATACAAAAACTCCCACTTTACGAACTTGTTACATAAATAACTCATTCTATACTGTTGATTAACATGTTGGTGTATAAGATATTTCGAATTATGAAACAACTGATGGCTTTTGATACGTCAAATGTTCGGTGCTCATATTTCTATCAATGTTTTGTGAATTATCTATACCTCTATCGGTATTTTGGTATTGTCATTTGCTTATAGAATCATATTTATTTTCACCGACATAAGAAATTTTATTTTCATGATCTAAGAATAGTTTAGAACAATTGATAATAATAATTATTGTAACAGATACAACATTGATCAATTCTTCTTATTCAGAATTCTCAACTCAAATCTTTCTGAAATAATCGAACATTCCGTATACGCGAACACAATGTTCTTCAGAGCCCAAATCACATTCAATCTAGTCTATCAGCGCCTTTTGAACGATCGATTTGGAAAAAATATGTCGAAATAGATGTCTAATTAAATAAACACGGTGAATAATGAACCGACAGTGACAGACTGCATTGTTAAATTGCGCGGAAGCACAGACACTGGAGATCTTAAGAGTTCGGACCAGGTGGAGACGAAGAGGCAAAATAGAGTTTAAAAATTGTTTGATTGTTTTGTTTGTTTGTTTTGTTTGTTTGTTTTGTTTGTTTGTTTTGTTTGTTTGTTTTGTTTGTTTGTTTTGTTTGTTTGTTTTGTTTGTTTGTTTTGTTTGTTTGTTTTGTTTGTTTGTTTTGTTTGTTTGTTTTGTTTGTTTGTTTTGTTTGTTTTGTTTGTTTTGTTTGTTTGTTTTGTTTGTTTGTTTGTTTGTTTTGTTTGTTTTGTTTTTTTGTTTTGTTTTTTTGTTTTGTTTGTTTGTTTTGTTTGTTTGTTTGTTTTGTTTGTTTGTTTTGTTTGTTTGTTTTGTTTGTTTGTTTTGTTTGTTTGTTTGTTTTGTTTGTTTGTTTTGTTTGTTTTGTTTGTTTTGTTTGTTTTGTTTGTTTTGTTTGTTTTGTTTGTTTGTTTTGTTTGTTTTGTTTGTTTTGTTTGTTTTGTTTGTTTTGTTTGTTTTGTTTGTTTTGTTTGTTTTGTTTGTTTTGTTTGTTTTGTTTGTTTTGTTTGTTTTGTTTGTTTTGTTTGTTTTGTTTGTTTTGTTTGTTTTGTTTGTTTTGTTTGTTTTGTTTGTTTTGTTTGTTTTGTTTGTTTTGTTTGTTTTGTTTGTTTTGTTTGTTTTGTTTGTTTGTTTTGTTTGTTTTGTTTGTTTTGTTTGTTTTGTTTGTTTTGTTTGTTTTGTTTGTTTGTTTTGTTCGTTTGTTTTGTTCGTTTGTTTTGTTCGTTTGTTTTGTTCGTTTGTTTTGTTTGTTTGTTTGTTTGTTTTGTTTGTTTGTTTTGTTTGTTTTGTTTGTTTTGTTTGTTTTGTTTGTTTTGTTTGTTTTGTTTGTTTTGTTTGTTTTGTTTGTTTTGTTTGTTTTGTTTGTTTTGTTTGTTTTGTTTGTTTTGTTTGTTTTGTTTGTTTTGTTTGTTTTGTTTGTTTTGTTTGTTTTGTTTGTTTTGTTTGTTTTGTTTGTTTTGTTTGTTTGTTTGTTTGTTTGTTTGTTTTGTTTAATATTGTTTTTTTCCGTTAACCAGCTGTCGCCCCCTTACGAACGGCAGCCCACAAAAGTCGAAACTTGTGCGAGCCAAGGATTAACGAGGTCTTACCTTTTAACGTGCGATTCCTAGCACTTTCTCGGGCCATCAGATAAAACTCTGAAGTCGCTAAGGATTCGAACCTAGCTTACCAGCAGTCAATGGTTTTGAACGCTTCAGTCTCAACCACTGAGCTACATGATATCTTGTTTCTTGCTTGAACAATATAGATTTCAGTTTTCTCTGAAATTTCACATGATAGTCCCCCATATGGTTTTCGGTAGGTGGTGGTACCTCACCCCGTCGATGGCTATTTCTTGGTTTCAAAACAAACATTATGCTATGCACCCTTTTGTTTTTTTGAGTTCAAGAAATGATCTATGGAATTAGGAAATAATAACCCCAACATCCTGTATAAGCATATCCTCCATAACATTCCTGAATGTTCCACCCAAAGTGGAATATCTCCATTAATTCGTGCGGCATGACAGTTTGCGAGCCAAATTATGAATGTACATCCATTGTTGGAATTGTTCAGCTTAGCCGAACCGCTTGTATTCCACGAAGAGGTATGAGTCAGTCGATTTTCTGTTCATGTTGTATGTTCGATTTCTACACCATAGATGACTTAACTATCACGAATATTCGGCCTAACGAGAATTCCAATTCTGCTTTTATCATAGCGACCGTACCGCTATTCTGCTTTGTGATCAATGAAAACGTTTTCGTGTAACAACGGTCACGTTTGTGACCTACTTTTCAACCAAATCCAGCCGTGTTGTTGAAGAATAATTCGGTAATAACCAACCGCAGAAGAAGAAAAAGATAAATCACATTACTGTTTTTGACTCAGTATCCGAGGACGTTTGCTAAACACGAAAAGAACGTAAATCACTAGTTTTTCAGAGGATTTCAGCTCACAGCTACACTTCGATTGGGGACGAATGTTGCGTGGTTCGGGGTCCTACTACTGGACTCTTCTTCCACCGATGATTTGTAAATGGCGCTAACCCGCACACTATGATTATCATAAATGGTTTGAAGGTCGGCACGATTTTTTATTAGTTTGAATTGTTGCTGATATGGAGGGAATTGGATGTAGCGGTGAAAGGATGAATGTGTGGTGTATGCAAACCAGTGAACGTAATTCTGGGTGGGCTTTTTTATGAGCATATAGCTATGATTTTTTCGCGTAAAGTTTTAGTATCTATTGTTTCACATAACTAGCTTTGGTTGAGATAACGAGCAATCCAGATTCAAAATGGGTATACTGAAATTCAATAAATAATAATTATAGTAATGCTTGTTTGTTAAACTATCAAAAATTACACAAAATCAGAACTGTGAAGAACCTAAGATACAAATAAACAGGTTAATAACTAAAGCAGTAAGGAATTTAACGCTTGTATTGCTAATTATAGCATATAGATTATGAATGATTCATCAAGATGAAGAGCTCGAAAACAAATACTTTGGAAGCTTTGGTGTGAATACAATTCAAAAAATAGAGCTACCCAAAACACCACAACCACGTCACTTTTCCTCGACGCGCGTTTCGCCAACAAAGTTAGCCCACAAATAGTTCTTGCGTTCTATTGAATGAAATTATTAATTCATTCGGTTTGAAACAAATTGTTGATGAACCAACACGATATTCTCTAACCAGTTGTAAAATTATAGATCTTATAATGTGCTCCGAAATATTAACTGTAACCGATTGTAATAATATCGACTGCAGTTCATTATCCGATCACTTTCTTGTATCGTGTAAAGCTGGCCTTATCTATGCACCAGGTGATAGTTTCATGTACACATTCCGAGATTGTAGAAAATTCAATTCTGTTTCATTTCTTATGGAATTACATGCAACTGATTTTCGAGTCTGGTATTACTCCAATGATATTGAGGAGAAAGGTGACACTCGCCTGTGAAAACAGTTAAAATCACGAAGAAAAAAGCACCGTGGATAACTGATAACATGAAACTTATGTTCAAACTAAGAGATAAAGCTCTCTCACGATTCAAAAGAACAAAGTTTGTTCATCACTGGGACTATTATTATAAAGACATGAGGAACGGTAATTCTCGAAATAAAAAGCATATCTTAATTATCGTTTAACAAGAAACAAACAGTTATGGAAAGAACTAGCCGATATGAATGTATATAATAAAAATTCGCAAAAATCAATTCCAGAACACCTAATGCATGTTGAAGATATCAACAATTATTTTGGAAGCATTTCAAATAGGAAATCTGGTCCTGATGATGAGATATATTTTTTTTCTGGTACCAGACTGAATGCTTAAAACTTTTCATTTCATGAAACGAATGATGATGAAATTTACACCACCCTACTAGGTATCAAGTCGAATGCTGTTGGTCCGGACAAGATAAGTAACAAATGTTATTACATTGTTGCCCGTTGATACTACCACACATATCGCATGTATTCAATTATTGTATACAAAAAAAAGTTTATACATCGAGTTGGAAACTATCACATGTCCTGCCACTGGCGAAAATCGCCAATCCAGAGAATATGAGTGACCATCGTCCAATCAGTATTTCGTGTGCAATTTTCGTGTACAAATGTGGAATTACTTAAATGAATACGATATATTGCCATCTTGTCAATCAGGATTCAGAGCTAACCATAGTTGTACAACCGCCCTTTTGAAAGTTTTGGATGATGTGCACATCTCTATTGACCATAACAAACTCCGTCTCTTAGTATTGCTCGACTGAAAGCATTCGGTATTAATCACACTCTTCTTGGGGCGATTCTGAGTTACCTAGGGTTTACCTTGGATGCTGTCTCACTCCTCAGTCATTATCTTCACAACCGCTCCCACTGTGTCATACTCACTAATGAAAACTCAAACCCATTCGTTATAAAAAATGGCATCCCTCAGGGATGAATTTTGGGTCCCCTTCTTATACAATGTTATGTTGACGATACACAATATATAGTATTTAGAATTCGAAGAAGACTCTCTCAATCACGCAATTGAATTAATGGATCAGGATTGAATTCTTCAATAACAGTTTCTAATAAATATTGTCTTACTGTTAGTGCTTCTAAATCATATGTCACGTTATTTGGAAGAACAGCAGCGAGAAACCTTTGCAAGAATTTAGTGAATGTAGCCGTTGATAGTCCAATTACCCAATACAGAGGTTACTAAAAATGTAGTGTTATATTCAGAACACATGTCTCTAATATTATGAAGCGAGGGTATATGAATCTCAAAATGATCTACTCGAGTAGAAATATATTGAACAAAAAAAGTAAGTTAATATTATGTGATGCATTAGTGCTTTCACATGCTAACTATGCAGATGTAGTTTATAGCCCTAGATTAATAAAGTCAGACAAAATGAGGCTTCAAAAGCTCCAAAAATCATATGTCAGACTTATCACCGGCACAAAAAGAAAGGAACATTTTTCACATCATTTAAAAAATCTTGGTTGGCTCAGCATGGAGGGTGGGTGTACACTTCCCTCCACTGCGATTTTTCATAAAATTATTATAACTGAAAAACCTTCTTGATGTAGTATGTGATTTCAAACTTGAGGTTTGCACTTCACAATTGGGTTATTAAACATATTGCAGGATATGAATAAGCGATAATTTTCCACATTTACTGAAGGGAATGCTGGTTTTATGGGGAGGGAAAAGGGGGGCACATTCATCATGTTTAAATTTAAACTCGCATGTTTTTGTCATTTTTAATTAATAGCGACATATTATGCCACATTTATAAATAATGCACCTAATTAAATAAAATATCGTGAAAATGTGGGCAAAAAACAAGTTCAACAGATAATACATTCATTTACAGAAAAAGTGTCGAAATATTAAAACTGTCCCCCAGGAGGGGCAGTATAAACCATACGGTGGGGCAGTTTCGACAGTAGAGAGTGTGAATAAATAAATTTTTTTGATATGTTAGAAAAATTTTTATTGATAAAAAATGTATGCAGAGTTATGAGTATGAGTAGCAGAGTTATGACCAATCAAATATTCGGCTCCGCCAGAACTTCCAGCGGCCGGTAAGCGTGAACATGAAATTTGATGTCGGCGTTCAATCACGTTTTCTGATAAACTAGCGCATTTCATAAGAAATTACTATGGATAATTTTTGTGGAGAATTGAATTATCTTTCACCTTGTTGAGTTATTTTTTTGATAAATCATAAACTTTCCAAGATTACAGCAAAAATCTATTTATTTTTTTTTACGACAAAAAAAAAGAATGTTCCACACCTGGAATTTGGGTAAACAATTTTTGTTATTGTTTATCATGGTTTCAACTACTAGCATACCAAGTTTGATGGTGCTACAGTCGATCCTCGTCTCAAAACCCAATCGTACTGGATTACTAGTAGATCCATTCATTTGATTGAATGTGGAATAAGAGATACCTACGAATTCAAATTTCCATCTAAAATTCCGATCACTACATCATTTTAATCCTGGCTATTGCTCACGGATCTCCCCATAATTGAATATTCTTCAATCGATCTTCGTTCGTGGCGCGCCACTGTCAAGGATACGATTAATATTTTCATTCGCAAAGTCAGGATGGCACATCCTTTGTTGCACTGAAATTGATAAAGTACTTTTTGTCTCTCTTGAATTATGATTAATGGAGGTCTGCTCCGCGGTCGATTAATTCTCGATTTTGCATTTAACCAAATTGCTGAAAAAATGAATTGAAAATTATGAACGTCTACTTCAATTTCCTCAGTGGATGAATCAGTAAGGATATGCATGCTATTGATTATGTGACAGGTACGTATCATCTTGCGAAATTTCGAGATGATATATAATAAGAAATCACCTACAATGTTTATATTGCATATTAACAACGTTATAATTTAGTTATCATTTCAGATACGAGATTACGAGATATTTGAACATATATAATAGGGAATAAACTTATAGTGACTGGAGAAGTTTTTACCTACCTACCTACCAACTTTCCTACCTACACCTACAACTCAAAGTAAAGAGAAGGAAACAAAAGTTAACAAACATATTTTGAACAAAAACAATAGTGCACCCACTACGATAGAGGCCGTATTAAGTTAACAGAATAACCACAACAAAATAACCAACTCGCTTATTTGCAATAATAACATAAAATAACTATTATTGAAGAATTCTTGCTTTTTGATTGATTTGACCGATACTTGATGGATATCCACAGTTTATAGGAATTAAATGATTTTTTTTTTTAAATACCTATCCACAATATAGTACAACATATACTACAAGTTTATATAGATATATATATATATATATATATATATATAGAAGAATCCTTTAAATTCGGGTATGCAGGCAACAAGGGTATCGAAAATAAGTGTACTCTTTTTTCTATTCAAGCTTTCGAGTCATTTATTGGCTCTTCATCAGGAACTCTACAATGAATTGAAATTCAAACGTTATTTGATTTGAGAGAATATTTAGCCACGTGTGTACTTACAAAAGTGAGGTTATCAATCCCTTTCTCTCGCCGTGCGTTATGAAATATCATGTCACAACGGACAACACTCTTGATAAATATTAAAATCGGTGAAACTTTTATACATTATGATTAAAAATGATCATGTTAGATTAAAAACACTGAGAAACAATTTAAAATTCCAACAAGGCTCTTATGGAGGCCATGTTGAATTAAAGAGGAAATGATGTGTGTGAATGACAATGACAATGACAACTGAATAATGACGTTGACACTTGGCGAGCAATGACATATTGCTAGTGACCTTGTTGCCAACATACAAAGAAATGGAAAATAGTAACACATAGTGAGCATAATTTATTCATACTTACTCAGTCGCCCTCCTTATGAGAGAGACCAAAATTCATTTTAATAATTTCAAGTTGGTACCCCTTTAGTAATTGGTATATATATATATAGGGAAACTTTATTATTAGTTTAAATTTAACGATCAATAAAATACAATAAAAATATTCATAAAATAAAACTAAGTATAATTTCGAACATGTGATGAAGTGTCCTCCTGCTCGTAGAAGAGTATACAGTGTGGTCATTTAAGTGTGCAACATATGGGAATCTTTTTAATGAATTGCACAACCAAAATACAAATAGTGCCAAAAGTTGGTGCATGCTCGGTAATCATTTTAGGTGCACTTAGAATGGCTGCAAGTCAAATAGCATACAGGGTAGGTCAAAAAATGTAAAAAGTGCTCAAGAGTAAAGTACCCTTATTTCAGAAAATTCAGCAAAATGTTATTGAGAAAAGTTGTTTACAATTGAAAGTTATGCCCAAATACCAAAACATGGCCTCCTAAGACATTTTTTGGTTTTTCAATTTTTTTCGTTAATAATTTCCCAGTTTGTAATTTGTTTTATAATCACCCTAAACACTTTCATAAGTTAATCATAACAAAATCAGTTGAACATAACTTTGTTCAAATTCGAGCATATTTGTTCAATTAACTTGGATTTTAATTTTTTCAGGGAAGCACAAACTTCATGTTTGTTGCAACGATATTCAACACAACTTCATAATTTCGCAAACCATATTTTTAACAAGGTAAAACATTAGTAATGATAATATGTATATTCAAAAACTCTCATTTGAACTGAACATTTTGTATTTGAAATGTTTATGAAAAAGCTATACAAATTAATCGCCAAACATGAAATCCTTTTAAAATAATCGGGAAACCCAAGGAACAAAAAAAATGAGGGTTGAAAGGAAACATTATTATTGATAAATATTAACAGAATAATCAAAAAGGAATAATACAATGATTTCAATTGTATTTGAAAGCGGTGCCGATGGGTTTGACAATTTGTATTGGCTTATTTTTATCATAACTTAACCATTATCAAATGTGTGAAGAAAGATTTATCGACGGGTCTCTGTGTGTCCACCTTCTCGTTCAATGCATCTTATTGTCCGATCATGAAATTCACGAATAGTAGATCGCAACACACTTCCTGGAATATTTCTGCAATGATGTCGTATCGAATTTTCAAGCTCCTCAGCATTATTAAATGGTCGATCCTTGTAAACCTTTTGCTTTAAATATCCCCATAAAAAAAAATCTAATGGGGTGAGATCTGGCGAACGAGGAGGCCATCGTGGATCAGTATTTCGTCCTAACCATTTATCACCAAATTTCCCATTTAACCATTCTGAAACAATTCTAGTAGAATGAGCAGGACATCCATCATGTACAAACCATAATTTATATCGTTCTTGTAAGCTCATATTCTCCAAAAAGTCCGTTAGTTCGTTTTCCAAAAACTGTAAATAGGTATCACCAGTTAGGTTGTGGCGAAAAAAAAACGGCCTCAATAATTTGTTGTTAACAATACCGCACCATACATTTGTTTTTTGATAATATTGGTTTTTATTGTCAATGACAAAATTCGGATTTTCGTCCGACCACCACCTACAATTTTGGGAAGAGACAACGCCATTTGTTGTGAACGTAGATTCGTCTCCAAAAAGAATGTGTTTATGAAAATCATGTTGATCTTCTATTTGTCCTTGAATCCACATGCAGAAATCATACCGTATGTCATAGTCTCGTTCTTGAAACGTGCAAATAAACATAGGCTTATAGGCATGATATTTATTTTTTTTTAAGAATCTTCTTAACAGAACTTTGTTTTACACCCGTATAACTGGAAATTTCTTGGGTGGATCTTCTAGGGTTTTCAACAACTGCCTGAAGTACTGCTAATTGATTTCCCTCATTACATACAGGTTTCGTACGTTCATTTTTATATTTATAATCCAAACTGCCAGTCTGTTTGAAATTATTTAAAATTCTGCTTACAGTGGAATAGTGCACTTGTTTGTCTGGATGACGTTCATTGAATATCTCTGCTGCTTCACGCACTGGTTTATAGTTATCTCCACATATTAAAACTAATTCTGCCTTCTCGGCTAACGTTAACTGTCTTGGAGGAGGCATTTGAAATCAAATAAACTCAATAATCGAACAATAATTCTTCGCGAATGAGAAGGTAATGTCACCAAACTGTCATAATGTTTACTGTCAACACTCATTTGTTTTGTTCTTTGGGTATCCGTGATTATTTTAAAAGGATTTAATGGTTGTCGATTAATTTGTACAGCTTTTTCATAAACATTTCAAACACAAAATGTTCACATTAAATGAAAGTTTTTGAATATGCATATTATCATTAATGATGTTTTACCTTGTTAAAAATATGGTTTGCGAAATTTTAAACTTAAGCTGAATATCGTTGCAACAAACATGAAGTTTGTGAATCCCTAAAAAATTAAAAATCCAAGTTAATTTCACGAATATTCTTGAATTTGAACAAAGCTATGCTCAACCAATTTGGTTGTGGTTACTTTATGGAAGTGCTAAGGGTGATTATAAAAAAAATTACAAATTTGGAAATTATTAACGAAAAAAATTAAAAAATTAAAAAATCACTTGGGAGGCCATGTTTTGGTATTTGAACATAACTTTCAATTGTAAACAACTTTTCTCAATAACATTTTGCTGAATTTTCTGAAATAAGGGTACTTTACTCTTGAGCACTTTTTATATTTTTTGACCTACCCTGTATGCTATTTGACTTGCAGCCATTCTAAGTGCACCTAAAATGATTACCGAGCATGCACCAACTTTTGGCACTATTTGTATTTTGGTTGTGCAATTCATTAAAAAGATTCCCATATGTTGCACACTTAAATGACCACACTGTATAATAATATGCCTTTCCGCTCACAAGGGAATTTGAATGAATCGGTGAAACTAGGGAATCGTTATACTCGTGCCATGTGCCTGTATATGGATACCTACAGTAAGCAGTGTAGTGTCCGCTATTGGTAGTCCCGCTGTGATTCGTCAATGCTTATAAGTTATAGCGACAAGGGGCTACGTTGTTTGCACTGTAGTTGCTCAAATCTAAACCTTTCAGAGGAAAATCAATGGTTATATTCAATTTTCCTCTAAATCTTTCTGTTTGAGATAATCGTTTTAAATGGATTATTAAAATTTTGAGGAATTTCTGAATCGATAGAGACTTTGTGCATTTCCTTTTTCTTTTACAATTCAAACATGTCGGTTTCTCATCACTATCCATAGTTTCTTCCCTAGTGAATGAATCTAAACATTGCGAGAGTCTGAGTTGGCCTGTTCTTTTTTAAATCGGAAGGGAAAAGGTCCCAGAATGTATCGAAAGTGACTGAACAGTGACCACAATGTGTACATTTCAATGTTGATTTCAGCTGTCCAACAAAGTTATCTACTATCTTGGAGTTGTCCATTCCTAAGTATCTCGACCATGACTCTCTGGACTCATCACTTGTGTTAAATTTAGTAACAATCTCGGCCAAAATTAGGTTGGGCTTATCCGTTACATCAATTACGTCTTCGAGTAGTCCCTCCAGCAGGTATCGTAAAAACTCCTGAGCATGTTGTTGGTCATAACTGAAGAAACGTGGTGCAAATCTTTGGATTTCACTTCTAAAAGAGACTGTATTAACAACTCGATCCAACGCATCTTCTGACCACAGTTCCTTTATCACTTCCGCAAATGCTTTGATCAAAGCTCTCTTGGTGTTAATATCTCTTGTATACGCATCCTTCTTCAAATATTCCAGCAACCATTTGGTATTCGACAAACACTGGATAACACTGTTCATATAGCAAGTGTTACCTATATTTTTCAACCCATTCAGACCGAATGTTTTGGTAGTACTATATATGTATAACAGGCTTATTCTCGCTACTTACACCACTATCATCTTCTTCTGAGTAGTCTATAATGAAGTGGTTGTCTCTGATACTGTGTCGTGATAATGAACCTGAGTCAAGGTTGCTGGATATAATTTGTTCATAACATGTGAGTTTCGGAGTAGTCAATGAATCTTCCTGTAGTAGATTATCCAAATCATTCTCAAATTGTTTGAAATTTTCCTTGTCGGTGGAACTGAATGCAAATGAACTTACAATCGGGCTGCTGCATATAGATTTTGATGAAGACATAAAGGAATTAGTGATTTTTGAAGAAGGTGAATATGAATATTGGGGATAAATGAATATTTCATCTAGGCGTTTGGAGGTAGGAATAGTACCTAGAACAGATGCAGCATTTCCCCTTTGTAGCGCAATACTAATTCCTTGAATCATAAATTTTGTCGCTCTGGAATCATCTATTATTCTTGATATTTTTTTTCCAATTTGATTCATCAACTCTGAAGCATAAGAACCAAAAACTCCGTAAGTTTCGATAGCTACTGGATAAAATAGATAGTGGTCCTTCAAAGTGGAATATTTTCTTATCTTTGCTTTTTCATGATGTGTGATGAGGCAACAGTGTCCACGCAGGTAAAATCCCACACTGAAGGTTTTCCATGACTCCAAGGAATAAGAGACATTCCATCTGGACGTTTTTCATCATCGCGGCTGATTCCCAGAGGTTCCAGAACAGAAGGAATTTCAGCTGTTGATAAAGCACGTTTTAAGAGATCATTAATGGCAGCATGCCTAGAAAATCGTCCAGAACTAAACTTGCAACTGTGACCATGGGTACCTTTTTCATCGACGATAGATCCGCATATACACTCATGAGAAACACATATTTTGCATCCCAAGTAATAATATATTGTGGATATTTTATAAATAAGTTTTTTTCATTCAATTCCCAGTCTTGATTTGTTTATGTGAACAATAAATTAGCCTGTCTGTTCTACTCATTTGATAAAGTGAATCTATGTATCCTGAAACTTCAATATAAACTAACTGACACAATCATATATAAGGAAATATATAAGGAAAGTACTATCCAAGAATTTGAATATCCAAATCATGATTATTGTGTTCTACTACTGAAACCATTGAAATTCGTAAAATGTAGAACATCCTAATAACACTAGGTCCTAAAGACAAATGATAATAATGACTAATTATACAGGCCACCAAGTACTTGTCATCAGTTCAACGATAATATGTATGAACTCCTACAAAGCAATATGGAATGACGTGTACAGTGAAATTTGTCTTTTCTGTTCGGACCTGCGCTGTCATAGGTATAAAAGCCATTAGGCGTAATTTTAGTTAAAGTATAACGACTCACACATATCATATGAAATATTATACATTGTTGCCACTGCAATATTGTTGTAACTTATGGCTTTTTTCTTTTTTGTTCAGTTCAGTTAAGTGGTAGTCTTAGTTTTCAGTTTGGTCAGTTAATGTCATTTAATAGAAGTGAGATGTCGAACTGTTTTTTTTTTTTCGAAATATTAAACATTATTTCAACGTGTATATAATTCAATCCCCTGTCTGCTACAACAAAATTGGCAACGAGGATGGGATAAAGACGAATTGGTGAAGTGTGGGACAGCAGAGGTGATTGTCTCGAAGGATTTCATCCACTCCAAGCTGAAAGGGTATGTACGATTTTAACATTTTTTTCAATTGATCCTGCCTAATTTCTCAAATCCACTCGACAATTCGACCATATTATCATACAGTTTGATATATACACCCTCACCGTTATGGGTCCAGTTCAATTTGCCCAATTTATGGTTGCCCTACAACAGCAACAGACCCAATTGATAGAGACACTCACACGACAGCTATCACTACACAATGTTACCGATCAAGATTCGAACCCATCAATTTAAAAACGTTACGTTTCTTCAACCTTTTGAATATTTCGATCTGAAAAATTACCGTCAACGTTTGAAAATTATTTACGTCTCAAAAATGTCCTGGACAATAAAGATCATTATGCTCAGATTCTACTCAACTCAATTGGCGCTACACATTTCAATATAGTTTCTGCCCTTGTTGATCCTAAACAGCCCATAGAAGTTCCATATGATAACCTGATGACGACATTAGAGTCTCATTTATGCCCTAAAAAGAATGTCGTTGTATCCCAGCATTCATTTCTATCAACGTATCAGCAGGAAAATCAATCTTCGACAAAAGTCACTTGAATGTGATTTTACATCCGCCTATGACTGCAAGATATCTATTTATGACGTCTTCCTCCGCGCACAGTTTGTTAGAGGAATCTATGACAAATCGATAAGACAACAAATACTGCAGTCGGACGGCCTTAGTTTCAACGATGTCGTGAAGAAAACATTAGCGTTAGAGGCGTCAAAATCTGATTGCCGCCAAATTTCAGGGAAGTCCACTGGCGCTCACTGGCGAGTTCATCAACGAAGTGTCTATACGGGGGCGATCTTCCAGTCGTTCTTCTACCCACTCTTCATCTGGCAGTCCTACTCCTAATCGACATCAATGTTTGATGTCTTGACTTACCCACCATCGTTCAAGTTCCCGATCCAAGTTCAGGCTTGACTTTGATAAACTTGGACTAAAAGATCTCTGTATTCGGTGCGGTCGTGATAACCATCTAGTACGAGATTGCAAAATCGATCCTTTAAAACTACACTGTTCTGCCTGTGACAAACATGGACATGTAAGCAAAGTCTGTTAAATTGCAAAACTTCAAACACCCGTTCGAATCAGATTGAATCGATACACAGTGATTCAGAAGACGTTTTCGACAGATATGGCGAGAATAAAATCATTGATATTTTCCAACAAAGCAAAAGTCAATCCAATGATCTTGAAAAATATTTTGTCGCCTTGTCCATTGAAGGTCAACGTCTGAAGTTTGAAGTCGACTCAGGAGCTGGTTTTACGTTCCTTCCCAGGCGTAAATTCCAAGAATTACATCCTTGAGATCCTATTCAAACCTCAACTATAGCTCTCCGCTCATACACCGGGAATGTATTCGTACCAGACGGGAAAGTGATTGTGAATGTGTGCTATAAGAATAAAACGTCAAGAGAGGAAATGTATGTAGTATATGACGATTTTGACGCGCTTCTCGGAAGAATTTGGATACGTCATTTGGGTATCAATCTTCAAGAAATCGAGCCTATAACTTTTTCAAATTCCTCTATTTCCTGTATTGAACAGTTCAACACAATTAATGAAATCTGTTAAAAATTTTTCAAAATTTTTCAAGCACAAGTCGGTTGTGTCCCGAATATCTCTGTGTCACTTCAACTTCGAGAAAATTCAAATCCTGTTTTCATCAAAGAAATAGAGTTGCCTTATGCTCTTCGTAATAAAGTTGATGAAGAATTAAACGATTTTGAAGTTCAGGGTATCATAACCAAATCGTAACGATAAGTTGCTCAAATAGAAATCGTGTTGCCTAAAGTAGGTCAACACCAAGTAAACTTATAGCAGAGACTCTTCTCAGGTGGGTTAGACTGGATACCATTCATTCCTGGTGGACATTGGACTGCCGTTATTGAGACCTTACAATATTTATTTATAAAAGGGCGCCACCACCACGAATCAATAGTTAGAGAGAATTAAGCAGGACCTAGTACTTAAAATTTGTTAACGTTTATTTTCACAAATGAAGTAAGTAGTTGTAACAGTTGGAACAGTTGAATAATTTATGGAAGTGTACAAAAATATGCACTTAGTTTGTATAAAAGTAGAGAATTTTCGGCAGAAACACTGAGAGCACACAATATGTGTACTCAGCTTGGAGAGGGATGTTGCTCCAATCGATGAGTCCTTAGGTGGGGGGACTGCAGCTCAGGAAACACTATCCTGAATCCTCAGTGTTACTCAGGTGCTTTGCTGGGATTTACTCCAGGATAAAAAGTGACCTGTAATTTTCATGGGCCTTAAAATATGTAACACTTCTACACACCTCCATTTGATTCGAGCTCTGTGTTCAATTATTACAAGTCTAACAGTGACAATACTACCTTTTGATCTCTTACATATGCATATAAGGAACATAGTTAGAATTCAAATACATATATTTGTTGAATGTAAAAACAGAAGCTCTGGAATCAACTGAAAGCATGTGAAAATTCACTAATATGCATGAACCTTCAATGAAATAAAATAGCATTTAATAAGCATGAAGGCTATGGGATTCAGTAAAGGAAAATGCAGGAAGTTGTAGGACGCTATCTCGAATACATAAAAAAAGATTAATTATAAAACCAATTTTATACACAGCAAATAATATAAAGATATGAATAGCTATTCAAACTAACCTTTATTAGTCCCTTTAGGAACCTGAAGGATCGGAAATCGTGAAAATCTTCAAATTAGTAAATCATAAAGATGGCTTCTCGTGCACAGGCACAACAATTACGCCTCTAATTTGTAGCACTTGAAGTTCACCAGCCAAAAACGATATGAAGCAAGGTGCTCACTAGTTTTATTAATTTACAGCACATAAAAAATTGTTTCCGGTCGACAATATATTTACATGATTTTAATCGAAGAAATTATGTGACAGATGACAGAACTGCGATCAATAGTCGTTTATTGGCGAGTATTGAAATAGTTGTTTATTCACGAGCATTAAGATAGGCATCTATTCGCGTCTCAAAGATTATTAAGTTATTCAAATATTTGTAGATAATTAAGAAAGAATTGTTGTGATGTGAGATTTTTAATGATTCAGAGGAAATGTAACAATTTACTTGTTACACTACTACAAATGATTAGGGATCTCCGCTAGTAGTAATTCCAAAACCAAACGGATCTGTTAGATTATGTTTTTATTACAAAATTGGTGTCAACCCCCATCTTGTGAATTCGAACTACCCTATCAAGCCTATCGATAAAATTCTGAACAGCCTTCAAAATTCCACGTCTAGTCTGCCGACTAGACCTCTTCAAGGATTCAAGGCATATCTCCATCCTCCAGTAGACGAAGAAAGCAGTAAAATCCAGACTATTTCTACACATAAGGGGACCTACAAGATGAACAGATTATCGGATCAACAAAAGAAGGGTGCTCCAAAAACTTATTTCTGTGTCTTCAACGATTAGAGAAATTCGATTTACACCTAAATAAAAAGACATGCTACTTGTTCCAAGAGAAAATTGACTACTTCGGATATGTTGTTCAATTCTATAAAATATCTATGAATCCTGAAAAATTCCGAGCCCTTGTTGATATGCTTAGACTTACCAGTCAAGAAGATATACACCGTTTTTGGGTATGATAACCTACTACTCCGAATTTCTGCCAAATATTTCTACAATCACCTATCCTCTTCGACAACTACTCAGGAGAAATTCAAAATTCTACTGGACAACCGCATGTGAACCTGCTTTCTTGAGGCTTGAAAACGAGTTCTCAAGAGACCGGACTCTCACACCATATGATCTATGGCTTCCAATTCTCCTAGCGTGTGATGCAAGTCCGGTTGGAATTTCGGGAGTCCTATCGCATTTAATCAAAGGTGAAGAGAAACGAATTGCGTTCGCTCCACGCTCACTGACTACGTCTGAACAAAATTACTCCCAAGTCAATAGAATAGTTTTCGCAGTTGATCATTTTTTCAATTATCTCTATGGAAGGCATTTTAAATTGAGCACCGACAACAAATATATAGGTGGCATAATTCCCCAGTACAGTTACTAACAGAGTACCTATTTATGATTCTGATTGTAAATATCTATATACAGACATTTTTCCTCGAATAAAAATTTTTATTTTATCATCCTATTATATTATCTAGTGTTACCATCATCCGTCTGGGGGTAGCACCTGAACACGTGCCTCACTCCTAGATCCGCCACTGGCTTGTGCATAAGATCAACACGCTGGCTGGTGACATAACCAGGTTGCTCAAATACTAAATGGCATAACAACCTTATTTTGAATAGAAACCGGACAATTATATAACCGGGAATATTGAAATAGATGGATGATGGACGCAACAAACATTGAAGAGAAATATAAACTCGTTTACGAAGAAGTAGACAAATATAACTTTCAGTGTAGCTTTATGAGTAGATAAAAATCATATAAGCTGGATATAATCTGTCAGCAAATTATTCATTCACTGTAGATGTGCAGTGAAGTCTTTGAAAATTAAATATAGAGGATGAAGTTTTGTATCTTGAATCAAATTGTTTGAAATTACCTAGTGCATTTTCCTCATAAAATTAATTCATGCAAGACGTTCAGAAACTTTACAATTGAATTTCATTAAGTTACTAGGACTTTTTGAACATCATTTTAGTCCTTGGCCCATAATAAACTTCATTATGTCATTCAAATACTTTGACAAAACGATGTCATAACGACATACCAGCAGTTGAAAAAATTTAATTACCAAACCAGAGGATAGCTCGAACGGTAGAGCGCGTGGGTCATCGATTTCTCGAGCCAAGCAACGCTATGCGAAGTTATGGTTTGGATGGGAGACTTACCGACGACCTTCTTTCGAGATCTATTCTCCTCGGATCGTGCTAGGAATTTCACGTTAAAAGGTAAGACCTCGTTAATCCTTGGCTCGCACAAGTTTCGGCTTTTGAGGTCTGTCGTTCGTAGGGGGACGACAGCAGGTTAACGGAAAAGACATATTAATAGTATTCTAGTCTAAGAAATTGTTATTAAAATCAATACAAACAATAAACAAAAAATGTGTTTTATTAATTATTATATAGCAAAAAAATGTATTGTTATTGAAATGCAATAAAGAGATATTTCAATAATTAATAATATAATTTTTTTTAAAGCTTGTTTTAATTTTGATAACAATTATTTCTAAGACTAAAATACTATTATTCATATGGAAAGAAAATAACAGGTACACCCTAGTTTTTGATGGTTTTATAGTTAGAATATTAGTATGTTGTTCCATGGACAAGCATGGAAATGAAAAGGTTTTAGTTCAAGTTGCTCAATGTGAAACAAATACAAACTTTGCAAATAATCAGTGGCGCACATTTTCTGTCAACAAAATTGATTAAAAACAATTGTCATCAAGATAAGGCTGAGTTGAATACCATGGCAAAATTTCAAGAAGATCAGTTAAAGAATTATTATGATATTTACGAAAAAATCGATTTTCTTTAGAAATGTAGACACCCTGTATCTTGAAATTATGTTTATATGAACTTTCGTCTTAGAATCACTCAAAGAATAACCCCTTCAAGATTGGACACGTACTCACGTAACACCCTGTATAATAACTCGTTATAAATATTTTTCATAATTTTGATAGACTGACTCATTTCTTACATGATTATGAAGGTAGCCAGTCACAAACTAAAAATCAAGAAACGCTGCGAATCAGTGGCGAAAAAAAAAACAGTAAAACATAGTTATTTTCGATGCAACCCATATATTACTTTTATCAGACCAGGGAAAAATTATTTGACTTGATGAAAACATTATCTTTTGAGTTTTGAATAAGCTGTATTTATAAAACAAAATATTTATTTTTCGATAATATACGAATTCAATTTAAACAAAGCTTAATTTTCAATGGAAAAAGTAGGTTTACTAATTTTCAATCCTTCAACTTCAGCATTACTCAGTTTCTTCGTTGAAACCCCCACTTTAAGATGATACGAGAAAAATACATTGAAAGGAATATAGTTATTTATGATACAAGTGTTGAAAGTGGCATTTTATTTTGTGAGTGGGGATCATTGCGAAACGAGCAAAATGAAATCACTTTTAACAAATGTATCGTACATTTTTTTTGTACAACAGTTACTGCTATTAAGAAAAAAACAAAAAACATATAAGATCCATAAGGATTCGAACATACGATCTTTGTATTACAAGGCAGACAGGCAGAGGCTCCAACTATAATAAACCGCAACGCACTTTATTTATTAATGTCATTATTTGTCAGTGATGAAGGACCTTCTACAGTTGGACTGCATACTTCTCCGTTTGTAACTTCAAATGGAATTAGTAGTACTAATTGCACAAACGGTCAAATAAATGTGTGAACTTTTATAAATGATTCCTTCCGAGTAGGTATTCTGAATAATATCTGATCGAAGTGTTTCTATTAGAGAGATCTATTTTACTTAATAGTATCGATCATCTCATCTAGGTATCATTTCACTTTTAACACTAGTGACGTTTTCAATGACAGTTGTACGAAAATATCGTTAAAATTGCAAACTACTAAAAAAATACTTTTCATGAACGATTTTCAGTAATCTTGAGCATCTACTATTTTTTATTGCAAATGGTACATATACCAAAAAAATAAATTTGATTCATCATAATAATAACAGTAATGCCAAATTTACCATTTATTGTTCTTGATTTCATCTAGAAGCAATTTCATTAGTGAACGTGAACAGAAACCAGTTTCCCAATTAACATTTTATCCGATAGTGGAAGAAAAAACTAATTACTTTTTCAAGATTGTATTTTGTGATTGGTGATTACTTTATTTTCGTGCTTCTGGGAATCATTTATCACAATATTTCCGATAATGCTCAGTTACCTATATCGCGTTATTAATGAAGACAGAGTGGTGGCTGGATTGTTGTAGATTGGAAGGTGATTAACACCAACTAATAATTAATTATGGAAAAAAGTGTAACCTCAGGCTCTTTCTATTGCATTCCATCTGCTGTTAATTTGTTTTCTCTGTTAAAAAAGGTAATTACAGAAGTAACGCAAACAACGATTTCCCACGTGTGTGTATTCGTCTAACCAATCCTAACCGAGTGCTTTGTTTCTGAATACATGTTTTTATTTTCATATATTCAATATAAAACTCATTTGTTGTGGAAAAACTTTCATAATTTTGTTGTCTTCAACATGAAACTGAATTTTTCAATTCAAGGAGAGACTCTCTCTTGTAGAGATGTATTATTCACTGTTTTAAATGTTTGGATTCATTGAAGGTTCTGAACAGTTTCGATTGTCTTTTATCAGCATTACAATATAAAAAAAAGTCTCATCAACACTCATTCATCACTTCCCAATGGGCACACGTACGTTTTTCAAACGTGTTAGAAACGTGGCATTGGTTAAATAAACGTTTTTGGTTGAAAATTTTAACGAATATAATTTAGTGTAATCTTCAACGTTGAAAGAATACGTTATAAAAATGTGTTTACAACGTTACTTCCTCAACAACTCGTTAAATATACGTTTAACCAACGTTATATTAATTCAAAAAGAATTTTTAATGAAACTCGCTTTATGCGATTCATTCATCAATGTTTATTATACGTTCCTTATCCTTTTATTTGGTCAAAACAATGCTGTTTTATTGAGTATCTT
Organism: Chrysolina haemoptera; assembly: GCA_958298965.1. Taxonomy (NCBI): domain Eukaryota; kingdom Metazoa; phylum Arthropoda; class Insecta; order Coleoptera; family Chrysomelidae; genus Chrysolina; species Chrysolina haemoptera. The sequence continues at coordinate 13,875,703 of OY282594.1, forward strand.
CGATGTTCAAAAAACCTGATTGAACACGGCAATAAGGCGATAATTAGTAACCAATTGGTTAATATGTCGTTGTTACATGCGACATTTTTTCGTTGAAAAACCGTTCGGTTTTCAGCCATTTCACAACGTTATTTCAACGTACCTGTGCCCATTGGGTTATAACTTCAGACACGAACTGATATTTAACATACTTTTTGTAACAGTAAATCAAATTGATAAGAATATGATATACTTACTGGTGATATGTCGGAATCAGCCAATTCTGAAATAATATCGTAACGAGCCTGGAGCCTAACCTGTCGCATGGCGTTCTTGTAAAGAGATGATTAGGACACCGCTATAATGTGAAGGACCGAGAGATCCAAATGATTCGATTGCCGTGAAAAATAATAATAATAATACTCTCTCATGAACACTCGTAGAGTGTACTCAAAGCGGGTAGACAAATAATACCAATAACCGTCTCTCACTCGCATAGGCTATTCCTTTGAGTACACTCCACGAGTGTTCATGAGGGAGTATTATTATTATTATTTATTGCTCTATTTAGACGCGAGTGGAACAATAAACCTTCCAGGCGATCTGAAAGAAGAATTGGTAATCTTCTAAAAGAATTCTGTCGGGCTATATGAGGTTTAGCACAGCAAGAAAGAAGAGTGACATCACTGAGGTGAAAACAGTGCGTCATACCCAACAGCATCAGTGATACATAAATCACATAAAACCAAGTTTCTGGATATGAATAATTATTTTGTAATATTTATCATTAAAATAAATAAGTTAGTCGAGAGTATTTTTTTTTTTGAATTAGGATTGCGAGTTTAAAATAAATGAATGTTCCTGAGATGAACAGTTTCTGTATTACGTGTCTTGGAAGTCACCGGTGTAAATCATGACTTGGCCGAAAGCAACTGGTAAGAAATCCCTACTCTGAAAGATTCTTGGAAAGTTTGATTCAACTAGAAGAAGATGCCGGCACCTATTGGAGCGATTGGAGCTCGATGATGGCCATATTCAATAAGGATACCTAAGAACTCCAACAAAATTCAAAGAGTTTAAAGGAAGAACTTCAAGAAATCTTAAAAATTTTTAAGAAAAAACTTCACAAAAAGTCGAAAAACCTGGAAGAAATTCATCAAATAAATTCGTAGTGCCTGTAGAAAAACTTCTACAAAGGACACCGCACACTTCTATAGGAAAATTGGCCCCTGTCGAATCGGCTGAATTTTTGATATGTTGTAGTCCAAGTCATTCTAAACAAAAAGTCCAATTGGCAAAACTTTTTCTATAGGCTAGTTTTGACGTTACCCTGAATAATTTTCACTATTCTGAGTAATCAAGATATAAACATTCATCAGTATAAGATAATATCAAAAGTATTGTTCATTGGTGACATTACACATGGTCAATTATACAGTGTGTTCCATCTTGTACGGTCAAGTTGATGATAAAACTCTTGTTATTAACACGCTTATATTAGCTTCACTTGTATGTATGTGTCTATGTAATTAATTCCGGTGACAATGCAATATGACATTTTTGTAATAGAAAAAAGAAAATGGCGGCTCCATGATGGCGGACGAGATTTGTGATTATGATCTGATTCAATTCAAAGTTGGTATGATGAAAGGATTTTCGGGGTCAGAGATTATGATGTTTTTTTCAATATTCATAAATTCAAAATGGCGGCTCCAAGATGCTGGATGAGATTGTGGTCAGATTCGATTCAAAATTGGTATGTGGGGGGTTTTTAGGTCATATGTTTAAAATTTTTTGTCCAAAATTTATAAATTAAAGATGGCGGCTCCAAGATGGCGCACGATTTTTGTCATTATGATATGATTCGATTCAAAATTAGTGTGTGAGGGTTTTCGGGGTCAATTTCCCTATAAAAGTGTGCGGTGTCCTTTGGGAAAGTTTGAAAAAGGAATCTCTAGAAGAGTTTGAAAAAAGAACTTCAAGAAAGTACAAGAAAATAAAAATAAGAAATTTTCTAAAATATTAAAGGCTTCATTGAGACATATGAGCCGTCGAGGCAGAAGAAGCAGAAGAGGCAAAATGAAAGAAATGATTGGTGATGAAATAAAAGATGAAATCGAATCAGAAATTAACAAAATAACGAAAGCAGCCTGTGACAAAATCAAATATTAAGTTGAGTCATGAACCAAAAAAAATAAAGAACAATCAGTAGGTTCTATATAATATCGAGTTCGAAATAAGTTGACCAACTTCAGATCACAGGTGGATGAGATCAGGTTCCAAAAGTTCAAATCCTTGTACTCAAATAGACATGTATGGCAACCGGACAGGACCCTCGAGATATTCTGTGCTGTCTGATTGTGCGCTAGCTCACTGTGTGGCAGAATATTCAGGGGCATTGCTGTGGTGTTTTCCAAAAAATTTGTTCAACATCAGGATATACAGAAACGGAATCCATAAATTGAAGGTTTTATTTGAAGAAAGACCGGAGAAATATTGACTTTCGCTTAACCAAGATGCATTTTCGATATAAATCGTCGTATGAAGTTGCCTGGAAGAGCCTCACCAAACGGAGAGGTACGATGGTGGACCAGAATCTCTCAGCCATGGAAATCCCATAATTGCCGTGTTGGAATGATTTGCTGGATTGAGGATTATTGAGAAGTATGTTGACCGAACTGGAAATGATATCAGACTATATGCTACCTAAATACTCATACGAAAAACTATTCAGAACACAGCTCAAGTGGGACGAATGGGACTCGGGAGTAGAATCACTATCATCTGGCAACATCATCTGGTACACAGATGGCTCCAAAACAGAGATAGGAACTGGAGCAGGAGTACATGGGGTGAGGCCAAAAAGCAACATAATACTTCCACTTGGCAATGACACCACAGTATTCCAAACTGAGACACATGCCATAAGGACATGCATCCAGATGAATCTAGACAGTGGATACAAAAGAAAACACATCTACATTCTCTCTGATAGCCAGAGCGCAAAAAAAGCTCTGAATTCAGTACAGATCAAGTCAAAGCAAGTATGGGAATGCCTTCAGAGCCTCAATGAACTGGCAAAACACAACAAGGTAACACTTGTGTGGGTGCCTGGACATAGAGGAATAGAAGGTAATGAAAAAGCAGACCAACTTGCCAGACGAGCTTCTGAACTACCATTCATAGGCCCAGAACCAGTGTTTGGTATAAGCAAAACCCGATGCGGAAACCTAATAAATGAGTGGAAGAAAACAAAACACCAAACATATTGGGACCAAATCGAAGGGCATCGACACAGCACAGCCATGGTGAGGCATTTAAGCCAAACACTGACGGCTGACACTCTCAACTTGAACAGATCTAAGATACGCATACTTACCGGCTTACTAACCGGACATTGCGGCCTTAGGAAACACCTGTACACCATGAGAATAAACAGAGAAACCGTGGAGTGCAGACTTTGTGGTGACGAGGAGGAAACAGCCTCTCACATCATCTTTGAATGCGATGCGCTGTATAACAAGCGCTATAGAATATTCGGACAGACCAACCTAGAAATAGGCATGAATCCGAAACACCTAGCAAATAGATTACTAAACCTGATAAAAGACACAGGCCTATTTAACTAGGAACTACTGACGACAGAATAATACAATCAACCCCAGATGGTCTCAGTGTTAAGGGTCACCCTCACGGGTAAACCCTGAATCTGGCTCGTCAGCCTCAAACCAACCAACCAACCAACCATGTTGAAGGAGATATTTAGATCTAGTATCATGAATATTTTGATGTACTGTAACCATCTTCCATGATCGAACATGAGAACTGTGGACTTCCATGATCAATATGAAAACTATGGAGTACTAGTCCCATATGGTGTTGATGAGGAGTATCCTGTGAGTATCGATACAAAGTAGAGAAGTTTATTTTTTATTTTTTATATGCAGTAATTTACAATTTCGAATGACTTTGTCAAAGATATTCCATACAATTGATTAAAGATATTCCATACAATTGATTAAATCTATTATCACGTCGTTGAAACATTCCAAATTATCTAGTTTCGTAATCACTCAGTATCTGGGGAGATGATATTTGGTATGTAATCTCCTTGGTTCATATAGATGGCACTGTTCCTACTTCCTGAGTAGTTACTGGAGTTATCGGCAAAACTGTGAAAACAGTTGGCAGACAGTCTCCTGTTTTGATTATCATTTGCTGAACAGGAAGCATTGCGAAACAACTTTGCCATGTGTTGGGCAGAGGTGAATTAGGGGTCGTATGAGGCTTTTGGAAAATGTCTGTGGCACAAGAATTTTTTTTGATTTCATTAAATTATGACCTTTGGCCAAGTATGCCCAATTCTTCCTCTGAAATATTTATTTATTTTAATGATGAAATGTCTAACCCAGTTTATAACTGCCTCCAGGAACGGCCTTGTGTGTCGTAATAAGCATTATTGCATATCTTTATTGTTTGTTAACTGAATAATTTTATTTTGTCTTCTGTTTTCAGATATGAAAGTTCTATTTACGTAGGCTGCTTTTTGAGAATATATTAAGTTTAGATTAAGGCGTTATCAGAAAAATGGAGGAATCAAGTAGGCAGCATAAATTGTCATTGTCACAAATAAAGTACACGTTATTTTCACTTTCGTGAAAAGGACCAACTCTAAAAATTAGAAAATGGCGGAGTTGCCAATTTTTTAAAAAATCGCAAAATAATTCGAGTTTTCCAGTTTTTCTTCTTTAATAATAATCCGATTGGGCTGTACAAAATCTCATTATGTAAGTATTTAAATTTTCTACAATTCTTTTCATGAAAGTAACTAGATTGCTGTATAAGTTTCCATTTCATAAGCAAAACACTGAAAACACTTTTCTTTTGTATTTAAAATGTTTATAACAAATTAATAAATAACATTTGCGAGTGAGACTGATGGCCAAACTAGGATTGTCCATACTTCTTATTTCCTGATAAGAGAATGATACATCATTTGACATTTCTATATATTATGTGTTTTCTGTTGAAAATGTCGCATTTTGATACATTTCAATAAAAATCAATAAAAATATTGTATATGAATTTTCCTGTGTTCTTTAAATATGCTGATAAATGACCAAACTACAAAATCCATAATGTCACTATCGATAATTACACTATTGTAATTGATTGAGCTATATAGGTAGGTTAAGCTGAAAAAGACTATTGAGCAATGCTTCGACTTTTCATTCAATATAGTACTAGATAACATAAGAGATGATATAAGTAAAAAGTAAAGAAAGGTTAAAAAGTGGATTCTAGAAACGGAAAGATCATTATTTCATGACATTGTCAACCAGAATAACTGAAGAAGGTATTCAACAACACTGTTAATAATCTACAGTAGTTGTAATTATTATTTACTATTTTTTTATATTCTCTACAGCATAGATTTATTTTATATTTTATAAATTTTATGTTTATTTTAATCTGTATATATTAAATATAAAATATCAAGGATGAATGTGATTCCAAAAAAATTGTCTTCGTTTACGTTATCAATTTGATTACTATCTCCAAGCTTTATGTTATCCCTTTATGATTAATTCATCATGTGATAATTTACACATAATTCATACCCATAATCGCGCAAATGTAATATAACAGTTCATAACTGTTATAAACTTCTGCGACTTATCCATGTTTATTTGTAAAATTCTGTCTGAACCTGTCATTGTTCGAATTGATATTGCGAATAAACTTATTATTATTATTATTATTATATAATAAACGATTTACAGATAAATAAGCAGAATGATGTTGTAGAGAACAACTTCATAAAAAATCTTATCAACAAATATTCTTCTTTGTCAAAAATATTGAAAATTATAGCCTTTGTTAACCGTTTTATTTTCAACGTACGAAATAGTGGTACTTCAAAGAATGGTGTTTTGACAATGTATGAAATCAATTATGCTTAACAATGCTGTGTAAAATTCATTGAAGATGAGTGTTTTTCAGAAATAATATCTTCCCTCAAAAATAAAAAAAATATTTCGAGTAGTAGGTCGTATTTCCAAAGCTTTTCACTTATCATTCGAACAAAAACGTCCTGCCATTTTACCATGTAAGAATATTTTTACTAATCACCTTATTGAATATTTTCATAAAATTTATTTGCATCCAGGTAACCAGGTTGAAGAGGGCAATAAGACGTGTCCTCTCTTCGTGTCATAGATGTTGGCACCTTTCCCCAAAACCATATTAACCTCCCATGGGAGATTTGCCTAAACTACGGATTTCACAAATAAAACCCTTTTCATGTGTTGCGGTTGATTATGCAGGGCCGTTTTCAACAACTTTAGGAAAACGGCGCGTGGCAAAATGTACGAAGTCGTATATCTCTATTTTTGTTTGTCTAGCTACCAGAGCTATACATCTGGAACTAGCTTCGGATCTCTCCACGGATACTTTTCTCCTTCAGACGGTTTATAGCGCGAAGGAGACGCTGCTCTAAACTTATTTCAAATTGCGGGTCGAATTTTCTGGGGGCCAATCGGAAAATAATAAATTTATTCAAAAATTCTGCTGAAACAGAAGGCATACAATGGTGTTTTAATCCTCCTTCAGCTCCACATTTCAATGGTTTAGCAGAAGCAGGTGTGAAGTCGGTTAAAACCCACTTAAAACGCGTCATAGGCGAACAAGTTCTCACTTTCGAGGAAATGTATACCTCACTAGTTCAAATTGAGTCTCTGCTCAATTCAAGTCCATTATGTCCTTTGAGCTCAGACCCAAACGATTTGTCTGTATTAACCCCTTGCCTTTTTTGACCTTTATCTGTCTTGCCAGATCCAGATTTATCAAATCATCTCAATCGTTGGCAACTTCTCATTCGCATGCAGAACGACTTTTGGTTCAGATATCGCTCTGAATATTTAAATACGTTGCATCAAAGAGGAAAGTGGCTGGAGCCTACGTCTCCGGTTGATGTCGGCGCTGTAGTACTCATTAAGAATGAACTCACCTCTCCTCTAAAATGAAGTTTCGGTAGAATCATGGAACTCCATCGCGGCTCTGATGGCGTTACTAGAGTCGGTAAGATAAAAAGGCCTTTGGTTAAGCTGTGTCCCTTACCCTCACCGCCAACCGAATAAAATAAAATATATAAACACATATATTTTGGTGGCCAGTCAATGTTCACTCCTAGTAGTAGTAATTCTAATTCTATATTACATTATTATAATTTATTTAGCAATGTTAAGTTATAACTATTTTCTATTTAAAACAATTCAATTTCCAATATATTCACTAACTGAGAGCAATCAAAGTCTATAATCCTCATTTTCCCAATTTCGCGGTCAAAATACAGTTGAGGTGGCATCTACGCCCGCTATCGTCGCCGAATGGAGGGAGGTCAGTTAAAAACAGATCGTGGTTGGGTTCGTTGGGCCTTTTTTCACGAAATTCGCAATTTCGCATGTATACCTATAAAAACTTAAATTTTCACAATCGCAAGTGTTCCGATCTATATCAAGAGAGCATACGCAAGGAGAAATTTCACCAGGTGAGTAGTTGTCTCTGCTCAACTGTCGCAAATTTATTTCGCAACCGGCACTTCATCCTACATATCCCAAACACAAAATTTGAATAATTCATACACAATATTTTTCCTTCTATTCGTTACAAATTTTTGGTTGTACAGCAAGTTATAGAGCCATACTAATTGAGACCCATCGAGATGAGCACTCAAATCAGCAGACTCATCTCTTAGAATGAATGCTCATCACGAAACCCGCGTTCAACTCACATCCGACGCAACTTTCCACATTCGTTCGGATCCGGAGATTAATACCAAACCATTAGTCAATGTTCCCATCGAGCAACTTTTGCAACAGTCACAATAACTAACTCCATCCGTACCCTATCCCCGTCTAACTCCATCACAACTTTTTGTCCATTAGAAAAATAATCGTCGATCCATCCTCGTACGTCGTTCTGTCGTCCTGACCCGGCAGGGAAAATTGAAATGGAACATCCTTCGAACTTCAGTGGCACCAACTTAACCCCCATTTGTTAAGCTGATGACCGGTCGTGAGTAGCAGCAGAATTGATGAGTCGATGGAGAGATTGAGGAATTGATGGTGTGAGGTTATACTCTGAGAAAAGTGTATTACAGAAGTAGATGATTTTTGATCAAAGTAGATGTGAAACAACTCAATTTCCCAAACTGTTGAGATGAAGTCTTGAAAATATCGGTTATGAATTTGTTATTCAAAATTTCAACTGAAGCACCTATCAATCAAATCAATATATCCTTTATTGTCTGAAGATTTACATCTCATTGACAAAGTCTTGTAAAAAATATAAATAAAAAAGTATAAATAAATAAAAATATATAAACACATTTCACATCACAATCAATCTTATCTACTCCATAGTCATCAAGAAAAAAAATCTTATGGACAAAGTGCATACATAAATCTAAAATTTATATAATAATAATAATATATTTTATTGATAGGAATACAGGCAGATACAGCATCTATAGAAAATAGAATATCCTATCAAATGGCAGGATTCAATTTATGACCATGTTAGAGTACCATGATCATACCTTACTCTTCCATCCACCCATGAAAAGTGTATATACAGGGTGTTCATTCCAGGACTTCCCACCCTAATTTTCTCGAAATGTGTGTATTTTTTTGAAAAATCCTGAGATACGTCAACAAATGTATCGAAGGCGACAAGTTTTCATAAGGAAATGAACGCGCCTCCTTTCATCCCCTGCAAGGGGGAGCTACCAACTTCAAAATTTTAAATGCGAAGGGGTATCGAGTAATACCTCATCTTAAAGGTCTTTTTAATCTTTACACGTCAGTGTTTTTTTTAATTGATCGATCCGTTCTCGAGATATTTAGTAAAATCTGTTTGCTCCTCCGTACCATTGAAATAAAAACTGTAACTGTTTATTCTCATTCCTTTTAATTCAAACCTAATGATACTCTATTTGTTGAAATTTACTGAAGCAGTTAATGCGAAAACGGCCTTAAGAACATGAACCCGATAATGTTGGTATTAATGAAAGATACAAATAAGTTTTGGTTACTAGGAATTAAAACATGTACAAGTAGTACTTAGTACGTTTCAATATTTGTTACTTGTAATAGTGCTTCGTAAAAAAAAACAAGCTGTTAAATTGATTTATTGAAATGTTACTTCAACAAGTGTTCAAATTGTGACCCATTTGCTTCCATACAATAATAGGTACAGATTTTGTTCAAATCTATGTCTAACATTTTGTAGCATATCAGGTGTTATGCTTCTGCACTCTGCTATAATCCGTTGGCGAATATCTTCTATGGACTCGGGCTTCGTAGCAAAACATTAATTTTTGTCCCCATAAAAAAAAGTCCAAAGGCGATAAATCAGGTGACCTGGCAGGCCATTCCATTGGGCCTCTCCTGCCAATCCACTGTCCGGGGAACCGGTTATCTAAAAATTCTCGTACAGGAACAAAATAGTGCGGAGGTGCTCCATTTTGCTGGAAATGAAGCCGATCAGCATTATGATTTTGGTCATCTTCTATTATTTGTGTGATGAAAGGATCAATTGCGTCTTCAAGCATGTTTAGGTAGATTTCACCATTTAAATTTCCAGGAATGAAAAGTGGTCCTATGATATGACTTCCTAATATGCCACACCAGACGTTTATTTTCTGAGGGGCCTGGGAATGAACCTCACGGAATAAGTATTGGTTACTGTCATCCCAGTAACGGCAATTATGCCTATTCAAAGCTCCATTCAAATAAAATGTACACTCATCTGTAAAACAAATGTTACACATATCTGCAGTTTTTTTCTTACACTTTTCTGCAGTCGTTTTCGACAAAATCACGCAAACGATAAATGGGGAATTTAGTTGTGATAACAAAAAATTATCATTGAAATGTTGCTTTCGGCAAAATGAAGTAATTTAGAAATGATTGTCGTTATTCTGATAGCTAGTAACCACAACTGATTTGTATTTTTCATCAATACCAAAATTATCGAGTTAATGTTCTTAAAGCCGTTTTCGCATTAACTGTTTCAGTAAATTTCAACAAATAGGGTATCATTGGAAAGATAATTTTATGCCCGTTCAAATGATATATCACTCGACCCCACGTTCCATTTAAAATTTTAGGGTTGTAACACCCCCTCGCTAGGGGGTTGTGTGTCTTCAACCCCCTAGCGAGGGGGTGTTGCAAAATATATCTAAAATGTGTCCCCCTCAAAGGAACACTTCACGTGTCCGAGTATATTTGATATGAATTCCAAAAAAAGGAGAAAAGCTAGGTGCATACTTTTCGTTGGACCACTCCGTATATACACAATACAAACTAAGTTTATGGATAATTATCAAATAAATACATTAAATCATTATGGTAGAATATATCATTTATGGATTTGGGTATAGAATAATAACAATAACAATAATGGAAAAGATCCAGGTAGATGAATGATCAATAAAAAATAAAAAAATTAGATAGGTAGGTAAGTTTAACATTTAAATACAGAAATATTTGGAATTTTATCCAATAACAGGTAATTTTTCAATCGTTTTTTTTTAAATAAAAGTAGACAAGTTCTTCAGTTCGTTGGGAAGCCGGTTATATAGCCAAGTTATGAAACAAGTAAAGGAACCACGGTAATGAGAAGTATAATGCCGAGGAGGTGTCAGCAAGTTATAAATCGTAGATTCAGGTTATGAATATCTGTCCGGAAGTTAATTTTATTGTAGAGATAAGCTGGTTTAGTCTGCGTGATTATTTTGCGGTAGTAACTGCAAGCATGAAAAATACGCCGGAATTCCATATTCAGCCATCCTAGAGTGTTTAAATGGTGAGATATATGGTCCCTTCTACGCGTGCCAGTAACGAGTCGAAGGCAAGAGTTCTGTAAAACTTGCAGTCTTCTCTTATCTGACTGTGGAAGGTAAGGACCATAAACCACATCAGCATAATTTGCATGAGACAGGACAAGAGCTTCGCAAAGTATTAATTTTGATTTCTGATTGAGTATCTTTCTATGGCGATAAATTCTTTTTTTGAAAATTGTTGACGTTTCGGAGGCTGTATCTGCCTCCGTTATCAAAACTTGCTGGAAAGATGCTGACAGAGTCAAATGAAATCTGTCATACATTCTTTCGATTGTTATTTGGTATCTTGATTCATAGGGTGTTCGGTATCAGTCAATCACCATTCTATTAGTTCTTATTTCATCTCTGAGGAGAGGTAACCAGGTGCGGTCCATTTCCATGGAATTTGTTGAAAAGCAGTTGTTCGATGGAAGAATGCTCGCAGTTTCCTTTACCTTTCTTTTTTCATGATTTGATTCTCTCAATAAAATGTTAGTATTATTCCATTCCATCATATGATCGCCATCAGATGTTAGAATATGTTCGGATATTTTCGAACCCGTTATTTTTCGATTTCTGATGTAACTTTTATGTTCTTCCTGGCGCACAATCAATGGTCTTGATGTTTCACCAATATAGCTCTTACCACACGAACATTCATCAGTATTTTTGGGCTTTGTATAGATCTCAATGTATTGGTTGTTTCAAATGTTGTTCTTACATCATACCTTTGACCAATCCTTTTTATCTTTTCAGACAGTCCAGGGAGATAAGGTATAATGTTATTTGTTGGATGTGTATGGGAATATCGTTCTTCTGTGTGTTGTGTTGTTCGATTGTAAAGTGTATAACTATGTTCAATTTCATTAATGGTTTTTCTCACGAATTCATTTGGATAAGTAATGGAATTCAATAAAAAAGTATTTTGGAAATTTGTGGGTTTTTTTTTTTTAGTTTCAGTTTATTCAGTTTAAGTGTCGTATATTAATATTTTTACATAAAAATAAAATTGTCAATGTATATACCACAATGAAGGAAAGAGATAGCACCACCTAAGCATATCGAATTCGGAGACACACTGTAGATACTCTGGTTTGAAGGTTGGGGTTGTTGCTGAAGGATTGCTTATATTCAAATTTTCAAAACTAATTAAAAAGTTTTCTATGAGTTGTACTCACATAATTATAAAGGGCGACTATGAGAATTTCCTGCCTAACTATGAAGATAACCAACAGATCTGCTATTTTTGTCTTCACTGTGTAAGTCCTCTCCGTGAATATGAGCAATTTGTTTCCCAAATTCCGATGTCTCGCTGATGGTGGGTTGTAATTGGTATTTGCGATAGATCCGGTTTCTTGATTTTTGATGAGCGTCAAAACAACGCCTCCACACAATGAATCACCAAGGTTTGAAATATCCAGTCAATAGTACGAACGAAAAGTTCATATTCGATACGCGGAACTCCGGATGATCCTTATATCGACTGCGCCAAATAACTTTTTGTACTGCTCAAGTCCTATAAAAAAAAATTATTTTAATTACAAAACTTGTAAAACAACTAAACTGTGATACATGAAAATAAATGTGAATTGTACGAGTCCTCAACTACTACTGATTCTATCAAAAATAATTTAATTAAGATCTTGTTGGTAAGGAGATACTGCTGCGGCATCATCATCAGCACGTTTCTTGGGAAAGACGACGAACTCGGTGAAATATTCGCTCATAAAAAAAGTCATACTTCACGAACTGGTATCATGAAAAGATATTTTTTAATTTCAACTTGATTCTTCAAAAATTTAATACAATCATATCCTGCATTTCTTCAATAAAGTTTTAGGCATCCATCTCGTACAGGCATTAACGGTTTTCAAGATTTTATCTTGGTATCGACAAAGAGTGTGTCACGTCAAAAATCCCACGAATTTTATGTCGAACATAATTCCATCCTTTTCGAATATATAATTCACCTCAACTACTCTCTAATGGCGTGTAATTATATTAAACGCTACCCAAATTCTCCAAAACCTTCCGGCATTTCCTGAAACTGTTTTATAACAACTCCTATTCGAAAAATTTAAATACATTATGCACCCCACCCCAAATCAGATTGGCCACCTGATTAGCGCATCTTCGTCATTTTCCGGCATAATTACGTCAGAACATAATTACGTTAAAGCATCAAACATGGTGAATTTGAATACGTAATTCGTTCCAAAGACTAACCTCATTATTTATGCATACGAATGAGAATAGTTTAAAATCTAAAAAATGCCCCGCCTCAATTCGTTCAGTTCCCCCCACCTACATGCCCTCTGGTAATTTTCAAACGAACCGACTGGCTGACTTGAAAGAAAGAATTAAACCAGGTTAAGGCATATCTTCATAATCATTTGTTTCAAGAACAGTATGTGGTGCCACATGCTTCCTTGTGGTACTTTACAATTTATCCCAAAAGCAAAAAATGTGCAGGTGCATTCATGCGTTGTGGTTCTTCGTAACCGTCGCGTCGTTACGATCGGCCTTAATTCCACCAGGTCAAATATACATTTAGAATCAACCATATTTAAAAATAACACATGTACTAACTGTTACCGCCATTAACTTATTTTACTTCCTTCGATATTATCAAGCTATGAATATCCCAACACCAAACCGCTACTTTTAACACCTCGGCACGTGTTTCAATCAGCAAGAGATCATCTTCAAGAGAAATATTTAACTGAATTTACGTACGGAATTTTCCTCGCCTATCTATACCCATCAGATATATCTGCTAGATACCTGCGTCGTGTTTGTCTTAAATTAATTTCATAATATTGCCTTATCTTCTAATGAGGTTAATGTTGAATTGATTGAATATGCTAATTATTAACATCGTGGGATAATAAACAATAATTATTTTATTAAGCTATACAGTAAATTATTAGATATTGGTCCACCATAGTTATTTATAATTTTACACTGAAAAAAATGTGGTACGTTATATCAATAAATGCCGTTTTTTACCTCTCCGTTCATTGGCAAAATACATTTTTCATCGTGGCAATGAATAAATATTCACTGACTTTTGTAGGTATTTATTGATACAATGAATTCAAGTTTATTGAGATCAAAGATGATCGTTTCTTACATTTATGAACAGTTTTCGTTGCTCCTGCGGAAAAGTTTATTGAGGTGAGGAAAGGGGTACACTGAGATCAATGATGATCTAATTTTAGACCTTTGAACATATTTCGTTACGGCTTTGAAAAATATTATTGAAATGAAGAAAAAAGTACATTGGAACAATGTATATTATTTCATGAAAAAAATGTGTTACATAATATCAATAAATACCGTTTATTACCTTTCCGTTCATTGGCACAATTAACTTTTCATCGTGATAATGATTAAACATTCACTGATGTACGAAGGTATTTATTGATACAATGAATTCAAGTTCATTGAGATCAAAGTTGATGGTTTTTTATATTTATGAACAGGTTTCGTTGCTGCTCTGGAAAGGTTCATTGAGGTGAGGAAAGGGGTACACTGAAACAATTCGAAATTGTTCATCATATCAATGGACATAATTCATGGTCCCACAGCACTGATGTATATATTTTCAGAAAATATGGTACATTATATTAATGAATACCTCTTCGTTTATGGGCACAATACATTTTTCATCGAGTCAACGAATAACTATTCACTGAAATATGTATGTTTTTATTGTTACAATGAATTCAAGTTTATCGAGATCAATGATGATCTATTTTCAGACCTATGAACATATTTCGTTGCGTCTATTAAAAAGATTATTGAAATGAAGAAAAAAGTACATTGAAACAATGTATACTATTTTATGAATAAAATGTGGTACATTATATCAATGAATACCGTTTATTACCTTTCCGTTCATTGGCACAATACATTTTTCATCGTGACAATGATTCAAGTTCATTGAGAACAAAGATTATCATTTTTAACATTTATGAACAGGTTTCGTTGCTGCTATGGAAAAATTCATTGAGGTAATGAAAGGGGTAGCTTTAGCTGGTAGTACACAGCGCCTCCACTAGAGGGACCACTCCGCACGACTTCGTTGTTTGCACAGAGCCGGTTAACTTAAGCAGACAGAAGCGATTGTTGAAGCATCTTCTCAGGTAGCACAGACTACAGCGACATCCGAAGAGCTCCGAAAGGAGCCAGCCAAAATAAAAGATAACTTGGAGATACGCCTTCCAATCAGGATTGCGATGTTCTGATGAATGCATGTTAATTATTTCACTGTATGCTCAATATCAGTGAGAGGCATTCATTGCATTTACGAATGATATGCAATGATTAAATGAATACCACTTATTCAAATGATAAACGAAATAATTAGTTCAATGTGTGAAAGCATCACGAGAATAAACTGAAACATAGATTTAATGTATATCAATTATTGAATCAAGGAATAACCGATATTTAATAATCACCGTTCATTGGATTGATGAAAAATATCCATCGTCGAAATATAAATCATTATATCAATCATACAACATTTATTCGAAGAACGAACAATAATAATTAATCTGATGAATACACTTTCATCAGTTGAACGAATACAATTCATTGCTTGGGTGATCACTCTTTATTCGTTTGAAGAATGGAATTCATTACCATAAAGAACCTATTTAATATACTTGATCATGATATCAATGAAAGCATTCATTGATATTATTAAGATTCGTATTCATAGTATGGATAACCAGTGGTACATTGACATAACGATTGCGTTCATTGGACCAATATTGATAAAAATATTCATTGAGTCATTGAACTTTTTCATTGTATTCAGGTATCAATATTTTTCTGTGTATTATGTTTACTTATTTCTAAGCTAAGCATCTAGATGCTTATTGCTGTTAAACTTGTCTATGAAATGGTTTTATTGAAAAACATGATGGGCGACTGCTGATTTTCCTGTTTCTCCTTATTTCATATTTACTAAATGTTCTTTATAGTGTACTTCAAAACATCTATTGGTCGCTCAATAATATTTTGCATCTCAGTCCTTACATTTAATTTCGTAGATTCCAGACTTTTCCGAATTTTCGACTTTGTCCTTTGGGTTAACCAAAAGGCTCTGTAGTGTCTGATTTGTTCTAAATACCATCCTTATACCTATTTTCCTGATGATATTTCCAAAGTTCTTCATGTAATGCCACAGAGATATATTTTTCTTGGTTTTTATCATTTCTAAAAGTCAAGATTTCGTTCAGTCCTAACCTAAAGTTTTTCTTCCTTATATTATCTATAATACCCATCGAGTAACTTTTACTAGCTGCTATTTCTTTTATTGACGCCATTGCTTTGTCAAACCTCTCGTGTGTAAGAGGAAAAGTCAAAAGTTGAAACCCATGTTAAGTAGTGTTGTCCACAGTTATGTGAACTGTCAGGTATATATCTGTAAGTGTAATTCTTTTGGAAATGATAGAAAGCCAAGAAAAATATATTTCAGTACCATACTACCATTACACGATAAAGTCGAGTATTCGGAAAAGTCTGGAATCTACGAAGTTAAATGTAAGGACTGCGATGCAAAATATTATGGACAAACCAAAAGATCTATAAAGATCACTAAAACTAAATTAATTTAAGATTTAGATGAATTTTAAATTAAGAATATGACGGTGTTCAGGCAGCATCAATTTAACGAAATTAAGAAAGTACTAGACATGCGCATATCGTTCCAACTGTCACTTTTTGAAACGTCTTAGGGTATTCTTTGATCAGAAAACAGAAGGTGAACCCTAACCTGATATTATCGTGGTTTGTTGTTTTTTGTTTTATCTATTCTGGTCGTGTTTACAGTACAGCAAGAAAACTATCAACAAGTGAAGTGAATATGGTTTAGTATTGAGTACATTATTGCTTCTGCGGGAGCCTCTGGTGTTTTGAGGAATAAGAGATATAGAAAATATGGCGTCAAACCTATGCTGAAATTGCGAACATAAATAACCTCTTTCCTCTTTGAAAGCAATCAGCTGTGAGTAAAGAGACTACGCATGCGCCGTTTCTAATTTATGGAAGAAATTAAGTTATTAGTTGAAAGTTGGCTATCTTTCTTAGTTTCAATGTTAATTTCAATTGCTTAATTTCTTGCGTGAACACCTCCATTTCATTACTTTGTTTTATATTCTTAATTTTAGTTTTAAATTCATTTAAGTTTATATTTATGCTTGCATGAATCCACCTTTACAGTACGCTATGAAGAACACTTAGCACATCTGAAATACGGAAGAACAGAAAAATCATCAGTCGGCCATTATGTTTTACAACAAAAATCATTCCATAGATTCAGTTCATTAAGATTAGTTAAGAGAAGTTCAGAACAACAAGCATCTAGATGCCTATGGAAGCTTACAAATAAGTAAACATAATAAAATTATAAATGAAGATGGTGGACAAATACCTAAAATAGTTTACTGCATAGCTTGATAAAATAATTATTGTTTATTATCACACGATGTAAATAATTAGCATATTATCCATTCAATTCGACATTTACCTGATTAGTAGATGAGGCCATATTGTGAAATTAATTTAAGACAAACAAGACGCAGGTAGCTGGCAGATATATCGCATGGGTATAAATAAGGACAATTCTAACTCCAGTGTATTCATTACTACACCAAAATTTCCAAACAGTGCAGTGCAAAATCATCAAGCTACTTGAAGCTGGAGAATGTGGTTAAAATGTAATAAAAACCTCCACCCCCCGAGATGGGGTAGCAACCACCCCCAGGATAAAAACGCCCCTCGGCATGATATAGATTTTGATCCTTGGGCTATTCATACATATTTTCATTATTTCAAGTAAATCGATGTAGGGCGAAAAAGTTGCGAGCCAAAATGCTTCATTTTCTCGACTAATGATAAATAGCTTGAATAATGTCGGATTCTTCTGATGGTTTTTGATATTTCAAGTAAGCTCACTCTCAAAATTGTATAAGTCCATTATTACGGAGAACGATTCGAAAATAATACAGAATAAAACACTAAAATTCCAAAGACAGCTTTTACCGGTTTCTCATGCGAAATACAATATATTCTACTGTCAAAAACACGAAATGATCCACAAATAGAAAGTGAAAATATAAAAATATCAACTTCCTAACCCTATATCAATAAATCTTCCACAGACGGAACTCATGGACACACAAAGCAAATCTGACAAAAGAATGAGGCGTTAACAACAACAAATCTATTACGGTATTTTTGTATCAGCCGATCTCAAGAAGAATCGAACTCGGATTCGAAGTTAATTTTTCTCTTCGTTGCCAGACAATACCGCTATGTCACTGTCATACGCAATGCTGGAAAAGTGTTAGAGCCAGGAAATTGAAGCTTTCTGCTTCGAACGAGTTCCACAGATAACTACTTGATTAGCTATTTGTGGAAGAGTTGGTGCTTGGTGAGGATAACTTTCACAAAAAGCGCATTATGAGCAGGGATACAGGAACGTAGTGGCAGAAACAGATTGGAGCAGAATATGAAATAAGTTTCATCAGTTTAATGATTCGAAGAGTTTGTGAAACTTTCTGAAAGTTGCTAGGCTCTGTAACAATGAATTTTGAATTTGCATTTATAATCCAGTAACGACAGACAAACTCGAGCAAAAAGTGAAGAATTAATTGTACCACTCTGAATCTCGACATCATGTATTATCAGAAGTAAAATTGTTCTCCAAAAAATCAGGGGTGGAACCTAAAAAATTTTTCATTTAAAAAGATATAATTATTTTTGTTGTTATTTCAGAAAATATATCAAAAAACGATTTCCATAGGTTGAGAGATAATTCAATTCTCCACAAGAATGATATTCAGTAATAAATTATGAAATAGAAAACGTGGTTTAACGCCGACGTCACATTTCATGCTCGCGCTAACCGCCACTGCAAGTTCAGGCAGGGCCGAAAAGTAGATTTGTCATAACTTTGGTAAAACTTCTAATAGAAGGAACAGAAAAAGTGGATATCGTACCTGAAGACTTCTACTTCTTCATGCAAATATAACATGTGAGTATCTGAGTTAGACACAGATATTTTCAATGAAGTTCATTAAAAACTAGTTTAATCAGATTATATCTCGTTTATTGTTAAAAAAAAAAACATTCTCCGTAATTATTACTTTGAGAATAACAGCAGACGTGACGAATAATGGGGTGACAACAAATCGATTAGTTTGACAAGTGTTATTTGATGGAATCGAAGCCAACTAAAATTTTTTAAAATGTTTTGCGAAGTTGTGATATAACAAAGTATCACATTTTATACATCGTTTGAATCAGAATGGAAGACTCTATTCAAAATTGTAACAATTCAATATGATGCCCAAAAGAAAAAATAAAGATGATGATGGTGGCCAACAGACGAAACGTCGGATGGTAAATCTGAAAACACAGTCGTATAGCGGGGACAAAATGGCAATGGAAATATTCTATTTATTTTGATATCGTTCATCAAATAACGCAAGAAAAAAATAAAAATAGTTTTTCAAAATTTCGTTTTTTCCGTATATCTCCGGATATACTCAGAATTTTGAAATTTCCTTAACGGCATATTGTTGGTCACATAGATGCGCAAATTTGGCCCAATTTAACCATCTTTGTATCTCTTATAGTTTCCGAAATCCCAATGGTGGCCCTCGAATTTGAATTACCCGGTATGTGCGAATGCCGGCGAAGAGTTTGTTAATCCAAAAATTATTTTCTTTACTTACGCATAAAAATCTTCATTAGTCGTCACAAAATCCAACCCCAGAACGACACGTTGCCAAGAGATATTCAGTGCAGTAGATAATTTCACAAATGAGTTGAGAATGCGTAATTAACCTATTAAAATTTTAAACATCTAGCTAACTTAGGAAGTTCTACAAACTCTTGAATTTTTAATTGGATAGTTTCGCACATAGCAATTTGCATGTAGGTATCTCCATCATCAACTCATGGTGAGGAAGAGACGAGACTATCAATAATGCACTATTCCATTTACTCGGATCTCGTGTAAATGCAGAAACTATTTTGTAATGCGGGTTGACTGAAAACTGAGTTGACTGTTTGGGAAATTCATACCAAAGAAAAAAGATACATTACCGATACATAATAGTTTCTGAAATTGAAATGTGGATGAATACTACCGAGTTAATATTGATTGAAAGTTTGATTTTGTGGAGGAAATCCAATTCTTGACATGATTTTTTGGGTTTATGACCTTCCACAATCTGAAATTAAAATATTTTGATCCAAAGAAATCTCTACAAGTGTAGAAGGGCAAATTAATTAATTTGCCAGATAAGTTACTGCGTTCACAAGACTGCTGTCTTGAAAGAAATTAATTTTTGTCAATAACGTACCCTACACTGAATTTGCCTATCTGAAAAAATGAGATCGAATTAACAAAGAATACTGCCTCCGTTATCAAAACTTTTTGGAAAGACGCTGAAGAAACTGAATTTGAATTGCGGTTTTGGAAATAAGATCTTTCTTTGACAGGGTCAAATGAAATCTGTCATACATTCTTTTGATTGACATTTGGTATCTTGATACATAGGGTGTTCGGTATCAATCAATCACCATTCTATTAGTTCTTATTTCATCTCTGAGGAGAGGTAACCAGGTGCGGTCCATTTCGATGGAATTGGTTGAAAAGTAGTTGTTCGATAAAAGAATGCACGCAGTTTCCTTTAACTTTCTTTTTTCTTGATTTGATTCTCTTAATAAAATTTTGGTATTATTCCATTCCATCATATTATCGCCATCAGATGTTAGAATATGATCGGATATTTTCGAACCCGTTATTTTTCGATTTCTGATGTAACTTTTATGTTCTTCCTGGCGCACAATCAATGGTCTTGATGTTTCACCTATATAACTCTTACCACACGAACAAGGTATGTTGTAAACACAATTTTTTGAACATTCACCAGCGTTTTTGGGTTTTGTATGTGTGAGTATTGATCTCAATGTATTGGTTGTTTTAAATGTTGTTCTTACATCATACCTATGGCCAATCCGTTTTATCTTTTCAGACAGTCCAGGGACATAAGGTATAATAATGTTGTTTGTTGGATATGTATGGAGAAGTCGCAGGTCTGTGTGTTGTGTTGTTCGATTGTAAAGTGTAGTACAATTTTCAATTTCATTAATGGTTTCAGAAATACAGAAGACAATTTAAAAAAAATTACAGGTATTACTGGTGTATCATTCGGGCATTAGAGGAATTACTTAGGAATTAGTGGGCATAACACGGGAAAGAGAAGTATTACTTTAGCATTTCATCGTTGAAGTGCAAAAAAAAGGTCTTCAAGACATGGGGAATTGCAAATTATAGGATTACAGCAAATACAAATATAAAAATTAAAGAGCAGTAGTGGAAATCAGAATTGTACAATGAAAAAAAAGGTCTTCAGAATTTTACTTGACAACAAACCTAACATTAAGACACGATTTTATATTTTTATATTATTGTTACTTTTCTGACGGGCATTACTGGCATTACTTGGGGGTATTACTCGGGAATTACTTGGGTATTAGAGGCATTGCCTACGATTCCTGGGAATTAGTGTAGACAATTTCCTCTGCGGTTTTCGGCTATTCTAGTGACCAACTTTATTCTGAAAATGAAATCTTTGATATCAGATAGTCATTTTGTCAACGGATAATAACATACAGTATTCGGCATAAAGTTCGCAGCATATGGAAAACTTTTTTATTATTGATTTCTCAAAAAAAACAGCAAGATTTTGGGAAATTTCGTCACATATTTCAATACATGTGATTGTCTGATTGAAGCAAGGTATATGAAGAAATCCAGAGAGTGATATCATCATTCCTAAGAATATACTTACTATCTGTCTAGTATAGTATTCCTTATGTCGTACAGGGCGATAAGGAAAAAATTGATAATTTAGTTTAAAAATTAAATTGGTGGCTACGATCTCAATTTCTGGATCAACATTCGATTATTTTTTGAGTCTTTGTTCAAGAATAAAAATATATATTGTTATGAAATGAAAAATATAAATGTTCACATAGAATGAATTTATCAAGATATTGAAAAGTCAGGAAAATAAAAAGACTTATACTGTTACCAGATTTTTCTATGGGTATTCCTTTTCTGTTTGTTTGGAATCGCGAATCACTGTATAAAGTTTCTCGACAATTCTTCAATCATATGTAGAGCTGGGAGTTTAAATTACTAAACTTCATAAAATTTCAATTTTATTAATACTGAAACAGAAAAGTGTAACTCTCCTGCATATAATGGTAAGACAAGCAAGAGCAGAACTGAAAAAATGAAAAAAAAATCAGATGGTAACTTGATAATAATTGATATAAAAGTTGGAATGTTGTTGGATTGAATCAAATAATTGCACATAAGTTATTTTCAATTAGTTTTCAAGATCATAGTAATGTGTTTGAAAATCCATTGGTCAAAATTAGTGAAAGTGAAAAATAGCATCTGTATCCTTGGCGATGAAAACAATTGAAAATTGAGATAAAAAAATTAATTTGAGTGCGAAGGACACAATAACAAGAAAAGTAATAATTTTATGGTACTTAAAAAACAGAAACTAAAAAAACCCAATACATATTTGTATCTAATGATCTCAAATTTGACATTCAAACCAAGAATAAAGAAAAATTCCTTTTAGTCGTATTTGTATACAGGGTGGACCACAAGGTTTTGGCCAAGGAATATCTCGGAACTCGAGAGTAGAACAGAAATGAAATTTTGTAGTTATGAATTGAAGCAGTTGGTGCAGCTTTTCCTGATATAATGTTACCCAAAGAGCTTTTTGTTCTCGGTCATGTGATAAACCGAACTGTCACATTTGTGGTCTCAAACGATTAGTTTAAGAACTACAGGTACTTCAATATCCCTCGTCACACGACGTTTTTCAATAAAATATAGATGATTATAATAATTTTGCCTTGTTTCAATCATCACAAAAAATATAGGACTGCCCAAATATACAGGGTAACCCTCAACCTAAATAATTTGGCAATTTCTGGTTTCAGACGTCCTGGTACGGAGGATATTGAAGTACTTTAGTTTTTGAACTGATTGTTAGATACCACAAATGTGATAATTTTTTGAAATCGTTTCATCGGGAGGAACATAGAAATGCCAAAAGATACAGGTTATTCCATTAAAAATTTTAAATCTGATGACACGAGACCAAGAACAAGTAGCTCATAGGGTAACATAATATTAGAAAAAGCTGCAACAATTGCTTTAATTTACAACCCCAAAATTTCAAGTCTCTACCACTCTCGAGTTCCAAGATAGTCCCTGGCCAAAACCTCGTGGGCCACCCTATATATGAATCTCCATGCAACTTTGAAGCAAGTGACTTTTCCTGCGATTTTTCGTTTTGAAAGTTGTACTTTTCTATACGATTTAAAATCGTTCGGAAAAGTTACTTTTCCGCACAATTTTTACTTTTCCGTACGATTTTTACTTTTCCGTACGATTTTTACTTTTCCGCACGATTTTTGTATTTTTGAAAATGATTATATTTAGGACTAACTAAATGATCTATGTAACTATTCTGTCTTATTAGTCATTTTGTAGCATTATTATAAAACTTGTTTATTAAAAACCTTGTTTTTTCATAAATAAGATGGACAAAAACACTCGTAGAAAAAATATTGTACCTAACTCTTACGGAAATTTTTTTTCCGCCCTTAACGGCTTGCCCGAACTCCGCTCAGCGTCGTTCGTGCACCTGCCGTCGCGTGCAGAAAACTACTACTTTCCTCACTTGTTAGTTAAATAACTATTACAGGAGATACAAATCGTTCAAACTTTGCCAATTGTCATATTATAACAATACTTTGCTGAATTTCACATATCTACCTCGAAAACTCACTTTTATAATCGGAAAAGTCCCCACAATTCCACTGAGTTTAAGAAGTAACTAGTTTTTTTCATCAACCGAATGCACCTTTACGAGCAACCCTCAGAAGACTTCGAGAGATTTGTGAGAGCTAGGAAAAACGTAGCCTGGTGACCGTGCTGGAATTTGATTGAGAAGCGAACGCTTTACATGCGCGCCACCTCGGACCAAGTATTTAATAACCACATATAAACAATAATATCCAAGAATATGGACAATTTCTACCTACCATCACGAACTCTTCAGTGAATCATTTGCGACTATCTCTCAAGTTGGGGTGAAGAGTTAGTTAGTTAATGTGTCAACTAAGTAATAGATGGCGAAAGAAGCAACAAATTTAAATACAGTTGAGAAAGCTACTAGCCAGGCAGTTCTATTTTCTGAAGTGAAATAAAATTTCAAATCGAATACAAAACTCATTCTACTTACAAAACAATCAGATCATACAACATATAAGATAGGTATATAAGAGACCATTATAAGTGACGACGTGTTATACAAACCTACAATAAAATTACTCAATATTTATTCCAGTACGATTGGGTTTTGAGACGAGAATCGATTGTAGCACCACCAAGTTTGTTATGCTAGTTGTTGGAACTATGATAAACATGACAAAAAATTGTTTTACCGAAATTCCAGGGGTGGAAAAATAAACAAATAGATTTTTGCTGTAATCTTGGAAAGTAAACGATTTATGGAAAAAACAACTGAACTAGGTGAAAGACAATTCAATTCTCCATAAAAATTACTCCTAGTATTTTTTACGGAATGCGCTCGTTTTCTCAGAAAACTCGATTGAACGCCGACATCAACTTAAAGGTTCACGCCTACCGCCGCTGGAAATGCTGGCGGAGCCAAATATTTGATTGGTCATAACTCTGCAAAAATTATAGGAGAAGGAAAAAGAAAAGTTCATATCGTTTCTAAAGACTCCTACATTCTCATGCAAATACAATATGCGAGTATTTGAGTACCTAAAATGTGTTTTGTCGCACTTCACGGAGATGTTTGCGGCTGATCCGAAAATCATGAATAATTTAGTAAATATACTCTCTTTGGAATACATGCAACATTTCAGAGAAGTGTGGCAGGTAACACTTATAAATGCCAAAAAAAACTTTGTTTTACTCCTACCTCATTTTCAACTTACCCTTAAAACTGGCATTGATTCTCTTCAATAAATGTTGAAAATAGTCGCTTATTCATATCCTGCATATATGTTTAATAACACTATTGTGAAGCGCAAACCTCAGTCTTGAAACCACATACTTCATTTTTTACGTAGCATGTGTATGACCGATTATTTTCAACATTTACTGCAGAAATTGCGGGAATTGTGGGTGAGTTTAGAACTGAGGCAGGAGTAAAACCCAGTTTTTTCTTTGGCATGTATAAGTGAGAAATTGTTGCATATGGTCCAAAGAGGGTACTGATTCCTGCTTTAGTATAATTAATTCATATCAACTAAAATATCCAGGACTTTCGTATCCTCCGTAAATATCGTAGAAGGGTTATATGTGAAGTGGGATAAAACACATTTTGGGTACTCAGATACTCACATGTTATATTTGCATCAGGAAGTAGAAGTCTTCAAGAACGATATACACTTTTTCTTTTCCTTCTACTATAATTTTCAGCAAAGTTATGACAAATCCAATTTTTGGCCCTGCCGGAAATGGCAGTGGCTGGTTAACGCGAGGCTGGAATTTGATATCGGAATTCAATCAGGTTTTCTGAGCAAACGAGAGCATTTTGTGAGAAATTACTGAGTATATTTCTTGTAGAGCGTTGAATTATCTTTCACCTTAGAAACAAGATGTCCTGCACTACCAGGACGACGCTTATTGCCATAATCCTATACAATAGGAATAATTGGGTAGAAAATCCATCAGAAAACAACTACTTTCCTGGCTAATACCACGAAGAACGTTGAATTACATCTAATGAATTTCCGTGCAGAGTCCTACAAGGATGTCTCCGCAATTGCTAGTTGCATGGAAATGTTCATTGAAACATTTGGACCACCTATAGATCGATTTCTGGGTTCTTGCCCTCATCAGTATAGGGTAGGTCTCGGCAGACAATAACTAATGTCTGCAACAAACGATTCAACAAAATCTCCATGTGAAGGCAGAAGCTGAGACACCGCCCGCAGCCTAGCGTTCACTAAACTACGGGCGCCATCTGAACTCCAGGCACTCAACAAAGCAATACCCAGAACTTGCGTGATTAATTCAACCACAAATACAAATTAAAGAAATCTGCATGCATTGTTCACAATAAGCTTGTCAAGAGAGAAACAAGATGTCCTGCACTACCAGGACGACGCTTATTGCCATAATCCTATACAATAGGAATGGAGATTTTGTTGAATCGTTTGTTGCAGACATTAGTTATTGTCTGCAGAGACCTACCCTATACTGATGAGGGCAAGAACCCAGAAATCGATCTATAGGTGGTCCAAATGTTTCAATGAACATTTCCATGCAACTAGCAATTGCGGAGACATCCTTGTAGGACTCTGCACGGAAATTCATTAGATGTAAATCAACGTTCTTCGTGGTATTAGCCAGGAAAGTAGTTATTTTCTGATGGATTTTTGACCCAATTATTCCTATTGTATAGGATTATGGCAATAAGCATCGTCCTGGTAGTGCAGGACATCTTGTTTCTCTCTTGACAAGCTTATTGTGAACAATGCATGCAGATTTCTTTAATTTAATCTTTCACCTTGTTGCAATTGATTTGTTCTTGATAAATCTTATACTCTCCGAAACAGCAGCAAAAAAATATAATTTTTTTAAATGAAAATTTTTTTGGGTTCCTCCCTTGATTTTTTGATAAACAATTTTTTTCTAACAATATATTATGTCAAGAAGTCATGTGCCAAGTTTCAAAGTGCTACGATTCATTCTTCACTTGTGGCTTATATTTGTCTGTGGTTACTGTACTAACTAATTAGGTAGTTTATTTTCTTTATATCCTTCATCCTTAAGTTGAATAATATATTCAAATAAAATATTTCCTTATGAAAACAATACCTTTTATTATGGACTTTTCGATTTTCCATAAAATAGGTCCACTCAGCTGCACTAAAGAAACCAGATATTCATGCTGGAAGAAAATCCGACAAAGTGTTCTTTTGGGTATTGGCATAGCTCTGGAGACACAGTAAAGTATGCAAAAGCAATAAAATTCCAATAGCCATGTAAAATACAATCCAAACAAAAGAACGCCGAACTTTGCATAGTTATTGTAGTTTTGAACGAGAGAGCCCCAAACGGCCATTGATTTACATAAAACTAATACAAGTAAAACTCGGATGAGTCAGGTAAAAATCCAATGATATTTGCTGAATAAAAGCATATTGACCTCATTTCGTTGGTTCTATATACATGGAAAAATAGTCAGGCTGATATTCTGGATTATATTAAGGATTACGTAATGAAAAAAAGGAAAGAAAGGATTCCATATGAAAACACAGGTCTCCATATGGTACAGAAAATCGGGATATATTTTATACAAGAATAAAATTGGAGTTAGCAATTCAGAATAAACATAATCGAAATTATTGGTACTGAAGAAACATTTCGAATTATTAAAAAGGGGAACATTCTCCATGAAAATTGAAAAATGTGATTTGTTTGTAATATCTAACAGAAAACAACTACTTCCCGGCACAAGCCACGCTGGACATTGAACTACATCTGATAGATATTGTGAAAAGACTCTAACTGAAAAGGAAAGAAAAAATCTGAAAGTGAAAATTCGCATTTTTATTCAGATAATTGATTTTTTTAATTCTCTGTAGTTTTCATTGATAAAATCATTAAATGAATTAGATAAGGAGAATGTTATTAAAAAATATCACTCACAGAAATCGTTCATTTCATTGAAGCAAGGTTCGCTTCTCTCGCATTTAATCCCCAATACATTTTGGTCGACAAAAATCTATTTCGCTTTGCCAAGCTCTTCAGGAGGATTGATATAGGATTGGAATAAAACAGGCTCTTCAGAAGCATACACATCAGGGATGGATATGAGAGAAACATTTCTTCTGAGGTGACACTTTAAAAATTATTTTTTGACATAGACCTGTCATGAGCATTTTGATTTTAGTTCGAAAATATGAATAGGACATTCATAAAATCTGTTGTATGGACTGAACTGGAAACGGGAAGCGATAGAAATATCCAAATTCTGTAAGTATGCATAATATTTGGATAACAGTTGATTTTTAGATTTCATGTTGATATTATTTAGGTTGCTCCAAGCATCAAGACTGTCTATGTCTGCAAAATACTGTTTTAACTGCAGTAACCAATTATATTTTGAATCAGCACCATTAATTAATCGAAATTGTTGTTGTAAACAAAGTTTAGGATACCGATGGTTTCCCATTGAAAAGATTTTAAGAATCCAATTAAGTGTCATCTTGAATATGTTGAAAGCGATTTTAACTCTTCTCGATTCTAAACGAACAATCGCCTGTGGGGAATTATTGGGAAGTAAGAGAACTTTTTTCAAAAAATTCAGTTGGACTCGTTCTACAATTTCCAAATACCTAAGACTCCACACTGTAATTGAGTTGAATAACATGCAAGAGCCATGGAGTCAAACATTTTAATTCTTGGGTACCAAGTATCAATTTTAGCTTTTGACATTATAGGTAAAATCGATCCCACCACTTGTTTAGCTTTATTAGAGGTGATTATGGATATTTCGTGGAAAAGGCCAGAAGAGATAAATGTTACTCCTAGATATACATATTTATTGGTTACCGGAATGGTTTGGTTATTGAGATACAAATTATGTTTTGGTTTATGGAAGCCACCTTTGGAAAACTGCATTATTTTTGTCTTCTGAATATTAACTACTAATTCATTGTTGGTACAATATTTTTCCAGAATTTTTAATTTTCTTGTTACATCGATTTCAGATTGAGCCAGAATGACAAGGTCGTCAGCATATAATAATGTCGTTCTTATCGTCTATGTTCACCCCGAGAGCTACATTGTCATAAAAAAAGTTTTCAAAGTCAGCGATGAAAAACGCAAATAATAACGGACTTAACGGCTCGCCCTGCAATACACCCGTAGTTACATTATAGGGTTTGTTGATACCATCACAGCCCTTGATTTTCACAGTAGCCTGAGAATAAAATAACATTATTACACGGAGTATTTTAGCAGAGATACCTACGTTGAA
The DNA here is from genome assembly GCA_958298965.1 of Chrysolina haemoptera. Classification (NCBI taxonomy): domain Eukaryota; kingdom Metazoa; phylum Arthropoda; class Insecta; order Coleoptera; family Chrysomelidae; genus Chrysolina; species Chrysolina haemoptera. The sequence goes on from OY282594.1 coordinate 13,904,713, forward strand.
CAGTTTTGACCATAACAAACTGTGTTTCACCGAATCGAAGGCCTTTTTAAAATCAACAAATATGGCAAAAAGTTTGCGCTGTTTCAACCTAATATGGACGTTAATCGTTATATGGAAATAGGTCGATCGTTGTAAGATGTATGCAAATTTTGTTATTTTGAAAGTGAACAGGCAACTAAGGACATCGGACTCGCTGTAGAAAGGGCAGTTTTTGTGATCGATTCTGTCAAGAACTCAGTGCGAATTCACATTCAGTGCGAGTTCTATTTCTACGAGCCGATCACCCAAATGATACTAACTTAATAGGAAAAGTTATAGGTAGTTAATTAGGAATGTAGAACACAACAATAGGGGTTAGAATACCATGATCGGTCAAGTAACGACATATATTTTACAAGTTGCAGTCCTGAAGGATGAGACCTTGGCAAGGGGAAGGACAGACCTGGCATGCCTTGATATCTGATAACAAGAAATCAGTTGAAATGTTATTTCAGAAGCACGAGTGAAAATTCTCAGGTCAAGGTCCCAGCCGGTATATTTTCTCAGAGTTGAAGGGTTCTCAATTACTGTACCATTCATTAGAATTTCTACTCAGTTTCAAGTACTCTAATATGGTATTGGTAAGCTAACACGCTAGGTATTTTATTGTCAATCAGATAGGTTGTTTTTTGTTGAGTTAATGAAATATTGTTTGTAGTCTGTTTTAGTATAATCATTGTAATTTTCACTATTTTGACGATAATGAAGAAAGTAAATTTATTATTTCCTTTTTTTTCTCTATAATGGTTGTATTTCTACAAACGTTCATTTTCATCATTTTTACCGTGGAACATGGCAGCGTGAACAGGGCACCAACTGAGTTATAGGTTTCTGAATATGACTAACAATGTTTTTGTTAATTAATTCTTATTTTACAGCTCGAAGAACGCTGCTGAATACTCCACCAAGTCTGAATAATAAATTATCTAATAAAATCAGTAAAAGCTATTTATTTCTTTCAAAATAAAGTTTGTTATAACTCAACTGTCAAAGTCAAGTTTGAATTCTTCTTCTTATTCTCATTTTTGTTGACAATTAGATCAATTAGCCAGTTTCGACAAAGTGAGAAATCGGTCCAAACCAAAGATGTTATTTATAATGATCATGCAGAGAGAGATAGTATAATTGAAGCTTTCATGCGTAGGCAAGATGTTGGTTTCATTCTATCTACGAGGTCTGTGATCTAAACATGAGCCAACAGTTGGTAAGCTGTTCTTTGATAGTGTGACAATTGGTAACACTGTTTGTAGAAATTGAGGAGGGGATTGCATTTTGAATTTCCGTTATCCTCCATTTCGTCCATTTCTGCGTCTGGTCTCACTTGAAGAACTCGCTGATGATTTAAATTTTTATTTTTGAAAATCATCCAATCAGTGTCTATTAATAACATTTATAAAGAGGTAACTATCTATTTAAAATTTAAAGTGAAATTCATTGGAATAAATATTTTTGTCATCACAATATGCTTTTTATAATTTAAAAGCTTATTTAAAAAGCTTCCTTAACAGCTTATTTCTTGCCACAATAATACAGCTATACATACAACTATAGCTACAAAGCTACGTATGATAGCTGAACTGGCTGAATTACACACTTGATCAGGTGTCCAGAACCAGGTGGGGAATTCAGGAGTGTTCCAGAGCTGCCCTCATTGTATATAAGATCATTAAGAACCAAGGAACCCGAAGAGCTTGAAATAAATTAACAGGAGAGGAGTTTGGTTGATTTTTTCTTATGACTGATTGGTCAGGGAAAATATGTAAGGTTTAAATGCATTTAACCCAATATTCCAAGTAAGTTGGTATCACCATTTGAATAACGTACAAAGAACCAAATTTCTTCACACAACGTGATTCAATCATTACTTCTAGACTTTTCTAGATCTCATCAAGCCCTGAACTCGGTTTAACAAACGTTCAATTCATTAAATACTATTTTTTATGCAACCTGATTACTATCATCATTTATAGATTTTTTCAAGATCGTCAAGCCCTGAACTTTGCTTAACAACATTCATTTGATTAAATACTATATTTTTAGTAATTGTTTTATTTGTATGTCTAGAGTATTTTCTCTTCCAGTGTAATAAAGACTTTCTACAGAGACTGGCTTTGAGAATGAAATACTATATCAGAATTTCTGTAGATGGCGTCCAAATGACAACTTTTATGTAGATATTTTATTCTCACTGCCATAAATTGAATTTCTAAGAATATCTTTGGGTTAATTCACCAACAATCGTACGACGACTTTTGCCTCCGCAATAAGAGTTAGCCCCCCGCATTGTTTATATGGGGTTTAGGTGAAAAACCCCTTAAAAAGGTAACAAAACCTTATATTATCTCTTAAATATCAAGATTCTAGTCGCATATTTGAACAATTTATATTTATTTTTCTCTCCTTTGCCGTAATGAATGAAAAAAAGACCATTTCTTGAGTTTCCTTTGTAAGTTAGGTAATTAATTGGATCAAACCAAAGATTACTGAATTATTAGAACCAATCAGCTCTGAATCAACTTATTAATTGTGCGTGTTCTATAAGTTAATGTGTACCTGCTCAACACCCCAGAGAAATAAACCAACCGGACCATAGAGACTGGCGAATGAGTATAAATAGACTAGGTAAGTAAGTTTTGTTTAACCTGAGGTACATATATAATATCACATATGCAGGACCTCCTGAGTCGGTAATGTTGTGTTTGAACCCTTATTACCTGTTTCACGAATTAATTCATTCACTCAAGAATTAGATACATCCTATTATTTTTCAAACTAGAGTCCATGTTATCGCCAACCTGACACCACCTGACTACACTAGTTAAAGTAGATGGGTGTTTAAGCGTTGAAAATGGAACATAACTCTTCTTATATATACGCCAGGCATAAGCCAAAGTAATAGTTTACTCGAGTTATTCAGACATATGTTCTTTGTTCACCCCCTGTCATAAACATACACTGAAAAAATGTGGTACATTATATCAATAAATGCCGTTTTTTACCTCTCCGTTCATTGGCAAAATACATTTTTCATCGTGGCAATGAATAAATATTCACTGACTTTTGTAGGTATTTATTGATACAACGAATTCAAGTTTATTGAGATCAAAGATGATCATTTCTTACATTTATGAACAGTTTTCGTTGCTCCTGCGGAAAAGTTTATTGAGGTGAGGAAAGGGGTACACTGAGATCAATGATGATCTAATTTCAGACCTATGAACATATTTCGTTACGGCTTTGAAAAAGATTATTGAAATGAAGAAAAAAGTACATTGGAACAAGGTATATTATTTCGTGAAAAAAATGTGGTACACAATATCAATGAAAACCGTTTATTACCTTTCCGTTCATTGGCACAATACATTTTTCATCGTGACAATTATTCAAGTTCATTGAGATCAAAGATGATCTTTTTTTACATTTATGAACAGGTTTCGTTGCTGCTATGGAAAAGTTCATTGAGGTAATGAAAGGGGTACACTGAATCCATTTGAAATTGTTCATCATATCAATGAACGTAATTAATGGTCCCAGAGACGATTTTATTGTTACAATAATTCCAAGTTTATCGAAATCAATGATAATCTATTTTCAGATCTTCACACAGGTTTTATTGGGGCTATGGAAAGATCAGGAAGGTGTAACGAAGTTACTAAGTCCCAGTTTTGTTAGGCAGATAGAAGCAACATTTTCCTCCTATTCTATAACTCCGTAATTAATATGTTCATGAATATAATAATAAGCCTTATGTCGAACCAAGCCATCTCGTGTTCAAATATACTCATAAATTTTGCTGGTATCTGTTCAGCAGAATCCTCGCATAGAAATCTGCGTTGCTGGCAAGTTAGCTTTAGCTGGTAGTACACAGCTCCTCCACTAGAGGGACCACTCCGCACGACTTCGTTGTTTGCACAGAGCCGGTTAACTTAAGCAGACAGAAGCGATCGTTGAAGCACCTTCTCAGGTATCCATCGTCGAACTAATCTGAATCATTATATGAATCATACAGCATTCATTCGAAGAATGGACAATAATAACTGATTTGATGAATACAGTTCCTTCAGTTGAACGAATACAGTTCATTGCTTGGGTGATCACTCTCCATTCGTTTGATGAATGTAATTCATTCCCATAACGAACCTATTCAATGTACTTGATCATGATATCAATGAAAGCATTCATTGATATTATTGAAATCCGTATTCATAGTATGGATAACCAGTGGTACATTGACATAACGATTGCGTTCATTGGATCAATATTAATAAAAAAATTCATTGAGTCACTGAACTTTTTCATTGTATTCAGGTACCAATTTTTTTCTGTGTATGTCAACCATAGCTTGGGATTTCTTTTAATTTATTGGATGACATGGTTCTCAATCCACTCCATGTGAATATTGGCGACGACTGGTGAAAGTGAATTATTTCTAGTAGTTTTAATATTGAATGCGAATCAAGGAAATGAAAAATGGAAGTGGAATAATTATATTAAAATTTAATGTTTCATGTAAACATTTATATCAGCATCTTCAAGCGAATAATAAAACTGAATTGATTTTACTCATAAAAGGTTAATCTCATACATCTGTCTGTCATTCTACTAAACTTGAAAATCTTCGTACTGGAAAAACACGTCCTCCAATACATTGCCTTCTACAATGTCTCTGGTGGATAGATTTCTGGTTTGGCAAGATGAAAACTCCGTATCAAATTGCTGTACTGAATACAGGACTGCACTCAATTCAAACTTTATAGAAGATCCTGAAGCAATACCGTACACTTCAAATTAATTTACTGCAACTAACAACACTCCTGAATTAAATATGTGCCATGCCGCACTCACCAAAAACAAACGATCATTTTATGCTACTTCATGCAGAATAATTTGGCATAATTATGTTTCCAACAAACAAGTTCCCAGAATAAATTTCTGGAAATTTGCATCGTTTGCCAGGGGGCAGTTTGACGGACTACGCGCTACGCAATTTATTTTTATTTATCACCGTAATAATAAATTCATCTGAATTCTCGAGATACCGTCATCTGAAGATGTATTATATGGTTGAAGTAAGAGAACACCTAACCGAATTTCCTCTGGTAATAGAAATCAATTTGTCGAATTTTCCCTAGACTTCAGAGATAACTGGTGGCAGGGCAATCGATCCATCTTTATTAGGAAGCCTCAATTTCCCTTTTAGTCCCCAGAAAAACGGAATAATGTTGAAACTGAAGAAATTGACTATATTGCAAATATAAACTTGTGTCATTCATAGTGCAACATTTTTGAGAATGATTGGAATATCGCAATTTGAGGTGATTCTTCTTACCGTGGCTATTTGTTATTTCGATGGCCTTAAGAAAATACATTAACATCGAGCATATTTTGAACCGTCAGGAATTGTCAGTAATCAACAATGTAACAGTAATGATGATAATAATGATTTTCACAAGGGAATGGTACTGGATGGAGCCTGAGTCATCAGGACTTTGAATCATCTTCTGTACATGGTCCGGACAGTGCCGGATATAGGGGGGGGCTATGGAACTCAGCTCCAGGCGGTGAATTTTAAGAGGCGGTAAAGCAAGCAGCAATATACTCGTCGTCGACGAGGCGACAAGTACTTTATATTGCTTCTTGCTTTTTATATGCCGCCTCTTAACTTGTCGCCTTTTGAAGCAAACGCGCAATTAGCGACCGCCGGCACCGCATCAAAAGGACTAGGTTGGAATACTGTTCTTGTGAAAATCATAACATTCCTAATCAAGCGTCAGCGGTGCCTTGGACGCTACAACACAAAAGCGGCTGCGGCACATACTTTTATTTTGTAATCAGTAGGCGTAAGTCTAACTCAACAAGTAGCGAAACCAGAGTTCAGTATTCAATAGGTTGTCGTTGGTAATCGTAAATATTGAAACTGAAATTCAAAAAAATTTGTGTAAAAGAAGGTGATGCATTCTTGAAACGGCAGATGAATAAACAAAAGAAGTTGGATATTTGTTGTTAGGTTTGAGTTGTGAAGTAAATATAATTTGATTAGTTATCGTAATGATTTTATGTTATAATCATATTCTCTGAAAAAAAAACCGTGAACGGGTACTTTGAAACTGACAATTGACATTTATCATTTTGCGGCGGCGCGGCGGCATCGTAATAGTTAGCCCCCTGCGTAAGTGAGTTGGGTCCGGAATCATGGAAAAGTAGGAATTGGTGCGTTTCTGTTCAAGCCATCAGTCCTAAGGCTAATGAAATTTGTCTCATTTTTGACAACGAACGGTTGGCGTGACCCAAACTGTGTTTGAACCCGAGCGGCAGAAAGCCCACATGAAGGCCGTGGAAAAAACATTTGGAAATAAAATAACATTTTCCGAATAAATACGTTCGAGTATTGCTTATTTCATGTGTAAATTCATCTACTGCATAAAAACATTTTTCTGATACATAAAGTGTAGTTTTTTTTTTTAAGTGTTAGGTGACAAGTTATTTGTATCGAAGAGGGGAACATTATCCATAAAATTGAAAAATGTGTATTTTCTTTGTAATATCTAACAGAAAACAACTACTTCCCCGGATAGAGCCACGCTGGACATTGAACTACATCTGATAGATATTGTGAAAAGACTAACTGAAAAGGGAAAATTTGAAGGTGAAAATTCGCATTTTCATTCAGATGGTGTTTTTTTTTTTATTATCTCTAGTTTTTATTGAAAATTAAAATGAATAATTGGAATATGGAGAATGTCATTGAAAAATATCACTCACAGAAATCGTTCATTTCAATGAAGCAAGGATTGCTTCATACTCATGATTTCTTCAATACAAATTTGTCGACGAAAATCTATTTTGCTCTCAGGGAGATCGGAAGAATTGAAAACTAGGCACTACAGAAGCAATTTCACACAGCAAGGATGAAAATGATGGAAATATTTCTTCTGTAGTAACACTTTGAAAGTTAGTTTTTGACATAAACCTGTCATGGGTATTGCAATTTGATTTTTGTTTGGAAATATGAACATAAATCTGTTGTGGAATCATCTGCGGCTGAAAGACAAACATTAGTCGCTATTTTCCATTGTTCAAGATAACCTCTTGGGAGGTTTTCATGTTAAAAAGTGGAACATTCTCCATAAAATTGAGAGGTTACCGCTTTCTCAACTGATGACAAAACGGATTCATTCCACAATATTTCCATATCACGTCAATATTTCTATATCACGTCAAGTTATCGGAAATGAAATATGAATTTTTATGAATGGGCCACCGGTGATGTCCAATTGAGAAGATTTTGAAGAATTTTAAATTTTTATACCGATTCCTCATTCACAACGGTAATAAGCTTCGTCGTGAACAATCAAATGGTTTGAGTGAATGAATTCAAATTTGCTGCAGAGATGGATGACTGAAGAATATACTTTAAGTCTTAAATGACAACTCCCAAAACTGAATGAGTCTTCTGAAAGAAATTCTCAAAACTGGTCAACATTACCCTTACATGCGGGTAATAATGCCCGACAGCAAGTTTTTATTGTTTGCCTTATTTTGTTTACAAAGGTTTTTTAAATGAAACGAATATTAATGTTAACATAGTACCAAATATGACAAAAAATCACCTCATCAGATTTCGGAATTTTCTGTATGGAATATAAAGTTTAAAAAAATATAAAAGTTGACTGGGCCTTATTACCCAATACTACCTTATTTTATCCAAGTAAATTTTTTGACAAATTTTCAACATACTTTAATCCTCGTCAATAAGCAGTTTGATTGCATTCGCAATGATTTTACAGAACAGATCCATCCATTTCAAATAATTCCAATTCAAGAGATGCGTCGACTCTCCCCCTTCAGGTATGAATTCCTGTCATCTTTTCACAGAATCACACCGTCATGCGTTATTCTAATCCACAATTCATGATCAGAATATTTTCTACACAAAATCAGGAATTATTCTCTAAGGAGTAACGCCCATGAAGGATGAGCCTACTGCGTACACTATAACTTTTCCTAACTCAATTACAAGTTTAAAACAGTAGCTAACTTGCGTTCAAACTTGTTGGTTCAACTACACTCATGGAGATCTCTCGATTGTCTATATTTTGCTCACGGGGTTGATTCACCGGAAATTGGGAACTCATACGTAGACTGCTGATGATGGATCACACTGAGAAAAGTGAATATATTCATATATGACAGGGTAACACACGAAATCAAAAAATTGGGATGGTTGAATATGAAGAAATGACGTTGTTTTTGACAGTAAAATATATTGTATTTCCATGAGGACCGGTAAAAGCTAATCTCTGGAATTTCAGTGTTTTATTCTGTGTTATTTTCTAATCGTTCTCCATAATAATGGACTTATTATAAGATCAAACGAACTTACCTTAAGTGAAGCTCGATCTTAATTATATGAAATGCCTTGTTCGAAGATGATCAAATGTAGTACCCCTTGTTTTCCGTGTGAACACGCAAATTTTTAAAGCAACTGTGTCGCTTCAGGCCAACAAAACGCACCCATCTCTGTACCGTCGTGTCTGTGGCTCTATGCTAACATTGCTAACCTAAGTTTAATCACTTTTAAAGCTATTTCGTCTTAAATGATGATCGGGATCCGAACCAATGGGACCAGTGGGTAGTTTCTTTCAAATAATTATATCATGCATGGTTTATGAAGGATATAAACCTGGATTGGTACAGGAATCTTATTATCCGATTCCCACTATAAGAAATCATTTCGCCATTGGGTATGGGCGGGACTGATCATCTTCGAACAAGGCGTTTCATATAATTAAGATCGAACTTCACATAAGGTAAGTTCGTTTGATCTTATAGTTATATTTCACGCCTTGTTCTCAATGATCAAATGTAGATGTTTAACGTTTTGAGACGAAACGAACAAGTTTGAAGACAATAGGCTTTGACAGTTGATAGGGATACATTATAATAATTAATCCCCTCTAGTATCAATTAACTTATTATAGACCAAGATTCAAAATTTTATTTGCAAAGTTATTTTTGCCCTAACTGGAACATTATAGAACTTTACAGGTGTTGGATTTTTCTGTCCTGCCTGTGGTACGCCTTATCATATCGAAGTTGACCCCATTCAACTTGGTAGCGGATGAAAAAAGTTTTATCAATACCGCTGTGTAGTACAATTTTTATTCATCTACTAATGCTTTGGCAAGGACCTGTTACATATAGGTTCTCTTATAAGTTAAAATTAACTTGGGAATGTCAGCTCTGAATGAGGAAGTTTTCTTGGTGTCATAGTCTAATGTGCTCGCAACACATACGTTTGGTTTTTCTCGAAACATTGAAAGCTCTAGGAGTGGCTGGTATGTATTCTTCCCAAAGGTTTGATTCGGATATCTCAATTTGAACCCATGGAAAACCTCTACTTTACACAAAATCAGTTCACCCTGTAGTGGATACATCGAAGACGATTACTTTTCCCGATTGATAGGAATCATCATGAATTTTTCATAATTATTTCCTGCTTTCTGAAGGACTGAACATCCTCTTTTCCAAAACGCTTGAGATACACTCAAGAAAACTCCCCTTCTAGGCAGAATAAACCATAATGCCAACATAATGAGCAGAATCTGTAAAGTACCGCCTGTATTGCCTGTACCATTTTTCTAGCCTTTTAGGGATCTATTTTTCTCTGAATTGAAAATAAATCCCATAACTTGCACTTTTGTCTTTGGGATTAACTGGCTTTCCTTTGAGTTAACTGTGAAAGCTATACTTTCTGAACTAATTATATGTATTTTCTATTACAAACATATCCTCCACGAAAGAAAACCATTTCCTGTCAACTAGGATAAATAAATAAATAAATAATAATAAATAACTATTTCCGTTAACCAGCTGTCGTCCCCTTACGAATGGCAGCCCTCAAAAGTCGAAACTTGTGCGAGCCAAGGATTAACGAGGTCTTACCTTTCAACGTGCGATTCCTATCACAGTCAATGTGTTGTGGAAAACCTCAAAATGTATACTTCTATGTGAGCACTATTACAGGAAAAACTCAGATATCTTCTGTCTTTCCTACGAACAGGTATATGGAAATGTGCATCATATACTTAGTTATAAACGGTCATGTTTTTGAAATTGTTTTATTGCTATATTTTTGTCGTCTGACTTGAAATGTATTCTGTGTCAGTAAAGCTGTTTAGAGTTTTAATATTTTCCGTACAAAACGAAAGGGACTATCTGGTTTTGGGGTTAAAATATTCTAGACCAGTAACTGGTCTTGGTTTGGGAGCACAGCCCTCATTGTCTCATTGTTGATTGATTTGTTTAGTCAAAGGAGAATATTCTCCCTCTTTGCTTCCTTACCGAGTTTGTTGGATTTTTAAAGGAATCGATGGAAAAACTTATTTTAAGTAAAAAATGTTTGAACATTTTTTTGTAAAATTCATTTAATTCGTGTTATACGCGATTGAAAGTTTTTCGACGAAAAATGCAAGGTTTTTCGAAAATAACTCGATAAATATTTATTTTATCAAAAAACTGTAGAGAACAAAATTGTAGCCAATAAAAAAACAAAGAGAATATTTTTCCAACAATTCCTGTTCTACTTATACGAACTAACAAAAACATAGCAGATTGAAATAGTATATTGTGCAACAAGTGGGGAAAGTTCAACTTTTCTCACGAGTGTGGAGGTTTGTGACAGGAAGTTGGAAGTATTTTTTGAAAATTCAGCATTTTGTCGGGATACTACTATTGAAAATACAGAGCATACTGATACCGCCGTAGTTCTTGACAGCATTATTATTTTTTATTATTTTGGAATGAAGGGATTTAAAATCAATTTTTCCATACAAGAGACTGTTCGCTAGACTAAAGTGAAAAATTGAAAATAATCACAAACGGTACTTATAAAGATTTAGAGAAGTGTTTCATAAAATACGATGGATCGGTTGGACATGCACTAAAAACTTTATTTTAATCCGATGATAAGAGTTCTTTCTCGAACTCTTCAATAGTAATTTATTTTTTCTACGACTGTCAAAAAAAGTCCACTTTTTTTGTGTGGTTTGTATGCGTAAAATATTACAATATTTCATGTTGATAGGCAACCGACAGTGATAGATCCGAATAATAACGAAATCCTGTCATTAAGCCACAGTTCTCATTTTCTTTGGCTACTAATAACCTATAAATAACTGATATACAAATGTTTCACCAATAATATTCTTAGCATTCATACGAATATATTCAAAATAATAGCATATAGCTCTAAGGAACTATTGGACCTAATCTACACTAGGTAATCCAAGGTATCTATGGCTGTTTGGCCATCAGAAACTAGTTGACAACAATAATTAATGAAATTTGTGAAATTGGGCATATATCCAGATAAAGAATTCTTGATAACTTTAAATTTGATTTAAGTAGAAATGAAAAGTGATGAAGATTGAACGGAGAAAATCGTAGATAGTCCAAATATGAGATTTCCTTGACACAGTTTAAAGAAAGAAAAAGATATTCGTTGCTTCACGAGGATTGTTTATTTATTTTGAATATAAATCTAAGAAACTGAAAATTTACTTCGATGGACTAGTTATTTGAAAGTCAAGTCAACATTAATAATAATAATATTGACCTCGATTAATATATTATTTTAATATTCGCTTCAAATTTTCCATTTTGCGGAATAGTGTGAAGAGACAGGGAAATTATTCGTTTCATTTGTTTGAAACTCAACTCTCCGGCATACTCTTTGTTCGAATAATGAATCAATAAAAATATGCCAAATTCATTTCATATTTGCAAAAAAATATGAATAGGTAATTTTTTTTACAAGTGTACTCACAACACTTCTTACATGCGAACATTCATGAATTGTTGGTGCTGAAATAATCTGAGTTAATAAGTAGGTGTTTTATAGTGTAAATTAACATAGACTATTGTAAATTCAACTTTTGTAGTTTGTTAGTTTTTAGGTTTGGGTGCGGGTCGCACTTGCCCCTTAAGAATCTGATTACGGGACAAGTGCAATATTTGTAGGTGGTTGCGTCCCAAGTAATATTTTCTGATATTAGTACCAATTACCTGGAAGATGTACTTTTTATAATTATTGGATATTTTTTTGTTATCTTGTAGCAGTAAACTGTTATATGCGAAATAAAATCGTTCATCGTATCATTGGATATTAAGCTTCCTTCAAGTTGGATCTTCATTACAAATTATTAATACCATAACATTATAACAACGTTTAAAACATCAGTTACAATATAAAACGTTAGTTACTTTAGGTAACATTAGACTCAACAGGAATACTTACACCTAATTTGTACCTCGTTACTGAGGACGACCTGTAAACTTTTTTGTTTTGTCTGAATAAATAAATTATTTACTTACTTTATAATACCCTAGAAACCAAATGCCAAACTAGCTAAAATGACAATAACGTGACATAACCAAAGTTGTTGATTTTATTTTCACATCATCGTTGTCAATGATACGATAAAGCTTTGAATGTAACTTGATTATTATGCAATTCAAATAAGTCTCGGAAGTTGCACAGGCAACATCCTTGATTTTTATAAATCACATAATAATATCGTTACATTAATAGCTATTTTAGGAATAGTTATATAGCTAATAGTATATGGCTATACATATATGTATAGTGTGATAACTATTCCAACATCTTTCTTTTTTTGAAATAGAGATAAATTATAACTGAGTTATAAAAAAAATTCATAAAATTTAAACAAAAAAGTATGTAGGCTTCCAGTCCTTGAACTTTTTCGTATGGGTTCTTCTAGAATATTTTTCTTGGTATTGTGATCAGATGCTAGATTATCTTGTTTCAGATGAACCAAATACTTTCGATTTCGCCTCAACCTCCCTGACTCGGTTTCAACTACGTACAATCTGGGCTGTGGCGCCTTTTTCATGACAACTCCTTCTGCCTTCTTGTCTTTAACCCAAACCACGTCTCCTTCATTCAACTCTTCTAGATCTTTCGCTCTATGTCGTTTATTGAAGTAGTTTTCTGATGCATGCCTTTATATTTTCATTTTTTCCTTCATTTTTTCATGATCGAAAACCTCTGGTTGTAGATTCTTGTCATGTATGGGAAATATATCTCGTAATTTCTTCGACATCAGAAGTTGTGCAGGGCTGACTCCACAGGAAAATGGGGTATTGCGATATGCCAGTAAGCCTAGATGAGGATCATCACATTTCTTAATGATATTTTTAATTAATTTTACCGCGCTTCTCCACTCGAAATTATATTCTTTAGCAAAATTTCTGAAATCCCAACTGTCGAACTAAGGTCCATTATCCGTTCTCAGAAGTTTCTGTATCCCAAATGAAGAAAATGTTTCTTTTAATTTTTCTATGATAGACTTACTGCTTGTTGATTTTGTGACTTTATGTACTATGGGAAAACGGCTGTAGTAATCTTGAATTACGAGATATTTTTCTGCTTTGTATTCACAAAGGTCTTTTGCTACGGTATTCCAAGGAGCGCATGGTATTACAGTAGACAACAATATTTCAGTAGTTGAAAACTTGTATTTCAAACATTTTCTGCAATTTTCCACAAGATCTTTTATATCACCAAACGATATTTCGGGCTCTATATTTTCATTTTGGAAAAAATGAATATCTTCAAGTATTTTCCCAAGTATTTCTCTGGAACATAATAGTTATTTATTGTATAAGTGTTTTAGATATCATTTTATTTGCGCAAGAATGTTTAAACGCGAGAGCGAAGCTCGAGCGTTTAAATTCCTTAAGCAAATAAAATGTATCTAAAACACGCATGCAATACAACGTTTTATTCACAATCATATTCATTTAGAATCAGAATCGCGGAAATTTTTCATCACCAAATGATTTGACGTTTTGCTCTAACAGCGGCTGTCACCTCCTCAAAAATCATTGAAATAACATACAAAAATATCGGGAGGTGTTGAATGGTTGCTATGTATCTTTGATTGTTTATCGACTCCATTTGTAAAAATTTGTGAAGTTGGTGAAAACTGCAAGAAAATAATTCTGTTCCTGATATAATCCTTGAGGAAGCTGAAGAAGCAACACGCCAATTATTGCCTGCCAAGTCCAGGGAACATTACGAAAAAGTATTTTGCGAATTTAATGAATGAAAAGAAAAACGGAAGGTAATGGAAATAAGTGAGGAAGTCATGCTATCGTTTTTCATTATTCCACTAGTGGAATAAAGTAATTTCATTATTCCACTAGTGGTACTTTATACGGTTCATAAGTGTGGATAAAACTTCAATTATAAGGTGATTGTGGATAAAATATCATTAATTTGTATGTAGTGGGTCAAATCGATCAAGGCGTCAGAGAGACAGTTATGTCAAGTAATGATCTGTTTTGTATCACAAACGTTAGTTGTAAATCCTATCAAATAAAACCACATAAAGAAGTACTCGTTACATCCATTACAGCATTACAAAGTTATATTTATTCACACATCTGTTCAACACAACATGTTATTCAAAAAATAAAGTTTTTGTTAGAACACTCCAATCTTGTAATAATCCAGTAAGTCAGACAAACTCGAGCAAAAAGTGAAGAATGAATTGAAGCACTCTGAAACTCGGCACATAACATCGCATCATCTATTATTAAAAAAAAAAATTTATCAAAAAATCAAGGGTGGAACCTAAAAAATTTTCCATTTAAAAAAAATATAATTTTTTTTGTTATTATTTCAGAAAATATAAGATTTATGAAAAAACGATTCCAATAGGTTGAAAGATAATTCAATTCTCCATAAGAATGATATTCAGTAATACCTTATGAAATACGTTCGTTTTCTCAGAAAACGTGGTTTAACGCCGACGTCAAATTTCATGCTCGCGCTAACCCGCCACTGCAAGTTCAGGCAGGACCGAAAATTGGATTTGTCATAACTTTGCTAAAAATTATAGTAGAATGAAAAGGAAAAGTGAATATCGTTTCTGAATACTTCTACTTCCTTATGCAAATATAACATGTGAGTATCTGAGTACCTAAAATGTGTTTTGTCCCACTTCACATAACCCTTCTACGATATTTACGGATGATCCGAAAGTCAAGGATATTTTAGTTGATATGAAATAATTATACTGGAGCAGGAATCAGTACCCTATTTGGACTATGTGCAACGATTTATGGCTAGTGAGGCAAGTTTCACTTACACATACCAAAGAAAAAAGAGGGTTTTACCCCTGCCTCAGTTTTTAACTCACCCATAATCCCGGCAATTTCTTCAGTAAATGTTGAAAATAATCGCTCATACACATCCTACATAAAAAATGAAGTATGTTATTTCAAGCTTGAGGTTTGCACTTCACAATAATGTTTTTAAATATATATATGCAGGATATGAATAAGAGATTATATTCAACACATAGTGAAGAAAATGCCGATTTTATGGGTAAGTTGAAAATGAGGCAGGAGTAAAACAAAGTTTTTTTTTTTGGCATGCATAAGTGGGACCTGTCGCACTACTTCAAAATTGTTGCATATAGCCCAAAGAGGGTATGGGTTGCTGCTTCAGTATAATAATTCCATATTTACTAAATTATTCACGATTTTTGGAATACCCGGAAACATCTCCGTGAAGTACGACAAAACACATTTTAGGTACTCAAATACTCGCATATTATATTTGCATGAGAAGGTAGGAGTCTTCAGAAACGATATGAACTTTTTCTTTTCCTTCTCCGATCATTTTTAGCAGAGTTATGGCCAATCAAATATTTGGCTCCGCCAAAACTTCCAGCGGTGGGTAAGGGTGAACCTAAAATTTGATGTCGGCGTACAATCACGTTTCCTGAGAAAACGAACGCATTTCATAAAATATTACTAGTAATCATTTTTGTGGAGAATTGAATTGTCTTTCGTACTGTTCATTTGTTTTTTCGATAAATCATATACTTTCCAAGATTACAGAAAAATTTATTTATTCTTTTTTAACGATTAAAAAAATATGTTCCACCCCTGGAATTTTGGTAGACATTTTTTTTTTGTTTATCATAGCTCCAACTACTAGCATACCAAGTTTGGTGGTGCTACAATCGATTCTTGTCTCAGAACCCAATCGTACTGGATTATAAGCATTTATTAAAACGTTTATAACTCTTGAACACGTAGAGATAAAAATGTTCTATAAAAACCAAAAATAAAAAATTAGGACTGAAGTAAAATGTTGTTGCACCGTATAAGTCGATATAAGTTTAGATATATTTACTACAGCTGAAATCTCCCTGCTCTATCTAGACGAGGGGGCAAGTGAGATTTTGGTTATTCAAAATTGAAAATATATCTCCAAAAAATAATTTTACAGGTTGAAACTAATTATTCACAAAGACAATTAGAAACATCCCAAAGAATACATAAAAAATTGAGTGCAACTTAGATATTGAAACAAATATTTTCTCGCCTTTCAAAGTTGTACTAATGAAAAAAGTCGTCTCACTTGCCCCAACGCAACTTATTTAGAATTCTGAATGAGATAATTTCAAGACGTATATAACTTCATCAAAAAATTCTTTTTTTTGTTTCAGAAAACCCCTTTGGAATAAACAAACATTATGACATACGAATAGCGCTCTTGTCGTATCTTGCCACACCCACGTCCATTTGCATTAAATATAAATGTCCGGTCCTGACAGGTTAGCATGGCTAGTAGCCCTGAAGAAAAATGGGGAAAATTGAGTCACCCCTAATTTGTCTCATTAATAATGTAGTAGGAGATAAAATATTAATTGCATGCAACATGCTAAAAGGAAGGTGGAGATGTGTTTCAAGCTCGGTCTATTTAGAAACGGAATATATTATGTTCATTCCAGCTTTTCAACGAATAATTGAGTTATGGTGATATGAGCAAGTGAAACTTCCGTAAATACCTACTTGTAGCAGAATAATTTTTTCTCTTTCATTTTCATTATATCTATTATGCACTGGATTTCTAATTGGGAATTCAATATAAGGGATACTCCCTCTGGTGTCAAGTTTTCACACTATAGATAGGTACATTGAAATTATTGTTTTTGTCAAAATTCACATGATTTTGGCTATTGTTCATGTGCATTTTGTTGGACGTGTAATTATTATTGATAAGTGATGAATCTCTGGTACATATAAATGGTGAATATTCTATTCTTCTCTTGACATAATGTACTCGAGAGTAGTTCAATTTTTTCCACTTTGGCGCTGGCATCTAATGTTGAATCTCCAATAATAACTATATAATTTTTAAATATCAAGTGTAGCAGAGGGGGTATGTCACTCGGCACATGTCTCAGGTATACGAATTAAAAATAGTCAAGCTCGGCACAGGGATCAAAATATTAGCTTGTAAAATGTTCAAACTAGGCACATCAATAATAATACCTCTCTCTGCTTGCAAGAAATAGACTAATTTTATATTGAATTCTGAGACATTCTTGCAATGAAAGTTAACTCGAAATTTTAAAAAAAATGCGTTTTCAAAATGTCAGTATATTCAGGTTGAACTATATTATCTGCTACTAAAGTTTTCAAAAATCTAAAACGATACGAGTTTTGGATATATTTGTTCATTCTTTATACATATTCCAAAACATTCCCTATCATTCTGGGATATTTTTTAATTCTCGAAAATATTCCAGAATGGTTTAAATCACTTGTATATTTTTCAAAAGTGTCTAAGAAAATTTCATATTATTCAAAATTATTACACAATATGATATGAACTTTTGCTTCTATTTTTTCTGAAGTTTCTCGAATTTGAATAATGGAATATTGTTGAAAAGGGAACATTCTCCATGAAAATTCAAAAATGAAAAATGTCTAAAGTTTGTCTTTCAGTCGCAGATGATTCCACAACAGATTGTATTGTTATATCACAATGGAGCTCCACCATCCTCCCATTATTGAAAAAATAGCAGAATATGATCCATCAACTTGGAATATCACTGTGTCGGTCTGATTAGTCCAATTGATTTTTGAATGAAGCCCCCAAAATGAAGTTTTCAACTACAGCCTGAGTAACAGTCTGACAAAATCGAAAGTTTACGAATGTTTTCTCACTGAATTCCATTAGTATCCCTATTGAGGTTGTCGTGAGGTGATTCATCAATATCTTGAAGGACAAAAATATTTTCGAAGTTAAAGACTGCATTTTATTACTTATATCATCTATATTCCACAACGAAAATAAAGTAATTCAAAAGTTTCTATGTGAAAGGCGTTATCCTCGGAGGAAATTTTTAACCATTGCGATTATTTTATAATAATAATAATAAAAATAACATGTCTTTATTCTTTATTTATCGCTTAATAACAATATTTTTGAAGGACAATTTCGAAAATAATGAAATGGCGGGGTTTAGCTACAGAGCTGCTTTTAAACCCAACCAAAGAATATGCACATACACACAACTTATAAAATTCAACATTATTTTTGAAAACACAGTTACATACTCACATTTAAGCTGTTAACATATGTCAACGGTAACCTCATAATACAAGAATGACTACATATACAAGGAATACCTATAAATACAATACCTAGGAATATCTAATGACCATGCAGAATATCGAGCCGTCGTGTCGTAAGTTGTTACTTTTGCCTTTCCAGTAACAGTGCTTTCAATCTTTTTTTAAAATTTTTTAATGAAAGTTCTTTGTATTCCACAGGGGTGGCATTATAAAGTTTAGCCGCGTTATAGGAGAAACTTCGGGTAAAGATCGCCTTCGTATGCTTAGGAATTAAGAGTAT
This sequence comes from Chrysolina haemoptera, assembly GCA_958298965.1. Taxonomy (NCBI): domain Eukaryota; kingdom Metazoa; phylum Arthropoda; class Insecta; order Coleoptera; family Chrysomelidae; genus Chrysolina; species Chrysolina haemoptera. Next base: position 13,923,500 of record OY282594.1, read on the forward strand.
GTGATTATTACGTGAAGATTTTTTATGTGAAAGCGGGACTAATTTTTTGCGTAGATAAGGCGGATTACCAGTTGTTAGGACTTTGTGAGTGAGGGTAAGCGAGTGCATTTCCTTCCAGTTATCTAATTTCAGCCATCCCGACTCCTTGAATGCCACACTGATGTGGTCGAATTTACAGATACTGTAAGAAAATCTAATACATGAGTTTTGAATTTTCTGTAGTCGCGATGCCTCCGTTTGAAGGACGGCGGGACCATAAGCCAATCTAGAAAAAATGAGGGATTCGCAAAGACTCATCTTCATTTTTCTTGATATTCGGATAAAGTTTTCTTAAAACGTTAAATGATGATCTGCATAAGTGGTTGACATGTTTGGTGTACCGTAAGTCGGAGTCTAGCCAAAGACCCAAATTTTTAGCTTCAGTCACGAATGGAATTATGTCCTTGTTAATCCTGGTAGAGAGAGAATCACTCACGTCAATTCTCTTACTTTTTGTACCAAAAATCATTACTTGAGATTTTTTCGGGTTAAGTTTCAAATTGTGAGCACATGATACATCGTATAACAATTGAAGATTTCTATTGATGTCAGTGTCGGCTATTTTAGTCTCAAGGATTCCAAAAGAGCTGTAAAGTTGCGTGTCATCGGCATGATGATGCATACTGCCTGACTTGATATATTCATGGAAGTCACAAATGTAAAGTCTGAATAGAAGTGGTCCCAAGATAGAACCTTGTGGGACGCCGAAAGACTTAACTAGGGATTTTGATTCCCTTCCATCCAGGATAACACTCTGAGTACGATTTGTTAAATAACTGTTCAAAAGCATTATAGCTGAATCTGAGAAGCCAAAGAATCAGAGTTTTTTGCATAAGACCAGGGGGTCAAGAGTATCGAAAGCCTTACTATAATCAAGTAGAATGAGGCATGTGAAGTTGCCTTCATCCAGAGCTTTAAGAATATCATCCGTTATTAAACTCAATGCAGTAGTGGTACTATATTGGGCGCGAAAACCTGATTGGACTTCCGTTATCAATTTTTTCTCATTAGCGAAGTACGACATCTGTTCTTTAAGAGCTATTTCGAAGGCTTTCGATAGAGCAGGCAAAATGCTCACTGGTCTAATATCTGAAAACTCTTCAGGGTTATTACATTTTGCAAGAGGAAGCACTCTTGCGTGCTTCCATAGTGTAGGGAAAGTGGAGGATTTAATGGCAAAATTGAAAATATACGTTATGTGGTGCAATGAGTGGGGTAAAACCAGATGAAGCATTTCAACATTTACTGAAGAAATTGCCGGGATTATGGGTGAGTTGAAAACTGAGGCAGTTTTTTCTTTGGCAAGTGAGACTTGTCCCAGTAGACTTAATTCGTTGCATATGGTGCAAAGAGGGTACTGATTCTTGCTCCAGCATAATTATTTCATATTAACTGATATATCCATGACTTTCGGATCCTCCGTAAATATCATAGAAGGGTTATGTGAAGTGGGACAAAATACATTTTAGGTACTCAGATATTCACATGATATATTTGCATGAGAAAGTAGATGTCTTCAGGAACGGTATGCACTTTTCGTTTTCCTTTAATTTTCAGCAAAGTTATGACAAATCTAATTTTCGGCCATGCCTGAACATACAGTGGCGGTTTAGCGCGAGCATCGGCGTTAAACCACGTTTTCTGAGAAAACGAGCGTATTTCATGAGGTATTACCAAAAATCATTCTTGTGGAGAATTGAATTATCTCTCAACCTATCGAAGGCGTGTTTTGGTAAATCTTATATTTTCTGCAATAACAACAAAAAAAATTATATTTTTTTCAAATGAAAAATTTTTTTGGTTTCACCCCTGATTTTTGGTAAACAATATTTTTTTTCTAATAATACATGATGTCGAGGTGTCATGTGCCTAGTTTCAGAATGCTACAATTCATTCTTCACTTTTTGCTCGAGTTTGTCTGTGGTTACTGGATTATTTGAGATAAGCTTCATAATATAGTGAAACATTCGTATAGTTTTTGCAGAAAATTTTCGAATGATGATTGATATATTATCTTGTATAAATCGTACTTCCATAATTCATTATTTCATAACTGAGTACACCAAGCTTGTATCTAATGTTCAATATTCCTATCAAGATCATGGGCGAAATAAACTCTTTTATTTTCCTGAAGTATCGTGGGGAATTTTCGATTTTCCGACCGTTGGACAAAGCATTATATGATAGTGACGTGCCATGAAAATTCCTCTCTTCTACCTCCGTTCTAGTTCATATATCCACAAATTACCTTATGAATTATTCGTGAACGGCAATATCATCGACCATAACCATTCGCATCCGTACTTTATGCACCAAAAAGTCAAAAGCACTGAAAATTCCTTCATGAAGTCATTCATTTATGAAACCCTTCTGACCTTTCCCGCACTTTGACCCCGTTCCTTAGATAGTAATGGCGTGTTTCCTGGCATTTTTTCAAGAAAATGTCTTCAATGACCGCTCTGGGAATGAACCCTGCTACCTTCGGGATGTGAGTCGTTTTTTTTAATACACTTTCATAAATATTGGCCACCGTAAAAAATAATATTCTTCCGTCTGATTTGTGTGCTATACCAAGAACTTTTCTTATATTGATACAGCTGCTGGATGGATACTGAAATGAAAAATGAATAACAATATTTTGGAACCAACTTGTAATGAAATAGGAAATGAAATATGCTTACTTGGGTAATCGGAAATGGTATATTGTGCAACTGGTGCGGATAATAGGACAACATTATGAGCGATGAGCTATAGGCGAAAGTTGATCATCTTTATCGCACGAGTATTAAACAACCAGTTTCCATACAATTTGTACACTATACTTTTCCTACGACCTCACTAAGCTTCTTAATAGGTATAGATATTTTAAGCAAATAGGTACCATGTGTAATGGTTTCTTTATGGTGAGTTTGTTATGTTTGACCATAAACTTGGAACTCAGTAAACGTAAGTATAATTCTCATTATATCCTTGATTTTTTGTTCTAGTGATCAATTTCCATGCAATAAGTGTCTACGTAAGGTTAGTTCGTTCTGGTTGAATTGTACTAAATAATTACTTTTCGCAAAATGTTTTTATTCTATGTCCACGCACACAAATGTCTATATGTACATAACCTGAATAAATATTTGTAGTATGTAAGTATACCGGGTTTCCACGGAATGTGGTTCGTCCGCATAACTTTTTTGTTTTTGAAGATATTGGAATGAAGTTTGGAGAATCTGTATAATACTCAATTTTTTGACATGTTACTCAGCTTCTTGCAAATTCCGGTCTCACCGGAAGTGATAGGTATAAACTTTCGATTTTTAAATGAGACACTCGGTATATTTTCACTTTTTTTGTCTCCATATGACATTCTGAATACAACCATGTATCATTTGTTACTTTTTGTAACCAAAAATTTTTAAAATTTTGAAATTTATTTTTGAATCTAGATGTCTCTGAATTCATTCAAATCATCAATTTTAGTCCTAAGGTATTGGGAAAAATACATCTTCACGGTTTTCAGTTGCTGGCTAAAATTTAATTTTTAAATTATTATTAGTATTTTTTTTTTCAAATGGAATAAACATAGTGGCTCGTCGTGTCAGAAAAAAAGAGCATTTCATTACGATTAATTTGATACCGCACACTACTAGGTCTCGCAGAAACTTTCGTCAACAAACTCAAAAATATTACGGTAGATCATTCTTTTTGAGATCAAAATAATATTTTCGTCGACCTTTCATTTATGATGTATTTTAACACACTTGAAATCGTTGATTAATGACCCCTGTTAATGAATGATTTTTCATTAATCAAAGATTTTCTTATATGCATCCCAACATACATTGCTGTAATATATTTTATATTGGTTAGTTCAGAAAATCTTCAATACACCAGTTGTCACTTGCAATCATAGAAAGTCACGTGGCGTAATGGTAACGTCGGCCTGACAGCCGAGAGATATGACAGTCAGGTCGACAGTTCAAACCCACATGAAGGCAATTTTTTATTTTATTTATTTCATTTTGAAAAAATAAAATAAAACTACCCTAAGAAAAATTGAACTATATTTGATTAGAGTTAATATAAATAGGAAATAGTGATTGTTTTTTATCGTATCATCAAATAAATAAACATTGAAAGTAACATATCTTTATTTTTGAAAGCTATGGTCGACGTAAAAGTTTTGTAACAAACTCGTGAATTGAAATGGTGATAACCAATCTCGAACATTAACGCGCTTGCTCCGCTCACGCGTTAAATTATCTCGATTGCTAATCGCCCTTATTAATACACTTGTTCGTTAAATACCATTGAAATTCATCGAGTAACCTGTGACCAACACAAATGATATAACAAAACCATCAATCCAAAAACTAATATCTCCTTGCATAAATTATATTAGTATTATGTTTTTCAATCAATAGCGTACACAATAATTTCCTAATTTAGATGTGGAGAAGTGTGGTAAGATAACATAACGACAAGTAATGTTATTTTTTTTTCAATACACCTCACTTACCCTGTTCTATCAGTTATGTAAGTCACAGGTTACCCAATGTATTTGAATTTCATTTTAATCTGAAATGTTGTTTCATTGTTTTGGTTCAAACACGAATTGTCACGAAATGTCAATTAACAATGACATATACTCATTTATTAATTTCTCAAAAATATCTATTGGTTTAGTAGGAATGATAGTACATTTTTTATAAAAAAAAACAAATGAAAATGTATGTTCACTAAGTAAATTCACCTGTGCATTTGGAGCATATACATAAATGCATAGTTTGTTTTAACCATATGCATCGTATGCTAGAGTATTCGGAGTTGATATAATAACGTATGAAAAATACAGTTTCAACCAGAAAAATTGTGAAATAGCCTGAACAAAGTTATAAGCTTTTTTTTGTGGAATATATAATGGATACAATTCGCATAATATATAATAATAATAATTTGTCTTAAAAAATACATACAGAGAACAATCATACATACAGAGAACAATCATACATACATAGGGCAAATGTACGAAGTCTAGTCATGATTAGACGAATCTATTCATATGTATTTTATGTTTATTTTTTTTTGGTTGGAAAACTTTATGTGTATATAATGTGTGAAATACAATAAATATTAAATGAAACTGGATATAAGAATCCAAAGTAAAAACATAGACACAGCATCTAACAGCCACATGTGATTTTCAAAATATATCTATATTTATTACCTACTCCATGATTACTCTTACCCATATTGTATTGCTATATTTTGTTTTTTGATGGCATCCGAATCGAAATCCATCAGCAGAATCGGATGCCTTGTTGAAAATAATCTAAGAGAGCAATAATAGGCCAGTGGAGATAGACATGAAAAATCGAAAATTTTACATTAATTCCAAAAGTTTTCTCATATGGAAGGTACATTGAGAAAGCAAAAAATCTCAGTTTGCAACCTCTTCCGAAGTACACAACATTGTCAAAATGGTAATTAACTTAAATTTTACTGTATATACTCGTTGAGAAAATTCCAAAAGTTCTGCAAACTTGACAGATACATTGGAAAAATAATTTGAACAGTTGTGTATATTTGCAACCTTTTACGTTAACCGGAACATATATTTTCTTAATTCGTGGTAATTTTTTGATCAGGGTGCAAATTTTGAAAACATTTATTCTAATGCATTCACAAATTTGCAACCTTGTACACGATCTGGAAGGTCATGCAATTTTGAAAAAACTAATTAATTTACAAATTATGTTTTTGCAGATTGCATGAAGTTCCGGATCGTGTACAAGGTTGCAAATTTGTGACTGCATCAGAAGATTCAAAACTTTCGTTATTATTTCGAGACCAACTTCATCAAAAAAATAACCATGAATTGAAAAAATATATGTTCCGGTCAACTTATAAGGTTGCAAATCTGCACAAGTGTTCGGAATATTTTTCCGATATATCTGCCAAGTTTGCAGAACTTTTGGAATTTTCTCTTATGGTATATCAAAGAAAAACATCATTTTTCGATAAAAAATGTTCCGTACACTTGAATTGGTTGCAAACTTGATTCGTGATATGAAATAATATATTCAATACTACTCCAAGTTTGCAGAACTTTTGGAATTTTCTCAACGAGTATACAGAAAAATTCAAGTAAATTGCCATTTTGACAATGTTGCGTACTTCGAAAGAGGTTGCAAACTCAGATTTATTGTTTTCTTGATGTACGATTCACTTGACGAAAACTTTTGGAATTAATGTGAATTGATTGTCTATTTCCACTGGCCTATAAACTACAATCTTACTGAATTATTGATTTGTATTAGCAATTTGAAATTGAAATCGATACTCGTCCAACTGAAAATATAGACAATCCCTTAAATAACTAACCTTTTGAAGTGAAGCCTTGAAAAGTATTACAAATATCATATGTTACGATTTTTTTGATTAACTCGTCTTTAATCAAATAGTAGGGCTCATATCGCGGCACCACCCTGTATTCGAATTTATTTTATGCACCTTCCAGGAGTTAACTTATTATCTGTCTTTGTTACCGTGCGAAAAAACTGCAAGATTCATTTTCGGTTATTTTCATTAGAACAGACAAGTTACAATTATCTTCAGGTCTTATGATATTATTTGGACAATATATTTCCTTGCCTAACAACCAATCAGTGGATTTCAAATTTTGAAATTCAGCCAATAGAATTGGAACTACAGTGAAAATATAGCTTGTCGCTGTATTTTCACAGTGATAAACCTGCTTAGTTTTTGTTTTACTATCTGTCAAGTAGAAATAATGATTTAAATTATAAACGTCAAAATGTGTTTTGACTAGTTATCGTTATTTATCAATATGAGCGATCGTTGGGGACGAATGTCCATTGGTATCATAGATGAGGCCGTGGAAAAGAGTATTCCGTTGAATATGGCTAGAAGTAAAGCATCAATTACCAGGTGACACGATTTTGCTATATTTCAAATCGATATATTGTCGTCCTAAAAATAATTCGTGGTATGATTAAAAACCTATAATTTTTTGGAATATCAATTCATTGCCAATCCCAATGCAAGAAAATACAACTCGTCCTGCGGACTCGTTGTATTTTCAGCTTCGGGATTGCAATTCATTAATATTCCAAAAAATTATCGGTAATAATAATATCACTTATTATATTACCCCTGACAATATATTTCCTTGCTTAACAACCAATGAGTGGATTTCAAATTTTGAAATTCAGCCAATAGAATCGGAACTACAGTGAAAATATTGCTTGTCGCTGTATTTTCACGGTAATAAACCTGCTTAGTTTTTGTTTTACTATCTGTCATGTGAATGATTTAAATTATAAACGTCAAGTTTATGTGTTTTGACTAGTTATCTTTATTTATCAATATGAGCGATCGTTGGGGACCCAATGTCCATTGGTATCATAGATGAGGCCGTGGAAAAGGGTATTCCGTTGAATACGGCTAGAAGTAAAGCATCAATTACCAGGTGACACTATTTTTCTTTATTTCAAATCGATATATTGTCGTCCTAAATACAATTCGTGGTATGATTAAAAACCTATAATTTTTTGGAATATCAATTCATTGGCAATCCCAATGCAAGAAAATACAACTCGTCCTGCGGACTCGTTGTATTTTCAGCTTTGGGATTGCAATTCATTAATATTCCAAAAAATTATCGGTAATAATCATATCACTTATTATATTACCCCTGAAAATATATTGGGTTCCTTTTCGAAATTGAAATTACGTTTAGACGGATACACCCATATTGTCCTTCCGGAATTTCGACTTTTGGAAAAGTGTATTTGGCACGTTGCAATTCCTATTCGAATCTGATAGTTGGATATCGGATTGATCTTGGCCCTGAGGAAAATAACATCTCCGCGATGTTAGGTTAGTTGGCATTGAGAGGTGAGCATTGAATTACCGGTTTTATAGTTTTCATTCTAATGATTTCACTTGTCCGTTCTTAACGCGGTATTATAATGCAAATGAATAATAAAATATGCAGTGTCCACTGCTCGAAAACACTATTTTGACCAGATTGAAATCGGAAGAATTCAAGACTCCTTTGTCTGTGTAGACCTTTGGACGGGGAAAAAAACTGGCAAGCTGTTCACGATATTTTGCTCTGGACGACGACTTATATCTACGAAGGAACGAAGGCTAAGTACATCGCAGAGAATTTGAAATTTCTTCATTAAATAAATTTTATGAGTTTTAGAGCCCTTTTTTTATTGGTTACTTCTTATCATAATACAGTATCAACTGAGAGAGAACATTTTGTCGTCATATTTACTTGTATGTTTTGTTTAGTTATGATCTAAATTAAGTCAATAAAAATCGTTGCACGTACTTTGCATTGAATAAATGTCGTTCAGCGGTTTAGGGATCCCTCTTTTTCCTAATTATATAAGGAGTACTCGTAACTATTGGAAGTCTTTGCTAACTTGTTATTAGTGATCAAAAATTTTGTAAAACGAGTTGTTTTGTTGTTTAGTGGTTTCTCTCTTCAGATAAAGTCAGCCGGAGCAACGCAAAACTACTTGGCGCCCTTGGCCACTATTTTTTGTGTGTACAATTATTATCGAACAGCACGACCCTGTAAGTTGTTCAAGAGCAAGCACTTTACTTGCCATACTTAACCCAACAAAAATGTTTTTTTTTGTCTTCTTGTAAATTAACAGACAAACAGGAGGACGTAATTCATATAGTGGCAAAAAATGGGTTGCACTAACATATTTTAGAAAGTTACATCACTTTGCCCTAGTGAGATAAAAAATGTGTTCATTTCGTCAACCGACTGCACTCTTACGAGCAGGAATCGGGGAATTTATATCCAGAAACGTGTCAGCTTTCTTCAAACACGAGTAAGTCCTTACTAATAACTTTGACAGCCACTGGCTACAAATCAATATTTACTTATCCGTCAACTGATAAATATAACGGGCCGTCAATTGGTACACTATAATTTGGCTTTCGTGAATAAAAATAATAGAGATATACTGGCCAGCCCCATCCGGTATGACCCAACAACACCAATATAAATATTGATAAAGATGTTTGTATTTCTCATTGGCGTAGGCCTAAAAACGAATATCCCCAGACAGCACACAACACACTATGAATATTCTCACAAAGTTCACAATATACCTCCTATCGAATATTCTACAGAAGATCCGCAGAATATGATAAGAATGTTCTGGATATTCTAAGAATGTTATCCAGGAATGATCATAGAATATATTATTTGAATATTCTTAGAACTTTTTAGGATATTTCACAATATTCCCTGGATGTTCTCAAAGGATGATCATAGAATATAATGTTTGAATATTCTAAGAAAGTTCTAGAATATCTTATAATATTCTATGAATATTCTCCATGAGTGATAATAGAATATATTATTTGAATATTCTTAGAACTTTTTAGGATATTTCACAATATTCCCTGGATGTTCTCAAAGGATGATCATAGAATATAATGTTTGAATATTCTAAGAAAGTTCTAGAATATCTTATAATATTCTATGAATATTCTCCATGAGTGATAATAGAATATATTATTTGAATATTCTTAGAACTTTTCAGGATATAAAATGTGGAGAGGTTATTTTCAACTTTAATTGAAATTATTTGTTTTCATTGATATAAGGAATGCGTACATAATAAATAATGGGATTAAATAAATCGAACATATAAATGAAAACAAATAATTTCAACTACAGTTGAAAATACCCTACTCTCACAAAATGAGGGGAGAAGGGTATTTTCAACTTTGGTTGAAATTATTCTCACAAAATATGGACTTCAGTTGAAATTATTTGTTTTCATTAATATTGGTATTTATAAATCCCAATATTTATTATGGGCTCATTTTGAGAATATAATGCCTGAAATGTTCTCAGAATATTCTTATACCATCCGAGAGTATGTCCCACAGATGTTCTGAGGATATTTTTGAAAATATACTGATGATGTTCTGAAAATATACTTGGGTATATTTTGAGGATGTTCTACGAAAATATTCTGAGAACATTCTCAGAATAATCTTGTGCTGTCTGGCATTTCGGAAATAATAAGGAAGAGGAGTATAATCCACATAAAAGTTATTTAAATAAATTATTTCTCATTGTTGTTTAAATTACCTATCATTATGAAGTAATGGATGCGTCGATTGTTCTTTCGACTATTTAGTTCAGAATATGATTATATATTTTTATCCAACACATGACAGTTATGACTGTCATTATCAATGTCATTTTAGACAAGTGAACTATCAAATAACACACTAGTGAGTTATAGATTATAACTCACGCACACTATCAAATAACAAACTATCAAATAATATACTATTGTGTTATAATCCATAACTCACTATTAATTTTTATCTCATAAAAAAAAAAATTTCTTTCACTTGTTGGATAAAACATTGTATGCCACTCGTGTGTTATGTTTCCTAAGTCACTTGAGAATTTATACCACTCGGCCTGACGGCCTGGTGCTATAAATCTTTCTCGCGTTACTTATTTTCAACATAACACACTAGTACCATAAATAACTATTATAGTAAATCTGTTTGTCTCTGGAAACGCGCCACGATCAAAATCCTTGTATGCTCTCGGCTACGTTCGATGCGTAGATGGTCGTGGGTAAACTACAGGCGAGCGTTAAGGTCAGAAATATTCATCTCTTTTGTACAGAAAAAATGGGTACTACTTCCACAGCAGGATCAATAATAACTTCTTCCTGAAGAACTAGAAAATCGGAGAAGTCAATTCCCAAAATTATAACCATTTATACTAAATCAAATTTTGAACGAACACACAGTACATTCATGGTAACTAAGTCCTTCATGTAAGTACATCTTTCCGAGACTGCTGAAAAAATTTGGGAAAAAAGCACTTGTGAATAAGACTAAGGTTAGAATGAAAATTCGATGCGAGTGGAAAGTGGAAATCACGAGCATAACGAATTTTCATTCTAACCGAGTAACAGACTGTGCTTTCTCCACAACCACAAATTTTACATATAATCAAATGGAAAGCCAACGAAAAATTATTTTTTTTACGTTCATGCAAAAAACAAAACTTTTTTGTACTATATTTGGTGGAAAAACTGTCTCTTTATTGCACTTAGTTCAATAAAGACTTTATTGCACTCATCTGTCATTCTACTATAGCGTTCTGTCATCATGACAGACATAAACTTTCAAATCGACGTATTACGTTTTAAATAGTTGCATGTTTCATCATATTCATTATACAACGGACTCTGAAATTACTAGAAAATGCAATTTGTTAAAAATAAAATTATTTCCTTCGAATATCATCTGATTTACACAAAATGTTTTTGAATTAATTTCAGCAGATAGTTTTAAATAAACAATGTCTTCCTTACAGTTTAGTGCCACCTAAATGAAACATTTTCTGGTTTTTGCTGGAACGTAGAAAAAATATTGTATGAAACATAAATAACTATTATATTTCAATTCACATCTTGTCACTATGATGCCAGTCAAGGCTAATTTTATTATTGCTACAACAATGTCTGAATATTATTCTTTAACAAGTGATTGAATGAAATACATGCAAAATTTATAAGAAAGCAAGTGTTGTAGAATATTTTTTCAATCTCAAAAGAGACAATGTTAGTATTCTGTTATCAAATATGATTTCAGAATTGGCAAATTCTGTAACGGTTGTGGAGAAAATATTTTTTTGACAATTTAACTCGTGTATAAAATATCGCATATGTTACGTGCAATTGTCACTTTGACAGCGGCAAAAGTTAGCTGCAACTGTTACAGCGACAAATACACTGGTGGTTTTTTCATTTATTCATTTGTTTATCAATAATGCGGTTTTGGTTGCCATAATGAATAGTTTGACATTGATATGTTTTTAAATTTTTTATTCCGTAAATTGTCCTGCCGAATTACACTCGATGTTTGCATTGATATCGGGTAAATTGGTGTTGTTCAAATTCTAAACTGTTTCCTGTAGGAATTGGACTCGATTAACTGTCAATATATAAACACTCAACCTTCGGTGTCGTGTTTTTAATAGTTGACAGTTATTCTCGTCTAATTGCTAGGAAACTCGTGCAATTACAAATAAAAAAAATGTAAAGAAATGGTTTTAACAAATTCGATGTTTTCGAAAAAAAAAACCTCTAAATTGGACTGGACTGAGAATGATCAGTCTTGGTCTTGGTCTCGAAAAATAAATGTAGTCGTGGTCTTGGTACTGGTCAAGACCAAGACGAGTCTGGCTCAGTTTTGGTCTTGGTCTTGAGAGTCTTGGTCTTGCTAGTATTGGTCTTGGATCAAAATGCGTCTAGAGCTATGAGTTCCTAGCTTCAATTAATCTGCATTTGGTTTAATAATATTATTGATACCAAGATATCATGAAGTATGCCAGATGCCAGAGTCAAGGACTTTTTGAATAATTTTAACGAAAGTATCAAGACCAAGACAAGAATAATACTAATCACTTAGTCTCGCGAAGCCCTATCCCTAAAGTCAAGGATGTGCGAGCATAAGGGTGATCAGGGACCTTAAACTAACGGACAAGTGGATTCTGAACCACTATAGCTCCATGACGGTGGTGGGGATGGATCCCTAGCCGCCTGGGTAGGAGGCAAACGCTTTTCCACGACCACTTATATAAGCGAAACAAAGTAAATGAAAAGCACAACTCGCTTGATGTTGAAAACACGCATTCACCTGTTAGCTTTGCCGTATTTAAAATAGTGTCACAAATCAATGAACATACCACAATGTTTTTTGTTAAGTCAATTCTGAATTGAACCAGTTCTGAATACTGCTTACATAATGATACTGGACATTCGGAAAATGTAATATTTATAAGTATCTCAGCACGCCACTGACCAAATCAATGAAATCTCGTTCACGTTTGCTTTAATAAGCTTAATAACAGACACATGAGACATGTAGTCGAGAGCAAACCAATATATGATATATAATACCAGTTAGGCTATTTATAATTATATAAACAGAAGCTATGATTAGGGTCCTTATTATTTTGTAAACAGTGCACAGCCTCAGGAGACAGATAAGAGAGAAGTTCCCTTAGGGCATGATACTTGTGGCAATATAATTATATAACCAACCACTATAAACTCCATAAGTAACTATAAATTGATAAAAAAAGAATATTATTTAAATTACCTTTGTGTCCTACCTTTAATAACGTGCGGTTCAGAAACCCTTACCTCAACCAAAAATAATTCATTTTTTATGTAGGATGTGTATGAGCGATTATTTTCAACATTTATTGAAGAAATTGCCGGGATTATGTGTCAGTTGATAATGAGACAGGAGTAAAACATTTTTTTTTGGCATGTATAAGTATAAGACCAATAAAATATTCGGCTCCGCCAGAACTTTCAGAGGCCGCTAAGCGTGAACCTGAAATTTGATGTCGTCGTTCAATCACGTTTTCTGAGAAAACGAGCGCATTTCATAAAAAATTACTAGAAATCATTTTTGTTGAAAATTGAATTATCTTCCACCATATTGAGTTGTTTTTCCGATAAATCATATACTTTCCAAGATTACAGCAAAAATATATTTATTTATTATTACGAAAAAAAAATGTTCCAACCCTGGAATTTCGGTAAACAATTTTTTTTCGTGATTATCATGGTTCCAACAACTAACATACTAAGTAAAGTGGTGCTACAATCGATCCTTGTCTCAAAACTCAATCGTACTGGATTAATGAGATTATGCACTTTCTCGAAGACCTATCTTCATGGACTGGACTATTAAATTTTCTTTTGGTCATCAACACAACATAATCGTGAGTTGGCTTCTCCCTCTATGTACCTGAGAATATTCAAAAACCTTTGTTTTTCTTCTGTTATTCTATTACTATGCAGTGTTCTGACAATCGATCCTAACTGGACCATTGAATTTTTTAATGATGATTTTTTTGGTAACTCTATTATTTTCTTTAAAATATAAATATATATATATATATAATATATATATATATATATTTATTCGACGTTTCGGCTCCGATTTTGGAGCCATTTTCAAGAAAAAAGGATAAAATGATTGAAATGGTGTGAAGTTAGGTCTCAAGAGAGAACTGTTCTCTCGACGGAGTAGGCAGATTGAGACCTTAGAGAGAACAAGTGACGAGACTTGGGGAGTAGGCAGATGAGACCCGTCAAGTTACAAAATCCTGATGATACCTGAGGAATAGGCAGATTGAGACCTAACTTCACACCCTTTCAATCATTTTATCCTTTTTTCTTGAAAATGGCTCCAAAATCGGAGCCGAAACGTCGAATTTCAACAAATTCTAGACGCGGTTCAACCCAAACTTCCAGTTTCCATATATATATATATATATATATATATATATATAACGATATATAACGACAAAAAGGATAATGCTCTCAATTTTACTTACTCACCAAAACGTCAAACAGTAGACAGCTGTTTCCAACTATATGGATCTCTTCAGCACTGTGCAGACCTTTCTGAATGAATAAAAATTATGAAATCTAGAGCATAATATAGTGAATTTCTCACCAACACCAATTGGCTATCTAATGGTTTTGACCCTCTAGTAGTAGGTACGGCCGTTTCGTTTTTGACATGTCACAGCAGCTTTTGGAGCTAAAACGAATTCACTCTGAATTAATACCTCACGGCAAAGACAATGATAATGAAAAATAACTTGTGACATCTTCACTCACTAGTAGTTGGAACTCAATTGGAAACGAATCACGGAAAGTTAGAAATGTTTCTTCCCATTGGCAGGCAGTCAACAATTTTATTGTTTTGACCAATTCAAGGTTCAAAATCAGGTTTTTAAGGCGTCAAGAGAAACGCAAACGCAAAGAATCCGAGAGTTCCGTCATCTGCTGACGGACGTTTTGTTGTTCATAAATCACTCTCCACTCTAGATTCTGTTCTTCTTGACGCATTAGAAACTTGATTTTGAAGATCGGATGGGTCAGAACAACAAAATTGTTGACTGCCTGCCAATGAGTAAAAAAATTTCTAACTTTGGATTTCGTGGTTCGTTTCAAATTATGTTTCAACTAGTGACTGAAGATGTCACAAGTTATTTTTCATTTATATTGTCTTTTCAGTATAAGGTAATAATTCAGAGTGAATTTGTTTTGATTTCGAGAGCTCCATAAAGCTGCACTGTAAACAACGAAACGGCCATCAGCAGATGATAGAACTCTCGAAATTAAATGAAAATCACTCTCTCTTTCTCTCTCTCTCTCTCTCTCTCTATATATATATATATATATATATATATATATATACAGAGTGACCCATTTGAAAGCGGGCCACCTCTCTAAAATTGTTATTTATTATCCGATTCAGAAGATTTTTTCTTCAATAGATACAGCATCAATAGTTCTAGTCGATTGCCATAAACTCGAAATGAAAATACAAATTTCAAGTCCTACTTCGAATTTTTTTCAAGGTCAAAAAATCCAAAAAACATAGAAGCGATTTTTTTAAATAGAATTTGACGACGCTACTGGATTCACGACATTTTCAAATGCTCTACGTGGAAATAACGTGGGAATGCGTCCATCAATAAAAAAGTTTTATGGGACTAAAATTTGAAAATTATGTCAATAAATCGACCCACCACTTCAATTTCAGAAAATTTATCAAAATTCTGACCAAACCACTGGATTCAGAATATTTCGAAATAGATTTGGCCAGAATATCATCGAAATCTGTTCATAAATAAAAAAATTATAAAATAATAAATCACTATGTATATGTACAGAGTGACACATTTGAAAGCGGGCCACCTCTTTAAAACTGTTATTTTTTATTCGATTCAGAAGATTTTATTTCAATAGATAGCATCAATAGATCTAGAAGAGTGCCATAAAAATAAAAATTTCAAGGTCTACTTCGAATTTCAAAATTTAGAAGGTCAAAAATCCGAAAAACATAATAGCGATTTTTTTAGATATAATATGACGGTGCCACTGGATTCACGACATCCTCAAGTAGTATATGTGAAAATTACGTAGGAATGCTTCCATGAATGAGAAAGTTATATGGGACTAAATTTTGAAAATGATGTCAATAAATCAACCCACCACTTCAACTTCAGAACTTTCATCAAAATTCTGACTACACCACTGGATTCAGAATACTTCTAAATACATTTAGTCAGAATTTCATCAAAATTTGTTGATAAATAAAAAAATTGTAAAATAATACAATAAAATTTTCTTGAAAACATTAAAATTTATAATTTTATACTTTTTTATTTATGAACAGACTTTGATGAAACTCTGACTAAATGTATTTCGAAGTATTCTGAATCCAGTGGTGTAGTCAGAATTTTGATAAACGTTCTGAATTTGAAGTGGTGTGTTGATTTATTGACATAATTTTCAAAATTTATTCCCATATAACTTTTTTATTCATGGACGCATTCCTACGTAATTTTCACATTAACTACTTGAGAATGTCGTGAATCCAGTGACACCATCATATTCTATCTAAAAAAATCGCTAATATGTTTTTCAAGTGGGCCTTGAAATTTTAATTTTAATTTTAAATTTATGGCACTCCACTAGAACTATTGATGTTCTATTGAAAAAAAAAAATTCTGAATCGGATAATAAATAACAGTTTTAGAGAGGTGGCCCGTTTTCAAATGGGTCAGTCTGAATATTTATAAATATTTGTTATATTGAGATAATTCACAAAAAAAAGAGAAATTCAAAGCGTTCATTATAATTTTTTTTAGAAAAACAGTTTTCTATGATTATTTTGTTTTATTGAATGAATTTCGAGCAACTAATGAATGAAGTTAGGAGTTCTTGTTAGCAGGTTTTTCCTGAATTTTTTCCTTGACTTTTGTAGTAAAAATAACTGGGCCATGTTTAATAAAAAGTCGATAAAGATGGCTCAGAATGTTTAGCGGCATGAAAATGAAAAATTGTAAAACTGAAATACAAAAGCAGAAACAAAATATTACAAAAAAACATATTTTGTTCTATATTCTGCAGTATAAAATCTGTCGCGTGTATATTTAGAACGCTGAAATACTTTGGGGGACTACACTTCGGAATGCGACCCGCGTTGGTTTTCACCCCTGTTTTCAAATGAGGAACATTTTCAATTACCATAAAATTTTCTGTGCGACCAACGGTTTTTGAGAAAAAATGAGATAAACCACCGCGGTGCGTATATATTAGGGGTAGTTTTTAGGGGTAAAGCTCACCCAACCAACTTAAGTATTTTGGAAAGCTCTTCCTTCGTTGTGTTCAATCTCCAAGTGGCAAAACTTTATACTTGATTTATTTTTTCTTTTCGGCTATTTTAGGAGTAATATAAATGGATATATCAACGTGATGGGGCTTCAACCCAAGTAGCAATGTAACGTTGGGGCAACGAGAAAGTTGTGCAACCAAATATAAGTTGAGTTGGCGACGTCAACACAACGTTGTCACAACCCTGTTTTACAGCAATTTAGTCAATCATTTTTGGGTTTTTACAACGTTTCTGCTGCAACTGTAGGTTGGTCGTTTCCTAAACATTGCTGAATTTACTTAAGAACAACTGCACACCAGCGCCCTTTCAAGTGGCAATGACAGTTTATTTTCTATGGTGTTCAGAAAATGGTTGATTTATTAACCAAATAATTACTGATGACTAAAATGGATACTTAGAAAAAACTTTCTGGCAACTACTACCGCAGGTTAATATCGAAATATTTCATGCTCAATATTACCGAAAAATAACGATTACGAAACAGAAATTGCCAACGCCTTACATTTTACTGTCAAACATACCATTGTTTCATGCTAAAAAACACGCGGGCTTTCAATCTATTGCGAAAATTTCAAATGTCAAGAATAAAAAATATATATTTTTATAAACAATTTTTAATGTTTATATCGATTCAAGCGTGAACTAAACGGGATAGCTATGAATTATTTCTATAAAACTAAAATGAGGCTTTAAAATCCTTTGTGAATGTTTCTTTTACATCCCAAGTTTAAATGGCCGACCATGTTTCTAAATAGAATCACACTTCCAATATGGCGTTGGAGTATACAAGTCGTCAACGCGACCTTGGTTGTCAGATAACTAAAAATATACCAATTTTCAACTTTATACCCGAAGCGCTACTGGAGTTGTTTATCGGACCAAAAACGGAACCAATTCCAACTAACGAATACATTCCGCTCCACATTTTGTAACCCGCCTCTCCCGCGTTTTTTCCTCAACTCTTTCAAATTTTTAAACTGTTGTACATGGTCATAATTGTTGTGTCTCCTGGCTATAAACAGTTGTTCCTCTGAAAAAGTAGTTGCTTTCCTTAATTTCTCTCTATTCAGGTTGGTAATTGTTCCCAAAGAAATTAAGCTTAAGATTTCCAAACTGTCTGTCTTCATGTTAGCTTGTGCCCGTGAAGTTTCTTCACGACTTATTTTTTTGTCTGTAAGATAAGGCAGTGTATTTGTTAGCACTTTTCATTTCCGATTCGAAAGTTAGGTTAGGATCATTCTAGTCCTTTTTCCTTTACTATAAATACATTTTCTGACGAACAATTTAGCAAACAATGGTCCTTGTCACTGAAATTAAAAAAATATTACAAATTGGGTAAATTATTAATATCTACACGTCCTTTGCAGTAAATATTTGAAGGAAGATTAATAGTTGAGATGACTCCGCGAAAACGTTTTCAACTCAACTGAAAAATTACCCACTTAGTTGAATCTCACAAGGTCGCTTTACCGTCGGAAAAACGTTTAAAATAACTAAAGTTGTCGCTTAAACGTTTTCAGAACGTTATTTCCATTCCCAGAATATTTACTACTTGTAGTCGGTTGAGTAAACGTTATGACAACGTCGTAGCTTGACTGATGTCGAGTTCGACGTTAAAACAACGTTGACCGGTAGTTTAGAGAGCGTCGTTTCATAAATGACTAATTTCTACACCAACTACAAAATTAATTTTGGTGAATTATGTGGTTGTCGTCGCCAAAATGCTACTTGGGAATAGATTGAACTTCTAACTTTCAGAAAGCCCCAGCTATCCAAATATTATGGAACAATCTCCATATACACTTGCCGAACATCCAATAACACCAGATTATACTTTACTTCGTCTAAAACAACCTAACACGTAAAACTTCCTGACTTGCCGATAATCCCTATTACGGTAACGGATTACAATGGCGTAAGGGACTACTTAAGTACGAATCAGTATGCTCTGATGAGGATGCCAAAAGCGTTCCCGAGACCCTGTCGCTAATCACCAATTACACGATGAAAAGAAAAACGACAACAACTACACATAATCTTATAATCCAAAGACCTACGACTTAATCATTAGGAGTCCATTATGGACTTTAATAATCAATTTTCTGCCTGAGTCTCCTACACAATGAGTTTTACTGGGTCTTCATAATTGTTTTGGAATACCCATAGTCCGGTTGAATATGACTGATCATTTCGTAGGTCCAGTGCTGGTGAGATTAAAGAGTTACAGTGAACGAGCATTTTTGCCAGAGAGTATCAAATAAATGAAATAGTAAAATCGGCAATTTCGACGTACCCTTCTCTCCAAATATTTCCACAATGTGGAAAATCTGACAGAAAACAACGACTTCCCCGGCTGGTACCACGACAGACAATGAATAACACCTGACAGATATTTGTGCAACGTTCTTTCAAGAAGACTCAGTTGCAATTGCTCATTATAATTATACAGCAAATTATCCTTCATTTGGCTAGGGAAGACCACCTGCAGACGCGTTTCGCTGTTTTTGCCGCTCGTCAGTGACAAGGTAGGTAGGATAACATGAATGTCGTCCAGCTCCAGCCCAATAAAATAATAATCCACTGTATAATTAATATTTCCTCACAAATGAAGCAGCGACTCACAGTAAAAGTCAGTCGAAGCGACTCACAGTAATAGTCAGTCGCAGCGCCATCGGCGGTGAAACCAATAAGCAATCCCCGTAGCAAAGACACCAGGAAGTGAACAGAGTTCGAGAATTTTTGCCGGAGAATAGCAAATAAATAAAATATTAAAATCGACAATATCGAAGTACCCTTTTCTCCAAATATTTCCACCATGTGGAACATATGAGGCAAAAATCTGTCAGAAAACAACTACTTCCTTGGCAAATATCACGACGGACATTGAATCACATCTGACAGATATAAATGTTTTATGTCAGATTTTTGCTTCAAATTTTCCACATGGTCGAAATATTAGGAGTGAAGGGTACTTCTAAATTGTCGATTTTAATATTTCATTTACCAATTCTGAGTTTGTTCTCGACACAATAGCTGTAGATTTTATTGTTACGACACTGTGGTAGGGTATTTCATAACAGTGTTTTCAGTCCTACCACTTCTGTCACTTCCTTAACCAAACCAGCAGGAATACTGTTTTTGAAGAGACTGGTAGCTCAGTGGATAAGACTGTCGTGTTCAAAGCCATTGTTGCTGCTGGTCGTGTAGGTTCGTATCCTATAGACTACACATTTTCATCTGATGGCCTGAGAAAGTGTAAGGAATTGAAACTTAAGACCTTGTTAATCCTTGGCTCGCACATGGTTCGACTTTTGAGAGTTGCCGTTCGTAAGGGGACGAGAGCTGGTTAACGAAAAACAATATTAACAATTTTTAACAATTCCTCCTATGAAATTCTGATGAAATATCCTTCATTCAGATATTCTTCATCTCTCCTTTCACTATACCAATTCTTGTGCACACTGAAAATATACTTTCAAGTTCCCGGTCTTCCTCGGCCTATATCTGTTTCAAAGATCTCCATTTACAGCCGCCTGAAATAACAACTGAAGAGTATACGTTACAGTAGATCTACAATCATCAAAGCTGTCGTGAAAATAGCTCACCAGTAACTACTGAATGGTCTGAACGTTCACCGATTTCAATAACAATGACACTTGGATGGAGGACGAACAGAGTTATTTTCCTTGAACATTTCTACGAGGGCAGGTCCTTAAGTAAAGTTCATTCTATGCAGGATGTTCATTTGAAATCAAGACAAGCTCAAACAAGTATTTATTTTTGAAATTCAAGTCGAGTCAAGTAGTTACACATCGAGTACTTGTAAATCAAGCTACCTACTTGATTTTTCTTGAAAAATTAGTACCTTTTCTGTATTAATCTGATCAACAGCCAAAACGCAATAACAATAAAAATATATGGATGCAAAATAAACAAAGCTGGAATTAGTAAAACACAGTATAATATTATTTACATTATAATGTCCCACTCTTAATCCTCCAGTATTGTCTGACAGACGCAACGAAATAGCTATTTACTAGCAAAAACTTATAATATTGATGCATACCTGAATATTTGTGTACCTTTCCAAGGGCCCAGTACCTTTTTGCCACGTAGTACGTGACTGACAATAATAGATTCTCAATTTATGCATTTTAGATAACTTGTCCCTAAATTTTGAAATGAACGCTTATCATAAAAAAATACTTAGACATTTTTCCGAAACAGGCGGGCTCAGCGCCCTTCCGCCCCATTGTGAAAGGCTGGCATTCGAAATTTGTTTTATTAAAATGCTAATGGTAAGATTCTCCCCATTGTCATTTATAAACTTGTTTTTTCTTGTGTTAAATATTTCGAAGATTGCAGCGGGTGAACGCCACGATGAAGGCGACTGACAATCAGCGAGCGTCGAATTATTTTCATGAAATCCCAAATAATGAATGAGCGAATATCTAATTACAGCTTCATTGAAAATAAGTCAAATAATGACAACGACAACGAATTTACAAGCAATTATTATTGTTTATAATCCATGAAGGAGATTTGAAGTTCAATTACTATTTATTCTAAACAGTAATCACTTAGTTTCTGGTGACGACAACGCATTGAATACAACTGTAGTGCATGAGTCACTAAACAGAATTAACCACCATCCCTTGACTGTAAAATTGGAGATCTATCCGTGAGGACCCTAACATTTTTTTCTGTAGTTCAATAAATTAATTACTCAGAAAAGTTTTATTTATAACTGAACATGAAAAAGGGACTAATTATTTTCTCTAAAATAGAAGAGTTGACTGATGATGAACTCCTCAATGTACATTCGGTTTCGTTCCGAACGTAACTCAATGCATTTATTATTTCTGTGGGTTAAAAAAACATACGTTTTTTACACCCTTTTGATCGTAGTGCCATGTACTTTTTCAAGTTCAAGGCTCTTATTTCGCTTCCTTCAAAAATGGTGAAACTTTTTGAGGTGCAGGTCTTGGTTTTCGGGTAACTTGATCAGTAAAAAGGCTCATCTGTCTTCAAAGTCATCGATTGTCATCTTGACCATTTCATCACGTCTTAAGCCTCCAAATACGCCCATTACCAGAACAACTTTATGTAGCAGAAAAGTCAGTTGATTGAATGCTGTTATATTAATGTTTTCTTTAACAATCAATGATGATTTCAGCTGTGGATATTTGGTCCATAGACTATTTGCACTATATTTTTCGGACTGAAATAATCTAAAATAAATAAAAAATATCCATATTTTTCATGAGATAACCTCACCAGTTCCTGGAAGTATGCCATTAAGACAGTTTCATTTACGGTATTCACTCTGTTTTCATCGTACCATTTCAAAAAATGGTCATACTCCTCCTCGCATGAGTATTTGGATTTTACAGGCAGTAAATTTCCTAACGCTTTTTCAGCTTTGAGCGTCACATTCTGTGGGATCTTCTAAATTATTATGAACACAACCGTTTTTAGTTTCCTCCACTAACAAGCTTGTAAATTCTTACAAAAATACAGCGTCACTTTATTAAATGAATAACCCTTAGCAACCTCTTCGATGTTTCCATGGCAATTGACCAGACGCAGTAAATACTATGACTACGTTTATCTCACAACCTTGGATACGCTCAAAATGGGTTTGACCTGACTGGGATCCGATCCATCTGATCGATATAAATAATTTTCGAATTGAATTTGTTAACAATTGCTCCATACATCACTATGCTGACGACACCCAGATCTATTTTTCATTTCCCATTTACGATCTAGACCTGGCTCAAACTCATATAAATACTGATCTCCAGACCATTTTCGATATTTCTACTGCTCATAAGCTTAAACTCAATCCAAAAAAGTCTGCAGTGATGCTATTTGGCTCCAAGAAGAACAGGGATATTGCAATGAATACCATACAAATTCGCCTTGAAAATGACTCACTTCCAATTCTGAAAGAATTCAAAAATTTAGGACTATGGCTAGATCCTGAGCTCAGATTCACTAAACATGTCAGCCACCTCAGTCAATCCTCCTACAATGTTTTAAGGCAACTCTATCCAAACAGGGACTTACTTTCATCTGAATTAAAGCTTAAACTTTGTGAGTCACTTATATTCTCTATAATTTCCTACTGCGACAGTATATATGGACCAGCTTTACGCCAACTTGACCGACACCGCTTGCAACGTATCCAAAATAATTTCCTGAGGTTTTCTTTCGGTGTTCGTAAATACGACCATATATCTGTGCCGATGAAGAAATCAGGTTGGCTGAATCTGGAGAAACTTAGGAAATTACACCTTCTAACTAATACACATAAAGTTCTAACTTCCCAAGTACCAGATTACCTTTTCAAAAGGCTAAAAACCTTTTCGGACCTTAACAGATTTTCCACTCGTAATAAAACAACACTTATCATTCCAAAGCACAAAACTTCATTTTTCACTCGGAGCTTCTCGTACAACGCACCGAAATATTATAACTCACTACCAAATGAATTTAGATCCTATTCATTAAATAACTTTAAAAAAAGATTGAAAGTTCTTCTCGGTGAGTAGACTGTCTCCTTTCGAACTGACCGGCTATTAACCAAACTGATATGCATTGCTTTTCTTACTGTTTCATGTATAATATCTACTTTGTAACTCCCACAATGGGGTTAACATATTGTTCATAGTGTTTATTTATTATCTGTATTGTTCATATTGTTCATATTGTCTATATTCTTTATTTTATCTTATTTCTTTCATGTCTTTCCCTTCAGGAACATAGGGTTGAGTTTAAAAACAGCTCACGCTGACACTCCGCCTTTTCACCTTAGCTGTTAAATTGTACTTGTTCTGTTTGTTCTGTTTGTTTTGTTTTATGGTGAATAAAGACGAATTATTATTATTATTATTATGATTGAACCACTCAAGTCAATTCCATAAAATATAGGATTGGACCCAACCGATCGCCTTGAAGAGAAGTGAAATCACGAGATAAACGAGTTTGAAATTGACAGATATCAGGTAAAAGTATCCAAATTCAGATTGGTTGTTTATCGTCTTAATAGTCCGTATTCGGATGAGTTTCTCTTTCTCAAAATGGAGATCAAAATAATAATAAAGAAAAAGAACGTACTGTCCAAGGAACAGAGCAGTTTTTTCATTCAAATAATTGAGGAAAAACGTTTTTTTGGGATACATGTATGAGGAAAGGATTAGGGTTTCGCATATTTTCAACAACGATTCGTAAATTAATTCGCAGAACTCAAGAAATTTTACGTTACGAAATTCGACATATTGCTGTGAAGTTAGGTTTTTTCAATCGGATTGAAGCAAAGGATTCTTCGATCCACTTTATATTGCGATATAAACTAAAGTGTGGTTTAACTTGACTCAATGCTATCGAATTTGAAGCGGATAGAGACCGTCGAGATAAACGTAGTCTATGAGAAAAAATTTATGAAGTAAACAACGTCGTTAAAGTTAATTTTTTTGTGAAAAATAAAAAATTTATGAAGTAAACAACGTCGTTTAAGATAAAAATAAAATCTTTTATGCCCCACGAGCGTTACTAGATCCTAACGCCCATCGGGCAACATTTCATCCCTCGGGCCAAAGGCCTTCGGGTGAATGTTCCCCTCCGGGCGTTAGTATCTATATAACGCACTTGGTACATAAATAGCTATTTCGCTACCAAACAGTATTATAACAGTTCACTATACAGAAATCACCCAAGACAGTGAATTGATATATTCCACCGGATTATAATCCCGATTAGATACCCTTGCATATATATGGTTAACTCAAATTTGATAACGCATCTATTGTCAATTCCTCCAGAGACAGGAGGTATCATTACCGACATAATATCTAGCGTGAAATCTGCCACAAATGCCTTGTCATAATTGCTGCTGGCACCAGGTGCGTGCGTGTAATTAAAAATTAATATTCACTTACCTTTTGGCGGAAAACAAGTCACGACAACGTCATTCTGTTGTGAAAATAAAAGTTAATTGAGTTAGGAATGAATGCCACAAGTGCCTTCACTGTTTGATACTACTGGAGACTGATTAAAATAGAATAAAATTAAGGTGTAGTTGTTGAAACTTACTGTATTCTACCTAGTAATCTAATGTCAAAGTTGTTCATATGAAGTGTCATAAATATAATTTAAAAACTTGTCAATGTTTATAACAATAAAAAGATATTCGTTTCGACTCTATATCATTGTACAATTGAACAGAGAGCAAGTGTGATACCAAATATCAATATTGGTTTGCTGTTAATATTGGATTCAACTGCACCACTGTAACAACAGGTTATGGGCCCAGCGGAAGAAGTTGTATTGATATAAGAGATTTCATGAAAGTTATCTTAATTATTTTTATTGTGAGCTACAAATTTGCATCATGTTATCAACTACCTCAGAAAGCACTAGCGGAACTCCAACAGTCACAACTGTGCAGTCGGTTTCCACGTCTGTGCCAAATATAGACAAGCTGGAAGGACAGGCCAATTATGCATCATGGAAATTTGCCATGAAGATGAGTTTGATATTGGAAGGTTTATGGGACATTGTAAATAGTGGTGTGGATACAATAAGTATTGTTTTGAATAGAGACAAAGATAATAAAGCATTGGCAAAAATATGCTTGAGTGTGAAACCTACTTGTTACGTACACGTATGTAAAGCCGCGACGTCTAAAGAAGCTTGGGATAGTTTGCAGAAAGCTTTTGAATCGAAAGACATGAATAGGAAATTCGATTTACAAAGACATTTATTCAGAATGAGACGTGATCAGTTTACTTCAATGGAGGAATACATCAGTGATATCATGTCTACAATTTATAAACTAGCAGATATTGGTGTAACCATAGATGACGATTTTGTTGCTTTTGTTATGCTGAACGGACTGAATTCAGAGTATGAACCTTTAGTTATGGCCCTAACGTATAATAATACAAACCTGTCATCGGAGGAAGTAAAGGCAAAACTCATAGAAGAAGATGCGAGAAAGAAATCCCAACACGTAGTCAGAGACGAGGCAGCATTACAGACAAAAAATACATACAGAAAGGTGCCGAAGAAGAAATTGAAATGTTTTTCATGCGGAGAAATTGGACATAAAAAACCTGACTGTCCAAAACGCAAAGATCAGGATTACAATGTTATCTACATCTTCAAAAGCTGATTGGGTGATAGATTAAGGCGCAACATCACATATGTCTCCAAAGAATGACTGGATGACAAATTTCAGGGCAACGGGGCAAACTAATATCTCAGTTGCAAACGGAGAAGAAATTATGTCAAATGGTATGGGCGATGTGACTATTGATCTGAATCAAAATAAATCTTTTGTCACCAAAACAGTTAAGAATGTGATGTATGTACCTAGCCTGTCAACGAACCTTTTGTCAGTAAATGCTATGGCTGAAAAGGGTTTTGTAGTTCTATTTGATAGATTTGGTTGCAAAGTCTATGATGAATCAGACTATAATGTGAAAGGAAAAGTTGAATTTACTGGACACTTGAAAAATGGGTTTATTTGTTGCTGATGTATGTAGTGAAGAACCAGTGAGGGCTTTGTCTGCAATTGCTTCGGATCACATGCTGTGGCATAAACGTTTAGGTCATTTAAACCGGAGAAGTATGAAACTATTGAAAAGTTTGGTTTCGGGGATACATTTTGGTGAAGGAAATAGCGAGCCTTGCATTCAATGTCTTGAAGGAAAGCAGACTGTTAAAACATTTCCTACCAAAAATTCGAGAAGGGCAAATGACTTATTAGAGCTTATCCACAGTGATATAGCAGGACCAATGGAAGAGACTTCATGGGGTGGAGCTAGATATTGCCTAATTTTTGTTGATGACTTCAGTAGAAAAACTTTTGGGTATATGCTAAAAGCAAAAAGTGAAGTTTTGCGTAAGTTTCGAGACTTCAAAGCTTTGGTAGAAAACCAGACTGGCAAAAAGATAAAACGCCTCAGAAGTGATAATGGCTCAGAATACGTCAGTAACGATTTCGAAAATTTCCTGAAAATTCACGGGATTATTCATCAGACAACCATTCCGTATTCTCCACAGCAAAACGGAGTAGCGGAACGGACGAACAGAACTCTAGTAGAAAAAGCTAGATGCCTATTGTTCGATGCGAATTTGGGAAAACGATATTGGGCTGAAGCTATGAACACCGCCATTTACTTGAAAAACAGATCACCAACGGCTGCTGTTAAGGAGGCTGTACCAGAAGAAGTGTGGATAAACGAAAAAGTAGACCTGTCGCATTTGAAGATATTTGGTAGTAAAGCCCAGGTATACATACCAAAGCAAAAAAGACAGAAATTTGAAAAAAAATCACATCAATATTTGATGGTGGGTTATTGTGAGACCTCAAAAGGTTACAGACTATTAGATGAGCAAAATCCCCACAAAATTACCAAAGCACGAGATGCGGTTTTCATAGAATCTGTAAGGATGAACTCAGATGATTCACAGGGCACTCAACAAAATAGTTCCTTCAGTGAAATCACTGAACCCGCAAATTTCAAACTTGAAAATGAACAAGTGGTAGTGGAACATTTACCACAAATCGATTGTCAGGACAACAGAATGTCAATAACCGAAGGTGCTGAAAATATGTCTGAAGAAATTTCTGTTGAACATGAAAATATTGAAAATATCAGTTCAATATCTGAAAACGAAGAACATGAACCTGAAATGGATTATCAAGATAGACGATATCCTCAAAGAGAGAGGAGACCTCCTCAAAGATATGACGAAATGAAATATTCTTTCTTATCAGTAAGCAACTCTACCGATCCCGTAGATATTGCAGATACCCGTTCAAGAACTGACAAAAAACTGTGGGAACGTGCGATGGAAGAAGAGTTGCGGTCACTAGCCGAAAATGAGACCCGGGAACTTGTTGACCGTCCTCGAGGGAAAAATGTGGTCAAGTGCAAGTGGGTTTTCAAGCTTAAGATGGGAGCCGATAGAAAAGCCCAAAGACATAAGGCGAGACTTGTAGCGAAGGAATTTTCACAAAAATTCGGGGAAGATTATGTAGAAATCTTTGAACCCGTTGTAAGACTCACCACTATAAGGTTATTATTAGGACTAGCTGCAGAATTTAATTTGGAAATAGACCATATCGATATTACCACCGCATTTTTGAATGGAAATCTTGAGGAAAATATATATATGGAGCAACCATCAGGTTTAATTGAACCTAGAAATGAAATGAAGGTGTGCAAACTCAAAAAGGCTATATATGTATTAAAACAATCAGCCCGGTGTTGGAATACGAAAATTCATACTTTCTGGATGAACATTGGTTTCAAGAGTTGCGGTTATGATTCTTGTGCATGTACCAAAAATGAAGAAGGCAAATTCATCATTATTGCTCTTCATGTAGATGATTTCTATATTTTTTCAAATGATCCACATGAAACTCGAAAACTGAAGGAAGAAATCGGCAAACATTTCAGGATGAAAGATCTTGGAAAAATAACGGAGTGTTTGGGGATGAGAGTTACAAGAGATAGAACTAATGGAACGATTACTCTTGACCGAATGAACTACATAAATACTATTCTGAAAAGGTTTAGTATGGAAAACTCAAAGCCAGTGAGTACTCCTCTAGAACCAAATTTGAAATTGATGAAATCTCTGAAAAACGAATCTCAACATCCTTACCAAGAACTTATCGGAGCCTTGATGTATTTGTCAGTATGTACACGTCCCGATATCACATACTCGACAAGTTTCATGAGTCAATTTATTAATTGTCATAATGAAGGGCACTGGACTTCAGCCACAAGAATCCTTAGATATCTGAAAGGTACGAGAGACTACTGTCTTCGTTTCCAGAAGGCCGAAAAACCTATTCAAGGTTATGTTGATGCTGACTGGGGCAGTTGCATAGAAGATCGTCGTTCATATACCGGTTTTGTGCTGACATATGCTGGAGCAGCTATCAGTTGGCAATCTAGGAAGCAAAGAAGTGTTGCACTAGTGTTGCACTAGAAAGTGCTAGGAATCGCACGTTAAAAGGTAAGACCTCGTTAATCCTTGGCTCGCACAAGTTTCGACTTTTGAGGGCTGCCGTTCGTAAGGGGACGACAGCTGGTTAACGGAAAAAACAATTTTAACAATTTTTAATTTTTAATTTTTAACTAAGTACAACTGAAGCAGAATACATGGCTGTGGCTGAAGGGGCGAAAGAAATCATGTATGTGAAAGGATTATTCACTGAGCTATACAAAGAATGTGAGTCAATTGCAGTCTATAATGACAATCAAGGAGCAAACAAGCTAGTGTATAACCCAGTTTTTCACAATCGGACGAAACATATCTCCATAAAATATCATTACGTGAGAGAGCTGGCTGAGAAAAAAGAAATATCCGTACTTTATCTACCAACGGAAGAAATGCCAGCAGACCTGTTAACTGAACCATTGTTTAGACCAAAGCATTCATTTTGTGCCGAGCAACTAGGATTGAGAAGAATGCAGTAACTTTATCAGTATTTCTGACATAAGATTAAGTGAGGGTGTTGAAACTGTATTCTACCTAGTAATCTAATGTCAAAGTTGTTCATATGAAGTGTCATAAATATAATTTAAAAACTTGTCAATGTTTATAACAATAAAAAGATATTCGTTTCGACTCTATATCATTGTACAATTGAACAGAGAGCAAGTGTGATACCAAATATCAATATTGGTTTGCTGTTAACATTGGATTCAACTGCACCACTGTAACAACAGTAGTCCATGAAGTATTTTATTATTTGAAATAGTGATGTTTTAGGTTTTCCGGGTTTTCCTGAGCTGAAAAGTGAAAAAAGTAAAAATAATAATCGTCCTCTATTCGCATTGAATATGCCTCTGTGTACAGTGTAAAAATAGTTTTTTATTTTTATTTTACCATAATTGTACTATTGCGTTTCCTCGCACCTTTGAATATGCTCTACATAATAACTACTTGGGTTGAGTTCTATCAAAAGCTTAAGGCGTGAAATATAATTACATTGGAATGAAGCTTCAACCTTTCAAGGAAATATTCAAAATATCAAAATTGTTTGTTTTCATACACAAATAATTATTTTTGAATTTTATTTTTGTGTTTAATACATAATACCGTATTGATTTTTGTTCGAAAATATAGAATATTCATAAAATCTACAGTGGAATCATCTGAAAAGGGAAACATTCTCGTTTTCAACATGAATACCTCCCAAGAGGTTATCTTGGAAGATACAAAATAGTGACTAAAGATTGTCTTTAAGCCGCATATGATTTCACATTAGATTTTATGAATATCCTATACATATTTTCGAACAAAAATCAGAATCCAATGCACATGACAGGTCTATGTCAAAAAATAACTTTCAAAGTGTTACCGCAGAAGAAATATTTCCATAATTTCCATCCTTGATGTGTGTAAACGCTTCTGAAGGGTCTGTTTTCCAATTCTTCCAATCTACCTGATGAGCTTGGAACTACAAAAAATGTATTGGGGATTAAATGCGAGAGAAGCTAACCTGGTTTCAATAAAATGAACGATTTCTATGAGTGATATTTTGAATAACATTCTCACTATCTGCTTTATTTAATGAATTTTCAATGAAAACTACAGATAATTAGAAAAATCAACCATCTGAATGAAAATGCTAATTTTTTCTTTTCAGTCAGTTTCTTCAAAATATCTGTCAGATGTAGTTCAATGTCCAGCGTGGCTTTAGCCGGGGGAATAGTTGTTTTCTGTTAGACATTACAAACAAATCACCTTCTTCATTTTTCATTTTCCATTGAGAATGTTCCCCTTTTCAACATAAAACCATATTTTAAAAGATATTGTGCATAACTAAAAATTTTTTATCCTTTATCTTTAATGTAGGGAGAATTCAACTTCAGATTTCATCGATACTAAATAATATTTGGGGTTCTTTGTAAGAAAATATATTTCTACAAAGTTCAGTAAAACGAAATGGTAAAATCTGAGAAATTTTACTGCTATCAACTTATTTATTATTATTTTGTGTTACTAAAGTAGATTAAGTACATTCATTTCGGACTTCTATCGTCTTAAAATTTGTATAAATCACAACGTTTCAACTGCTTCTATCCGCAGTCGTCTTCTGGTAAATACAGTATTCACCAGAAGACTCCTGCGGATAGAAGCAGTTGACACGTTGTGATATATACAAATTATAATACGATAGAAGTCTGAAATGAGTGTACTCAAGTCACATCGTCGTCTACAACCTTCAAATAAAATAGGTTAATTGTGTGTTATTTAACCTAACAATGTTATGCATGTGAATGTTATTAATACAAATACTGCTTCGAGTTCCTTGTAGCAAAATATATTTCCACCAACTTAAGTGGAATAAAGTTAAAGAAGAATAATGGTTCGAAATACCACCAACTGCCTTATTATTATTTTTCGAAACTAGAGTCGGTATTTTGTATTATATTTGGGCGTAATCTCAATTGGAGTCTTGGTCCAAAAATATCTCAGATAACAAGCCATTTTTCTTTAATTCCAAACAATACAAATTTAGATTATTTAGAATAGAAATTTAAAAAACAGATTTAGAAATGAAACCACCGATATTGATATCTGAATACCTGTAGCTGATGCTTAGATATTACCTGAAGAAAAATATTACCTTTTATAATTAACATACAAATTCTACTATTTAAATACCAAAACTGTCACAAAACTGTCATTTCCCTAGCATTTTTAAAAAAATATTTCGGCGAGGAATTTCCGAATATCACTCTAGCTCCAAATAAAAACAGACATTTTTTTCTTTAACACGAATATTTTTCAGAAAATCCGCAATGCACGATTGGTTTTTGTTGTTGTCGCTGTTTACTTATTACTTTTGCTTGCGACCATTCTTAAACACTGTACTGGTTCGAGAGCCAACTGAGCCAACTGAGCCAACTGAGCCAAATTACAGTGAAACCAATCTACCGATAGATTTTAATTTGTCCATGTTGAGTGCCTTATCACTGGATATATTACGGACTATAATCCGTGGTCCGACAAGTGCGCAGCACGTTTTCACGTCTAACGTTAGGCTGTTTTCACTGTTCGACTAACCGGCTTGCATTATTCTCAGTGGGATGCGTCCGATAAAATCCGATTGTTTTTTTCTTACATTCACCTGGATATTTCGAAACCCAATAAACATCATTTTATTGCCCACTGTTCAAATTCCAATACAATCCATCTTAGTTCCATGCGAGCATGTTAAACAGGTGACGGTTGTCAGTATGTCTTGAGGTCCTACCAGAAGATATGATCTGCATAATCAGACAGAGCAGAGCTTAAGAATCACTTGCGTGTAAAGAGTTTAAAATGTTATTGGTGTCCGTCCAGCAGATAAGATTAATGGACCTTTTAGTTTTGAGATCGAGGAAGGTAGTGCTCATTATCGGAATACGAGGTGATCAACTCATTGATTTCTCGCTTCGGAGTTAATTTATCATTAAGGGAACTGCTGACAGAGAATAAGATAATAATTTGGCTGAAATATTCTATTTATTTGTTCCAAGAACACCTATTATTTATTGAAATGAATGGAAGTAGAACTTGAAACCTTGCGAGAAAAGTAGTTTTTTTTAGGAAAATTTGCTTATTAATTACAAATACCTTTTGCTTTTCACACATATAATGATATTAACACATTCGATAACATATTATTCTTATTATTGAACGTATAGTATGGTTTACAAGTGCGATTTTATCAAACAAAAACTTTACCACCGAAAATTTTTTATTTGGTCTCATTTGATTCGAAACAGCATCTAGAAAAAAAGTTGAACTGACTGTAAAACGATTCCTCCAATACTTTTTGGGATATTTGCAAAACACCAAAAAAGTTGTAATTTGGTTGCACTTTTTTTCGTTTAAAAAATTCCACGAAGCGATTTTGGTGGGGTGAAAACCGGGGTTTCCATCGAGAAACTATTTTGAAAAAATTAGTAAATGCCATTTGCGTCTTTTATTTTGTGGGGAAAAAACCTCTATAGCTTAGTCTATATAGAAATCGTCATCTTTCAGATTTTCAAAGAAAAATTTCTGATTGTAATCCCAAACATCGTAAGTAATGTCTCTAATACCCTAGTAATTCCCGAGTAATAGTAATAAAAATATAAAATCGTATCTTAATGTTAGGTTTGTTGTCAAGGACAATTCTGAAGACCTTTTTTTCCATGGAACAATTCTGATTTCCGCCTCTGCTCTCTAATTTTTTGGATGATTCATGTATTTCCAATTCCCATGTTTTGAAGACCTAATTTTTTTTGCCCTTCAACGATTATAATTGTGCAGCGATTGTTCTCTGACTTCCGAATACCCAAGTAATACCTCCCTTTCCCGTGTAATATCCAAAAATTCCTAACTAATTCCTCTGATGCCCGAATAATACACCAGTTATACCTGTAATACCCAAAAATTTTCAAGTTATGACTCTAATTCCCGACTAATACCCGAGTAATACCACTAATACCCAACAGTTTTTTGAAGGTTGTAGACGATGTAGTAATTTGATTACTTGTAATTCGGACTTGATGGTTGAAAGATTTCTACTTCTTTCAATTTTTCACCACGTTTCAATTGTTTGAATCTGCAACCGTCTTCAGGTGAATACCAAAACCTGTACACCAAAATTCTACGATGTCATAAAAGATGAAGGTAGAATTCGTCTATAAGGTGGTCTAAAAAAAAGTCTTTCTTAACACCTTACATATTTAGGGAAACTGCAATAGCTTAGCAAATGCCTGTAAGTTTTAGATTGAGAACAAGCCAAATTACTAGCTTTTCAACGACTTCATTCTGTCTTACTTGATAACTCCTGTCAAACTCAAAACCTTCAAAATCTTCCGTCAGTCAAATAAAAATTGATCATACAGAGGCCTCATCATTTTCCGCTACGTGAAGGATTGGGATTCACTAGTGGTTGGCAGAATAGAGAGCTTGTGGAATTTCATCCTTGCCAGGATATACTTCTTCTACTCAACCAAAAACCACCAATTTTTTGGTGCCTTTTCAACTACTCTTAACAGTTATGTCTCCTTCTTCAATTGTGGTCGATTTTGAATGCCATTTTAAGTCCGCTAGGTCTGAGTAAAATTTGGTGTAATCCCTTCTGGTTCATTTGGATCAACAGAAATGGGGGTTGGAGGTTTCGAATTGGCTATATACTCTGCTTCGAACAATAAAGTGGCTAAAACTTCTTCTTTGGGGTTATTATATCTCGAAGTCACTTCTGGGTTTTCAACGAGCGCACCGTCCTTTCCCATATTTATCCCATATGACGTGCCCCAGGGGATCACATTTCCAAGCAATTATCTTTGACGCCATTTCATCTGAAATTTTTGATTGATGCAAGATTGTGTTGGGAAGTGATTTAGCATAACATATTTTTCAAGTAGTTTTTAAAATAATTGTATTAGGTTTTGTTATGTATTACCATGTTTTTTTCAATAAAATGTTTAAAGAAAAGGTTCATTTTGGTGTTCTTCTTCACAAGTTTATTGAACCATAAAAACCAAGTTTAACAGGTTATTTTCGAGATTACGTCATGTTCAATGAGAATGCACAAGCACTACTTACTTATGAAGAAGCCATTACAGGCCCCGACAAAGCAAATTGGATTGAAGCAATCAAAGAAGAAAAAAATCTTTAGAGAAAAATAAAACTTGGAGTCTAGTTAATACAACTCAAGCTGATGGAAGAAAAATTTTGAGCAGTAAGTGGACATTCAGAGTGAAAGAAGACGGAAGATATAAAGCACGATTGGCAGTGAGAGGTTTCTAGCAAGAATATAGCATCGATTATTTGGAAACATTCAGTCCAGTGATAAACACAACTGAGAATTTTGTTTGACATAGCAATTCAAAAACAAAAACAGATGGTGAAGTTTGATATGGAAACTGCTATTTTATATAGAGAAACCGAAGAAAACATCTTTATGAAGGTTCCCGAAGGATATAATGTTACAAATAAAATAAGTAAACTCGAAAAGTCATTATATGGTCTAAAACAGGCACCTTTGTAATGAAACCAACGTTTCACAAACTTCCTGAAAAGTAATGCACTGAAAGCAATCAAAAGCGAACAATGTATATCCAGAAATGATGAAGGCACATAGATTCTAGCTATTTACGTAGTTGACGGCATTTTACTTGGAAATAATTTGAAAGAAATGAAGGACTTATTGTCAAAATTGAAAGAAGTATTCGAAATGGTCATCAGTTATGAAATGGGCAGTTTTTTGGGAATGAAAATCGAAATATTTCCAGATTACATCAAAATATACCAGAATGATTATTCTAGACGAATTCTGGAAACATGTGGAAAGTATGAAGCAAAACCTGTCATGACTCCTTTATTGCCTGATGACAAAAATTTAGAAAAAGTTCGTGTGGTCAATTTTCCATAACGAGAAGCGATAGGAAGCATACTATATTTATCAAACAAGACCCGAATGGACGTGGCATTGGCAATGGAAGCAGATATCTTGAGAATCCTTCAGTGTCAGATGTAACGAATGTCGACCGAATTTTCAGATATCTGAGAGGAATATGGATTTTGTCATTAAATTTAGAAGGGAAGGTGTACTCAAAGTCCATGCATATTGTGATGCAGATTTCGCTGGTGATCTACAATCGAAAAAGTACTACTGGTTATGTCATAATGTTTTGTGGTTGACCTATCAGTTGGTGTTCGAGAAAGCAACCAGTTACCGCACTTTTTACTACAGAAGCAGAGTATATAGCAGCAGCTGAATGTTGTGAAGAACTTGTATACATAAAAACTTTGGTTGAAGAATTGATTTCGGAAAAATTTACAGTGACACTACACGAGGATAATCAAAGTCAATCAAACTTATTAAAAACGGAGTTATCAATCGAAGAAGCAAACACATAGACGTCAGATACCATTTTATTCACGAGAAAGTGTCTGACGGATTGATCAAAATTGTGTACTGTCCAACCGAGGAGCAACTGGCGGACATATTCACAAAACCCCTGCAATCTTCGAAGTTTATGAATCATAAAAATATTTTGGTTTCCTGATTTGTTTCGATTTTACTTGATTTGATATTCGAAAACTAGAAAAAGAATATTGTGGAATCAAGGGAAGTTGTTGAGAAGTGATTTCGCATAACATATTTTTCTAGTAGTTTTTAAAACAATTGTATTAGGTTTTGTTATGTATTACTATGTAAATAAAAACATGTAGTTGTTTCCAATGAAAAGTTTAAAGAAAGAGTATTGGTGTTCTTCATCACAAGTTTATTGAACCATAAAAACCAAGTTTGACAGATTGAAATCACACCCTCAATTCAGTTGCTCTTCTGCACCTGTACAGATACCCTTGAATTTACATTTCTTTGTGGAAGGTAAAATCTCCCCCAAAAAAAAAACAGTTTTTTGCACAATTTCAAACGTGTAATCACCACATAGAATCCTGCATTTTTGGTATATAACTTGTTAAAAACTACTACCCCAAAAAGATATTCTGACTGAAATAAGAGCGAATGATACTTTTTTATTATGATGAAGTTATGAAAAGTAACTTCAAAACATCTTAAGTTTTTCCCTTGTTGAAAACACTCCTTGAGAAGTTTATGGAATTAAACATTTGCCACCTGCTTATTTTTCTCCTTGTTCAGGATCCTAGACATAGATTGTTATTTTCTGTTTGATTTCGATGGACATTTCGTTTTAATCCTTAGAACTGGATTTGGTCCCTGTTCGCTCGAAATGAACTTTACTTCTGGTCTTCCTGTTATCTGATTTCCTTTTGAGATAAAATCAATAACTTTTAAATACCTGACCGGTTATTGGGACATGTTGGACTTCAATGCTGGCGTTGCTAATGATCCACGACGACGTTGATATTGGAAGTTTTTTGGAGATATCGAATTGTAATGCGAAAGCATAAATCGTATCAGTTTTCGGTAGTTCTATGAAAACGCTCTTGCCGGATGAGATGTTACTTGAGATTTAAAAATAAAAAAAAAAATGTTATTACGTATCTCCCAGGCTTTCGGAGAAAACCCCTCAGGAGCAGAGCTTTGCGAGCAAGGGAGACCGGGACCTACAGCTCAAAAAGTGGAATCCGAACCACTTTAGCTCCGTGATGGCGGTGGGGATCGAACCCGGGCTGCCTGGGTGGGAGCAAAAAATAAATAAATAAATAAATAGAGGTTTATTTTCCATCGTAACTGATTACAATTCACAGCTAAAGACATGTCATTTCATCTTAATCACATTACCCAACCCAGGGGGGATAGGAAAGGGGTGAGAAGAAGGGCGCAGAAGTAGCAACTCTCCTGCCCTCGATCAGGAGAACAGGAGAGCGCCCTGCCAAACCGAACTTGGAACCTCCAAAACCCAAATAGCACAAAGCGATCCCTGGAATGTACTGAGGCCATCTATCTAGGATTTGGAAATATCCCTAGGATATAGTCATTTTGTACTGAGGATATCCTCGGGATATATGAATGAGACTGTTTTCTATACCCCCAGGTTAACCCAGGGTTGTACTTTCCTATATCCTAGGGATGTGTAGAGGTCAATATCAGGAACATCCTGATGATAATCATAGGTCTACAGAACATATACAACCTGAGGCTGACCTCCGGTTTTAGCTAGGTGCTCCACAAAATATTCCAGGGATTGAATGTTGGGAAATCTAGCTGTACTAGATATTTTGTGTTAAAATACTTTTAAAAAAAGTTATAGTATTGGCAAATTTAAATTGTAGAAAGACTTTAAATGGAAAATAACAAAAATCAACAGAAATTAGGATATTTTCAGGATTTTTTTATTATTTTTTAGAAAGGGTGTAGCTAGAATATTGATACTTTTACTCTTGAGAGTGTGACAGTTAAAAAAATATATATTTCCACAATTTGAATGTTTCTCTTTCAATATGAATAATAAATAGCAATCAAATAATTTGAAATTTTTTTCTAGATTTTACAAAAATGAGTACCTAAACCATTTGCAGAAAAAAAATGGGGAATAGTGTAGGTATAAGTTTTAATGAAAGAAGAAAATAGTGTAGGAATAACTTTTAATGAAAAAAGAAAACTTAAAATGAATATATAATGCTAAATTCATTCTCAACTTCACATGTTTTTGTCCTGTTTCTACTGAAGCACCCTTTTTCATCAGTCTATCCTTAGAATGTCGCAACCAGCTTTTTATGCCCATTTCAATGTTTTTCTCTGTTGTTGAAATTTTTATTCTTCATTATTGCTTCTGAAAAAACAAAAATTAATTTAGAAAACCCCTCACTCTCAAGCCAGTTTGTGAATTTGAAAAACCCAGTTACTTTGCTCACCGATTGTTGCTTTGACAAATAAAGAATTTAATAGGCTTCTTTCCCTTCAACCCATGCATAGACTTATGCCATGCACTCGCCACAGATTATAAATATATAATATGCCACCAACGCTGAACTAGAGATTAGTATACAATAAACACAAACTACTTAAAAACACCGGCAACTAAACAATAAACAACAAACCGTCTGGCCCATAGTCATCCACCATTAAACTCACAACACTAGATTCTTCTTCTTCTTCTCCTCCTTCTTCCTTATGTCAGACGTTCACGAAGCACCGGGTGACACCGGATTGATTGCCAAGGGCCGAACTCGTAGAGATATGTTTTCTGATAATCATTTTTTTCACGTCGATGAAAGTGAATTAAATTCTAGAGGAAAATTTTAATTTTCTCCTACCAATAGCCCAAATCAATAACCATGGGATATATTCCAATGTTATCCCAGGAATATAGAAAATTATGATTATATTTGCGTCCACATATATTAACCTCATTCTATATACTAAGGATATACATTCAGCGTTATCCAAGGGATATATACCGTGGGTTTAGCCAGGGCTACCATGTTGAATGTGGAAAACCATAGGATATCCCAAGGATATACAGGAGGGTTATCCCATTATGGGTTAGCCGGGATCATACTGGGATATCCCAAGGAGATAGTGTGCTATGTGGGAAGGGAGGGTGCCGTTGCCCGGCCACGCTGCTGGTAACGTGGGGCCAGACATTTCATTACCTGCAGTGATATTCTGTAAGATACACGCCTCCTGCATAGCTAATGCGTGTAGTTAATTTTATTCAATGTAGAAAATGCTAGCAGATGTTTTTGAGGCTGGTTATTTCGATGTCAATCCCGGAAAAGGCTGAGGCAAAAAACCGGGTCGAGGTACTTCGCGTTTTAGGTATTCCTTTCGTCTGGGTTCCCTAAGGAACCGGTTCTTCCATTCGTTCTTGGAACATTTCCAACGCTTGATAAATGAGCCCGCCGTGTTTGCGGGGCTCATTATCGAACACTCTGAGCTTTGTAATGTCCTTGATGAGAGGACTTTTATCGATGTAGTATTTATAAAACTTGTATGACAAGTTTCTAATATATGTCGGAACCGAGTCGACGCCAGCAAGCTCCCTAAGAGTTTCCAATCGAACGTATCTTCAGCTGTTGGTTATAATTCGGAGTACTTTATTTTGCATCCTATCTAACCTCAACAAAGGGGTAATTTTTAGGCTGCAAAATACTGGACAAGCGTAAGTCATTGATGGTCTGA
The DNA here is from genome assembly GCA_958298965.1 of Chrysolina haemoptera. Lineage (NCBI taxonomy): Eukaryota > Metazoa > Arthropoda > Insecta > Coleoptera > Chrysomelidae > Chrysolina > Chrysolina haemoptera. Next base: position 13,963,473 of record OY282594.1, read on the forward strand.
TGATTTGTTTATATAATAGAAGTTTGTTTTTGATACTTAATTTGGAGCTTCTGGCTATCAGAGGGAAGGTGCGCTTAAGTGTATGTTGGGTTGCATATAATCAAATCGTTGATTAATAGAAAATCATTCATTAACAGAGGCCATTAATCAACGATTTTGAGTGCGTTAAAATACATCATAAATGAACGGTCGACGGAAATAATCATTAAACAACTACTTATTTTCGGGTTAATATAAAAAACTTCTTGTATAAGAAAACGAATATTTCAATTTCCAAGAAAATTATTTTGTTTGAATTTTTTTTTCCGAATTGAAGCAATTAAAAAACGGATTGTTGTATGAAACATAATGTACCAATAAATAGGAAGAATTTTCGTTTTTGAAATAGTCAAAAATCTTCGAAAATTTTTATGAAATTTTATGAAATCGCTTTCAGTTACCTTTGTTTGGGAAGCACTGGTTTTATTCTCCAGGCCACAGCGTGTCTGCCCGCTAGCAGTGTTTTAGCGCGTTTTGCGCAGGCTGAAGACCTCTTATCAGTGTTTACCGAAAAAAGTCATTACAATTTCTCCTCGACTCATTCGAGGAAGGGATATCGACGTAGCTGTTAATTCGTCGGACGAGGTAGTAGGGGAGGCGTATAGTAGTGCGTCTCACTATGGTATTATCATATCATTACGTTCCTTGTTGCTCGCGTTGATTTACGTCTATACCCCAGATAAACAGCTTCCGATACTGTATTATATCAAACTTTATTGGCAAAATGCTCTCATTACCATAATGAAAATGAATTGGATACCCATTCTGAATACTAATAGTCAATAATAATAAATATTGCTACTTTGATTTACGAAAATTCATAGATTAAACTCATATTTTGGTTATTAGATGAAAAAAAATTACAGTGATAGAGTTGCTGTAACTATATAAAATTTAATTTTGCATATTTTCAGGTAATCGTCAAGGACAATTGGGACTTGGTGGCGCGCATGTAGTGTTTCGCTTGCTATGCCACGTTACGTGTGTTCGAATCACCGCACCGTTACTGGCCTCGTACATGACATCACACGTTGAAAGGTAAGGGTGCATCTTCCCTAGCTCGCACAAGTCTCTCGAAGAATCCTGAGGGTTTTCCGTAAAGGAGCAGCCGGTTCATGGAAATGAAGATTTAACAATTTTAACAACTATGCAGTTTTGTTCGCGAAGGAGTTTGGTTTTTCAGCTGGTATATTCCAACAGTTGGGAGAAATGATCGCATACAAAAACTCACTACAGTTACAAATGTGAAATTCAGAAAAAAACTGGTTTTGGCTAAGCATTGGTTAATTTTGTTATTTCGGATGTACCTATTCAGAGATTTAGCAATTTGACATACATTTTGAATAGGCATTGTTTGAGTTTCAGTAAAAGTGAAAAGTATCAGATGATCATGAATTTTCGAAATTGTCAAGTGTCAGTCACACAGAAGAAAGTTTATAGATAAATTTAAACCTTGTATTGATTAAATGTGGTGGTTTAACAAAAACATTACAATACGTTACAAAATGCAAAATTTTGCACGTTTTCAAATTTGTTATTGTATTCCTACGATTCTCAAGACTGATTCGAATGTAATAGTATCATGAGAGACATGTTTCAAGTTATATATTGAAATATATATATTGACTTTCTGAAAAGGATCCTTCGATTAGTTTCATTGATAGTTGTTTTCTCGAAAGTAGAACAATCCAGATATTGCAATTCACTAAACCAAAGATGAAGATTAAGTTAATTCTAATTTTAATATACATTTTGACAATGAAAACCTCAAAATTTTATTGATTTCGAATTTTAGTAACTGATTGACCATGGTGTACTGGCATTACAATGAACTGAATGGTTTTCTATATACTTTATGAAGATATTGATATTGTACTCGTATACACTCCCACTATGAACACCTATTCAAAGTAGTAGCGGTCATCAAAAGAACGTTATGTTGGATTGGGTTACCCAATTAGAAAAAAAGTGTCTTTATTATAAAGTTCTTTTATTGCACAGCCATTCGTGATGTGTATCTAAGTAGGCCGTCAATGTCAGATGGGTTTTTAGAAAAACAATTCAGTGACACTTGACAGCATCATATCAGCCCAAATACTCAGCGGAATTGACCGTTAACTGATTGAACTGATACTCAGTCATGAGATAATATTGATGGAATACAGGATTCAAAAATAAATGAATTCTCTAGATATTGAAATGATCGTTACGGGAATGTAAATTATGGATGTACGACTACGAAATAACAATAAATATGATTGGGGTTGAAAAGGGGGAACATTCTCCATGAAAATTGAAAAATGAAAAATGTGACTTATTTGTAATATCTAACAGAAAACAACTACTTCCCCGGCACAAGCCACGCTGGACATTGAACTACATCTGATAGATATTGTGAAAAGACTCTAACTGAAAAGGAAAGAAAAAATCTGAAAGTGAAAATTTGCATTTTCATTCAGATAGCTGACTTTTTTAATTCTTTCTAGTTTTCCTTGAACAAATCATTAAATAAATTAGAAAAGGAGAATGTTATTAAAAAATTATCACTCACAGAAATCGTTCATTTCATTGAAGCAAGGTTCGCTTCTCTCGCATTTAATCCCCAATACATTTTGGTCGACAAAAATCTATTTCGCTTTGCCAAGCTCTTCAGGAGGATTGATATAGGATTGAAATAAAACAGGCTCTTCAGAAGCATACACATCAGGGATGGATATGAGAGAAACATTTCTTCTGCGGTGACACTTTGAAAATTATTTTTTGACATAGACCTGTCATGAGCATTTTGATTTTAGTTCGAAAATATGAATAGGAAATTCATAATAGTTATTTATGATACAAGTGTTAAAAGTGGCATTTTATTTTGTGAGTGGGGAATATTGCGAAACGAGCGTTAGCGAGTGGAGCAACCCCACGAGCAAAATAAAATCACTTTTAACAAATGTATCATACAAAATTTTTTGTTCAACAGTTACTGCTAGTAAGAAAAAAACAAAAAAAAAATAAGATCCATAAGGATTCGAACACACGATCTTTGGATTACAAGGCTGACTGACAGATACTTCAAATATAATAAACCCCAACGCACTTTATTTATGAATGTCATTATTTGTCAGTGATGAAGGACATTCTACAGTTGGACTAAATACTACTTCGTTTGTAACTTCAAAAGGAATTAGTATTATCAATTGCGCAAACGACCAAATACATGTGTGAACTTTTATAAACGATTCCTCTTGAGTAGGTGTTCTGATTATAATATCTGATTGAAGTGTTTCTATTAGAGAGATCTATATTACTGAGTATCCATCATCTCATCTGTCATTTTACTTTTAACACTAGTGTTAAAAGTACTTTTAACACTAGTGTTAAAAGTGATTTTGTGAAAACGTCAGTTTTTAGTTCATGTGTCAATGAATTAAAAACGTAATTTTTAATGTCAGTTGTACAAAAAATCTTTTGTGGAGGTATTCATGAACATGAATACCTCCCAAGAGGTTATCTTGAACGATGGAAAATAGCGACTAAAGTTTGTCTTTCAGTCGCAGATGATTCCACAAAAGATTTTATGAATTTCCTATTCATATTTTCGAACTAAAATGATTGGGGTATTTATCGCCAATAAAAATATACTGTGTGTACTTGGCAACAACTGTTGTGTCTTGAGTCAACGGAAGGGTTGAAAACTGGTTGTTCAATTTTTATATTGATCTGTCAATATTAAACCGTTTTGTGATGAGCTGAATGAACACATCATTAACGTATCTCACCATACCTTGGGCAACTAGCCAAGGTTTTGTCTCATCCATCTATCTTTCAAGTCAACTGATGAACACATTGGCCATGGAATAAGTAGATCATTTAGACTTTCACAGTGTCCTCTCGATCATTTTGCACTCCCAATATTGCATTAGACAACATTCTCTTCCGTTATTTGAACTGAGTCAATTTCCTCTCAGATCATTTGCTCTCATGTAACTTCTTCTTACTCGCAGGCTTTTCAACTCATGCAGTGGATTGTACATCTATTAGAAAGTAACACCTCCACGGCACCTCCCTGGTAGCCGAACTTCCGAGACCTTCCTGAGTGTCTTTCCAGAACGTTCTAGAACCTTCCGGGGCCTCTGCTCTGGTTCATTCCACGGAGATCTCGAATTTTTTTAACTTTCCAGAAGCTTTGAGAACATTCTAGAATTTTTTTAACAATCAAGAACTTTTCTGATTGTTGTACCTCCACGCCTTCTTTCTGCTGGCCGATCTTTCAAGTATTACTTGGGTGTTTTTATTACATTCTAGACATTTCCAGAGCTTCTGTTATGGTTCACTCTAAGAGTTTCTCGAATTTGCCAGAATTTTATTCAGACAGTCAATCTTATATTTTTACTCCATCTCTGATAGTCCTCCACGAATTTCCGAAAACTTTACTATAGTGTTATTTCAACATGTTCTAGAACCTTCTGGAGCTTCTGTTCTGGTTTTTTCTACGGAGATCTCGATTTTTTTTTTATTTTTCCAGAAGCTTTGGGAACATTCTAGAAGAAGAAAAGTGGAATGAATCATGTGGACAGTCGCCTCGAGATAAAATTTATATTGAAGGGGAGTTTATGTTCAATGTCACCAAAATTAACCCTACCCGCAACACCAGTAGAATTATTGGTATTTGCTTCGAGTGTTTACGTGAAGTTAGTTTGTTTGTTTGGTTAGAAAAGCCTAGAAAATTAATCCCCACAATATGCAATTGTTCAATTTCCTCGCACTCTAAAAAAGTACTCATAATGAAATTTATTTGTCTAATTCCTTCGCGTCCAAGTTTTCACGTTAGGATAGTTGTTTCTAGTAAGAACAGTCTGAAAAATTGTTCATCACAATTTTTTTTTTCTAAGACAGTTCGTGAACAAAGTGTTTGTATCATAATTTTCTTCAGAAAACCCAGTCTCTACTGAGACCGGTTCGGAACTCCTTTTTCCAAAGGTCCCTGCTCGGGCGCCATGTCAGTAAATGGGGGTCTAGAGTAGTAAGAAGAGAAAATTTATGATAGAAAATCATCGAATATTCCAGACGGCATAGTGACCGTTCTAGAATCCGAATAATTTCGACGCAATTTATTCATTGGTGTTTGCTAATCTTGGCAGTGTAACAAAATAATTCGTAAACAAGTAGAAGATTCGACAAGCAAAATAAGAGTGGAGAGTGTCCAATTTTGTGACCTAAATATTCCGAAATATTTCGACAAGAAGATCTACAGCTGGCATCATTTTGTTGGGAAAGAGCCCCAGCTTTCTTATAGGAGGGATTGAAAACAAAACTAAAATCCGTCCAGAAAGAATTCGTACATCCATCTCTGTATTGTCTTAGTTCTTTTCAGAACCAAAGCAAATTGAGCTTTTTTTTAGAGCGACTCGTAAAAGAATTCGTTCAACATTGTGTTGGCCTTCACTGAGAGTGGAAGCAGTGGTGCCCTTTGCAGAAAGTCCCGGTCAGCTTAGCTGTTTTTTAAATTATTCATTTTTCATTTCACGAATATTATTTGTGAATATTTTTTAAGATAGAGTAGGGAACCTAGGAGTTTACATATTGATACCTACCATATCGATTCCCTTGTCGTGAGAGACATGGAGAAGCAACTTTGCTCGAGAACGTGGCCTAACCCTGAGCTGGCCGAAGAACAACCCGGTGTACATCAGAATAATAATTTTTCTAATTTGTCTACACCACATTCTCGGCAGTGGACCGGGCCATGGAGAGGGACGTACGGTTTTCCATGGAAGTAGCTTCATGTTGTCCAAATGAGCAGTTATTTAACTGAAATATTGAAAATCACTTCTGAACTCATGTTGGGCAGTGGATCTAGCAGACTTTTTCATGGACCCCTTCAATGAGGTTGTCTACTTCTTCATAATAGTAGAATTTGTCCAGAAAATCCACTCAAAATATTAAGAGGTGGCCGCGACGTATTGAATGGTCATTTCAAAGCTCATCACAATATCATCCTGATCAAACATGAGGATATTATAAATGGAGAAAATGATATGAGAATTACAAATTCATCATTCAATTTTTATTTGCTGTCTTTACAGTTGGAACATATCATATTACCAAGTAGAAAGTTAAGGGTTGCATCTTTCCTAGCTCGCAGGAGTCTCTCGAAGTCTTCTGAGGGTTGGTCGTGAGGGGGCAGCCAGTTGATGAGAATAACACTTAAACATACAATTATGTTCCAGTTTAAGGTTTGAAAATATAGTGAGATGAATTTCAATTCACAGAAACGAATCAGTTCTCCATCCCAAGTACTTCTGAAACAGAAGAATGCATTTTTCAGAAGCGAGTGAAACACAATTATAGTTATAATAGAACTTCAACAACATGGTAATGGCAATAGAAAATATGGATACTATCTTAGCTAAGTTTTAACTATTGATTGAAAGTTTGATTTTGTGCAGGAAATCCAATTCTTGACATGATTTTTTGGGTTTATGACCTTCCACAATCTGAAAATGAAAAAAAATTTAATCCAAAGAAATCTGTACAAGTGTAGAAGGGCAAATTAATTGATTTGCCCGATAAGTTACTGCGTTTACAAGACTGCTGTCTTGAAAGAAATTAATTTTTGTCAGTAACGTACCCTACACTGAATTAGCCTATCTGAAAAAATGAGATCGAATTAACAAAGAATATTTCTCTTTTTTGAAAATTGTTGACGTTTCGGAGGCTGTATCTGCCTCCGTTATCAAAACTTCTTGGAAAGACGCTGAAGAATCTGAATTTGAATTGCGGTTTTGGAAATAAGATCTTTCTTTGACAGAGTCAAATGAAATCTGTCATATATTCTTTCGATTGACATTTGGTATCTTGATAGATAGGGTGTTCGGTATCAATCAATCAATCACCATTCTATTAGTTCTTATTTCATCTCTGAGGAGAGGTAACCAGGTGCGGTAATTTCGATGAAATTGGTTGAGAATCAGTTGTTCGATAAAAGAATGCACGCAGTTTCCTTTAACTTTCTTTTTTCTTGATTTGATTCTCTCAATAAAATTTTGGTATTATTCCATTCCATCATATGATCGCCATCAGATGTTAGAATATGTTCGGATATTTTCGAACCCGTTATTTTGCGATTTCTACACTTGTACAGATTTCTTTGGATTAATTTTTTTTTTCATTTTCAGATTGTGGAAGGTCATAAACCCAAAAAATCATGTCAATAATTGAATATGAATGTATTAAAACAAGAGCAATGATAATCACTATTGAATTCAAATACAGCCAAATACACTTTGAATATATCAATCCCAACATTGATGATGGAATAATTGAAATAGTGAACTCAACTAGATATCTGAGATTCCAGATGGATAACACTTCATCGTTTGAAATAATTCATGAAAAAAAAATCTAAAATATTATTCTTCATTTCTAGAATTGCCAATAATCTGTCAGTCGAGTCAGGAATCACAATAATTCTCAATCTGAATGAATTTTCTCAACCACAAAAACTCCAGAATAGTGGCTTGTGGATCATTTTGAAGTGCGTCAGGGATATTTCTATCAATAGTATGCATGCACCATGATATTCGCATAAAAATATTCAACAATTCAGAACCATCTTATTTCAAACAGTACATTGTTTCACTACCACTTCACTCGTAGTAATAATAATCTATACATAAACACAACAAATAAAAAACACCATAAACTCTTTGTTCTTCAATAGAATACCAAATATAATCCAAAGTATCCCATGTCTCATAATCTCCAAAATCGAACTGAAAAAAATTGTTTCAGATGTACAGGTATGACACTTATCATTTATACTTCTAGGAGATTTGTATATAACGATGTCCTAATATGATCTATCGAAATGATAATTCAAAAAGAAGTACTATCATTCGAAATTACAGATTAGGAGGCGAATGAAACTTTTTTACTGAACTTATCATTTCGTAAGTGCAGTTTTGAATTTCAATAATTCTCCTCGATACTGAATACTGAATGAAATATAACAGGCATGAATAAAACTGACCACCAATTATATGTGTGTAAACCTACCATAAATTGTCTTTATTTTACACGAATCTCCTCGCTCTACGATCCCTCGTACGCGGTTTCCAGATTTAACGCTGAAAGAGACGACAAAAAATGCAAACCTGCCGTACATGCAACCGACCGTTCATACATCAAAATGAAACAGACACAAAAGGCAGAAAACTACACGTTCTTTTTGCACTCTCCTGCAGGCACTATCTAGTGTTTATCAGATCACCATTACTTTGACATAACGGATACTGCAGTAGCCCTATTGTTTGCACTCGCTTTTGTTCTGAGTGATTTAAACGGATATATATAATATCAAAGATCAAGTAAGCCCTTAACTTCATTCAAACCCTGGAGCAATGCGGATCAAATTTCGCTTTGACTCTGGAAAATAGCAATAGAGTAGGTATATGATTGCAGTCAGTATCTACTGTGGCTTCACTGAGATTCTGAAGAGTAGTTCCATCCCTCTCTGTAAGTTATACATAAAAAAACCTTATTTGGTCACCATTTATTGGGTAATATGTTAAATCGTTTACGGCAAATAATGATATTACCCCGTCTTTCTGCCGCCTACTCTACGCGGCATTAGTTAATTATTTTTTTTGTGGCGGGAATTGACGCAGTGATAGCGCCGTTGCTTCGTGATCGAAAGGTCGCTGGTTCGATCCCCAGGCAGGGCAGGATTTTTTCAGTTTCATATGTAAATCTGAGTGATTGAACCCACGATTCACTGTTGCGTTAATAATTAACAGTGCTGCTCCTTAGGTGGCGTATGGAGTTAGTAACAAAGCCTAGCCTGAGCACTTGTATGAATTAGATTTTTGTTGTGATGTCCTTGTGTGGGGGATGTAGTATTGCCTAGAGTAAGACAGCTGCATTCCCTCGACAAAAAATATAACTTGATTATGGGTATATTTCACATATTAGTTCACTGACCCAACCAATGGATGAGAGAGAGAGAGAGAGATATTTTTTTCTTCCTTAACGAGTATTCTCGTCAGGATATGCAAAATGTGCCATGAGTTCTGTCTGGAGCGTCAAACTCCATGATTTTGGATGTCGAGGGGAATACGTCAGTTATATTGGCTTGTGTTTGCCGATTATTGGGCATATTCTGTATATCCCGGGGCATATAATGCCACACAGATCTCTCGTCCATGGGTGTAGGCTTAAGTTTGACAAGCTGACAGTACCAAAGTTAAAAACTCCTTTATGAAAATCCTCTCACTTCAGTTCATTGGCTTCTGTTTGCCTGAGGGTGGGTACTGAGTACGTTTCCATGAATTCCATGAATTCCATGACGAACACAATATCACCCGTAGCGTGTCGTAGATATTGGAATAACATGCGTAGCTCCGAGTTATATCTGGGGAACTACGCTGAAACTGTATAGGCTGACAGAAAATGCATTATAGTTTTTGGGGGCTCACGGCAGGTCCTGCATTCAGTGTCCTGAGTATCTATACCTGTCATGAAACTGAAGTGGACTAAGATGGTGAAGGCAAAGCCTTCGATATTATTATTACGCTGTACGCTTTAAATCAAATGATTTAGATACTGAAAATGCAAGGACGTTTTATAATTTTATAAAAAGATTTATAATTTCATTTATCCAACACATGACAGTTCCGGAACATCTTTAAATATGTTCTTCAACAGCAGATTTGTTGTTACTCGAATATCGCAATTATTTTGGAATTTATTCACAAAAATAAGAATTCAACTTAGACACTCTGTATTGTAGACATGAATAACTGGCCGACATATGTTTATGGAAACTTTTTCTTATTTTGACGTCAGCAACATGCTCATAAATTTCCTACACGTACTTAAGAAACACTCTATATATAGTAGTTTGTAATTAGGTAAAAAGAAAGAAAGTACCTATTAATTATAAACTGGTTACAAATGATAAACAGGTAGTTTTCTGAGAGATTCAAATTATTCAATTCACCTTATAGATGAAAACCATATTTTTGATAAAAAATTTGTAATTTTGCATCCAGAAAGAAAAGGCTTAAAACTTAATTTCTTGAAAGCACTTGAGATCAACAAAAGAAAAAAATCCAATAATTTATTAAATGACCAGTTAGATGTTAACCTTTCACCACTCCTTAACCTCTTCAACAATTAAGTAATAATATTCATGTTGAAAAGGGGAACATTCTCCATGAAAATTGAAAAATGAAAAATGTGACTTATTTGTGATATCTAACAGAAAACAACTACTTCCCCGGCACAAACCACGCTGGACATTGAGCTACATCTGATAGATATTGTGAAAAGACTAACTGAAAAGGAAAGAAAAAATCTGAAAGTGAAAATTTGCATTTTCATTCAGATAGCTGACTTTTTTAATTCTTTCTAGTTTTCCTTGAACAAATCATTAAATAAATTAGATAAGGAGAATGTTATTAAAAAAAAAAATTTCACTCACAAAAATCGTTCATTTCATTGAAGCAAGGTTCGCTTCTCTCGCATTTAATCCCCAATACATTTTGGTCGACAAAAATCTATTTCGCTTTGCGAAGCTCTTCAGGAGGATTGATATAGGATTGAAATAAAACAGGCTCTTCAGAAGCATACACCTCAGGGATGGATATGAGAGAAACATTTCTTCTGCGGTGACACTTTGAAAATTATTTTTTGACAGGTACAGGTCACTTATTCAAAAATTACATACAAGTTATTTAATGAGGTCTAAAACTTGATATTCATATATTATACGATCTAGTTACCGCACTACGTACTTTACTCAAATATAGAAACCTAAGAGAGACCAACTGGGAAAGATACGCAGCTTCACTCAGTGAATCTCTCGAGAGGCCCGTGACTGAAATACGAGAGAGGGAGAGTCTTGAGATGGCAGTAGACGAAGTGGGCAAGGCAATAGTCGAAGCCTACGAGGAAAGCTGTCCTGAGAAAAAAAGGCTCAAAATGAACCGGTGTGGTGAAATGAGCATCTAGAAACCCTCGGAGGTAGGCAGCAGAAATATGCCAATTTTTATTTGGCGTTTGAGCCCGAACTGTCGGATTCAGTATTCTAAAAAAAGGTTGAAATTGAAGAAATCAAAACTACCCCAAAACTTTCTCGCCAGTGGTCTTTTTGAATACAAAGGACATGGCACTGGATACATGTATTCCTGGGCTCGATAGATTTTTTTGATTTTTTGATATATCGTTCTACAGGTCAAAACAAGCAACTTTCTTCATTAGACTTTTCTTCTGGCTCTACAGCGTGAGCTACAAAAATGGGTTGATTGTCTAACGGTAATTATGGAATTTTTTTTCTGCAAATGGATTTTTCTTGATTTTTGAGTATAATATCATGTGAAAAATATCAATTTCCTTTGATAATATCAATTATGGTGTACATTACTTCAGGACGAGGCAGAAAACGCGATTTTTCTGAAACTCGTTTATTGACTTCTCGCCCAATTGTGGGCTTTTCTTGGTGAGTTTTTTCGAATTTCGACAATAAGGTTATTTGGCTATGCTACAATGATGATGTTCATGAACACATGCGCTTGCAGCTGCGTCAACACTTTGAATAATCGTTTTCTTGTGAGAATATCAAGATTGCATTTATTCAAAAATTGCATTCCCTTCAGAAGGTTTGAAAAAATACCTCTTCAGGATAACCCATCGGGATCCCTACGGTTAAAAGATCAACTGTCAAAAGAAATCTACTAGTAATAAAAATTATTAATGTTTTTTGCCTAACCATGTAGATACTTTGGGGAATGTTATTTGAAAAGTTCAATCGATGTATTCATAGCTTTCATATCAACAGAAATAAATAAGTAATCTCCCATAATTCAATATAGGTATTTGAGAATTCGTCTTTTTGGAGTCACCCTGTAGCGTCACACAAAAAGAGTAGACGAAACGTGATTTTTATTCTCTGTGAAAAATAAAACTCAGATATCAATAAGAAATCCACTATCCCATCATATTCCATTAATCAACCACCTTATTTTTTGCTCACTGTGTAGAAACGTTGTGAAATGTATTTAGAACAGTTCGTTGGGTTCATCTACACAATATGCCTCAAGAAATTCAACGAAAAGTCCACAATTTGGCGAGAAGTCAATAAACGAGTTTGAGTTTTCTGCCTCCTCTTGTAGTAATGTACACCATAATTCATATAATCAAAGGAAATTGATATCTTTCACATGAATCAAGCTGTAGAGCCAGAAAAAAAGTCTGATGAAAAAATTTGCTTGTTTTGACCTGTAGAATGATATACCTATCCAAAAATCAAAAAAATTGATCGAGCCCCAGGAATACTTATATCCAGTGCCATGTCCAAATAAATATGTTTGTACTTTTACTGATTATCGTTGTTTGTTTGAGAAAGCTATAGTAATAGCGAAACGCGTCACATATTACAAGAAGTAATTTATTGTGGTTATTTAAAAAACGAGTGTTTTTTATTTAATTCCTAGTAAGGATATACTACTATCGGAAGTCGCCCGGTATACCAAAATTGGTTACAGAATATTGCTATTCTTATACAGTTCTGGTAATAGTGGACGTTTGCATCTAAAGCCCTACATCTTCCAAGGTAACTACTTGCTGAGTTTTCAGTAGTTGATGTGTTCACAATTTCAAGTCTCCTTTTACTTTCGATTGGTTACAGACTATACATTTTTTCAATCGTCCACTTTTCTATCTTTGACATAGGTGCCGATTTTACCCTCTTTTTCTAAACTCAGCTCTTTTTCTTGTAAGCCGTTAGATAGTGACAGATTTAGGAGCCCCATTTTCGCATACAAGCCTCGAATAGTGTCGAAAAGTACATCAATTTTGAGTAACATGGAGAGAAATTTACGAGTAGCTCCTGGGGATGACATAAAAAATTCGATTTTTCAGAATAGTGTTTATGTGTTTCCCTAGTGTTCCTAACTATGGTACGAAATTACAGAGGATGATTGGTTAGGTCGTTTTAAAAAAAAGTTTCTATGAACATATGTCCGGAGTTGCTTCGTTTCTTGAATACAGGGCGTTGAAGTTTTTTTTTAAACTCGTACAGGTCTTTCGAGGACAGAAAAACTAATACTGCCCCCTAGAACTGTTTAATTATATGTATGTGTGAGATTATTCGTAGAGTTTTCTACCATAACTACTTTTCAGTGCTCTATAACTCTTATAGCCCAAATTATATTTATTTAGGTTTTTTCCAAATTGGCGTAGTAACTGTTTATCGTCATCGACTTTTTCTCGTTTATTCATTTGACTTCAAAAGATCCAAGTGCTGTTTAGAACTTCATATTATTATTCTTCTCTCTCCATTCGAAACTGAAATTTGAAACTAAGGAGGATGTTGATGTCTAGTTGGAACAAATAAACGCAGAAAAATCGTATAAAGTATCAACTAGTACTCGTCAAAAGCATATTAATGGGTGTGCTGAACTTGCTCGAGACTTCGGCCTTCCACTTGAAAGAGTCGAGTTGTAATTCCACCTTCTAGATTTTCATGTCAGATTTGAAAGTTGAGTAGCCTTTCTTCATTCAAGAGGTCAGTCGGATATCGTAATCTCGCTGGAAAAATAATCGCTATTGAAATAATTATCATCATAAGTATATGAAATTACTGTCACAAAGACTGCAAAAAAAAACTAATGAAATAATAAGAAAGCCGAGCATATGTTTATAGAGTGACTGACGCAATATTCATAAAGGAAATACAACTAAATTATTGAATTATAATATATCGTCTGTGGCATATTGCTTAATCCTCATAGGTAGACATTTTCAACACGCTTATAATAGCTTCACTTGTATGTATGTAACGGAATTTTTGAACGTGATTTTCACCCATTTCCAGACGTCCGAATGATTCGAAATTTGGCATGTGTTCATAATAATTCCGGTCACAATGCAATATTATATCATTGTTATATTATATAAAGAAACAACATGGCGGCTGCAAGATGGCGAACGAGATTTGGGACAAAGGTCCGATTCGATTTAAAATTGGTATGTAAGGGTTTTCGGGGTCAGAACTTATGGCTTTTTTTTGGCAAAATTCATAATTTCAAAATGGCGGCTCCAAGATGGCGGACGCGAGTTTGGCGATTATGGTCAGATTCGATTTAAAATTGGTACGTGAACGATTTTCAGGTCGTAGATTTTGCATTTGTGTTTTCAAAATTCATGAATTTTAAATGGCAGCTCCAAGATGTCGGACGGAATTTGTCATTATGGACCGATTCGATTCAAAATTGGGTTGTGAGCGTTTCATGGGTCAGAGATTATAGTTTATGTGTCAAAAAACATGAATTTAAGATGACTGCCCAAGATGGTGGACGAGTTTGTGACTATGATCAGATTGGTTTCGGTTTTCGGTTTGGAAGATTTCGATTTTTTGATAAAAAAATTAAATAGAATCTAAAAAAACTAAAAAACTAAAAAATAATTGACAATGTAATTACGCAAATGTAAAAAAGCGTAGGGTGCCTTACAAAGTTCTCTTGACCTCTTGAACGAGCAGTATTGTTTAATTAAATTAAAAGATATGAGAATATAGATCGAAAATTTCCTCGCTTATTTTACATTTGAGTAATTATATTGTCAATAATTTTAAGTTTTTGGTCCATTTTGCAACTAAAGCGTGTTCTTCAGTTTTTTGAATAATTTTTTTTTAACTTGTTCATTTTTAATTGTTCCTTTCTTTTGCTACTACTAGGCAATTATTTTCAAAAAAAAAAATTTTCAGTTTCCACTTGAAACTATGTTTTTCTTTCATCTGATATATTAGTGAATTCATTCTTCAAATTTCAAATTTTTTGAAAAATCAACAACATGAAAAAACTTTCCCTTCATATATCTCCTGAAATTTTTGAGTGTTATTATTTTTCTCAAGGTCATTCAAAGTAGTTTTAATTTTTTTTCTAATAATCATTGGAAGACACATAGAAGGCCTGACAATTGGTTCAGCATTTTTTTTCAATACGATTCTGTATAATATCTTTTAATTCACTAATACTTGTAAACAAATCTCCATTAATTTTTGAAATTTTATTTATTTTACACTTCGCAACATTCATTACAATATCAAATTTTTTACCAAATTGAGATATATACAAGATTGCAAACTTATTAAATAATTATTTTCAACGAAAAACTCTCAATTTTTTTATACTGAAAGATTTCAGGTTTTCATTACCTATTTCTCTGAATTGTGACTTCAAACCATTCTCAAATCCACTTTGAACATGTACAAAAAAATTCATCCAAATATGTCCAACCCTTTAGGAGGAGTTCAATGTCGTACAAATGCACAGAAGAAAAATTCTACTGATTTGAAATTGGGTCTACCAGATTTTTCACACTTCAAAACTATCAGTTACTGAGTTTTTCACCTGACCAAACTTCTCCTCTTCATTCTCCATATCCTCCTCAATATTTTTTACCCTACATGTGGGTAAATTCAAAATTCCACACGCAAAAGCAGGATACTGACGTCTTCAATGTTTAATGCACCAAGTATATGAACATTTTTCATTTTGAGACAGGGTGACCCGGGGTAATGTTTGATTTGTGTAATTCTGGGATTATACCTAAGCAGGGAGCAGAGAAGTTCTAGACGAATAGGTAAAGTATACAAGGCGCTACGCTGGACATACCGGTACAGAAAGAAAAGGATCTAGCAGACTTCCTCTCTTGGAAGTGAAAGGATCACAAAAAAAGGATAGAACACTGACGTTGGTTAACGAGAGGGCAGGATACCCATCTCTGTTGTTCAACACACCCTCAAGGTGAAACAGCATTGGTTACGTAATAAAACGAACAGGAGTTGACTGCTCGGTGTGCTGCTGATACAATAGCTCAACTTAACAGAGACATGAGGGAATTCTAATCAGCTTGGCATACAAATTACTACTCTGGAATTGTATAAGAATATCGTAAGCTGACATTGAAATTAATCACTCCTCTGGGCAAAAGAGGGCACACTGGGGCCTTTTCTGAGGTCTTGTACCGAAGCTTCACCTGTCAACAACCCGTATTTGTCCAACTTTCGAGAAGTTTTGTGAATAAATGGGACCCAACTAGCTGGGAAGGGCTGTCCATAATGAAAGACTAGTTATCGCAGCACCCTTTTCTGTAAGTTTCAGATTCCTGGTTCGTGTGGATTCCGAGGAAAATTGGATTTTCCGGCAAAGTACATCAAATTCTACATGACAACCTCGGTATATATGGATAAATCATTTTCCCTATAAATATCCATCCGAAATTCAGGAGAGGCAGTTCGTCTGGGACCTTCTAGCTGGCAACAACTAAAACGGGAGATGAATCCTTCCTGGGTACGGGATCCGACCAAAAGATGGCGTCACCTACAAGATCGGATGAAACATCACCTGAACAAGGAAGTACAGGTCCGTAAGAATATGGTGCCAAGTATCCTGAAATCATTTTTTTATGCTTTTCAATTAACTTCTTTTCGAATTTTCAAATTCAGAGATTGTAAATGGGGAAATATCTACAATCACTAGTATTGAAAATTGTTTTATGATATATCCAGTGTGCATGGGTTTTGAAACATCGATTGCAGGAAAACTTATCCGTGTTATTTTTCCATCTGACGCTAAATTTTTGAACTAAGTATGTTTCCACCTACTGCAATGTTACCCTCATCCCAAAATGAATCCTCCCCCACTATTGGAAGTCAAAAAGACGTATAAAAATAAACCCACTATTTTGCTGTGCACAAATAATTCTAAAAGATGGGGAGGACGCGGACGGTATCGGGTTGGTTCCCATAGATGGCGTGCACCCAAAAAGATGAACCCTTGTGTCATGAACCTGGGAGAACTCCATAGTTGTAGTGGATGGCGGTCTTACTTGAAGCCTATTAGCACGATTGGCGACAAAATCTATTCTCATCGAACTTTTAAAACTATTCAGACTCTTATCCTTTGGAGACGTCGATTCCCAATAAATTATCAGATCCCAGGTATTTCCCTGAATTAGAGTTTTCTCTTCAGAATGAAATCGTTTCGATCATTCGTATTTTCAAATGAGATCTTTATAAGAATAAATTACAATACCAGAAGTTTAATGCTCGAAAATTGATAGATATGTATAAAAGAAATTTCAATAGATGACATTATGTTTATTCCGCATTTTATTTCTCTTCAGCTGACAGAACTTTGTATACTAAAAGAACCAAACAAAAAAAAGAAAAGAACACAACGTGGGGGAAATGCCTTGAAGCAAAGGGGGGTCTGGGTTGGGATCTGTTGTGCCGTAGAATTCTACTTTTCATAGAACAACTGGAATGACATTAAGGTTGAGTACACGGAAAGACAGATACAGAACTGTCGGTCATGGAACTCTGCAGTACAGGGAAATCTCAGCCTTGACTTCCTAAGGCTGCGTGCCGAAACATATAAAAAAAAATATGTGGGGGGGGCTTCTTTCAAACTAGGCTGCGTGCCTACTTCATGCAGGGAGCTGACATCGTAGCAGAGAAGCCGATAGACATATGACGATCAACATGGCAGTATTTTAGACGAACAGATAAGGTAGGGGTACGAGCGGTTACAATTTATTTTATCATTTCTTCTATTTTTGTCTTACTTCTCATTATCCACCACTACAACTTTATTTTTTCGAATTATTTCAACGTATTCCATCGTGCCGTTACTGGCTCGACCTTTATACTATTACTTTTTGCTATTGAAAATTTTCCTCTCTGATGAGGTGTTGTTGTGATTTTTTATTTCTGATACCCAATACAATTCTGTCATTCACATCTTTCAAACATACACCCTGTATGGAGTTGTCAATAGGTTTTGACTCTTCTCGACTACAGCTCTTTGCCTTCATTACTCATATTAAATTTGTGGGAAACCCCTGCTCAGAAATAATTCTATTCAGAAAGTAATCTATCATTTAACAATGAGAATATCAAGTTCTGGTCTGGTTCAACTCCTGGTATGGCAGGACTTCCAGTTTCTAAATAATTCTATATTTCCAATTCAACGCATCACTATGTTTCATTATTATCTTTGGAATGATTATTCTATAAACTTAACAGAACTTATTTCAATTATATTTAACAACTCAACATATTAGAAACTGACAGTTGCTCTTTTCACGTACATGATTCGGTGGCATTATGAGTGTTTTATGCTTTGAATTTGAACTCCATCTTCTGTATATAAAAGCCAAACGAAAAAAAACAACCTTATCTCTTGAACGACGATTTTGCCACGAAAGTTCCCATATCCCTAGATACAAAATTTATTCAAGAACTCATGAAGAATAATAATAAAACCGATTTCTGTCTTTGCCAATACATCTACCCGAAATATCTATTCCCAACAACGATTTCGTCCCATATATCCAGAAAATGACACTAGAACAGAAATATGCATAATAAAGCAGCAATATACCCTCCACCACAAAACTTTTTTGCTTTATAAATCATGTGTTTGCTGAATGTGTTAGTTTGAAACGTGATCTGAAAACGACTCTTTCATGCGGCATGAACACAAACAAATTGGATTCTTGCTTTTTCCTACGCTGAATGTTTTTTCAGTTTGATACTATTGTAGGGCCAATACAACACTTAGTACCTACATCAGTTGCACAATTTTTTCAAATGTTTTTCCCAAATAAATTCCTTATTTTTGTTTTTATAGAAATGACTTCTATGAAAATAAATTCCTAGCAAGATTTCAAGCATTCAAAAAAAAATTATTCCTACGATCACTAGGAGCCGTGATAATTTTGTTTATTTCAAAACAATCGTAATAATTATCGTACAGCAGTCACCTTGGATATTAAGGTTGAATACCTATAATTTCAATAAAAAAATACTAGGATATGTCTGATTCATTTGCAGTATAATTAATTGATGAATAAGATGAGGCGTGTAGGCGCGGATCGCGACAGCTGTAGTGGGTGGCGTAGTGGGGATAGCACTGAAAACTCATTTCGTGCGTTCAAAGTGGCTTGCGCCTGAAAAATATTGAGTATCTCGGCTTCTGGACAACACACAAAATCCCTTTGTACTTAATGTGGGGTAGCTCGTCGAGAAAAACACGAATATCATATTCACAAAATGATAAAATAACTCTATTATCTACAAAACATTTATGAAATTATTACAGAAAAAATATTCACATATTAATACAGATTCACTCATTTTCCTTTTCCAATTGGAGGATTGTCCTCTGAATCATTTGGCTCTTCTTCTTATTCTTCTTCTTCTTCTTCCATAATGTCTGTGAGCAGACTATCCAAGTTGGGCAATTCTTCACCTAAGCGATGGTAGGCGTCTCAAAATTCGCATTCACCCGAATCATAATGTATGCAAACACTCGAACATTGTAGAATTCGTAATTTTTCCCCCCCACTGAGTGATCCTTTTGTCGTTGCCCAACCAATTTTGCAAATGCAAATAAATTCTGAAGGCATGATGTTTGGCGGCTCCTTCAGTAGAAGGAAGATTTGCTAATTGATAAGTTGCCTTTGGCGTTAATCATTTAAAACACTCAAAACGATGTTTATTGAGAATTCCTTCTTTCTTTTTATTATACAATAAAGAAACAATCTTGCACATATTATGAGTCACTTCTTCAGAAAGAGCAGTTTCTTCATAAAATACATCCAATAATTGAAGGTGGTCTGGATTCGAATGAAAAATTTTCAGTAATTTGTTCTTCTCCTGCTAGTAGATCGAAGATACTGTATCACAGCCTGATACAGCGTGAAGAAAAGCTACATACTTCGATAATTAAAGCTGCTGTTGGAATACCAGCGATCTACTTCTCGTGCTTTTCCTTTTTTCAAAAAAAAATATATTCTGTGTACTAGGAACCAATTGCGTGAGAAGTACAATCAAATCAACATCTTCTTCAACTATAATTATGTTGTTTTCTCTAGTCAGATTAGGTAAATCGGCATCTTCTTCTGCAATTATTATTATTGCGCCTTCCAGATTTTTTTAAAATAAAAAAATTATCTCGGCTCCTAGTGATCGTAGGAATTCAATTTTTTCTTCAAATGCGTGAAATCATGCTAGAAATTTATTTAGAAAAAACATGTAAAAAATTTGTGAAATGTTTTCAAGTCCTTTTTTTATCCCTAAAATTAGAAAAAAATCAATATACTTATTCGATAATATGAACGTACAACTTTAAAAATAAAAAATAAAAATAAGCCCTAAATCGTTACTGTAGCTGCAGCATCATTCCTCGAGCAAGTGTAGCCAAATTGAGAAAGCATCTTTTTTGAAAAAACTTCAATTATTTTGAAAAATAATCAATATACATTAATTTTTCAAAAAAAATACTTTTTTGGCTTGCCATAGGCTACACATAACAGTAAGTAACAAGTTTGAATACCTTACAATTAACGAGTTATAGAAAACCCAATTTTTCACGTTTTTTTCGATATAACTCGAAATGTATCAATGAAAGCAAAAAATTATAGTCTGCTTAATTGATAAATCTTTTCAATACCTACAATTTCATGATTTATTTTTTTCGATCTAAACTTTATTTTTGTAGTTATCAGCAAAAAACCGCTTTTCGCAACTTTGCCAATTTTTTAGGTTATGTTCAGTTATAACGATCGAGTCGCATGAAATAGAAACTCATCCTGAATTTTAATTTCCCATACGCTCATATTTTTTTTTTTTTTTGGTTATGAATTTCTGCACATTTAACATTGGGCCGCTTCCTATAGTTTCTTGGACTAACTCGCATATTTTTATCGAGCTGCAAATCTCAAAAAAAAAAAATTCTTGACTCTTACTTGGGATGAATACCGTTACAAAATTTTGCAAAGACTTTTTTCTATGAAATGTGTGCGTGGGCCTCTGATGACAGTTGCTTAAAGATAATGCACTAGTTCGTATTGGTGTCTTTGGAGCTTCTGGAGACAGATTTTTCCGGGTTCATTTAAGTTGCCCCGGAGCGCCAATTAATTATTTTCATGTTGTCTTTTTTCCTTTTCTTTGGTGTTTTGGCGTCGATTGCTATGGTCATTAGCCATTATTACTTTGTTATAGTTGTATTCAATATTTCCATAATTCTCTTCATTTTTTATGAGAAATAAATGAAAGAAAATGTTTCGAAATTGCAGTCAATATGAGTAATAAAATGGATGGTAATTTAAGATTCATGAACGAAAACATTTTTCTAAGAAAGTCATCTAATTGAGACTGTGTGTCCTGACGATCCAACTTTCAAATGACTTTGAGGTCTCAAACTTTTTAATTTTATTCTCATAGCAAATTGAATGGAAAATATGTGGAAGAAACTTTTCGAGTGGAAAATCTGCATTTGATGTTTGAATATGGTGGAATAATTGTAAATGGGGTGGAAAATATTTGGGAGAAAGTTAGTTTTCCCGATCTTTGATTTTTATTTGCAATTGACTGTTCTCAATCCTTATGGCAGAAAAATATTATTCTACTTCACTTCACTAAGATTAACCGGTAGAGACAGATTCATTGACTTTCTCTTCATCTACAAGAGAAAGTAGAGCAATAGAAAAATATTCCACAATTAAACTGTTTCAATATTGAGGTTCTCGAATAATTTGAATAATATACAGAATTGATTCCATTACAGAGTAATTCAATCAAGCACGATTGCGTTTTGGTACTACCGAAGTGTCAAAGTTCGCAATGTCGAAACTTGCGCGAGCTAAGGATTAACGAGGTCTCAACTTTTAACGTGCGAATCTTTGCACGATCCGAGGAGAATAGATCTCGAAAAGATTCATTGGCTCGAGATATCGATGACCCACGAGCTCTACCGTTCGAGCTATTCTCTCGGAAATATAATGAATATCTTAGAACCCATTTGATTGAAATTTAGTACATTTATTCTAACCAATGAGGCGCTCATCAAGCTCTAACAGCCAACAATGTTGTAAAAAAAGTACGCCACTGACTTTGTTTTCGTAGATTTCAATTTGTTACCCAAGTAGCATTTTGGCGACGACAACCACATAATACACCAAAATTAACGTTGTAGTTGGCGTAGAAATCACTCATTTATGAAACGACGCTCTCTAAGTCACCGGTCAACGTTGTTTTAACGTCGAACATGACATCAGTCAAGCTACGACGTTGTCATAACGTTTAATCAACCGACTAGAAGTAGTAAATATTCTTGGAATGGGAATAACGTTCTAAAAACGTTTAAGTGACAACTTTAGTTATTCTAAACGTTTTTCCGACGGTAAAGCGACCTTGTGAGATTCAACTAAGCAGTGGGTAATTTTTCAGTTGAATTGAAAACATTTTCGCGGAGTAATCTCAACTACTAACCTTCCTTCAAATATTTACTGCAAAAGTCGTGTAGGCCAAATTTAGATAATAATAATTCACCCAATTTATAATATGTTTTTTATTTCAGTGAAAAGGACCATTGTTTGCTAAATTATTCGTCAGAAAATGTATTTATAGTAAAGGAAAAAGGACTAGAATGATCCTAACCTAATTTTCGAATCGGAAATGAAAAGTGCTAACAAATAGACTGCCTTATCTTACAGACAACAAAATAAGTCGTGAAGAAACTTCACGGGCACAAGCTAACATGAAGACAGACAGTTTGGAAATCTTAAGTTTAATTTCTTTAGCAACAAGTACCAACCTGAATGGAGAGATATTAAGGAAAGCAACTACTTTTTCAGAGGAACAACTGTTTATAGCCAGGAGAAACAACTTGCTCAAGACCATGTACAACAGTTTAATAATTTGGAAGGCGGGAGAGGCGGGTTATAAAATGTGGAGCGGAATGTGTTCTTTAGTTGGAATTCAGTTTTTGTCTGACATACTAAGGTTGAAAATCAGTATATTTTCAGTTTTCTGACAACCAAGGTCGCGTTGACGACTTGTATCCTCCTACGCCTATTTCAAAACATCGTCGGCGTCGGCCATTGAAACTTGAGATGTAAAACAAAACATTTACAAAGGATTTCAAAGCCTCATTTTAGTTCTCTAGAAATAATTCAGAGGTATCCCATTTAGTTCACGTTTGAATCGATATAAACATTACAAATTGTTTACAAAAATATACGTTTTTTATTATTGATATTTGAAATCTTCGCAACAGATTGGAAGCCCGCGTGTTTTTTAGCATGAAAGAAACAATGGTATATTTGACAGTAAAATGTAATGCGTTGGCAATTTCTGTTTCGTAATCGTTATTTTTCGGTAATATTGAGCATGAAATATTTCGATATTAATTTGCGTTAGCAGTTGCCAGAAAGTTTTTTCTAAGTATCTATTTTGGCCTTCAGTAATTAATTGGTTGATAAATCAACTATTTTCTGAACACCATAGAAAATAAACTGTCACTGCCGCCTGAGAGGGCGCTGGTGTGCAGTTGTTCTTGAGTAAATTCAGCAACGTTTAGGAAACGATCAACTGCTACCTACAGTTGCAGCAAAAACGTTGTAAAAACCCAAAAATGATTGACCAAATTGGTGTAAAACAGGGTTGTGACAACGTTGTGTTGACGTCGGCAACGCAACTTATGTTTGGTTGCACAACTTTTTCGAACACGTTGCCCCAACGTTGAACTGCTACTTGGATAGATTAAGCAACTGAATAAAAAAAAAATATCTCTTGTATTTTCTTCATATACAGCTACGTTTTCACTTCAACTCATTTTAAAAACTACGAAAGCGCAGGAGGGGGGGGGGCGCAAGAGTTTTTTTTTCATATTGACGACTTTAAAGTTATACTTTACTATTTACCATTGAGATATATTTTTACACTTTTTCATTGATATTTTCTAATGTATATAAACATAATGAATAAAATATTATTATTCTTATAATCCTAATCCTGGGCCTGATGCTATGTGTTGATCAATAATGAAATATACGGGAACATTACAAATCCTTTGTGGGTGCATGGTAGCCAGGTGATTGTGGACTATTTTGTGTCTACGTTTCACTGTGTACTCAACTCTGCTCTACTCAATATTCAATTTAATATTCTCTTTGACACCCATTTCTATTTAGAGGATTCGTACCTTGCACTATATTTAGTTTTTGATGTAATATTTTCTATAAGCTCTTCAAAAGGAAGGAAAAACAGCAAATCGCTGTAAAGAAAGTACACAAGATTTTCTATACTTTTTATGAGGAACATTTGTCAAGCATTTGCTTTGATATCATATGAGACTCTGATTCAGACATCATTTATGAGAAATATCGGACAATGTAGAAAGAAGTAAAAATCCAATCCAATCAGAACATAAAAGAAATAACTTATTTCATTGAATGTATCACAATTTTCATTAACCCGCCAAAAAAAGTTTCTCTTCTCCACTCATTGGGCTTATGGATAAAATAATAAACGAAATCTCCGTATTCTTTGGAAAAAACAGCATCAAACTTGATACTAAAATACATACCTATCGCAAAAAATCTCATTTAAAAATGTGAAAAGGAAAATTCTGATATATACCAAGCCCTTCTCAATCAGAGAAACACCCCAAGAAATGATGATTTAGGTTCTCCAGTACAGAGATTATTACATCACACAACTAGAACCACCACTTCTGAAACACTTCAGTCAACCATAATGACAGGTGTTTAAGAAGAACTCAAAAACATAGTATTACGAGAAACTTTGATGTAGGGGACAAAATAATTATTTAGGAAGGACCGAAAAAGTGGATAGCTGGAAAGTTACTCGAAAAAGCAAATAGACCAAAATCATTTCTTGTAGAGACAAATAAAAAACAAATTCTAGAAAGAAATTCAGAACGTTTGAAGCAATCCATGGCCAATGTTCAGCCAAATATAGTTGTGGTTCCGAATTATGAAAATATATCCTCCAGAAATGACGCTCATTCACAAGAAGATGCTCTCTATGGAGGTCCATCTACAATGGTTGAGGAAAAAATGAGACATCTGAAGAAACAAAGGAAAGTAAGACGCAAGGTCGAAATGTACACTGAAAAAAATGTGGTACGTTATATCAATAAATGTCGTTTTTTACCTCTCCATTCATAGGCAAAATACATTTTTCATCGTGGCAATGAATAAATATTCACTGAATTTTGTAGGTATTTATTGATACACCGAATTCAAGTTTATTGAGATCAAAGATGATCGTTTCTCGTGTTTAATTAAATATACTCATAAATTTTCCGGCATCTGTTCAGCAGAATCCTCGCATAGAAATCTCCGTTGCTGGCAAGTTAGCTTTAGCTGGTAGTACACAGCGCCTTCACTAGAGGGACCACTCCGCACGACTTCGTTGTTTGCACAGAGCCGGTTAACTTACGCAGACAGAAGCGATCATTGAAGCATCTTGTCAGGTAGCACATACTACAGAGACATCCGAAGAGCTCCGAAAGGAGCCAGCTGAAATAAAAGAAAACTTGGAGATACGCCTTCCAATCAGGATTGCGATGTTCTGATGAATGCATGTTAATTATTTTGCATATCTTTCGGTAACTCACTGTATGCTCAATATCAGTGGGAGGCCTTCATTGCATTTACGAATGATATGCAATGATTGAATAAATACCACTTATTCAAATGATAAACAAACTAATTAGTTCAATGTGTGAAACCATCACAAGAATAAACTGAAATATAGATTTAATATATATCAATTATTGAATCAAGGAATAACCGATACTTAATAATCACAGTTCATTGGATTGATGAAAAATATCCATCGTCGAACTAATCTGAATCATTATATCAATCATACCGCATTCATTCGAAGAATGGACAATAATAACTAATTTGATGAATACAGTTTCATCAGTTGAACGAATACAATTTATTGCTTGGGTGAACACTCTTCATTCGTTTGATGAATGGAAATCATTACCCCAACGAACCTTGCATTATAATAACCGATTATCAATAAACACCATTCATTGAATTGATGAAAAATATCCATCGTCGAAATAATCTAAATCATTATATTAGTCATACAACATTTATTCGAAGAACGAACAATAATAATTAATCTGATCAGTTTCATCAGTTGAACGAATACAATTCATTGCTTGGGTGATCACTCTTTATTCGTTTGAAAGCATTCATTAATATTATTAAGATCCGTATTCATAGTATGGATAACCAGTGGTACATTGACATAACGATTGCGTTCATTGGACCAATATTGATAAAAATATTCATTGAGTCACTGAACTTTTTCATTGTATACAGGTACCAATTTTTTTCTGTGTACAAGCAGATCGGCCGAGAAGAGAAATACGTAAGCCGACTTCAGCAAGAAGAGTCATAGAACACCTGAAGAAACCAATAATCCAAACCTATTATACAATACATATTTTTCATACGAAAGTACTTTCATGTTGAATGGTGAAGTAAATAGACATAATTGTCGTTACTGGACTGATGTGAATCTTCATTTGGTAATGGAAACACATTCACAAACTCAACAAAAATTGAATGTTTGGACCGGCATTCTTGGTAATCATATTTTTGGACCATTTTTCATGTAAGGTAATCTCAATGAAGACACATTTTTAAATCTATTACAAGAATGTGTAGATCCTATGATTACACAAATTTTAGAAAATGTTGATGTTTGGGTTTACGGTGTGAACTACTTGACTTGATATCAAGTAAAATCAAACTACTCGATATATAGCGATACGTGAAATGCACACCCAAGCGTTAAATCACTGGATCACGACGTGCTGTTAATATAATAGAGCAGCGTTGATCGAGGATGAACAGAGGCGGCTAGAGAATAATGGTTTATGTCTAATTAAAGTGATTTGTCCGTAATGGAATCGGAACCTTCTCAAAGTAACGGCTCAGAATATATCGTAGATGAAAAAGTGTCAGAATTTGATGACATCGAAACAGAAGTAGACAGTGCAGGGTCGGCGCCATCAAAGGCCAAACGATAAAAGTGTATCTAATAACACAATTTTTTTTAAAATTATAGTCGAGCAAGATCCTAATAGTAATAAAAATACTAACAAACTAGGGAAATGTACCCTATGTACGACGGTTTCGAAAGTGAAAAACTGCGGAACATCTTCACTAAGGCGACAGTTGCTAGCTAAACACACTACGAAAAAAAAATTGGTAGATATAGCCCACCTAATTCTGGGTTAAATACCTCTACAGGTTTGAATAGGCGTAGCACAATTTAAGTTTCGAGTTGGCTTGAGAAGGTAAGAAAACAATAATTAAATATTTGTTTGTGGACAAAAAATGTCCACATCTTATTTTCTTTCATAATTTTTTATTTGTGGCTGTTTTTCTTTAAATTTTGAATATCAACAAAGACCTAAAGGATTCAAGCAAACTAATCAAAATTCTGGCACAGGCTATATATTTTTATACAGGGCACGTATTATGAATCCATATATTTTTAATGTTATTGCGTTTTTGGCGGTTAATCAGATTAATACAAAAAACGTACTACATTTTCAAGAAATATCAAGTAGGTAGCTTGATTTACAAGTACATGATGTGTAACTACTTGACTCGACTTGAAAGAAGGACGGAAGTCAAGTCAAGAAGTCAAGTCAAGTAGTGAATCTCTGGTTTCTACATCAGACGAATAGAAAGGTTTTTCAGAAAAACACTGCTTGTATCATTGTTTTCGACAATGTTAAACTTGAACATGACGAATGAATATATTCCAGCAGTATCTAGATGTCTATAGAATATGGCCAAGGGTCGTGTGATACTGCAAGTGCCTTTGGATGCTCACATTTGATCTACAGTATTGACACCTCCCTTTGTACCATTGTAATCTTTACCAGTGGCTGTTTAGTATCTTCATCAAATCCTCATGAACTATGCATCGTTGGAAAGAATAGATTATAAAATACGTGAGAGAGCGCGTTACGGTAAATAACCGCAAAAAATATTCTTCTTCACTATCAGCAACTGAACCATTGTCCAATTCCTTGAGGGTGGTGTGGGATATAAAGTAACGAATACATGAACGGCGACTCTGACACAAAGTCAAATGTAACATTTGCGGCAGATTGCGGCACCGAATGGATATAGACAAGCTTTTATGCAAATGCGCAGAAAAGTAAAAAATAATTCCTTCACATGTGAGTTACAGATTCAAAAGCTTGCCGCTTGCGCATTCAAACCGAAAACTTTGCGCTTCAAGCTTCTGAATCTGTAACTCACATCTGAAGAAATTATTTTTTACTTTTTAGCACAGTTGAATGAAAGCTTGCCTTTAAGTTTTTTTTAATATTATTCCCGTCTTTATTCAGAACAGGCTGTATAATCGAACCGAAGTAGTCCCTCAATTTCTTTCGCCAGATTCTCACTGGCCACAATCTTATCCGACACACCGACAGTCCTTGCCCCCAGATTCGAATTTATGGCGGACTCGCGGCATTCAGATAACAAATGCCGTCCGAGCGATCGTTAGAGCGATCCAGTATCGGCGATTAAAGCGTCGACACGTCGTTAGGCGCAATTATTGATGTAAGTGTGGGCGTTGTGCCGACTTTGCGGTTTCTCGTGCATCTTTGCATGCATATCTGTGTGGGATGGATTGCAGCGTATATTTTCAAAAAGTAGGTACGCTATTACGAGGATTTATGTATACGACCAAGTTTGCCACAAATTGAACACTTACGTTCAATTTTCATCATCATCATATACATCTACAAGAATACCCCAAAGGAAAATCTACAATTGAAATACAATTCCGAGTTGTAGCTCTTCTAGAAGTCAGCTTTATTCTGATATTTTTTTATACAATGATTAAAAACCGTAATAGAAATGGCACCTCACTATATATAGACTAGGGAAATTTTTGGGAAACTGATATTTCAGAAGCATTTCGTATTACTTTTTGGCAATTGGTTTCTTTGTACTATTTCAACCCTGCTGAATCTGAAAATGCCGGTTGCCAAAGCGAAATCGCAACCGGAAGTGGGGTATTCAAGATGGCGTCCAAAATGAAATCAAAACCGAATTTTGCCGCTAAGTCTCCTTTGTTTGAAGTAGGAACGCGACTGAAGGGTCTTTTGATATGTTTTCAGATATGAAGAAATCAAAAACATACAAAATAAACAGGTTATTTAAATAAAGTTTCAAAAAAAGTTGACAAAAGCGGTCAAAATTGCACTTTTTGGTTTCTAGCAAACAATATACTGTGACTAATGTATTATATTGTTCTATGCACCTAAGACATTTTATGTATAAGCAAATAGCATTTCCTAACACTCAAAACAATAGTAATTTGTTTAAAAGAAGTATCGAAATAAATATTGTGTGTCTCCAGAATTCAAGCAAGAACGTTTGCAAGGAGTACACAGTTTGAGGCAAGAGACATTGGCTTTTCTACAACTGCAATGTTTTGTGTTACAATTTCCTTTGCAATGACAGACAACTATTTCTGGGCACGTCTTAGAATGGGATCCAGTGTTATTAAATGAGGAACAACCTGTTCTCTCTGTAGAATCCAGCCACAGTCCTGCAGCCTAGGTAGTGACGGTTTGGGGATATGCGCGTTCTCCAAAACACACACATGAAATAAAAATATAATTCTTTTTATTTTTGTCAATTGCGTTCTTGGTTCGCTCACCTGGTAATTGCATCTCTTGATATAGAGGCAAAGTGCATCAGTTGTCGGTCGGAAAAATTCTGGCTTTCTCACAGCTCCAAATAAAAAACTCCGGGCATCGTTTGAGCATGTGATGCTGGAATCAACCTGTGTAAAAACAGAATTTATGTGTGTACTTTATTTTATTTTGATTTCAACTGAAAAATCTTCAAGTGTATGCATTCTTACCTCATACAGTTTGACGACAAATATCTCGACATTGCTAAGGCCGTCCTCCTCAAGTGGCGACTGTCCAAGGCATCTCAGAAGCTTGCAGTTTGTCCCAGAAAAAGCCTTCCATGCTCCAACTTTTGTAATAGACGCCAACTCAGACGTCGAATCGCAGCCCGTTATTGCATAGAAAGCAAGAAGATGGGAGACTTGCTCCACCATAAGCTTGCTGCATATGTCATGTACAGGAATGTACTTGGTGCCACTCAGTACCAAATGGGAGCACTTCATTTTAGCGAAGTGGTTAGTAAGAGTTAGGTTAAGTGGAAGAGCAACTCAGTTGAACTTCGCCTTTTATTTTTAGCGAAATACCTCAATCTGTTTTATTTTTATTTTTTCTCTTTCATATGTTATTTTTGCTGAAAATAATAAAGACAAGTTATTATTATTATTATTATTATCAAGAAGAAGCACAACGTCGGTGTCCCTTGTCATCATAACAACGTTATCAGTTGTGATGTGAACGGCATGAAGAACCATGCGCGTGTCAACTTCCTCTTGTGATGATTCAAGGCAATCAACATTCCGAATCAAATTTGTGGACTGATCATGTTCTTCCTCCGTAAAGCCCTCGGAGATAACTACTTCAAGATCACCGAATTTATGCTGCAGAATTCTCTCGGATGAAAACCTGCATAATTCAGCTTTGTTTTCTGATGAAAACAAGAAGTTACCAGTTCTTTGGCAACGGTTTATTGCAGTCCGTAATGTCTCTGCGCATAGGAGCATAACCCTTGGCTCTTTTTTCTCTAGTTATGACTTTTACTGATTGTGCTCGGTATCTATCAAAGACAACATGAACTTCCTTGTACTTGTATCCCTAATTTAATATTCTTTTGATGAAGCAGGCAGCCTAATCCCCAAAGGTTTCACCTTGGTTTGGATGGCCCAAAGACAAGACAAATTCCATGCCATCAATTATGAGAATAGCGTCTGATTTATCAATTCCAGGCAGATGTTTTGGGCACTCAAGCTCTTTTATTATTTCTTTAACTAATGAGGTTTTTTCAGCTGTTCGGAGTCCAACATCCAACAAAGCTAATGAAATAAACACCTGGCAGAGCTCATGCTTCAAAACTTTTTTCAGGTCTATTTTTCTGCCGCCGTCATATGCAGATATCAATAGTCGGAGAAGGTTTCTGTCAATTTTCTATACTTGTTTTTTGTTAGCTTCCTGACTTGTCTTTTTTGTATACAGATTAGGCAATGTAAGTGTATTGTTTTTATGTAACATGGCATTGTAGCTAACTATGACCTTGCCACTTTCAGGACTTTTAACAAGCCTTTGACTAACGAAGTGTTGAACTAGTTCTATGCCCCGTTGCTTCGCACTCAGGAGGGCATCAGAAATTTCTGCTGTGGCTACATCTTTAGTGGCAACATTTTTCAGTACATCAGATTTATTTGCAGTGACAAGCTTATATGTTTCCGTAACCTGTAACAATGAGTTTTCATCATTTGCATCTCTAGCACGTCTTCCACGTGTCTCTTCTCTGTGACAGGTTTCACTTGGGAGTTTTTTGAATAAATTGTATGTTTGCTCTGATATTTTGCATCTCCAGTGAAGAGACAGAGCCCATCGCTGTGGTGTTCTGACGTCTTGAGTTATGCCCAGAATACCACCGGACGCATCTTTGCAGGTGCCAGCAACTCATTCTTCTGCATGATCTGGATCTACTTGGCAAAATTGTCTCTTAGTTCTTAACACAGCAAAGTCGCCATATCGAAATCCGGCCTCCACATCAGGTGGCAATTGGTTCATATCAGCAATGTACACTGATAGAGATTTCAGGTAATTTCCATGATCATATAGAGCTATATAAGGGAGCATGTCCGAGAGAGCAACACGATAGATTTTCCAATCTCCACCTCGGATACCTCTCGTGAACATGAGGAGAATCAAGACCATGTATATGTACATCCACCAAAGCTTGAAGTTTTTGTCTGCTTCTGATCTATCTTTCAAAAATGAACACAAATGTTTCAGTAGAGACCGACAACTGATATATTCTCTAAGATCGTCAAGATTGGCTGCCCTTAATGATAAATTAGTTGCTTGTTTCTGTGTGGCATAAGTTTATTTTGTGTGTTTTTGAATTAGTCATGTTATGTCGGGAAACATATGAAAAGACCCTTTGATCGCGTTCCTACTTCAAACAAGGGAGATTTAGCGGCAAAATTCGGTTTTGATGCCATTTCGAACGCCATCTTCAATATATCACTTCCGGTTGCGATTTCGCTTTGGCAACCGACATTTTCGGATTCAGCAGGGTCGAAATAGTAGAAAAACACCCTTTGCCAAAAAGTAATACGGAATGCTCCTAAAATTTTAATGGATGCCTTTTTGGATTTTTTGTCTAGACTAATAGGTCTGGCGAAAAGGTGTATGTATACAGAAGCAGGTTAGTAATAACATGGAAATATTATTATCAATATTAATCTCAATACCAAACTGTAACAGTACCTACCTATATAGGTAATGAAAATATCGATCAAGCAGAAACAATAGTTAATATGCACTTGGTGGTTTTTTTGGTTTGTTGATCGTGGTCTCGAAGTGATCCTTCCTGACATTTCGTCAGCATGACCTCTAGACTACGACCATTGAACCCAAAAACCACCGAATGTTCAGAGATTACCGGCCGTGAAAGTTTTCCACTTCTCAGAATAGTCAAAGAGTATGAATACATGTTTGGAGGGGATGCTAAGTGATTTTTCAGAAGATAAAAATTTATGCAGCATTGTCAAAAATTCGTTTTTATATTTCACAGTTGAATTTAATTCTTCTGCCAATTTTTTCAATGTCAGCTGCAATAATATGAGATAGTATTGGTCCAAAGTGGATTCTTCCGAGGAACCGGGGATGAAAAAGTAGATCTCATCAGGGCCTTTTGAACCTAATTGAGGGAATCCAAGCTAACCGTTCCGACGACACCGACCAGAGGAAATCCCTAGGGTGCCTCTGGAATGGCAATGAGTACAGAGGTAGGTACCCAGGAAAAAATAGCCAGACAAACCGTAAGTACCTCCAAAACAAAAGTCTTCAGAGTCTGTTAGTTGTGAGAGGTGAATTGGAGACCACACCTTCAAGGAAAGTCAATGCAAACACCTCTGGAACCCATTTGAGGAATTCCAAGCGTATCGCTCCGAGAGCTCCAAAGAGGAACACCCGGAGGGTGCTTTTTAGTTGCAACTCTAGGTGCGGAAGCGGGCACCCAGGAAAAGGAAACCGGAGGAACAGAAGATTTGCCAAAAAGACAAGTGAGCAGGAAAATCTGACAAAAAACCCCTGAAATCACGATTGGAGAAACCTCCACAGGTGAGTACAATAGAAGCAAAACATGTGGGTGTACAAAGGTTCCAAATAGATTATTCATTTAAATGATTGATTTCGACTTTGGGATTGGCTGCTGCTCTAGTATTGAGACATTGGCAGATATGAATTTGTCTTACGTGAAAATAAAAAACGGTATTATAGTATTTGCTTTTTCTCATAAATCAACGTTTTTCTGAAGTATTCTGAGTTGTTTGTTTTCCACATGTTCAAATTATTACGCAGTATTTCAAAGTAGATTTACGAAAAGATTTCTATAACTGAATTAGATTCTTTTCATAGAATTTTTCACGGTAGGAACAATTTGCAGTCCTTTCATCACATAGGTATAGTGGTTGAACCACCAGACACTAAAAATTCATAACACTAAACTAGCTTAAAGATCTTCGTAAGACGCCCACGCTTTCGAAAGTGATAGAAAAATAATTTCATAATCAACTGAGAGATCATGAATATCGTCTCAGTATCCTTCCAGAAAATCATTCTTGCCCTACTGCATATCACTAATGGCATCTGGCAACAAAAATCTAT
This sequence comes from Chrysolina haemoptera, assembly GCA_958298965.1. Taxonomy (NCBI): domain Eukaryota; kingdom Metazoa; phylum Arthropoda; class Insecta; order Coleoptera; family Chrysomelidae; genus Chrysolina; species Chrysolina haemoptera. Next base: position 13,997,213 of record OY282594.1, read on the forward strand.
AACTTTATTGATTATTCTGGACTTTTTGACAGCATTTGTCACTCTGGTATCATACCAAGGATACTGTCAGATTTTCCCAGCCCAGAAACTTATGCCACTACTGACAAAATGAATAGCGATATAGCTTTCATCACAACATTATCTAATTGAAAATTGAATTGAAAATTATTGCAGAAAAATGGAGTTTTTTGGCTCCTGATTTCAAAGAAATGACCCTTACCAAACGTGCTCGGAAACTTGGTATAACTTTTAATGATCTACTGTTTAATTACAATAAGCAATTACAACTGGGTCTTCTTGGAAGAACATTGCACAAATATCTGTCAGATGTAATTCAATGTCCGTCGTGGTATTGGCCAGGGATGTGGTTGTTTTCTGTCAGATATTCGCCTCGTATTTTCCACATAGTGGAAATATTTAAAGAGGAGGGTACTTGGACATTGTCGATTTTACTATTTCATTCATTTGATACTCTCCGGCAAAAATTCTCGAACAATTAATAATGCCTTTCTCAGACTTATCTATTCTGGGTGTTCACATTTGTTATCTTTGATAATGAATATTGTTAATGCGGTCGGTAGTTTGAGGTTATCTAGTGATTTAGATCCATTAATTTTTCTTCTTGTTCATTCTCGACAAGGAACACTCGATTAGGAGAGTCCTAAATTGAAGTTCTCCAATATCTCTGGTATAAGGCGTGTCGTCATATCTAAATTAGGTTTACGAACAATTTATTTGATATCTTTATGGGTGTTTAGATGAGTGGTTGATACTGGAATAGGTGTATACTAGCACGATGAAATTAATGGGAAGATATGATTCTTCTTGTGTTTTGAAAATGGATATAGTCAATATTTCAGGCTGACGCAATCATTTCCTGTAAATGCCACTGTTCTTTGCAAGCATGGTATATTTTATGATGTGGCATTTCATTTTACTCATGACACGAGATTGGTTTATTGTGCAACACGTGCAAAGTGAATAACGCAAATCGCTCATTCGGATGTTTCCTCGCATCTATTCTTTTCTTTTTACAAGCGTTTATTCAACTTGAGCTGTTATTAAGTTAGTATGTATGTGATAGACAAATATTGCAACTGAATTTTAGACCAGTTATCCCCTACCTATTGAGCTGAAATTTGGCATACGTAAGTCTGGTGACAATGCAGTATGAAGGGTTTGTTAGGAGAAAAAACAAAATGGCGGCTTCAAAATGGCGGGTGAGATTTATGATTACGCACCGACTCCTTTCAAAATTGTTGTTTGGGGGTTTCTGAGTTCGCGCATCATTATTTTTAACACGCTTATTAGCTCCACCTATATGTATCTATCTATCTATCTATGTAACGGAATCTTTGAACGCGATTTTCATCCACTCCCAGACATCCCAATTATTTGAAATTTGGCAGATGTCCTTAGTTTCGCTGACAATGCAATCACATTTTTGGTATAAAAAAAACAAAATAGCAGTCCCAAGATGGCTGACGAGATTGGTGATAATAGTCCGATTCGATTAAAAATTGATATTTGAGAATATTCTGGGTCAGAGAGAATTCAAGATGGCGGCTCCAAGATGGCGACGAGATTTGTGATAAGGGTAAGATTCGATTCAAATTGGGCTTGTTGGGGGATTTTTAGTTTTTTTTGTAGTCACTTGTAGGGTAATTCTCATTGACATCCTCATTGAGAGAAATATCATTTCTGATTTTCTAAAAAAACTTGACTTCGTGAGAAACGTTGCTTTTATGTTTAGGCCGAGGTTTAGGCCAACTTTGAAAAGTATAGCTTTTTACTTTTTATAATACCCAGTCATCATTAATTGCATTCTGTGATCTCTGTTCATTTTCTGGTTGAAATTACAGAATGTTTTGTTTCCAAAAAATTAATATATATGGCGTCTCTAGTTGGATCCCTACTTGAGGTATCAGCAACTTGAAATTACCCGACACATATACTAGTTCAAAATGATACCTGAGCAAGCGAATCGCTATACGCTGCAAGCTGGGCGAAAGCTGTCCTGATGGTTTTTGAGTAGTAGGTGGCGATGGTCACTTTTTATTCTGATTCTTCTACCAAATATAAAATGATGAAAGCGTTCACACCCAAAAAAAATGGCTAGCAATTCCTTTTCGAAATGGTTATACCTTTGTTGGCATGGTGTTGAAGATATAGACGCGTATTCTACTGGATGACTATCTTGGGTAATAACTGTACCTACTCCAAATAGACTCGGATCAACTGATGAAGTTACCTGTTTCTCAGTATCATAATATGCCGAAACAGGGGTTGAAGGTATTGATTAAAAGTTTGATTTTGTGGAGGAAATCCAGTTCTTGACATAATTTTTTGGGTTTATCACCTTCCACAATCTGAAAATGAAAAAAATTTTTAATCCAAAGAAATCTGTACAAGTGTAGAAGGGCAAATTAATTAATTTGCCCGATAAGTTACTGCGTTCACAAGACTGCTGTCTCGAAAGAAATTAATTTTTGTCAGTAACGTACCCTACACTGAATTTGCCTATCTGAAAAAATGAGATCGAATTAACAAAGAATACTTCTCTTTTTTTGAAAACTGTTGACGTTTCGGAGGAATAAGACCTTTCTTTGACAGAGTCAAATGAAATCTGTCATACATTCTTTGGATTGACATTTGGTATCTTGATACATAGGGTGTTCGGTATCAATCAATCACCATTCTATTAGTTCTTATTTCATCTCTGAGGAGGGGTAACCAGGTGCGGTCCATTTCGATGGAATTGGTTGAAAAGCAGTTGTTCGATAAAAGAATGCACGCAGTTTCCTTCAACTTCCTTTTTTCTTGATTTGATTCTCTCAATAAAATTTTGGTATTATTCCATTCCATCTATGATCGCCATCAGATGTTAGAATATGTTCGGATATTTTCGAACCCGTTATTTTTCGATTTCTGATGTAACTTTTATGTTCTTCCTGGCGCACAATCAATGGTCTTGATGTTTCACCTATATAACTCTTACCACACGAACAAGGTATGTTGTAAACACAATTTTTTGAACATTCACCAGCGTTTTTGGGTTTTGTATGTGTGAGTATTGATCTCAATGTATTGGTTGTTTTAAATGTTGTTCTTACATCATACCTATGGCCAATCCGTTTTATCTTTTCAGACAGTCCAGGGACATAAGATATAATATTGCTTGTTGGATATGTATGGATATGTCGCATGTCTGTGTGTTGTGTTGTTGGATTGTAAAGTGTAGTACTATTTTCAATTTCATTAATGGTTTTTTCCACGAATTCATTTGGATAAGCATTTTCCCTGAGAACGGACTTTATAAAATTCAATTCTTCTTTCAGATTTTGTGTTGAATTGCAAACCACTTGTGCCCTGTTTTATGTCCATAACCATTCGGTTCTAATGCTAAGCAAATTTCTCAGAGTGCTAGTTTCATTCGATTAATATACAATCATTCCTAAAAACCTCTGTGAATCTTTTTTACTTCCAGGTTTTTTCATTCTCCCAATCGCTTTGGTCTTTGGTGCATCTGGTTCGATGCCCTGAGAACTAATTACATGTCCCAGAAATTTCTATTTGTTTACTACAAATTTTGATTTTTGTTAATTCAAGGTCAATCCACTTTTGGATATTTTCGTTAAAACAGTATCCAAATTTTTGTTATGTTCTTCTATTGTTTTGCCAAAAACATCATTAATATGATATTCAATCGCACCTGACACGTTATGTAGAGTTTCAAATATAAATCTTTGAAATATTTCGACAAAAAATGAAATATCATACGGTAAATGTAAATAATGATACCTACCAAAAGGTGTAGCTATGGTACACATGAAAGAGCTTTCTCTATTGCAGGACGATGCCGAGTAACATGCTGATGACAAGGCGTTGAGTCACAGGAGATGAGCTATCGCCAGTGATATACAGTGCGACTTTTAATAGCCACCCCCCCTGTTACTTTTGAATGGTTCGACGTAGAAATTTCACCAATGCTACTTTCTGAAATAAAAAATATGGTGATTGCTCAATAGGGGTCGCGGGGGGCCCTTCGACTAAAAATTTTTAAATGGCATGGGGGGTCAAGTGGCACATAGTTGAAAAGATAATTCAATTATCTTCACAACCATTCAATTTTTTTTAATTTTTTTAAATATTTTTTTTTGCAATTTAAATTCGAAATATCAAATATAAATGAGGATCTGAATACTACTCATACCTCGATAAATTTGAACGGTTTGATGTGGAACGATGAAACAAAAAATGTTTTGAAGGATATTACCGATACTACTTTTTGAAAGACGAAAAATTGCAATTACTTGACAGATGGCGCTGGGGGCACATTAACTTAAAAATTTTGAAAGGCATAACAATCGAAATTGGGAAAAAAATTATGGACAAAATTCAAAAATATTTAGATTTTTATGAAGAGAATTGAATTCTCTTTCTAACGATGTGTCACTTGACCCCCCATGCCATTTGAAAATTTTGAGTCGATGTGTCCCCCGCGCTTCCTATTAAGCAATTACCATATTTTTTATTTAAAAAAATAGTATTGGTGAAACCCTCAGAACAATTTTTTCCATTCATGCTACATTTATATTGAATTGCATAATACGAGTCTCGAATGATGGTTGTGATTATGTTTCCGGGTAGTCGGTAGCGGAAAAACTTCCAGGATTTGATTTTCAGTTGACAAGTTGTCAGGATTGAATTATTTGTCAGACAGTCTTTTGATCAAATTTATTTGTTTTTGGTTCAACTGTATCTCCAAAATCTGCAGCGGAAACATGAGAAGTGCTTCTGAAGCTGCTGCAAAGAAGGTAATTTTAAATGTATTACCGAAAAAATCAAAATCAGCAATTTTCATTTTCACATCAGTATTAATATGAACTTTCATGTACACACTTGTGCAAATATGACCGCCATTTTGACATTCAAGCGATAATCGAGCGTATCCTTTAGATACATGCCAGTAATGCTTCAGCGCGTTGTATGTGAATCTGCAGATTGATGGGGTTGTGCCGTCGTCTAGCTGTAAAATATTGGTTTTTGTAAGAACCCGTTGCAGTGTATTAGCAAGCTCAGAATTGCAACTTGTATACAGCATGTCCCACTTTGAGCAGCCACACCCTCGTATTTTCTTGACGGTAAAGTGATTTCAAAATTTGTTCTTTATTTTATTACATAAAGTACCCAGAAATATCTACCTTCAGGTTGATGAAATATCCGTATATCCATTTTCCACGGCTACCTACGACCAATTGAAAAGTGAAAAATTGAGAAAAACATACCAGGCATTTTTTTATCGCAAAAATAACACCAGGATCTGTTTCAGAACACCCTAAAACCCACAAAACTCGGTGATAATTCATTAAAATATACAGGGTATCATCTGTAACTAACAACATTTTTTATTTGTTATTCATCCGCAATGTTTGGTAGTTTTCGATTTTTTTCCTTGGTCACGGAGTACCTGAAAATGTTCAAATAACGCTGAAGGGAATGTTCAAATATTACGTTTTCATGGCTACCTACGACCAAATTGAAAAGTGAAAAATTGGGAAAAATATACCAGGGATTTTTTTATCGCAAAAATAACACCAAGTTCTATCCCAGAACACTCTGAAACCCCCAAATAGCAGTACTTAATTATTTAAAATATACAGGGTGTCACCTGTAACTGACAGTATTGATTTTTATCCATCCGTAATGTTTAGTTGTTTTCGATTTTTTTCCATAATCACTAATTACTTGAGAATGTTCAAAAAATGTTGTAGGAAATATTCAATTATTACTTTTTCATGGCCAGCTATGACCAGTCGAAAAGTGGAAAAGTTTGGAACACACATCAAGGACTTTTTTTTGTAGCACAAATGTAACATCGGATTCTGGTTCTCAACAAGCTTAAAAAGATTTATGAATAAAAAGTGAGATATGTTACCATTCACAGGATGATATCCTGTATAATTTCATTACCTGGGCAACGAATTCTGGAGGTTTTGCGGTATATTCTGAACCAGGATATGTTGTCTCGGTAATAGAGGGATTTTTACCACATTTTTTCAATTTTCAACTGGTCATATATAGCCATAGAACTATAATATTTCGTTTTTTTTACACTGTATCAATTAAATATTTTGGGTGATTCTTGATTGGAAAAGAAATATTCAGAAACAATTCAACATTACGGACAAATAAAAGTTATCAAATTTTTAGATTTAAGTATTGAGGTGGGGATTTCAGGGTGTTCTGATCCAGAAATGTTTGTGCTTAAAGTATCCTTAATGTATTTTCCTTATTTTTTCGTTTCTCAACTCGTCATAGCAAGCCATGAAAAAGTAATATTTGGTTATTTTCTATAGCAGTAATTGAACATTTTGGGTACTTTGTTACTATAGAAAAAAAAATCAAAAACAACCAAAGATTACGGATGAAAACGAATTGGAAATGTTGCTAGTCTGTAAGACAGCCTGTATATTTTAATGAAATCTGGGGGTTTAAGCATGTTCTGATGTTAGTTTCGAAGTAAAAAATCTTTTAGTATATTTTTCCCAGTTTTTCACTTTTCAACTGGTCATAGCAAGCCACGATAAAGTAAAATTTGGGTATTTCTTATACTCAGCATCAATTGAACACGTTCAGGCCCTTTGTGACAAAAAAAAGTCGAAAGCAACCGATCATTTCGGATGAATAAAAATTAATAATGTTGCTAGTAACAGATGCCACCCTGTATATTTTAATGAATAAAGCACTTAGATCTAGGGGTTTTAGGGTGTTCTGAAACAGAATCTGGTGTTATTTTTGCGATAAAACAATGTCTAGTATGTTTTTCCCAATTTTTCACTTTTCAGTTGGTCGTAGGTAGCCGTGGAAAATAGATATACGAATATTTCATCAACCCCAAGTCAGACATTTTTGGGTACTATATGTTATGAAAAATAACTTTTGAAATCACTGTACTGTCAAGAAAATACGAGGGTATGGCTGCTCAAAGTGGAACACACTGTATGAGAGAAACGCCGAGATTATATATTAGATTATAGTAATCTGCTTATATATTCATTTTATCAACGTAAATGTAATACTTTTCGTTTGAGTCAAAATCCCTCTGAATATTATTCTCGTGGATTATGAAAAAACTCATAAAAAGTCACTTGTATCTGAGAGAAACCTGCGACCACCATTGTAACTGTGGGGAACTATCCCACTTATTTATATTTATATACTATTGCATGTTATATAAAAATTATAGCATTTATGAGTTGACTATCATCCTCAGGTCTAATGAATTAACAGTTTCGAAAATTGTTATTTCATCGGGTTTAGTCGAGTATCTGAGAGATACATTCGCGATCATATTCGTCGCGCCTCAAGTCGCCATATTGAAAGGAAATTACAAATATATTTTTTCTCTACCAAAACGGGGCATACACCGTAAGAACCAAGCGTTAAGAGGTAGGATTCTGTATGTTTCTTATTGTATTTCCGAATGTTGTATGTCTCTGTATGATAATTTATTATGTTAGGAATTTGAAATAAAATACTGAAATAGTTTTAAATTGTCTCTTTAAGTTTTATGTCACCATCTCATACGGGATTCGTACAAAAGCATAAAACAGACTGACTTTATTTAATGATCATCTTATACCTGACAATATATTTGGCACGCGAAAGCTTTTTAGAATATATCTTTCTATAAATTACAACAATTTTGTCTTGGTTAATTTATTTTCAACATTCAACAAATTTAAACGTTAAGTGCGAGCCATAGTTATTTGATTTATATAAACATTAATTTAGACGGAAACACCTTGCAAAATATAACAAGCCATGAATGTTCAACAGATGCTTTAATGACCGTTGAAATTATATCAGAGTACACCTCTTGTCTTCTGAGAAAACAGCAAAGATTTCAATTACCTTAATCGAAGTTATAGTTGATATGAAATGAAATATTCACGTAACCATTTCTGAAACTTAATGAACTGTTTTCAGTGAGTTCATATATTATATTTGTGCAAGTACCAACTCAGGAACAATTTGAAGATGAATTCAATAACGTTTTCTGTCGTACATATATTCTATATTATCCTTCAGGAATAAATAAGCTCCAGTTTTTTCATTACACACATAAGTACGTTTTCTTGTTTACAGAGACTTATCAATCAAAACGGAGTCATCCCACTGCATTGCTTTCAAGACGTCTTCTCTTTCGATTCATGTAAGAGGCTTCAGTTTGTATTTTAAATTTAAAATATTCCTTCATCATTATATTAAACTACATTCTGCATTGAAAAACCGTCTCCGTTTCCTCAAATTAATTCCAAAACAAGCATCAAACAGTCTTAGAGCCCCATCGAGTAGAATTTCTCCAATTACATAACAGGCTTATAGTATTTGCCAAATCGACTTTGATATCATTTCAGGCGAGAGCACTTTTTCCTTGCTCATTTGATTTCGTCTTGAACTAATGAAGTATAACCTCATCAAAGAACTTTTCTCAGTATAAGCCTCAGATTCAGAGAACGAAAGGGGCATTACTTACCGTTGAACTGAGAGTTTGGTGATTTTTCCACACTCTTCAATTCAAAAAGATTTCAAACTTGCATTACTTCATAAAGAGATCTTAAATGTGAAATGTTTGATTTTGATAACGATTTGAAAGCGACTATTCACAATATGATCTTTTAAAAAATGCAATGGATCTCCGGAACGAAGTAAAATATCGTAAATGGCTTAAACTGATTTATAGTGGAAAATCTCAAGGAACCACTCTTGAAATTGGTTTTTATACCTGAATACTGACAGTAATTTTTAGCTGAAGGGCTAGCAGGTGACAGATAAAAAAAATAACCATGCATGGTATTTGCCTTTGGAAACTTGTCAATACTCACCTGGAGAATGCTATGGATAGAAACGGTTGGAATGTTGGACACCCAGTAACAACGTTTCGAAATGTCGAAGTATAATACGAGTTAGACCCAATGAAAATGTCATGATAACCATTGTCGTTTGAGGTAATAATTGTTTGTTTTCACAAGAGTTAACAGCTGGCAAGTGACGTCATATGTCCGCGGTCTATGAGCCATAATATGAATTTTGAAAAAGTTGGGATTCTTTTGGATATTCACAAGTTCCCTCCATAGCGTATATCGAATGCAGATCAGACATCAGACAGGCTTAGCATGTCTTCATGAAAAGTGTTATCCCAAAAAGGAAAAAGTGAAGTTAGAAATACGCATTACATTACATAAAAGAGAACAGAATGTGACCAGTTATGATTGTATGAATATCACAGGTAAATTCATACCTTTATTTCTCATATTTAAGAGGCAAAGAATGAATGATTGGCTAATGTTCAATGCACAAAATAAAGCAATAATTAGTGTGGTACAAACCAATGGATAGATGGACAGTTCTGTATTCCAATCATTTTGTGAAACTTATTCGCACAACTTAAACAAACTCCATTCTTCTAATTTTGGACTGACAATTAGATTTACGACAGTTGATGTCGGAGGAATTGATGATTAAAAAAACGAAATTTTGAACGAAATTTAGGAAGAACCCAAGAGATTGGTGAGAGTTGGTGTAGAAAGCACTACACTAGATACAAGAGTATTCTAAAGACGTTATCGGAGGATCCAAGGAGATTTGTAACAGTTGTTGATTAGGAAATAGTCGAGAAAAGTTATGGCGGATTCAGGATACAGCCGAACGAAAGTGAGGACATCGGTAGAACGTTATTCGACTTTGTGAAGGAGCTGGCACCTGGAGAACATGAAGAATATGAAGTTCGATAAAAAGAAAATGAATACCAATGGCGTGAAGAGATATAAAATTATGAAATTATGACGAAAAGAATAAGAAGAATGAAGACACAGAAAATAAAACTTGTATAGTGGATCATAAACAATTTTGAAGAAAGAACTAAAGAAAGACCAGAGAAAAAAAATTGCGGAAAAGATAAAAAGAGAAGGACCGGTTGCAGCAAGTTTCTCGGGAACAAAAAACGAATATCATAAAAGAAAATTATAAGGTGTAGTTCCGGATTCTGGAAACCCATCATGATAAGAAAAATGTAACACGCGAAGAAAAACCAGATGATCAGAATCGGCTTCTGGAAAATCCACCAGATCAGAAAGATGAAGAGAATGGAGGAATGATGATTCTAGGAGTTTTCGTCGCCGCAGGAGTTCTCGAAACATCCATTGGAATATATAAGCAGGGAGATTCGAGCAAACGAAGAAATTGAGGCTGAAGTCTATAGAAGTGATCAGACTATCGTATCAGTATATTTAAGTTGTATAATTAGTTCACTGGAGTTTATTGTTATTTTGGGGCTGTTGATAAACGAGTCATAATGTCAGTATTTATCTGTAGCCAAAACACCAAATTTCATTAAAATATGTTTTTGAATCATATGAATACCTACAATCAAGAGCGTATCATCAGGTCACTGAGTATTATCGATACAAGGACAGTTTATCTTATCGAATCGTGGAACAATGCAAAAATCGCATCAACGCCTCATTATTTTCAGGACGAACACCTATTTATCAGAACAGAACCGTGGAAGTCGACCGGGAATCGTACAGCTCCTTTAACTCCAACTCCCAACCTCCGGGATATTTTAATGTCAATACTCTAGTGACCTGAATCTGAACGTTGAAACTCTGAGCTTCCAGAGCCGCGGTGCAGATATCAAATTGTTTTCCGACACACGCGAACGGTTGGGAAGCGCATTCAAGTTGGAAAACACCAAACAATTAACGAATTCATGGAAGATGAAATATGTGGATATGGAATTATTTTCGCGAAAATAATTTTGTGTTTCTATTTGTGGGCGAGAATCAAGTGGCGAAAAGGAGTCTAACAGGGAAAAATAATAATGAGGCTCTGGCCGTGTCATCAGATATCTCCGAAGTATTCGATTGCGGTGGGTTTTGGTTTGATCATTTGGCCTGGATTCACAGTCGAGCACTCTGCTTCTGAACTTCCTTTCTGATAGATATGCCCATGCGGTGACCAGTGGCTGTTTATCAAGTTCGAATTTCCATCAGTGATACAAGTAAGACAGTCGGTATTTGACGTTTTCACTAAAGAAACAAAATAAGAAATTATAAAATTTTCCTTACGCTTTGCCTTGATGTGACATATAGTGCGGCTTTAATAGTCCCCCCCTGTTAACTTTTAAACGGTTCGACGTAGAAACGTGAAAAAAAAAACCGTTTCGAGGGTTTCACCAATACTACTTTTTGAAAAAAAAATATGGTGATTGCTCAATAGGGGGCGCAGGGGGGCCCATCAACTCAAAATTTTTATGTGGCATGGGGGGTCAAGGGGTACATCGTTGAAAAGTAAATTCAATTCTCTTCACAACCATCTATTTTTTTTTAATTTTGTTGATATTTTTTTTGCAATTTAAATTCGAAATATCAAAAATAAATGCGGATCTGAATACTACCCATACCTTGATAAATTTAAACGGTTTGATGTGGAACAATGATAACAAAAATTTTTTGAAGGGCATTACCGATACTACTTTTTGAGAGAAAAAACATTGCGATTACTCGACAGATAGCGCTGGGGACACATTAATTTAAAAATTTTGAAACGCATAAAAATCGAAATTGGGAAAAAAATTATAGACAAAATTCAAAAATATTTAAATGGTTGTAAAGAGAATTGAATTCTCTTTTCAACGATGTGCCACTTGACCCCCCATGCCATTTAAAAATTTTGAGACGATGGGTTCCCCCGCGCCCCCTATTGAGCTATCACCATATTTTTTTTTTCAAAAAGTAGTATTGGTGAAACCCTCGAAACGGTTTTTTTTTCACGTTTCTACGTCGAACCGTTCAAAAGTTAACAGGGGGAGGACTATTAAAAGCCGCACTGTAAATGTATACGAGACACGTCTTATGTTCACTGAAAATAGTTATTTATGCAACAAGTGCAAAAAGTAGGTGTTTGTTGCACTCGATGTGAAATTGTCCTACGAGGCCGTTAGGCTGAGTTGGACAACACGTCGACTGCAATAAACAATTTTTGCACGAGTTGCATACAACATTTTTTCTACGTTCATGCAAAAAGCAAAAAATGATTTATCAAGGTACGGCACTAGGTGTTGGAAAATGAAAACCGCAACTTAAATAATTGCTAATTACTTTCGATTTGCATTGAAACAGATCGCTATCATCTGTTTTCCATTAATAATACTCATTTTAAAACTTTCAATTCTGTAATTGTCAGAAATAATTTTTGACTGATGTTTCTATAACCACAGTTGCATTATAAAAATCAAAATCATAGTAGCCGTGAGCGCGTATGTTATCCCGAGGTGTGGTCATAGTACAGACAGTTTGCTCTATTCAGGTAGACGGTTTAGAACAAAGTGGATCAGTTTTGATTATGGAGTTTTTCTCGGGAAGGCATTGTTTGTTTAGCTCTGGCTGCTAACATTAATACAAAATAATATAAAATATGTAACTGTTTAAAACGTATTACCAATCTCACAGAACATCTGCTTAATATGTAGTGGGTTTGAACATTTATGTTTGTCATGATGAAAGCTTTATTACACTAGTGCAATAAAGAACCTCTTTTTCCACTAAATATAGTTCAATAAAGTTTTGCTTTTTGCATGAATGTAGAAAAAAGTGGTTTGTGAAATCATAGGTTATTAGTGGCCCTAGATTTTCACTGTATTTGATTACCTTTGTATCTGTGAAATTTCACAAGAAAAGCGAAAAATTCACAAATTCATTGTGAAATCACAGTGAACGATTAGGCTTGAGCAGACTCCAGAATACTTGTGAATTTAATATTACTTGTATTTCTACTTTGTGAAATTACTTGAAACTTGTGAAATTTCAATGTAAATATAGTTCAACTGAACAAGTATTGTCATTTCACATGTTACTTTTACCATAATGGCCGATAGCTTGGCGGTCTAAGGCGCAGGCCGTTCGAAACTTCAGTATAGCGGTAGTCGGTTCGAGCCCGATGTAGGTACGAGGGATTTTTTCTCAAGTACTCAATAACGGAATCGACAGACGACCACAGTCCTTGTTGAAAGCAAATGTATTGTGTGTTGTCTAGATGCCAATTTCGTCTAGAGCTAGCTTGGAGTGCACGCCGGTCACCCGAGGTGGTGCTGTAGGTTTTCCGGGTTTTCCTGCAGCTGAAAAGTGAATACGCTACCGAAAATCAGTTAGTGGCCCCGGAGCGCCACGGCTAATAATAATAATGGTCGTCCTCTATCCGCACAGGCTATGCCTTTGGGTACACTGAACGAGTGTTTATGAGGGAGAATTATTATTATTACTTTAACCATGTGTTTGTGAATGTACCCACTAATTATTCAAACGTGTTGTGAAATTGAATTGTGGAAATTATTAAGTATGGCGAATTCACAATGTGTTTATTTTTTGTATAATCACTTCCATTGAGAATTACTAATGGCAAAATCACAATTCAAAATTTCAATAATAATGTGAGATCACGTGATATTGTAAAATTACCTGGAGACTGTAATTATGGATTGTAAATTGTCATTGTTTGTAACAATCCTACTGCTTCACAATATTGTAGTGAAAATTCACGTTGGTCTTGTATTCACAACTTGCATTCACACATGTTTTGCGGATTCTTGCCAAAAGCTCAACAATGGAGATGGTCTGAAAAATAATTGCTCTATTTTAGGATTGGATATTCATATTGTTTTCACATGGTATAATTCTACAATAGAGGCAAGGCTACATGAGTGACTTCATCGCATTTTTAGGTGGTAATTTTTTTGGAACAAGCTAATACACCATTTTCAGTTTCACAAAATCGTTTACAATCATCGATTTGAGTAGAATATAATTATTTTATTTGAACCTTACTATCACAGTATGAAGATGAGAAAATTGCTTTTTCATTCTTCATGTTCAATGATAATAACTTTTTCGCTCACTAAAAATTTACTGATTCCTCAAAAAATGTGAAATTAATTGAAACATTCATTAATTCCATGTTCCTTATTCAACAAAATGACTGTGATCCAGAAATAAATATATTTATGAGTATTTTTGTATGTTGTGGTTTCCACGAAAACGAAAACGAAAATCCTGTATCTTTCACAAAACATCGTGAGAGCCGAGGGAAAATAGGTAGGAATTGGTGTTCTTCTTGAATTTCTGAAGGCTGTTTGCCTCGCGGGAACAAATCCCGAGGCAGCTAGTTCCAAACTCTGCTGTTCGGTTGAAAAACTAGCCCTGGAAAACAGATGTTTGACATGTCTCTAACGTGACGGCATATGGATGTGAGGACTGAGCTCCATCGCTAACAGTGGAACACTTGATGATATTTCGGAAGAGCATCGTCCATGAAAATATCTTTGAAACAGAGAAAAATCGCCAAACTTTCTGCGATGTTCCAGAAAGGTAAGCGAGCTTGTGAGCCAAGTATCACCGACGAGACGAATGGCTCTCTTTTGGACAATCTGAAAGTTTCAATGTGTGTTGGGTGCTGCACTCCATATATGGAAACAGTATTCCAGAACAAGTCTTATTTGTGCCTAATAAATCATAATCAGTTGCCGGAAAGTGAAATATTTCTTGACGCCAAACAGAAAACCAGGTTCTTGAGAGGCACTCTTGGCAATGAACCTCACATGGTCCTCCCATAAAAGGATACTGCTGATGGTACTGCCGAGCATTGAAATGGATGATTCCGATATAGTTATGCTGGCCACTATGAGATCGGCCATTTTAGAGAAAAGACATACTTGGGTTTTATTTCCGTTAACCAGCTGTTTGTCCCCTTACGAACGGCAGCCCTCGAAAGTCAAAACTTGTGCCAGCCAAGGATTACCGAGGTCTTACCTTTTAACGTGCGATTCCTAGTACTTTCTCGGGCCATCAGATAAAAATCTGTAGTCGCTAGGATTCAAACCTAGCCGACCAGTCAATGGTTTTTTACGCGACAGTCTCAACCACTGTGCTACATGCCCCTACTTGGCTTTTATTCGCATTGATTTCCACCAAGTTGTTGGATCTCCATTCTAGAATTTTTGCCAAGTCAATATTTATTTCATTCACGATTCTTCCCCGTTGATTTCTGTATTCACTATCTGATATCGGAGCTTTGGAAGAGAAAGCAGTATAATAATAATTTTAATAATAATAATAATTTATTTACTCAAATGTACATTAAAATAATACAATATAATCACAGTATATAAAAAAACATGGTACATAAATAAATACTACCCAACAAGGCGTGCCTTGGTAGTGGGAGTGAAAACTAATCTATAGGTTCAGTGATAATACTAGGTGAAGTATAAAAGTACTTTTCTAATAGAGCAGATATTATTTGAAAAATAAGTTAAAAAGATATGATGATGAGCAAATGTTACACAATAATTTTCAATCAGAGATCTGGTGAAAGTAGAGAACATACCAAAATGCGGACCTTGTTACAGTAGAAATTGTCTACGTAGATCCAGAGTCTCGATATCAATTGGGGTACTTTAAAAGTTTATAAATGTAATATGAAGGGTTAAAATTAATATAAAACATACAATATGAGTAATAAAAAAGAGGTGTTGTAAATATAACATATAAAATATACAAAAAGAAATATTAGAAATAATCAACGAATTAATAATTATATGTACATGCACAATGAACAAATCTGTATTTATTGCTTTCCATTATTATTTCTCCTTTATTTTTATTAAAAATTGTAATATACGTTTTTCATATCAATAAATTGATGGATGGCAAGGCGTGGTTGGTGTCTTATCCATTCTTGTATTTTTGATTTGAATAAATTACGGGAAAAGTATTGTTTAATTTCTTGAGGAATTAAGCTATATAATTTAGGTCCCAAATAGGCATAACTTCTTTGTAGGGTGTTTTTTTCGGGTCTTGGTATAACAGAGGAATTGCTTTTATGACGTATGCTGTAGTTATGATTTATGGCTATCAATGAATTTCTGTGAGCATGTTGCCGCATTACAGCAGATAGGAAATATAATTGTCGAACGTCGAATAATGTCGTTTCCTGCTATAATTCATTAGTGGGGTAAGTATATGGTTTGAAAGGTATGAAAGGTAATATTCAGCGGAAAGCGTCCAACAATTAGTTTCATCAAAATGAACAGATTAGGTGTCACAGATACAAATTGAAATTTTGGAAATGGTCTGAAATATAAGAGACACAATAACTTACAAACTTCCATATTGTGACATTTTTTACGTTCTTTTTCCCATCAAAAGTGAAATCCTATTAAATTCAGAAAACAACGTGAAACCGAGAGGAGCTAGGTGGGAATCATGTATCCCACATCCTACAGAAAACTTTTTTTTGGTTCCCGGTTACAAAAGAATAGTTGGCCATGAACTTACAGATTCTGTTGCTCGCGATGCTACTGGACCAAATTATCTAAACGACATCCCTCTGAGTTCTGAATACATGAAAGCCTATATGAAAAATAAAATGAGAGATAAATGGATCTATGAATGGAATGATAGTAACCATAGAGTCGATGAAATATTACTTTTTCCATTGCACCAAAAGAGAGAACAATTTGCACTCGCTAGACTAAGAATAACACATATTTACTGACATCATATCAAGCTACTTTTTGTGTGGAATCAAATCCCCTAATATCCCAAGTAACATCTTCACTTTTGTGATAGCTCTCAGATAGTTCTGAAGACCATAACAATCACAGCTACGATAAAATTGTTTTGCTATAACAACATCCATGAAACTTTTAAGCTGCCATGAATCTATGAGGGCCCACTTCTATGAAGCTTCTCAGGGTTATTTTTAAATGCAAACATATAACCTTTTTGCTTTATTCGAAAGATTTTTAATAACCTCCTGAAGTTCATTATAAGACTAAATCATAGGGCTGTTATAAGCCTTGTATGGTCTTAACATAATCTGGATACGGGAAGCTGAATACACTTGTTAGTAATGAATGAAGCGAAGAATTTGTATATAAGTGTATAAATTTATTATTTATTGCAAAGCGCTTTCGACTTGCGTCATCTTCAGTGCTTACCTGGAAGTAAATACTCTGAATGAAGAAATTTGAAATTGAAATTGAATTGAAATAGAAATTGAATTTTGAGGTTATGAAATTTAGAAAGGTTAGTGAGTACTTACTAGTCAGGCAACAGAAAGTATTGAGATTTGTAAAAACATTATCTGTTTAAATTTGAATTTATTCAAGTCTAAGAACCAACGAAAGGCATGTTGGGTTATAAGGCCATGTGTATATTTCAATTGAATGAAAACCAACTAGTGACAGTGTGTCAAGACTGTCAAGTGAATTGTCAAAAAAAATTATTGATACCAACTTGAAGCGTGGACCAATATGAATTATGAAAATGTTGCAGGAGTGCCAATATAAATTGTTTTTTGATATTTTGAATTGAAGTATTGAAATTTTTTTAACTGAAGTTAGTGATCCTTTGGTGAAGGGGGAGGAAATCTCTGTACAAGTTCACTTGAGTGTTCAGGCAGTAATCATCATTAGAACACAGGAGACAGGTCAGGAAATAAGAGATTGTATTTATTTAGGTAATACAACTCATGCGGTGGACGGCTGGAAAATTCCCAAGCTACCAAATAGCATGCTTGAGATTTCTATGATTTGTAAAGTTTCCCCAGATTCTCAAACAGCCGAAGTTCTACCATGCCCATGGAAGACAATTATTTCGATGAATATATGAAGCGAAAGCACTTCCGCTGAAATTCGCAATTCGTCCAAAAAATCCAGATGAATTGAAGGTCTCTGCAGAAAACACTATTTTGTAAATTAAAGCGGTCCCTATTCAGACCAGAAGCGTACTGGAGAAACGGCATCATCATACACTCCCTAAGGTTGAGGAAAAAGGAGCTCCCCAGCACTTTTTATGTGTTCGAACGCTCCATCCCCCCTTCCACCATCCCCGCTCTCACTGACCGGATCTTCATCCTGTTGATTGGCGATCAGCAGAATGCAATCTGATCGTTTCATATGGAGTGCTTGGCTTCTGTGCGCCTGAAGCTCCCTTATACTGAAGAAACGGTGCCGTGGGCGTTTCTTAAACAGATTTTTAGGCGGTGGGCGTGGCCTACCGAAATTCGTTCCAACTTGTTCGGTTGTTTTGTGGGCTTTTCGGCTGCTGAGAATTATGATACCAACTATCAGATTTTATTGAATTTGATAGTTATTACGCAGGTTATGACATCGCGCCTGTAGACCGAGAGGTCCCGAGTTCGGTTCCCGACCCGGGCGAGCATTTTCATTGTTCTGAATGATTGAATCTATTTGCCGTTTGGGAATAATCCTCCATGATTCACTGTTGCGTTAAAAATCAACACTGCTGCTCCTGAAGTGGCGTAAGGAGTAAGTAACACAGCCTACCTAGAAAAAGTGGCTAATTACCAAATGCCAAAACACCAACAAAAAAAATAGTTGAAAATCAAAAAAAATAAATATAGAGCTTGAATACCTACATGAGCGATCATGTAATTATTAATACCGCAATAATTCAAAGTTTTCTGTCGTATAGGTATCTACCACATAATTAATTAAATTTTTAATCGAGTTTTATTTATCAACATACTTGGAAATTTGTTTACCTCATGTATTAGAAGGCTGATACAAGATTTGTTCTATACCATTCTTGTTGACAGATAGTGCGACGAAATGGTGATTTTAATCAATTTGAGCAAACTTGCGATTAAAGCAGAATCGCGATTCAAGCCGTTGCTGGTTACTACGGAAATTATCTCAGCCGTTCACCTCATATTTGTGTGATCAGTATAGAAGTATTCTGATACATTTAGTACACACATGGAGGGAGTTTAGTAATAATCCTAACATGAAGTGAAAGTTTGAAAATAGGCAGAATCTAATTAATCTTTTCGTTATTAACTCCGTGATTCTTTTATAAATGTTTATCGTGATCATATTTCTTATTTCACCTATTCAAAATCCAGCGTTTCATGGCATCTTTCATATTTTTTTCTGAATAATTAATTTACTGAAACTTTTGCTGCTGAAGCCATACACTGCATTTTTGAATACAAAATGATTATGCTACTGCAAATTACGGTATGTAATAAATGTAATTAATTTTTATTCACGAGCGAAAAGTTTCATAATTTTTCAATTATTTGATGGACATTTAATACATTATCAAAATAATTTTCAACAAATTTTGCCTACGTATTTGCATAGGATACATATATAATTTCAAAATATTAATCTTCTATAGCGGTGGGCAAAAACTGAAAATGTGTACAATGTTGGATACATATACAGGAAAAAATGACCCCTGAATCGTTACTGTAGCATAATTTCCCGAGCAAGAGTAGCCAAATTGAGAAAGCATATTTTTTGAGAAAACTTCATATATTTTGAAAAATAATTATCATTTATCAATTTTTCAAAACAGACTTTTTTGGCTTACCTAGGCTACACATAACAGGAAGTAACAAGTTTGAGTACCTTACAATTGACGAGATATAGAAAACCCCGATTTTTCACGGTTTTTCCGATAAAACACGAAAAGTATCGATGATATTGAAAAATTATAAAACATCTAATTGATAGATCTTTTCAATACCTACAATTTCTTGATTCAACCTTTTTCAATCGGAGCTGTAGTTTTTTAGTTATCAACAAAAAACCGCTTTTCGCAACTTTGCCAATTTTTTAGCTTATGTTCGGTAATCAGGATCGAGTCGCATGAAATAGAAACTCATCTTGAATTTTAATTTTTTATACGATCATATATTTTTTTTCGGATATTAATTTTTGCACATTTAACATTGGGCCGCTTCCTCGTTTCTTGGACTAACAGGATATGTGCATGCGGGCTGCTACCAGTGGCATGGGTTTCAGCTTTTAGAAATGAGAGACCATACACATTTTTTATGATCTTGCGTTTTCGAAGAAAGTTGGAAGCCTTGGAACTCATTGCCTATTGACTATTTCCCGGAGAAAATATTTGGCAGAGATTCCGATATAATATAAGGTTTTGTTCCCTTTTTAAGGGGTTTTTCACCTAAACCTCATATAAACAATGCGGAGGGCTAACTCTTATTTCGGAAGCAAAGGTCGTGGTACGATTGTTGTTGAATTAACCCAAAGATATTCTTAGAAATTCAATGTATGGCAGTGAGAATAAAATAGCTGAATAAAAGTTGTCATTTGGATCTACAGAAATTCTGATATAGTATTTCATTCTCAAAGCCAATCTCTGCAGAAAGTCTTTATTACACTGAAAGAGAAAATACTCCAGACATACAAATAAAACAATTACTAAAAAATAGTATTTAATCAAATAAATGTTGTTATTAAGCCAAATCTAAAATGATGATAGTAATCAGGTTGCATAAAAAATAGTTTTTAATGAATTGAACGTTTGTTAAACCGAGTTCAGGGCTTGATGAGATCTAGAAAAGTCCAGAAGTAATGATTGAATCAGGTTGTGTTAAGAAATTTGGTTCTTTGGACTATTGTACATTATTCAAATGGTCATACCAACTTAATTGGAATATTGGGTTAAATGCATCTAAACCTTACATATTTTCCTTGACCAATCAGTTATAAGAAAGAATCAACCGAACTCCTCTCCTGTTACTATATTTCAAGCTCTTCGGGTTCCTTGGTTCTCATATACAGTGACAGCAGCTCTGGAACACTCCTGAATTCCCCACCTGGTTCTGGACACCTGATAGAGTGTGTAATTCAGCCAATTCAGCTATCATAGGTAGCTATAGTTGTTCTATATTTTGGTAATTTGGCAATCGGCCACTAAAATCGCCGCTCATTCAATGGCGAGAAATAAGCTTTTAAGTAAGCTTTTTAAATAAGCTTTTAAATTATAAAAAGCTTATATTTTCAAATAAGCTCATAACTATAATTTTTATATTTAAATCAAATTTTGCATTTAAATCTGGTCGAACTACACACAAAAAAAGGAGAAATTGTTGTAAAACATGTTCGTTGATGCCATTTGAGAAATCATGAAAATTCATTGGAAATAAAATAATTTTAAAAGCATTATAAATGACAAAAATATTTATTCCAATGAATTCCACTTTGAATTTTAAATAGATAGTTACCTCTTTATAAATGTTATTAATAGACACTGATTGGATGATTTTCAAAAATAAAAATTTAATTCATCAGCGAGTTCTTCAAGTAAGACCAGACGCAGAAATGGACGAAATGGAGGAAATGGAGGAAAACGGAAATTCAAAATTTAATCCCCTCCTCAATTTCTACAAACAGTGTTACCAATTGTCACATTATCAAAGAACAGCTTACCAACTGTTGGCTCATGTTTAGATCACAGACCTCATAGATAGAATGAAACCAACATCTTGCCTACGCATGAAAGCTTCAATTATACTATCTCTCTCTGCATGATCATTATAAATAACATCTATGGTTTGGACAGAATTCTCACTTCGTCGGAACTGGCTAATTGATCTAACTGTCGATCCAAATAAAAATAAGAATAAGAAGAAGAAAGAAATAACTATTCATAATTCAAACTTGACTTTGACAGTTGAGTTATAACCAACTTTATTTTGAAAGAAATAAATATCTTTTACTGATTTTATTAAATAATTTATTATTCAGACTTGGTGGAGTATTCAGCAGCGTTCTTCGAGCTGTAAAATAAGAATTAATCAACAAAAACATTGTAAGTCATATTCAGAAACCTACAACTCAGTTGGTGCCCCGTTCACACTGCCATGTTCCACGGTAAAAATAATGAAAATGAACGTTTGTAGAAATACAACCGTTATAATAACAACAATTACCTCCTGTTTTCTTACAATGTGTATTTTCCTTTCAGTGAGAATGTTAAGGCCGATTCAGATACATGGGTGCCCACCCAGAGTTTCTGACCCCGCATGATAAATTTCTCCAGTATTAAAAAAGTTAATACTTCGCAACCACAGAAAATATGACTTTTTGATAGAGACGCAAGTAAACGTAGGTAAACTACTTTTAGTTCACAGACACAAGGGTCAACAATATATGCTTGTACATCGCCTATGCTATATATATATATATATATATATATATATATATATATATATATATATATATTTGACCCCTGTGCCTGTAAACTGCAGTACAGTTCACATACGTTCAAAAAGTCATATTTTCTTTGGTTCAGAAGTATTAATTTCGTTAATACTGGACAAATTTATCATTCAGGGTCAAAAACTCTGGGTGGGCACCCATGTATCTGAATCGGCCTTTAGTCATCAACTACCGTGTAAAAGTTTTGGTACAGAGTCATTCGTATGGAATACAGTTCTTCTGAACTGAACTCAAGTAAGTAGTAGAGCATTTGTTCAATATTATTATATATTCGATATTTAGTATTCGTTGACCGCTAACATTCCATACCAAAGTTTCCATCATCTCCACCAGTGATTTTCAATTCTGAAATTGAAACGAATCAACAAGATTGTTATGGACAGGCAAACTTGCCCAGCGAGACAATTGCAATTACTCCATCATCGTGTTCACACCATGTGCAATTACCATATTACATTCCGCCAATAATGAGACGTTTAGCTATCAGCAGCGGCTCGTGGTGGCCATATTTGCTGTCGTAGCGGTAGTTTCGTAATTATTCTTGCCTTACTTTCATACCAGGTGTACAAAAATTCACAGGAATAGACAGGAATTTCCTCTCAATTCCATGCTGGAAAACACTTAACTCTTATAAATGAAAATTTCGGATAAATTATTACTGAAAAAACTGAAGGTGAGTCTCTACAGGAATTTGTAAATAATCATTTTGAACTGATTCATAAAATTATCCGATAAGTTATAACGGTTGTATTTCTACAAACGTTAAATTTCTTCCTATTTACTGTAGAGCATTGCAATGTGAACAAAACACCAACTGAGCATAACTTTCTGAATATGACTTGTTGTTGTTGTTGATTAATTCTTATTTTACAGCTCGAAGGACCCTGCTGAATACACCAAGTCTGGATAATAAATTATTTAATGAAATCATTAAAAGATGTTTGTTTATTTCAAAACAAATTTGGTTATACTCAACTGTCAAAGTCACCTTTAAATTATTTGAATTAATAGATAGTTCTTCTTCTTATTATTATTTGGTTTGACAGAGCAATTACCCAGTTCTGAAGATATATGGGAATTCTGTCCAAACTACAGAACCTAACCTAGCCATCACGCAGAGAGAGATAGTGTATTTGAAGTTTTCATGCATAGGTGAGATGGTGGCTTCATTGTGTCTAAATATGAGCCAACAGTTAATCAGCTGTTCTTTGATAATGTGACAACTGGTAACATTGACGTGAGGTAGGGATTGAATTTTGAATTTTTGTTTATGATTTTTATTTTGAAAATCTTCCAATCAGTTTCTACAAATAACATTTATAGTGCTTTTGAAATTATGTAATATCCAATGAATTTTTATGATTTTTCAAATGTTTTCCAACAAAAACTGAAAAATTTATTTAAAATTCAAAAGCTTATTTGAAAGCTTGTTTGACTCTTCGTGAGTATTCAAACTGAAATGCTCGAAGACTTCAATTCAGCAAATTGAGTCTTCACTTCTCGCAATTAAATGAGCGATGATAATGGTGGCCGATTGCGAAAGTAGCAGAATATAGAACAAATGAAGCTACCTATGAGAACTGGCTGAATTACATACTCGATCAGGTGGTCCAGAACCAGGTGGTTGATTCAGAGGTGTTCCAAGAGCTGCAGGCACTGAATAGAAAAACCAAGAAACCTAAAAGGAGCTTGAAATATAAATATATTCACAGGAGAAGAGTTTGGTTGTTTCCAATCGAAAGTACTATAACTTTTTGGTCAGGAAAAGTATGTAAGGTTGAAATGCATTCAACCCGATATTTCAAAACATGTGAGTCGGTATGACCATTTGAATAACACACAATATCGTCCAAAGAACCAAATTATCTACAACCTGATTACGATCCTATTTATAGACATTTCAAGATCTCATCAAGCCCTGAACTTGGTTTAACAAATATTTAATTTACTAAATACTATTTTTCTACACAAATTGATTACAATCAGTATATATAGATTTTTCAAGATCTCGTTAAGCCCTGAACTTGGCTTAACAACATTTATTTAATTAAATATTTTTTTTTAGCAATTGTTTTATTCACCATCTACCGACGACTTCGTTTCGTTGTTTACATTTCGTCAGAATAGCTTTATCCCAGGTAGCACCCCATGTTGTCTGAATCTTGTTTTCATATTGGTTCAATATGGATATATTGTAAATGTAAAAATAATATTGAACCAATATGGGTTCATATTGGAAAAACAATATTTCATTAATAATATTGGTGGAATATTGGCTCAACCTGTTCTGAATGTATATTTTCATGAGATATTGGGTCAATATTGGTTCAATAATTTTCACCAATATCGATAGAGCGATATTGCCTAGATATTGTTTCCAGCATCTAGCTCCAATATTGCGATTTCAATATTACTCTCATGTCTATTTTGGAGATAAAAAACAATATTGTATATCCAAGTTTGATAGCACATTGGTGGAATATTATTCAATCCGTATTCTGAAAATTATATTGAACCTATATAGATTGAGATTGTTACGAAAACCTTACGCCAATAATTGAAAGACAATATTGATACAATACTACAAAAAAAAATGCATCACTAGGATTGAAATTTGAATATTGGCCGAATATTCAATAAACGATATTGAAATGGATCATGATTGAACTTGGGTAAGAAACCGCTAGGTTGCCCCACATATGGAACAACAGCTGAATCATAGCAACATATATTAAATAAGGCTTCTCACAATGCGTTTACAAGTCAATCTACTCAGTGGTAAATTGAAGTAGAAACGAAATTGTAGAATTTTTAAATTATTCGAAATTTTCTGGAAATATTTCATTAATGTTTCCAAGGCAACATATTCACTTTGAATATTTTACCAATATATGCAAATGATATTGTACCAATATCCCTAAATATTTTGGGGCCAATATTGCTTCTTCAATATTTCACTAATATTATTTGTATAATGTCCAAGTAATATTGTGTCAATATCTCGAAATGATTATAATTTTATCTCGCCAATATTACGTTTAAAAATTTTGCCAATATTTTACCAATATTATTCCAATGTAAGTGTGCTACAGCGATATTGTACTTATATCGCATAACATTTGGAGGCCAATATTGCTTCGAGAATATTCTATTTTTTAAATATTGGATCAATATCGCCGAATGTTCACATTTTTTTTCTCCCAACATTTTCACAATATTGTACCAATATTGTCCCAATATGGGTGTGCTGCTTGGGATGGAGCTTCCGAAATCAAAACAAAAACATTCTGGTACAACAATGGTACAATTAAAACAGAGTTAATACAATACAATATATGAACTACGTAGTATCAATCAACTATTTGATTCTATAATGGTAATGAAATGTGATCTGGGAGTCTCTAGTGAAAACTTTTTCATGCCCGATTTAAATATTTGTTTGTTGGTAATTGATTTTATATTTCCTGGGATAGTATTGTACATTTTAGTTCCAATATAAAAGTAGCTCCTCTGTGTTAATGATTTGTGTGTGAGTAATTGGCGCCCTCTGGTTATATACTGATGACATGGATGAGGTGCTTTGTCTGTACTGAAATAATATGTGATGCACGTGTTAAAATAGAAGAGCTGACGAATATCCATAATCTGTGAAGTACTATAAAGGTCTTCAGTAGAATGTCTACGCGGTTTTGACATAATTGTTTTCACGAACCTTATTTGGAGGATTTCGAGTGGATTAATGTATAATCGCGCAGCAGCACCCCATGCCTGTATTCCATATCTGAGATGACTTTCTACGAGTGCAAAGTACAAAGTTTTTTGATGGTAGGTATTCTTTCACACGTCTGAATGAATAAATTAGATTAGATTAGATGCCGATCTAGATATACGCCTAAATATTTTATCTTATCCACTGACTGGATACCATGATTTCCACCATTTATGTTTACATTGATTTCCGGCATATCTGTCATAACAGCAGCATTACAACTGAAAGGTAGGAATTTAGTTTTTTTGAGATTCATGGTAAAAATGTTATGATCAAACCATAGTCTTTCATCACTTTGAGGTCTTTCTCGACTTTGTTCCTTAAATTTGGCCACGTATCGGCTTCATAAAAGACAGCAGTGTCGTCTGGGATTCCTATTATTTCACCATTCATCTTTAAGCCGAAGAAGTCGTTGAGGTAAAGATTATTTATCAGATTGTAAATTTCTGTGGAGTTGGTAGGAGCTAGTAACATAGTATTGGGTAGGATCTTTGAAGTGCTTTTGTAGTGGGGGTTTCTTTCAATTTTGCCGCAAGAATTTTTCCGAAGCTCTCAAATTTAAGATTGAATTCGTCTTCTTTATCCTCATCGTTTGTTAAAAGATCTCCATTTCCATTCGGAATAGTGTCAATATTTATTTTTTTTCCATAGAGTTTTCGTACCATGTTCCATAAATATTTGGTGTTTGTTTTATTTTTTTAAGCTACTGCTCATAGTTTTTTTTGTTTGTTTCAATTTATTTGTGAGTTTATTTTTCAATAATTTATTTTTGTTTTTTAGGGTTTGATTTTCAGGATGGGTCGTTAGTTCATCGAGCATTTTATTTTTTTTATTTATCATTCCCAAAACACTATTTGTGTCCCATGGTGCGTAGGGCCAATTTTTACGATTTACTAACTTTTTTTCTTTGCAATTTTCCATGGCTAATTTCACTATATGTAAGGGGCATTTATTGAAGCATTAACATCTGCTTGTGAATAGACAGGGTCCCATGAGGTTTCTTGCAAAATTATTGATAATTTGTTATAGATGGTGTACTCTTTATAATTGTTTTTGGGTTGATTTTGTAGTTCTTCCATTATAATTTGTAATTGTGATTGCAGATTTTAGTATGAGTGGGATAGTCATATCAACTCTCTCGTAGTTTTTTGGTTTGAAAAAGATATGATCTAAGCATGTCTTTTGCCTTGTAGGGTTATTTATCATCGAAATGTATCCGAACTAATTCAGTATGTTGATGTACTCTATTTTATTCACACTGTTTTCTAAAATGTTAATGTTCATGTCACCAATAAAGATGTTATAATTACTTGTTTGTGTTTGATTTTCTTCAAAATACTCCTGTATACTTTGCAGAAAGTCATTTATGTTCGAGGCGACCGGTAGCCTGTTATACTAATATTTTTGTGTCAGCATTGAGAAAATTTATACCACGTTTTGATACAATTGAATGTTGAAATGTAAAATTGTTTTCAGGTATATTACTGTGCCGTCATTTTGGTTATATTGACCTTGATTCTAAATTAAATTATAGCCTAATATATTATATAACTCTGGATATGCTAAGTGCCAGGTTTCAGTCAGTACTAGACAATCCAATTGGAAATTAATGTTATTCAATAATATTTTAAATTCATCAAAGTTTTTACTGAGACTCCGTATGTATTATGCAGGATAGTGAAATTTTGATTTTCATTAACATCTAAGACTTTCTTACAGTCACGACATTCTTCTATATTATATATATATATATATATATATATACATATAATATTTATATATATATATTAATAACACCCTTAAGTTCTACCTTATGCTTGTGGAATTCGCAAACTTTCACATTGAATATTTAAACTTAATGGATTTGAATTAATTGAAAGGTTCCTGATAATAGGCCAAATTCATCTGTATTCAACTCAGTAAGTATCCACCTTCCGAAAGTACACTAAATATACCTTCGACTAAGCCGAACCTGGAACAATTATGTTTCTCTTTCCCCTTCTGCGGAAACTCACGCTTCGAAGCCGGTAGGCTAATAACAATACAATAAAGCCATTGAAGCTTTGTTCAACTAACTCTCAACTATAAATAGGTACCTACGCATTTCAGAAGTTAACGTGCATGGGGAAATTTGAATAAATATCTACCTTAGATGGAGACTGGAAATGCTTATTGGGTTAGATTCAACTAGTGAGAAAAAATGATTACGATTCATCATTCTGATAATTGGAGGTTCACAAGTGCTTTTTGTATGAATATTTTTCTGAAAGGACCAAAAATTATGAGCAAGGTGTCATTCGATTCGTAAAGGCAGACAGAAAAAAAGATCAAAAAGGACAGTTTCTTTCGCAAAGAAAGGTATAGTTTTTCGCGAATATCTCAAAACAAGTTAATCAAATTCGAAAAAAATATCCAAAGAAAGCAGGAAATTTTCTGAAATGAAGTCCCATCTTCCAGAAATCTACCACTACAGTTTATAATTTTAATTGAGCGGTGAAATTTGAGTTTGGTTCAGGTTCACGTCACACAATTGGACAAAAACAATTATTTTAATTGATGAGATATGATTGAGGAATGAAAAAATTCAGGTACTTACCGAATACATATGCTGTTGGCAAAAAATCTCACCGCAATTTTTCCATTAGTTATGCATTGATAATTGATATTAAAATTAAAAAAAAAAAAAAAATTAAAAAAAAAATCAACATCTCGTTTTTTTCTTGAAACCCAGACAATTGTTTAAACAAAATCCCATTTTTTTGAGCTATTTCAAAGGCTTATTTCAAAATTTCAAAGGCTCAAGAAACAATTTCTGTAGGGAAAATCAGAAAATTGTGATTTTTAAATTTTTCGTATATAATGTAAGGAATTGAAAAATGAAATAAGTGAAGATTCGTCTTTCTTTTACTAAGTAAATTTGCCGATTGTTTTTATTTTTTTTTATTAACGAAAGCTACATGAGAATGATTTCGTTTTCGATATCCATTGTTTAAACAATTGCTATAAAAAATGTGTTTTTTTTCAGACAATCCAAGTGTTGTTGGAAACCTAATCATTGATGAAAATTTAAAAAAATAATTATTTACATTAACAGTTTTTTCATGCAGATAAAAATTAATATAAAGGAACCGTTTTTTTTTCAAATCATAATTTTTATTGCTCTTTTATATTCGCGAGGAATTTTCCATTGGCGCAGCCAGGGGAGGCTTTGGGGCTGCAGCCCCCCCAAGCCACTAAAATAAGCTCTGGTAACTGATGCATAATTGTATGTTCAGGCCCCCCCAAACTGAAATCCTGGCTGCGCCACTGGAATTTTCTATCATTATTTTTGATTTGTTCATTTAATAAACAAATTGTTTTAAACAAATACATTTTGTCCTTTTGTTTTTGTTTATTATTTGAACAAAATAAAACAGAAACAACCATTTGTCGTCATTTTAAGGATTTCTTTGTATTTTTAAAGAAAATTTATTTTTTTAACTTTACCTTTAAATGTTATATAGGCCAATCTGTATACAGTGACCGCCAAAAAGTATGTACCATATGGGATAAAAGTTTATTATTAGAGTATTGGAAAAACGATTCTTGGGAAAAGTTTGTGCATGTCCGATAATCAGAAAATCGATTTTGACACATGCCACGTGATCGCTGGTATGGCGGCAAATTGAAAAAAATTACTATGAATAGGCAAAAAGTCTGGTAAAATGGCATGATATCGAAAAAAATTATCTGAAAAAGGTGCTTAGAATTGAATTTTATACACATATGCAAAGTTTGAAAAAATAATGTGAGAAAATTCAAAATTGAATATTTTTTTTAAGTATATTCCTAGCTGTATAAAAATATCAAATTATTTTCATGTGAATAGCTTGACCACACTGAAATATTTGCATTTCAATGATAATAACAAAATTGTAACGGTTCACTTTGAGAGCAGTGCACCTCTCACTTATTTGCAAGTTTCTCTAACAGTCCTTAAGTAAACGCTCTAGCGGTTATCTAAAACACCTACCCAACCAAACCTGTATATCTTATATGATGTATTAAATTCAGCCGCATATCTCAATGCATTGTTGGTTGCCTAAAGTCAGCACCACGATGACCGATAATATAACCTGCAAAGGACATTCTTCGAGGCTTCTGCGTTCGACAAAGCAAACCTTGCCACCTTGATCAGTGAAGATCTGTGGACTCAATCGAAGTTAAAATGGTTTCTACCATGTTTTCATTTTATTTCATATTGAAGAGACCGTTTAAGAACTGACGGTATGTTATAATATTCCTGTGGCTACATCATTCTCTTTTGTTCCCGAAATTAAAGTTGGATTTCATTTCAGGCCTCTTTCTCTTCCCTTTTGTCGTCTTCTCGTAAAAAGATAATTTCTTAATTTCGTTAAATTGATGCTGCCTGAACACCGTCATATTCTTTATTTAAAATTCATCTAAATCATAAATTCATTTTAGTTTTAGTGATGTTGCATGAATCCACCTTTAGTATTGTTAGAAAACATTTCTTACTAGAAAAAGTTAGGTTAGGTCAGCTTGCAAACCTTGTAAAGGCGAACTAAATTTGAATGAAAATAAGCTTCACCGTTACAATTCCATAGCTCGAGACATTCAAAGCACGATTAAGGTTTTATGAGTTGTCTAACTGTTCGAGATTGAAAAGTATTGCAAGAATTGATAGAAATAAGCATTTAGATATCGGTAGGACAGGTTAAAAAAGGTAAGAGTAATTAAAATTTAACGCTATATCATTTCCTGAATTGTGATATTAATAAAAAACAACTTCTGAGTTTGATTCCATACTTTTTATTTTCACAAAATTTATAACATTGACACATTGGAAAGCCCTTTCCAAGAATTCTACCCTGAGAAGAGAGTGCTGCATGTTGCCTAGCGCCGACTGAGTTGGAGATACTGAAATGGAGATCAAATGGTAGAACGGGGAAGTAAGGAGTGAGTATCTATCTGGGCATATAACTATTTAAAAAATATATATATACAACAATCGCAATCTATTCTATTTTTTATTACAACATCAAAATCACAAAATATTATTACAATTTACAAAATTACATTACATATAAATCACTCATATTATAGCAATATATACCTTATACTCATAATAATTTATCCTTAGTTCCATAACTTCTTCTAACGTATCGTACCTACGCGAATACTCCAAGCAGTTACCCGTAATTACCAAAATTCGTAATTAATGCATAAGAATGTGCGTTTGTTCGAAACTCACCTTCTGTAATTTCCCAAACAGGTGCAAAGTGAGAAGTATACACTCTAATAATGTTTTCCACTATAACAGATTATGAGAAAATTATGTGCGAGATTCACTTGCTGCCAGCTACTATATTAATAGCTCCATTTGAGCTTAAAATGGAATAAAATTAATCAAGAGATAGCGAGTACAATTCACTGAGATACAGTCAGAGGAAATGATTTGATTGTAGAATATAGTATGGTAATTATTATGAACGTCAACAAATATCATCATGGCTTGTGAGAATATATACAATGGAAAAGTGAAATAAAATCATATATTTTTTTTTGTTATCACATTCAGAGATTCACTAATTGACTTGATTTTCTAACTACTTGACTTGACTTGACTTGAAATCAAGACGAGCTCAAGTCAAGAATTTATTAAGTCGAGTCAAGTAGTTATACATCAAGTACTTGTAAATCAAGCTATCTTCTTGATTTTTCTTCAAAAACTACTACCTTTCTTGTATTAATCTGATTAACTGCAAAAACGCAACAACAACAAAAATAAATGGATGCAAAATAAACAAAACAGGAATTAGTAAAATACAATATAATAATATACACGATATAATATTCCATTCTTAAATGGCAAAGTCAGTTATATTTTTGAAATGCCCGATATGAAAATGTATAGCTTGTGCCACAATTTGTACTAGATTGCGTGAATCCTACAGATTTTTGTAGATATTCAAAATTTTATAGAAAACCAGTCACAAATGAAAAATTATTAAAAAATATACGATGTGGAGATTTTTTTAACCCACCGTGTGGATTATTCAATTGTACAAATTACTACACAGTTATAGCTAAAACCTAATTATTGTTCTCAAGCCAATTCGAAACTGAAATTGTGCCACGCCTATTCGAACCTGTAGAGGTATTTACCCCAGAATTAGGTGGGCTGAATCTACCAAATTTGTTTTTGTAGACTCTAGTGTGATAAGCTCACAAATGTCGCCTTATTGAAGATGTTCCGCAGTTTCTCATTTTCAAAACCGCCGTGCATTGCGCAAATTTGCCTTGTTTGTCAGTATTTTTATTACTCTTAGGATCTCGCTCGACTATAAAATAATTAATTTTTTTCATTTTATCAGATACATTTTTTATCAACTTCAACTCGTTTGGCCTTTGATGGCGCCGACCCTGCACTTTCTACTTCTGTTTCGATGTCATCAAATCCTGACACTCTTTCATCTACGATATATCCTGAGCCGCTGTTTTGAAAAGGTTCCGATTCCATCACGGACAAATCACTTGAATCAGACATGAACAATAATTCTCTAGCCGCCACTGTTCATCCTTGATCAACGCTGCTCTACCACTTAACAGCACGTCGTCATCGAGCAATCGGGGGCCTGCTTACTCTAACCTATTTTACGCTATTTTAACGCTTCGGTGTGCATTTCACGAATCGCTATCAAGTAGTTTGATATTACTTGATATCACGTCAAGTAGTTCACACCGTAAATCAAGTCAAGTCAAATATCAAATTGTTAAAAGCTTGAGGTTTGAAGTTAAGTCAAGTATTCAAGAAAAAATTCAGGCTACTTGGCTTGATGAAACTCTGATCACATTGCCGATTTTGAATTATTGAAAGAAGATCATTACTCATAGATGATAGTCTCATATAATAGGTAATCTCTTACCTGTGGGGCTGGGCGACTTAGACAAATAAAACGAACTCAACGTTGACAATGAATTTTCCGCTTTGTTCGAAGAATCGAACCTCAAGAATTCCAATTGCAGTTCTACACTCCTCTGTAATGTGATTGATTTCGGAAGGCATACAACGGGAACGGAGAAATTCCCAAAAGAAACAAAGCTCTGAAACGCCTTTCGAACCCATTCAATTACTTCCTCCAAATGCTCACTGTGATTTATAACAAATTCATTACCTAAAATCTATTCGGCATGTTACAATGGATTCGACTTATTGCACTTGCAGAAAGGAAGTTGAACGTTTCCAAATTAATGGATATCGGGAGTTAAACAATACCAGTCAATTTTTTCCATTGCTTGAAAATCGGTCGTTTTGGTGCTTTCATGCGATTTCTCTCTTATTCGTTTCTCGGGTGGTAAAATATTCAACAGCTTTGCCAATTATTCTTCATTTTACCGCCTCTGTATTTATTTCCCAGAGTTCATAAGCTTTAAACTTATTGGTGGGTAATCATTGTGTGAAATAAACAAAATTAGAAAGCAACTCGTTGATTTCGACTATAGAAAATATTATAAAGACGACTTGTGAAACATCAAAAGCAAATATTGATTGAAAGTTTGATTTTGTGGAGGAAATCTGATTCTTGTCATGAATTTTTGGGTTTATGACCTTCCACAATCTGAAAATGAAAAAATGTTAATCCAAAGAAATCTTTACAAAAACGAACATAATCCGAATAATGAAAACTGCTAAAAATATTGTGAAGTAAACTTGAAATATAAACGAAGGCGTATCTAATATCGATGGGAATTTCTCTATATACTAGATGCTCGTGATGAATCACTGATACTATGGAGAAAAATTATTTCATAATAGCTATTTATGATATAATCCAGTAACGATAGACAAACTCGAGCAAAATGTGAAGAATGAATTGTAGCACTCTGAAACTCGGCACATGACATCTCGACACCATGGATTATTAGAAAAAAAAAATTGTTAACCAGAAAATCAGGGGTGGAACCTAAAAAATTTTTTCATATAAAAAAAAATTATTTTTTTGTCGTTATTTCAGAAAATATAATATTTATTAAAAAACAATAACGATAGGTTGAGAGATAATTCGATTCTCCACAAGAATGGTTTCCAGTGATACCTTATGAAATACGCTCGTTTTCTCAGAAAACGTGGTTTAACACCGACGTCACATTTCATGCTTGCGCTAACCCGCCACAGCAAGTTCAGGCAGGGCCGAAAATTAGATGTGTCATAACTTTGCTGAAAATTATAGTAGAAGGAAAAAAAAAGTGCATCTCGTTCTTGAAGACTTCTACTTCCTTATGCAAATAATATGATATGTGAGTATTTGAGTACCTAAAATGTGTTTTGTCCCACTTCACATAACTCTTCTACGATATTAACGGAGCATCCGAAAGTCATGGATATTTTAATATAAAATAATTATACTGAAGCATGAATCAGTGCCCTCTTTGGACGATATGCAACGATTTTGGACTAGTGAGACAAGTCTCACTTATACATGCCAAAGAAAAAACTTGGTTTTACTCCTACTTCAGTTTTCAACTCACCCATAATCCCGGCAATTTCTCCAGTAAATGTTGAAAATAATCGCTCATACACATCCTACATAAAAAATGAAATATATGATTTCGAACTAGAGGTTTGCACTTCACAATAGTGTTATTAAATATATATATGCAGAATATGAATAAGCGATTATTTTCAACATTTATTGAAGATAATTTCAATTTTATGGGTAAGTTGAAAATGAGGCAGGAGTAAAACAAAGTTTTTTTTTTGTCATGTATAAGTGGGACCTGTCACACTACTTTGAAGTTGTTGCATATGTTGGGTATGAGTTGCTGGTTTCAGTGTGATAACTCCATATTTACTAAATTATTCATGATTTTCGAATCATCCGCAAACATCTCCGTGAAGTGCGACAAAACACATTTTAGGTAGTCAAATACGCATATTATATTTGCATAAGAAGGTAGGAGTCTTCAGAAACGATATGAACTTTTCCTTTTCCTTATCCGATCATTTTTAGCAGAGTTATGACATCAAATATTTGGCTCCGCCAGAACTTTCAGCGGCGGATAAGGATGAACCTGAAATTTGATGTCGGCGTTCAATCACGTTTTCTGAGAAAACGGGCACATTTCATAAGAAATTACTAGGAATAATTTTTGTGGAAAGTTGAATTGTTTTCCACCCTGTTGATTTGTTTTTCCGATAAATCATATAATTTCCAAGATTACAGCAAAAATCTATTTATATATTTTTAACCAAAAAAAAAAATAAAATATGTTCCACCCCTGGTGTTATTTCACCAGTGGATTCAAATATTATTTTTTTACAATGGTTTGACTTCAGTAATCCGTTGGTTCTCAATCAAGTTCACACGAAAGTACAATAATGTCATAAATTGCTGTCAGTGTCTGGTGAAGGTGAAGATGAGATGTTTTCTTTGTTTAATAACACTAGCTTCATTCAAGTCACTCATAGAACATTTGAGGATAACACACAATAATTTAAAAAAATTGATACCCTCTCGCAAAAATCCTTGAACTCTGTTTACTACCTGGAGTCTTTGCTACCGAGAAATGCATTTTGTTTTTGTCCTTGCGAGTGGCGTTGCGACTGACTTCACGCGGCTCCGTGCGTAATTTTTTCATTCGTGCGTAATATGCCTTTTACAACACTTGTTACGTAATATACTATTAGGTTGCATTAATAATGGGCATTGTGGGTGCTTGTCGGGCAGCAGAATTGCACTTTATGCAAATTACAGATTTGGAAGATCATGGATCTATTTTTATGGTAAGTGTACCGAATACATTAACAAAAATTGCCAGGAAATTCATTGTTAACTCCGGGAAATTTTTAAATCATAGTTAAGAAATATTTAAATCTTCGTCCTACGATATTCTTCGAATATCAAAATAGAAAATATCACTCACAAATAATTGGCATTAATGAATTTGGAGCATTCGGGAAGGGCTACATTTTTAAAATTATCAGAATTCATATACCGGCATTGTTTTCGCCGCTCGTTGGCAACTTTATTAGTAGATGCTGAAAGGGATATAAAGGCACTGAAAGACCATGGCGGTTGGCGATCAACTACTGTGGCTGAGGACTACGTTGATGGTTCCGAAAAGAATAAGACATATATATACTGCAAATGAAATATACAGTTCTAAATACCCCAACCATTTAGTACATAAGCAACATATATGCAACGAACACAAAAAGAAACAATAAACTTCAGTCCCACATCTTCAGTTTGCTGGTTGTTCAAACTTTACAGTAAATTTTACTGATAAACAAAATGAGTAATTACAACCAAAATTTCTATACCATAATTATAGGTAACTATTATAACTATGGCTAAAAAGACAAAAAGTCGTTTTGAGTAAAATCAATTTATAGATTAAACAATTTATGTTTTTTCAACTGGAAAAGTCTTGAGTTCACCATAAATTGTCATCTAACTTATTAAACTTATGTAAACAACAAAGTATTGACTATCCATGGCCGCCATGAATAAACGTCTTCACAACGGCTCGGGAGATGTCGGCTGTGGTACTCCGCCTTAGGGTGACGTCGTGACCAGGGATTCATCAAGCCAAGTAGCTTGAATCTTTTCTTAAATACTTGATTTGACTTCAACTCAAACTTTTGAAAATTTTATATTTGACTTGACTCGATTTACGGTGTGAACTACTTGACTTGATATCAAGTTAAATCAAACTACTTGATATTGATATTACTTTTTATAGCAATCCGTGAAATGCACACCGAAGCGTTAAAAAAATAGTAGAGCAGCGTTGATCATGAATGAAAAGTGGCGGCTAGAGAATAATTGTTTATGTCTGATTCAAGTGATTTGTCTGTAATGGAATCGGAATTTTTTCACAGCAACGGCTCAGAATATATCGTAGATGAAAAATTGTCAGAATTTGATGACATCGAAACAGAAATAGAAAGTGTAGGGTCGGCGCCATCAAACGAGTTGAAGTTAATAAGAGTGTATCTAATAAAACGAAAAATATTACTGAGTAAATACATCTTCAGGTTCGAATAGGCGTAACAATTTCAGTTTCGAGTTGGCTTGAGAAGGTAAAACAATAATTAGATTTTGGCGTAACTATGTATTAGTTTGTACACAATTGAATAATCTACAGGGTAGGTCAAAAAAATGTCCACATCTTATTTCTTTTAATAATATTTATTTGTGGCTGGTTTTTTATAAAATTTTGAATACCTACAGAATTACATGATATTCGTATAATTAGTTTCAAGAATATCAACTAATTTTGAGTTAATAGTTGAAGTTATTGGCACTTGGTACAATATTCGTATTATTAATTCATATTACGATAACGACCTTGACAAATTCCCCGTCTCATATCGTAGCAGTAAAAAGAGTGAACTAAATATTATGTTTATTTCGTATCAACAATAATTCCTCACTCACATGATATAATGCGAATTTGAAAATTTTCAATTTCAGATAAGTAAGTACTCTGTGTGCAATTAGAAAGATAATCATTTTGTATATACATTTCACCCGATATACTGCCATAAAATTTCAGACCGTCAGATAATGACATATTTTGCTGACTCATTTTCTCGTTTCAGGGATTTTAACCACTGAAAATTATGTCAGTGTTAAGCTCAAAAAATGAAAATTATGCTATCGGACGTGTGCTAGGCATATGGAAAATTAATTTTCCTTTTGCAGAAAAAAAAAATTCCCCATTTTCTCGTTTATGGCATTTTAACACATCAATAGGTATAAAAATCAAATAGTGCGAAACCAAATCCATAAGGTTTGCACGTACTTAAAGGGTTGAAATAAGGTCACGATCTTGTAAAAAAATACGTGGATGCTGATGCATTTTTTCGCTTATGGCAATCAACAAAATGAAATTTGATATCGTTAGGAACCCGAAAAAAAATTCCCATAAGCCGATTTTTTTTTTCATTTTTTGGGAAACTTTCTCATGAACGAATTAGAGTGCAGTATAAATTTGTTAATGTAAAATTCTGTTATAAAAAAAAGCCATAAGTCTAGTTTGTGCTTATCATAGTTTTTGAAGCTAGACAACTTGCAGGAAAATCAGAAGAAATTTTGTTCATTTTCTCGTTGATGGAAATTAGCATGTAGGAAGAAAAATTGATTTCAAGACCAGAAAAAAAATGCCATTAGTCGGTAACATGATTACGACGTTTTATATACAATATTGAAGTATTGGATACATACATTGAAAAACCCTGAGTCACGTCGATTTATGTTTCCGAAAAGACACCATGTGACATAAAAAAATCACAACTCCTTCACCCCCCTAAAAGTGACATCCACTCACCCATTTTTTTTATTGGATTAGGGGGTCAGTTGAAAACCCTTGATGAGATTCACCAATCCATTCAAGAACAGACATAATGGATAGCGACATCGAATAAAAAATTTGTTAAATATACTTTAAGAATTATTTTTCTCTTTTTGCTAGATACTGTGTATAATATTGATGATGATGATGAGATTCACCAATCCATTCAAGAACAGACATAATGGATAGCGACATCGAATAAAAAATTTGTTAAATATACTTTAAGAATTATTTTTCTCTTTTTGCTAGATACTGTGTATAATATTTGAATGATTCCTTTGATTATTCCTATGTCAACATTTATAACGTTTTAGTACAGGGTCTTTCATAGTTATTGTGACAAAATGATAGGGTATTAATTAGAGGGTATCAAAACAAGTAAGTTTGCCTAATAAGCCTATGCTATGAGAGTATCGCTATTCGAAAAAGGGGCTCGAAACCCTTGCTCAATAATGATAATGGTCCATTAAATTCCAAACTATTTGACTTGATACCAGTAAAGGAATAATTAAGTGCCTATGGTGTATTGTTTATTGGGTGGGCTATACCTACCCATCAGGTAGGGTACCTTCCAGTACACAGATTAACCCATGGTAATTAATTATTTGATATAAAAAAGACTGGTATGCCTATTTACAGTTAGTTTAGTAATCCTACTGATGAAGGTAACTTTGTTATCGAAATGCGCATCTAGGAATCAAATTACTTGTGTGGTGAAGGGGTAAAATACTTTTTGTTCTCATTGAGTGACACCACAGGCGTCCAATATCCCATTTTCCAACACTGTATAAAACATCGATATCATGTTTCCAACTTATGGCTTTTTTTTTCTGGGCTTGAAATAATTTTTTTTCTCTTACATGCCAATTCCCATCAACGAGAAAATGAAAAAAATGTTTACAAATTTTCCTACAACTTTATAACTTACCTATGGCTTTTCTTGAGGTACATGCAAAGCTTATGGAAATTTTATTATGATAATTAATTATCCATCATCAAAATCATATGGTTCAAATGCCATAAACAAGATAGTTTGCCGGAAAACGGAAAAAATGTTCACAAAATTTTCCTACCGGAAAATTTACTTCAACAGCAGACCGGCTTATGGAAAAAAATTTTCATCAGCAACCAAGTATTTTTTTACAAGATCGGCGCGCTCTTATTTCAACCCTTTAAGTACGTGCAAACCTTATAGCTTTGGTTTTTCACTATTAGATTGTTTTACCTATTGATGAGTTAAAATGCCATAAACGAGAAAATTGGGAAAAAAACAATTTTTTTCTGCAAAAGGAAAATTGATTTTCTATATGCCTAGCACATGTCCGATCGCAAAATTTTCATTTTTTGAGTTCAACACTGACATTATTTTCAATGGCTAAAATCCCTGAAACGAGAAAATGAGTCAGCAAAATATGTCATTATCTGACGGTCTATTTCTTCAATATATGAGTATCTAACACCATTGGCAAAGGTGAAGTTTCTCATTTGAAATGCAGCTAGTTTTCCTAATAAATATACTCATTAACTTGAAGTAATTGCAACACACAATCAGTCCTTTCATTTGTTTCAGACATTAACAATAACATCATTATTGAGTAATCTGTGGTACTCAATAAAAATCTTTTTTCGATTATTCTAATGGACTATTACATACCATTATAATATATCCTCATCAACCCGATTTGTATTTATGCACGTACGTCTATAGTTTTTCTGATAACTGTACCTAACGTCGCTGTTCTCTCGTGTTTTCACAATAGAATGCCAGAGCGCCTAAAGGCCCACAAAATTACATACAATTTGTTGCTCAAAAGACTGCACAGAATTGTTATGAGTTCTGATATAGTAATATAATTTTACACCAAGGCGTGTGAAATATTTTGTAGGTTGGGTTAGAACTGAAATATAGAAATTCATGTAAAACCTTGTTGAAACAAGCAAAAAGAAATAATGCCTGATATGGTTTTGATGGTGTTGGATAATTCTCATTGATCCAGGAAAGATGTGAAAACGTGAATTGGAAATTAAAAATTGTTTGAAAATAAAATATATATATTACCCTAATATATTTATATAGGGTGTCCACGGAAAGTGGCTAATCCCTATAGATTTTTTGGTTTTGCAGAAATTGAAATGAAATTCGGAGGATCTGTATGAGGTATCAAACAGAATTGTTTGACAAATAAATAAAATATTTTCACTTTTTTGCCACCATATGACATTCTGAATGTGAACATGTATCACTTGTATTATTTTTAATCCAGATACGGCTATGGATAAATTAATAATTTGAGTCCAAAAGTAGGTACTAGAAAAAAACAACAATTTTCGATGGAAATGCATCTGCTGTGTAAAATTTAATATTCAAATTATTTTTTTCGAAATGGCAACATAGTGGGTCAGGAAGAAAATTAAATTTGGAGGATTTGCTTACGACCTAAAACTGATGATTTGACGAGTTACATAGCCTCATACAACTTCCAGTCTTACGGAAAGTGATATAAACTTTCGATTTTTAAATATAACACCTAGTATATTTTCACTTGTCTTGTATGCGTTTGAAATTCTGGACACAACTATGTGTCACTTTTTGTTATCAAACTTTCTTTTGAATTAATTTTTTACTTTAGCGGGCTATGGATATGTCAAAATCACTAATCCAGCGTGGCTTCAGCTGGGGGTAGTTGAAATTTTTTTCATTTTTCAATTTTCATGGAGAATGTTCCCCTTTTCAACACTAATTCTAACGTTTTTGTAGAATATTGTTTCCAGTCGGAATGTTTTTTGCAGGTACAATTGTAGGAACAATTTGTATTACTAATTTTTCAAATGGCAACATGTTGCAATTTATTACGATTATGTTGATACCGCTTCACTGACTGATGGGTTTCAAACTCTCGTTAAAAAACTTCAAAATATTACTTAAGATCGTTCTTGATATGAAAAGCATCACTTCATATTAAAATAATTGATAAAACAATATAATAAATAATATAATTAGCAGCAAACTGTCAGCATCTTGAAAGGAAGATGTTAATGCTAGGAGCTATCATATCGTAAATGCAGAGGTTCAACAATAAAACATCGTATTAAATGAAAAATTATGAAATCAGGACAACAACCTTGATAATAAAAAACCAAAACTAGGGTTCAAGCTGGCTCAGCCACTCTACTTGAAAATTGAGTTATGAAAAAAAAAGGAATGAAATGACTCTTCAAGTTGCAAATCAAAGAAAACAAACAAACTCTACGGATGCACGTTACAAAAACAAACTGTAAACTGATGAATCTTCTATACACAGGTGTTTTTTATTCAGCTTTAAAAGTTATCTAAATAGAGCCATAACTCTATAAACGGGGTTGGTTTCTTTGTTCTGGGCAAGGGGCTTGTGATTCTTGGTATAGAAATGAACAATTAGATATTGGAATAGAAAACTTGTTTAAGTAGTAATTAAAACTTCCTCATCGAGTGGAAGGAGCAAAACTCAGAGGAAAATGCAACAAAAAGACAAGAATCTGAATTTTTACTCTCAAAATTAAAATATACGACTGATCTGAACTCGAACTATAAAATTTGTTAGCTATCCAATACACTACAGGTATTTCCTGTTATCCTAGTATCCTCGTCTTGATACAGCTTTATTTTAGTAATCGGCCGTTCGTTCGCGATTCTCCAATACGTTCAACAAACATTTTTATCCACTAAATTTCAAATTGAAATAAAAAATTGACTTTAGAACTGATCGTAGGCATGGTCACACCCCCGCCGCGTTTTTCGCCCGTCCCTCAAACTCCGTCTCCCGATCGAGTCCCGAGAAAAAGCATCCAACCCGATTCTGACCAAAATTGCTTGGGTGAGCCGTCTCTCCTCTCCGAGATAAGTCCCGCTGAACAAGGCTAAGGGCCGGTTTTTCAATGATCAGTCAAAGTCTATGTCTATGTCTACGTGACTAACGGTTAGAATGTGAGTTTATTCCTTTATGTGAACAGATGTAACGTTCATTCTAACTACTAGTCAAATTTAGCCGTCAGTCAAACTACGCTAACAGGATATTGAAAAACCGGCCCTAAATATTGTTATTATAAAAATTTAACTGAAGCTCTGCGTTCGAGAAATAATACATAGACAAAGTATCCGAGAAGTCGATATTTAATCAACATAATATTCATGTCTCGTGGCAGGCTTGAAACGATAGCTAATTGTCATGAATTAATTTCGTAAACGTGAATGATTTTCGTTCAAGAATATGATTTTCTATTCTTAGGTTTACGAGACGAAATTAGTCGTTTACATATAAGGTCGTTTTAAAATTATTTTTTATTAAAAAGCAATAGCCATTGTTACATGAGGTGTATTAAAAGAAAAACATACCTGTCGATACCTTTCTTATCTTACCTCACTTCTGAAAGTTAATTAGGAAACTATTATTTATGTACGCTTTTGATTGAAAAACATGTAAAAAATATCATGTATGCAAGTTTTGTTATATCGTTTGTGTTGGTCACAGGTTAGTCGATTAATTTAAATATTATTCTAATCTCAAAAGAAAAGATCTACCGTATTATTTTTGAGCAGTATCAAATTAATCGTAATAAAATGCTCTTTTTTCCTAACCCGACGAGCCACTATGTTGCTACTTGATAAAAACATAGTTATAATTTTAATAGTTATTTATTATACAAGGGAAAAAAGTATTAGATTTTAGCTCGGGGTTGTGTTGAAACCGAGGGCTAAAATCTAATCTTTTTGCCGAGTATAACACATATATTTTTTTTGTGACTGAAAAAACGACCATTTAATCAAATATCTACCTACACCTATGTGTATATATATCCGGGAAAAAAAGGACCCACTTTTTGCCCGTGGGAAAAAGTACTCAATTTTTTCCCGGTTCTCGGGGAAAAAAGTAATTTCATATAAAGTTATATTTTATTACCTGTCAACAGGAATAAAATATCAAACTTTTTCCCGTCACAAAAAAATGTTTTTGTATATTAACCGAAAACCGTAAAGTTTTAGGACTTTAGGACTGAAATTTAGGACTGAAATTAATAATTTGATTGTATCCATGGTCACAAAAAGTAACAAGTGATATATGGTTGTATGCAGAATGTCAGATGGAGACAAAAAAGTGAAAATATACCGAGTGTCTCATTTGAAAATCGAAAGTTTATATCACTTCTGGTGGGATCGGAAGTTGAATAAAGCTGAGTCACTTGTTAAAAAATGCTGTTTGATGTCTCATACAGATCTTCAACTTTTATCTGGATAATCTGCTGTATAATTACAACAGGCATTTGCAATTGGGTGTTCTCGGAAGAACTTTGCCCAAATATCTGTCAGGTATAATCAAATGTCCGTCGTGGTATTAGTCAGGGAAGTACCTAGTTATTTTCTGTCAGATGTTTCCACATGGTGAAAATATATGGAGAGTCGGGTACGATTTTACTATTTCATTCAAGTAAAAACAGTTATATAGTGCCAATATGTGTTTTCACCGTGCGGGTTGAACCCCACCCCTTCTCAAGGAAGGAAATTGATAAACTAAAACAGAAGAAATATGTCAATAGTTTGAAGTATTCCCAACAAAAAATTACAAATGAGTTTTTTCTATAAATCAATAAACTTTGTGTGATTTAAAAATGTTGATTTTTCAATAAAAACCTAAAAACCCTTTGTTTAATATAAAAATCACTTAGGCATTTTGTTATTTCTGTGATTGCAATAGAAGTGGAGATATGACTCATAGAAGGTTTGTCCGCCAAACACTGACGTAATGAAACAATTTAGAATAAATATTTTTCAAATTTAGAAAAAAAATTGGTATAATGTAATATTCGACCTCGAAAACCCCCACATAACAAATTTAAATAGAATCAAATCATAATCATAAAATTATCCTGCGCCATATTGAAGACATCATCTTGGATTCATAAATTTTAACAGAAAATTCTTGATGTCCATCCCCGAAAATTCTTACATACCAATTTTTGATCAAATCAGACCAAAATCACGAAAATATTCCGCCATCTTAGATCCGCCACTTAAAATTTATAAATTTTGACCACAAATTCATAATTTCAAAAATCACAAAAATCGTCCTCCAACTTGGTGCCGCCTTCTCTAGGCTTTATTAATTTTGATAAAAAAATTAAAATCTTTGAAAACCTTCATCGATCGGAAGTCACGTCGTCACCCTAATGCAGTATAATAGACCATTCCAGAACACGTGACTTTGACAGGTCGGCCATCTTTACATTTGTTGTGTATCCACAACTATTAATTAATATATCTGTTGAATATGCGATTTTTATCAAGTAATGCCATGCATTACCATATAGAATTGGAATAATAATGACATTTCGATGGATTTATATTACTCAATCGTTGCGTCAAATTTGACAATTTGTAAATTTACTTGTCATTGTATTTGTAGATATACTGTCAGTCGGTTTGTGAGTTATTTGGTTTGAACATTCTTATCTCTGGTAGCATTAGAGAAATGTCTAATAGTGAATCAGATTCAGAAGATATGTCTTGTACACCGCCAGACATTTTGAAATTAGCGGCTAGTGCTGCTGAAAATCTCCTACCTAACAAGTCAAAAGGTAAAT
Source organism: Chrysolina haemoptera (assembly GCA_958298965.1). Classification (NCBI taxonomy): domain Eukaryota; kingdom Metazoa; phylum Arthropoda; class Insecta; order Coleoptera; family Chrysomelidae; genus Chrysolina; species Chrysolina haemoptera. The sequence continues at coordinate 14,042,080 of OY282594.1, forward strand.
ATGATGCGGTGTACAAAAGTTTTATGGATTGGCAACAAAAAACATCGTCTTTTTCTGAAAATGTTATCCGGGTATTTTGTTGAACTTGCTAAAAAATTGTCATCATCGTTGTGGGCATATTATCCTATGCTGAAAAGTACATTAAATATTTAACATAGTATCCACCGAGGGCCATCAACCGAAAAAATCTAAAACTTTTACTCACGAAGAAGTCAGTAAATTTATTAAAGAAGCGCCAGATCATACAATACAATACAGTACAATAACGTAATTTTCAGCTTAGAACTTTCCAATTTAATCAAATTATTTTTAGGTAACCTTAACCATGGGGCTAATGGAGCTTGCCGATCTAATGAATTATTTTCTATGAAACTTGAAGATATAGAAGATTACAATGGAGCTCTTATAGTGCGAATACCTTTCACAAAAACAAAGATTCATAGATCTATTACTGTAGCAGGTGAATTTGACGATATTTGCAAAATGTATATAAATCTTCGCCCATCTCATTCAGAATGCCCATCATTATTTTTAAATTATCAGAATGGCAAATGTACTATTCAAAAAGAATTAACAAATTAGCTTCTATGGGAAAGCACATTGCTACGTTTTTTAAATCAAAATATCCAGAATTGTATACAGGACATTGGTTCCGAAGATCATCTGCAACCATTTGCGTTTGCGCAGGAGGCGACATTACAGCAGTGAAGCAGTTAGGGGGATAGAAATCAACCACAGTTGCCGGAGGTTATACAGATGACAACATAACCAATAAAATAAAAAGAGGAAATCATATTTCAAACGAAATTAACAAACATTATACTAGCTCTAATTACAATGAAAAACATTGAACTAGCTCTAGTGCCAGTCCAAGTCCCATGATTTTCAATCAGACTCAGATGACTTTCAATCAGATTCAGATGACTGACAAAGTTATCCCTGGCATGAATTTTAACAATTGTAATGTAACTATTAATAATTATTATGTAAGTAAAAAAACATAAATTCATTGTTTAATAATAACGTTACTATTAATGAAAAATAATGTGTATTTTGCATTTATATATATATATATTTATTTTATTATATATATATAGTATACATATATATAGTTGTGGATAAAGTATAGTATTCAACACGCTCATAATGGCAATGATGGTAATAGCCATCATTATACGCTTGTTGAATAATATACTACTACGGTTCAAGGTTCAGTTCCATGGTGAATAATTATTTTCGTTTAGTCCACATCAGTTCTGTATCTTATGTGCTATACTGTTTGTACATTCGAAGTTTATACAGTGACCGCCAAAATTTATGTACCATATGGGAAAAAAGTTTATTATTAGAGTATTGAAAAAAAGATTCTTGGGAAAAGTTTGTGCATGTTCGACAACCTAAAAGTCGATTTTGACACATGTCACGTGATCGCTGGTATGGCGGCAAATTGAAAAAAATTACCATGAATAGTCAAAAAGTCGTATAAAATGGCAAGATATTCAAAAAAAGTTAATTAAAAATTTGCTTAGAATTCAATTTTATACATATATACAAAGTTTGAGAAGATTATGTGGGAATATTGAAAACAGCAATTTTTTTAAAATAGTTTTCTAGCTGTAGAGAAATATCAAATTATTTTCTTATGAATTGCTTGACCATACTGAAATATTTGTATTCCGATGATAATAACAAAACTTTCTCATTGTCTCCACACCAGAGAGCACTAAATTGAAAAAATTGAATTTTGTCAGAACCCTTGCTGTTACATTGGTTCGTATCTAATAGATATATCACAATTCCACTATTATTGCGATGATAGGGAGATCCAAAAATATCGTGTTTTTCAGATTGTTATCAATTTTTGATGATAATCGTGTACGAACGTTTCACTTCGCACATAATTTTAAAAATAGTGCGTCAAATTAAAGAGGCTTGAGTTTTCAACATTGCATGCTAAGTGAAACGCTCTGGCACGATTATCATCGAAACTTGATTATAATCTGGAAAACATCATGTTTCTGGAGTGTCATGTCATCACAATGGTCGTGGAATTCTGATATAACTCTTAGATACGAACCAATGTAACAACCAGGGTTTTAACAAAATCCAATGTTTTTAATTTAGTGCCTACTGGTGTAGAGAAAATGAGAAAGTTTTGTCATTATCATCGAAATAAACATGTTTCAGTATGGTCAAGCTATTCATATGATAATAATTTGATATTTTTATGCAGCTAGGAAAATATTAAAAAAAAAAATTCTATTTTCAATTTTCTCTCATTATCTTTTCAAACTTCGTATATATGTATGAAATTTAATTCTAAGCAACTTTTACAAATCACTTTTTTTGATATCTTGCCATTTTACCCCACTTTTGCGTTCTCATAATAATTTTTTTCAATTTGCCGCCATACCAGCGATCACGTGACATGTGTCAAAATCGATTTTTAGGTTATCGGACATGCACAAACTTTTCCCAAGAATCTTTTTTCTAACACTCTAATAATAAACTTTTTTCCCATATGGTACATACTTTTTGGCGGTCATTGTATTATTTAGTAATAACAGAAAGAGACTGCTTGTGAAATGATTGCAATTATGTCGCTGTCGCGGAGTACATATTTTGCTACACTATCGGGAGATGTTTTTGCAAGATATTTGAAGAAAATTTAAGTAATAAATAACATTGACCCGTATACCCTCACAAACAGTAAATGTTTGACGTTTCTGTTAAAGGACCTCGTTTTAAACTCCTTATCCATGCATTATGACGTTCACCAGATAATGCATTCAAATAACTTCCTCGATTTGTTAGAACGGCAGCAGGAATTCTAAAAAATGATACCATGTCTCTTTCAGCTCGCATAGATCATTTCAAAACCGAACAAAACGAGGCATTTTCAATGATATTACATGCAGATTATTTTGTTGGACTAGAAAATTTGCTTGGCAAACACAAATACAATCTAAACGGATATTACACATTATTTTAGTTATCGGTAAATACCATCAATCACTAAAGTCAAACCTATCATCTATTCTCAAAAACTATAGGACAGACACTTAAAAATTGATATAAACAACAAAAAAATTAAAACAAAAGCAACCTTTGTTTGTCCCTCAAGTAAAGATGGCCAACCTATCAGTGACGTCATTCTGGAATGGTCTGTGGACGCAAATATGCCACCTTGACAGGAAGACAATGTAAAAGCTAACAAAAACAACAAATATGTGTTCAAAAAGGTCTTCAAAATGAGTCTTTTTTTTGTGTAAGTGAAAAGTGTGGATTTTTCCAACTATTCAAATAATTATAACTAAAAATAATGAGTCGTTTTGCTCTTGTGTGGCCACACCGTTCCAATCAGCTTATTTCAGATAAGTTAATTTTCCAACAACTGCCATTTATAGTTTCAGGGCAAACGTCAAGATGTGCCATATGCCAAATATGTTAATAAATGTTCTCATTGTAACCCATTTCTTGGGGCGAGCGTTCGAATGTGCAGATGCTTCGTACAGTAATTATTTCTTGGTAACGTGTCCCGAGGAAAAGATTTCGCTGATATCAAAATTATATCAGAGATTGAAAGATAGAAAGTTTAAATTGCTGTGGGAGGCAGTTAATTGTTTCAGTCACTTACCAATTATTCCGACTCTGTTTATTTATAGAAGGGGGCGAAGGCATTTTTATGGTTGTTCATTTTGTTGCTGAACTTTTCTGGGAAAATTTCTCCATTAACTCTCAAAATAATGATAATGACATGGTAGACATTGGTATGCTAATCTTGAATCAGATTGAAGAGTGAAAAATATTGAATGCCTTCCGACTATCAAGTCTGGAAAAGTTCTGAACTCTTGCTTGCATTTGCTTTCTAGTCGTTCTATATTTAATATTCAATATTCCATATTCAATACCTACTCCATTCTGTGATACTATAATAATTCAACATATGATTTTGTTTATGTCTTTTTGTAAATTTGAATTTCTAAATAATGTGTATATATATATATAGATTGTCTCCTAATACATCTTATGTATGTGTATATGTATAAACAGTGTAATTAATTTGTTTGATATATATATATATTGTTTGATATATATATATATATATATATATCTTGTACCTTCCTTCATTTGTCAGCAAGATTGATAATATATCAGATATCACTTCAATATTCTTCAGATGAACTAAGGAAAGTTTGCTCTAACAACCTCTAGTCGATAGAAACTTACCTTTTTTTGATTCAGTTAGAATACCTACAAAAGATTTCTATCTCAGGTTTCATCTTTTAATGGACGGCAAAGCTCTGGAAATATTTGCTTCAGGTGAAAAAACTGAAAATAAAATATATTTTGACCATTTCTGAAATTATTAACTTGTACCTACTGAGAAGCATTATTTCACCAAAATGTATTGAAAATAAAAGTTCTGTAAAAAGACAACAAGAATGATATTTTCCTCTTCATTTCCCAAGATTTCTATCGTAAATTGGATGACGATAATTGAAAAAGAAGCTAGACCTCGACATTCATTTCGTATTATTGTATAAAAAAGTTATCAAGCACCTGGAATTCTGACCACATCTTTTGACTACAGTCTTAAGTTACTTAGAAAAAAAAGGTTTTTTTTCCTTGTAATAGAGAAAGATCTAACTTCGCGATACCTTGTATAGAAAATGATGAGTGTCACTTCGTCCTTTTGAATGTGTGGAATTCGTGTTTGCAATAATGATAAGTGATGAGAGATGACATCAGAGCCGTGTATTGACCTACCCATGCACTGATAATACGCAAAAACACAAAAATCCGTCTGCCCGAATCAAAACAAATTTCTACCATATGGTTTCAGAGAGCACTTGCAATAGTGTTCTCTGCGATAAATAATATTGCACAAGTATCTGAAGTGTTGAAGAAAATAGCGAAAAGTATTCGTGGCCAGATAACTGGTCTTTTCGTGCTCTATTCGTGCTATATTTCGTGCACTCCGACTGCGCCTTCGTGCTCGTAAAATCGCGCGTGTTTGAAAGACCATTTCAGCTACTTAGACTTCAATATACTTATATAAAAATCTCAACTTAGAGCAAAAATCCCACGTTAACCATAGATATAACAAGTGAAACATGTATTATCAAGTGCAAAATGAACAATATGAGAAATAGGGGTTTATTTTTACAATTAACAATACATTTCACAGTAACATGACAATAATCTCATTGTTTGATTCCCTCTAACCCAGGGAGGAAAGGAAGGAATGTGAGATGGCGCAGAAGTAGCAACTCTCCTGCTCTCGATCAGGAGAGCAGGAGACAGGAGAGCAGGAGAGCGCCCTGCCAAACCGAGCTAGGAACCCCCGGACACGCTGGTGTTAACGTGAGGACGGACATTTCATTACCTGCGGTGACATTAATCTGTAAGACACACGCCTCCTGCATTGCTTATGCGTGTTTTATCATCTGTATTCGATGTAGATACTTGTTCGCTATAAGTTGCTGAGGTTGGTTATTTCGATGATTATCCCGGAAAAGGCTGAGGCAAAAAACCGGGTCAAGGTATACTTCGCGTTTTGGTTACCTTTCGTCTCGGTTTCCTATGGAACCGGTTCTTCACGTCGTTCCTGGAAAATATCCAGCGCTTGATAAATGAGCCCCCCGTGCTTGCGGGGCTCATTATAATAAATTAATTATACGCGGCGCTCTAGTGTGTGACTTAACGAGGCGGTTCGTATTCGCAACAGTACTTACAAATTCATTGGTATGCAGTCATTTGCTCCCCTCGTGTCGTATTTTGTTCATTACACGATGGCTAAAATTTAAAAAAAATTGCCTACAAATATTGTATTGTCCCTATGTGCAAAAGCACGACAAGTAAATCCCCAATATTTTTTATTCTTTCGTGTACCAAATGACATGAACAAAAGAAAGAGGTGGTACAAACTAATGAGGCGTGACTCAATTATACCTGTAAGTACTACATATGTGTGTGAAGTTCATTTTGATGAAAGAATCTATTATAGTCGGTATTGAGGCGGAGTAATGGAATATCCTATACGGACCCAAGTAGCACACCCATATTGGGACAATATTGTGAAAATGTTGGCAAAATATTCAAATAATAATATTGGCAAGAAAAAAAATGTGAAAATTCGGGGATATTGGTCCAATATTAAAAAAATTATATTGGTCTAATATTCTCGAAGCAATATTGGCCTCAAAATGTTAGGCGATATTAGTACAATCTCGCTGTAGCACACTTACATTGGAATAATATTGGTAAAATATTGGCAAAATATTAAAACGTAATATTGGCGAGATAAAATTATAATTATTTCGAGATATTGGCACAATATTACTTGGACATTATACAAATAATATTAGTGAAATATTGAAGAAGCAATATTGGCCCCAAAATATTTAGGGATATTGGTACAATATCATTTGCATATATTGGTAAAATATTCAAAGTGAATATGTTGCCTTGGAAACATTGATGAAATATTTCCAAAAAATGTTGAATAATTTAAAAATTCTACAATCTCGTTTCTACTTCAATTTACCACTGAGTAGATTGACTTGTGAACGCATTATGAGAAGCCTTATTTAATATATGTTACTATGATTCAGCTGTTGTTCCATATGTGGGGCCACCTAGCGGTTTCTTACCCAAGTTTAATCATGATTCATTTCAATATTGTTTATTGAATATTCGGCCAATATTCAAATTTCAATCCTAGTGATGAATGTATTCTGTAATATTGGATCAATATTGTCTTTCAAATATTGGTGTAAGGTTTTCGTATTAATCTCAATCAATATAGGTTCAATATAATTTTTAGAATATGGATTAAATAATATTCCACCAATTTGCTATCAAACTTGGATATACAATATTGTTTTTTATCTTTAAAATCGGTATGAGAGTAATATTGAAATCGCAATATTGAAGCTAGATGCTGGAAACAATATGTAGGCAATATCGCTCTATCGAAATTGGTGAAAATTATTGAACCAATATTGACCCAATATTTCATGGAACAATATACATTCAGAACAGGTTGAGCCAATATTCCACCAATATTATTAACCTCCATAGGACTGGCCGGGGTCCGTTTGTACCCCATGACGTATGTTTTTGCTGTTTCTTTGAAAACGCAAATTTTTAAACATTTATCTTTCATCTAGCTGCAGTTTATGAATTATTTTGATAAAATATGATGTATTCAGTAGTTTTTATTGGCTGGTATAAACAAAAAATAGTTTTATATTCCAGGGGTCTCTTCAGACCCCGGTCAGCCTTTTACATCCGATAAAATAATCCCGGTAACTGTTAGTAAACCAGAAATTATTCTTCATTACAACAAAACAAAAGGTGCTGTCGACACTTCAGATAAGTTGGCCAAAGAATATACAGTGCAGAGAAAGTCAAACCGCTGACCAATGGCAATATTTTCGCATCTTATGGATATCGCTGGAATAAATGCTTATAAATTGTGGTTACTGCAAAACCCGGATTGGCGAAAAAACAGTTTGGATAAACGTAAAATGTATATTTTGGGACTAGGAAAAGAACTCATAAAGAAAAACGTTTTCCGGCGATATATACATTCAGACGAATAGAAAACGGCATATGACAGACGTTTTTCCCGAACTACTGGATGCAACAGAACATAGAGTTGAACAACAAAATATTACCAGGGGGCGCTGCCATATGTGTCAAAGAGGAAAATACAGAAAATCCAGGAAAATATGTATTAGGTGTAATAACTTTGTGTGCCTAGAACATTCAAAATCGGAGATAGTTTGCAAAAAATGTTAAAATGATATGTAGCTAGTAGTATTAGTGATTAGGGTATTTTGTATTTTTTCGTGATGATTTTTGATTAATAAATGGTTAATAGTAAAAGTTTAATAAAACTTCTTTTCTATATATTTAATTTAAAGAAAAATACAGCATTTCTGCAACTTTACGCATGGTGTCTTCTCGGACCCCATGAAATATTGTTTTTCCAGTATGAATCCATATTGGTTCAATATTATTTTTACATTTACAATATATCCATATAGTCCCAATATGAAAACAAGATTCAGCCAACATGAGGTGCTACCTGTCGCAATTCTTCAAAGAAAATCTTCTAGAACCATGCTGAATAGCTGTTGATGGTTATTCAACGAACAAGTGTATTGATAAGGGCGATTAACAATTGAGATAATTTTCGAGATTTTTAATCGCCATTTTAATTCACGAGTTCGTTGCAAAATTTTTCCGTTGACCATAATTTTCAAACAAAAAAAAATTGGTTCCATTTGGGTCTTAAACCCTCGACCTCGCAATCACCTCAAGACTCACACCAGCATTTTACCAGCCGGCTGCAATGACTTCTTATTAACGTTACTGACAACTGGTTTTCTGAATATTTTTTTTATAGAAGTTTTCCGTCGACCGTACTTTTCATATCTTACTTTTAATTTGCAGTTTTATTATTATAAATATTAATATTAGAAATTGTACAACCATTGACACATAATGAATTTTAAGAAATTACAACATTAAAATAAAATTAATAATGACAGATAGTACTAACACAGCTACTTGATTTCAAAATAAATGTATCAGCTGATTAGTATATGGTTGCCTACTATACGATAAGTATAATATGTATTGGAGTAATGCACGTTGGTTTACATATAAGTATATCGTTGATTAATAGAAAATCATTCATTAACAGGGGTGATTAATCAACGATTTTGAGTGCGTTAAAATTCATCGTAAATGAACGGTCGACGGAAATGATTCTAAACGCAGGGACTGCTCATATTTAACAGTCTTTAAATTTGGCATATACAGGGTGTATCTTTAATGTCATTAATTTCAGGTGGTGACTCCTTGTCACATTTTATGAAATAAAGTTCATAAAAACGTGTATCCTAACTTGTTTCTTTTCCGAGTGGGTGTCAAAAGTTTGATAAAAAATCGGTTTTTCATGAATTACTCAAAATTCTTTACGCCGATTTCGTGTGTTTGTTAGCAGTAACAAGGGTCTTCTTTTTATGAAATTATGTTATGAATTTTAATTCCAGTTGCGTCGCAGTTGATACCCCGTTACATAGAAACGAAGCAAGTTAGGACATACGTTTATATGAACTTATATTCTTAAAATGTGACAAGGAATCACCTCGTGCAATCAATGACAACATTTAAGATACACCCTGTATATATCCATATGTAGTCACTTTTTTATTAAAACTTTTTGAAGCACCGGCTTGGTACGTCACTGTCCAATGCAGTTCCTACCAATAAACCAATAAACCCTTGAGAACGCCTCTGATTGTGAATATAAACGGCATCACATACATGAAGTCCATTTAATCACATTTCCTGTTCGGAGAAGAGATTTGCTTAACGGTAACTAATGTACAATCAAGATTCGCAAAATGCAAATTCCATCATATCTTTTCAATTTGACTCATACAAATCACTTCCTAATGGAGAGCCGTGTCGATGTGAATACTGATTGACAGGCGAAGTAGACATTAACGTTTTATTATAATAATTGAAGAAGAGATATCGGTTATTAATTCTATTCATGAATAAACCCTTCGCTTGATGTGAACAATATACTGAACACTTGGTGAATGGACCTCGATTATTAAAAACCCATGTTCATATCTGATTGAATTATCAAAAAAAAAAACTCGGACATATCGATGATGTTTACAATAATGGAAATATGAGTAGAAATAAGAGTCATTAACCTATATTATCAGTTACATATACGGAGCGTGTGGAAAAATATCGAGTTTTTTAGGTGCAATAAATTTTTTAATTGTGTCTAGCACTCATCAACATATTTAAACTTTGGCGTTTTTTTTATGGTATCTAGGCTAGTAATTATTATGTTTGTACATATTCATTTGAAAATAATAAAGACGATTCTTATTATTATCATTATTACTATAATACCCTGAGTGTTGACGAATATATATGAGTGTCAGTAAGAAAATTCCTTTTGCACATTTACTCCATGCCGATCACTTACTGAGATAGAAGGTGATAAATGCCTTGAAATAAACCTTCCTTCTCAATTCATTATAAAAAAGAAAATATATAAAAATTTGACAACCTATACCTATTTCAATATTGAAACAAGATGTTCTGCACTACCAGGACGACGCTTATTGCCATAATCCTATACAATAGGAATAATTGTGTCGAAAATCAATCAGAAAACAACTACTTTCCTGGCTAATGCCACCACGAACGTTGAATTACATCTAATGAATTTCCGTGCAGAGTCCTACAAGGATGTCTCCGCAATTGCTAGTTGCATGGAAATGTTCATTGAAACATTTGGACCACCTATAGATCGATTTCTGGGTTCTTGCCCTCATGGAGATTTTGTTGAATCGTTTGTTGCAGACATTAGTTATTGTCTGCAGAGACCTACCCTATACTGATGAGGGCAAGAACCCAGAAATCGTTCTATAGGTGGTCCAAATGTTTCAATGAACATTTCCATGCAACTAGCAATTGCGGAGACATCCTTGTAGGACTCTGCACGGAAATTCATTAGATGTAATTCAACGTTCGTCGTGGTATTAGCCAGGAAAGTAGTTGTTTTCTGATGGATTTTCGACCCAATTATTCCTATTGTATAGGATTATGGCAATAAGCGTCGTCCTGGTAGTGCAGGACATCTTGTTTCTCTCTTGACAAGCTTATTGTGAACAATGCATGCAGATTTCTTTAATTTTTATATCAATATTGTTGCGCAGAATATTAAATTCCACTGACAAATTTTTCAGTATTAAATGGAAAACACAAAAAAATTTGTTAATATCCAGAGAGAGTAAAATTCTCTGCTTCGTATGTCATGTCCAAATGTGCGAGTGAAATATTATGTACATGTTGTTTCTGTATGATAGTTGGCCCAATACAAGGGAATCAGATAGCTGTAGTTTCACTGCTTGACTGAGAATATTGCGATTGATGTATAAGAATTTCAGTATGATTTTTGCAGAAGGTTTTCAACATGGGTACCAAACCTCAAATTAGAGTCAATAAACAGACCTTCATTGGTTGTTTATCGTCCAATTGTCTGTAATCGGGTGAGTTTCTTGTTCTCGCAATAATAATAAAGAAAAAAACGTATTGTCCAAAGAAGAGCGCAGTTTTTTCAGTCAACTGATTAAGGAAAAACGTTTTTTAGGATACATGGATGAGGAAAGGTTAGGGTTTCGCATATTTTCAACAACGATTCTTAAATAAATTCGCAGAACACAAGAAATTTCACGTTACGAAATTCGACATATTGCTGTGAAGTTAGGTTTTTTCAATCGAACTGAAGCATAGGATTCCCCGATCCACTTATACAGGGTGTTTCAGAATTCAATATCAAGATTTCAGGGGCGTGTTTCTTAGGTCAAAAAAATACTTTTTTTCTCATAAACATGTGTCTGCAACCGCTTTATTTCTGAGATACAGGATGTTGAAATTTAACAAAAAAATAAGTTCTTTTTCAATTTCTCTAAACCACTTTGGCTTTTCTTTTTAATTTTGGTACATGCAAAGTACACATAAAATAGTTATTTATGATACAAGTGTTAAAAGTGGCATTTTATTTTGTGAGTGGGGAATATTGCGAAACGAGCGTTAGCGAGTGGAGCAACCCCACGAGCAAAATAAAATCACTTTTAACAAATGTATCATACAAAATTTTTTGTTCAACAGTTACTGCTAGTAAGAAAAAAACAAAAAAAAAATAAGATCCATAAGGATTCGAACACACGATCTTTGGATTACAAGGCTGACTGACAGATACTTCAAATATAATAAACCCCAACGCACTTTATTTATGAATGTCATTATTTGTCAGTGATGAAGGACATTCTACAGTTGGACTAAATACTACTTCGTTTGTAACTTCAAAAGGAATTAGTATTATCAATTGCGCAAACGACCAAATACATGTGTGAACTTTTATAAACGATTCCTCTTGAGTAGGTGTTCTGATTATAATATCTGATTGAAGTGTTTCTATTAGAGAGATCTATATTACTGAGTATCCATCATCTCATCTATCATTTTACTTTTAACACTAGTGTTAAAAGTACTTTTAACACTAGTGTTAAAAGTGATTTTGTGAAAACGTCAGTTTTTAGTTCATGTGTCAATGAATTAAAAACGTCATTTTTAATGTCAGTTGTACAAAAATACATTTTTTCCAAGGCGAACGTTTTTTAATTTTCATCAGTGGCGTCTCTGTAAACATGCTCCGTCATTTTTGATCAAGATAATGATACGCTACTGGTTTTTTTTTGTCAAATTAGTATCATTTTCATAATTGTGTTCTATTTTTCCACAAACATGGTTTCTTGACTATTTTCCGTCCAACGGACGGTTTTCGATTTAAAAAATAAAAGGTCGTCATTCGCTTGTACCTATGCGATTTTTTCTATGTGTCATTTTGCTTTTTAAATCGAAAACTGTTCTTCATAGGGAAAAAAGTCAAGGGACCATTTTTATGAATAGACAGAGGACACTCATAAAAAATATAATATTCATTTAAAAAAGAATAGTAGCATAACATTATCATTTTTGTTAAATTTCAACACCCTGTATCTTAGAAATTAAGCAGTTGCGGACATATGTTCATAGGAAATAAAGTCTTATATTGACCTGAAATATAAGCCCCCAAATTCTTGATATCTACTGAATTTTGAAACACCCTGTATATTGCGACATAAACTGGAGGGTGGTTTAACTTGACTCAATGCTATCGAATTTGAAGCGGATAGAGACCGTCGAGATAAACGCAGTCAATATTCCAGTTGCTTTTTGAAAAGCACAATTGATTCTTAGATATTGCTGAAGTTTGCCTGGGAATTGAAAGGGTTAACTTCAATGATTTTCACTGATAATGTATTTACCTACCACCAATATGTAATATCAAACATTACGATACTGATATGAGTTTCGTAATGAGATACTTTACCGCACTAGTGCAGTAAAGTGAAATTCATTTGTTTCTCTTTTTGAATGTCAGTCTATTTAATGGAAAAGGATAACAAGAACTGATTTATTATAAATTTGAGTATTTATCCCGGGATTTATCAAGTAATAAGGTTTGAATTTTTTAATTTGTAGCGGATTCTATATCTGAATCTATTCGTCTGAACTAATGTCGAAATTTTACTAAATTCGAATGAAAGTGTCAAACTTGACAGTTCGCAAAATAAATCAACGCTTGCTTGTTGCATGCATGATTCTAATATCATCAAATTAAGGAATATTGACTAATTTTGAGTAAATAATTAACATTATTGGTAGTAGGTGAAATAATGTACAATATTTGTGTCGACAAATGTTCCATCTGATATCGTAATATGAATCTTTACGACACTTATATCGTAAATATCTAATATCTATTACAAAACCACGATGATCCTTCAAGTGGACTTATGAGCCACAACATAGCATAGTAACCCAGCACATGCATACAGTTTTTCTTTTCATGGAGGTTTGTTTTCCTCCTTTATCCGCCATATCCCAAATTTAACATTTTTCTTCACTGTTTTATATTATGAAATAAATTAGCTTCATTATAGTAAGTAGGAGGCGAGGAGCAGTAAACCATTACAAGTGAGTGCACATGTTTGTCGCTGAATAAAAATAATTTTTAAAAGTGTATGGTTAATATTTTAACATCACGAGTTTCTGCTTTCGAATGAAAAATTTATGTTACTCCGCCACCCAACAATTTTCTCTTTACTACATCTATGTGCCACTAAATATTACCACTGCGTTTCTCCAATCGAAATGACTGAAATTAACCTTTCATATCCGAAGCCACTATCTCCACTACGATGCATTTATTCTTCTGAGACGTCTCAATTTTCTTGAATTCTTCAGCAGATTCACAAAAGAAATCGATGAGAAATGTACAACGAGGTCAATGACATATCAATCTAGTGAACTTAGCTAACCCACACTTTGGTGTCAGTCATGAAAGTTTTACCAGTAAAAAGACAGACATATACGGGAAGACACAAAAAATTGACGGTTTGAAACATAATTTGTTTCATGTAATATCACATGTTGGATTTTCAGTGAATTTCTAAAATTCTCCAATATCTGGCTTGAGCGCGTCACGTTTGGGATGCTTTTAAAGGTAAAAGTGATAATTTATAACTCAAAAACGATTCGTCTTATCGATTTAAAACAAGGACAGGCTTCTAGAGGAAGTTTGATTATACGTACGTGCTGTAAGGGGGCGTCCATAAAATACGTGAGATGTTTAAGGGGGGGAGGGGGTCGAGTCAAATCTCATCTCATCTTACGTTGGAGAGAGGGAGGGTCTCGGCAAAAATAACGCAATTTTTTTCTGATTGAAACAAAAAAAAATTATACTATTTTGGTCCATTTAATCCAGATTGTACATGCTTAAGATTTAATCCTAAGCGTAATCGTAATACGATTACGATGACCAGAAGTGCTGCAGCCCACGCCGGAGTGATCTATATATGACTCTTCACGACCGTTTTCTGTCACCTCCATACCCTATCACTCAGGTTGATGGACATTTGACAATTCCGGACTTTAAAAAGCATGACGGAAAGTCATTTGCTCCATTTCTAATACCCCACTGCCTACCGATTCAACCTCTGAATGCCTTCATCAGCACGCCTTATGATCTCTATTGCCCAAGTGAACGTGATGATTTATAGAAAAGATACAGTACATACGGTACATACGGTATTTACTCTGCATCTAGCACAAGAGCTGCAGATCACTGGCGAGCAGCCCACATTGCACCAGCTAAGCAACCACGTATGTTCCGCAAAGTGCGACCCTCACGGATTGTCACAAGACGAGCTGATGAGTTACTTTGCGCAAGCTCCTACGGCTTAGAGTGGCTAGATCAGAACGAAGTTGAAGGAGCAGATGATTTTACTGAAAATCATATGGACATGTTGGTTCCAATAATCTGTCTTGAGACCACGCGTCATTCTCCATGGACTGAATTAGAGTAGATATTCTTTTTTTAATCACAGTAGTTACGATTTAAGTATTCTATTGTTAAATTTTTATTACACTTATAATTAAACTCTCAGTAATATTGATTACTAGTCTTAAAAACTAGTCGTAAATATGTATAAGCACGAAGCAATTTTTTTTTCTTTTTACAATAAAACAATCCAACGCGTTTTAAGAAACCCACATTTGGAAAAATCTCACGTGAGATTGGGGGATGGGGGAGGGGGTTGAATAAAATCTTACGACATCTCACAAGGGGGAGGGAGGGACAGAAAATTTAAAAAAACACCTCATGTAATTCATGGACGCCCCCTAATGGAAATTGAATTTTCAATCCACTTTTTCCCAAAAAAAAAATCTCAAAAATATCCCAAAAATACAGTTATTTGAAACAATTTTTTGGGTATATTAACAAAGAAACATTACAGCGCGTGCATATATTAACGGTTTACCTTTCTTTCGATATCAAATTCATTTCGATTGAATAATGTTGGATTCAAATTTTAATGGAAGAGAAATAAATACCACTACTTCGACTATCCATGAAAAGAATCTTGAGGTGCTGTTGCAGACATAGTTACATAGAGTCAAGTTAGGTCTTTTAAGAATGTGCTTAAAAAGAAATAAAGGTTGATCGATGATAACACAATTAGATGTAAACTACTACTAATAATATTCTTTTTTTCAGCAATTACTGTTAAACTCAGAAATACAATTTTTCTGGAGGGATATCAAATAAGATTCGAACCGCTCTTTGATAGTTGATTATTTGACAATGTTATGGAAATTGTGAATGTAATATTTTTATCAACAATTAAACTAAGTACCAGGTGTTCTCAATATATTAAGAACACCATAATATAAACTTATGTTTTATATTTTGTACTTAATGACCAAAAATGGCTAAATATTGTTTTTTTTTTAAATGCTTTAAGTATCCCATATTTTTATCAAACATAATATTGCTTTGGTGTACTCATCCTACCCACGCTATCTAAAAAATAATATCGATACAATGACTGTCCTAAATAAATAACTGGTTCACATCATAAACATGAGCGAAAGTAGAATTTGTATCTCTACACATTATACATTATTACTTCATCCTGGGTTACACATAATTTTCCTAATGTTAAAAATAATACCTGCCCACTAGCAACAATTGAATGAATGAAACGTCATTAGTGTTACAATTTATACTTCTCAATTTTTATTCAGCTGTCGAAGTGAAATGTTCAGATTTATTTATTTTTTTAAATAAAACGTTATGAATTCACGATCCGTGCCCCCTCTATACATTTCCAAAAAATCGAAGAATTGGTAAATTGTTTTCAGTAATCCCAAATTATTGAAGGGTAATAATAGAAGCAATTGCCCCCCTGACTCATGCCACAAGCACTTCTTTTGACCAATTTTGACGAATTTAGGAAAACATCACACGAAAATTCAGTCGTCACAAAATCTGGTGAAATATTTTCCTTCCTGAATGAAATCTTGTATACGCTCCTGTATCATTGAGTAGAGGAGCCAAGGGTGTTTCTACGGATTCAGATTCTTTGGAGGTCAGGAATTTGCACTAAATTCTTTTCTCTTACTTCTCTTTTTTTTTATTTATGTTTGTTTCTATACCATTGGATACCATAAAGCATACTTATACCATGAAGCAACGAAAGTTTGTGTTGCTCTATGAATATTCTCACTATTTAATAGTGGAGTAAAAACATTAAAAACCACCACATTCTATCCGAAATAAACTTTTATTCATTATATTTCTGAGAAGTAACATTTTCACATCCTCATTCGTTTACCTACTTTCTATCGTACGGTTTCCATGGTCAATCATTTACTAGAATGAGGTTCAGTAAGGAGGAAGAAATCGACAAAAAGGAAAGAACATTATTATACTTATACAGTATCGGAAACTTTTCATCTGGGGTAAAGACAGAAATCTACGAGAGCAACAAGGAACGCAATGATATGATAATACCACATAAATAAGAGAGACGCACTACTGCGCGCCTCTCCTGTTGCCTTGTCCGGTGAATTGACAATATTCCACAGGCTATCGGTGATCGTTTTTTTGCTGTCAAGTTGGTAATAGATTTTGTTGTAAAATGTTGGAAACACTGACTTATGTCAATTATAATAATTATGTCATCTGTTAATAACAACGGATTGTTTATTGTTTTGTTTTGAAATTGGGGATCAAATGTTAAATATACGAAAAATAAATCGAATCAGATAAACCTCGTTTTTGTATAGCCTATTCGACTGGTGTGTTCTAACTCGGTGTAGATGTATGGGTATTTAGCACAGCATTGATTCCGGACAGATATTTGGTTCGAATCTACCGAACCTAAAACGTTGAATACTCAGAAATCTGCGTGGAGCAATAACATGTCATTCGTCTGATACCCACGGTTTTAAACGACAAGCACTTGCACAGGACAGACTGGCATGCTCTAAACGTATGGTGATGGTGCAAAAAGATCCAAATTCATAGCTAGCACTAACCAGTCGAACATAGATTTTGCTCTAACTTCGACTTATGCGTATCAAGTCGACTAGGAACATTATTGGTACCCTAGTAGTGTATACTCAGCCGAACACACAGGCTCAATAAAAATTGTAATAAATGCACATTAGTTCAGCCAGTCGGATACACTTTTACACAATTACCGATACATATGTGCATTGTCCTGTGTTCACACATTCTTCTACTCATAGATTACATGCTCTATTGAATAGGCAAAACATTGTGTGTCCATACAAAACTGCGAGAGTTGAAAAAAATCTGTAGTTGGGACCAAAGTAAAAAAAATATTTATGGTTATATTCTTTTTATATACCATAAATCTTCATAAGAATTAGTCATTTCAATAGGTTTTTAATTAAAATCATATGTAACTGGTAATTACATTCGAAACCTTAATTGAAATATTCTAAATAGTATCTTATTAATGTTGGTAATCCAAAAGCCATTCTTTCTCAAAAAATTGAATTATTTATTGAATTCATTGAAGATCTTCGTATTAACATTAATTTGTCTTCTTCTACATAATTCCCTTCAAGTCTGGGACAAAGTTGCAATAGCATGAGAGTATGGATGAAATGTCTTTGTTATAGCCTTGTGGAGCCTTCGATACAACCCTTAACATACTTCAAACAACACAAAACACACTTTTGAAAATCATATTAAAGAGAAACAGGCGTTATTCTACGCAAATGCTGTATGAAGAAACACAGATACTGAATATTAGACTATTATTCTCTCACCAATGTTTGAAAAGGATGCACAAAACAAAACACAATCACAATCAGAAAAACTCACGAATAACAAGATCCACTACAAATATGGACCTTAATATTGAATTCTTCAGAAAATCAATAACTAAAAGATCATTCTTTTTTTATGGACCTAAATTTTACAATTCATTACCAGTAAATATCAAAACAATCTCAAATCCTGGAAAATTCAAAGTTGAGACAAAAAATTTTATTCGTAACACTCCTAATATATTTTACGATATTTTAAAGCTGTAATAAAATGTATATACGTATGTATAAATATACATTGAGTATAAGTAATATTTAATAGGCATGATTTTTATAAACATTAGAAACTAACTAGCCCACCACTCACACAGGGGTCGGCTGCTCCTTTCGTAAATGCCCTGGAAGATACATATACATGTAGACATGCATTTATCATTGTATTAATTACCCATAATAAACATTTTGTACATTGGCATAGGAAAATCCCATGATGGAGTATAATATATATAATATATTAGGGTCATGTAGCTCAGTGGTTGAGACTTTCACGTTCGAAACCATTGTCTGCTGGTCGACTAGGTTCGAATCCTAGCGAGTACAGATTTTTATCTGATGGCCCGAGAAAGTGCTAGGAATCGCACGTTAAAAGGTAAGACCTCGTTAATCCTTGGCTCGCACAAGTTTCGACTTTTGAGGGCTGCCGTTCGTAAGGGGACGACAGCTGGTTAACGGAAAAAACAATTTTAACAACAAAAAACAAAAAAAAAAGCAAGACAGGCAACCTTGCCTAGGCTAGAATACTCGAATCATGGGTTTTCCTTATTATTACTATAACATTGTATTAACAAAAAAACTGTACTTTCTTATGAAAATAAATTGTATTGTATATTATAGCGAGTACAGCATTCATCAACTATCCATCTTAAGAGACTACAGTCAACAAACTCATCCATGAGTTTGGGTTCTTCTACACAACCAATAGTGCTACTTTCTTCAGGAATATTTACTAACAGGAACTGCTTCAAATTTAATATAGTTAGCTCAACCAACATCAGAGTAACAACAGTAGATTTTACCAACTTCCCAGTTACGAGAAACATAATCACTCTTTCATTTTCTTTGTTTGAAGTATTGGGATCATTTTCAGATATGAGGTTTAGAAAGTAGAGATAATGAAAGCGTTATCTCAAATTTCGAATTTTACTGACTTAGACTACGACATGAGAATGAACTCACCAATATCACAGCGTTTAGACATAAACAGTGTCTTCCGCTTCTTCAACCGTCAGTGAGAAGAAACTAAACAACCATTTTTTGAGCGAGTTCTTCATATTTCAGGAATCTGTGAAATGTAATATTTTTTTTGTATAATCGTATACTTTCCCACAAGATAAAATATACATTCCCACAAGATGGAATATACATTCCCACAAGATGGAACACATTTCCAAACACGCTTGATTTTTAGCCTAGGACATTTTTTGCGTATATTCTAACTTTTTTTCCAAAAATTCAAAGTGAACAAATCAAAACCCAATCGTACTGGATTATTACGCAAATATGGAATTTGGTTGCTATACACGTTGAAACAACTAACAAGTTATACCGGAAATAAAAATGTATTTCGAATTTTACTTTCTTAACATATTGAAAAAAACTTATAGGTATTCCAGAAAACATACAATCACTTTGGACGAGATGGAGTGATATCCTGATGCATCCTTCAGGATATCCAACTAAAAATTAAAATAATCTCGCATTTTGAATCGATTCAATTCAAAAGCCCCCAACACTATCTCTAAATTTCATAAACAACCCATTTAATACCAGGTTTATTACGTGTAGCTCGTTTCAAAAACAAATCAGGCAATTCTGTAATGTAAACCTCAGAATCTCATCACTTCCAAATCTCGCCTCGCTTCTGAGGACAGGAAACTTTCAGCTAATGTCCTTGTGGGAGATACTAGTTTCATGACTTGTAACAGGTATTAGAATATGTCACCCTAATCGATGTCTTCGTCCTAGTCTCTTACGGAAATGACATTAAAATCCACTCCACTTGAAATCTTTTCTGAGTTCGTGAGATGTTGTGTATTCATCAATGTATGAAATTAATAAATCTCAGTTTGCAACCTCTTCCGAAGTCCGCAACATTGTCAAAATGGCAATTAAGTAACTAGAATTTTGCTGTATACTCGTTGAAAAAATTTCAAAAGTTCTGTAAACTTGGAGTAGTATTGAATATATTATTTCATATCACCAATTGAAGTGTACGGGACATTTTTTTTATTGACTTATAATACTTTTCTTAAATTCTGCAAACTTGAGATACATCGGAAAAATATTCCGAACAGTTATGCAGATTTACAATCTTTTACGGGTACCGGAACATATATATTTTCAATTCGTTGTAATTTGTTTGATCAAGTCTTGAAATAATTACAAAAGTTTTGAAACTTTGTTGCTAATTTTGAAAACATCTATTCTGATGCATTCACAAATTTGCAACCTTGTACACGATCCGGAATTTCAAGCAATTTTAAAAAATCCAATTAATTTACAAATTAGATGTTTGCTTTCTCGATGAACCATTCAGTTCCCCAAAGTTTGAAAACTTTCGGAATTATTATGATTTGATTGTTTATTTCTACTGGCCTATTAGCTGTATGTTGTTACAATACGATTATGAACGATTTTATGCAATTTTCAAAATCTACATTCGAGAGGAAACTCAAAGCAATATGTGATTAGAACAATTCAATTTTATTTATTATTATAGTGTCCAACCATTTATGATATAAACATATTAATTTTCATTTTTATCTCTACAATAAAATTAACTTCCGGACAGATATTCAAAACCTGAATCTACGATTTAGGAACTTGCTGTCACCTCCTCGGCATTATACTTCTCAATACCGTGGTTCCTTTACTTTTTTCATAAATTGGCTATATAACCGGCTTCCCAACGAACTGAAGAACTTGTTTACTTTTATTTTGAAAAGTTACCTGTTATTGGATAAAATTCCAAATATTTCTGGATTTAAATATTAAACTTACCTACCTATCTAACTTTTTTTTTATTGATCATTCATCTACCTGGATCTTTTCCATTATTGTTATTGTTATTATTCTATACCCAACTCCATAAATGATATATTCTACCATAATGATTTAATGTATTAATTTGATAATTATCCATAAACTTAGTTTGTATTGTGTATATATGTATTACTGTAACCATATATACACTTTTCATGGTTGGATGGAAGAGCAAGGTATGATCATGGTTCTGTAACATGGTCATACATTGAATCCTGCCATTTGATAGGATATTCTATTTTCTATATATGCTGTATCTGCCTGTATTCCTATCAATAAAATCTATTATTATTATTATAATTATTATTATTATACGATCTATACTTGATGCCTTAGTTACTTTCTATTCTTATATTGCGCGATACGTTAAGTGTGAGAGTAGGTAGCTCTAGCAGAACGTCGTCTATTATATGTTTCATATTGTACCAAACTATTACTATTATTATTAAGTAACAAAAATCGGTCTTGATAGATGTTTTACTGTTTTTCTACACTTTTGGCTATTATGGCATATAACTGCCGGAAAACAGATACTCCTCTGGCTAATATCATGACCGGTATTGAAATATATCAAACACGAATCGGTTCAATGTTCCCCATTTCCGAGAACCTGCAGGCTAGTTTCAAGGTTTTTACCTCTCATCAGTGCAAGTGTAAGTTAGTGTAGGCTCAATAGGCACATAACTGTTGAGAAACAACTACAACCTTTGCTGATACCACGAGGGTTATTAATTATATCAAGCAGTTACGGGTACAATGTTTTTCATTGCAGAGAAGTGGTCGTTTTCAGATAACCCCTGTGTTTCTTAATTGAAATGGTGTTCAATCAAGGAACACAGGAGTTTTTTGGTAATCAAAACCTTGTACAACCCTTTTTCGAACTTTGAAGTTTAGACAGCATACAATCGCTGTACAACACTTCATTGAACACAACTGTACAAAGAAGAAAGATTTAGCTTACCTGAAAAACATTCTATAATGGAGATATCAAAAAGAGAATCAACAAACGGCATTTTTTCTATCAAATCACCCACGGTCTCTGTCCCACTAGGAAACGCCTTTGACCTATTACGAGTCTCATGAATTGTAAATTGTTGACAAAGAGGAATATAACTCCATCTCCCATCCTCGAAAATTGTATGCCCGCATTTTGTTAATTATTGTTGTTATTTCATTAATTGTTGTCATCTGTGACATTCAAATTGTAGGTTTGTTTTGAATTTATTGTTGTTGCATAATGATGGGTGTCAATGGATCTGTTCTCTATCGAATTGTGAATGCCTGAATACAATTGTAATTATATTCAATTATCATCTCTACTATTGCGTGGCTGTGGTATTAAATGAATGGGTATTTACCTGGTTCATCATTTCGGCTCTTATATTTGATTGAGATATAAAGAATTCTTATTTATCATCGATTTCAACATTCAATGATTGAATGAGTTTCCGTTTAATTTGTCCTCATTTTTCCATGTTACCCAACTACAAATTTTGAAATTACGAATGACATAAGTTTTTTAACATATATTTCATCTTGTTACAAAACTCTCCATCGAATAATTAAAAATAATAAGTTTCGAAAAAATTCGAGGAAACTTTAAAGGACTACAACTATCCTTTTTCTGTCAGCAACACACTAACTATACATTTACTCAGGTATTTTCACTATTTTTCTCTCAAATGATATTGAGTAATTCGAACAAACGTCATATATTTTCATTACAGACTTTACTATAAAACAGCTTACTCTATTACGATTCTACAAAAAAATTGAAATGGCTATGCGCTTGGCTTATTCTCTCGCGCAGTTGATTACAGTCTGACATTAGTTCAAATATAGAAAGATCCGTATTGAAAATATACAGTTCTTTTGAAATAATCAATATTACTTCAGAGACAAATATTGAAAATATCTGAATAAATGTGTGGTGAGTGTGTTGCTGAGAGAAAAATGATAGTTGTATAGTCCTTTAAACAACAAACCCTTTTTTGGAACTTGAAATAGTTATTTACGTAATCAGTTATGAAAATACCGATATTGTTCGATGAGTGTAATATTTGCCAAAACGAGCGAACGGAGTGAGTGAGTTTTGCAAATTACGCGAGTCGAACAAATAAATCTTTTCATAACGTATTTCGTACAAAATTTTGTCTTATGATATCATTTCATGAATATAATACAATGGTTTTCTCCTGATATGGGACAGTGGCATTGGCACTTGTCAGAATGAAAATTTAATAAGCAATATCAAACGAGTCAGACTTATGTCAAAAATCAGTAGTTGTTCCGACGAAATAGCGTCTGATACAAAGAATCGGCAAATAAAGCATAAAATGAATTATTAATACCACGAAAATCTAAAGTTAGATATGACACAGCAAATTCTGTTTTGAATATTTTCAAAGATAAAATTATTAGGTTCTTATTCTATTTCATTACACAACTAGTTGATAATGAATATTTCCGTCGACCGTTCATTTATGATGTAATTTAACGCATTAAAAATCATTGATTAATGACCCCTGTTAATGAATGATTTTCTGTTAATCAACGATTTGCTTATATGCAATCCAACATACATTGCTCTAATACATTTTATATTGGTTAGTACTATCCAAGATGGATAGAAACCCTGGTGCGTTCATTTATACCTGTGAAATCGGCCTAACAAAACTGTTAAGGTACGGCCTACATGATTCTTCATATTTTATTAGATCGGATTAGCTTCACGATCGTTCGTAGATGGCGGTAAAGTCATTACAGATTGATAAATGAATACTTGTCATGATGACGTTGGACAAAATTGTCATTGTAATGACATGTTTACATTTCGTATTTATTCAATTTTGTTAAAAAATACGACATAACATGTTTAACGTGCTTATTTCATCAAAAATCAGAACAGTAATTTTAAATTAACTAGTTGGATATGTGATATGTACGGGATATTTAAACAATGATACTAACCTTAGATCTTTCATACAAACGCAGCCATGTCCAAGAACAAACTTGAAAAAACATTATGCACTACAAATACAAGAATTACAGAAAACTCAACAATAAACAAATAACTAATCATTGCGAATTGAACGAAAAGTAGTAAAAGAACAGAAAAAAAAACGATAAATATCCCGATGAAATGTAAATCATAGTTAATCAAAAATTGTAAACATAGTCATAAACAGTAAAATTTCAAATATTCCAAAAAAATATGACAGTACTTCGGAATGTAAACTCGGCTCTTTTTTGATAATGCGCCATCTACTTACAACGGGAAAGCTAATCCCATCTTATTACAGCATTAACAACTTTGGGTGAAACAAAAGCGAATCAGTCAATCCACCAGGGTTTCTATCCATCTTGGTACTATCTGTCATAATTAATTTGTCAATTCTGAAATAAAATTTCAGAGACTCTTCAATACACCAGTAGTTGTCTCATAAAATCAAAGAAGTCTCGTGGCGTAATGGTAATTTCAGTCAGACACGTATGATCTCCCTCAGTGCGAGAGATCGGATATGGGCACGGCTGTGTACGCTGATGACACCGGCATCTTTGCCATTCCTTCTCAAACGCCGCTGCCCAATACAGGATCCAAGTTCACTTGTATAGGAGGATCATACCGTATTAAGCGAAGAACAAGATTGAGGTCAATCCGGCTAAGTCGGAGACGATCAACTTCACGAAAAAGTACACTCATTCAAAACTTTATCAGAAGTTGAAAATCAATGACCAGGCCGTTGATAATCTATCTATTTTCAAACAAGAAATAACTCAGGCTTTAAACTGATTCTACATTCTGGTATTTGACTATTCTGCAGTCTGGTATATGGGCCGTATCCTTGTAACCGATGAATATTTAGTTAGTTAAGTGAGTGGTGTATTTTGTATTGATGCTACAATGTTGTAAATTCTAGTTTTATTTCTTGCAATATTTAAAGTTGGAATGTTAGTTCTGAATGAAAAACATGTAACTGGGTTCATCCCGTATGTTTTTCTTCAAATAAATAAATAATGTGAACCATGCGAGGTACCTGGAGGTACACCCAGACAAGCGACTCAATTTCGGACGTCATATCACCCTTGCTATCCAGAGGGCGGGAGCTGCGTTAAAACGCACCTATCCTCTGATAGCAAGGGGCTCCAAACTCTTACTAGAGAAAAAAATGCTAATTCATAAGCAACTAATTAGACCTACAATGACGTACGCTTGTCCGGTGTTCTGCAGCCGAAGCCAACTCCACTGGCGAGATTGGATAGGATGCAGAACAAAGTACTCCGTATTATCACCGGTATAGCAGAAGATACCTTCGATTGGAAGCTCTTAGGGAGCTTGCAGGCGTCGACTCGATCCCGACAGTTATAAACAACTTGTCGTACAAGTTTCATAAGTACATGCTCGATAAGAGTCTCCTCACCAGGGAAATCACTAAGCTCAGAGTGTATGATAATGCGCCCCGCAAACACGGCGGGCTCATTTATCAAGCGCTCGATATCTTTAAAGAACGAAGGCAGGAACCGGTTCCATGGGAACCAAATCGAAAGTATAACTGAAACGTAGAGTACCTTGACCCGGTTTTTTGCCGCAGCCTTTTCCAGGATTCAACATTGAAACAACCAGCCTCATAATCTGCAAAGAGCATTATCTGCATTGAATAACATTTAACAACAGGCATGAGCTTTGCAGCAGGCGTGTATTATGCCGAACTACAACCGTGATATAATGAAATGTCCGGCCAGCGTTACCACCAGCGCGGGCGGACTACAGCGCCCTCTCGCGGGGGTGCCTATGTTCGCTTGGCAAGGCGCTCTTCTGCTACCCTGACCGGGGCAAAAGAGCTGCTACTATTGCGCCCATCTTCCCGTCCTTCCCCTAACCCCCTGGGTTATGAAAAACATGAATGATGCTTTATTTATGATATATCATTGATGAAATGTTAAAATGTGATAGTTTACAATAAAAACCTTTTTAGTTAGTTAGTTAGTTAGCAGAGAGGAGATACTGAGGTCGATAGTTCGAACCGACACAAGGGCATTTTTTTTGTTTTTTTTTAATTTCAATTTGAAAAAAAAAAATTAAACTACCCCGAAGGAAAATTAAATTATCTTTGAGTTGATATAAATATGAAATAGTGATTGTTTCTTATCGTATAGTTGAAAAAATAAACATTGAAAGTAATAAGATATATCTATTTTTGAAAACTACTGTAGACGGAAAAGTTTTGTAACAAACTCGTGAATTAAAATGGCGATTAACAATCTCAAACATCGAAAATATCTCGATTGTTAATCGCCCTTATTAATACACTTGTTCGTTGAATAGTTATTTAACGAACAAGTGTATTAATAAGGGCGATTAACAATCGAGATATTTTAACGCGTGAGCGGAGCGAGCGCGTTAATGTTTGAGATTGTTAATCGCCATTTTAATTCACGAGTTTGTTACAAAACTTTTCCGTCAAAAATACAGATATCTTATTTTCAATGTTTATTTATTTAACGTTACGATAAAAAACAATCACTATTTCCTCTTTATATTAACTCTACTCAAAGATAGTTTAATTTTTCTCAGTGGTAGTTTTATTTTATTTTTTATTATTTATTTTTAAATTTAAATAAAAAAAAAAATTACCCTCGGTGGGTTTTGAACTCTCGACCTCAGTGTTGCAAGCCAGGTAAAATAAATAAATAAATAAATAGGGTATTTATTCACAAATTCCATCATTAACAATTCACGTGCAAAGACAAGTCACTTCACATATATCTCATTTCCATAATCCAGGGGGTAGAGGGAAAGGACATACGGGCGCAATAGTAGCAACTCCCCTACACCTTTTCAGGGGTGCAGGAGGGGTGCCTTGCCGAGGCGAACATAGCGCCCCGCGAAAGGGCGCGGTAGTCCGCCCGCGCTGGTGTTAACGCTGGGCCGGACTTTTCATTACACAGTGGTTATGGTCAGTAAAACACGCCTCCTGCAAAGCTTATGCGTGTTGTTCGAATTTCTATTCCTTGCAGATACGCCATTGTTGCAGTTTGTGAGGATGATTGTTTCAATGCTAAACCCCGGAAAAGGCTGATGCAAAAAACCGGGGCAAGCCAGGTGCACTTTTCCATTATGCCACGGGACCATACATAAATTGGAGTGACAACTGGTGTAATGAACATTTTCTAAAATTTTATTTGAAAATTGACAAATAAATAATGACAGATAGTACTAACCAATATAAAATGTATAAGATCAATGTATGTTGGGTTGCATATAATCAAATCGTTAATTAATAGAAAATCATTCTTTAACAGGGGTCATCAATCAATGATTTTGAGTGCGTTAAAATGCATCATAAATGAACGGTCGACGGAAATGGTTATTTAACGAACAAGTGTATTAATAAGGGCGATTAACAATCGAGATAATTTATTAGCGAGCGCGTTAATGTTTGAGATTGTTAATCGCCATTTTAATTCACGAGTTTGTTACAAAACTTTTCCGTCGACAGTAGTTTTCGAAAATGGAGATATCTCACTTTCAATGTTTATTTATCTAACGTTACGATAAAAAACAATCACTATTTCCTATTTATATTAACTCTACTCAAAGATAGTTTAATTTTTCTTATTGGTAGTTTTGTATAATTTTTTATTATTTATTTTCAAATTGAAATAAAAAAAAAAAAATTTACCCTCGATGGGTTTTGAACTCTAGACCTCAGTGTTGTAAGCCAGGTGCATTTTACCATTACGCCACGGGACCGTATATGGTTTTGAGTGACAACTGGTGTAATGAACATTTTCTGAAATTTTATTTGGAAATTGACAAATAAATAATGACAGATAGTACTAACCAATATAAAATGTATAAGAGCAATGTATTTTGGGTTGCATATAAACAAATCGTTGATTAATAGAAAATCATTCATTAACAGGGGTCATTAATCAACGATTTTGAGTGCGTTAAAATGCATCATCAATGAACGGTCGACGGAAATAACTATTACACAACTCATTTTCACTTGTCTCAAGTGATAGTTTTGAAAAAACTGACGTTTCATAATTCACAAACGTCGTGTAAAACCTGACTTTTTGAAACTGAATTAGATAACACAGTTATATTTTTCTACATCGAAATCATGTTTGCTATAGTGTTTTTATCGTATTTTAATTCATATGTGAAAGTTTTCTTATTTTTTTCCGAAATAATGAAAAACATATTCTTCTAAAGATTAAACCGTCTCCAATGTCAAATTCCTTGAAGTACACATCCTTTTCAATGAATTGAAACTGTCAAAAATCGAAAACCATTCTGTAATTTCTGTACATGTAAATATTCCATTTATTCACGGGAAAGTGTTGTCAACTTTGAAAAAACTGTGTTAGCGTTGTTATGTTTCTTCACCTTGCCAATTTTAAGAATGAACTTTGCAAAATCAGATTAAATTTTTTAACGGCTCTGTTTCATAAAGATAAACAAGTGTTACATATATTCGAGCTCTATCCACTGTAAAACTATGAAAATACGTTTTTTTATTGATTGAAAGTTTGATTTTGTGGAGGAAATCCGATTCTTGACATGAGTTTTTGGGTTTATGACCTTCCACAATGTGAAAATGAAAAAATGTTAATCCAAAGAAATCTGTACAAGTGTAGAAGGGCAAATTAATTAATTTGCCCGATAAGTTACTGCGTTCACAAGACTAAAGTCCGTTCTCAGGGAAAATGCTTATCCAAATGAATTCGTGGAAAAAACCATTAATGAAATTGAAAATAGTACTACACTTTACAATCGAACAACACAACACACAGACATGCGAGAAAAGATAAAACGGATTGGTCATAGGTATGATGTAAGAACAACATTTAAAACAACCAATACATTGAGATCAATACTCACACATACAAAACCCAAAAGCGCTGGTGAATGTTCAAAAAATTGTGTTTACAACATACCTTGTTCGTGTGGTAAGAGTTATATAGGTGAAACATCAAGACCATTGGTTGTGCGACAAGAAGAACATAAAAGTTACATCAGAAATCGAAAAATAACGGGTTCGAAAATATCCGAACATATTCTAACATCTGATGGCGATCTTATGATGGAATGGAATAATACCAAAATTTTATTGAGAGAATCAAATCAAGAAAAAAGAAAGTTAAAAGAAACTGCGTGCATTCTTTTATCGAACAACTGCTTTTCAACCAATTCCATCGAAATGGACCGCACCTGGTTACCTCTCCTCAGAGAATATAGAATAGAGAATAGAGAATAGAATGGTGATTAATTTATTGAAAGAATGTATGACAGATTTCATTTGACTCTGTCAAAGAAAGATCTTATTTCCAAAACCGCATTTCATATTCAGTTTCTTTAGCGTCTTTCCAAGAAGTTTTGATAACGGAGGCAGATACAGTCTCCGAAACGTCAACAATTTTCTTTGTTAATTCGATCTCATTTTTTCACAAATTCAGTGTAGGGTACGTTACTGACAAAAATTAATTTATTTCAAGGCAGCAGTCTTGTGAACGCAGTAACCTATCGGGCAAATTAATTAATTTGCCCTTCTACACTTGTACAGATTTCTTTGGATTAACATTTTTTCATTCTCAGATTGTGGAAGGTCATAAACCCAAAAACTCATGTCAAGAAACGTTTTTTTTAAATTCCGATTCCTCATTGTCCATTGCGATACACTGTTCATTCACTCTTCATGAAATATACACTACCACTGTTTTCAAGTGCAGCGAAAAAAAAATATTTTGGTCGACAATTCATGGTTTATATAAACTGAATCAACTCTATTTATATTTTCTCAATCCCATACTGAACTTTGACCATTTAAATGCATCGAGAAGTATCTCAGATATGTACAATCCAATAGAACGACATCATGGCGTACGTAATTTTAAGTGTACCTATTTATTCAGTGTCTGTTTTTATTTCCACAATACTCGAAAACGGAGTAATGTACTGTTCCTTTATTAAGATGGATGTGTTTTCTCCTCGAGCAAGAAAGACTTATGTGAGAGGTTATAACTTGAGTTATTTACATCGTTGTTTGCTCTGCTTGTGAGAATGCTTTGTCTAAATTTAGGTTTGTAAAGGTCCGTTAATACTATAGTATTGTCTCTTACGTCAGAAAGGGGCGATTTGATGGATATGAAGGACTCAAACAAATAACGATATGAAGCATTTCTAAAGAAATGCGTTGATTTTCTTGTTTCTTACTGCGTTTGATAGCATAATTTTTAACACATAATCTGAATGACTTCTGTGCTGAAAGTGTTTTTTAATTTCTATTTCATATTATTTTTGAAAAAATTGTGCAAAATAGGAATGGATGTTCAATATTCTGGGTCTTCTACTATTTGGGAAGGGGGGGGGGGAAATTGCACCCCCCTTAACGACTTACGACTGAACTACTTTAATTGTTTAGACATGAGATAAATTGA
This sequence comes from Chrysolina haemoptera, assembly GCA_958298965.1. Classification (NCBI taxonomy): domain Eukaryota; kingdom Metazoa; phylum Arthropoda; class Insecta; order Coleoptera; family Chrysomelidae; genus Chrysolina; species Chrysolina haemoptera. Next base: position 14,072,932 of record OY282594.1, read on the forward strand.
TCTTCACAAACTTTTATTTAACCACTGGTGGTTAAAAAAAAATGTGTTAACATACTCCATACAAATACTATGGATCTTCATCAAGTAACGGCCGAATCAATCAGATATTTAAACTACTTTATTTTGACCAAAGTACGAAGGCGTAAAAGGGCCACATAATTTTTTAAAAATATTTTTCACTAATTTCCGACTTCGAAAATAATAAAATTCCGACTTCGAAGTCAGAATTTAATAAAACTCCGATTTTGAAGTCGGAAAATCATAAAATTCCGACTTAACACAACGTAACCTTACTCAGATTGATTTGTTATACAGATTGATTTGTTATACAGAATAAGGGCCAATGTTTCAGGACGACAATATTCATGTTATTTTTTTTTTATTTTAGACTAGAAGGGAAATCAAATATCAAGAAAAAACCCGCTGGTTTTAATCTTCTGAGTCAATTCATAACATTATATTATACAACAAGTTTATACGACCAAAGTTTTACTAAATGGGGTCATCCATTCATATCGTGAAACTTTTAGGGTTGGAGGGGGTCGAGCGAAACCTTACTCAATCTCACGAGTGGTCTGGCCAAATATCACGTATTTTTATTTTCAAGAAAATACCCGTAGACAACGGTCTCAAGTAAGATACCTATATGGAGGGGCTTCAATTCCTGCCCACCTATTTCAGAAAGTGAGTAACTAGGAAAGTTTGGAATATGGAAGAACGAAAAATTACATTAGTGACAACAAGCAGTTAGAGCCCATGAAAGCCTAGAAATGAGTAAATATAATAAAATTGTTGTAACAGCTGCTTACTTTACAGCCGATATGGTATTCAACAAATCAAGAAAATTGGATATCCGACAACTATACTGTTGAAAACGGTTGACGTTCGTGAAGTGAGAGACCGGGATAAAACGAACAAAGGAAAAGGATAGAGGTAGTTAAAGTTTAGTCCAAAGGACAAAACAATACGTACCTGTTCTAACAGTTCATGGGAGATTATCATAATGAAAGCATTAATTGAATTAGGTTTTCGTATGCATCTATTTACCATTGGCAAATTTATTTAATGAAAGTTTGTTAATTTTATATTATCCCTAGTTTAGGGGTTAGATCTTATGTTTAACTATGTACTATTATCACTGTAGAACGTATTGATGTTTGTTAATTATTTCGATTCAGTTTAGTTTATTCGTAATTTAGGTTTAAAACAAAGGAAGAGATGTGATGTATCGAACCGGGCGGTGAATTGTTATGATGATTCAGTATATTGATAAGTCATGTAATATATAACCGAATAACGAGGCGGGAGGAACGACAACAATGTGTGGTCATTCAGATACGGAGAGTGAACGAGAACGTACATGTAGACTGTGGATAATAGAAGTCTTAAAGAAGATAAAAGTGTTTTATTTAAATAAAATAGTGAACACCACAACCGCCATGTTGTGACGTCAGCTGACAGTGCTCTATTCAGTCAGTTTAAGAGTTCTATTTATTTCCACTTATTCTTTTTCCTTCATAATTCTCGGTAATTGAGAATATATATTGACTACTCATACATAACCTTCTGGACCAGAAACCGTAAATGGCTCTTCCATACTCATTTTCCCCGGAACTGAACTTCACGTTTGCTACCAGTGTGACCATAATTTATCACAAATGGAAATGAAAAGGCTTCGTGATACCAGAGCAAGCAAAACGGATTCAAGTAGAACGTGTTCGTAGTGTTTCGGTTCGGAACTTCATACAAGGCACATATTTCAATGGCGAAATGAGGGCTTTTTATTTGACCATACTAGTTATTCAAGGGAGTATGACAAATTCATTTTTCAATTAAAACTTGCAGGTTCGGGAAAAGGATGTGTATTCATGTGTGTGTTGTAGGTAATCAGTGACCGTGTATGCGAACAAGTATACTTTGATTCAGAAGGGATGTGTAGACTCAGGAGCGCAGATTACTTGAGTCCATTGGAGAGCGTATATTATCAGTTGACGATTTTGAATTAGTGTGGAGCAGTAACTGAATATTATAAGATAGAATTCTATTTTTGTCACAAAGCAAGTGAATCAAAATGGGATTAGGTGATTTTCAGAGTAAATATTTCTGACACAATTTGCCTCTTTCAATCGTCAACTTCAAGTAATGCATTCATAGAATAAGTATAGTCAATTTCTATTCAGTATTTGCAGATTTTATAATTGAACTAGCGGGACCGGCAGACGTCCTACGCCCTTAACGTGTATTTTGAGTTGCATATTTTTCATTCGCCAACTTACTAGTTGAATTTCAAGCCGATTGGATCAATGAATACCTGAATGAGGTTAAAAATTGACTAGCAAGATTTGGCAGACAAACAGATATATAATACTAGTTGAAATGGATTTTGTTTTTCAATTTGATCAAATGTATCTTTGTTAAAAAAACAAAAAAAAATTGAAATGTGTTATGATTATGACAATTATCCACGAACCACAGCATTGCCCAAAATTCGTCCCGCAATTGTTATTCTTGATAAAGTACGTCCTTTTCCATATCACTTGATGAGAACTGAACAAACAGAGGAAAGAAACTAAAGCTTATAAAATAGAGCGTCACCTATCGATCAGCTAGTTAGAATTACTATTACCTTATTAGGACCTGAAGTAGCTAGCCATGGATGAAGACAGTGAAAATACAGGATTATCAAAATATTGAAAAATTTCAAATATCTGAGCGGCAATAAATAAAAATATTAAACACTTACGGTTCAAGAATCGATAAATGCTGATTGGCTCTTCTGAATAATTCAACAGAATTCAAATAATAGTTCTATAGGTTATTAATTAAATGTTAAATCGTTGTTGAATAACTCTTTCGCATTTTGAGATAGAACTGTCACTTTACTGCATAGTAGTGTCACTGTCAATGAAACATAGTTTGATAGAAAATTGTTCATTTGATATTGAAAATAAACAAACTGCGTCAGGTTACTAGGTTTAGTAAATTCTACACCTACTATGAATTTTCTTAAATTTATAACTTTGAAATGCTTTTATATCTGTGATTATTTGTATATAACTACCATGGACGTATAATATCGTATAAATACAGATGGACTCAGCATTGCCATACCTACAAGACGGATTGTTTTGAAGTCACTCAGTTTGTGGGCACGCGGGCTGCGGGGAAGAGAGAAGGCAGCGATAGACTGTGACCTTCCCAAAACCGACAGATGAGCACGCATTTGATAAAAATCAATTACAAGAAAAAAATGCTGATTTTGAAATTATGATAAAAATATGAACGAAAGTGATAGAGTATAGGTACATCCGATGGGACTTCGTGAGATAGAAAAACTCATTTGACATATCAACATGTCATGAAATACTTCATTGACTGGGATAGTAAGTGTTTATTTATCATCATCGATCCTTAGAAAATTTTGCAGAATAAAAAAATGAGACTTCCGTTTTCAATTAATGGAAAGCTGAAGACAAACGACTAAAAAAAAAGAAAAAAGAAATTACTAAAAAATGGTAATTTATATATTCAATAAATACATGTTCTTATATCGATATTATGATACATGAATATCGTGAAGCATAAATGTTTCACAGTAATTTTCAACGCATAACATTCAAATTCAGAAATGCGATATTTTAATGTATTTACAACAAAATGCAAACAAAATTCACAATACAGATAATCCAACCAACATTTATATCCAGAATGTCTCAAAAATCAACTACCTACAGGGTGTCACTAAAAACCGTAATAAAATAAAATTGAAGAATTTGTTTGAATTGTATTCTAGGAAGAGAAGAGAAGAAGAAGAAGAAACTGCTTCTACTGTGTTGCATAACACCTCTTCATGTGGAAATGATATGAGTATAGTCAATCCACAATGGTAGTGAGTGTTCCTGAACACCAATATGGTTTAAAATGAAATCGTCTGATCTATACATACATAAGAAACAAGTGAAATTTAACACCAGTTTGATGAATATATTCATAATTTGAACATTGTATTTCCATATCGGCAATACAGTTTTTTTTTGTATATCTTGCTGTAATAAAACACCAGTGTCACTTCTGGTTTATTTATTATCTAATAACACCAATATGTGTTTTTCTTGAAACAATTAACGACACCAAACACATCTTGCGGTTGGCCCAAGAACTGCTCACTCTGTACTCTTTGGACGGCGGTCGAGCTCTTCTGTCTCGGTATTTTTCTTTATTTCGGCTGGCTCATTTCTGAGCTTTTCAGATTCCTCTGTGCTGCCTGAAACATGCTCTAACGGTCGCGTTCGTACCTTAAACTCACATGTTCTGTGCAAACAACGATGTCCTGTAGAGTGGGCCCTCTAGTGAAGGCGCTGGGTACTATCGGGTAATGGTGACCTTCTAGCAACGGAGCATTCTTACTGATAATTTTGACTGGATGGATGCAAGCTACGTGACGACATGGCAGTGAACTTGGTGAAATTCGATAGCTTGCAACATCATTGTCATTGTCACAATCCGAGCTTTATTCAAATTTATGTTATTGGTATTTAATTCAAAAGGTGCACAATGACACCACAAAATGTGTTTCATTACAACATTTTGGTGTTTTTCACAAATTGGTACCTGAATACAATGAAAAAGTTCAGTGACTCAATGAATACTTTTATCAATATTGGTCCAATGAACGCAATCGTTATGTCAATGTACCACTGATTATCCATACTATGAATACGGATCTTAATAATATGAATGAATGCTTTCATTGATATCATGATCAAGTACATTAAATAGGTTTGTTATGGTAATGAATTCCATTCAACAAACGAATGAAGAAAGTTCACCCAAGCAATAAATTGTATTCGTTCAACTGATGAAACTGTATTCATCAAATCAGTTATTATTGTCCATTCTTCGAATGAATGCTGTATGATTGATATAATGGTTCAGATTATTTCGACGATGGATATTTTTCATCAATCCAATGAACGGTGATTATCAAGTATCGGTTATTCCTTGATTCAATAATTGATATACATTAAATCTATGTTTCAGTTTATTCTCGTGATGCTTTCACACATTGAACTAATTATTTTGTTTATTATTTGAATAAGTGGTATTTATTCAATCATTGCATATCATTCGTAAATACAATGAGGTCTCCCACTGATATTGAGCATACAGTGAGTTTCTGAAAGATATGCAAAATAATTAACATGCATTCATCAGAACATCGCAATCCTGATTGGAAGGCGTATCTCCAATTTATCTTTTATTTCGGCTGGCTCCTTTCGGAGCTCTTAGGATGTCTCTGTAGTCTGTACTACCTGAGAAGATGCTTCAACGATCGCTTCTGTCTGCTTAAGTTAACCGGCTCTGTGCAAAGAACGAAGTCGTGCGAAGTGGTCCCTCTAGTAGAGGCGCTGTGTACTACCAGCTAAAGCTAACTTGCCAGCAACGGAGATTTCTATGCGAAGATTCGGCTGACTGAACAGATGCCGGCAAAATTTATGAGTATATTCAAACACGAGATGGCTTGGTTCGACATAAGGCTTATTATTATATTCATGAACATATTAATTACGGAGTTATAGAATGGGAGGAAAATGTTGCTTCTATCTGCTTAACAAAACTGGGACTAAGTAACTTCGTTACACCTTCTATGATATTTCCATAGCCCAATAAAACCTGTGTGTAGATCTGAAAATAGATTATCATTGATTTCGATAAACTCAGATTCATTGTAACAATAAAATCATCTCTGGGACCATTAATTACGTTCATTGATATGATGAACAATTTCAAATGGATTCAGTGTACCCCTTTCATTACCTCAATGAACTTTTCGATAGCAGCAGCGAAACCTGTTCATAAATGTAAAAAAAATCATCTTTGATCTCAATGAACTTGAATCATTGTCACGATGAAAAATGTATTGTGCCAATGAACGGAAAGATAATTAACGGTATTCATTGATATAATGTACCACATTTTATTCATAAAATAGTATACATTGTTTCAATGTACTTCTTTCTTCATTTCAATGATCTTTTCCATAGCCGCAATGAAACATGTTCATAGGTCTGAAAATAGTCATCATTGATCTCGATAAACTTGAATTCATTGTAACAATAAAAACATACATATTTCAGTGAATGGTCATTCATTGACTCGACGAAAAATGTATTGTGCCAATAAACGAAGAGGTATTCATCAATAAAATGTACCATATTTTTTTTAAATATATACATCAGTGCTCTGTGACCATGAATTATGTTCATTTATGTGATAAACAATTTCAAATTGTTTCAGTGTACCACATTCCTGGCCTCAATGAACCTTTCCATAGCAGCAACGAAACCTGTTCATAAATATAAAAACTATGAACTTTGATCTCAATGAACTTGAATTCATTGTATCAATAAATACCTTCGTACATCAGTGAATGTTTAATCATTATCACGATGAAAAGTTAATTGTGCCAATGAACGGAAAGGTAATAAACTTGATATTATGTAACACATTTTTTTCATGAAATAATATATATTAATCCAATGTACTTTTTTCTTCATTTCAATAATCTTTTTCAAAGCCGTAACGAAATATGTTCATAGGTCTGAAATCATATCATCATTGATATCAGTGTACCCCTTTCCTCACCTCAATAAACTTTTCCGCAGGAGCAACGAAAACTGTTCATAAATGTAAGAAACGATCATCTTTGATCTCAATAAACTTGAATTCGTTGTATCAATAAATACCTACAAAAGTCAGTGAATATTTATTCATTGCCACGATGAAAAATGTATTTTGTCAATGAACGGAGAGGTAAAAAACGGCTTTTATTGATATAACGTACCACATTTTTTTCAGGGTAGATTAACCCCTTTCTATCGTTTACCTGATGAAATTGTGTTATCGGTGTACATTTTGCATCACGTTGTATAAAGGCATCGTGAAACCATTTAAATTTGATTTTCTGGTGTTTTTCCCTTATTCTAGCAAATTGTACACCATTTTATGAAGTATACATTACAATGGTTTCAATTTCATGTAAATCGGTGCAAATTTTGCATGACGGTGTATGAAACCACCGTAAAATCTTTTTCATTGTGAATTTCTGGTGTTTTTCTTGATTAATATTTCACAAATTCCAAAAAACACCGAAATTACATTAATGTTCACTAATTTTAGCAAAATTCACAACATTTTATCAAGTTCCTGATAGAACCCAGTGATTAAAATCACACTCAATAATTTTTTTTTACTGTGTATTTGTAGCAGCAACTTTATTCTACCCGACAGTTCTGTTATCCGGATCTGTCGGAGTTTATGCTGATACTTACCACGAAGAGAGTTTTTACCTGTGGTTACCTATTGGAGGGTTACTATTATCACTATTATTACATGAATTTCAATTGTCATCGGCCATGTGTTCCAAATTTTAGATTATTCGGACGACTGGAAGTGGGTGAATATCACGTTCGAATATTCCGTTACAAACATATGTAGATAGATGACAGATAGGTACAGGTGACGCTCATAATAAAAACGTTTTAAAAACCGACTAGTCTTACAGATTTCCATTATTTTGCGATTTCTTAAATGTTTAGGGTGAAAACTTTTGAAATGAACAACTGTGTAATATCAGCTCCAAATCACTTTCACGACTATATTTATAAATGCATTTAGTTTATACGTGTTCCGATAAACATCTTCGGCTTCTCTTCATTTCAATTTCCTGAAGATCTTCACATCTTCCCACGCCTCCACGCTTTTGAAACCTCCCGGGCAGCACAAAGACACGTTTGGAAAATATAATCGAAAAGAAGTGTGTGTCAGCCAGCCAGTAAGTCGGTTACTCGATTCTGTCGGTCTTGTTCCTTTTATCAAATATATCTCCCGGCTACGGGTATTTAGCACATGCAGATTGAAATGCGATTCTAGCTCACCTTTCAACGAGTGCCGTCTTAGCCAGGGTTGGGTCGAGGATTTGGGGATTTCGATACGGATCCTACGGATGTAGGATGTGTCGACGAAGGTACTCGAAGGATTTTGGCTGTGAGTTATTGGTATGCTGTGGAATTTAATAATCCGTATTTAGTCTAGGAACACGAGATTCCCTCAAGAAATGAGACTTTTGTATTGTTGAGACTCTAGTCCTAGTTTTTGCTTGAGAAATCATGCAAAATGACGTGAAGTAATGAAGTTGTGCGTGTCATTCCTAAGAAAAGCAGAGAAACGACGTGTTTTGATTTAATTTTAATGGTTGTGCAAAAAGTCTTACATGGTATACTTTGATTAACAAATGAGTTTGATGTTCACAGGTCATTCACGTGATATATTACTTTGAATATGTGAATTTTTCATTATTTTGGCACGTTTCAATATAATATCATTCCTTGGGATAAAAATATGGCCTTGCGTCAGATCTGACGAATGTGAAAACATGCATTCATCTATAAACAACTCATTTCTCAAATAGTTTTGCTTTTCTTGTAGCTAGTATGATGGTTGAATATGTGTTGGTGATAGATAGATTTGATTTCGACAGATTTGCTAAGTTTATTATTTCCGAGATCATTTTATATTTAAATCGAGGTCTTGGTAGATTTTTAAATAATATATTTTTTCGACAACTGTCAAAAAAAGTCCACTTTTTTGTGTGGTTTGTGTGCGTAAAATATTACAATATTTCACTATCAACATTCGATTTCATTATTAAACGGAAAAGGCGACCGACGGTTTCATGCAACAACAGTGACAGATCCGAATAATAACGAAATCCTGTCATAAAGCCAGTTCTCATTTTCTTTGGCAACTAATAACCTATAAATATCTGATATACAAATTACTATTAAATAAGTATTCTCAAAATTCCAAACTATTGCAGCGAATATATTATTCAAAATAATAGCATATACCTCTAAGGAACAATTGGATCTAATCTACACTAGGTAATCCTGTGGCTGTGGCTGTTCGGCCGTCAGAAACTATAGTTGAAAATAATATTAATGAAATTTGTCAAATTGGGTATCCATCCAGATAACGAATTCTTGATAATTATAAATTTAATTTAGGTAGAAATGAAAGGTGATGAGGATTGAACGGAGAAAATCGTGTATAGTGCAAATATAAGATTTCCTTGACATAGTTCAAAGAAAGAAAAAGGTATTCGTTGCTTCACGAGGATTGTTTATTTATTTTGAATACAAATCTAAGAAAATGAAAAGTTACTTCGATGGACTAGTTATTCGAAAGTCAAGTCAATATTAATAATAATAATATTGTCCTCGATGAATATGTTATTTTAATATTCTCTTAAAATTGTTCACTTGTGTGAAGAGAAAGGAATTTCGACTCTGTCGAAATTATTCGTTTCATTTGTTTGAAACTAAACTCTCCGGCATACTCTTCGAACTTTGTTCGAATACTTAATTAATCAATAAAAATATGCCAAATTCAGTTCTTGACATGATTTTTTGGGTTTATGACCTTCCACAATTAATTAAATTGCCCGATAAGTTACTGCGTTCACAAGACTGCTGTCTTGAGAAATTAATTTTTGTCAGTAACGCACCCTACACTGAATTTGCCTATCTGAAAAAATGAGATCGAATTAACAAAGAATATTTCTCTTTTTTTGAAAACTGTTGACGTTTCGGAGGCTGTATCTGCCTCCGTTATCAAAACTTCTTAGAAAGACGCTGAGGAAACTGAATTTGAATTGCGATTTTGGTAATAAGACCTTTCTTTGACAGAGTCAAATGAAATCTGTCATACATTCTTTTGATTGACATTTGGTATCTTGATACATAGAGTATTCGGTATCAAACAATCACCATTCTATTAGTTCTTATTTCATCTCTGAGGAGGGGTAACCAGGTGCGGTCCATTTCGATGGAATTGGTTGAGAAGCAGTTGTTCGATAAAAGAATGCACGCAGTTTCCTTTTTCTTGATTTGATTATCTCAATAAAATTTTGGTATTATTCCATTCCATCATATGATCGCCATCAGATGTTAGAATATGTTCGGATATTTTCGAACCCGTTATTTTTCGATTTCTGATGTAACTTTTATGTTCTTCCTGGCGCACAATCAATGGTCTTGATGTTTCACCTATATAACTCTTACCACACGAACAAGGTTTGTTGTAAACACAATTTTTTGAACATTCACCAGCGTTTTTGGGTTTTGTATGTGTGAGTATTGATCTCAATGTATTGGTTGTTTTAAATGTTGTTCTTACATCATTCCTATGGCCAATCCGTTTTATCTTTTCAGACAGTCCAGGGACATAAGGTATAATATTGTTTGTTGGATATGTATGGAGATGTCGGATGTCTGTGTGTTGTGTTGTTCGATTGTGAAGTGTAGTACTATTTTCAATTTCATTAATGGTTTTTTCCACGAATTCATTTGGATAAGCATTTTTCCTGAGAACGGACTTTATAAAATTCAATTCTTCTTTCAGATTTTGTGTTGAATTGCAAACCACTCGTGCCCTGTTGTAAAGACATTTGACAATTCCCCTTTTCACGCTGGTGTGGTGATTTGAGTTATAATGGAGATATCTATTGGTATGTGTTTTCTTTCTATAAACAGTTGTGTTAACTCGAGATGTTGATTTTTTTATCAAAACATCTAAGAAAGGAAGTTCATCGTCTTTTTCTGTTTCTAATGTGAATATTATCGTTGGTTCTTGTTTATTAATGTAATCTAAGAACACTTTCAAGTCATCTCTACTCTGATTCCAAACAGCAAACACATCATCAACATACCTCCACCATACTCTGGGTCCATTCTGGTACGTTTCAACGAAAAATTCTTCAAAATATTCCATGAATATATTACTCAAAATGGGTGATAATGGAGAACCCATTGCCATACCAAATTCTTGTTGATAAAATTCATCTTTAAATTGGAAATACGTTTTTTCAGTACAGAGTTTTATAAGTTCAATAATAGAATCGACATTCAATTTTGTTCTATTATTCAATGATATGTCTCTTTCTAATTTAGATTTGACAATTTCTAGAGTTTTTTTAATTGGAACATTTGTGAACAAGCTTTCAACATCAAAACTAACCAGAATATCTGTATCATTAATTTGTAATTCATTTAGTTTTTCTAAGAAATGTGGAGTGTTTTTTATAAAACTATTTCCATTACCAGATATCGGATTTAAAATATTGAGTAGGTATCTTGCAAGTTTTTGGCATGGAGAACCAATGGAACTAACAATGGGTCTCAAGGGATGCGTTGGTTTGTGAATTTTTGGTAATCCATAGAAATGTGGGGGTTTACTGTGGTGAGAAATAAGGTTTGTGCGCTCTCCTTTTGAGAGCATATCTTGGTATTTTGCAAGGGTTCGATATGTTTTTTTTCAAAAAAAAAAAGAGAAGTATTCTTTGTTAATTCGATCTCATTTTTTCAGATAGGCAAATTCAGTGTAGGGTACGATACTGACAAAAATTAATTTCTTTCAAGACAGCAGTCTTGTGAACGCAGTAACTTATCGGGCAAATTAATTAATTTACCCTTCTACACTTGTACAGATTTCTTTGGATTAAAAAATTTTTTTCATTTTCAGATTTGGAAGGTCATAAACCCAAAAAATCATGTCAAGAACTGGATTTCCTCCACAAAATCAAACTTTCAATCAATATGCCAAATTAATTTCATATTTGCAAAAAAATATGAATTGGTTATTTTTTTGACAGTTGTAGAAAAATTACTGTATGAAACTCGTGAGTAAAGTGTTTTTTTTACTTGTAGGAATGCCGCACTCCGCCTACGGCGTCGTGCGTCAACATTTCCTACTCGTAAAAAAAAGTATCACTTTACTCACTTGATAAATAAATTACTATTTTGTATGGATTCTTTTATCCAAGTTTGTTATTTGAACTTGAATAATCAAGAAAACATTCGTTTTGAAGGTAATTTGTACGAAAGCGCTAAACGAACATGATAAGAAATATATTGTAGTTGCCAGTTCAAACAGACTATTACACCTAATTCCAACTGATAATTATACATAATTGACAGTTTGAACTGGGAGTAATTATACATAATTATCAGTTTTAACTGGCAATTATGTTTAATTGCCAAACTAAAATTGTCAGTTTGAACTTTGGTATTGTTTTCTTTTATATCTATATTTAATAAAGAATGGATTAATTATAAAAACCTGTATAAACACGTCAGTGTTCATCTTAGGAGTTCCTGTCCTAAATCTAAGGGACATTAAATTCAGTCCTATAAAACAGGTAAGTAGGTGAGTGGTAAGTAGGTGTTTCCTTCCTATGTGAATCGTCACATAGGCTATATGAATGTATAGAGCACCACAAAATAGTTCTTATAGAAATCTTCCTCTATATTCTAAGGAATATAATTCAACACTCGTAGGGGGTAATGGTTCTCTCCCCTTAGAGACTTGTATACAAAAATACATTTCGTATATTTAATGAAGATGATTGGATCATCTAAGGTAAGTGAACCAATTATTTCTACCTTAAAGTTTGGTCGTAAAAAAATTCAGTCATCTTAAGAAACTAAATTGAAATGACGTTATTGTTCTCTTTTACTGAAGTTGAGAATGGTTATATTAGCATCACAGTTCTTATAATTGCCACCCTATGTCAATATAATGAAATACTGAAATATAGATGATAATGACAACATTTTCTGAAAAAATATAACTTGAGAACGTTTAGGATAACAAACCCTTTTTTTATCATCCTTAGTTAAGCCTACAGCAACTACGCACAAGCGCATATGTTTTTCACTGCAAGTGTTGCAAAGGAAATAAAATCATCATTCTTTCTTAGATTGTTTTATACTGCTCAATGCTTTTCAGTTAACTCTATTTGAATTAAATTTTGGTTCTAACGCGAAGAAATCTTCGGTACTTGCTGTTTGAAGCTGGCTTTTTCTTTAACGTGCGTGCCTTGAGTTTTGAAGTAATCAGCAATCCTGTATTTTTAAACGAATTGTCTAAGTACTTAGAGTCTGAAGTTGAAGTTATATTTTGTAACCGTATTGTCTTTCTGATTATTTTTCAATTCAATTAGTAGAATTCCATCTTCATCACTCCTTGTATAGTTCCTTATTGTCCTGACGTCAAACTTAATTGATTTCTAAACCTGTTCCTCGTTTTGGCTAAACTTTTCAATAAAACAGATTTTTTCTTGAAACTTATCATGAGTTCATTTTCGTTAGAGATGTCATCAAGTGAATCATCGTAAAGACTAAAATCTGGGAAGTCAACTGAGGGTTTCTTTTTTCGAATCAGTTCTCGCCTTGTTTGTATCTTCGGACTTGCTAGAACTACAAACATCTGAGTCATCTGATATATCTTGAACATTACTTCGTTTTCTTCTCTGTGGGTAATCAAACTTGGTGTAAAGCAAGATGGATAGAAACCCTGGTGCGTTGACTGATTCGCTTTTGTTTCACCCAAATTTGTTATTGCTGTAATTGGATTGGACAAGGTTCCCGATTTGTCAGCAGAAGGCGCTAATGTCGAAAATAGACGTCTTGACAACATTCCAAAGTACTGAGTCATAGTTATTTCCTTGGTTACTTCCGAATATCTGAAATTTGACTGTTTATTAGAATTTTTGATTACCTGTGATTTACATTACATCAGGATATTTATCTTTTTGTACTGTTCTTTTACTACATTTCGTTCAGTTCGGGGATGATTTAGTTATTGTTTATTGTTGAACTCTGATTTTTTTATGAAATAAGCACGTTAAACATGTTATTGCTTATATTTTAACAAAATTGAATAAATACGGAATGTAAACATTTCATGACACTTGTCCAAGCGTCATCATGACAAGTATTTATCAATCTGTAATGACTTTACCACCATCTAAGCACGGTCGTGAAGCTATCCCATTCTAATAAAATATCATGAATCAGGTAGGCCGTACCTTAACAGTTTTGGTATGCGATTTCACAGGTATAAATGAATGCACCAGGGTTTCTATCCATCTTGGTGCAAAGGCAACTTCAAGTATAGTTTCTAGTTTGAATGGATATATGCCGGATGCTGTGAAACCAGAAATAACGTTGTTTCAATCAAATGAGGGTTAACATTTCCAAACCTCATTTTTCTAATTGCTTTGCAAGGGTTTGTTATCAAAAACTGCACAACTTCTTGGACCCAAAAAGTCTCAAAGCTTCTAAACACGGCTTTATCCATGTGATGCAACTCGTGTGATGTGTTACACGGAAGAAAAAGTGAAGTTATGTCCATGCAGTACTTTGGAAATATCAAAGTTACGTTCAGCCCAATCAAATACTAGTATCATGGTGCCAGAGTTTTTGAATGAAGAAAAGAGGTCAAGCCACAAAAAAATGCTTCATATATCACACCACATTTATTTTTAACGATTAGATAGCTAATGAGCCAAGTGGGAAAGTGATCGATCATATCAGTTATTTTCCTTGATCGGTTGCGGTTAATTGTACTCAAGCGTTTTGCTCCAGCTAAAACAATTTGTTATTAATGGATTGTCAATCTGCAACCTTTTCCAAATAATATAATGGTACCAAGTTTGTCAAATAACTCAAGCTTTTGAATGGTTTTCTTCAACTTATGGAAATAGTCATCAACGACATTTTATATAATTTTTTGGGCTCGTGCCGTATTAATTTGATGAGCCCTTCGTCTCAATACGTCTGGATGCCTGGACAAGAATAACCACTATGTAATGAAAAGTCCGGCCCAGCGTTAACACCAGCGCGGGCGGACTACCGCGCCCTTTCGCGGGGGCGCTATGTTCGCCTCGGCAAGGCACCCCCCCTGCACCCCTGAAAAGGTGTAGAGGGGTTGCTACTATTGCGCCCGTATACCCTTTTCCCCCTTCCCCCTGGATTGTGTAAATAGTATATGTGAAGTGGCTTGTTATTACATGTGAATTGTACTTGAAGAAATTTGTAAATAAAACCCTATTTATTTATTTATTAAGTACTCACTTCCAGTTCCTTGCTCAGTATTGGGCCTTTATCTGTACACTATAGGGCTATTCGCTATATGTTCCAATTATTATTCTGAATTCATTTACAGTTACCGTTGTATTGGTTTCTACTGTATTCAATTCTGAATGATCTGAATTGCTCTTATTGCTCTCAATAGCTTCCAGACAAGCTTCCTCTATAAACATGTATAAGATGTAAAAGGTTGATGGAGTATATTTCTGCTGAAGTGGCGGTATTCCTACTTCAGAGTAGAGAGATTTAGGTAGACTAGTCCAGTAGATACCTTAGGCCAGTCGCAATCCCGTACAGTATATTGAATCTAAAACTCTGATGTAGAAGGACAAGCTGCGCCGTTTATGGTGAAAAATCGATCTTAGATATCACCAGAGAATTACATAGTTGGCACTGCGATGCATCTGTCATTTCTCCATTTAATCCTAGACGCTGATCGCAAAAATTCTTGTTAGAGCTAGGACATTCAGTTTATAATCCGGACGCACAACCACAGCACCATGACGTCACATCAACCGATATTATTATAGCTATTGATGTTACGAGATCATTATTCAATTTATAATTATCGAAGATGTCGCCTGTGCAACTACAGAGATTTATTTGAATTGCATAATAATCAAGTTGTATTCAAAGATTTATGATATCATTGACTATGATGATGTGAAAATACAATCGACAACTGTTTGGTTATTGTTAGCGTGCGATTTTGTATCTAGGGTTTCATAATACCTATTTATATAATAAGTTACAAAAAAAATAAGCGTGTTTTATTCCAAATTAGTAAATTTGCCCGATAAGTTACTGCGTTCACAAGACTGCTGTCTAGAATAAAATTAATTTTTGTCGGTAACGTATCCTACACTGAATTTCCCTATGTGAAAAAATGAGATCAAATTCACCAAGAATACTTTTCTTTTTTGAAAAATTTTGACGTTTCGGAGGCTGTATCTGCCTCCGTTATCAAAACTTGCTGAAAAAGACGCTAAAAACTGCATTTGAATTGCGGTGTGGAAATAACAAGATCTTTCTTTGACAGAGTCAAATGAAATCTGTCATACATTCTGTTGATTGACATTTGCTATCTTGATACATAGGGTGTTCGGTATAAATCAAAAACCACTCTATTAGTTCTCATTTCATCACTGAGGAAAGGTAACCAGGTGCGATCCATTTCGATGGAATTTGTTGAAAAGCAGTTTTTCGATAAAAGAATGCATGCAGTTTCATTTAACTTTATTTTTTCTTGATTTGATTCTCTCAATAAAATTTTGGTATTATTCCACTCCATCATATGATCACTATCAGATGTTAGAATATGTTCGGATATTTTCGAACCTGTTCTTTTTCGATTTCTGAAGTAACTTTTATGTTCTTCCACAATCAATGGTCTTAATGTTTCACCTATATTACTTTTACCACACGAACAAGGTATGTCGTAAACATAATTTTTTGAACATTCATCAGTGTTTTTGGGTTTTGTATGTGTGAGTATGGATCTCAATGTATTGGTTGTTTTATATGTTGTTCTTTCATCATACCTATGGCCAATCTGTTTTATCTCTTCAGACAGTCCAGGGACAAGGTATAATGTTGTTTTTTGGATGTGTATGAGAATGTTGCACTTCTGTGTGTTGTGTTGTTCAATTGTGAAGTGTATTACTATTTTCAATTTCATTAATGGTGTTTTCCACGAACTGATCATGTCAAGAATCGAATTTTCTCCACAAAATCAAACTTTCACTCAATACCGTTAGGTTCTTCGTCAATCTGAAAATGTTGTTCTCTTCAAATTTGAATGCTTTTCCAGATATGCTTCAAAACAATTAATTATGAAATCTCTTCATCAATCGTGACCAGAGGACGAAAAAAAATCCCTCATAAATAATTAAAATTATTCGTCGTGATAAAATTTGGATTTTATTAGCCCTACTACGGCCCTGGCTGTACGTGACTGGGTCTCGGCAAGGGCTCCGACCTGATATTACCCGAGATAGGACTGACTGCCTCACTCTCTGGGTTACTCGGTTAAAAGCGAACTTCGACAATGGCGTTACGTAAAACAAAATTAATTTTTCAGAAGGCCCGAACTCCTTCATTTTGCATAATCAAACGAGCTCTGTTGACTCGATCCGTGATCATTGCGGTCTTTTTGGTGGAATTGGACGATGTTTTTTGTCTCTGGTGTCTTTTATCTCCTACGAACCATACCACGTCCCCTCTCAACTGATATGTGTCATTATCCTAGATCTTGTTGGTATTGGAGTAAGCATAAGACGTCGTATAGGTTAAATCAGTGGAACTGAGTTTTTCTGTAAGATACCAAAATAGCCCTCTACCTCTAACCGAGCCCAAAGTTGCTGAAAGGACCCGCACATTTCTTATGGGAAATGGCTTTCCGTGAATTTGGCTGAATTTTTGGTGTGTTGTAGTTCTTGAAGAGCTGATCAAAAGTGTCACAAAGCTCAAAAATGCACAGTTTTTGAAATATGGAGCTTTGAAAATGGAATTTTTCCATTTTTTGGGGTATTTGAGCTACAAATTTAATGAATAATAATAAATGAATGAAGTGAAAAACCAAGAACAGTACTTAAAATGTCATTGAGATTGGTCGTAATCAGATGTTGTGGAAAATGAACAAGAGAACATTACAGGCATGTAAAACATGAAGCAACAATACAAGTTGAATCAGTAAAGTAACAATTATTACAAATTAAACAAGCATGGCAACAGATAGTAGCAACGGCTTTGAAAATAAAATGGTAGAATGAAATTTAAATTATTATGAGACATCTGTCATTGTCAGAGTCATAAACAGCAAAAGAGACAAATGACTTTGGCTGCTAGGGTTAGTATACAGATCCAAATGCTTCTAAAGATAAATCAATATTCCTATCGGAATGGAATTTATTTATGAAGATCAATATTTGAATATGACAATTTATATATAAAATGGGCTGTTATTGAGAGTACTTGGGTTTTTATCCAACATTAACAAGTAAGAATAAGTCTCACTCAGATGATTGAGGTCTCTTCTTTTATTTAAACAATTACTAGATTGAAATATATGAGTCATTTCCAAGAATACTCGTTTCGAAGCATTCTCTCTCTCTTTATTTAAAATTTTTGTGGAATTATAGTCTATATTATAACCTTCTTTGTAGACATGCTCACTTAGGGCACATCTCTTAGGGTGCAGTCTATAGTCACTTTTATGGGACGTGATACGGTCTTTCAGCAACCTGGCTGTTTGACCTATGTATTTCAGAATTACAATTTGAACATGTTAATACAGTACACTAATTTGAATTGGTAAAACGGAATTTTATCTTTACCTATTGCATTTTCCAACATATTGAAATGATTATTTTTTTTTCATTGGGTAGACATTCAAAGAGTCTACTAGGACACCAAATTCCAGAGCAAACTAATCTGATTTTTCAAAGTATATTTAAAAAAATCACTAGCGATTTTTTTTAGAAAAATTCTAACCTCGCCACTGGATTCGCGACATTTTCAAATGAATCATATTTAAATTACGTTGAAGTGCATCAATTAATAAGAAAGTAAGATGGGAATGAAATTTGAAAAATATACCGCTTAATGAAGTCACCAATATAATTTCAGAACTTTCATCAAAATTCGGAATACACCACTGTATTTAAGAGGTCTCAATATATCACTGCCCAAAAAAAAAAAAAAATATTGTTGCGTCTTCGGGTTCAAAAATAAGTGTCTCCTTTCTGGCGTTGTCGATCTCCTGAAGGCTCCTCTGGTATAACGCCCACGTTGCTCTGTTCCTGGGCTCGGAGATCTCGATCTATCTTGGTTGCTCGCTGATGACGACCTCTTTCTTCTTGGACTTCTGGATCTCGATCTCTTCCAGCAACTCCTCTGTAGATGGCCGCTTTTCCCACAGTTATAACAGCGCCTCTTCCTGTCTTCTGGGGAAGGCACTTGGTTGCTTAATGCTGTTATGGAGTCCAATATTTTCTTCAATAGCGCTTCGCTTGTAGGAAAACCTTCGTAGAATTTAACTTCACGTAACTTGGGCCTCGTATTTCTTGATGCGTTTTTCGCGGCCTCGAACTCCAAAGATCTATTAGTGCTGCGCTTATGGTCTTAAGTCGTCCTAGTCGAAGGGCTTCCTGCATGTCAGTATCTCTCAAACCATCGATGAAAGTCTGCACCCAATTTGTTCTATGAACTCCTTCGGTGCTTGTGGGTATGCCAAATTAATGAGTCGCTCTACGTTGGCTCCATACTCCTGTAGGGTTTCGTTGGATTTTTGGTATCGACTCTTTAATTGGCTCTGAAATACTTGTTTGAGATATTGCTGTCCATATCTGATTTCCAAAGCTTCAACGATTCTAAAATATTCCTTCTGATTACTCTCGGGAATGTTCTGAAGGATGTCCAATGCTTGTCCTCGTAGACACAGGACTAGAGAGGTGGCCATTTCTTCCTCGGACCAGCCGTTTGCGTTTGCTGCCGCTTCAAACTGACGTCTATACATGGACCACGAGGATTGCCCATCAAAAGTTGGAGGCTTCAAAATTTTCACTTGTGTAGGCCTTATCGGAGTTGTCAGTGAGGATGGCCTTTTGCTGTTGTGGGAGATTTCCTCAGAGGGTGCTGGACCAACCGCGCCTCCTGTTTCTCTTGTTCTTGTTTTCGCTTGGCCTCTTGTCCCTCTTGTTCTTGTTTTCGCTTGGCTTCTTGTTCCTTTTGTTCTTGTTTTCTTTTTGCTTCTTGTTCATTCAAAAACTCAAGGATATCTGCTGATGTCGCTATCTCGTCGTAATTATTTGCTCGAGTATTCACCATCAAATACTGGAAAACTGCCTTACTTTTCTTTCTTCAGTAACACTCATTCCGCCGCTGTCACCAATTGTTGCGTCTTCGGGTTCAAAAATAAGTGTACACTGGTATAGACTTGCCTTTATTATTCAAACTTCACTTGACAACACTGTAATACAAGTCACTGTCAATTCTGATACCAAAATACTTGTATCCAAGTTAACAAGGTAACTTCTAACTAACTTACTTCATCTCACAAATGCATTGCTTATATATACAAATAGTTCTAGAAAACTTAAGAAATCAATAGAACACAATAAGAATGTTCGACGATTGATCCAGAACAAAAGTTAGTGCTTCTAGATTTTTCCATCTAATTCATCGAACGATCTCGAACAATTCGAGAAGTCTTCATCAAATTTCAGGTCTGTAACAATATGTTAATGGAATTTCAGGAAAATGTCATTTTATCTCTTGATTTTTATTTTTTTTCATTAATAATAATTTATAGTTGGCCCTGGAATTGGATTTTTTCATGAAATTTGGTGTTCTAGTAGATTTTTTTTAATATATATCACTATTTGTTGTAGTGCTGCGAGGCCTTAGTGATTTTTTGGTGGCGCTTCACTTCTCACCTGGAGGATATCCCAAAAAATCAATAGCACCGCAATAAAATGAACAATAGAAGTTGCTGTTTCGCTACCAAATAGATCCTTACAAATAACCACTTCTAAAATCAAACAGTAATGAAGAAGGTACCTACAGTGCGAACCTGAAAAAATGCATTAAGCTTTTAACTCTAAAAATGTAATCTCTGTACAAACATTCCTTTGATCCTGGTCTAACGCAGAAGAGAGCAAAAAAAATCCGTGCTCTCAAGCTGAATTGAAAATCATCGCTAATACAGATACTTGGCGGAATTCATTCCGATTAAATAAATAAGCAATTTCTCGCCATTCGACGTGCTGGAATTGGGTCAGAGTTCAGACGAAAGGAGAGAATAACTAGAAAGGTTCTACTCTGCGTGTATTCGAGGAAACTGGTAAATCCCTAGGGTGATTCATTATATATTTATCAGAATTTAGCGAAATATTCTGGCTGAATTTCAATGGGCTTCATTTATTTGATTAGGTCTGCAGGAAAGTGGGATACTTGATTGTGGTTGTGAAACACATTTGAATTGGAATACCTACTCAGGTCTGCTTCGAGAGTTTCACGGGTTATAAGCGTTGAAATATACACGGTGTTCTTCCCACCAACAGTAGTTGAAGACTAATTGAATATAGTAAAGGATACCGCACACTTTAATGGGGAAAGTGGCCCCTTGTCGAATCGGCTGAATTTTTGATATGTTGTAGTCGTAGTCATTCCAAACAAAAATTCCAATAGGCACAACTTTTTCTTTAGGCTAGTTTTGGAGCTAGAGGCCCATGAAAACCTTCATTTGTTCTACATTGTTTTACAATACAAAACGTTATCCTTGATAATCATCAGCATTCTGATTAATCAAGATGTAAACATTCATCAATATGAGATACTTTTTCAAGTATTGTTTTTTGGAGTTGTTACATTTGGTCAATTATACAGTGTGTTTCAGCTACTTACAGTTCAGTAATTCGAAAATGGTTAAAAATCGCCTTAGTGATCTTCAATCAAAAACTCTCTATGAATTTTATTCTACGCTGTTTTTTACATCATAAAGTTGAAAACTATACCGAGTGTTGGTTTCAAAAGAAAGTGATAGTTAAATTCGAAAAGTTCCGTATTGAAAAATATTATTCGACAATCCTGTATAATTTGAAGGCATGAGAAAGACCAAGAAATATCAAAAATATGTCAATAAAATACCCGTAGAAAAAATTCTTTCTGAATCTATCATTGTAACGTCAGGGATTTTTACATTTGCGAATGGACTTATTTCGACAAAAAATTCGTAACATCTAACTGATTCAGAGACAAATAATAGTAGTAGAGAGGTGAATGAAAGTAACGCAGATGTTATAACTAATATTTCAATTTAATTTAATGCGTTCCACCATCCAACCCTATTTTTTTCGTATTGCCCTGTATATGAGGCAATAAATTCTTGTTCTGGATCCTGCTGTCTGGTTAATTTTCGTTTTTATTTCGATATCACAACAGTATTCGGGAAATTGAACTTTGACGCATTATGAAAATATTGTAGTTTAGATTCGTTTAATAATTTTCAAGAATGCGGTACTGGATAATATGAAAACATTGCATCCCTTCACTACAGAACAAAAACAAAAATGTTTCCATTGAGCAATGTTTTGATTGTTTGTGACTTCACGTCAATGTAAAGTTGAATATGGCGAATTATTTTGCAGTGATATTCAAATGTTATGAGTGTGAATACAATGGAGGACGAAGAAACCAATGAAATTAATAAACCCCAATCTCATGAACAAGATAAATGGCAGGATTTGAGGAACATTTTATTAGAATTTGACGAACGTATTGATATTCCAGGTCTATGGAGGATGAGAGTAAAATTTCGCCATCGAAATACTATTAAATAACAACTGTGAATCAACTACAATGTCAGTTTCTTTGATCGTATCGATATGTTCCGAAATGAAACACCCTGTAAATTATTATTAGGGTTAATTCTACGGTGCTTCATTAGGGTCAACGATACTAGGTTCGAAAGGTACGTTAAATGTAACATAGGTAGGTAGACTTAATATATTGAGATATAGTTATAGCCCATCATTGTCTCCATATTATACTTATGCTAAATGTGTGAATGGAGGCTTATTTGACCCGCCAGGAGGAGTTTCTCCATCATACTCCTTGAGCATCAATAAAATAATCGAATATAAATAAATTAGACCTATTTTTATAACATCCGCCTTGAGTTTCATCATCAACTCGAACTATTAGTTTGTTCATACCAGATGGAACACACTGTATAATTGACCATCTGTAACGACACCGACGAAAAATACTTCTAATACTATCTTATATTGATCACAGTGTAAGGGGCTCAACCCCCACCGGAAGTGCACACCTTGCCGATCTCCCAACTGACGAAATTACCAGGAAATTTAGTTTCGAGAATTTTTTTCGAACGGAACTAAATACCAAGAAACAATGGAGCACAGAATCCATTCGAGCACTGGGTAAGAATACCATTACATGGTACACGGACGGGTCTAAAACTCCCGACGGAACTGGAGCAGGAGTATTTGGACCTCGTACCAAGTACTCCGAACCCATGGGACACTTCCCCAGCATTTTTCAAGCGGAAATTCACGCCATAGAAAGATGCATTCAGTTCAACCTCGATAGGAACTACCGGAACAAGGAAATTGCAATCCTTTCCGATAGTCAAGCAGCCATCAAAGCGTTGGGCTCATATAACATCAACTCGAAGATGGTCTGGGAATGCCTAGAAAAACTCAATGATCTAGGCAGGAACAACAAGGTGATCCTCCTCTGGGTGCCTGGGCACGTCGGAGTAGAGGGAAATGAACAAGCAGACACCCTGGCACGAAAAGGAGCATCAACGCCACTGATCGGGCCAGAACCATTCTGCGGACTTGGAAAATCTTACTTCCAAGAAGAACTCAATAAAACTGAAGAAGCAATGAGAGCAACATACTGGCAAATACTTCCAGGGCTAAGGCAGGCCAAAGATCTCCTCGGCAATTTCAACCGAGCAAGATCGAAAACACTGATTAACCTCAGCAAAACTAGTCTAAAGACAATCACAGGATTTCTAACGGGGCATTGCAGACTCAAAGAACACCTAAGGAAGCTAGGCTTAGAGGAGGACAACACCTGCAGATTCTGTGGGGAACATCCTGAAACACCTCACCACATATTGATGGAGTGTTATGCTGTACACCACAAAAGATTAAATATACTGGGATCACACCAGCTGACTGTGGAAGAAATACCACAAATGGACCCCCTCAAAATCCTAAAATTCCTGAAGGAACTGAGGCTTGAGGGGATACTGTAAACGAGAACACCTTGAGATAGCAGAAGAAGATGGGGCACAATAGATCTAACTAGGTCGCAGCGCATCAGTCACCATCCATACCAACCAATAACAATACCAGTCTTATATTGATGAATGTTTAGATCTTGATTACTCAGAATAGTAAAAATTATTCAGGGTAACTTTTTTGTTGTTTAACAATAGAGAAAAGATTTGAATTTGCAACGCCCTCTATCGTCAAAACTAGACTATAGAAAAAGTTATGCCCATTGGACTTTTTGTTTGGAATGACTTGGACTACAACATATCAAAAATTCAGCCGATTCGACAGAGGGCCACTTTACCTATAAAAGTGTGCGGTGTCCTTTGGACCAAATAAATTACGTTTTTTATATGTAAGAAAGCACCGCGGCTAGGTTTCAACATGGGTACAGAGAGAGCGTTCCCTGTTCTTCCCCAAGCAAAGGTGGAGCCGAAGCCGGTGACGTTATGGCTGTTGAAATTTTTATTTCCATCAACCGGCTGCCCCCTTACGAGCAACCCTCAGAAGTACTCGAGAGACATGTGCGAGCTATGGAAGATACAGCTCTTACATTTCAACGTGTGATGCCATGTATGAGGCCGGTAACGGCGCGGTGATTCGAACATGCATACCTTGGCATGGCAAGCGAGAACACTACCTGCGCGCCACCAAGACCCAGTGATATATAATATGATGTTGTAATGTAGAGTATCTTATCAGTTCCTGATTTTCAATGTAGCACGCAAGTGTTGAAATTTAATTATTGAATAGTTGCATGGCTGGACGCCAGCATTCTTTAGTTTACTAATGAGAAACTAATACAAAATACCTCATCGATATGAGATAGTTAAGATAATCAAGATACTGAAATTTTCTTCTGTAAGCAGGTATTTAACAATATAATACAAGGGCGGATCTATAGAGAGGTACTGGGGTAACCCCCTCCCCAGACGGACTCGAAATAACAAAAAATACTAAATATAATAATTCAAAAAATATCTCTGTGTTCGATTTGAAATATGTTTCACCCCCCTCCCCCAGAGAAGTTGTCTGAATATATACAGAGTGTTTCCGAAATTGAAGCATTCAAGAAAATGGGCTGTATGGAACATAATGTATCGGTAAATGGTAACAATTTTCGGTTTTGAAGCAATCAAAAATTTTCGAAAAATGTTATGAAATTTTTTGAAATATATTTCAGTTATCTTTGTTTGGGAGGCACTTGTTTTATTCTCCAGGCCACAGCGTGTCTGTCCGCTGGCAGTGTTTCAGCACGGTTATCAGTGATTACCTAAAAAAATTCTTTAAAATTAAAAACTTCAAAATTCAATATCACCCGAAATATTTTTTTTTTTGACAAAAGAGTATCTTTCATTTCGTTTTGTTTTGTCATCTTCTACTTCCCATTTCATTTACTGCTTCAATTTCAAAAACACCCTGTATATACTAAAAAATACAAAAATGAAAAATATGTTTACTCAGATGTGAAAAGAATCACATAATGTTTAATGCTATATATGAACAAAAAAAAAAAAAAAATTAGCAGCAGGCAAGAACCACCGGGAAAAAGTTGTTGAGGTTTCAACTTTGAGGAAAAAATAAAATTAAACACAAACACACGCAAAATGGTGAAATATGGGAGCAGTTTAGGGGTTGACAGCGGTTTTTTGTGATTTGCGGCTAAACGTGACATCCTAGCGGAAAATGTTCAATACGCAAGTTGTAGATAATAAAAAAATCTGAAACTTTTCCATTTAATACTTTTCCACCTAACCTTAAATTAACCGTAGTATTTTATTTTTTCCTTGAATTTAAATGATTTAATTTACATGAAAATTTATAAAATTTAATAATATTAATAAAATTTTGGTGTCGAATATGCATGATTTTTTGCAATTCAGAAGACGACTAGATCTCGACTTATGTAAATTTTCCGAAAAAAATACCCTTACCTTACACGAAAATTTTTGAAATTTTGAAAATTTTGAAATTTGTTGAAATATCTACTCTAAAATGGTCTATGTAACTTGATGGTTTATTGATCGTTAAATCGCTTAAAATTGAGAAAAACCGTAAAAAAGGCTCTGAATCATGATTTTCTCAATATTATACAATATAATTACAGATTTTCTTCATTATTTTTATAACAAAAAGTAGTTTGTATTAAATAATTTATAATAACATATTAAAAATACATAATTAGTAATCGCCCCGGAGCGCCACGGCAAATAATATTAATAGCCATCCTCTACCCGCACAGGCTATGCCTTTGGGTACACTCTACGAGTGTTTATGGGGGAGTATTATTATTATAAGAACATACAGGTGAAAATATTGAAGAATTCATCCTAAGTATATAACAATGGGGTTATTGATAAATATTGAAAATAAGTTTGAAATCACTACTGAATATGTCTTAGAAAAAAAATTGTTATTCATAAAAATGACAGCTAGAAAATTACTACTGAGTTATTATATCAGTTTTGAGAATAAAAGATGCATTAGTTCATATTTACTTACAGAAAATCCCTCGATGTTCAATGTAAATTGGTGTTCTTGTTGAAATCGCCAACATTTTATCCAATTAATTCTATTGAATCATCCCTGATTCTGAAACCTCCACAACCTCCAACTTGGTTGGATAATTTGGGAAACACTTGCTACATTAACAGCATTTTACAAGTGTTATTCATTGGGGTTCTTGTGTATTTGTTTGAATATTTTAAAATCGTCCGCAAATAATAGACATTCAAAAGATATTAGCACAGACGGAAGTTCTTTAACAAATATTAAAAATAAAATGCATCAATCATTGAAGAAACTACAATACTTATTTAAACTCACTCTACTTTTCTCTTCTTTCGGTTTATTGAAATTTGAGAAGAACCACTATGAATAATGAGAAACTGCAATTTGTTGATGATTTAAAATGTGAGTTAACAAACAACGGCAATTTGTGAGAAACAGAAAGTCGGATACGTGCAACCTGAAATAATTGAATAATGAGGACTCACTAATTTCCCTGATGGGTAATAAATCCTAATTTTGTAACTGACACTTTTATAATTATTCCGTATTCTCTATCGAGCACCTGTATCAAAGGATTCTATTTGGAAAATTTATTTTTTGATTGTGATTTATTACTTCTAATTGCGTTTCCATATTCACTACCAAGCTTCGTTTATCAGATGCTCCCAGAAGAACAAAAACATGTAAAACGAAATGATTAACTAACATGCAGTCGTGAGATCTATCTGTCGTTTTTTCTTTGTTTTTTTTTTGAGCCTTGACTAACAATAATTAATCTATGTCCTACTCAGTCAGATTATGAATATCGACTAGCATTTACAAGATTGTTACAAACCAATCAGTTTCGATAGTCTGCTCAAGTGGTTCAAAATTGGTTTCTGGAACAGTATCTGTCTACGACAATTAGCGAACTACGGAGTTTTCAGACATTTTGAAGATATCTTAACACGAAGTTCACAGTTCTTTTGTGAGATCGTCAGGTAAAGATACTAGTTGCCAACCTTAACCCCTTTCTCTCCTAACCACCCACAATGCTCGTATGCAAATACCTGTCTAAAAACAACTACTTTCCTGGTTGTGACGGGCCCGGAATTATATCGAACAGGAAGATAAATAACTGCAAGTGCTTCCTCTAACCAAATTGCAGAATTTTGTTTCGATTCGGAGAGGAGGGTCACCTGCAGACCATATTCGAGATTTTCACCTCTCATTAGTGCAGGGTGAGTTACTATAGACAGCTTTTGAGGTCATCTATTTCTCTCCGATTATTATTAATTTTGAAAAAACGGCTAGGGGTATCTAGAAATTTGCATTTAAAATAATATTCAATTAATCCCAGGTATCACCGCATATTGGATGCATCTTGTTTTCATATTGGGCCAATATGGATATTGTTGAGAAACAGGTTATAATGTGGGTTAGCCAAACTCTTGAACTCCAAAGAACAGTATTTATTTATCAATATCTCGGCCTGAGATGAACTAAAAAGTTTTACAGATATTAGGAAATATCAAAATTTAAGACAAAGTCCTTCGATCACTTACCTATAAAGTGACCAAACACCAATCTGATATATATATATTTAACAAATATATATGTGATCATCGGCAAAATTGTTAAAGGTTCATCATTTTAGATTCATTCATTCCAGATAATGACAATCAAGTTCTGTCAGATGAAATCAACAAGAAATCTGTTTTCAAAGCAGACTCGACATAAAAAGGATTTCAAAATACAAAATAATCAAGTGATAGGAAACACAGATATAATTTAGAAAACAATAATGTACTGGATGTTTTTTTGGTAAAATCACTCAGCAACTATAACTGCGGATAGAAAGTTTCAAGAGAGTTTCAGCACATCTTGCCCCCAAAGCTCATGGGAAAATTGATATTCATTGAGCATGAGCTGGTATATTATAATGTTTTAAATGTGAGGCATGAAATGTTCCTCTCTCTTGGGTGTCACACTCTGGTGAAACTAAAACATAAGTGTGATTGTGTATTTTCTTTTTAATTTTATAAGGTCCTTCAAACAACAAAAGAAATTTTTTCATTTCGGACTTGATAGCTGATGATGTGTTATTCGCCTTGAGCAACACAAGATCACCAGGCTCAAAATTCACAACTCTTTTACCTGGACTCCGGAATGCTCGACGAATTGCTTTACTCGACAACGTAGCCTCTGCCAGTATAAGTTTGCTATCAAGGCTTAAACTGGAATTCTCTGAAGACAGTCGCAAGTCCTTGGGTAAGATGGTTAATTTCTCAACACCAAGCTGCAATTCACGTGGGGAAAACCCTGTGGATTCATGTATTATGGCGTTCAGAAGCTCAGCAAATCGTGGTACTTCATAAGCCCATCTTGATTGTTGTTCTGAACAGTAGGTTCTGAAAAGTCTCCCTAACTCTCGCATGATGCGCTCTGATGGGTTGGATGCCGGATGACGCACAGAGCTGTATACAAGTTTTATTCCCGCATTTTTTAAAGTCTGTGTCCACACCTTCGAGGTGTATTGGGTACCTCTGTCATGAAGAATTCTACAAGGCATGCCATGTTGTGGAAAATAATCTTTGAACATCCTGTTCAACATAGCTCGAGACGTTGCTTTCTTGAGTAGATAGAGAGTAACATATTTCGTAAAGAGATTCACAATTACCAATATGTAACAAGTTCCACCACGACTTCGAATCAAAGGTCCATACAAATCAGTGGCAACTATGTCATTTTTATCCTCAGGGATAATATTTCCTTGGGGTGGAGAAGGTAAGACAGAGCTTTTTGCCCTCTGACAGATGTCACAGGTTCTCACAAAAGCTTTTATTTTTCTATGCATGTTAGACCACCAGACTTCAGTTCTCATGATCATCCATGTCTTATGAACACCAAAATGGCCTAAAGTTGTATGATATGCTTCTATGAATTTTGGCACAAGTTTATCAGGAGCACACAGGAGAAACTGATGCTCATCACTGCCCCTCTTATAGAGTAGATCGTTATGAAGCACAAAAATTTTTTTCAACTTTTCATCGGATTCTATAGCCGATTTGATTTGTCGAATCTTTTCATCCTCAGATTGAAAAGTTCTAATATTTTTCAGAATGACAAGAAATTCTTTGGAGAATTCTAGCTTGCTGATCTGAAAACATTTGTCCACTGGTATAGGTAGTCTGACACAAGCGTATCTCGACAAAGCATCGGCCTGATAATTCTCATGACCTGGCACATAAGTAACTTCAAAAGAAAATTCTTGAAGAGCCAATGCCCACCTGGTTATTCGGGGCGACAAAAGACGACATGTATTAATATAGGTCAAGGATCGACAATCAGTAAACAAGGTAAATTTGTTCCCCAGAAGATATACTCTCTAGCGTTGAATCACCCATAACGCTGCAAGAACCTCTTTTTCATAAGCTCCATATCTCTTTTCACGGTCCAAAAGGAGTCTCGAAGCACAAGCAATAATCTTTTGTTGACCATCCACCACTTGAAACAAAATACCAGCAATTCCTTCATCACTGGCATCGGAAGACACATTCCATGGCAAACAAAGATCAGGATGATATAACAAGATATCTTTTTTCAACTCGCTTTTCAAATTGTTGAAAGCATCCTCTTCAAGTGATCCCCAGATCCAAGGCACTTTCTTTCTCAAAAGTTTTGTTAGTGGAGCAATCAACTCAGCAAAACGTGGTGAAAACATCCTGTCATACTGACACAGTCCCAGGAATTTTTGTAATTCCTTTACTTTAGTCGGTCTCTGATAATCACTGATGGCTTGAGTACGCTCCTCACTAGGTCTTACTCCCTCTGAGGTAAGAACATAGCCAAGATATAATATTTCCTTGCGGAAAAACTTACATTTTTCCATTTTGAGGGTAAGTCCAGCTTCAGCAAGACGTCGAAAAACTAAAGACAAATGATGCAAATGTTCCTCAAAACTTCCGGACATAACCAGAATATCATCAACATAGACAACTACAAAATCAGAAAAACTAGGTCCCAGAATTTTATCCATGCAACGAGTGAATGAGCTTGTGGCATTTTTGAGACCAAAAGGCAAAACACAGAACCTGTAAGTTTTTGTTCCATGCATAAAACCAGTATAATCTTTGTCCTGTTCACGCAATGGACATTGCCAGTATCCATGAGTCATGTCAAGAGAACTCATAACCCGCTTTCCTGACATGAGTTTGATAATTTCATGAATAGGTCGTGGAAGCTTATAATCAGGCTCCATTATTTTATTTAAATGACGAGCATCTAAGCACACTCGTACTGTTCCATCCTTTTTAACAGTGGCCATTAGAGGGGAGATATATTTCGATGGAGCCCTTTCAATAATGTTCCAGGCAACCATCTTATCTATGGTTTGCTGGACAGCAGCTCTGTGTGCCATAGGAATGGGATAAGGCTTAATAAAGAACTCGTTGTTATCCTTCAGTTTGATTTCATGAAAGTATTCATCAGTCCTGCCAGGTCTATTCGAAAAAATTGAAGAAAATGACTCTAAGAGTGCATTAAACTTCATTTTCTCACTTTCATCCAAACCACAAGAACTTAATACTTCATGAAAATTTTTGTTCGTTTTGTTACTCAGATCACCTGAACTATTCCTCAGTTCACTTTTATTTACAAGGGCTTGTAAGGATAAAGTGTCAGGTGCTGCAAAATTGTGAATAAATTTTGCTTCTGGAAAGGTCATTTCTTTTCCTCCATATACCAAAGTTACTTTCTGTTCAACTAATGATATATTGGCCTTACAAAATGTCAAAAAATCACAACCAATGATTACTGGATGAGAAAGATTATTATTCACCAAAAATTCGAACAAGAATTCATTTTCTTCAATACTAAATTTCAACTGGGCTTGCAATGAAACCTTTTGAAATTTGGTTTTGAATGCTCCAACAACTCGAATCCCAGTTACTGCAAAATGTGGTATGATGTTTATAAAATTATTTAATTGTGTCCACACTTCCATGGAAATTGCGATAACTTTACTCCCAGTATCAATGAGTGACAAATAATAATAATTGTAAAATTTTACTAAAATTAAAGGACAACGATTTTCTTCAGAAACATGATCAGCATCACATTTTTCATCCAACAAATCATCACGGGGATTGTTCTCCAAAAAAAAATAATCATTTGACCCCATATTTTCATTCAAACATGGGGGTTTGAAACGTTTCCCGAATTATCACCAACGTCAGATTCGCATTCTAAATTAGAAATATTTTTTGTTCCTGCACTATAACCAAAACATTTTCTAAGTGGCGCACCTGAGGAATTTTTGATGCCACTCATATTTCTGTTTGTATTCATAGGATCATTTTTATCAAAGGAGTGATTTTTGTTTTCATAATTGAATTTGTTTTTATTATCATGAATATGTTGATATTTATTTTCAGGATAATGTTGATTTTTATTCTCATGATATTGTTGATTTTTATCTTCGCCAAAAAATTGTCTTTTATTTTCAAAATGAAATTGTTTTTTATGTTCATTGACGACTTTTGTTTTATTATCATTTGGAACATTTTTGTAATACTCATCTGCATGCCTAAGACGAGCCACTGCTTGAGAAAGTGTGGTACATCCTAGCAATACACATGACACACTGGGGGGAAAATGTGGTGATATCATATCAATAAGTTCGCATGGTGAATATTTCGGTTGCAAATGTTTGGTCTGTGAAACCCAATAATTGAAATGATCACAAAAAAGACCGTTTCTATATTCATCACTTTCAAGGTTATCTTTTATTTTCCTTTGCTTTTTTGTATTCCAGAACTGCTCAATAAATTCAATTTTGAAAATCTCATAACTGTTGAATGATTGTGAAAAAGCATCCCACCAAAGTTTTGCAGATTTCTTAAAACTCTGACCAAGCAAAATTTTTACATGATCAAACTGAACTTTGGAAAATTTCACACTTTCCAAAATTTGTAAAAAATCTAGTGGTTGCAAATCACTTTCTCCATCAAAATCGGGTAAAAGCTTACGCAAATCACTTATAGAATATTGCAATAACTGACTGTTATTTAAACTCATATTTTCAAAATTTGATGCCTGATTGGTATTTGGCACACCCTGTACATATAAATTAGCAAAATCACTTGGTAACTGACCTAAATTATTATTTACATTATTACTTGCACTAACATTTGCATGATTATCATGCATACTAGAATGTTTAAACAAATTCTTACTAGCTAGTTGATTAACTGTATTGTTTACAATTTCTGTCACAAAATTTTTCAAAATTTTTTCTCTGTTTTCAGCTGGTGCTAAGAAGGTTTGTGGCACTTGAAAACCATGCTCCAGTATATTTGGGTGTTTAATATGGAAACTGGGTGCCCCTATTTCATTGAAATTTCCTAATTGTGGTGCACTGACAAGGTTAGTTAGTGGAAAATTCATATTTGGTGGTCTCATGTTATTTTGATTTTCTTTTTGAAATTCATCTTTGTGATGTGTAATATATTCATTTTGACTTTGCAATATTTTCAATGGATTAATTTCTGGAGGAGCACTGGCAAAAATGTGAGGAGTAGAAAGCCTAACTTGTTGAGAACTTTTTGGTAAGAAAAAATCAGAATTTTCTCCTGAAAGATCTGAAAATGTTTCTTCACCTCGATTTTGAACTCTTGCAGGCCCTGAGGGGGTGAACGAATTAGAATTAATCCTAGTGTTGACCACTGTACGTTTAATTGCACCACCGTTGCTTTGTGTCAGTTTTTGTTGATTTTCCGCTAACATGGTCGAACGGCTACCACCTGGATTTGCTTCACTATTTTTATTTAATGGAAAGTTCCTACCTTTTTCTGATGGTGGTTCATTTCTTACTGGTTCCATTCCATGATGTAAACCATAATAATCTAATCTTCGATTTGGTCGTAAAATCCTTCCATGTTCTTGGGAATTCATTTCTACGGCCCCACGTTGGGCGCCAAGTTGTTGAGAAACAGGTTATAATGTGGGTTAGCCAAACTCTTGAACTCCAAGGAACAGTGTTTATTTATCAATATCTCGGCCTGAGATGAACTAAAAAGTTTTACAGATATTAGGAAATATCAAAATTTAAGACAAAGTCCTTCGATCACTTACCTAAAAAGTGACCAAACACCAATCTGATATATATATTTAACAAATATATATGTGATCATCGGCAAAATTGTTAAAGGTTCATCATTTTAGATTCATTCATTCCAGATAATGACAATCAAGTTCTGTCAGATGAAATCAACAAGAAATCTGTTTTCAAAGCAGACTCGACATAAAAAGGATTTCAAAATACAAAATAATCAAGTGATAGGAAACACAGATACAATTTAGAAAACAATAATGTACTGGATGTTTTTTTGGTAAAATCACTCAGCAACTATAACTGCGGATAGAAAGTTTCAAGAGAGTTTCAGCACAATATATTGTAAATGAAAAAATAACCAATATGGGTGCATATTGGAAAAACAATATTTCATTAATAATATTTGTGGAATATTGGCTCAACCTGTCCTGAATGTACATTGTTTCATTAGATATTTGGTCTATATTGGTTGAATCATTTTCACCAATATCGATAGAGCGATATTGCCTACATATTGTTTTCAACATCTAGCTTCAATATTGCGATTTCAATATTTCTCTCATATCGATTTTAGAGACAAAAAACAATACTTTATATCCAAGTTTTAGCATATTGGTGGAATATTATTTCATCCATATTCGAAAAACTATATCGACCCTATATTGATTGAGATTGTAACGAAAACCTAACGCCAATATTTTTTTAAGACAATATTGATACACTATTACAAAATAGCATCATTGAAATTTACATATTGGCCTAATATTCAATAAACAATATTGAAATGAATAATGATCAAACTTGGGTTAAAATCCGCTAGGTGGCCCCATATATGGAACGATAGTTCATAGTAAGATATATTAAATAAGGCTTCTCACAATGAGTTTATAAGTCAATCTACTCAGTGGTTAATTGAAGTAGAAATGAAATTGTAGAATTTTCAAATTATTCGACAATTTCTGGAAATATTTCATCAATATTTCCAAGGCAACATATTCACTTTGAATATTTTAACAATACATACAAAATTATATTGTACCAATATCGCTGAATATTTTGAGGCCAATATTGCTTCTACATTATTTCACTAATATCATTTGTATAATGTCCAAGTAATAATGTACCAATATCCCAAAATAATCATAATTTTATCTCGACAATATTTCGTTTGAAAATTTTGCCAATATTTTTATAATATTTTACCGATATTATTCCAATGTAAGTGATATTGTACCAATATCGCTCAACAATTTGAGGCCAATATCGCTTCAAGAATATTAAACCAATATTATTTTTAAAATATTGTACCAATATCGCCGAATGTTCACATTTTTTCTCTCGCCAATATTGTTATTTGTATATATTTTGCCAATATTTTCACAATATTGTACCAATATTGTCCCAATATGAGTGTGCTATAGGGTGAAAATTGCACCGAATAATATGAATAAACATCCTGATGTCACCTTTTTATATATCCAACAATAAAAATAACCACAGAGTTGAGAGACTTTATAATTTAATTTGGTTTCGTCGTATTTTGATAACTCTTTCTGGTTTGAAAATATTATATAAACGGTGAAAGTCGTAAGGTTATTGGTGCTACATGAATTCCGTAGAAATCTCCCTTTTATTCCAATCTCGCCGTAACGAGTTCTCCCCTCTGATTTTCAATCACAATTCGAGGTACCTACTAAAAATCCACTGAGCAACTGATATCCGAAAGAGGTTAAGAAGATGCATGTCCACACAATCAAACTTCATCAAAACTGAACTCAGCATTATCAAAAAGGCTGTTTCGACATTTTCAGACTCGTTAAACTTTTTTAATTAATACCCTAGGTTGTTTGCATACATTGAAGTGTTCAGCTATGGCATAGCGTTATGAAAAGTGGACGA
Source organism: Chrysolina haemoptera (assembly GCA_958298965.1). Lineage (NCBI taxonomy): Eukaryota > Metazoa > Arthropoda > Insecta > Coleoptera > Chrysomelidae > Chrysolina > Chrysolina haemoptera. The sequence goes on from OY282594.1 coordinate 14,108,232, forward strand.
AGATAAACACGCTGAACGTGACAAAAAGTAATTGCATGCATAAGGTTGATAAAAGAGGGGTAGTCAGTCGACAAGAACTGGTATTTTCCATCCATTTGGGTTAAGTTCGTTTCTTCATAATTGAGTACTTTCCAATAAAGTTATTAATTATTTTTAAAGCTTTCGTCAATAGACTAAGGATAGTGATCGGCAAGGAGCAGGATCTAAGAATGATTTTGGAAATTGCTAATTAAAACAAATGAAGTTGATTCGGTAACGAAAAATGGGGAAGAGCAAAGTATTTTTTCGTCGTTTTGAAAGCCCATTCTTATCAACTGAAAAAAAATACTGAAACTGAAAAAAAAATCTCAGTGGCGGGGAGCGTGTTTCAGTTAAACGTTATATGGTTCTATTTTGGTCGGATCGACAATTTTTCATTTCATGGTCGACTATGGGTTTGCTGGGTCAACGATATACAGTGCCCGTCTAAAGTCCGCCCCCCCCCTACTAATTTTTAAACCACCTGGTATATCGCAACAAAATTTGGAAGTCTTAAATAGGAGATGCAAACCTACATTCTCATAAAAAAGTCACAGCTAAAAGTTTCGAAATGGCAGCTGAGCGCCATCTGCAATAATTTTTTGAAATAGAACTCGGTATATTATTGATGATTTGTTAGGGATGATCATAAGGAATCCAACAGTACCAAGTTTGATGCTGTTATCTCCAAAGACTACGGAGATATCGACTATTTTTTCTCCATAAGCCGAATGAGAGTCCCGCGAACCCATATACCGGGTGGCACTGTGTAAGTTTATTGAAAGGTTCATTTCGTCAAAAGTAACAAGTGCTTCAAATGCTATCTTCCAACATACTTGCATCGTGACTTCAATAACAGTGCAGGAAATTGATTTTAGATCAGGACGTCCTTTATATTTTATTTCATCCAATTTGGTAGAAATAGTCGGAGTAAACGATATTGTGTACAATAGGCGGGGACACGAAAAAGTATTTGTGCTCCTAATGTGTTGTAAAATACATAATGCATATATAAATGCACCCAGAAAATATTGTTTGAGTCAAATTTCAATTACAGCTGGTCTAATTTCTGAAAAATAGCAAATTTTGATGCTACTAATATTGGCGCTCTTGGTGACGTACGTGACCGAGCAGCCAATAGGCGTAATCGGGTTGATTCTAACGTTTAATGGCAACGTTGCCAAGCTTCTACAAATATAAACCAGAGAACATAAAACCGTTGAGAAGTGACAGAAGACACTATTCCCAATGTCAAACGACGATGGCGAATTTGAAAAGTGTGAAAACCACCGTGAAACCATTGGATCTGTCATAAAACAATACGTTTGAATATAAACAAAGAACTCGATAGTTTCAATATTGTGAATTATTGTGATCCATAAAAATGCTGTTCGAGAGAGAAAGCTAGTCATTTATTTTTGTTTCGCCTCAAACGTATTTCAGAGTTTGAATAGTTTTTTCCCATTTATAGGTACTAGTTGAGTGAATGACTATAAACCTCAGGATGAAACACATAGATATGCCCTGCATATACCTAAACAAATAGCTGAACTATCCTTTTCTATACAATTTCTGGGCGTGGGGCGTGACGGGTGTTGAAATGTTTTGGACAGTTTATTGACATTTGGAGTAAGAAGGGCCATAATAGCAACGAAGGATGACAACTGGATCCGAATGAAATGAGCAGGCATACACGAAACTACCCGATTGAATACGGACTTAACATATATATAAGGCCCTCGATTGTAAATAAACAAATTTATGTTGACTTCAAGACAAGGATGGAACAGGCATCTCTATGGTCTTTCATTACTTTGAGGTTTCAGCATTTGTGTTTTGTGGGCATAACATAAGTATGGCAACGTTGCTAAATTAATTGAGACTGTCAACAGTGGGATTGGTTGCTCGGGGTAATACGTCACAATGGCGCTGAAAAGGAGTCATTCGAATTTATGAACTTTAATTTTTTTTTTCATGTTTCAGACAACTTAACAAAAAAAAAGAACATTGTCACTTGAGTGTACATAAGCTGTAAAATCTATTAAAAATATTTTGAAAATTTCGTGTCCTCGACTATTAAAGTTCGCGGCACTCTCAAAGGTGAAAAAAGTCGTAAAAATGAACTGGCTGAGATCTAGTCCGCGTGGACTGTGGAATTGGGGCGTATCATATTGGATAGCTTGTACTAACTGGGTCTTATGATTGGCTGAAGAGTCATAAAATTATTATTGAAGTATTTTCACGGTGACCAAAAAAAATCGCACAAGGTTTTCATTGTCGTCTCATCGATGTTTAGTACAGGAACTGATCGCGATTTGAATGTTGAAATTTGACATTGTATAAAAGTATAAAATTTACTACGTGACTAGGTGGAATCAAGTTGAAAGATCAAAACTCGACGTTTTGGCTTCCACCTTGAAATCAACTTCAAGATCATTGAATAAGGGACCGATGACCGATGACATGTCATGATCTCGAAATCTGAATCAGATAAGTTGCCAGGTTCTCAATCTATCTGCAACTTGATTTTGAATGTCCATTGGATACTTTCAACCACTCTCTCAGCATTCAATTTGTTTTGTTTTTTTTAAACAGAAACCCAAAAATCTCTCACGGCTCATTCAATCACGAAACCGGAAAAACTCCACCATTTCTGATATCCATCTCGTCAAACTACCAACATTTTCCATTTCCGATGCTGCTTAGTCATGTCTCGCAAAAGTTCTTATTTTGATGTCACATGAATATTTCAGCCTCCGTGAAAAATCTAAAAATATGCAAAAACACGACAACTTCATTTTCATGGGGGACCTTTTGTAGAACGGTTTTCATTCAAATTATGTCAAGCCTGAAGTGGGGGTGGAAACAACCCCTAAAATCTTAAATAGAAAGGGTGGTCGATTGATACCTCATTTTGAAGACCGTTCAATTTCCTTTTCAAAAATACTACATACTTGATACTTCTTTCCAGTTCTTTTGTAGGAATCAGGTGGAAACTCTAAAAATGCTTAGGTAACACGTATTTGCAATCAAACATAAACAAAATAACAAAAATAATCAAATTTTATAAAATTTTCGAAATTTTGACCATTACTTTGTGAACAGTAATAAAGTATGCCATCAAACTCTTCTTTAACGCTATGAAAAACTTCTACCTGAATTTCTCTATTCACAGCTTTTATTCTTCTCTCTCTCTTCAAATATTCCACATCTCGAGGTTGTATTTTGCTTAGAACTCATTTTATATGTACCTATAGGAAGAAATCTACAGGCGCTGAGTCGGGTGATCGTGGTGGCAAACAAGAGAAAAGGTAGCGCGTTAGAGAATACTTTCGAATTTTATCCACACTTTGCCCTGGTCAAGTTTCAAGTCATTATTTATGAAGATTGGCAGTGACGACAGTGAACTATTTGAGCACTGGCTACCAAGACTTACACTTTGTAGAGGGGAACAGAAATGTATTCATTGGAAAACCAATGATTGTTTATATTCATTAACAACATAAGAAACTGGATGGTGACCTAAAACCGAAATATTCGAAATGTTAACACTGAATCTACATCATTTCATGACTTCCCTAATATTTTGTGAAATTTTGTGAAACAATGACGGATCTGATAAATGTCAACCAGAATATTTTGCAAAATATCACCTTTATATATTTTTCCTAAATGGGCATGTTAACAAACAAAATTGCCGATACTGAAGCGATTAAAATCCGCGTCTTTTTCGGGAAGATCACACACCGTATCCAGAGAAATTGAACGTTTGGGCTGATATTCTGGGAAATGCTATCATTGAACTTTCATTTATTCAGAAAAATTTTACTGGTGAGCACTATTTGAATCTGCTTGAAGAAATCGATCTGTTAATAATATCAACGTTGGAAAATCAAATAGATGCGGTTGGTAATATGGTTTTGGAAAAAAATCTTATTTACTTCCAGCAAGACGGAGCTCTACCACACTACCTCCTTCCAGTTAGATAGTGGCTAAATGATAGATTTCCTGGTAGATGGATTGGACGAAGAGGAGCAATTGAATGGCCACCAAGATCACCCGACTTGGCGCCTCTAGACTTCTTATGGGGGTATCTGAAATCGAGAGTTTATGAAACTCCACCTTGAGATTTGCAAGATTTGAAGACAAGGATAAAAGCTGTGTGTAGAGAAATGCAGGTAGAAGTTTTTCGGAAAGTTAGAAAAGAGTTTGAGAACAGACTGTATTACTGTTCACGAAATAATGGACAATATTTTGTACATTTGATTCAAAGTTATTTTTGTTATTTGGTTTATGTTTGATTGCAAAACACTGTTACCTAAACCTTTTTAGAGTTTTCACCTGATTTCTCCAAAAGGACTGGATCGTAAGTTTGAATAAGTAATTGAATGGTCTTTAAAATGAGGTATCATTCGAACCCCCTTTCTAGTTAAGGGGTTGTTTTCACCCCCGCTTCAGGGTTTACGTAATTTCAATGAAAACCATCCCAAAAAAGGTCACCCATGAAGATAAATTTGACCTGTTTGTGCATATTTTCGGGTTTTCTACGGTGGCTGAAATATTCGAGGCGGTACGTTTTCAAATTGACACACGGTATAACCTTACCTCAACAACAAACGGAGCTGAAAACATTAAACATCTCTAAACTTTCTTCTCCAAACCATCAATCAGTAAAAAGATCAAGTTCCTTCCTGAAATAAAAATTTCAACAATTCATTCTGTATTTCAATTCACAACACGACATAATAATTATAGACAAGCACAGGCCAATTTTGTAGGGGTCATTTGACCCAGCATGAATTATATTCAGAATTATAGTGTCATACGAAACAACTCCTTTGCGCACTGTGCTGTCAGTTGTGAGCGGCGCAGATGAGTACGAAGGTCAACGAAACTTTCCTTTCAGAGGAGGGATTTTTCGATAAAAGATTCTTTACGGCAATTCTCAAAATGATAAGATAACCGAAAAATAATCAAGTGGGACCTGATGCCGTGCGAAAAGAACGATGCTGAAAGCCAGCAATTTTTTTTTATTATCCCCAAATTTTTGTTATGAATTCAGGTGTTTTATTACTGTATGGAAATTACATAATTGAATTTTTATAACTACATAGATTAAATTTTTAGCAATGCCGTACATATTTGCCGGTACAGGGCGGTACGAAAATTCGTACTTAGACCTGTATGTTTCAAGATCATTGCAAAATGTACGGCATAGAATCCATATTATTATTCAACACGTAAAATGATTTTCAGAGATAGTGTTGTCTAAAATAACGAATAAAAAAATTAAATTAAAAATTATCCTCCTTTGAAGGGTTGTATCTTATATTGTTCTAAGAGCGGTTATAAATGCCAGTTTTCAGACTATTTTCGTTTTAAGTAATATGAATAAAACGAAAAAAAAAATGATGCCGTACATTTTTGATTTAGGGATTTCTCACAGCTGATAGGATTGTGCATAATGTTTTTATGAAATGTAAGCATCTTTAATAGACTACAAGCCCATGTTACACTTCGAGGGGGTAATTTAACCAATTCAGAACGATGCTGCTATATGAAAAAAATAACTTTAGGCACTATTATGTTAATTCTGGATGGTGACTATCATAATAATAATGATTATTTTTCATATGAAGGAAGATGTGCTTTTACGACAAAAGATTCTTGCACGGCATTCCTCACGTTGGTAGATTATGACATAATAATCTCTAACAACCTCGTAGACGTGGCCGATATTTTCTATGGAAAGAAGTGATAATAATTTCCATACTGGAACCTGGATATTCCACCAAACCTGACAGTCACCGTTCTATCTCCCTCAGCAGCAGTCTGAGTAAGTTACTGTAAAAAACGGTCAATAACCGTCTTATTTGGTATCTTGAAACCAATAACCTACTTTCCTGGTTTCAAATTGGTTTCAGAAAATTCCGCTCAACCATAGACCAGCTAGCTCACATAGAACATAAGATACAAACCATTATCATGAAGGAGGAACACCTCTCGGCCATATTTTTCGATTTGGAGGAAACTTACGATCTAACGTGGAGATATGGTAGAATAAAAACACTCCATGAAATCAGGGGTAACTTACCTATCGTTCCACAGCAATTGTTGTGTGGAAGAAAATTCAGGACTAGAATAGAAGATATTATATCGAATTCTCGTGACATGGAGAATGGAATACCCAAGTTCAACATTGAGCGTGACCTTATTTGCAATAACAATAAACTCAGTGATCGGAAGCATTCCAAGAGGGATTCATAAAATCATTTACGTTGATGATTCGGTAATATTTTATTCCTCCCCTCCAAAATTGGCATGGGCTTGTACCCTATTATTATTGTGATGTATATATGTAAAATTCACGATGAAACTACTTTGTCTATGGCTTACGTGGGACAGCGTGTGAATCCCAGTCTACACAGCTAAACTTAGTCCTTTCGAAAATAAAATTGTAAAAATATTGAAAAATCTTTCACAACGACAAAGGAAGGAAGATTATTATTATTGCATTGGTAGGCTAGTGTATATTTCATCACGACTGCCAGTGTGTGAAGATATTTTTATCGTACCATTTCTTCAGTTACTTTTTATGTTACAAGTGTCCAGGTATTCTCATATTTAATATTTTCATGTCACTCTCGATATCGGGCATTCCAATACAGTCAGTTATCAGAAAATCGTTGTTTCATTTCAATTTGATTTCATTATGACATCACAATATTAGCATCGTTATTATAGACATTTTTCGAGCCGAAGGAAACACGATCATTATCCTGAATTCGCCTACGTATAAACTTCCATCAAATCGTCATCTCTAATAACGATATCGTAGTTATTTTCGACTTTGTCTCCTCACGTACTTTAGTTGTGAAAATGAAATAATTCATTAAAAGTTTCGCAATACAATATGCTTGATGCCATACCCAGATGAATCAGCCAACTAATGCTTTCATGATATTATTACCTATTCAAATGCAGTTTTGAATTATCAACGCCTCCAAATTTACTTCATACATGCAGGAAACAATGAAATTTCATTAACCACAAATCCACAGTAATGAAATTGTCTATGAGCAAGTCAAAATTAATAAAGTTTTTCCACAGCCACAAACATTTCCTGAATGAAAACTTGATGAACTTTCTAATTAAAATATATTTTCCTGTAGAACGAAATTAAACCTGAGGGAGAAAAAACAATATAATCGTTTCATTATTGGCTTTGTGATAATTACAGGCCAATCTCTCTTTATTACTGCCAGATATTACAGTTTGGAGCATTTCATATTGTTTTTTGTCGAATAAAGAAGTGAAATATCCTAGTCTGTATTGCCATTGAAAGAAAGATCAGCCTTCCGTTCTTAATTATATTTTCTTTTTGAATTCATAATTCATCTTCTAAAGAATTATCCACCCTGAATGTTTCTCAAGTTATTTCAGATATCAAGAATAATGTAGGTCATTTCTAATATCCGTCAATGTCGTGTGGAAACCAAGTGAAAATAAAAGTTTCAATCACGGAAATGAATCCTTTTGACTGATCAGTAGTTGAATATAATAATAATAATAGCGTCTTTAAACATTAAATATTTACATATAAAATAACGTCATAATTAACCCTGTATACGAAGTCTTAGAAATTTCCATTACAACTCGAGTCGACAATATTAAGATTACAAAATAATTCCCACATTAATAATTTTCTAAAAGTAAGTAACAACCCTCTCTCTGCATGTTTGACACCCTGTATCTTAAAAACTGTCCATTAGATCTCGTTGTGCCCGTGAAGACATTTGATCAGGACACTTTAAACTACATTGTACTAAATTTTTAGCCAATTCGACTGGGACCCATTTTCCATAAGAAGCGTGTGGGGTCCTTTGTATCCAATGATCATATCGACTTGAAATTCGGTAGGTGACAGTGCGTGATAATTTTTTATATAAATAATAATATAAGATAGTGACTCCCGGCTTTCAACATTGCCGGCGAAATTGTGTTACTTATGGTTCTATTCAAAATTAGTATGTAGGAGTATTTGGGATCAGAGATTGAGTGCTCGCAAGCTGTTTTGAGTGCTCGCGAGCACTTTTTTCGAGCACTAACCACCAAGCCCTTTTGTGAAGTGCTTAGAGAATCAAGCACCCGGCACCGTTTTGAAAATGTGCTCACGAGCACAAAATGGCTTGGAGTGCTTGGACAAGCACCAAGCACAGTGCTCGGCACAGCTCTAGCTAAAACCGCGCCCGTAGATCACTGTTCACCAAACTATGAGCGCCATCTCAACCACAACTTTTCAACCAAACAATACCCACTTGTGAACGCAAAGAACACAATAACAGAAAATGATCGCTAGTAGTTCACAATGAGCCTATCAAGTAAGGAACAAGATTTCTGCCCTACATCGTTGCAATATTACTGATTTACAAATGGAGATGTGCTTGAAATATTTACTTGTAGCAGACATTATAGTTATTTTCTGCATAAACCTACCCTATGCTGATGAGGGCAAGAACCCAGAAATTGATCTATAGGTGATCCTAATGTTTTAATGAATATTTCCATGCTACTAAAAATTGCAGAGATAGCTTTTTAGGATATCTGCTTGGTACTAGCCAGGAAAGTAGTTGTTTTCCAATGACCCAATACTCTTATTGTATAGGATTATCGCAATGAGCAGTTTTGGTGGTGCAGGACATCTTTTTTCTTACGTTCTGTATTTTGCTCTCTTTGAGTTTCCTGCAAACCTAATTGAACAAATAGCAATATCGTAGAAGAAAAATATTCTTTTCAGTTACGAGTGAATGTTCGTTCTTCAAACCGATATTTTCTTGACGGACGTCCGATTTTGCTTTATAAAACAAAAATAAACTATTTATATTTTGCTTTTATAAATAGTCACCTACAAGATGGACTTTTGATCTGGGTTCACAATGCCAACAGGAAAACCTATTCACGCTGCAAAAACAAGCAATTGGAATCATATCCGGTGTTGGTCCAAGGACACACTGTAAGGACCTATTTGTTCAATATAATCTTCTTACCCTACCTAGTATGTATATATATATATATATATATATATATATATATATATATATATATATATATATATCAGTGTTTGGTCTATGTAAAAGATCACTTAGATACCTATAAACAAAACAGCGAGTTTCATGATTACAATACAAGAAATCGAGGTGATATTGCTATTTCTACAAACCGGCTCCAAAAATCACAACAAGTTGTAAACTATTATGGCCCAAATTTCTTCAACAAACTACCTGATGATATTAAAACATTGAATATAAAAACATTCAAGTTTAGATTAAAACAATATTTAATTTAAAAATGTTTCTACTCCATTCAAGAGTTTATAAATACTGCGACAAATCATCTATAGTATCCAATTTCTTGAAACAGCCTTGCAAATATTTTTACATAATTGTAAAATGAGTTTTTAAATTTTTTAATTTTTTTTATTTATATATGTGTATATATAGGTGTGTATATAGGTGTGTATTTTTTATGTATGTATTCGTTTTCCTGTTATAGTTTTATCTTTATTGTAGATTTATATTTTGACAAGTGTAAACATTCAAAAAAATGTAGTAACACAATAAACAACAACAACAAGAATAGAATTCCGCAACTCTTAGCCCATTATTTGCAAACAATAGACAAATGACCGTTCATCGAGCCCACTTAACCGTGGGATTTGCCTCCATGCTGAAAGTCCGATTCAATTCTGAGACAACAATTACATGGAATTGATTCGGAATCCAGAGGCCAAATGAGCAATTTTAATTCCAATTACCAAGATATCTTATTTGTTTGTGGTCCGCATAATACTCGTGCGCTACAGCATACAGAGGATTAATTCTTGATTCTGATTTGCTGAATTGGAATCATTTGGCGGGGTGCAGAGAAAGGAAGGTATAATTGAGCACGTAACTTAGATGTGATGTTTGTTGCATTATGGATTTTTTTAATGGAATTGCACTCACACTGATTTCAGAGTCGACGCTTTAGGATGATTCGAAAATTCTCTGACTATTAATTTTGATTTTTTGATATAATGAGTATTTCAGGTGTACCAGCAGCATGTTAGAAACTCTGCGACTTAATAGGAATATCCTCCTGATCTGATTTGCGATTGACATATGACAGTACACTTTCACCAAATTTTTCTCTACTGTCCCATGCCAGCTTATGTAGGAGAGTGAATACTGGATTTGGGTTGAACAATGATCAGGTTAAGCTTAGTTTTGAATGTGAGTGAGCCCATATCAGAGCCTCTACTGCGGCCCATGCCCTATTGTGGCCCACCCTATGGTTATATTTCTCTCAGTATGCCCAATCTCTTAACGAAATTGAGGATTATATTGGGAGAACATCTTATCATGTTTATCTGGCCTCATAGACCGGGAAATGATGACAGACTTCAGATTTTTGGATTTTATTTAGTTTGCCTTTTGGAGGACAGCATTGTCCGTATATCCTTATGATAATAAGGCATTAATCAAAGAGTCGTCGTAGGTTCTTCATATTGAAAAATTATTATTTTCATCATTATTATTTTTATTTGGGTACAACTTTAGTCAGGCAGCCATGTGTTTTGTTATGAAATAATAAAACTAATATACTCGAAAAATCATTGGCAGGCCGTTAGGGTTGGTCGGACTGGCTGGTATGGTCACGTGAATTTGTATTTGAAAAAGGGGATTCTCCGCCCTCCCTAACAGTATGCCAATGGTTTTTCGAGTATTTATGTTCTATTATTTAATTACAAAACACATGGCAGCCTGATTGGAATCGTACTGAAAGATATAATTTTTTGAAAATAGCATTATTATTTAATATGAAGAACCTACGACGACTCTTTTATCATTATCATGAAGCTATACGGACAATGCTGTCCTCCAAAAGGCATACTGAGTAAAATCGTCACCCAAAGTCTGTCATCTTCCGGCCTATTACTGTTGTGAAAATCTGGTTCTGGCCGCTGCAGGACATGTTCATAAATAGGCCAAGCAATAGAGATATTGTCCTTAACAAAAAGACTACCTGGAAGCCGCCTGTGCCATCCGGTGCAGGACAGTCCGTAGTTTATTCCCACCATGTCCTCCAGTCGAAAATGCCATTTTTTATTTGTTATAAACTATAAACAACAAAAAATCGCGTTTTTCAGTTTTTTCATTGTAAAATGGAAACTATTGAAGAAGTGTTATTGGTGCATGGGAATGAACTGTGGAAAATTGAATTCCGAAGAGAATGACGTGTCAAACGATCCGATCGGATAATTAGAACCGGAGAAAAGCGGTAAAAACCAGTTCTTTTTCTTTTAATTCATAACTCTGCCATTTTTCAATATTAAGTGCTGAAACTTTGCACTGTAGTAGCTTTTGATCTATCTTTTTAGTTAGGGATTCTTCCACGTAGGCTTCTGCCACTGAGGATGATTTCCAGCCGCCGTGTTTTTTTAGCGTTAGGAGATCTCCTCCACCTTCGACTAATAAAGACGCAGATGAACGCCGCAGGCTGTGCCCGGTAAATTCGTTGGGATTGGGGAGTTTCAAAAATGTGGCAACTTCTGAAGGGACTTTTCCTATCTTATTCATACCAATCACTTGCCGAGTACATTTCCCTCGTTGATAATTAATAAAGAATTTATTTTCGGAATAATCCTTGGGACGAAGAGTATTTGTGATATATGTCCAAGTATTCAGTAACAGTAAATTTTCTAGAAACCTTAGTCTTCATATCGTTAACTGACACAATAAGAACTGTTCCCAAATTTTGGATGTCATCCATTTTTTATTTATAGAGCTCATCTCTGCGCAGGGCTCCAGCTACCCCAAACAACAAAATAAGCTAAAAATTTAAAGATTAGTATTTATCGATATTTATACAAATGGACTTACTTTGGTTATTAAATATTTTTCATCGGGTGCTTCTTTGAGAAATTTTAATACGTGTTCCTTTTCCAAAACGCGTGATTTTTTAGGAATGTATCCCTCGTTTTTCCGTTTCAAGAAAGCGCGAACTTTGGGATAATCACCAATTTGTACGTTGTACTTAACACTAAGGGTGCTTTTCAACATTGAGTAGAGACTCCATAAGGTAGAAGATTTAACCTTTGTTGAGAATTCAGATAGGTAGGCTAATATTACCCTTTCGGAGAATGATTGGACGTTGTTTGTATAGCGCCATTGCATAAACTTTTCCAAAGTGTTTTCGTAAATTCCCAACGATTTTTGTGGCAATAACGATGAACTTGCTTCACTGGCTGCTAACGTTATATTTGGAGGAGTTGATGGGAGTACTTGAATGCTGTCCATCAGGAATTTGCGTGAAATATATGGCTAATCGATTTAAATCAAAATTTCGTCGTACTATTTATTAATTCAGAGGGTAATTAATTACTATTTACGGTCTATTAACTGATGTAACTCTGAACTTCACTCTGCGGGAACTGTCATATTTGTCAATTTCTCTCGCCACCGCTACCTAGACCAGCGACCGGTGTGTGAATTTGTATTGACTCTTATGGCACCGGTGCGTGAAATAAATCCCATAAGAAAAGCATGGCAATTCACACACCGATTCGTGAAATGAAGCTTTGCACATTTTTATCGATGTGTGACGTTAGTAATTCACATACGGGAGTAGAAAAATTTATATATCTGTGTGAGATTTTGTAATACGTATTACCAGTGTCATGTTAGGTAAATAAAATTTCAAGATTCCCCATTCGAAAATATATGTTTATTTATAAGCAGAATAGACATTTTGTTACTGTTCACGTCTACTTTGCAAATCTATGTTTTCAATTTTAATCGGACGACCTCAACGCCTCCAGCTCTCCGCGAAATTATTTAAAAAAAAAATTCAAATGAAGATTGTGCGAAAACTATCAATCCGACTGAATCCAGGTTTTGCACACATAGAGTGCACGTCAATAGCTACTATCGTGCAGAGTTTCAAATCTTAATATTAAAAAATGGCAGAGTTGCGAATTTAAAAAAAAAACACACAATTTTCTGGTTTTTCCCGCTTTTCTCCGGTTCTAGTTATCCGATCGGATCGCTTGACCCGTCATTCGATTCGTAATTCAATTCTCTACAGTTCACACTCCTGCGCTGTAAACACTGCTTCAATAGTTTCCATTTTACAATGAAAAACTAAAAAAAATGCGATTTTTTGTTGTTTATTGTTTATAACAATTAAAAAAATTGCATTTTCGAGTAGACGATATTGTGGAAATAAGTAACGGACTGTACTGCACGGGATGGTACAGGCGGCTTCCAGGCAGTCTTTCTGTCCAAAAAGCATCATTTATGGCTCTAGCGCTTGGCCTAAAAATGTGTTTAGCCGTTTTATCCTACCCATGCATAGACGGCACTCCGATTTTATAGATGTGGTGTTTGAATTTGCAGTGGCCAGCAAGCAAACCTACTATAACTCTTAGATGTGCTCTACTGTGTCTTGTTTTTTCTTGTACAAGCAATAAATGCTTTGGAATGGGCTAGGCCTGGTAGACCCCGCCAATAATCGAGTACTTTTTCGTCTGCCCAGGATGTTATATTCTTGGCAGTGCTCTTTGCTAAACCCCGGTTCTGGTCCAGTGAACGTTGTTACGGCCCTCCTTTTACTGGGGAGTCTGCTATTTCGTTTCCTGACCCGGTTTTTTGCCTCAGCCTTTTCCAGGGTTATCATCGAAACAACCAGCCTCACAAACTAACTGCAAGCATTATCTACATCGAATGCAATGCACAACACGCATTAGCTTTGCAGGAGGCGTGTATCTTACCGAATAGTACCACAATGCTATGAAATGCCCGGCTTTGCGTTACCATCAGCGCGGTCGGGTAATGGCGTCCTCTCGCGGGGGCTCTAGTCTCGACCTGGCAGGGCGTCCTTCTACTCTCTTCACCGAGAGTAGAAAGGATCGCTACTTCTGCGTCCGTCTATCCATCCTCCCCTGACCTCCCTGGGTTAAGAAGAATGAATGGATGTTAGTGGCATGTCATATGTTGTGAAATGTTTTGTATTGTTAACTTTGGAAATAAACCCCTATTTATTTATTTATTTATTTATTTATTTCGTTTCCTTCTAGGTATGTGTGACCTGGTATACAGACTAGGGTAACGTTGTTGCGTCCTCCTAGTTTAAGGTGTCTTTGCAGTTCTATACTGCTATACTTTTAAAGCAGTTGGATTCAAGCGCTCTTAGTGTTGCTTCACTATATGAATATATTCTCATTGTTTTTCGGGTGTAGTGTCGATTTTCCAGGTCCTTTGCACAAATTTCAAGTGGCATATACCTCTGCCTGGAATATCGTAGTTGATTTACCCATACTGAATGTTTCACTATCGGGTTCATCCCGTATATTTCATTTCGGCTCCGAAGCCTTCTGTTGTATTGTATTGGAACCACCGGTAAACCAACGTTCATTTGCCCTGCATAGGTCAGTTTCATTCCGACCCAGTCTCGTTTTCCAGGAAAGACCACATAGTACAGCTCCCAGAGAAAAAAATAACTAAAACTGTAAAAAAATTGAAACTCTTTGAAATTTGGCATGGAAGTAGTATTTCAGACAAGGAAGAGATAACTGATGAGTTCCCGCGCCTCAGCGGTCGATGGGCCTGGAAAACGCGATCTGAAATAATTTTCCGCGCTTTTCCGGCTTTATCTCGGAAAATTCGATGATTTCGAGAAAATCCCAAGAGAGCAAAATTGAAGCCCATCAAAATTTACCCAAAAAAAACCTCTTGAGGTTTTTTAAGAAAATGAACAGGTTCGCCGAAAATTGCGATAAAATGCAGTCACAGATCATTACTCGAACCCCCGGAATTTCCAACTCCGAGGAACGTTTTTGATATTCTCAGACAGATAACTCAGGATCTACTGAACGGATTTTCAAAAATCAAAATGAGTTTTGAAGGGAAAGTTCTGAGCTTTCAAGATTTTCTATTCATATATAGATATGTACTACTGTATAGCAAATTAACATGATAGTTGAGAAACAAAAATCTATTTTCGAGTGTATTATAATAAAAGGCTGTAGATTATAAAGGACGCAGTATCTCATGCTCTTCTTCAAGGACGTTGAAGTTAATATCTTGTACTTTGATCCATGCATAATCAAAATCTCACAAATTACTTACTTTGCAAACCCAGCCATTTCAAATTTTCAGTAATCCGGAACAGTTTTTTAAGTTACAATTATTTCAAATTCCGAGTGGCTTTTCAGTGCGAAGGAGGTTCCCGAAAATTCTAAAAAAATTTGAGAATGAGGAAAATACCTCAAAGTTTTGAAAAAAAAATGAATATCAAACTAAATCGCTGAATATTCCAAGAATTTAAATATTATTTCGTAGTTTCGGGGAAATTTGGTACTTTTTCTTATTTTCAAGATTATTCTCTATATACTACTCTTTGGGGAATACTGCCAGTCGGAATTGAAAGCCTACTTGTTGCTCTTTCATTACCATATAGTGAGATGTGCCCATATTCTTTCCTCTACAAAAGGCAGGTGCTTCTTTTCAATGCCTCGCATGCCTCGCGGAACTGATTTTCAAAGAGCTTTCGGAACGCGGCTCTTCGCATGCTGGTGATGCAGCAGCAGTAGACTCTGCGTCGGTGGGTAGTATAAAGTAAGCTGTGGTGTGTTTACTCGACTCGACTCCGAAATGCATGGATAACAAACTGTGGAAAACTGCTATGACACTATGACAGAATTGCCTGCTCCTAAAACACTCTTAGATATGATGTTCTGCAGGTGTACGAAAGGATGTTCGAAGAACTGTTCATGCCGGAAAGCGGGATTATTATTCTCCTCTGTATGTGGTCATTGTTACATAAACAGTTGTAATAATTTGCCAGTTGTAAATGCGACTGAGGAAGATCTCGATGAAGAAGAAGAACAATTAGATTGCTACAGCGATAAAAAATCCGATTCATACAGCGAGGACGAATAAGTGACAAGTAACAAAAGATGAAGAATAATTATATAAATATGTATTTTGTTACATCATTTTTAATGTATTTAACAAATAAAATTTATTTTCATAACCCTTTTTTATTCGAAATATTATTTTATGGGCTTTTTGACATCGAACACCCCATACTCACTACCTTCTTAAATATTCAATTGTTCTTGCGGAAATTCTCACTTGATCTCAAATATCTTGCAGTGGACGAATAGAATTGCTCATATCTAAATTCATTATACACTCCAGTTGCATTCTTCCTTTCAATTTTCAAAATTTGACCCTTTAACCTTTAAAATATGCTCAGAGTCAATTCCAAGTAATGAAATTTTATGAAAAATTAGGGGCATGACCTTAGGAACTCCTTAATGCCTGAAAATATTACTGTATTTTATTAGTTCTTACACAGAAGTTGTTTTTTCTTTGGACAACCAAAAAAATTTTTTTTCTTCGCGTTTTTCCGGCGAAACCCTTGATTTTCTTGAAAAAACTCAAAAAACCTTTTTTGTAATAAATTTAATGTACTTCAATTTTGATTTTTTAATATTTTCTCAAAATCCTCATATTTTCCGAAATAATGCCGGAAAAGCGCGGAGAAGGACTTGAGATTGCGTTTTCCAGATCCATCGACCGCTGAGGCGGGGGAACTCATCTGTTATCTCTTTCTTGTCTAAAATACTACTTCCATGCCAAATTTCAAAGAGTTTCAATTTTTTTTACAGTTTTAGTGATTTTTTTCTCTGGGAGCTGTACTAACAGTGTAGACGTGTTAAGGTTGATAGTTTTAGTCACGAATGGGACGTTTCAGTGCCGCCGTTTCAACGCCGCCGTTTCAGCTCAGCCATTTCAGGGCCACTGTTTCAGTGTCAGGACCTTTCAGTGCCGTACTGTTCGTCAGTTACTATGAGAAAGAAATAAAATTGAGACTCATATATAGAGGAGAAATTCGTTTCATACATGTACTATTATGATTGGAGCACGTTTTATAGCATGACATTTTTTCGTTGTTATACAGGGGGTCCCTCCGGGAACTGCATCGATCAATATATAGAAAACCATAGGTGGGCCAAATTTGAAAATTTGAGAGTTCACTATTGTTGATGAGGGCTATCTGGCTAAAATATTTTCAAGAATGTGGCACTTCCCGTTGTGCCGGAAGTGGACCCCAACTTTGTTATTTTAAATGGGACACCCTGTATATTTTCAAAATTTTAGATTTTATGCTTGATTCTGAACATGTTTCATGTATAATGTCCTATACCCAAGTCTAACCGTTTTCGAAATATTTCAAATTTTAAGTTGAAAATGGCGTTTGCAGAACGAAATTTTTTTTTTTTATTTCTGGACATGATCATCTATTTTCGATTGCGTATCGATTTATTCATAGGAGAGGACCCAGTTCAGCAGAATTTTGATATCAATTCGATTAGAGTTATACAGGGCGTTCGCTAGAAAATGATATAGAACTAGTTGAAAAAATTATTGTAAGTCCAATTTTTCAAATGAAACCCCCCCAATTTTATATTCTTATTCGATTCGACATCGAATATGAAGCTAACTTTGAATAAGGTTATCTATGCCTAGACTCAACAGTTTTCGAAATATTGGCGAATTAACATGTCTCAGTTCCAGGAAATCTCGTATCCTTGAGTTTACTTATTCTTAGTTGGCCATGGCGCCCGCGGTTGCGTTGGAAACAATCACCTGCCATGGAAATGTCATTGTAATCAATCATGCCGGCTCGTTTGAATTATTCGAATGAAGATTACTTAAATCTCAAGAACTTGTGATATATTTGCTATTCGGTATCCGCAGAAGCAGAAGCCCTCACAAAACACTGTTAAACGAATTATAGAAAACTTCAAAAACTTTGGATCGGTCAAAGCAAGAGTGCAGAGAAATAAGCCAATTGTTGATGATGAAGATATTGAAATTGCCATTTTGGGATATTTTGCCGCATATCCAACAATATCTTTGAGACAAGTTGCAAGAGAATCCGGATTGTCAAAAAACTCAGTACATAGAATACTGCGCAAACATAAATTTCACCCATATAAGTTCTCCATAGTTCAGCACCTGAAAGAAACAGATTTTCCACGAAGAGTAAGATTTTGTGAATTCGTTTTAACTTGGTCGCAAGGGAACGAATTATTTTTGGATAATATTATATGGACAGACGAAGCTGAATTTACAAAGAATGGTGTCTTCAACCGACATAATTGCCATTATTGGAGTGACTCAAATCAACATGTATTCAGGGAATTTAAGTGCTAGGAATCGCACGTTAAAAGGTAAGACCTCGTTAATCCTTGGCTTGCACAAGTTTCGACTTTTGAGGGCTGCCGTTCGTAAGGGGACGACAGCTGGTTAACGGAAAAAACAATTTTAACAAAAAAAAAAACAAAAAAAATTGAATTTTCAAGAGTCTTGGCAGTTCAATGTTTATTGTGCGATAAAAAAGCCACAGCGTCGTGGCACTGCATTTTTATCAAGAAAACTTAAATGGTAAGTAAAAAACAGATGTCAATTTCGAAACAAGAATAGCATGAGATGTACTTTTTTTTTGCAGGCGAAAGATATTTGAATATTTTACAAAATTTCGAAAACGAGTACTTGGATACTTTACCAATCGCTGACCATAGAAACCTATTTTATCAACATGACGGGGCACCTCCGCATAATGGTCGCTTAGTCAATACTCGTTTACAAGAATTGTTTCAAGACCAGTGGATAGCCAACAATGGACCGTTTTTTTGTCCAGATTTATCAGTAGTCGATTTTTTCATTTGGGGTGCAATTAAAAATCAAGTATATGAAACTCAATTGACTACCATGGAAGATTGTATGCAACGTGTGAGGAATTCATTTGAGAATCTCAGACCAGATTCAATACGAAAAGCGACACATCAAGAATTATTAGTGAGATGTGAAAAATGTCTGGAAGTTGAAGGGCGTCAATTCGAACATTTACTGACCAAATAATTTTTGTATACCTCTCAATATCGTTAATTCTTTTTTGTTCGAATTGTTTTAGAATTTCTTTATCTACTTATCTGTTTAGGCAGATGGAAGTTTTCTCTAGTTCGTTTAACAGTGTTTTGTGAGGGTTTCTGCTTCTGCGGATACCGAATAGCAAATATATCGCATGTTCTTGAGATAACCATATTACATTCGTCATAAATGATGAATAGATTTAAGTAATCTTCATTAGAACAATTCAAACGAGGCGTCATGATTGATTACAATGACATTTCCATGGCAGGTGATTGTTTCCAACGCAACCGCGGGCGCCATGGCCAACTAAGAATAAGTAAACTCAAGGATACGAGATTTCCTGGAACTGAGACATGTTAATTCGCCAATATTTCGAAAACTGTTGAGTGTAGGCACAGATAACCTTAATCAAAGTTAGCTTCATTTTCGATGCCGAATCGAATAAGAATATAAAATTGGGGGGGTTCCATATGAAAAAATGAACTTACAATAATTTTTTCAACCAGTTCTATATCATTTTCTAGCGAACGCCCTGTATAACTCTAATCGAATTGATATCAAAATTCTGCTGAACTGGGTCCTCTCCTACGAATAAATCGATACGCAATCGAAAATAGATGATCATGTCCAGAAATAAAAAAAAAAAATTTCGTTCTGCAAACGCCATTTTCAACTTAAAATTTGAAATATTTCGAAAACGGTTAGACTTGGGTATAGGACATTATACATGAAACATGTTCATCAAGCATAAAATCTAAAACTTTGAAAATATACAGGGTGTCCCATTTAAAATAACAAAGTTGGGGTCCACTTCCAGCACAACGGGAAGTGCCACATTCTTGAAAATATTTTAGCCAGATAGCCCTCATCAACAATAGTGAACTCTCAAATTTTCAAATTTGGCCCACCTATGGTTTTCTATATATTGATCGATGTAGTTCCCGGAGGGACGCACTGTATAATTACTGCAAATAGTTTATTTTCAAAATACAGTATTACATAACTCCGACCCTGCCTTGCATAGCTAGTGCATCCTATCAAGGAAGAGATCATGCGAGAATGTCGGGTGTAAAGGGTGTCTGTGCAAGACTGAAGTGGATTTATGAATGGAAAACTGCTGCTGTTCTGCACGTTTATTACTATTTTCTCGTTGAAAGCTTGCCATATTCTATTCGAGTAGGATGAAGAGAGCATTTTTATTATGTTCGTTCGGTGTTCTGGTAATTAGAGTTGTGGAAATATCATGCAATCAACTACTGGAACAATTTATTCCTGAAAATGTCCAATATACTAACAGATGAAATTAATACATCATTGAACTAGTATAGTAGACACACTTTGCTGGAAAAATTAAACTGATTTTTGAATTATAGGAGAAACCGTTAAGGTATCCGGGGTCAATGAAATGATTTTCAGCCATTTTACTGGACCTCCCGAGAGGTTCCGATACGATAAATTACAGTTATTCGTGTAACAAAATGTAACAACACTTTTAAATACTGCCTAAAGTTTCTCTGCTGAGATCTTTCTTCACAATATTCTTAGTAGAGAGTTCTGTATTTTCATTCTTCGAAGTATTCAGCTCATTTTCAATGTACCACTCCATAATATAATGAAATGGGAAATTAATGATGTTTCAGATTCTGAGTGGTGCACTGAAATCAAAATTTCCCTGCTTGAAATTGCAAATATAATTTCTTCAAATATTTTTTTTATTCCACCCCTGATATTTTGGTAAACATTTTTTTTCTAACAATATATGATCAAGAAGTCATATGACCACTTTCAAAGTGCTACGATTCGTTTTTCACTTGTGGCTCACAGTTGTCTGTGGTTACTGTAGGTACTATCTAGATATCCAAGGATTGATCGTGTTTACCAATTAGGTAGTTCTTGTCAAACTTTTATCTTATGTTTTGCTTCTCTAAGTTGTGTTCCTTGAATCTAGCTGCCTCTCAGTTATATAGTGAATACGTACCTCTAAATACCAGCAACTGTGTACGTCCACATGGGCGGAGGTGTACTCCTCACCAACCGCTCGGGTCAGATAATCCTAAAAGTATTCTCCTCACCGAAACTTAGGGTCGTTGTTGATCCTATAGGTACTCTCCTCACCAATTTATGTTTTGACCTGACAACCAAAAATGAATATGGAAGGAAAAGGAATCCGAAATTTAATACATACATTTTGCGAGGAGTATTTAGTCTGACTTAACCAGAACCAGCTAACTTTACGTAGACATTTGAGTGCATGGAAATTGAATACATACATTTTGTGAGGAGTAATTATTTAGTCTGACTCAACTAGAACGAGCCAACCTTACGTTGACATTCGAATGCGTGGAAACTGAATACATATATTTCAAATGTGTGTACGAAACAAAAATATTTAGGACGCAGGCAATTTACCAAATGATTTTATAAAAATAAATTATTCCTCTGGTTCTATAATATAATAAAAGGTATTGTTTGCTCTTAATATACCTAATAGTCCTGAGTGTTTACAAGATCTCGTAAACTTTGTTACTAAACCTTGAAGAAATG
Source organism: Chrysolina haemoptera (assembly GCA_958298965.1). Lineage (NCBI taxonomy): Eukaryota > Metazoa > Arthropoda > Insecta > Coleoptera > Chrysomelidae > Chrysolina > Chrysolina haemoptera. The sequence goes on from OY282594.1 coordinate 14,129,780, forward strand.
TACAAGGGACAAACTCCGATGGTAGAATCCTAACTTAATTTTAAGACCAAAAGTTAACCGAGTTACAGAGTGACCAACTTTTTTTAATGAAATTTGGTATGGCACTTGACAGCGTATGTGATATGGATACTCATATTGATTATTTTGTTAGTTGCTATGTAAGTTTTGAATATCGGGATATGTTCAATATTTATAAACAAAATTCCTCGTAAATGCCAATAATTTTCAAAGCATTTGGATTTATACTCATTACAAGGTATGACATCTGTTGGTGATAGGTATTGTTTAGTTAAAACTACACATTCATTTAAAAAATAAAGAGATTTTGATACGAACGCAATTATTCAACTTCAAATATTTTGAAAACCTGTAACTCGGTTATTAGTCATCTTAGGGTATATGTTTATTGGAACTTATAGCCTTGAAATGAAGTGAGAATTCTACCATCGGTGTTTGTCCCATTTATTCTGGTATATTATCTTGATAGGGTTTCATGCATCTATACCAGGTATCCCAGAGATTCATTCTGGCACATTGATATTATTTATTCATTTATTCATTATCAGTATTCTCGGATAATATATTACGCTTCAGTCCGCTCTCTCCTACAAATATCATTCCTGAAATCGGAAATGAACAAGGGAAATGTAATTTTTTTTTAAGGGCCTGGACAAAATTCTAGAGTTTTGGGTGGAATTGCAAACAACTCAATTATGTATTCTATCTGTTAAAACCGATGTTACAATGCCTATGTCATCCAAAATTAAATAAATCCCGCCGATGCTGGTAACTTGGTAAACAAAAGAGTATGACATGTGGTCAAAGGGGATCATACTGGAGAGAGGGAAAATTCTCCATTAAAATACAATAATCTAATTTTTTTGTTGTATCATTCAGAAAAGTTTACATCCCCGTCTGAAGCCACGCTGGACATTGAACTACATGATAGATATCGATACTGAAAAAAATCAAACTGAAAAGAAAAAATCTTAAAGTGAAAATTCGCAGTTTTACTCACATATATTTTCTAATTATCTTTAATTTTCATTGGAGGTTATCTTGAACGTTGGGAAATAGCGAATAAAGTTTGTCCTTCAGTCGCAGATGATTCCACATCTGATTTTATGAACATCCTCTTTATATTTTCAACCAAAAAACAGGTATCATATCAACCAATACATATTTACAGAATTTCTCTAAAATCCTCTAAAATCAAAAAAATTCATTGTGTCAATGAACGGAAATGTAATAAAAGGCATTCATTGATATAATGTACCATTTTTTTTTATGAAATAGTACACATTATTTCAATGTACTTTTTCCTTAATTTCAATGACCTCTTCCACAGCCGCAACGAATCCTGTTCATTGGTTTGAAAATAGATCTTGATGAACTTGAATTCATTGTAACAATAAAAACATATATATTTCAGTAAATTAATATTCAATGACACGACAAAAAATATATTGTGCCAATAAACGAAGAGGTATCCATTAATATAATGACTATATTTTTTTAAAATATATACATCAGTGCTCTGGGACCATGAAAAATGTTCGTTGATATGAAGAATTTCAAATTGTTTCAGTGTACCACTTTCCCCACCTCAATGAACCTTTTCATAGCAGCCTGTTCATGAATGTAAAAAACGATCATCTTAGATCTCAATAAACTTGAATTCATTGTATAAAACCTACGAATGTCAGTGAATATTCATTCATTTCCACGATGAAACATTCATTTTGCCAATGAACGGAAAGGTAATAAATGGCTTTTATTGATGTAACGTACCACATTTTTTTCAGTGTGATATGGTTAGTTCTAAAATGTTCCCGAATCGATATTCAGGAACAGTCAATCTTATATCTTCGGTAAAAATAGTGTCCTTTTTGATATCCCTTCCCAGCTCTGTGTTTTACATGTAGCCTGGTGCAATTATCAGCAGAACTGGGACGCCAACCTTCAGATCCAGTTTATGACAACATTTTAAAAAATTCTACAGGGTGAGTTGTACCATCCTCACTGCTCATCATCATGTCAATTGATGTATATATTTTTTATACGCTGACTATTTATTTTTGTTGAGATCTATCCTATTTTTGGCATAGTCGCGGGCAAAATCATCAAATTTGCAATACAAATTTTTTAATGTTTACAATGTTTTTCTTCCTAAGAACCATAATCAAACTTCAAAGAATGTTAAAAAAATTGCTGAATTTGTCCAGCCGTTTTCTAATTTACACTCTCAACAATGAATTGAGCGATCCATTTTTATTACACAGATTGGAAAGTCTGTTTCGTCTTTACTCAATTTCATGTCCAGTTGGAACGATATACAATAGAATATTATCAGACTAAACTTTTTGTTTTCATTATACAAGACTTCAACTGACTGAAACAAAGAACGCATAGGAATGAATGCACTGAGGTATTTCATCCACCAAAATGATCAAGCGTCACAAAACAATATTTATTATTCGAACGATATAAGCTAAACCACGAAATTCAAACAGGCAGAGATTCTACTTGAACATTCATACATCATCATCGATATCAGTATCATGTTACATCACAATTTATATTACCGCACATCGGAAATAATTGCTGTAATGAAGATCTATTAACAGTGCCAACCAACAAACCGCCACACACAATAATAACCCGGCCGCATATCGATAAAACGCGACCAAAAAACCTCGTCCAATAAAACGCAAAGGTGCTAATTTATGGCAACGCAATGCATTTCCATTCATGATCAATGAAAATACTAATGGAGTTTCCAGTCAGCGTTTGAGTTCTTTGATAAGGCTATTAATTCCCGTTTTATGTTGGGTAATTGTCCTGTGAGTGGAAATTGTTGCAGTGGTTTGAAAAATAATAATTTTCATACCATGAAATGAACATACTTATATGAAAAAATGTCCGGCTCAGTCGGTTTTAACTTCCGAATTTAAAAGGTTTCTCTCTCAGTGTCTATTTCAATTGGGCCTCAGTAAAAATTTTAAATTGAAAAAACATGATGATGTTTTCATAATGAAGTTTACGTTTTGCTGTATAGTTGAATTTCATCTGTAACTTTTTCTTCCATATTAATCAATCTTCATTGGATCAGTTTATCCAAAAGGTTATTGGCCCTGAATAGCTCGTTTTGCGTAACTGAAGGAAGAAATACGTGCTGGCCGCATTTTCGTAAGAGATAACCATAGACTTATAATAGTTATGTAGGATGTCTATGGAGATAACTCACATAAGTCACAATTGTCATCACTATTCGAAATGGCCCAAGTTGAGAATGCCAGAATTGCCAGAATTGTTAAATTCGATGGATCCAACTTCCAGTTATGGAAATTCAGTGTAACTATTGTGGTGAAGGCTAGTGATTTGATGGAAGTTGTCACTGGAGAAAAACCTTCAATGTCTGCCAGCAATGCCGAAAAAGTCAGTGAAATATCACTGTAAATAACACCTGCATTCAATGCGATGGGATCTACACTGCTGATCAATTGAGGATTTATTGTTATTTTGGAAACCTGTATATTCATGAATCGTGTTATGGAGCCCAAATGATAAAAATAATTTTTTTGTACATTTGTCACTAAAAATTACGTTTTTAATTCATTGACACATGAACTAAAAACTGACGTTTTTACAAGATCACTTTTAACACTAATGTTAAAAATACTTTTAACACTAGTGTTAAAAGTAAAATGACAGATGAGATGATGGATACTCAGTAATATAGATCTCTTTAATAGAAACACTTCAATCAGATATTATAAACGGAACACCTACTCAAAAGGAATCATTCATAAAAGTTCACACATGTATTTGGCCGTTTGCGCAATTAGTAATACTAATTCCTTTTGAAGTTACAAACGAAGGGGTATTCAGTCTAACTGTAGAAGGACCTTCATAACTAACAAATAATGACACTCATAAATAAAGTGCGTTGGGGTTTATTTTATTTGAAGTATCTGTCAGTCAGCCTTGTAACCCAAAGATCATGTGTTCGAATCCTTGTGGATCTTATATTTTTTCTTAGTAGCAGTAACTGTTGTACAAAAAAATTTGTATGATACATTTGTTAAAAATTATTTTATTTTGCTCGTGGGGTTGCTCCACTTGCTAACGCTTGTTTTGCAATATTCCCCACTCACAAAATAACATAAATAACTATTCCAGAGAGTGGTCTGACGTTGAGGTCCCCACAAAATTCATAGAGCAGGCGATACTAAGGTAGCGATGTCGGTTGTTATGATTTGTTCCCAAACAAATATTGATCTTTTGTGGTAGGTACTTGAAATATCATAAAAAAAAGATACGCGTTTTCATGATGAAAATAATTATTATCAACAAAAAAAAAAATCCCTTGTACAATTCATACGAAGGTGATTGCTTTGATTATTGAATAATTGGTTCCCACTTTTCGCACTACTATATCAGTGTAAAAAACGTTCAGTAACGGGTATTTTAATCTTGAGCGAATCATAGCGGAAGAAGTGTTTAATAAATAAGTGTCTAGAGTGGTTTAAAAACGGGTTGTTTACCGTATTTTGTTCTACGTAGTCATCAAAACAAATTAATTATATGTTTTGAAGTTGATTTCTCTTCTGTCATCATGTCAAATGACAAACCGAAACCTTGTCTGAAAGGCGGTATTATAACCCCAGAAATCCAGCAATAACCGTAGTGATGTATTGGAATAATATAGTTACCATGGTAACGTTTTAAAAACTTTGCTTTTCACACGGATTGTGAATCTGAGATGAATCAATCATTGAACAAGGTACATATCCGTACGATAAATGCGAGAGTAGAATAAATATTATATGCACTCATTTCTATACTTTTTAAAAAATTGAAGATTCTGAGATTGAATTTAGGTTATGAATAATCGACGCGTGTGTCAACCTCGTGTAAAAATGGACGAATAGACAAACATTGAATTATCTTTGTTTCTAATCACAGAATAGTGGCAGTCACTATTAAAATAAAGTTTCCTTGAATACTGCCTGAAGTTTTGCAATATCTCTCTATTATTCTATTGGATCTGTGTCTCATCGCTTAAAGAGTGCAATGTTACGTCGGAATTTTCATTTCGTAATAATGGTTCTCTAATGGTCAAGTTTAGAAGTACTTTTGGAGACTACCGAACGGCCTTCGGGATCTTAATCACATCCTCGCAGTCGGGATTATAGACATTTTCCCATAATTACTCCATCCTTGTTCTTACTCTGTCCTCAATCGTCTCTTTCTCATGCCCAGTCCATACAGTTATAATGTCTATATGATCAAAAGCTATAAAAGAGGCTTGTCAAAAAAAGAAACCAAGTTACCAAGTGCCATTTTTCAAGATCTGTAGTTATAGCAACTCCAACATATGTTATAACTCTCAAACACTGATGAAGTTGGAATTCACATTTCATTTTGATTTAATAAAAGAGCTGGGGAAGATAATAAAATGAAATATCTGTTCACAAAGTCTTGAATGAGAGAGTCACACTCTTGTCTTCATACTACACTTTATGCTATACAAATTCAGAGTTATCGTCGAAATAGCGTGTACCCATTCTCAAAGTATGCAGTAAACTCAGGTTTCCTTTTCTGGGTATAACCGTAAAAGTTTTGAATTAATTTTCAACAATTGAAACGAGGATCTGATGTCTTATAATTGAATGTATACATTTTCTAGTGGCGAATGTGTAATTTGATTATTCCTGAAAGAAAGAGTGACGAACTACTTTAGTTATTTTGTCTCCGAATCGTACAGAATGGGATTAGCCTCGTTGGCATAACCTTTCATCTAAATGGATGTTACTTGTAAAAAAGCACTTCGTCCGAAGTTACAATTCTTTATTCAAAACGAATATACCAGGAAATGAAGATAATTGATTCGATGGAGAATAATGATGAAAAAAATGGATTATTGATGCGTTTTTGTTCTGAGGGTGTTGTATAGGATTGTATAGGGTTGGAAATGTACAATCGGATGTAAATTATGAATGAAAACCTAACCTTATGTAACCTAACCACCTTGTAGTTAACTTGCAAAAAACCAGCTATATGAACTTTCCTAGAAAATATAAATCACCCATCATTGATACGAGTATTTCTTTCGGTAACACAAATAAATATACAGGCTGTTAACCCTTTTCATTTTCTGTGCACAGTTGTAGACCCAAAATTATCTTGGAATGATCAAATAAATCACCTTTGCAATAAACTTAAAAAATCTTTTTTTTTTGCCATATTCTCTCTCAAAAAATATCTCAACGTTCAAGGCCTAATCAATGTTTACATTCTCTGGTATTTTCATCAATCAGTTATAATACAATTTCCTGGGGTCAAGCTACATGTGGATAATTCATCATATTTTATACTTACAAAGTGTGTTGTTAACCTTATAACATTTTCAGCTTTATTATTAATTGTACCCAACTGAAGATGAACATATATATGTTCGAAACATGTCTTGTTTGAGATTGGATTTATATCCTTTGCTCTATTAAATTTTGTGGAGACGACTTTGTGTTCTTTATCCAAAAAAACTTGGTCTTCCACTTCGAGTATGGACTATTACCTTCTTATGGAAACTGAGAAGTCACGAAATCCCCTGATAGAAACATTATCTCTACCCTTTTGTTCAGCTAACCATATAATTTAGTTTTGTCGACTATCGAGGTTGCGCCACCTATGCGAACTTCGAAACAGTTGCATCTTCCATCTTGGACGATCGTCCGTCATTTCTATAAACACTTAACCATGTGTTTGGTTAAAAGTGGGAACATTTTTTTTTTTCAGTGAATGTCTACGTAAGTTCTGTTCTTTCGGGATAGATCAGACTAAATCACTCCTCGTAAAATGTATGTCTTATTCAATTTCTGATCGCCGGACGCATCTCGGCTGCAGCCTGGGACGCACCTCGGCAGTCAAACGGTTAATTTTCTGACTGCTGGACGCAACTGGGATTCAGCCATATCGGCTCTGCTTTGGGTCTTTCTCTGAACGAATCAATAGACGCGCTTACATCCAGAAGATTATATTTTTCGAGAAAGTGAAATCTGCACGAGAGAAAGCATTGGAAGAACTAAAATCACCTGAATTAAACGAGTAATTTATTTTGCTTGGGAGGAAAAATACCGGCCATAAGATAATTTGGAATCAACAATCTGTGCAGGAGAGTGTGCAGGAGAGTGTGCGAAGACAGTAACTGGATGAAAATTTTTCGTGAAGTGGACAGTAGTGTTTTAATTGGAGTATAAACTGATACACTCCTCGCGTGTAAAAATAGTAATAATAATTGACTGGAGCCGAAGAGAAAGACGCCACCTTCCGTAGGACCACGGTCTTTGACGATGACTGGAAAGATGACAAAATTCAGAATGGTCAAGAGAAAGATCCAGACCTTAGTCTCTGGTCTGGAAAAAGGGCAACCGAAGACCATCATATGCAGTAATCGTGCCATATGCGCTGCCAGCAACGGGCTTCAAACTCGACCTCGATGCCTTAGTATATTTTATGTAGCCTATTTGAACGGATTGCAATAGATATCGCAGGGCTACCCAATCAGGAAGCCATTACCGTCGCAGATATCTTGGTCGAAGAGTGGATATGCTAATTCGGTCTCCCGTTGGAACTGCACTCGGACCAAGGCAGAAACTTCGAATGCATTTTGTTCTAGGAAATGTGCAAAATATTTGGTATTCGAAAAACCAGGACTACAGCTCTACACCCACACTCCGATGGAATGGTAGAGCGGATGAATAGGACAATAAACCGCCACCTGTCCAAAGGTATCCTCTGTCCATCAAAGAGATGAACTTGAACTTATTGCAATGAACTTATTTCATTTCCAAAACAAAATCAGGTAATTTACAATACAGTTTGCAATACAGTTTGTCGATATTTAATATAAACATTACATTTGTGAGTACGGGTATCTAACTACATTGTATTCCTTCGCTCATTAACACTGCACTACTCGCGTTCAGATTCAGACATAGTTGCTCGCGACGTATCTCGCAGATACACAATATTATTTTTCAAAAAATGTGTCCTATATATGCTAAAATTAATAAAAGTGGGCTATAATTAAATCCTGCGTACACTATTTTTTATTAAAAAGCTTTATTTTAGAAAATGGAACAAAAACTAGATTCCAAAAAACGAATAAGATGTAATATGTAATTTTTCAATATGCATAGCTGCTTTATTCTGTTCCGCTATCTTCAGCATTGAAGTTTCTTTCAGCACATCCTTCCAAACACACGACAGCAGAGTGTTGCAAACAAAGATATGAACCACAATTCCTACATGTGTACTTTGTTACGCGTGTTTTTTTATCTATTTGGCAAGGTTTACATCGCTTACGAGAAACGTTATCCTGATTTCTTTCTACACGTCTGTCAACATTTTCTTCCTGAGGTGTATTAGTTTTTGTTAACTCCTTGAGACGTAAGGATATTGTTAACGGCAAAGATCCCTTGGTACTTCTTCGAATGAGGTGCTCTTGGAGGAGTTCTTTCCCAAGAAGCTTCAAAAAGACTCTACGTGGTGGCATATCAAATCCATTGCCCAAATGTATAATTTGTGCATTTATACCGGCAACATTCAGCATTGAGAAAAATACCACCATAGACCAACGTCTCGTGTTTCTAGCCACGTTATACATAGAACACATTTTGTCAACCATGTCAACTCCTATTTTAGTTTTGTTGTAGTATGTTATTATTTCCGGCTTTTTCTTCGCTCCTTTTTCTTCATCTATGGCACCATCAAAATGCGTACTGGAAATCACTAACACATTTTTTTTGTTACTCTTATTTTGTGGAACATAAGACACTAGTGTTCCTTCTTTTCTGTATGCAAACACACTGGAATACTCTTCTCTGTACTTGATATCTTTTAGCTGCATGGGAATTTGCCACTTGTTTTTTTTTAGGGTTCCAACATATGATAGACGTTTATCTGCTAATGTGCTCAAAAGGGAAACATCACTGAACCAATTATCAGCAGTAAGGTTGCGACCAGAATTACTTATTGGAATTATCATTCGGTTAACAACGTCCAAACTCTTATTGCTGATTTGATAAGGCCCCTCAGGCTGCTTGCCCGCATAAATTTCCATATTGCATGTATAATACATTTTTGAATCTACCAGAGCGAAAATCTTTATTCCGTACTTCGCTGGCTTTGAAGGTATATACTGAATGAAGGAGCACCTTCTTCGAAATGCTTCAAGCTTTTCATCCAGTGTGACATTCTCACCAACTGAGTAGGAAGATTTGCAATTTGCCACAAATTGTTCAAAAATGTCTCGTATAGGTGCGAGGCCATCATACTTTTTTCTCTCTGCTCTTGTTTCTCGATTATCAAATCTGATCGCTTGGTATAGAAATCTAAATCTTTTTAGACTCATAGTCATACGGAACACTTCGATGCCAAATCCGTTCGCATCCCAAAAATCTTCCAAATTTAACCTTCCTCCCAAAAAGGCTTTCATTTCAACTTTGTCCGTATGTAAGGCATCTCGCCCACGGCTATAGTTCTCCTTGACAGAGTCAATGTATTGGTTGGTAAATTTTACAATCGCATTTAGCATGTTTTCACTAAAGAAACACGACCAGCTTTCTAATATACTTGTAGTATTTTTCGCATGACCAACAACACCAGGAAGTTTTCTAATTAAATTTTGCTTTGAGGTTCTTTTTGCAGCAGAAAAGGGAGTTTTTTTCCAGAAAAACCGCTCAGCAACTTTCTTGTTCTTTTTTCTTGTTGCTATGTAGAAATCAGCTTCATCCTCTTCATCGCTAGATAAATCAGCATGGCTCTGTTCAGATTCTGAGCTCTCTTGCCGCTCGTCTATTGTCTCATATTCATCTGTATCATATTCTTCGCCCACATCTTCTTTTTGCGTTCTGGTCTCAGAAGTAGAGGCACTTTCACTTTGGCCTTCACTCACATTCTCATTGTCCGACTCGTCAAATAATAATCTATGGATTTCTTCAATGTCCTGTTCGTTTTCTAGGTTGTAAATTTTTTTACTGGTTGCCATTTTCTCTGAAAAAAAAATGTATTATCATAAATTTATCCAAAATATACAAAAGTAATCGCGTCGTATCTAGCAGATACAAAACATTTTTGTGTACACTAAAATATATGAAAACAGGAAATCATTATACCAAGCTTCAATACAATATGTAGGCGTGTCAAAAATAAAAAGAAAAAATAAAAATTTTATATTCAGAAAACTTACTCGAGTACTCGCAGCGTATGCACCAGATACACAGCTGGCGTTGTGAGAAAATGCATCGACGTTTACAGCACAAACTATGTCCACATACTGGCGGTCTCGAATTAGGAAGCTACATGGCGCGTCTGCTGCGTGGTTCAAAGAGTAGCGATATTAGCCGAATATAATCGAGTCATGTATCTCTCAGATAAGGCGCGAGCAGTGCAGTGTTAAGAAGACAAACTGAGCACAGGTGCTTGTGCTTTGTACTTCTCAAAGAACTTCCAGAAAATATGCACAGAGGTTCGACAGATTATATATCATAATCAATGATTTATAAGTTAGAGTATTGAGTAACAAGCAGATATTCAGAGACAAATACGAGGTACATATTTGTTAGTATGCAAGTTTTACAAGATACAGGTATTACAGATATCACAGGTATTACCGATTGGCATTACAGATCAGTATTAAATTCACAATAACATCATAATATTGAGTAACAGAGATTTGTTACAGAGTAAAAAGGTGGAAAGAGGAGATTCAGATTTCAAAGTGAAGTATTTGTATTTTTTTTTCTACAATTACAAAAATAGGTAAATATTGATTTCACCTGACACTATAAGCTCTTTTATTTTATTTTTGAATGATATTTCCCTTCTCAAGCCTTTCACACATAAGGGTAGTACATTATATAGTTCAGGGCCATTAAAAAAAAAAGGATTTTTGTAAGCGACTTTCCTTGAAAATCAGCAAATCAATTGATTTGTTTTCTATGAATCGGGTGACATAGTGTTGATGTGGATTTACAACAGGCTTAGTTTTTCGATAGGTATATAATAAACAATGATAAGCAAATAAGTTTTTAATATTTAATAGTTTCGTTTCCTTGTATAGACTTCTTGTATTATATAAACTGTCCTTTTTGAAAAGTATTCTTAACAAACAATTTTGGGTAGATTGTAACTTTTGTTGAGCGTTTTAGTAAAGACCTCCCCATATTGCTATGCAATATCTGCAATATATGCAATTGACTTGGCTAGTGAGTTATAAACTATGGTAAGGTTTTTCCTGCGAAGAATATCGCGTAGGGAATAATACTTCTGAATGAGCTGTCGTATTTTCTTCGTTAAATATAAGGCATGTTCATCCCACCTTAGGTGTTGCTCCACAAACACTCCGAGATACTCTACTTTATTTATTTTTTCAATGTGTGGACAACCTCTGAGGCATTTTTCATCACAAGAATAGCTATGTATTGAGATGAATCGTTAAGAGGCTGTGAAATAACCAACTTTGTAGTTGAGAGAGGCTCAATTCAGTACATTCGTATACCTTTTCCTATGTATCATCTATAAAACCAATTGCAGTGTCATCTGCGTAAGAGACTAGATGGCCATGAGAGTTTTTCAGGTCAGCAATGTCGTTTATATACACGAGAAACAATATTGGTCCTAGCACTGTACCTTGTGGGATGGAATCAGTACCTTCATCTCTTTCTGATGGCTTATCATTCGGCAGTGCACGAGTCAACCGGCCAAACCCCTGCCAGTATTATTATGGAACGAGAGCTACAACTGCCTTGTGACTTGATGTTTGTTACGCCACTGGGGAATGACACCGCAAAAGAAGATTACGTCTGCGAACTCCGGCAGAGAATGGACTACATCCACGAGCGAGTCCGTTTGAATATCGGGAATGCCAGGACCTATGACATCAACGCTGATGCTAGAGAATTCATTACCGGCGACCTAGTCTGGCTGTACAACCCCAAGCGTCGCCGTGTCTTCTCACCGAGATTGCATAGTTCGTGTAAAGGTCCATGCAACATCATAAAAATAATAAATGACTTTGTCTACCGGATCCAAAAGCCGCCCCGAGGAAAACCTAAAGGTTGGCTCCTTATGCCGGAGATCACGATCGCACCCTCATACCACAAGTGGGTGAGATGACCTTCGAGCAGTTCAGGGCATTGTAGTCAAATATGCAGAAATTTTTACATGGGGTAACTCGAGAGGAGTTACAAGACCTTTTCCATGCACCTATTGACTACGAGCCAGCGCACTGCGTGGCAGAAGACATCCGAATGTTCAGAGACCTAGCTGTGGTGTTCTCATAGAAGTTTGGTAAACTGCAGGAACTGCGGAAAAAGAACCCAGGAGTTGAAGGAGTGTTACAATTGAAACAGGGCCAGACAAAAATATTTTACCTGGTAACCAAGAAGCAGATAAACCATCCTATGAAGACGTCTAGGAGAGCCTCACCAGATTGACGAATACGATGCTGGATCAAAATCTCATCGACATGGCAATCCCAAAACTATCCTGTCGGCTTGATGGGCTGGATTGGAGAGTCTTTAGAAGAGTATGTTGGAACGATATTCAGATCCAGCGGCATCAAGATTATGGTGTGCTTCAACCATCTTCAGCGACCAAACAGGAAGACTGTGGAGTGTTACTTCCATCGGACGTCACAGTGCAGACATGGGGAGTCATGCAGGTACCGACACACTCCAAGGACGCTATTTCGAGACGACATGTCTTTGGGAGAAGGGCAATGTCACGTATATTCAGACCAACTCATTAGAATAACGGCTGGCGCCAGCTAGGGAAGAATATCAGTGGCGTGAGTGATCGCTAGTACCATCTACGAACGAGGAGCAGTGACATTGAGACTCATAGACTGGAAGCAAATAGAAAATGGTATAAATCTCCTGAAACGACGAGAAGAAATGTTTTCAGCTATAAATGGCGGACACTCGCACTGGAAGTCAAGTATTGCAAGAGAGTGAACAGAAATAAAGTAATAGTCTAGTGACTGTGCAAAGAATTATTAGTTGAGGTGTTGATATTATTGAAGCATTGTGTTCTGTTTCTCATTAAATAAATTATTTTAGAGTGAATTTGTGATAATTCACAATAATATTTTCGAATTTCTGATAACAGAGTATTTTTTCAAAGCTATATTCACCAAAGAACACTTAACCGATATGAAACTACAGTTGTTGACGAAAGAAATATCAAAATCCATGCGAATTCCAAAACTGTCACGAACACAAATTGTATGAGCAGGTATATCTTGCTTCTTAGTTCAACATTTTTTTCCCATCCCATGTTGATATAGACGGACGTTGAGTAATTATTACTTTCATTCATAATAACAATTTTTCTGATGAAACGCAAATGAGAACAAAATACTTAATGCATCAGTTAGTTTTTTCCTTCTCAGAATCGTGCGAGGAGTTTCGATATCACGTTCTACGACACAGCAACTTTTATTGTTCTAATAAAACAAACGATCTCATTGCAGCTTTACACAATTCTATAATTTCCAGAACTTGCCGAAGTATATAATAAGTACCTGAGTCTTAGGTACATTCATTGCAGCTGAGCGCGGGTTTCCACCTTTTTTATTGGAAAAGTTCTTCGGAAAGAGCACGACTTGTTAAGTGCAGACAAATGTTGTTTTGGTTTCGAGATGAAAAACTTCTAGTACATGAAAGTTCTTCTGGAGGAAAGTTTGTTGTTTCTGACTAATTATTGTAGGCGACTGGTGTATATATAGTTTGAGGAAAATAGACATAAACAGAATGTCGTTCACAAGCAGTAAATAATGAAAAACTGGAAAAGTGATACCCTCTACACAAGTTAGATAACTATTGTCATTTAATTCAGTACGATTGGGTTTTGAGACAAGAATCGATTGTAGCACCACTAAACTTGGTATGCTAATAGTTAATAAACACGAAAAAAAATTGTTTACCAAAATGACAGGACTGAAACATTTTTTTTTTCGTTTAAAAATATATACTTACACAGATTTTTGCTGTAATCTTGGAAAGTATATGATTTATCGGAAAAACAACTCAACAGGGTGAAAAACAATTCAATTTTCCACAAAAATTATGCCTAGTAATTTTTTATTCTCTCAGGAAACGTGATTGAACGCCGACATCAAATTTCAGGTTCACCCTTATCCGCCGCTGAAAGTTCTGGTGGAGCCGAATATTTGATTGGTCATAACTCTGCTAAAAATTATCGGATAACGAAAAGAAAAATTTCATATCGTTTCTGAGACTCCTACCTTCTCATGCAAACATAATAAGCGTGTATTTGTGTACCTGAAAAGTGTTTTGTCACACTCCATGGAGATGTTTGTGGATGATCCAAAAATCATGAATAATGGAATATGGAATTATTATACTGATGCAGCAACCCATACCGTCTTTGGACTGTATGCAACAATTTTAAAGTAGTGCTAAAGGTCCCACTTATACATGCCAAAAAAAAATTTGTTTTACTCGTGACTTATTTTCAACCCACCCATAAAATCGGCATTCTCTTCAGTAAATGTTGAAAATAATCGCCTATTCAGAGCCTGCATATATATGTTTAATAACACTATTGTGAAGTGCAAACCACAAGCTTGAAATCACATACTTCATTTTTTTGTAGGATATGTATGGGCGATTATTTTCAACATTTACTAAAGAAATTGCCGGGATTATGGGTGAGTTGAAAACTGAGGCAGGAGTTAAACCCAATTTTTTCTTTGGCATGTATAAGTGAGACTTGTCTCACTAGCCTTAAATCGTTGCATATGGTCCAAAGAGAGTACTGATTCCTGCTCCAGTATAATTATTTTATATCAACTAAAATATCCATAACTTTCGGATCCTCCGTAAATATCGTAGAAGGGTTATGTAAAGTGGGACAAAACACATATTGGGTACTCAGATACTCATATGTTATATTTGTATGAGGAAGTAGAAGCCTCCAGGAACGATATGTACTTTTTCTTTTCCTTCTACTATAATTTTTAGCAAAGTTGTGACAAATCTTTTTTGGCCCTGCCTGAACTTGCAGCAACCTATCGAAATCTTATATTTTCTGAAATAACAACAAAAAAAATTATTTTTTGTAATGAAAAAATATTTAGGTTCCCCCCTAATTTTTTTTAAACAATTTTTTTTTTCTAATATAATAATATATGATATCGAGATGTCATGTGCCGGGATTCAGAGTGCTACAATTCATTCTTCACTTTTTGCTCGAGTTTGTCTGTCGTTACTGGATTAATTGTCAAGTTGTTGGTATTTATTTTTATTTATTTATTTTAGACATAATACATCCAACAGGCCTAGGCCCAAGTTACAGGAGTATATAATAAGACAAAGAAAAAATAAAAATTAATGTTTAAAAAGTGAGAGAAGTGAAAACTTTAAAAATATAGAAAGCGATAGAAAAAACTTCTGACAATAAAAAATTAACTAGTTCGGTAGGAGAGTATACAGTTGCTTTCTAAATTAAGTAATATTAGAAAAGAAAACATCAAGGTACATTATTTAAGCTTCTACACATAGATGTAATTGGACTATGAAAGTGGTATTGTGAATTCGGTAAATCTATTTTGAAAAACTGTTTTGATTTAGACGAATTACGGGGTACATTGAAATTGAGTAGGGATAGTAGGGACGTTGAGTCAATGTGATTGTTGATCAGTTTATATGCGAATATTATGTCCGCTATCTCCCTACGTTTTTTCAAAATAACGAATTCAAACTCATCCAACAGTAAATCATAGTCGTAGTGACGTTCCGGATAAATTTTGTGTTTCTTGAAAAACATAAACTTGAGAAATTTTTTCTGGACTGCCTCTAGGGCTGATATATATTTGCAATATGGGTTCCATATTGTACTGCAATACTCCAATTTGCTACGTACTAAGCAATAATAGACAGACTTGATTGCTTTGAGACTCGTAAATTCCTTACAATTAATTCAAATAAAGGCCCAGTTTGTTATAATTTTTGATGAACTGGAATCGATTGCGTTTCTGCGTTACTAATGGAGAAAGAACAACGAATTTATTTTGATGGGTGGTAGATTCCTCAATGTTTTTTAGGAAAATGTAATGGTACTGAAATGAAAATTTTCGAAACCAAGCGTGGAACATCACTGAAAGAGGGATGTAACTGAACTGGTTAACCATGTGGTCATGGAACCGACAGTTAACCTAAGTTCAACCTTCAGACTGTGGTCAGTCTTTTTTATGTTGTGACACGGTAATTTAACTATCGTCTAGGGAACCGCAAAAAACTTAATTATTCTTTGTCTCGGTTTTGAGTAGATTTGCACGGGAAGAAGTCGAAAAATTGTCGAAAAATAATATACCTGGTTGTGATATATTTTTACCATTGATTGTTCTTTTCGGTTTGTGGTGAAATTTTACCCAGTTTTGTGACTTTTATACACAATTTGTGTAATACATAATTGTGGATGAATTTTTCACGTTTTTTATTCAAAAGATACAACGCGAAATGTGTAAAAAATCACACACTGTGCAATAAAAATACACATTCTTTTTTCTGTATGGATAGAAATATAATACATTCGAGGTAAATAAATCAATGACATGATATCAACCGTGGGTGACGATGGGGCTGTACAAAGGTACAGGGGGATAAAATGTCATAACTCTCTATAACTATTTTAACGATTCCCGTTATTTTAGATCAAAAGCTTCCGAAAAGATATATCGCTTGGGTGAGACAAGAAATAATAAAGGATCATGTGGATATGGTAGCCAAACAAAGACTGAGCAACCAGCTGTAGAAGAGTCTAATCGTCTCAGTAAGAAGGATTATCAAACGACCCTAGTCGATTAACGGAAACATCAAATTTTGGACCATAAGAAATCAAAAGACCCTAACGCTCTTGTATTAGTAATGCAATCAGTGTGCCATTATTATTAGAGTATGAAGCTCTGAATTATTCCCCCCAACATCAGCTAATCGTGATACCTACAAAAACTCACAGAACAAAGTTATGATGGTCCATTAAACTCACAGCGGGAATTACGAATATATTTCCAAAATATGTCTATGCACCCAAGAGCGTCCTAACACATCAGGTGTTTGAATAATGAAGTGATCATTTCAGTAACAATGAAATGATTTGAAATTATATTCAATCAAACAATCAAAAACTTACCGCAAACAAAGCCTAGTCAACCAAGTGCACATAAAATAGACAAAATGAAATGTCTTTTAATGATTTATTCAACTCGAACAGCACTTCACAGACAGAGGGAGAAGTGAATTAATCATCCCACTCACATCTCCAACTATAGGTACACTTGCAAGAAGTTTCTACATGACGAACAACCGACGTCCAACGATCCCCTATTTATATATAGTCATATGATCTTTCAACGATATTCAACGTTATTAAACGTAAAATGAATGTAGTTTCATGACTGATTTTTAATATAACGTAGGATCATATATATTTTTCAAATCGCATATCCACGTTATTGGAAATAGCATGATACACATTTGATGTTTATTATGGCATTGAATTTAAATGCCTTTCAATTCTAAAGAAATTTTTTCTATCGGTAAACAAGCTTTAATTAACGTACGAGGAAACCGCTTTTAAAACGTATATATTCAGTTCATCATCCTAGGATATTAAACGTCATCAAAAGACGTTGAAAAAGTATTGTTTTCTAATTCATACTCAAGATAATGATGAAATAGGTAAATGTTTCAACTATATTTTCACGTTATTCTAAACTGCGTGATCAACGTTATCGGATACTTCATCCAATCAAAGCGCTTTTCAATTCGTAGAAGATTTTCCGTATCAATAATGTGTTATTTCTACTTCACTATTCAAGCTCTTGTTGACGTATGATTGATCACTCGATTGATATATAGTTATTTCTGTTTCTTATTCCAAGGATATTCAGCGTTGTTGAAAGACAATAAATAAATGTTATTTCAGTACCCATTTTGAAACAATGTTGAAACATACAGGTGGGGCTTTTAATAGCTCCCCCCCTGTTAACTTTTGAACGGTTCGACGTAGAAACATTTCGAGGGTTTCACCAATACCACTTTTTGCATTAAAAAAAGTTGTGATCGCCCAATAGGGGGGGGGGGGGCACATCAACTCAATATTTCCAAATGACATGGGGGTCAAGTGGCACATCGTCGAAAAGGAAATTCCATTTCACATACATCTGAATATTTTTGAATTTCGTTAATATTTTTTTTGCAATTCAAATTCGAAATATCAAATATATAGAATAATACTCATACCTCGATAAAGAAAGGTTTGTTGTGAAATAATGAAACCAAAAATATTTTGAAGGGTATTACCGATACTACTTTTTGAGAGAAGAAACATTGCAATTACTCGACAGATGGCGCTGGGGGCACATCAACTTAAAAATTTCGAAAGGCATAAACATCGAAATTGGGAAAAAAATTATGAACAAAATTCAAAAATATTTACATTGTTGAGAAGAGAATTGAATTCTCTTTAACGATGTGCCACTTGACCCCATATGCCTTTTAAACATGAGGCAGTGTTACAGACCTGAAATTTGATAACGACTTCTCAAATTGTTCGAGATCGTTCGATTAATTAGATGGAAAAATCTAGAAGCGCTAACTTTTGTTCTGGATTAATCGTCGAACATTCTTATTGTGTTCTATTGATTTCTTCATTTTTCTAGAACTTTATTTTTATATATAAGCAATGCATTTGTGAGATGAAGTAAGTTAGTTAGAAAGTTACCTTGAGTTACCTTGGATACAAGTATTTTGACAGTGACTTGTATTACAGTGTTGTCAAGTGAAGTTTGAATAATAAAGGCGAGTTCATACCAGTGTACCCGAAGACGCAACAATTGGTGGCAGCGGTGGGATTTTTGGTATCGACTCTTTATTTGGCTCTGAAATACTTGTTTGAGATATTGCTGTCCATATCTGTGTTTCCTGCCACTGCGATGAATGACTTTGAAGTCGTATTGTTGGAGTCTCTCTAGCCATCTCGTAACCTCACCCTCAGGCTTCTTGAAGTTCATTATCCACTGCAAAACGCTGTGATCAGTTCTTACGAGAAAACGTCTGCCATAGAGGAAGGTATGGAAATGTTCAATGGCTTTGATTATCGATAGAAGCTCCTTTCTTGTAATGCAGTAATTCCTTTCGGCTTGGCCCAGAGTTTTACCAAAGTAGGCTATTACTTTCTCTTCGCCATCCTGTTCTTGAGATAAAACTGATCCAATGCCTTGCTGAGATGCATCACAGCCCAAAATGAAAGTGTTTTGTTCTCGTGGGTAAGCCAAAATAGGCGCAGTTGTCAATTTCTTCTTCATTTCAGTGAACGACTGTTGGCAATCAGGGCTCCAATCAAACTGAACGTTGTTCTCAGTTAAGCGGTGGAGTGGCTTGGCAATTTTACCAAAGTCTTGAACAAACTTCCTGTAGTAGGTACATAGCCTCAGAAAACTTATTACTTCATGTTTATCCCTAGGACGTGGCCAACTCCTAATAGCCTCGATTTTAGCAGGATCGGTCTTAATTCCTTCGGTCGAGATGACACGGCCTAAAAAATTTACTTCTTTTTGAAATAAATAACACTTCTTTGGGTTTAGTTGCAGGTTAGCATTTTCTAACCACAAAAATACTTCTTCCAAATTATTCAGATGTTTGTCAAATGTCCTTTCCATTACTATGACATCATCCAAGTAGACTAGACAAATTTTCCATGTCAAACCTCTCAATACTATTTCCATAAATCTCTCAAAGGTGGCGGGAGGATGACATAATTGAAGAAACCACAAGCCCATGGTCCTCACAGGTGGACTATCGTCGATTGAATGACGTAACGATGAAGGATAGCTACCGATTACCAACAATCGATGATACACTAAACACATTATCCGGTTCCAAATGGTTTTCAACGTTGGACTTGAAAAGCGGGTATTGGCAAGTGGAAGTTCATCCTGACGATAGAGGAAAAACAGCGTTCTCTACCGGACAAGGGCTGTACCAATTCAAAGTTCTTCCGTTCGGATTATGTAATGTCCCCATAACCTGTTTTATCTTGCTCGAAGTATTATGTTTTTAAGAAAACTTCATGACTACGGTGAGATTCAAAAAGTGATTTATGCAAGTGTTTAATATTTTTTTAAATCTGATTTCATATTGTAAAGAACTTCAGTATAAAAAATATTTATTTTCAACACTAGAATGCACTGGGCTATATTTATTTCGATTGGACAGTCGAATACTGAATGCTTCCTTATTTCAATACTGGTCAATTAGCGACACGCACAGCCTCTTACAGTAAGGAACATTTCTTCTCGTCGTTTTGAGAGGTTCCTACAATTTTCGTTCGCTTCCAGTCTAGGGAACTGCTCCTCAATCGCTACTACTCCTATTATACCATAGGTAACGCTTTATCTAAATTTAATTCATATTCATTTGAAATATCTCACTCCATTATCTTAGTTTTCGTATATCCGATTGGATGTTAAGTCTTCTCATGATTCTATCATTTTTTAATGAATTTTATATTTTTCATTTTTCATTCATTCACTATTTTCTTTTTCAGCAAGTGTATGCAGTGATATAGTTGTTTTGGTGTTGAACATAGACTTTGATCGTCCGAAAGCTGAGCTTATTGCCGTTTCGACGGGATTCAGATGGATATTTGGATATTACTGTTACTATAAGACTCATCAAAGTTAATTTCTATAATACTTCAAATACTCTGATCTGAAAAAAACAATTATCATCGTCGATTTTTCAATCTTTATCAATTCATTAAAAAGAAATGATAATTGGAATTCTTCCGATTATATGGTCTATTGGGAACCAAAAGTTCCAAATACGAAAAGAGAACGAAATTGATTCAATCTGAGCGATGAGAGATCTCGCGAAGTTGAAGTTTAATCGAAAAATTGTACAATCGAATTTGACAAGAGTGAAAACCTATTTGAGCAGAATTAATCTTGATTCATTCGATCACAGTACATGCAATGAATTGAAATCTAGAGTAGTAAAACTAGAACCACTGCCAGATCAATTAAATGAAATACAAAATGAAATAGAGTTCAGTTCAGAATTCCAAGAGGTAGATCATGATGAAAGGGAAACATTTGAATGCCTTCACTATTTCTTGCAAACTCAAATCGATGAATCAATTCAGAAATTTTACAACAACAAATCTAATTATGAGGCAAGAAGAAAACAATTTCTGAATCAACGAGTATAGGTTTTAATTCTAAAGTAGGAACTGATGATTTTGTCGAATCAAAAGTTCAAAAGGAAATTAATGACGGTCATGAACGCAACTCGTGTAGGTATTGTCACAATTCCTGAAATGCCTGGGAATAACAATTTTGATTTTTATTCTATGATACCTTTCATGAAAATGCTGTACTTTCCAATTTGCAAAAATTTTTATATCTCAGATCATTTTCTGTAGGGGGGGCCCTAGAAATAATCGAATCTATCCCGATCACTTGTTCTAATTATTCTGTTGCGTGGGGTCTCTAGAGGAAAATTTTGAACATAGCTAAAAAAAATCGTCAATAGTCACGTTCGTATAATTATTGATTATCCGAAACTAAATAGGGAGTGTTCAAAAGAGTTGAGGAAAATGTTGAATACATTGGTAAATAATTTGAGATCTTTGAATGCTTTAGGGGAAGAAACCGAAAAATGGTCTTTGCTTATTCCCATAAAAGTTGATAAATTCGATAATGCTACCTTCAAAGAATGGGAAGCATACTGTACAAGACATGAAGGTTATAAGAAAATATGTGATATAAATAATTTTCTGAGAAAGCGATGTGAATTTCTTGATAAATTCGAGACCCATAAGATTCAAAAGCTGAAAATAATAAATATGATCCAAAGAGTAAGGTTTATCAAAAATATCAATCGAGCGTTCATGCTACTTCATCAAATTCGGAAAACGCAGTAAAGTTGCAATGTTTTTATTGCAAGGGTAATCATACAATTTATGGGTGTCAAGATTCCACGAAATGAGAATTGAAGAAGCAAAGAAACATCATCTATGTTTGAATTGTTTGAAGCCTTATCATCAGACCAAAATTTGTTTAGCGCGGAAATGTAGGAAAAATACAAAATTCGTTTCTTCATACAGTGCGGCTTTTAACTTTTGAACGGTTTGAAGTAAACACATGAAAAAAAAACTATGTCGAGGCTTTCACTAATACTACTTTTTGAAATGAAAAATATGGTGATTGCTCAACAGGGGGCGCGGAAGCCCATCAACTCAAAATTTTAAAATGGCGTGGGGGGTCGAGTGTCACAACGTTGAAAAGAGAATTCAATTCTATTTAAAACCATCTAAATATTTTTGAATTTTGTTCATAATTTTTCTCCCAATTTCGATTTTTATGCCTATCGAAATTTTTTAAAACTATTATTCTTTAGTTGAACTTGTTGGCATATTTCAAGGCGGTCGGCATGTTAAAGCATCATATATTGAATTTCTTGAACATGCTGTATATTCATTTCGTGCAATTTTTCTTTATCTATGTAAGAAATAAGTGGTAGTTAAGAGAGATCTGAAAAAAAAATTATCATCGTCCATTTTTGAATCTTTAATAATTCATTAGAAAGAAAGGATATTTATAACGCTTTCTATTATATGGTCCATTAGGACCATACTTGGTTAACCATTACATAGTTAAAGGAAGCATATCCCTTGAAATAAAAATATTTTGATCACTGTGTATCACGAAATCTAAATCGTTCCGTACATATGTTTGTAAGAACTGATCGTACTAAAATTTCTCAAAGAATCATTACTTTGAGTTTCTTCACGTACTCAATTATCACCCCAGTATGTTTTTTACTATTCGTGTACCATTTAGTTGCAGGAAACGATGCAACGGAATTTATCACAGAAGATTCATCAATTTGCAAATATCTATACCTCGGATTCTCTATAATCATCAGTCTTTCATTCTCCACACACCTCGAAAGCTATCGTTCAACTAAAGTAATCATTATATCAAGAACTAAGAACAATAGACTTCAACACCGTCATTCCCCAAGATATACTGTATTTTTCACGCCATCTCTCGGGAATCCGAAACAGATGAGCTATCACCAATTTATGTTCGTTGCACAAGAAATAAAAACAACAGCGGAACTGTCAAAAGTTTTACTGGAAATATTTGAACGTTCCACTAGCTAAGCGCAAAGAATAACATCGAAATGCCTTTGAGATTTGACTAAAACAACAGCCTAACGAAATTTCCGAGAGAAGGGAATGACTTCGGAGGTGTGAACGTACAAACATGAGGGAGATTGTTTGGAAGAAGAGAAAAATAATAAGTTTATTGAACTCAGGCACACGAGTTTTTTCTTTATAAAATCAGTTAGTAGGGAAGACGCTCTTAAATTGATGGACCCTTATGTCGAACGTTATGTATTGTTATGTACCTCACGGAGAATCGCCTGCAGAATCCGGTATATATTTTGCTCTCCCGGATTGAGATTAACTAAAGGAAAATTTGTTTTTGAATAAATTGAAACTTGAAAACCTATAGATTTATTGATGTAACAGTTATACTACACTGTGAAAAAAATAACATGAGACAACACCAGATAACACCATTCGGTGTCCATATAGGTCCTGATAATTATAATGA
Organism: Chrysolina haemoptera; assembly: GCA_958298965.1. Lineage (NCBI taxonomy): Eukaryota > Metazoa > Arthropoda > Insecta > Coleoptera > Chrysomelidae > Chrysolina > Chrysolina haemoptera. The sequence goes on from OY282594.1 coordinate 14,153,499, forward strand.
AAAATATCTATCTATGTTATAACATAAAATACTGTATATGGTGTTGATTGAATTTGGAATGTTCGGATGTCACTCCTGAAAAAAGTCTTAGACAACACCATCGTGGTGTTAATTGTCCATTTGATTGGTTAAGAAGGAACTGCTCCTACGGTATTGCATAGCACTTCTTCATGTGGAAATAATATGAGTTTAATTAATCCACAATAGTAGAAAGTGTTCCTGAACTATAAGGCGTCGTTCGGGTAAAAAGTGTTTTTGCAAATATAAATATATTATTTATAAATTTGATCTATTTTATGTCGTCGAAAGATGGCGCAATCGACGCGATTTGTGACACGTTTGAGCATATGGCAACAAGGGAACCAAAGTCATTAGTATAGAAATTAACGGATAGATGGCGGCAGTAAAATATTTCAGATTGGGTCATTTAATCCTCGAGGGTCACTGAATTTAGAAGTCCGTGCCATTCAATTAAGTGCCCAGTAGAAAACTAAACAATAACAAAACTGCCTGTGCTACTGCTATCTGTCTGCCACTTTATGTACATATTGCCACCTGCTCGAGCTTGGACAAATCGTTTCGGTTTCACCATCTCTTGACGACATAAAATAGATCGAATTTATAAATATATAGGAATTAACGTGTTTATATATTTGTAATGTTTGGAAAGTGAATATATTGTGTTTTATCGAAAATAAATATATCGGAAAGCAAAATGAAAATATTTACTACAACTAATGAATATATTGACACAAAATTAAATATATTTGTGAAAACACTTTTTACCCGAACGGCGCCTCATACTGAACACTAATATGGTGTAAATTGAAATATTCTGATCCATACAAACATAAGAAACAGGTGAAATTCAACAGCAGTTTCATGAATATATTCATACTTTGAACATCACAAACAAACCGGTGATAAAATTCGTTTTTTTTTTGTTATCTTGGTGTAATAAAATACTAGTCTGAGAGCCTCTTCTGGATTATTTATTATCAAATGACACAATCAATGTTTACCTTGAAACAATCCGGTGTGAATTAACGACACCAAAAGCCTCTGGAGGTTGACCCAAGAACTGCTCAACCTGTACTGGACGGCGGTCGGGCTCTGCTGTCTCGGTATTTTCCGTTACTTCGGCCTCCTCATTTCTGAGCTATTCATATTCCTCTGTGCTGCCTGAAACATGCTATAACGGTCCCATTCGTATCTTTAGCTCATATGCTCCGTGCAAACAACGATGTCCTGTAAAGTGGGCCCTCTAGTGAAGGCGCTGGGTACTATCGGGTAATGGTGAACTTCTAGCAACGGAGCATTCCACTGATAATTTCGACTGGTTGGATGCAGGCCACATGACGTCATGACAGTGAACATGGTGAAATTTACTAGCTTGCATTGTCTTCATTAATATTTCATTTAGGTAGGATTCATCACAACCCGAGTGTTATTCAAATTTACTTTATTGTCATTTCATTCAGAAGGAAGTGCACAATGACACCGTGAAATTTTCTTCACAACATCTTGGTGTTTTTCTTGAATATGTAAATTTGTTCAAAATCAACACTATATTATCGTTTACCGGATAAAATTATATCAATTCCATGTTATTGGTGTACGTTTTGCATCACGTTGTATAAAGGCACCGTAAAACCTTTTGAATTGTGAATTTCTCGTGTCATTCCAGAATAAATTATTCAGAAATTGTAAATAACACCAAAATTACATTAATATTCTCTTATTATAGCAAATTGTTCAACATTTCATCAAGTATCCAATACTATAGTTTCAATTTCATGTAAATCGATGTGAATTTTGCATGTCGGTGTACAAAAGCACCGTAAAACCCTTTTCATTGTGAATTTCTGGTGTTTTTCTAGATTATATTTCACAAATTCCAAATAACACCAAAATTACGTTATTGTTCACTTATTCAAGCAAAATTCACAACATTTTATCAAGTGCCTGATAAAATTGATGGGTCCATGATATTTTGGTGTTTTTCCATTGTGAAACCCAGTGATTAAAATCACACAAATTTATTTTTTACTATGTACGTGGTAGGCTAGTTTCGAATTCTAGCGACTACAGATTTTTATCTGATGGCCCGAGAAAGTGCTAGGAATCGCACGTTAAAAGGTAAGACCTCGTTAATCCTTGGCTTGCACAATTTTCTAATTTTGAGTGCTGCCGTTCGTAAGAGGACGACCTATGGTTAACGGAAAAAACAATTTTAACAATTTAGCAGGTTATATCCGCAAGGTACATGTTTATGAATTTCTAAGGATTCTGAATAATTGAGTTTCCAAACCTTCGAGATTCGGAAACTTGTGCTTACATTCCACGAAATGGTTTAAAAATTTCAAATAACTTTTTCCGATTCTGAAGGACCTTTTATTTTCAGTTGTCAAGTTTAACAATAACTCAAGTTCATTATTCAATTCGGTAGTTTCGGTTTTATATATAAGCAAACCATTAACCATGACCAAGAAACAATAATAATGGATAGGAATATCTAGTGAATCACAAACTCAACACTAACAGCATTAGGGGCAGTTAGCCAGGAATCACACTGATCGACTAGGACCGACCGTCCGCGACCGTTCACCTACGACCAAAATTTCCAACACAACTCACACTGTATAATCGTCATCGACCGTCCTCGACCGTTTTTCAAAGCCCATGTTCGAAATTGTAGTCTGCTGGAAATTTTGGTCGGTGTCACACTATCCTGACGTAATGTCATTTTGACACACATTTATGATGAACTTTTGACTTCAACAAAACTCATGTAAATAGGTATATTTCCTACCGGAAAAATAAAATAGTCTTTTTCAGTATCACTACTGCTCATTATTTAAAGCAAAACTATTGATATTATGAATTTAACTTATTTTCAATAAATGAACAGACAATTCACGTAACCTTTCGAATGTCAGATTTACAAAATTATTCTAGTGATCGGTCGTGGCTGGTCGATCAGTGTGACTTTGAAAGTTTTCATTGATCTACTTATACTTTTGGTCGTAGGTGGACGGTCGCGGACGGTCGGTCCTAGTCGATCAGTGTGATTCCTGGCTTACGGTCAGCCGCTGTCTACCATATTACCGCGATTCATTTAAAAATTCCATGTCCCTCAAAAAAAACATTTTAGTCCAAAATTTGTTGTCATAAAAAGTTCTTCCAGTTTGTTTTACAACTTACATTTCGCATTATTTCACATCTATCTTCAATAATTGAAATCCCTTTATGCCGAATACTAAATGCTATAAGCTATACGCTCTTGAGAATGCTAACTTTGTTGGCGAAACGCGTGAGACATATGACTAACATATGACTAAACATACGACGAAAATGTCTAAAGAGATCAGGCTATTCAATGATGAGGAACTGTTAAAAAAATATAAAAATGAGCTGGGCAATGGCATAAATATATTCAAAAATTAGATTTTCTGTAGTTTTCTTTCATTTCAAAAAGATTCTTTGGTTGTCAGCAATCTGGCAGACCAACATAGTTTCTTGCATATGGTAAAAATTTTCCTCAGTAGATAACCGTGCGAGGTCACAGCTAAGGTTTGATTGAGTCCTTCTGATTCCTGACTTATTGGGAGATTTGGGAAGCAGTTTATTGTTTTTTGAATCCTCACTACGCCAGAGAACCTTGAAATTATAACGGTTTTTTTGTCGAATTCTAGCCATTTTTGTTGAAATAGATGCCGAAAGACTCACTTGAAGGATTATGAAGTATTACCCAGAGGTCCTTCTAGAACACTCAATGAAAATAAATTTTGAATTTTCTATGTTAAATACCATAACAATGCATTTTGAATTATTCAACATTTAACGACTCTAGCTCTAGCTCATCATAAGATCCTCTTCTGACTTGTTTAAATTTTGTAGGGTATTGAACCAGATAAAAAAACAATCGAATTTTGCTGAAAGCTATTTTCATACACAGAAAAAAATTGGTACCTGAATACAATGAAAAAGTTCAGTGACTCAATGAATATTTTTATCAATATTGGTCCAATGAACGCAATCGTTATGTCAATGTACCACTGGTTATCCATATTATGAAAACGGATCTTAATAATATCAATGAATGCTTTCATTGATATCATAATCAAGTACATTAAAAAGGTTCGTTTTAGTAATGAATTCCATTCATCAAACGAATGAAGAGTGTTCACCCAAGCAATAAATTGTATTCGTTCAAATGATGAAACTGTTTTCATCAAATTAGTTATTATTGTCCATTCTTCAAATGAATGCTGTATGATTGATACAATGATTCAGATTAGTTCGACGATGGATGTTTTTCATCAATCCAATGAACGGTGATTATTAAGTATCGGTTATTCCTTGATTCAATAATTGATATACATTAAATCTATGTTTCAGTTTATTCTCGTGATGCTTTCACACATTGTACTAATTATTTTGTTTATCATTTGAATAAGTGGTATTTATTCAATCATTCATATCATTCGTAAATGCAATGAAGGCCTCCCACTGATATTGAGCATACAGTGAGTTTCCGATAGATATGCAAAATAGTTAACATGCATTCATCAGAACATCGCAATCCTGATTGGAAGGCGTATCTCTAAGTTATCTTTCATTTCGGCTGGCTCCTTTCGGAGCTCCTCGGATGTCTCTGTAGTCTGTGCTAACTGAGAAGATGCTTCAACGATCGCTTCTGTCTGCTTAAGTTAACCGGCTCTGTGCAAACAACGAAGTCGTGCGGAGTGGTCCCTCTAGTGGCGGCGCTGTGTATTACCAGCTAAAGCTAACTTGCCAGCAACGGAGATTTCTATGCGAGGATTCGGCTGAACAGATGCCGGCAAAATTTAAACACGAGATGGCTTGGTTCGACATAAGGCTTATTATTATATTCATGAACATATTAATTACGGAGTTATAGAATGGGAGGAAAATGTTGCTTCTATCTGCCTAACAAAGCTGGGACTTAGTAACTTCGTTACACCTCCTATGATCTTTCCATAGCCCCAATAAAACCTGTGTGTAGATCTGAAAATAGATTATCATTGATTTCGATAAACTTGGATTCATTGTAACAATAAAATCATCTCTGGGACCATTAATTACGTTCATTGATATGATGATCAATTTCAAATGGATTCAGTGTACCCCTTTCATTACCTCAATGAACTTTTCCATAGCAGCAACGAAACCTATTCATAAATGTAAAAAAAAGATCATCTTTGATCTTTGATGTATTGTGCCAATGAACGGAAAGGTAATAAACGGTATTCATTGATATAATTTACCACATTTCATTCATAAAATAGTATACATTGTTTCAATGTATTATTTTCTTCATTTCAATGATTTTTTCCATAACCGCAACGAAAAATGTTCACAGGTCTGAAAATAGATCATCATTGATATCGATAAACTTGAATTCATTGTAACTATAAAAACATGCATATTTCAATGAATGGTCATTCATTGACTCGACGAAAAATGTATTGTGCCAATAAACGAAGAGGTATTCATCAATAAAATGCACCATATTTTTTTTAAATATATACATCAGTGCTCTGGGACCATTAATTATGTTCATTGATGTGATGAACAATTTCAAATTGTTTCAGTGTACCACATTCTTCACCTCAATGAACCTTTCCATAGCAGCAACGAAACCTGTTCATAAATATAAAAACTATCAACTTTGACCTCAATGAACTTGAATTAATTGTCAATAAATACCTTCGTACATCAGTGAATGTTTAATCATTATCACGATGAAAAGTTAATTGCCAATGAACGGAAAGGTAATGAACGGTATTCATTGATATTATGTACCACATTTTTTTCATGAAATAATATACATTGTTCCAATGTACTTTTTTCTTCATTTCAATAATCTTTTTCAAAGCCGTAACGAAATATGTTCATAGGTCTGAAATTAAATCATCATTGATCTCAGTGTACCCCTTTCCTCATCTCAATAAACTTTTCCGCAGGAGCAACGAAAACTGTTGATAAATGTAAGAAACGATCATCTTTGATCTCAATAAACTTGAATTCGTTGTATCAATAAATACCTACAAAAGTTAGTGAATATTTATTCAGTGCCACGGAGAGGTAAAAAACGGCATTTATTGATATAACGTACCACATTTTTTTCAGTGTATGGTTTTGTAGCTTGTCATTTAATGGTTCAGTTAATTCAAGGAGGTGGCAAATTGCTGAATTCATCACTTCATAAAATAACAAAAATGAAGATTTTTAATGCAATCAACTCATTCCTTCAATTTCTGATACAGACGTTCATAACTGATTATGAGCAAGCATTTGTTTCCGTAGGTTAGGTCAATAGAATGCATTAAAACGGTCGGAGATATTACATTTCATAGCGGAGTAGCTAGTAGCGTTTATTCTATTATTCCCTATAGGGACATTCTAACTTTGGAACTAATGAGGTGTAATCATGTTTTATCAAAGTGGCAACATAATGACTGCAATTTTCTTGTTCGTTATCTAGCGAATCAATTGAAATAAATACATTTTTTCAGTTGGAATTGAGGTAGAGGATATAAAATTCTTCGATCTCTAATGAGAATGTCTGGTTGAACCGGAATTGTGAAAATATTATCAATGGGTACCGAATTGTTTGTAAGTGGTCGGTGGGGATATCTTCATCGGGTGGTTCTTGGTTGAAGAAATTTAATGAAAATTCTATAATTCAATCCGATCAGCACTACAATGAAGAATATAATATACATCAATAGTGACATATCATGGTTATGACACTAAGGTAAGAAGAATATAATATACATCAATAGTTACATATCATGGTTATGACACTAAGGTAAAAAACGATTAAAATTTCCACAAAATTTATTGTCTTTGCGACATGTTTCGATACACAGTATCTTTTTCAAGCGAATGTAGTACATTAATTTTTAACGAAGCCGAGAAGTTCAGACTAACTCTTATGAATCCTCAATCACCAAAATTATATTCTTCGATAAAATTACATAAACAAAACTACCCTATCCGGCCAGTAGTATCACTTGTTACAGCACCATCAGTTAAGTTATCAAGAAAGTTAATACATTTAATATCAAATTATTCCAAATTTGAACCAAAATTTAGCCTTAACGGTCTTTAGCCCTTAGTATAAGAAACTTATATCGCTAGATGGCAGTTCATGTTCGAACTGCCATTTCCAGTTTGTCAACTTTCGCGCGGTACAGGACCGAATTAAGTATTTCGGTGATTGTTTTTCCTATTCGCTTTCGTGGTAATCTGAAAATTTGTACGAGCATTTGAGATTAAATATTGCGGTCCAATCACAGAATGAATCGAAAATTGAAAGTAAAATAAAAATAACTGAAAATCTGTGGAATATGAAGCGTTAAAAATAGTAGGTATAATTGATTAACGGGCGGAAACTATTTCGATGATGTTTTGAATGAGAATTTTGGGAAGAAAAGTGTACAACAAAAAGTTATACCGATGGTCTCATCTAGAATACTGGATAAAAGCTAATGACATGCATGCAGCATAAATATAAAGTGCTGGTGTATGAAGTCTTTATCGTATATTATTTTTTGAAGGTTTTGATGAATTGTAATATTTTTTCAGATTTTTCGATTCAAAATTGGTATGAGAGGGTTTTCGGGGGTGGAGATTAGGAATCGTTTGTTGAAATTAATAAATTCAAGATGGCGGACGAGATTTGCGATTATAGTCGGATTCGATTCAGAATTCGTATGTGTGGGTTTTCGGTGTAGGAGATAGTGAATCTTTTTTTTTTTATTATTTTTTTTGAGATGACGGCTCCAAGATGGCGGACAAGTTTTGTGATTATGGTCCGGTTCGATTTTGTACGCTAATTTATTGGTTTTTCACATTTTTCGTAGTTGTAATTAGTGTTTTTACTGATTTTATTTTCACCTCCTGTTCATGTCAACTGAGATGAACATTAATAAGTTAGAGAAAACAATTTCGAGTAAGTTAAATGGAATGTACTTTCATTTAATATCATAACCGATAGTTAATAGCACAACAAAAATGTCTAGGCGAAGCGAAAATTTGAAGTGATCCGAAATCTGACCCTGTGCCAGAACTTGTATGATCCCTCTCTCCACGTTTCACGTTATCAGCCGTATTGGAGGAGCAACGTGAGGTGCGTAAAGAAATTCAGTTTTATTTTGGATTCAAGAATTCTAATTAATAATTAATTTTCACTAGTCGACGACTGAAACATTCCTTTATAGCTTGACGGTTATAAAATTGGCTATTTCCCAATTCGAATGGAATAATGCAAGGAAATTCGTTTCGCAAAAACAACACTTTTTTGTAAAGTTATTCACAAATAAACCGAATTGTGTATGAGGAAAACGAGACCGTCATTCCATCAAGTAATTGATAGACTTCAATAATACAAGGAAACATCATAAAAATATTCGTTCATTTTGATGGTGGCACTGATCAAAAATGCACAAAAATAGGAAGAAATATCCTTTTCATTCAGTTAATACTTTCAAAATATTTTTTTTGTTATTTTTATCTGTATACACTCATACATTCCTTCATCAATCAGAAGAAAGAAATCGTTTCCGTTCCCCTTTTTTTCAGGGATGCAGACCCTTAAAAATTCTTATGATTTGATAAATAAAATACAGGATATGACTGTTCCAGATAACTCAAAATTAATATCATTTGACCTTAAAAATCTTTTCCCTAGTATACAACCGCAAGATACAATACTCTTAGTCGAAGGTTTACTAGATAAAAATTATGTTAACCCGGTTATTAAACGAGAGATATTAGACCTTTTGTCGATATGTCTTGAACAAAATTATTTTCAATTTGACAATAAATTTTACTCTTCATCTGAAGAATTGATCATGGGAAATCCGGAGTCCTCTACTGGCAGATATCTTCATGGACAATCTTAAAGAAACGATTCATAAGCATCCACTCTAGTTTGTTTTAAAGGCACCAACAGACAATTAGACACCTTTTATAAATATATTAACACTATCCACCCAAACATTAAATTCACAATAGAAATAGAAGAAAAAAATTCAATTAATTTTTTAGATTTGACAATAGGTAAAGCCAATAATAAACACCAGTTTGCTATTTTTCATAAACCTTCCCATACTGACTTCACCATTCATAATAATTCAGTACATCCATATACACAGAAAATATCAGCATACCATAGTATGATACACAGATTAGTAAATATTCCACTGTCCGAAGAAAATTTCAACATAGAATAAAATATTATAAAACAGATAGCAGTTAACAATGGATATCAAGTTAAACTAATAAAAAACATTCTTGCTAAAAAACTACCTAGCAAGGATATCCACTAAGTGTACCCCACTTTGAGGAACCTTGACAATAATTATAGAACTTTAACTTATTCAGGACCCGTCACGGAAAAAATAGCTCCATTTTTGCATAAGCAAAACTTAAGAGTAGCATATAGAACAGATAACACACTGGGAAGGTTTATCAAGAAAAATAAAGATAAAACGCAGAGATCTGAAAAATAAGGAGTTTATAAATTGAATTGTGGATCTTGCTCCAAAGTATATATCGGCCAGACAGGTAGACCATTTAGAAGCCGCATACGTGAACACCGTATGAATTAAGTAAACAATAAAACACACGCATCATATGCCAATCATATTTTGGAGGAAGGCCATGACCTCGATGAAAACTTCGAAATTCTTCATGTGGAAAATAAGGGCATTAGGCTTAATTATTTGGAATTCTTGGAATTTAATAAATGGAAAAATTCATCTTGTTTATTAAATGATCAACTGGACCTGAACGGTTCTCCTTTGTTAAATTTGTTCAATTGAGCGGTGGTTGTGTTTTGAGATTTCCAGGTAGGTTCATTGTTATGTCAGTTTTATAAGTTGTATGAGTCTAGGTAGTCCCTAATTATGTTAATGGGTAAGAAAGGTAATTTAAGTAATTTCAATGAAGAATAATTGAATGTACTACATTCGCTTGAAAAAGATACTGTGTATCGAAACATGTAGCAAAAACAATAAATTTTGTGGAAATTTTAATCGTTTTTTACCGTAGTGTCATAACTATGGATTTCCATGAAGTAACGGCCACGTCAATCCAAAAAAAAACACATATCATGGTAAAACAATATCAATTATAACAAAACTACCATTCCAATCAACATTATGGGCGTGAGGTCATTTCCGTCTATATTGTAGTTCGTCTCTTTATTATTACAAGCTTTTATTCAACTTGTCCTTTTAGCGAGGGGGAAACCGCTAAGGAAATTGTTTGCACTAATTCTCAAAAATCGTAAGTGATGCGTCTAAAACCCAAGTAATTCCCGAGCAATACCCCCTAAGTGATGCTAGTAAAAATATAGAATTTTGTTTTCGTTTTGCCATTCAACGATTATAATCGTGCTGTAATTGCTCCCTCACTTCCGAATAATTTCTGGAATACCCATGTCATGCTCGAGTAATACCTCGCTTTCCCGTGTAATGCCCAATAATTCCTAACAAATTTCTCTAATGTCCGAGTAATACACCAGTAATACCTGTAATAACCAATAATTTCAAATAATGCCTCTAATTATCGACTAATACCCGAGTAATACCAATAATACCCAAAAAATATACACTAAAATTCCCAGTGGTTTTCTTTTAGTTAGTTACCATGTATGTATGTGTGGGACAAATCTTGCAACTGAATTTTGACCCTTTTCCAGCCGATCCACTTGGAGTTTGGCAAGTGTTCATGATACCTGTGACAATGCATTACGTATATTTTTGTTAAACAAAAGAGAAAATGGCAGCTTCAAGATGGCCGACGAGATTTGTGATTTTGGTCCGATTCTTCTCAAAATTGGTATGTGGGAGTATTTATGGTCGAAGATCATGAATATTTTATTAAAATTTATCAATTGAAGATGGTGGACGAGTAAATATTCAAATGGCATCACCTTTGAAGAGCTAGAGCTCCAAACTCACAGATAACATGCTTTGTACCAGCAATGCCCAATCAAAAATCAATAAATTAACGGGTAATAACCAAAAAGAACGGATTAAAATAAGTGAAAAAACTTTTTAAGATAAGCTTGTTTTCAAATACGCTAAAAGGAAAAAATATTTTTCTCTGACGGGAAAATAGTTGACTGGGAATAAAACATAACTTTTTATGAAATAAGTTTTTTCTCATAGTACCGCAAAGAATCAAAGGTAGATATTTGATTAAGTCGTCACAGAAAAAAAAAGTGTTTTATATACGGGAAAAATATAAGATTTTAGCTCTCGACTCTCGAGCTAAAATCTAATACGTTTTTCCCTTGTATGATAAATTACTTTTGTTCTCCTTATTGTCGTGGGAATTGTGGAAGGCGAGCATTATTTTCAGTCAGGAGCCTGTTTGTTTCTTTATCGCCGCTGTGACAGACAATGTATACACATTATTTAATATTTTCCACAATACTAACATATTTTTTCTTTTAGTATTGATACTTTCGGAAATAGTTTAATAGATGCCTCTGGTTCACTCACCAATCAGAACAACCAATACTTTTTCTCTCTTCATCAACGCAGATGCGTATTTTGATAACAAAGTTATCTTCATCAATAGGTAGGTACCCAGATAGCACTGGTCCTCCCGAGGATGTCCATTTTATGTCCCATTTAGGTCCGAACGTCCCGGAACCTAATATGGACATCCTGGGGACATACGACTCGGAACGTTTTTGGAACGTCCGATGCGAATATCCCCAGGATGTCGCCAGGATGTCCAAACTCAGGCCAAATTCATATTACCGACTTACAACATTATTTTCGTTTTAAAACGTGTTTTGGTTTAATTTTCCGTCATGCATTTCATACATTTTCCACTGAGCTTATTTAGCTTAGTGAGTTTCTTCAGTTGTCACCAGTATTAGATGAATAGTCGTTATATCGTTATCAATTTTGCATGGTTATTCTGTTCGCGCTAGGTTAGTCAGGTAGGTTAGGTTTGCTAGTAATTCACGCATTTTCCACTCAATTTGCATCATTCTCATCTTTTCGTTTAAACTTCCCGCCATTGCAGTGACCAATCACAGAGCGCTTATTGCATTCCTTTTAGTGTCGTCTATATTTCAGTGAGTTCATAGTCTCGAGTCGTTGAGATGGCGACTTAAATCACACTCTTGATAGTTTATTATTTCTCCACCAATTCTCCAATTATTTTTTCCAAAAATACACTTTTATTTCAAACCTGTGACTGAGTGCATCGTGAAGTCTGTGATTTGTGCCATTTGTGATCCTGTGCTGTGTCTTATCTCTCGCCTTGTGGTTTCCTAACCTAACTTATAAACATAATTTCTTGTTGTGGCGGAATTTGAAGTTATTTTTACAATCAAAAGAATACGATGATCTGAGAAAATATAATCCGGTAAATTCTGTTTCTCAATAGCAAGATTGTTATCATAGCAAGACAACTTTCACAGGAAAATATATACCAATTTTGTAGAAGTATTGAAATATATCAGCAGGAGATGTTGCTGTCATATCTTCTCCTGTCGATGATGCAATGTAGATATCAAGCCTTCTACAAAATTGAGATATATTTCGCAGTGAAAATTGTCTTGCTATGATAACAATCTTGCTACTGAGAAACAGAATTGACCCGAATATCACGTCTTTATTGCTGTTGTGAGCCGTGACTTCTATACTGTTTTGTAATTGATGTAAATGTTTGCGTCAGAATTTAAAATAATTTATAAATGTTTTTTCAAAAATCACTTTCCATCATTATTCTTTTCATTTTTTCTAGTTAGTAGGTATGTCACTTTCTATTGACTAGGATCATGGGTTATAGAAAGGGAGGTCCATAGAAGACCTTACAGGGACATATAATGGACGTCCCCAGAACGTTCCAATTTGTAACATCGGATGTCCCCAGGACGTCATATGTCCATTAATGGACGTCTTCGGGACGTCTTGAATGTCTTAGATTTATGTCCTGTGGACGTACTGAGGACGTCTTTGTGTTATCTGGGTATACTAAACTATCAGTGAGTAATTTGATTGGGCTTTTGACAACACACTACACGAATTTATCAGAAGGACAATAGAAGACAGAAAATGTGACTAATGGCCGCTTTGGTAATCCGTTCCACATAGTAATGGAGAGTATAGTGACGAGGACAGAATAGCAAGAGTTGGAATCACCAAACGCAAGTTTCGGCTCCTCCCTACTCAATAGACCGTCAGATAGTGACAGATTTAGGTGCCCCATTTTCGTATACAAGCCTCGAATAAATTTAGAATAGAATGGAATATTGATTTGAGGAAAACAAAGAGACATTTACGAGTGGAATCTGGGGATAACACATCAAAAATTCGATTTTTCAGAACAGTGTTTGTGTTTCCCTCGTGTTCCTAACCACGGTACGAAACTACATAGGGTGGTTCTTTTAAGAAAAAACGTTTATATGAACATATGTCCGGCTCCTTTCCTTGGGGCGTTGATTTTTTTTTAACGCCTTGTATCTCAGAAATGAAGCAACTCCGGATATGTTTTTATAAACTTTTTTGCCAGGAGCTTCGTAAACCTCTCTTCATTATACTCCAAATTGATATACATTTCATCCCTATTTGGGGCTTGTAGGTCAATATGGACACCTGAATCTGTCACTATCTGACAGACTATGAATATAAATAAACTTGGGACAAGCGCCAAGATGACATGACCCGGAAGTTTAGCTTTGTAAAAAAAATAAACAAAAGCTAAGAAACAGAAAAATATATGTCATAGAGACATCATTCAATGATACATAGATGAATCGAGAACTGACGGAACTGGAATATAGGTGTGAGTAAAAGTGTTTGGAATTGAAAATTCTGAAAGCCGAGGCAAATCTCTGAACATCTCCCTAGCGAAAATCTTATTGAAAAATGTGCCTAGTTCGATGAAGAAAATAAATCTCAGCCAAGCCAGCCAAGCAGCCATAAATGCGCCAGCCTTCCATGTAACCATTTCCACTAAGATCTGGGAGCGCTTAGATAAACTAAATGAGCAAGAATCATACTAGATGGAGCCCTTGCTCAATAATTATAATGGTCCATTGAATTCCAAGGTATTCGTTGACACCAAGAATGGATTATAAATATTTTTCGGCAAAAATTATTTCATAATGAAGAGAAATAAATTAAGTCGAGGAGACAGCCTAGGTCGAGAATCTGGGTGGTCAGGCTGGTAGAACATTCAGAATTTGCTTTGTTTAAAATAATGAAATGAAGGTGAATCATTTGGAATCATAAGAAATCAATGAACTTGAGAATTCAAACATACAACATAAGGACCAACTTGATTTGTATAACTCACCATTACTGAAATAATTTTCTTAGAGGAAGAATTCATTAGAATTTCAATTCTAATCTTTGATGTCATTGTACCATTAAATACAGTGTGTCCATATAATAACCCCCCCCCCCTGTTAACTTATCAACGGAATGGAATTTTTTTTTGGTGAAATGTTATGTTATAAGGTACTTTCTGACAGTAATAAGAAATGTCTACCCTTCAAAATGGCGGCCAGGCGCCATTTTGAAAGATTTCTCAAAGGCAGGGGGGTGAGTTATACCTCATTCGAATTGTCTTTTGATTTTCTATAAAAGTGCAAAATTTCGGAAAAATTAATCATCCAAAACATGTTGGCTTTAATGGCTTCAAACGAGCCCAACTGAAGTAAAAAGACATTTTTTGATATCTACAAATGTCCTCTGCCCTTCAGAATTGCATATGGGACATGATTTCTGAAATTTGCTGTGATTCAATAAGACGAGGTAGGTATTACACAACTTATCTACTTATTTGATTTTTTTCCAATATGGCACCCATCTGCCTTTTGAGTGACAAGAATCTTGTGCAGAAATGGAAAAATATTTTATCATTGCATTTATTCGAAAGGATCCTCTTGTGAGAGTTCTAAAATAATGTACCGTCATTTTGTTTGAAATTTTGCTGTCGAATAAAGATTTGAAAGACAACTGGAATGAGGTATCACTCAACCCCCCCCCGTGCCATTCAAAAAATATTTCAAAATGGCGCCTGGCCGCCATTTTGAAAGAGAGAAATTTTTTATCATCGTCAAAAAGTAGCTTATGAACTACCATTCAATTAAAAAAAAATTCAAAGGAAAATTCCACTCCGTTCAAAAGTTAACAGGGGGGGGGGTGTTACTTTATGGACAGGCTGTATATTATTATAATGGTAGTACTCTTGGTCGATATAATCAGTACCTACCTGTAGAAGGTGGTTCGCATTATTGATAACAAAATGTTTGTATTCTTACTGTATATTAAAAATGCTATTGTATTACCGAAACATGTCGTGGCATTTGAAAAAGAAGTTGGTGAAGATTGAATCTTCCTCTGAGTAGTTTGAACAATAAATTACTCCAGGAGTGAGTCCCGTATACCTTTAACGCGAATATTAGAACTCTCGATGGTGAGCATTTCAAATGTTCACAAAAACTCCGAAGCTAAAAGCAAAGTAGGCGACGGGCAACGACTCCCCTCCTCTAGATAACTTCGAATGGGTTTTCTCCATAGCGAAGTATCGAAATCTTCGAAATTGAAAAGAAATTATTGAATGAAAAGAAAAAGTTTTTAAATTTAGCTGAGGAAAGCGCGTTAAAATGCTTCAATTGCGACACCGATAATGCATTAAAATAATATTTGTTTTTGTCTCTGTCGATAAAAGACTGGATTAGTTCGAATTCTCAGACGAAGAAAATTACGGTAATAATTCAATATTGGACTGATCGTCGACTTCAGGAAGCGGAAAACGCGAAATTTCCATTAATGTACCATGGATCAGTTATTTTCTGAATTCGTTTAAAGGGGTCCAAATGAAAGTGGGTTTGAAAAGAGTCTCAATACCCAACTTTCAAAAACATTTGACAGATTGGGAATCGAAAGTTCTCCATAACCTTATAGGAAGCTTCAATGATAATATCAAGATGCTATTACAATATCGTCTTGATAGTACGGATATATTTTGGGTCTATAATCACAGCTATATGACTCGTCTCATTCACATCATCTGTAAAAAATGGATTGATAATATCCATCTAATTTCGAGTAAAATACAAAAACTCATTAAATAATTCCAATTTGTTCTCGATCATATAGAAACCATAAAATCATCCGGAATAGATTAAACAGAACGTTTAAAAACAATTCGATACACCTTACCCGAATATTTGGAATAAGATAACCATCTGTCTCATTTTTTGTAAATTTTTCGAGAAGAGTGATAGCATAAAATTTAAACAGGTGAAAGATTCCTTATTTGATACCTCCTAAAAATGCAGTGACCACAATTTATAACCTGAATTCCAACTATTATACCCTCAAGATATATTTGAGATATATTGAACAAAAAATGTTACACCTGTATCTTTCATAATAACATGTACCCACGCTTCGCCCTCTATAATTTACATTTTTCGTGGACACGAAGGTCCAGAATCATGCAAACGGCATATTCAAAATTCTCACCCTCCAGTGCTACATACGGGGTGGATCAATATTTTCTCTTGTGGGAAAAATCATATAACTCAATAAACGTCATCACTTTCAAAATATGTGTAATTCCATACTATGGACACAAGTTCGTAAAGAAGGACTTTCTTGTTAGAACGTGAAGTTTGTTAAACGGGGCGCATCCGATTTCAACAGAAGAGAGAGTATAGAAAGGTTTTTACGAAAATGTATTATACAAAGTTTTTTATATTAATTTGAATATTTCTTCTTATGAAGTTTTGAATTTTCGTCGGATTATCAATTGATGTCTTCTGAGTAGAAAATGACCAGTTTTTTTTAAGTATTTATAAAATTTCTCTACGCAGAGTCGATGGTGTTTTTATGCATTGTACATTTTTTCTCACTTTAAGCAATATAAAAAGTACATAAAAACTTAGTTTACGCACTGTCTTTGAAAACATATGTTTTTTTTGTTTGATTTTAGTTCGAAAGTATGAATAGGACATTTATAAAATCTTTTGTGGAATCATCTGCGACTGAAAGACAAACTTTAGTCGCTATTTTCCGTCGTTCAAGATAACCTCTTGGGAGGTATTCATATTGAAAAGGGGAACATTCACCATGAAAATTGAAAAAATAAAAAATGTGATTTATTCGTAATAACTAACAGAAAACGACTACTTCACTACAAATAAATCACATTTTTCATTTTTTCAATTTTCACGGAGAATGTTCCCCTTTATAATATGTTCATTATTTGATCCAAAGTTCTCTTGATACTGAAATAGTCGGCTGCTGTGGAGTTGTTCCGGATATTGCACTGACCCTGCTATTCTCCGGCAACATCGTCGAAATTGGATACTTTTCTGCTATTCAAGTTCTATTCCATCATTCAGCGAGTTTTTAACCAAATTCATTTATGATGTTAATGGTTCTCCTCATTTTTCCATGATCCATGAATAAGGTTTTGTACATTAATTCTCAAAGTGGTAGTTTGCATTCCTTTTTTGTACTATAAACAACAACTTGATATTGCTTTTCCACATTCTTTGTCCAGAATAAAGTACATTTTCGATTCAGAATCGAAGGTGGTGTTTGCCTTTACTCTTAAACCAACTTATCATGCCAACGCGAATGAATTTTAGAGACGAAAGACTTTGACGTAATGTGTTTCAAGCTGGCTGATATCTAACAGACCAAATTCCTCTGCTACCTCTACTTTTCACCTGAAAACTGTCCTACAGACTTCTCTCTGTGTTTTCATCATTCGAATTGGACTTTATCCAGAAAAACCGTTCAAAAGCTGGAGTTATCATGAGATATTTCAGTGTGCACAACTCAACCTGTCTCAGTTTGTCCAAAAAAATGCACGTATGAGACAAGCTGAACCCTTCGCTATCACGTATGGTCTGGAAGAATTGGTCGAGCTTTCCACATGCATATCTGTTGTCAACAACCGGTATTGTTTCTTTTCTACTAATCCACTAATCATGATCTGTAATGTATAAAAGTTTGTGCTCTACTGGGGAATACAACCACTTCTCTACTCCTTATTCTTTCTCTACACCATCGAGCACCACAACGCTGCCTCGCTTCGTATAGGACTACAATTAAGTATTTCTATAGGACAGATCTTTCAGAGATCAAACACAATGCGCTGAGATTATTTCTGTGATCCTATTGCTGGGGGTGCAAACATATTTACCAATCACGTCAAGAAGATCATTTGATAAAACTTTGTGTAGCAAAAATTGTTACAGAGCTGTCGCCTTCAAACAGGTACAATGTATTTCGATGAATCCTAGCGACAAACCCAACGCCGCGTACTCTAGACCGCGACACCAAAACGCGACGGCATTACATAAATAGAGACATGTGCTTCAATGGTTTTAGAAACTGGACGTTATTTTACCGTCGTACGTCCAGCGATACAAAACTCCTGCATGAAAGGGCTCTCTATCAGAAGGTTATGATAGCAATGCGGCACCTGCCAGGATACAAACCCATCTAGAGTGGCTAATAATGCCGTGTCTGGCGAACAACAAGACTGTTGAATCCTGGAAAAAAAGAAGCCTAAAAATTTCACGAAGGAACGCACGAACGTAGGAATCTTCGAGAGATTTGGGATTGGTTTGATGTATCCTGCTCTGTGAGATACCTGGGAGTACAGCTGGGCAGGCAGCTAAATTTCAATAAATACGTCAGCCTGGCGATTCAAAGAGCTACGGGTTCGTAAAGGCGGACATATCCGTTGACCGCTAGAGGATCCAGGCTGGCGCGTGTAAATAAGATATTGATCTGTAAACAAGTCAGGCCTTAGTTTATGCTTTTCCAATATTTTGCAGCCTTCCCAAGACTCGAATGCTGAGACTGAAAAGGGTGCTATGTAAGCTACTTCGTATCGTTACTAACAGTTGAAGATATATCCGCCTGAATCATCTGCAGCAGTTGGCAGACGTGCCATAATTTGCAGAATATATCAAGAAAGTAGAAGATACATTTTATCGTTATTTCTTGCACGTACGTGTATTGACATAACAACAGTCAGAGCCCAACAAAATGAGCCAAAATGACATGGATATTTTCTATGAGAATCCCAATAGTGGGGGAAGAAAACTAACCCAAAGTAATGTTTTATCCTGTTTTTTTCTCGATTTTCCGAAAACCCACTGAGACCATAACATCTGATGAGTCCAGGAAGCCGATAAGGTACCTTAAGACAAATAATGCCCCGCGTATAATAACGAGGAGACGGGGAACCACCGAGGTCGGAACTGGCAGGGCTCTTTAAAGCATAACAATGCATGGCTGTCCTTTGGATAGTTTGACAGAACTTACTCCTTACCCCACATGTGGTCAGTCAGTGATAGTTTTAGTCGTATTTCATTTATTTATATCTCTTATTGCTCTATATACTTTTTGTTTAACATTCAATTGAATTAACCTTTCTGAAATTGAAGTTGAAGTCACAAAGTCGTGAGTTCGAACCAAAGTGGGAACAACGCATTTTTTTTTTCAATTTTATGATTGATGAAAATTGTATCAAGTGTATTTTGTATAAAATTTTGTATGAATTTCCTATTGCGAATAACTAGTTGGACTATGCTTAGTTATTCCTTATGAGTTGTAAGATGTTTTTCGTTTCTTTCAAATAGCTCGCGCGAATTTTCATTCCATTCTTTTTACAGAATATATTATTGTACTTACTCGGTCGCATGAATAATTTTTCATTTGTTTACTTTTCGACCGACTGAGCCAGTTGAAATTTCAAACTGAAGAGTAACAATTTTCATAAAGTTCCGGACGATCAAGTCGTTTCACAAAAACTTCGTTGCGACGGTCAAAGCTTAAAATCACTTTGATTTTAGTTCGAAAATATGAATAGGAAATTCATAAAATCTTTTGTGGAATCATCTGCGACTGAAAGACAAACTTTAGTCGCTATTTTCCATCGTTCAAGATAACCTCTTGGGAGGTATTCATGTTGAAAAGGGGAACATTCTCCATAAAAATTGAAAAATGAAAAATATGACTTATTTGTAATATCTAACAGAAAACAACTACTTCCCCGGCGCAAGCCACTGAGAGATATCGTGAAAAGACTCTAACTGAAAAGGAAAGAAAAAATCTGAAAGTGAAAATTTGCATTTTCATTCAGAAAGCTGACTTTTTCAATTCTTTCTAGTTTTCCTTGAAGTTAGAGTCTTTTCACAATATCTATCAGATGTAGTTCAATGCCCAGCGTGGCTTGTGCCGGGGAAGTAGTTGTTTTCTGTTCCCGTTTTCAACTTAAAATCACATTCAAACGATATAAGAGAAGACATCCCTGTAAACCAGACCGATATATCACAGCTCACTTCCCAGGCACGTAATAATCATCAATTAACCATCGATATCATCAATTAAACAACCCTACGACGGGTCCAGATAAACTAGTTTTAGGGCCAAAGGGCAGAGACCTTTTCAACCACAGATTCGTTTGATGGTCTTTCTAAATCGACACGATCGGACAATACCTGACCAATATTCCCTCTGTTGTTGCATTCTTGATCAGATAGATGGCCTGAGGGGATGTAGGTGAGAAATAAATGATATACTGAGCGGTGCTAGAAAACTGAGAGGCAAATCTCTCCTGCACAAACTAGCGATGGCTGTTTCGACAGAGTCACGCGATGGTAGTTCTATTAAAAAAATATAATTTCAACAATATTTGAAGAAACTTAAAACTAGTAATGACACACATGTAAGTTGAGTGAAGGAAACAACTGAAGCTCAGAATCTGATATTTACGCAACGCACTTCCAGAATAAAGCCGAATCGCAGTTGATTCAAAATGGATAAAAATTAGTTCTTTCGCCTCTGCTAACAAAATAGTTGATTTTCAAGTTACAAAACATAAAAAGTAATATACACGTCCATTCATTGGTAGTATTTCAAATACAATTCTTTATTGAAAAAGTGGATAAGTATATACCACTCAAGTTTTAACAACAACATTCTTCCAGTTTTAGACAAAATAATTATTGGGTTTTTGTCTCTTCTGCTGAAAATAATAATTTGAATGGAAAACCCAATAACTAAATGTACATTATTCGAATCATCACTTCGTATAATCAACAAATATAATATATGTTTATATGTTTCGAGTATCTAACGATTTGGATCAAACTTTGTGATTAGATATATAGGGCTTTGCTTTATAAATTGTTCCATACTATATATATAGACATGTTTCCTGAAAAAACGCGATTTTACACCAATAAAATATCACGAATGGAAATTCGAATTTATATAAAAGAACCCAGCTAAAGGATAATTTCACAAATGCAAAACATTGGTAACAATTATTCCATCGAGGAAATTCTATGTGGTTGTGGATTTTCTCAACTGGCGGCCATTGAAAATTACGACTTAAAAATCTATTGAGTGTGTTGACTTACCTTCGAATACTGATACCAAGTGGTCCATTTCCCATGAAACCAAAATTTTGTTCACTTCTTCCATAGTAAGAATTACACAAAAACCGAATGAATTACCATTAAACTTACTAACTATGCAAAAACTGTCTAATGAAGCAATTTTGGTTTGGATTCTCCAACCAAACCAATTTCTATGTGGAAGCACTGGTAGTGAGGTTACTTCAACAACATTCGTTTAGATGCAGTAGCTGATTTGGGATTGTTCTAAGAACAGAATATTTTTCACCAAAGCCATGATTTGGTTATCTCAATAATATAGGTTTGGATTCTTCAACTAAACTTATTTGTTTATGCAAGCATTCCTAGTTTTGTTACTTTAACGACATTTTTTTTACAATGAAAAAAATGTGGTACGTTATATCAATAAATGCCGTTTTTTACCTCTCCGTTCATTGGCAAAATACATTTTTCATTGTAGCACTGAATAAATATTCACTGACTTTTGTAGGTATTTATTGATACAACGAATTCAAGTTTATTGAGATCAAAGATGATCGTTTCTTACATTTATGAACAGTTTTCGTTGCTCCTGCGGAAAAGTTTATTGAAGTGAGGAAAGGGGTACACTGAGATCAATGATGATCTAATTTCAGACCTATGAACATATTTCGTTACGGCTTTGAAAAGGATTATTGAAATGAAGAAAAAAGTACATTGGAACAATGTATATAATTTCATGAAAAAAATGTGTTACATAATATCAATGAATGCCGTTTATTACCTTTCCATTGACACAATTAACTTTTCATCGTGATAATGATTAAACATTCACTGATGTACGAAGGTATTTATTGATACAATGAATTCAAGTTCATTGAGATCAAAGTTGATGGTTTTTTATATTTATGAACAGGTTTCGTTGCTGCTATGGCGAGATTCATTGAGGTGAGGAATGTGGTACACTGAAACAATTTGAAATTGTTCATCACATCAATGAACATAATTCATGGTCCCAGAGCACTGATGTATATATTTGAAAAAAATATGGTACATTTTATTGATGAATACCTCTTCGTTTATTGGCACAATACATTTTTCGTCGAGACAATGAATGATCATTCACTGAAATATGTATCTTTTTATTGTTACAATGAATTCAATTTTATCGAGATCAATGATGATCTATTTTCAGACCTATGAACATGTTTCATTGCGGCTATGGAAAAGATAATTGAGATGAAGAAAGAAGTACATTGAAACAATGTATACTATTTTATGAATGAAATATGGTACATTATATCAATGAATACCGTTTATTACCTTTCCGTTCATTGGCACAATACATTTTTCATCGGTTCATTTAGATCAAAGATGATCTTTTTTTACATTTATGAACAGGTTTCGTTGCTGCTATGGAAAAGTTCATTGAGGTAATGAAAGGGGTACACTGAATCCATTTGAAATTGTTCATCATATCAATGAACGTAATTAATGGTCCCAGAGATGATTTTATTGTTACAATTAATCCAAGTTTATCGAAATCAATGATAATCTATTTTCAGATCTACACACAGGTTTTATTGGGTCTATGGAAAGATCATAGAAGGTGTAACGAAGTTACTAAGTCCCAGTTTTGTTAGTCAGATAGAAGCAACATTTTCCTCCCATTCTATAACTCCGTAATTAATATGTTCATGAATATAATAATAAGCCTTATGTCGAACCAAGCCATCTCGTGTTTAAATATACTCATAAATTTTGCCAGCATCTGTTCAGCCGAATCCTCGCATAGAAATCTCCGTTGCTGGCAAGTTAGCTTTAGCTAGTAGTACACAGCGCCTCCACTAGAGGGACCACTCCGCACGACTTCGTTCTTTGCACAGAGTCGGTTAACTTAAGCAGACAGAAGCGATCGTTGAAGCATCTTCTCAGGTAGCACAGACTACAGAGACATCCGAAGAGCTCCGAAAGGAGCCAGCCGAAATAAAAGATAACTTGGAGATACGCCTTCCAATCAGGATTGCGATGTTCTGATGAATGCATGTTTAATTATTTTGCATATCTTTCGGAAACTCACTGTATGCTCAATATCAGTGGGAGGCCTTTATTGCATTTACGAATGATATGCAATGATTGAATAAATACCATTTATTCAAATGATAAACAAAATAATTAGTTCAATGTATGAAAGCATCACGAGAATAAACTGAAACATAGATTCAATGTATATCAATTATTGAATCAAGGAATAACCGATACTTAATAATCACCGTTCATTGGATTGATGAAAAATATCCATCGTCGAACTAATCTGAATCATTATATCAATCTTACAATATTCATTCGAAGAATGGACAATATTAACTAATTTGATGAGTACAGTTTCATCAGTTGAACGAA
The DNA here is from genome assembly GCA_958298965.1 of Chrysolina haemoptera. Classification (NCBI taxonomy): domain Eukaryota; kingdom Metazoa; phylum Arthropoda; class Insecta; order Coleoptera; family Chrysomelidae; genus Chrysolina; species Chrysolina haemoptera. The sequence goes on from OY282594.1 coordinate 14,177,344, forward strand.
TACAATTTATTGCTATGGGAACACTCTTCATTCGTTTGATGAATGGAATTCATTACCATAACGAACCTATTTAATGTACTTGATCATGATATCAATGAAAGCATTCATTGATATTATTAAGATCCGTATTCCTAGTATGGATAACCAGTGGTACATTGACATAACGATTGCGTTCATTGGACCAATATTGATAAAAATATTCATTGAGTCACTGAACTTTTTCATTGTATTCAGGTACCAATTTTTTTCTGTGTAGATTCTGTAGCGAAACCAGCGTTCTTACATCAACATAATTATATTCGCTTACTACAATTCTGGTTTCGTTGTGTCAACACTATTCATTTAGATCCTCCAACCTATCTAGTTTGGTTGTTTCAACATGATTCTGTAACCAGACTAGTATTGTTTTAGCATTGGCAACTAACACACCTGGTATGGTTACCTTGGCTATTATATCCTCTAACCGAACTCGTTCGTTTCCACATACAATCATACATTGGTTCTGTAAACGATCTGTTCATTGTTGCACTAACATTAGAATCAAATTGTTATCACAACCAAAATGAATGTAACCATTTCGAAAAAGTTCCCGTAACAATACTGACCTGTGGTGCCTATATTAACCATGTGTTTGGTTGAAAGTATTGTTGTGGAAACAATATTTTTTTTCAGTGTGAGTAGCACATCAATGTCTAGTTACCAGTTGATGTGCACTCATCTGTAATAAAATTTGAGGTAGACAAACGGTTACATTTTCCTCTTCCATATTGGCTATAATTTCTTATTGGCTCTTGCCTTCACATTAACACCTTTAGAATATTGTCAATATTTCCAATCATGATGCATCTATACTTCACCGTCACTGAAAGCAGTGGTCATCAACTTTTACTCCAACATTTCAGCTGACGCACATACCGTGCCGCGAGGTAAAACAGTCGAATATCGAACCCACGTCATGCCGATAACGACCCATATTCTTGGGCCTTTCTGGCCCGGAGGGACGTCCAATCTACCCCCAATAAATGAGACTTTCGTGGGCGGCTAAGGTCTTTAACGTAAGGCCGAGTGCATTGCATTACCTCCCGTGGCATGCATAGGAACTAAAGAACCGAAAAGTTTGATATGAGTCGCTAGGGGGTACAATTTATATAAGTAGAAAGAAATATCAGAAGTACGGGTGTAATATGAAGGATGAGCATAGACCAATTAAAATTAATGAAACGTTCAATCGTATATCAGTGCAAGAGAAATCAGAGTATATTCAGAAACTTTACGATAACTTGTATGTGAAATGTTTTTGTCAAAATGATGAAATTTCAGGACTATACAGGGTGTGCCATAAAAAATCATCCTCCTCTGAATGATTATTTATTGAGTTACAGGGTGTTGAAAGTGGCAGAAAAAAGTTTTCAAGAATAACTCCATAAGGGTAAAACATTTTCCAATGGTATTCGGTATGTCATTTGACAGCATTTAGATTATTAGATAACAGAAAATTCGAAGGGGTTGATGGAAACCCTCGTAAGACTTGGAAATTAATCAACAGCATTATATACAATACGACTAAAACTGAAAATCTCATTCATAGGATAAAGGTAGACGGAATCACAACCATTAATAAAAAAGACATCTCCAATAGTATGAATGATTTTTTTGTCAATATTGGGCCGAACTTATCCAACCAAATCCCAGACGTCCCCTATGATAATCATCACACCCAAGAGCAGAGCTCCATTTTCTTATTTCCTACCACCGTATCTGAGATTGAAGCTAAAATACAATCAATGGATTCCAACAAGGCCAGTGGCGTAGATGACATCAGTGTATCAGTGTATCAGCAAAATATGCAAAAGTGATTCCTCTATTCAAGACTGGTGATCCGGAACTCCCAACAAACTATGGAGCCATTTCATTAATGTCTATATTCTGGAAGATTATCGAAGATTGTGTTAACAGTCGACTTGTGCGATATCTTGAAAAAATTAAATTTCTTCACGACTGTCAGTACGGGTTTTGGAGGTTATTTACAAATAAAAGTTGATGAGGGTAAAATATGTTCGTTGGTTTCACTGGACCTACGAAAGGCGTTCGATAACGTCGACCATGGTATTTTGATAAGGAAGCTCTGTAACATTGGGATAAGAGGATTGGAGAATGACTGGTTTGTGAGTTATCTTAGCGGCAGAGAACAACTGACCAGTGTCAACAGAGCCCGTAGTTGCTACAAACGAATTGAATGCGGAGTTCCACAAGGCTCAATTCTGGCCCCAACTCTTTTTCCGATTTATATCAATGCTATTTCCTCTCAACCTCTTATTGGTGAAATTAAATTATATGCAGACGACACAACATTAGTATATGTCGGTGTAGATGTGGTTTCTATCAAAAGAAGCGTAACAGTGGATTTACAACTCATGCAAGGTTGGCTGAACTGTCACAAACTAACCCTCAATATGGACAAGTCGTCGTATATGTTCATATCCAAAATACCAATCAATGAAATCGGTACAATTCACTTAGGCAACAATCAGCTCTCATATGAAATGGGAAACAAATATGTTGGTCTTCACATTGATGAGGTCATCTCATGGAAAGATCACATTACATTCATCGAGAAGAAAATTTTCCCATTTATTAGCGATTTTGTACAAAATCGCTCGATTGATTCAGCTGAGAATCAGAAAGCAATTTACCTACTCACATATTTACAGTCACCTTCAATACTTAATCTCGGTTTGGGGAACAGCTCAGGAATCAATTATAAATCTTTTCTATTTTCTACTGCTCAGATATCCCACTGTCCAGTTAAACTCTCTTCGAGGGTACCTCTCAATGGGTAATATTTGAAGAGCACAAGCTTAAGAAGATGAGGGTCACAAAATGAAAATTTTGAGAAAAATCAATTATAAAATTCAAAACCTTGTCAATTTTTAATGGTTTGACTTGTTGACAGAAACTAAATTTCTAAAAACCAACTAATGTGTCTAGTTTTGGTGAACTATTTTTCTTGATAATATTTTTCTGGCATAAGCGTACAGAAAAATTCTAATAAGCACACAAAGTCAGGGATATAAAGATGAGGGTCCTCACAAAATGTTATCCTTTATTGAACATTCAAATTTAACTCTGTTAAAAGGTAAACTATCAAAATAAATTTGAGTTTCCACACTGCGAAAGCGCCGTAAGCTATGAATGTCTCGGTACTTCTTAGCATTAATTGGAATCCTTTCTTCATATTTGAGATTTGGAAGTTGAAACTGTCCAGAAGGCAGTTCTAGTGTTTTAAGTAATACACTGTATCCACGTTCTTTGATTGGTTTTTGGGAACTTTTTTTCTTTTTTTAATATTCTGTTTTGGTTTTTGTGGTGCCACTACAATACTTGACGTGAAGCCTCCATTGTAAGAGCCCCTGTGATCCATCATCCTGGGTTGTTCTTTTTTTATCAGTAATTCCCTGATTGGGCGATTCTCAAATGGACACTTTCGTATATAATAGTTTTTAAGATAGTGAGACCAACTTCGGAAAACCGTCTGGTCTTCACTGTTGATTACTTTAAAAGGGCTGGGTTTTACGCGGGCATTTCAAATGTGATCGTTCCAACTATAGGGTAGCTCGATCACAGCTTTGGTATTGATTAAGCCCATATTTTTATCACACTCCATATAGCTGTGGCCTCGAATTGGAAATCCCATTTTCACACATAGCAGTCGGCCTACCTTAAGGACAACATAATGAAGCATTCGGAACAATGTATAGTTTTTGTTCTGCCCACAACAGGAATCACAAAAAATCACAAGCTCTTGTACTTCAGGGTTCAATTCGTTACAGATGTAATGAAACAGAATAGAGGCCACTTCGTGATAACTGCCTCTTGTAATAGACATTATTGGTGCTGATATTCGGTAATAGCAAAATTTTTTGGTAGTCCATTGCGATGGCTTCAATATGATTGTGTACTTGAGCTTCGGCCTTCTTGAGATGAAGTTGGTTACGTATATTCAATGCAGCTAAATTTAAAGCTTCACAAATGCTGTCACTACGAGGGTAGCCAAAACCAATGTTGAATTTTTTTACAAAGATGCAACGATATGACTCATACGAAATAAATTTATCTGGATGCAATTCCTTGAACATCCGGAACATTTTCTTGACGTTCAATTCCTCTGGTAGGTGAGTTCTCCTAGACTCATGGGGGCTATAGTGCGACTGCCTCTCTTTAAATGATTGAATATGAGATTGGACCACATCAGTTGTATCTTGGGCTAGCTTCTTTGGCCGATTGGAGTGTAGACCCCGACCATCTTGTTCAACGTTTCCATCTTGAACAAGCTTTTGCTGAATGTTCTGCAAACGTTTTGCAGAAATTCCATGTAAAGATAGCATTGCCTTGTAGAAAATAGGAATTTCTTCGGTACCATTTTCCCGCATTACTCGAACCTTAAAAATAAATTAACTGTGATTAGAAACGGAAATAACAGATTAAAGTATTACCTACCTTATATTTATAGGAAAACGAATGATATTCTATATTGTCATCGTTAACTTGCCTTCTCCGATGTCTTTTTACTGGTTCGTATGTAATTAGACCTCCCAAATGCAAGCTCTGCTCATTGTGCGTTCTCAGTTCATTAAAGTGTCTAATAATCGCTGAACGGTCCTGAGCACCAATTACTTCGAAACACTTCAACCTTGAACAATGACAACTATTGTCTGTTTCATGGATTTGCAATCTTAGTTTTTTTTTACGCTTCACAGACACGTCCAAATTTTGGTCTCTTTTTGGAAACAGTAGTTGGCACATAATTCTCAGACATTTTTAAAAAAATGCTATGGAAAACACGTGTCGTAAACCAAATAACATAGGTACTTGACGTATTCTGAGACCTCAAGCCTACTACCTACTTGATAAACACTAGTCTAAGGTTACAAAAAGTAGGGGTAAAGTTGAAAATTTTGGACCCTCATCTGTCTTTCGTACATCAGCAGGAGCTTCATCCTTTTTGCCCTGTACGGCAAATATTAAAACGCGTTTTACTAGGTACTGTCATCTAGTAATGGCTCTTGGCTATGATTTGATGAATTTATCTCAAATATGGATATTTTGGACACTCATCCTTTTTAACCTGTACTCTTCATTTATAAATATAAAATTGCGTTATATATACAGTATATCAAGACTAACGAAAAACATTCCGTCACCCTCTTGACAGCTGTGTCTGACGTACATCAGCATGATACTAGACAAAAACATAATATTTATTTACCAGTGGTGTCTTCCAAATAAGGATTGAACCCCCTTTATCATGAAGGCTTGAAAGTGTATAATAACATCCCTATTACTATTAGGAATGCCCAAATGTCAGCATACCTGTTCAAACGCAAGCTGACACACTACCTATTATCACTTGATTGAAATGCATTTGTTTCGGAACACCAAGCTATCCAAAATTTTTTTGCTATTCATGCCCTCACACTCATATACAATTTCACTATTTATTCTCTTAAACTTTGATGTAATTCTCTATACTAATGATGTACTTATGTAATTGCCTTTACTTACAAATTTATTAATTACTACGCGCTTATAGTTCCCAGTAACTATAAACTTCTTGGAATTAATAAAGCATTGCAACTTTAAAAAAGATTAAAATTTCAATGCACGTTGCGTGTTTGTAACTTCAATCAGGGGCGTACGACAGATGGGTACCCGTAATCGCACCTCCCCCAACTGCCACGCCACTGGAAAAATATCGATTTTGTCTCTTTTCTATTCCCAATATTTTCTATACAACAATAGTTAATGGGTCTTGTTATTGAAAATGTTAACGGTTTTCAAGACTCATTGGTAAATATTTAATTAGAAGTATAGATATGTCGTTCGAAAATGTCGATGAAAAAACCACGCTGTCGTATCGCATGGTATAAAAATCCTTTGTTGCAATTTTTTCAACATTTCCACGTCGAGGAGACAGTACTATACTATTTACATCGGGTAGAGTACATTTCAACGCTGACTGCGGACACCTACTCTAACAGGGACTACCTGAACGTTGCGTTGCCAGCAGTGTTACATTGTACCACATGTGGTACATTCTAGGCGTTGAAAGTACAGTATTACTACATCATCGAAAATGGTCGAAAAGTGGTACAATTGTATAATTTTAAAGTCATTATATTCAAGTCTATGTCAATTGATTGAGTAATTTCAACATTTGATTAAAATAGGTTTGTTCAGTTGTGCCTGTAAAGCTGCTCTAGAGTCCCTGTATGTAATTTGACATATGATCGTAAATTAGAGTCGGGACACTCTTTGACAGGACGTCGAAAAAACGCTTTTTAGGTTAAATCTCAAAAATTACGGCAAAACCAAATATTTTTTAAATGGCGAATTTTATCAGTCAAACAAGAAGATATATCTATATCGTTGATGTGATAACGGTCAAACGATAGTATTAACAGTTGGAAATATATTTACTTCTCTGTCAACAGTGGCGTTTCGTAAACAGGGTAAAAAAAATCTTATTCATCAAACCACGCAAGGAGAATATCTGCACAGTGGGACTTTTCAACAAAGCCATGAGATTTGAAGAGTTCGACTATAGGTGATTTTGATCGTAAAACATTACAACCAAGAATATTTCCATTTTTCACTTCCAAACTAGTAATGATAGGCATATTTCAACGACCGATGATCATATCATTTATTATTTATCCGACCCCACGGTTTTGGGAAGACATCATTTGTAAATGGATGTATTGCTGGCAACCTTATATTAGCCATGTTCATTTTCATATTCGCAATAGTCGTTATTTTTTCATCACGCAGAATTTTATCGAGAGCTTTTGTGGAATACAAATAAGGCCTGCATTTTGTCTGGTTGGCCATATCAAACTGCCGACCATCATCACTATGTAAAAACAAATCGAATTTATTTGAAATTTTCTTTAACACGTTGCATGCTGATAACGCCTAGGCGCGCTATGGTGTTGTTTTAGCAGGGTGCTGATGACGCTGATGTGCGTTCTTTTTAAACATTTCAAAGCTGCAAAATATATTCACCAAGGCATGCGCGCAACTCCTAACTGGAGAATAATATAAGTGTAACATTCAACTTGTGGGTACCTATCAAGCCGTTTTTTGTTGTCAAACTCTTGATCGGTTTTATATCAGATTAAAAATAGACTCGAACTGTTCACGTCGGAAACGAGCAAAAATTAGTACAAGAACACTCAACGAATCCGATCAGATTTTTCTCCATCAGATGAAGAAACAGGTATGTTTGTTATCCACGCACCACAAACATAAAGTATTTTATAAATTCAATAGATATTAGACCTATAATTTCAATTCACCTGACAAATTCGCGCTTTTGATGTTATATTCCACGCGGGTTTCTTAAGCGCCGTCTTCCATGTTTGTAATAGAGCTGGATGGATCCCCAGAAAAATAATATAAATCAATGGAATTGCATTTACAATTCTGTATCGAACACATTACGGTATAATAATAATAATAATATATATTGCAAGAAAAAGGATACACTGTTAAGTAGATAAAAATATATCAATACCATAATCTGCAATACAGAATAACACCATTTAGGCTCTCTTAGAGCCTGTCTATGGCAGAAACTTCGACTACAAAAATAGCTTTGATTAAGTATATATGTAAAGAAAAGTAAATTAAGAGTAAAATTTTAGCTTAATTCAAAATATATAACATAGATAGAATATAAAGTAGGAATAAAACTTAAAACTTAGGTAGCTAGATTATGACTCAGACTAGTTGAAGGTATCAGAAATTTCTAGCATTTTGTTAAACATTAGATAGGATCGATTATGTTGTGGAAAAATAATCGGTCATGTTGAGCAATCCATATCTTGATTTTTTTTTTAAATAAGTGTTTAGCGGATACTGATTTTATATCTTCGGGGACATGATTGAATATCTTTGGTGCCAGGTAAGTGAACGTCCGATAGACTTTTTCACTCTAGGTAGTATTAGTCGTGCTACACTGCTTGATCTTGTCTGATGTACGTTTTCTATTTTTTTCAAATATTTTTTTTTTTTTGGAATGTGAATATTAACATTATTTTGACATAAAGTTGTCTGATATCAAATATATTCGTCTCTTTGAACAATGTATTGGAGGGATAGCGGGTCGGCCTGAAATACATAATTTTGAGTATTCTTTTTTGAATCACTTCCAGTGGTTTCAGAATGGTTTTTCTTGCTCACCCCCATCCAATTATACCATAACTGATTAATAGATCTACAAGTGCATAGTAAATTGTCTTCAGATTTTCTGGGGGTAATATTTGACGACATTGATAAAATTTATAAATTATTAATCTTATTTTATTTTTTGTTTTTCTATGTGGAAATCCCATTTCAAAAATGAATCCAAATGAATTCCAAGATAATTTGTATTCATGGACAATTGAACGTTTTGGTTTTCTATCTGAATGTTTTTATAGGTTGATAAATAATTTTCATACGATGTGAATGGCATTATTTTAGTTTTGTTCACGTTGACTGTCAGTAAATTACAGTTAAACCATTTTATGATATTTTTCAGGTCATTTTCAGCCATTTCTCTCACAACATTCCATGAATCTCCAATGTATAAAATGACAGTATCATCAGCAAAGGAAATTATTGTTCCAGGAGATTTTCTAGTAAGTAATTTGTTCAGGAAGATTATGAAAAGAATGGGACCCAAAACTGTCCCCTGTGGGACTCCACATAGTACATCTTCTTCAGTGTTGCATTCAATTTAACTCGTAGTTTTCTTCCCTCAAGAAAGTTCCTGAAGAGATCTAACACCACTCCGCGCACGCCCAGGTGTTCGAGTCTAACCAGCATAAGCTCATGACTTACAGTGTCAAAGGCTTTCGCCAGATCGACGAAAACACCAAGGCAGGCGAGTTCACTATCTACGGCATTATAGATTTGTGATGTTAAATGTGCTATCGCATCTTGAGTACTCATGTTCTCCCTGAATCCATACTGTCTGTCAGAAATAATGTTATGCTTTTTCAGATAAACCATTAGGCGGCTTTTGACAAGTTTTTCAAACAATTTCGGAAAGGCAGATGTTGAAGATATGGGTCTATAATTAGACATACTTGTTTTATCGCCACTTTTATATATAGGTATTATATGTGCCTCCTTGAAATGCTTGGGTACTATGCCTTGTTGCATGCACATATTAAATATATAACACAGGGGTCCTGCGATGTAATTGGATGAGAGTTTGATCGTCTCGTTTATAATGCCGTCCGGGCCTGACTTATTACTTTTTAAGGATAATATCATGTCTTTCACTTCATTAATAGTTGTTACACACATTACGGTATGAATATATTATTTATTTCATTTCGGAAGCTTCACTTGCCAACCTTGACAAATATTCGATTTTGAAAGATACCATCACAGTTACTCGGGTTACGTGTACTTCAAATCATATTTTTACATATTCCCTCCCTGACGATCCGCCCTTGTGCTCATTTAGCATCACAAGGTAGACATAACCTAAAACGCGTTTTTTCGACGTCCTGTCAAAGAGTGTCCCGACGCTAATATACGATCAAATGTTAAATTGCATACAGGGACTCTAAGCTGCTCTAAGCAACTATTTTACATCTTTTTATACCTCTAACTCTTGTAATTTTCATTTGTCTTTCTCTTCAGATAATAGCTGCCAAGCAGATCAGAATTACTGACACATATCAAGAACAATATTAAGAAAATATAGTTTGGAATTTGGAAATAAAAAACTCCATTTTAGATACGTAATGAATGTTATGAAACTATGAGGATTTGGAGCTTGTCAGAGTAAATGTTTTATTTAGTTTTATTGGCCGGTGATGCGCAATGCAAATGCGCTCAAGCCTCACTGTAAATCAAGTTCTATGTTCATGTTCTGTGAAATTTGAAAACATTAGTTGGTGTACATGTGCAGATTCACAAAGTACAATGTGGACAATGCGGTATATTTTGTTCTCTTATTGGTACATTCGTTAAAATCTTCCTGGCAACACTGCCTGAACGATCTTAGATAGTTCGTGTAAGGCATGACATGTTGGAAGGCCTCGTCTTCCCTAGCTCGCAAGTCTTTCGAAAACTTCTAAGGGTTGCTCGTTGGAGCCAGCAGATTGACAGAAAGAACTTTGAACAAATTTGGACAAAATATTTTACAGAAATATTCCTGTAATATTTGGAATGCATTTCGCTGTTGTACTACATTGTTGCTCATTTATATTTATCAAAAAATAGAAAGCTTCTTTCGAGAGTAGTACTAAATTATTTACAATAAGGAAATAACCAATAAACAACATCAATATTTCGATACATGGGGAAAAAATATAAGATGAATTGTTATTCCTGGGTTATTTTTCAATATTTTTATGGACCTTCCTAAAATTCAACGAGTAAATTGACTGCACACATAAATCATTCAAAATTTCACAAAAATAGCCCGATTTTCCCGATCAACTTTGTTTGAAGGTGGTTGACAATTTTGATTATTGTGCGAAAATATGAATATGATATTCATGAAATCTGTTGTTGAATTATCTGCGGCTGAAAGACAAACTTTAGTCACTATTTTCCATCGTTCAAGATAATCTCTTGGGATGTATTCATGATGAAAAGTGGAACATTCTCCAAGATAATTGAAAAATATTGATTTTTTTGTAATATCTAACAGAAAACAACAACTTCCCCGGCTAAAGCTTCGCTGGATATTGAACTACATCTGATAGATATTGTGAAAATACTCTAACTGAAAACAAAAAAATCTGAATGTGAAAATTCGCATTTTCATTCAGATAGTTGCGTTTTTTTTATTATCTCTAGATTCCTTTGAATATTCATTAAATAAATTAGATAGGAAGAATGTTATTAATAGTAGATTATACCACGAGTCAATAATGATAGCTATTATTCTCGAGGAATTTCCGAGAGAATAATAGCCATTATTGCGAGTAGTATACTCTACTTTATTTACGACAAATTTATTTATTTTAGATTTTTAATGAACAACTTTATTTGTCAATAACATTTAAATTAGTGATAGTACAATTAATAAACTGAATTGGTAGTGAATTATGATTAACTTTGGAAGAGTTTTCAACACGAATATTTGGAATTTCGGTTGCTGTAAAAGAAGAAGTTTTTTCATTACTATTTATCTGTTTGGCAATAATATCTGCTGTAGTTGTTTTGTTTCTCATAGATTGATCAATGTATCCTTCAGCTACTTGGGTAGATTTCCAGCCCCCATGACGCTTCAATCCAGTTATATCGCCTCCTCCATCAATGTACAGAGTGGCAGATGATCTGCGATAACAATGGCCTGTATAACTTTGAGGATTTGGCAAGTTTAAATATTTGGCAATTTGTCTACCAATGTCTCAAATTTGTTTTTTCCTATACGTTGTATTGTACATTTCGATTTTCGATAATTTAGAAAGAATGAATTGGTTTCTACATGTGACGGACGGAGATCGATGTACTTCTTTACAATATTGTAAAACGTACTGTTTATGGTGAATTTTCGTACAATTTTAGTTTTAGTCTTGGGTATTGTTATCAATAACTCTGTTTGGAAATCCTTCACGTCTTCTATCTTCATTTCATACAGCTCGTTTGAGCGGCATTTTTCTCTAAAAAAAAGTTCATAATGCATTGTCACCGGAATTATACAACCTGCCAAATTTCAAAGTAAGTAGTGAAGTAGGTCAAAATTCAGTTGCAAGATTTGCCCATACATACATACATACTAACAGGGCAAGTTAAATAAAAGCTTGTGATATAGTTATGTAACACTAATAACAGGTTTCTATGATGTCCCTCACATGGGTTTGTCGGCAATTTATTTCTATTTTCAACTACATAGGTAGTTTTGACCTGAAATTTTGAAATTTATAATATAAATATACAATAATAAATAATTTCATTCCATCTAGACAAAAGAAATGTCAGCCTCAGCTGTCATCGCAGTGACAAGATGTGAATTAGAGTGTCAAAATGATTGATTGTTAGGTTTCAATGAAGGGAAAAAAAGGTAATTCTTGACGAAAAAAACAAAGGTCTTCAAATTGTACTTGACAACAACCTAACATTGAGACACGATTCAATATTTTTACTACTTTTCACTCACGCTCGCCTTCGGCATGCGCTCGGAACATTCCTCTCCAATTTTTGTTCAAACCTTGTTACAAAATATACTATTCTCCACAACCTTTACATAATTTGTCATATGATTACATAATGGTAACATTTACGCTCTTAATATTGAACAAATATTGTACATCACTTGATGTGCATTTTGAGTTTATTTCATTCAATCACTTGTATATGAATAATATTCTGACAATGAAAAAGGAAACATTCTCCATGAAAATTGAAAAATGAAAAATGTGATTTATTTGTAATATCTAACAGAAAACAACTACTTCCCCGGCACAAGCCACGCTGGACATTGAACTACATCTGAGAGATATTGTGAAAATACTCTAACATTGTTGGAGCAATAATTACATTAGCCTTTACTGGCGTCATAGTGACAAGATGTGAAATGAAATGTGAACATAATTTTTCGTTGGCTTTCCATTTCATTATATGTACAATTTGTGGTTGTGGAGAAAGCACAGTCGTTATGGTCGTGGTTCCTCGCACTCGCATCGAAATTTTTTATTCTAACCTTGTTACAGAATGAACTGTACCGTTGTTTGGTAATACAGAAGATAGTTAGGCAGTCACTGTAGAAAGAGTGTTTGATGCAATCGCGCGTGACATCTAGCTTCTTTTAATAGAACCTTCCATAAATTGCATAATTTATGGTACTGTACTAGTACGCCACCTGGATGGAATGTGAAACTTATAAGGAATTTCTGGAATTTCTTCTCGTTTTCGTTAACCATCTCATAATTCAATAATTTGTGGAACTTTGGACGATTTTCTCGTACAGGGTTGGACTTATGTATTTGGAACAAAATGTACTTTAAAGTTATAGTAATTTATTGCAAGAAAGTTGTACTGGTGACCGAATGTTGATAACTAATAAAGACAATAGAATGTTGTGTCAAGTTTTACGAACTTTTTTTGGTAAACATTTGTGTTACTGGAAATCCGTTTGAAAAAATGAACATCGCGATTTTGTGCCATTAGGCAATTCTTGTTTTGCGAAAACGGTCTGTTTGCCAAGTCATTTCGGATTACTGGAAATCTGATATAGAGATGAATCAAAGTGGACATAATTCTATTCAATATGGCGGTTCTTGCTGTGACATTGGGGCGGACTGGGCCCATAACCTATTAGTCGATGTAGGTGACTTTGCGGAAATGCCTATTTCCAAGTTAGGAGAGCGTTATAAAAGTTTTGATTGAAGTATATTAATATAACTCTTCAACCAATTCTAAAAGCGTTTACAATTTTTGTTTTGCGGAAATGCTCTGTTGCCAAGTTGGTCACTTCCGATTACTAGATATCAGATATAAAGATGGATCGAAGTGGACATCAGGCGGTTCTTGCTATGACATTTTGACTTTGAAGAAATGCGATGTTGCCAAGTTATATAGGGGAGCAGAAAACCATTAGGAAGAGCTTTATAAAAATTTTGATTGGAGAATATATTAATATATATCTTTAGCCAATTCTGACGGTATCTACAATTTTTGTTTTGCGGAAGTGCGTTGTTGCCAGTTGGTCACTTTGGATTACTCAATATATGTAATGAAAATGAATCTAAGGGTGCAATATCCTTTTCAATCAAGTGATTTTAATTATGAAATTTTGACTTCGTGGAAATGCGCTGTTGCCAAGTTACGGGAGCGAAGAATCATTAAGATGAGCTTCATCACAATTTCGAAAATTCCTAATCTCCGACCACGAAAACCCCCACATACCAATTTAGAATCAAACTGGACCATAATCACAAAACTCGCCCGCCGTCTTGGAGCCGCCATATTTAATTTATGAATTTTGACAACAAGTTCATAATCACCGACCCCGAATATCCCCACATAGCAATTTTGAATAGAATCCGACCATAATCACAACTCGACCATCATATTAAATGTTTGAATTTTGACAAAGAATTCATAATCTCCGACCCCGAAAACCGTCACATACCAATTCAGAATCGAATTGGACCATAATCACAAAACTCATCCGCCATCTTGGAGCCGCCATAGCTACCTCATGATTTTGACAGAAAATTCATAATCTCCGACCCCGAAAACCACCACATACCAATTTAGAATGGAATTGGACAATAATCACAAAACTCATCCGCCATCTTGGAGCCGCCATAGTTACCTCATGATTTTGACAGAAAATTCATAATCTCCGACCTCGAAAACCCTACATACCAATTTAAAATCGAATCGCTCCATAATCGCAAAACTAGTCCGCCATTATGGAGACGCAATTTTTTTTTCTCCATCAAAAATTTCTGTTTTATATTCCACCTATATTCTAAACCTCGACTAAATGTTTTATATACGAACACAAATTTCAAGATTTTCGTACATAAAGTCACAGATCATTGTAGTCGAGCATTTTATGAAATTTCGTACGAATAAAACATTCAAATTCGTATGCATGAAAATTAACTCTTCATTTTTAATTGGAAAATTATCACCTCTTCTAAGGAAACCAGACACTACATTCATGTTGCAAATGAATATTTACACCACCGCTCAAAGTAATTCCTACCATGCATAACTAAAACAAAATAATTATAACTCCTTGGTGTAATAATCGGGATCACAGCAATGGAAATGATAAAATATCCACATACGGTACTGAACTGCTTAATGAACAAAGCGCAGACAAAGCAAACGACTTATTTGCAGATTCCTTCAAACTCGCAACTCTCAAAACTGCCATCTATATAATATTGTTCGTACTAATATTGTCACGCCATGACTTGGGCACAATCGAGGTAGTGACATCTAGTGGTGATGCCCATTTGGATCAAACCATTTTGCCTATATCATTGACTAACTATCTTCTGTATTATCAAACAACGACTGTACTTATTGATTTCACTTTACATGCGAAATGATGACAGACGTTACATAAAAAATATACGTTGTCAGATAAAAAAAACATCACCTCAAAGAATTCTAGGTAAGTAGAATATTCTGTTGTTTTCTAGAAATGTCAGAAAATAATCACTGCAAAATATTCATCCAGTTTTACCAATATCAAACTTTCATGAGTGCTTTCAAGAAAACCGATCGATATGTAAAACTCCCAGAAGGTATACCATTTATAGGTGAAGCTGTATTAAACATTTATTTCTGAGAGATATTTCTCATTCCGCTAGCCATTTCGTTCATGGCTTGCAGGAAATCGATTTTCGTCCAACTGTGTACCCTACCGACTCATTTCATTATTCAAATTTTCATTAGCCTTTGTAGAAAAGTAGCACAACGAATAACAGGCTTCAAGTGAACTTACTCTCAAATTATCCTCGACAGCAACAAAAACAAAAAACAAACTACTACATTGCAAAACAAAATGACATCAGAGAAAATTCTCTGGGACAGTAAATAGTATTATTTCTAGGAAATCGAAAAGGGAATGAAAGAAATGTGTGTAATTTGGTCACTTAATTTTTCATCATATGTTTGAAACGGTTTTCACTCAATTTATTATGAATATATAGGAAATTATTTGAGGGAACGGATCCAAAGTATAAAATTATTTTCAATAGAATTAGGTCGAAAGTGTATAGAATTTTACGATGTCAATCATTTCGTAACATTACAGGTGGATAATGTTATCCAAAGACAACAGCCTAGTTACTTTGGCAATAAAGTTCAGCATTTTTTTTGTTTTTAAGACCCTAGTAGATCACAGAATTGGGCAAAATAAGTATTTTTTTTTTGGGATTCTAGCACTGGTAATAATTTTTTCACGTTTCGAGGACCGGTAATAAATCTAGCAACAAATCTTAACTTCCGTATTAGGAATTCTGCCAGTTTCATATTTCAGGATAACAATCAGGATCAGTTGAGAAAAGAATCCACATGTTCACAATAATTTTTCCGGGAGTTCAGGGCCGGCTTCACTCCAGCAATTCAATTCAATTAAATTAAATTCTTTATTGTCCTTTCGCTATTATACAATAGATAAGACGTGTCAGAAAAAGTACACACATACGAGTATAAAAACAGAAATACACAAAAGTGTATAGCATTTACAATTACATAGGTAACAACAGATGTTTTTCATACATAATGTCATATTTGCCCCGGCATCACAATTAAGAGAATAATAATTTGAAGGAATGTTATTATAAAATATGTGATATCTTTCAAATTCGTTAAGATTATAAAAACATTGATCTACGAGTATTGCTTTTAACCTTTTTTTGAACATATCACTAGATGTACTTTCCTTGAGAAAGTTAAAAAAACGAATGCCAGCCCTAACTGGAGACTTTTGACAAAAGGTGTGATTTACTTTATTTAGTAAAAAATCATTTTTATGCCTAGTGTCATGGGCGTGTATATCTCTATTCCTTACAATACACTTTTGGTTAGAATAAATGTAGGTTAATAATTTTAACAGGTAGATGGATGTGACAGTGAGTATTTTCTTTCCTTTAAATATGTCTCGACACGAAAATTCAACAAAAATTCTTTCTATGTCTCGCCCTTGTCCTCATACGATTATGTTATAAGCAATAGCAGCATAAGCATAAGAATAGTAAACATTTATGAGAGTTTCGGTGTCAAGCATTGATTTTAAAGCAGTTAATAAATAGTAACATTGATTGAGTTTTTTACAAATAATGTCAGTCTGATCAGTCCAAAACAGGTTACAATCGAAAAGGGTTCCTAAAAATTTAACACGATTTGAAGATTCTATCACCGAGTTATCAATAGAAAAATAGTCGAAAGATCGTGGTTTATAAATAGTTTGATATTCAATACATAGCGTTTTTTTAAGATTTATTATTACTCTGTTCATAGAACACCAATTATTGAATTCCATGAATGTGGTATGTATTTTTTGTGACAGAGTACTTTTCGAATGATCAGCGATAAGCATACAGGTGTCATCAGCATACATTAGCACTTTTGCCTGAGTAATGTAGTTGGGGAGATCATTTATAAATATCAAAAAAATTAATGGACCAAGGACACTTCCTTGGGGTGTTCCCAAATCAACATCGAACTCACTTGACATGACATCTTCAATTTTAACAAAAATTTTTCTGTTATCCAGAAAAGAAGTAAACCACTTATTAAGGCAGCCACGTATACTTAAGTTGTCCAATTTTAAAGATACAAAAGCTTTCTCGACAGTGTCGAAAGCCCTAGTTAAATCGAATAGTATAGACACAACACAGCTTCCAACATCCAATGTGTCATGAATATATTGTGTATAGTCAACAATACTGGTTTCTGTTGAGTACCCGCTACGAAAGACATGTTGGCAACTTGTAATTTTCGAAAAGGTGTTTAAAAAAAGCAAAACCCTATTCGAAACCACTTTTTCAATAATCTTTTAGAAAACTCTTAATAAAGATATAGGTCGGTAATTTTCGATGTTCGTTGGATCATCTTTCTTGTGCAATAATATGACTGTACTTATCTTAAGGCTAGTTGGAAATATACCTTGTGCAATAGAAATATTTAGTATATGTGCCAAACTAGGAGCAATTATTTCTTTACATTCTTTTATTACAGTAATGGGGATTTCATCCATACCGGTAGATTTTTTATTAGGTAATTTGTTGATTACTTCTATAACTTCAGATTTAGTGACAGGTGTAAAAAACATTATAATTTGTTTATTGACTTCCTTTTTCAATCTTCTGTATTTCTCATTTATATTATTTATCCGATATTCTTTTTCGTAACCAGTCTAAATCGCGCAATTGCATACGTTGACACCTTAACTCAGCAGAGAAATTAATTTTATGTGGTTTAAATCTTAACTTCCTTATTAGGAATTTTGCCAGTTTCATATTTCAGGGTAACAATCAGGATCGGTTGAGAAAAAAATCCACATGTTCAGAATGATTTTTCCGGGCGTCCAAGGTCGGCTTCACTCCAGCAATAAATCTTAACTTCCTTATTAGGAACTCTGCCAGTTTCATGTTTCAGGGTAGGAATCAGAATCGGTTGAGAAAAGAATCCACATGTTCAGAGTAATTCAGAATCCACATAATCCTGGACATGGCCCTGGACGCCCTGAAAAATTATTCTGAACATGTGGATTCTTTTCTCAACTGATCCTGATTGTTATCCTGAAATATGAAACTGGCAGAGTTCCTAATAAGGAAGTTAAGATTTATTGCGATTTATTACCGGTCCTGGAAACGTCAAAAAATTATTACCAGTGCTAGAATACCAAAAAAAATACTTTTTTTGCCCAATTCTGTGATCTACTAGGGTCTTGAAAAAAAAAATATATTGAACTTTATTGCCAAAGTAACTAGGCTAAACGTTTTTGTATTGAAAATATACAGGATAATTCTAATTCGGGTATTTTCATGATGATCTCTAAATTGGTACCACTGAGGAAGTGCAGTGAAAACTTATCAAAAAAAAACACTTTGCAATCCAAGCCTACGACCACTTCACGTACGAGATCTTCCTAAACGTGTTCTGTATGATTTTCAGTTTTTGATGTGATCATCATCTTTGGTTCATATATCCAAACGTTCCGACTGAAACTACAGCAGCTGTCTTCAGTAACATGAACGAAGTACTCTTCGCGACTTATCAACTGAAACTGAATGCCTTGTTCTTGGCACGCCATTTATCAAGCTGTTTTATGATGGTTGGATTTATTATGGAGATATCGGTACACCTTAAGTTATAGTTGATTATCCTCCTTGGTAACTAATACATCTAGGAATGGTAGTTTTTTTCATTATGAACTTGACTTCTGGGTGGAAACTATTCAGAAGAGATTAGATTAGCAAAGAAGAGGACATGAAAAATTATTTGCCCTCATTGAATTTTCCAGGTTTCTACATTCGTTGTGGTCTTTTAAGACAAATTACGATGTTCTGAAGGTCTTCTTCCGTGGCTCCAAACAACGAACGTGTTATCTACATCCCCGCCAAAAATGTCACATGAAATCTCATGAAAAAATATAAACTGATTTTGAGAATTTATAAGGATCTTCGTGGAAAGTCTGTAACCTACAAGTACGTAACCCTGACACAAACTTTTTGGAAGGTTCTATGAGGATTTATAAGTATATGTAATTTATAAGAGTTTGTATCAAGGAGTCGTTGTTATAAAATGAGGTATTCCACTTTCGATCACAGCGATACTATATGCCCATTCACAAGCTTGTCAACGTATGGGAAATGTGTGGAAATTCACAATTTGTAATCTTATTGGGTATCGTATAAAGAAAGTTGATTCAGGATTCGATGGTCTGTATCAGGAATTCCTTGTTTAATTTTATTGGGTATCTGTGGAAACACTGGGATCAGGATGTGGTGGTTTGGATCATGAATTCCTCATCTAAATGTAAACGATTCCTACAAGTTTTCATACAATTCAAAATTACTGAGAATTCACAAGTGTCAATAAGGAAAGAGGGATACAAAGTACAAGAGTTTGTTTCAGACAGTGGTGGTGCAAAGAGACTATACACGATTCGATGAGGTATTCCAATTTCAATCACAATAATGTTTTGAATGAGGACAAAACACATAATTTATAATCTTATTCGGGTTCAGGATTTGATGATCCAATCTGTATTTGGAATTCCGTATGCGAATCCTAAGAGATTTCATGAGATCCAACAGCAAGAACATTAAACAACAAATGTCATTTCTTTCTAACTTTGGTATTGATTGATGAATTTCAACGTTATTCACACATACACTATCAGAAAGTCATCTGGTGGTTTTATGAGAGCGTGAAGAATGTCTGGCTATAATGTTGAGAGAGCATTACAATTTCTCCTCTACTCGCTCGAGGAAGGGATATCAACTAAGCTGTTAATTCGTCGGGCGAGGTAACAAGAGAGGCGCAGTAATGCGTCTCTCTTATTTATGAGGTATTATCATACCATTGCGTTCCTTGTTGCTCGCGTGGATTTCTGTCTATACCCCAGATGAAAAGTTTCCGATACTGTATAAACCATTTGAAAACGTCGCCAATCCAGTGGTGTAATTAAAATTTTTCTAAGAAAATCGCTAGTTATTTTTTAGACTTTTTACCTTGAAAAATCAGATTAGTTGGCCCCGGAGATTAATGGAGATTAATTCATAAAATTTGGTGTCCTATAGTAGACTTTTAGAATGTCTTCTCGATGAAAAAAAAATCATTAAAATCGGTTGGAAAATGTTGATTCCATAAGAGCGCTCCGATCTTAAGTGGGTCACACTGTATGTGTGCAATTATTCATCTGTGCATGAATATATATATATATATATATATGTATATACAGTGACCGCCAAAAAGTATGTACATATGGGAAAAAACTTTATTATTAGAGTATCGGAAAAAATATTCTTGGGAAAAGTTTGTGCATGTCCGATAACCTAAAAATCAATTTTGACACATGTCACGTGATCGCTGGTATAGCGGCAAATCGAAAAAAATTACTATGAATCACTATGAAAAGTGGGGTGAAATGGCAAGATATCAAAAAAAGTTATTTCAAAAAGTTGCTTAGAATTGAATTTTATACACATATACAAAGTTTGAAAAAATAATGAGAGAAAATTGAAAATAGCTATTTTTTTTTAAATATTTTCCTAACTGTATGAAAATATCAAATTATTATCTTATGAATAGCTTGACCATACTGAAACATTTTTGTTTCAATGAGAATGACAAATTTTTCTTATTTTCTCCATATCAGTAAGCATTAAATTAAAAAAATTGGATTTTGTCAAAACCTTGGCTGTTACATTGGTTCATATATAATATGACATGACACTCCAGAAACATGATGTTTTGCAGATTATAATCAAGTTTCGATGATAATCGTGCTAGAGCATTTCACTTCGCTTGCAATGTTGAAAGCTCTAGCCTCTTTAATTTGACGCACTATTTTTAAGATTATGTGCGAAGTGAAACGTTCGTGTACGATTATTATCAAAAATTGATCATAATCGGAAAAACACGATATTTTTGGATTTCTCCATCATCGCAATAATCGTGGAATTCTGATATAACTGTTAGATACGAACCAATGTAACATCAAGAGTTCTGACAAAATTAATTTTTTTCAATTTAGTGGTCTCTGGTGTGGAGAAAATGAGAAAGTTTTGTTATTATCATTGAAATACAAATATTTCAGTATGGTCAAGCTATTCATAAGAAAATAATTTGATATTTTTATAAACCTAGGAAAATATTTTTAAAAAATTGCTATTTTCAATTTTTCCATATTGTTTTGTCAAACTTTGTTTATGTGTATAAAATTGAATTCTGAGTAACTTTTTCAAATTACTTTTTTCGATAACTTGCCATTTTACTCGACCTTTTGCCTCTTCATAGTAACTTTTTTCAATTTGACGCCATACCAGCGATCACGTGACATATGTCAAAATCGATTTTTAGGTTATCGGACATGTCACTGTATATAATAGTATAATAATAATAATAATACTCCCTCATAAACACTCGTAGAGTGTACCCAAAGGCATAGCCTGTGCGGGTAGAGAACAGATATTATTATTATTTGCCGTGGCGCTCCGGGGTGACTTACTGATTTTTGGTGGCGTATTCAATTTTCAGCTGCAGAAAAACCCGAAAAACCTACAGCATGCACCACCTCGGGTGGCCGGCGTACACTCCAAGCTAGCCCTAGACGAGATTGGCATCTAGACAACACACAATACACTTGCTTTTAACAAGGACTGTGGTCGTCTATCGATTCCGATATTGAGTACTTGAGAAAAAAATCCCTCGTACATACATCGGGCTCGAACTGACTACCGTTATACTGAAGTTTCGAACGGCCTGCGCCTTAGACCGCCAAGCTATACTTATACATAAGTATAGTCATTCTGTACTTCACCATTGTTTCTGAATTATATTGAAACTTTTTTCCCGATGATTTCTGAAATAAATGAATACTAATTATTATGGTGGTCTTTTCATCTCTTGAAATGTTGCTTTTGAATGTTTGGTTTTTCTCAAAATTATTGTAGATTTACCTCGTATCACTTCTTTGACATCCCTTCCATTGGAGATTTTTTTTTGGTATTTGTCTTTTAGTCGTCGAAGAAAATGGCTGGTTATTGGCATCGGTATGATATGATGAGTCAGGAGTCCACGCCTGACCCATCCCATGAGTCCGTTTTACTCTCGTTAGCCATCAAGACAGGTTATGCCGGTTTCCAAGATACTCATTCCTTTATTTACACAACTGAAAGACCAAAATTTGTAAAAGTCAACTTTGAAGTTATACAGTGCGGCTTTTGATAGTCCCCCCGCCCCTGTTAACTTTTGAACGGTTCGACGAAGAAACATGAAAAAAAACTGATTCGAGGGTTTCATCAATACCACTTTTTTAAATAAAAAAAGGTCATTGCACAACAGGGGGGGGACACATCAACTCAAAAGTTTTAAATGACATGAGGGGTCAAGTGGCACATTGTCGAAAAGGAAATTTCATTCTCTTTACCACCATTTAAATTCATTTGAATTTCGTTAATATTTTTTTTTCAATTCAAATTCGAAATATCAAATATAAATGCGGATCTGAATACTACTCATACTTCCATAAATTTGAACGGTTTGATGTGGAACAATGAAACCAAAAATTGTTTGAAGGGTATTACCGATACTACTTTTTGAGAGAAGAAACACTGCAATTACTCAACAGATGGCGTTGGGCACATTAACTTAAAAATTTCGAAAGGCATAAAAATCAAAATTGAGAAAAATTCAAAAATATTTAGATGATTGTAAAGAGAATTGAATTCTCTTTTCAACTATGTGCCATATGACCCCTCATGCCATTTAAAAAAATTGAGTCGATGGGCCCCCCGCGCCCCCTACTGAGCAATCACCATATTTTTTATATCAAAAAGTTTTATTGGTAAAACCTTCGAAATGTTTTTATTCATATTTCGACGTCAAACCGTTCAAAAGTTCACAGGGGGGGGGGGCTATTAAAAGCCGCACTGTATGTGTGTCAGCGGTTAGTTGGGATTGGGATCAGTAAAAGTTTTAAAAAAAACTATTGTTTTCTTGCCGACGTATCAAGTTTAATTTCCCTAAACTTTTACTGATCCCAATCCCAACTAACCACCGACACAAATATTTATCGGATCACCAACTTATCAGATATTAAAGTTTTATCATAAATGAACTGAAAAGGAACCTAATTTCAAACTCATACTGATAGCTATCCTCAATATTTCCATTAATATATGAATTTGGTTTTGAAAAGGTGCAACGTGAAAGTGAAAACACGATGTACAGAGCTATAGAGTTGCCTATCTGATTTTAGCACCCGTTGACTTCCATATTTTTTGTGGACTCGAACCAGATTATCTACCTGTGTAGAAACAGCGTGAGCTCGAAAGCCTGAAGCTGCTGTTGACGGAATTAGTTCATCCATGAACGGATTATTTCTTTTTAATCCGTTACGTATATAAAAATCTACCAACATTCAGTAATCCGTAAGGACTGAACTTAACCGATCTAACTGGAAATTTAATCATTCGAGAGGATTACTCACATTTCACGCTACATGTAACTTCTAGAAGAGTTTGCCATGGACTGACACCTTTCCAGAATTAGTTCTCAACGAATATAAACTTCGCCTTTTTGATGAAATCGACCGGTATAGGTTGCACAAGTTAAATTGATCTCTTGCCAATGCAGAGACGGAATCAGAATATTTGACGCAATCAGAGGTGGGATTCTGTGAGCTATAGAATTCTATTGCCGATAGAAAAAGTGAGTTGACATTTTGGTTGAATTCATGGGAGAAAGAGACAAAACTGTCGACAATAGAATTCTATGGTACACAGAGTCACACCCCAGAATATTTGACGCCCGTGACAAGTGTTTATTCCACATACCCTCCCAAACCAACGTTTCTGTTAATAGGCCAGAAAAATTTCATGAAAACTTCGAATGAATCAGCTCCTGAACATCGGAGGTATCCATAGAGAAAACTACCATTGAAATGTTCACTCATCGATTTCAGTAATATCTGTATGTATACAGTGTCCGGTATAAAGTTCGCAGCATATGGAAAACTTTTTTATTGTTGATTTCTCAAAAAAAATCATTTTTGATAAAAAGCTCTGCTTCATCCCAAACCTGAATTGCATACACCAGAATTGAATTTTTCACGACACTATACGAGGGAGATGAAAAAACATGCTTTAATTTCAAGACAATATGATCCCATCACTTTATTTTTCACGGTAGAATCAAAAGTCAAGGGGAAATATTGTTCAGAATCGAATGTTGATCCAGAAATTCAAATCATAGCCACCTATGACCATTTTAATTTTTCATCTTTTTTCCCCATTTTCTCCTCATCGCCCTGTACGATACGAGGAATACTGTGCTAGATGAATGGAATATTGTTAGATATGATGATATCACTCCATGGATGTTTTCTCCTTTCTCCCTTCCATCGGAAAATCACATTAATTGAAATATGTGACGGAATTTCACAAAATCTTGCTGCAAATAGTAATTAAAACTGAATTGTCTCCAAGGTATGATACCAGAATGAAAATTAATTTATTTTCACACTACGAATAACGAATTATTTTATACAAATATGGCCCATTATTCTATGTGGAGGCCTACATTTTCGATACACTACATTGAACGGCGTGCATTGTGGACATCTTTTAGTATCTGGTAGTTATTCTTCGAATAAAGTCAGGAATTGTAAAA
Organism: Chrysolina haemoptera; assembly: GCA_958298965.1. Taxonomy (NCBI): domain Eukaryota; kingdom Metazoa; phylum Arthropoda; class Insecta; order Coleoptera; family Chrysomelidae; genus Chrysolina; species Chrysolina haemoptera. Next base: position 14,202,226 of record OY282594.1, read on the forward strand.
TATGATAATTTTTCTATAGTTTCTCATCAGAAAGCATCTACAAAATTTCATTGAATTATTCATCTTGAAAAATTTAGATTTTAATCCATTCGAAAAATGTATTCACATATTATGCACTTCAAAATATCTGAAAAGAAAATTTTAGCGCACCGGCTGGGAATCAATCCTGGGACCTTTCGGTCACCAGGAGAGCGTTCAACCACTGCGGTAATCATCGCTTTTTACTGCAAACGATTGAGATAGAGAACATTTTCCGATCACAGTTGGCTTTGAAAACAAATTCTAATTGTAAACAAACCATTTTTGTCGTATCAAGAATAGTAGCTTTCATAAAAAATCTGTCTAGTAATTTCAGTAGTTTTTCAATTCAATCATGGCTGGTCGACTAAGTATACAGGAAAGAGTGGAGATCGTGATGATACATGGTGACAATTATCATACTTGTAGAGAGACTGCCGATATTTTTAATGAAAGACATCCAGGTAAAACGTCCATAATTCGACAATTACAAGAATTTTAAAAACATTCAGGGAATCTGGATCGGTTTCGAAAAAATACAAAGTAACGCATAGACGAGCGGTAACTGAAAATGAGGAAACTGTTATGAATATTATGCTATCTACGGTTGAAAATCCAAGAATGTCATTGTCGCAACGAAGAGAAAATTTTGGTATATCCGATCGACCAATGAGAAGAGTTTTAGCTAATAATAAATTCAAGCCGTATAAACCGGAATTCATACACACTTTGAAACCGGATAATTGCTTGGATTTCTGTTTCTGGTTTCAGTCTATGATAGAAGATAACAGACAATTTTCGAAAAAAATTCTTTACAGTGACGAGTCAACCTTCACATCAAATGGGGTAGTCAGCTCCCAGAATTGCAGGTGGTGGGCAGATAATAATCCCCATTTCAGGATACAATGTAGAGATCAATATCACTTCAAAGTTAACGTCTGGTGCGGAATTCTTAATGACATTATTGTTGAACCAGTATTTTTCAGACAACCACTGAATTCTGCAAGATACTTAAGAATGCTGCAAACACTTCTCTCCGATTATTTAGATGATATTCCATTGGACATGAGAGCTGGAATGTACTTTCAATAAGACGGTGCATCCGTACATTCTACGAGAGAAGTGAGAAGGTGGTTGAACAGAACATTTCCAAATCGATGGATTGGAAGATATTCCACTAACGCTTGGCCCGCCAGGTCACCGGACCTCACTCCTTTGGATTTTTTTTATGGGGATATCTCAAACAAAAGGTATACTCAAGAAGACCGTTTCAAAATATATCTCATCTGGAGAATACTATCAGGGATTGTATATGGGGAATAACTCCCCAGATACTAAGAAATGTTCACGATGCAATTTTTTTTTTTTTTTATTTATTTAATTACTCAAAGAGATAACAAGATCCATAATGAGTATATCATGTAAGATTGTATGAGTGACATGCATAACGTAACATTTTTGTAACTTATATAGCTATTTTAGTACAAAGAAATAGATAACATTTTTGTAACTTATATAACCATTATAGTACAGAGTAATAGATCACTATTTATATATTATAGTCGTCTAGGAGAAGTTTTTTCATCTTTCTATTGAAAGTGTCGATGGATTGACTGTTTTTTATATGTTCAGGGATTTGGTTAAACCATTGTAGAGCTTGATATGTAGTTCTTTTTTGACCAACATTTGTAGCACTTGGTAGTATATGATAGTGTTGATTTGTTCTCGTGTTGCAGTGGTGTATATCACAATTTTGAGTTAGATTAATTTCTGTTTCAGTTTGGTTGTTTTTAATTTTATAGATGATTTTCACACTATCCAATTTAACTATGTCAGTGACTTTCAAGATTTTTAGATCTTTGTAGAGCATTGCTGTGTTTGTTCTATATGGTAGATTAAATAGAGTTTTGACTGTTTTATTTGGGCAATGCATCGCCGTACAATGCAGTGCATTGAAAATGGAGGACAACACATAGAATAAACCCTAGGGCATATTTGTGTAAAAAAATGTTATTTATATCCTAAAAATAAATTAATTTTCATTCTCGCCTCATATCTTGGAGATAATTCAGTTTTATTTACTATTTGCAGCAAGATTTTGGGGAAAAAAGTTGAAAAATTAAAATGGTCATAGGTGGCTATGATTTGAATTTCTGGATCAACATTCGATTCTGAACAATATTTCCCCTTGACTTTTGATTCTACCGTGAAAAATAAAGTAATGGGATCATATTTTCTTGAAATTAAAGCATGTTTTTTCATCTCCCTCGTATAGGGTCGTGAAAAATTCAATTCTGGTGTATGCATTTTAGGTTTGAGATGAAGCAGAGCTTTTCATCAGGAATGATTTTTTTTGAGAAATCAATAATAAAAAAGTTTTCCATATGCTGCGAACTGTATGCCGGACACTGTATAATACATATAATAGAGTGCCCATCGGCAAAAATTTTACTGGTAGATACTCCAAACTTTCTATATGGATTCTTTGGACCAAGTCTGCCACCGTTTTACTCTGTGAATTTATTTGTTTCGGAGGCGTTTTTCCAAAAAAAAATCTTTCCAAAAAAAAATTTTTTATTATGAATATATATCCGGAGTTGCTTCGTTTCTGAGATAAAAAGGCGTTTGAAAAAAAAATCAATGCCCTGTATCTCAGAAAAGAAGCAACTCCGAACATAAGTATGTTCATAAAAACTTTTTTTCTCAAAACGACTTAACGAATCACCCTCTGTAGTTTCGTACCGTAAATAGAAACACGAGGGAAACAAATAAGCACTGAAAAATCGAATTCTCGGTATGTTATCCCCAGGAGCCACTCGTAAAAATATCTTCATTTTACTCCAAATCGATATACTTTTCAACCCTATTCGAGGCTTGTATGCGAAAATGGGGCACCTAAATCTGTCACTAGCTGACGGTCTATTATCTTCGTTCGAAATCTCTGGAGGCGGTTCTGGAACATTTCCAGTGTTTTCAACGTTATTCACTGGTTTTACATAGGGCAATATAAACTGTAGGTAATCTTTAAGATAATAGGGTTTTTTTAGTTTGGATCCACTTGCAGGAGCTTCCATACTTCGAAGAAACGAAGATCTTATATTTCTTCATTTTTCTTTACACTTTTGAACTGTAACAAAAAATTTCATATTCATATTCATATTGTTGTAGAAAATATTTTTATTTTGGATTAGGTACAAGCCCCTGCAATTCATTGGTACGTATTATGTTTATGCTATAGGTTCATAGCTTAATTATTACATTTTAAGTATAATGCATAGTTGTTAACCATGTAATAAGGCCGTCTTGGCCTGTTTGGTTAAAATCAAATATATAAATAAATATTCGACCAAGAAGAAGGGAGATACAGATATTTTAGTCAAGCGTCGGGGTGAATCTTATAATATCCCGAGTTTTTCGCGCCCAAATCTGAACATCACATGTCTCAAAGGTAGCAATATTCGAAAAACCTTGCAATAACCTTTTTTATTGTGAGTTTTACGTTCTACAAGTTTGTTTTTATAAGTCCAAGTTATTGATTTTTCGAACTTTCCCGGAAATTTTCCCCTCTTTCCATAGGTATTCGCGTGCAGAACATTTTTTTTAAAGTACCCCTCCAGAGCCACTTGTGTGCCAAAAATTATTTCTATTGGATTTTGTAACAGGTTAAAACCCCTGGATCTTCTGCTATCATTGGAAATTCGGGAAATCATCTTCAACACATGCATTTGTATTTATAACATAGTTATACCACTTCTATTTTTTCACTTTCCTTAACCACAATGATCAACTCATACACCAATCAATTTAGCATTTGAAATCAAAAATGGGGAAAAACTAGGAAACCCATGCAAACTTTCACAACTTTTTTATTTTCGTGCTCAATGAAACTATAATCATTCGCCACTTCGTACAAAGATGTCAACATTGATTATTTGTGCTTCGGACTTCCATCGTCTTAATGGTTGAAAGATTTCTACTTGGTCTTGGTCCTTTTGAGTTGTTTCTGAACTTCCTCTATGAGTTTCTCGGGGTATCCGTTTTGGCGTAGGTCTTTCTTTATGTGGTTTATTTCCGCATCCAGAGACTCCTGGTTGTTGCAAATACACATCGCTCTCTCCATCAACGTTCTTACAATGCCCCTCTTCGTGGAATTTGGGTGATTGGAGGTAAGGACCAAGACGGTCGAAGAACGATCACAAAACCACATTCTTGTCCTTCCCTACATTACGGGTATCTCCGAGAAGATTAAAAGTATCGGAAACAAATACAATATCAAGAGTTGCTTCCAATCCGGCAGCACTTTACGAAGTTTCCTCACCAAAACGAAACCAGAGAACGAAACAGAATCCAGCAAAAACTGTATTTACGATGTCCCATGTGAATGTGGAGATTCCTATATCGGAGAGACCAAGCGGCCATTATCTGTAAGAATAGCTGAACACAAAAAGTGGACTCAACGGGGGGAAACATGTAAATCGGGAATAGCCGACCACGCTTGGACAGAGCACCATCCAATTCTTTGGGACGAGGCTAATGTTCTTCATAGAAAAGAACACTGGTTTGAACGCAAATTTATTGAAACCGCTTATATCGAGGTTGATGGTGCTTTCAGTCAACCGAGCGTGGAAATCAAAAACTTATGGAGGCCGCTAATGAACCGTTTTGGAGGGAGAATTAGCGCGAAAACACGCGCGCCACAAGACCGCGCGTAATTTACAACGTAATTACTGGCAGACCTATAAAACATCGTGTAGATTCAAAATTTGTCAGTATTCACCTGAAGACGATTGCAGATTCAAGCAATTGAAACGTAGTGAAAAATTGAAAGAAGTAGAAGTCTTTCAACCATTAAGGCGATGGAAGTCCGAAGCACAAGTAATCAAGTTACTACATCGTCTACAACCTTCAAAACGACGTCAACATTGTTGAATGTGAATCACAAGCAATTCTGGTTATTTCGTGGAGAGTCGCAAAATGGTAAAAACTAAGAAAACATCATGCTTCAATGTTTCCCAATTTTGCGACCATTACCAAGTTAGGCAAGAAAGTGAATGAATTATTTATCATTACCAAGTTAGGCATCAAAGTGAATGAATTATTTATTCATACCTTTGTTAAAAACTTGGCCGAAAGATCTATAAGAGAAGCAAACGTATAGAAACGTTTCTCTCTATATCAAAAATTCTCTCCGAATAATTAATTTTTTTTTTCTATATGAAAATGATCATTTTTCAACAGGATACCCTACATGAAAGTGATAGTTTTTCACTCAACAGATGAAAACGATGCGACCCGATGGGAATATATTAAAAACAAATTTTTGACATTAATGACAGTTAATCTCACTACTTGGGACTTGAATCAGCAAACGAACGTTACTTCGTTTGACAGTTTATAAACATTCAAGTTCTGAAAATTGTAATCCAGTATTTTATAAACAACATGTCTATCGTAAAAAAATAGCATTTCGAGATAAAATAGGTTTTTTCCGTTCGTGAGATTGCCACACTCGTGGGAAACAGCATTTTCATTTCTTGTTGAAATAGTTATTTATGCAACAAGTGCAATAAACTGTTTTTGCACGAGTTTCATACAATATTTTTTACTACGTTCATGCAAAAACCAGAAAATGTTTCATTTAGGTGGCACTAAACTGTAAGGAAGACATTGTTTGTTTAAATCTATCTGCTAAAAGTAATTCAAAAACATTTTGTGTAATTCAGCTGATATTCGAAGTAAATAATTTTATTTTAAACAAATTGCATTTTCTAGTAATTTCTTAGTCCATTATATAATGAATATAATGAAATATGCAACTATTTAAAACGTAATACAATCTCACAGAAAATGGGCTAAATTTGGCGTCGATTTGAAAGTTTATGTCTGTCATGATGACAGAACGCTATAGTAGAATGACAGATGAGTGCAGTAAAGTCTTTATTGTACTCAGTGCAATAAAAAGACAGTTTTTCCACCAAATATAGTTCAATAAAGTTTTGTTTTTTGCATGAACGTAGAAAAAATATATTATGATCTCATCTCAACCTTGGAAATGGTCGGTAATGGCTAATAACGTAGAATATGAATTTACCTGTTACTTCAGGCCCTCACTGTATATTCAATGGTTGAAATAGGCAAAAATATGCTTTTTTGAAGGGCCGATTTTTTAGGGGTGGAGCGATGTCCCTCCAGAACAGATTATTGTGGTTTATGAAAGAACATTAACATGCTGGATAATTGTGTCGGGAATGTCCACACAGACAGTAATTATATGACTTTTGGACAATCACACAAGAACTAGCTTGAGATGTCGCTCAATTTTCCAATGGCAGTAACATCGGACTTGAGAGGATTTATATTTTTTTATTTTTGTGTAAATCCACGACGATTCGTTTTATCTCAGAAAATAATGTACTTCAAAATGTCCTTTCTTGAAAAATTTACTAATTATGAACAAGAGCTTCATTATTCGCCTCTGATGAATCTGTTTCAATGGAAACATTTCAAAAGAAGATTGAATGCTTTGCATTCACAGTCGTACTCCTACACAAAAGAAGTTAATGAGTAAAAAAGTTCATGGAAACTTTTATTTCTCTCATATTTCCAGATACAAGTGCGATTCAATAAACTTCCATTAGGATGAGACAAGATTTTGTGACTTCTGTGCTACTGAATTCATTCAAACAATATTCAGGAGTCGATAAAAAAATCTTACTTCAAATTATTTAGGCTATACCAGCTTATTAACTTTCAGTCGGCAAATATAATACGGGCTGATTCACGGTGGATGGCACATTAGACGTTTCTGGTGAACCAGACAACGGATCACTTTGAAAATTTAATGGAGGGCATATTCGGACATTCTCTAGCCAACTAAAATATTTTCGACAATGCGGTGTTGCCGCTTCTATTAGAAAGCAGTACCAACTTTGATTTTTCAAATGGAACACTCTGTATATAATATTATTTTTGGAATCTCCAACAATTGCCCGACAACTTTTCTTGATATTTCCCTATACCTATCTGTTACCGTTTTCGAAATAAAAATTAATTTCAATTTTTTTCTTCGAAAATCATGACTTCTAAAACTGCCGATATCTTTTAGTTAAGAAGTACTATGATATCCAAATTTGGTTTGGAGTTAGGTGATACTTGGACACTTTCCACACGTTAACCTAATCTCCGTTACTTCAATACAGGGTGGTAAAAAAATACAGTTTTTTCGTTTGCTTGAAAAAGTTGCTGAAATTTGATTATTTTAAATGGAACACCCTGTATTTTATTGAAAATTCGGAAAGCTGCTGAAATTTGCTTTCTTTCTATGTATATCATACCTATACCTAACTAGTCAAGTTTCGGACTTATGAGCATTTATTTGTGAAAATGTCCCTTCAGAATGGTATTTCCATTCACAACAGTAGTGTTGTGACATTCTCCTAATAATATCGACATTTTCGTCACTTCAGAAGTTGCAAGTACCTTCAAAACGATGGAACAAAACTATTCAAACGAAGTTCTTATGAATTTGTTTATTATTTTTGGACAGTGTGATAAAATTATCAGCAGAACATGTAGAAAGTTCAATAAAATGTATCCGAATCTACCGCCAATGAACCTCAAGAAATTTATACGAATTCAGAACAATTTCAATGCATTTGGATCAACTTTAAAAGCACCAAGAAACTTGCCTCGACCCGTAACTTCTGAAGACAACCAGATTAATGTCTTAGCATATTTTCACGCATTTCCCGAGTCATCGATAAGAAGTTCTGAAGAAGATTTGGGTATAAAATATTCATCGGTTCAAAGAATCTTGTGAAGACATAAAATGCATGATTATAAATTCACCAAAATTCAAGCAATGAAGCCTCAAGACTCCCAACAGAGAGTAGAATTTTGTGAAATGTTGTTGACACGCATTCAAGAAGATCCACTTTTTTTTAATAAAATTATTTGGAGTGATGAATCGAAATTTTCATTGGTCCAGTGAAAATCCTCACGTCACAAAAGAAGCCGGATTTCAAAAAAAATTTTGTTTTAATATCTTCTGCATGTTGATGGACAACAAATTGAGGTACGTGATATACGAGGAGTCATTAACATCCAGAAGCTACCTGAATATTTTGGAGAATACTGTAGAGAGTTTCGTGGATAATCTGCCACTCGAAGATTATCGAACCTGTTGGTACCAACTAGACGGAGCTCCTGCACATTGCACAAGAGAAGTGAGCGCAGAACTGGAAAGACTTTTTGACGATCGGTGGATGAGGCGCTTGGGACCATGGAATTGGCCAGCGAGATCACCCGATCTTAATCCATTAGATTTTTATTTGTGGGGAATGTTTAAAGAAAAAGTTTACAAAATACCCGTGCGTTCGAGAGATGAATTGTTAGAAAGGATTGCCCAAACATTTGAAGATTTGGATCCCAATGAAATCAGATCTGCCACCACGAGAGCAGTCAACACCCGCATTTTAAAGTGCTTGGAAGTGAACGGCCAGCGATTCGAACATATTTTGAAATATTCCACATGATTGTTTTACTTTTTTATAATTATTTATATCAATATTTCCAATTTCAAGTTTCTTGGTGCTTTTTTAAAGTTTATCCAAACATATTGAAATTGTTCTGAATTCGTATAAATTTTTTGAGGTTCATTGGCGGTAGATTCGGATACATTTCATTGAACTTTCTACATGTTCTGCTGATAATTTTATCACACTGTCCAAAAATAATAAACAAATTCATAAGAACTTCGTTTGAATAGTTTTGTTCCATCGTTTTGAAGGTATTTGCAACTTCTGAAGTGACGAAAATGTCGATATTATTAGGAGAATGTCACAACGCTACTGTCAAATAGTAATCATGGCCTGCTTACCAAATACCGAATGGAAATACCATTCTGAAGGGACATTTTTACAAATAAATGCTCATAAGTCCGAAACTTGACTAGTTAGGTTTAGAAAGAAAGCAAATTTAAGCAGCTTTCCGAATTTTCAATAATATACAGGGTGTTCCATTTAAAATAATCAAATTTCAGCAACTTTTTCAAGTAAACGAAAAAACTGTATTTTTTTACCACCCTGTATTGAAGTAACGGAGGTTAGGCTGACGTGTGGGAAGTGTCCAAGTATCACCTAACTCCAAACCAAATTTTGATATCATAGTACTTCTTAACTAAAAGATATCGGCATTTTTAGAAGTCATGATTTTCGAAGAAAAAAATTGAAATTAATTTTTATTTCGAAAACGGTAACAGATAGGTATAGGGAAATATCAAGAAAAGTTGTCGGGCAATTGTTGGAGATTCCAAAAATAATATTATATACAGAGTGTTCCATTTGAAAAATCAAAGTTGCTACTGCTTTCTAATAGAAGCGGCAACACCGCATTGTCGAAAATATTTTAGTTGGCTAGAGAATGTCCGAATATGCCCTCCATTAAATTTTCAAAGTGATCCGTTGTCTGGTTCACCAGAAACGTCTAATGTGCCATCCACCGTGAATCAGCTTGTATAATGATTGCAATTGGTGTACGAGTATGAAGAAGATACATATTCAGGGAGTTCAGTTTCTTATATAATGCAACGATATGGTAGGAAAGGGCTAACATGAAGAATGAGTTCTAAAAAAGTTTTGAATTCATCAGTCCATTCAAAGCATCTTAATCGAGGGGTTCATTTGTGGGGACCTCAACCTCGTGATTAGTCATCACACCCTTATGCCGTAGAGACACACCAATCATCTTGTTCTTAGGGCTCGTTTTTTCCAACTAACAGCAAGACCATACAACCTGCAGAAATTCGAAATTCGAGGAACATCGATTCTTATCTACTTTTCCTCAGCCCTCACATTGTTCTCTAAACAATACAGAATTTTCCTTTTCTTGAGAAAAAGAATTTGAGAAAATAAAACTCTTATGTCCCTGTACCAAGTATTTTTTGTTGTGTTCTTTTTCTGGTTTGTTTCATAGAACTAGATAATTACTTTTCGACTGTCATCCAACACAGAAAAAAATTGGTACCTGAATACAATGAAAAACTTCAGTAGCTCAATGAATAATTTCATCAATATTGGTCCAATGAACGCAATCGTTATGTCAATGTACCACTGGTTATCCATACTATGTATAGGGATTTTAATAATATTAATGAATGCTTACGTTGATATCATGGTCAAGTACATTGAATAGGTTCGTTGGGGTAATTGATTCCATTTATCAAACGAATGAAGAGTGTTCACCCAAGCAATGGCTTGTATTTGTACAACTGATGAAACTGTATTCATCAGAATGATTAATTATTATGAAAAAGTTTAGTGGCTCAATGAACATTTTCATCAATATTGGTCCAATGAACACGATGTTATGTGACGTGCCACTGGTCATCCATACTATGAATACGGATGTCAATAATATCAATGAATGCTTTCGTTGATATCATGATCGAGTTCATTAAATAGATTTGTTGTGTTATACTTTGTATATGATTTATTTTTATAATGATATGATCATAGTAGGAAAAAGGGCAGTTTTGTTTTTTTGACATTGAAATTATCAGATCTCTGTCACTTATATAAAAACCTTTCCAAGTTAGTAAAAGTTTGAAACTGAGACTATTGCTAAAATTTATTGACCCGACGACGACTCAACATTGGTCCTTCGAGTAGATAACTAGTTCTTTGGAAAAGCAGAAGTTGAAGACAAAAATTTGACATGCCACATACAAGACCGACTGCAGGGACAAATAGTAAACTAGACCCCAGTTACGTATGGCCACCTACTTTTGTATTACTACAGGGCAGAACAGTCAGTGTCAGATCAAATCATTCTGAAGGAAATATAAATCCAAATTTGAGAAAAGAAATGGAGACGTTGGATAAGCACGATGAAGTTCCATTGGCCAAGGCGAACTCAAAGCAGACTGTCTAATCATTTCAGACATTTTAGTGAATTTGGCAACGTCGACGCGGAACTAAGAGCGCGAAACCTACAATGTTTTTTACTGGTTTTTGCAAGGGTAGCAGAAGCTAAGAGACTTTCAATCGATACGCATCGATAATAGATATTGTCTTACTTTAACGTACAAAATATATTTGTTTGTTAATTTGTATGTGAATAAAGTCCAGTGTTTCTCAATCTACGTTATTCTAAGGTCCTTCGAACTTTATATAAACATTTGGTCAATTCGAGCCGTGATTGATTCAGTGATAGTGATATCGATAAAAGCCAGATTGGCGCCAATTCTGAAGCCGGTCGACAATAGTGCACCGGACATATTAGTGAGACAGACAATCTTCGCCAGATAGGTGGAAGAAGGATAGCTACCGCTTCAACAAGTGTCGCAGCAGAAGGAAGGTGCAGCCACACCCCTAGTGACAAGGTCAGATCTGATATTTGTATTTGCCAGAGTCGTTTCCTTTTTTTTCACTTCCTAATCTTAATTTTAGAAATATTTTCTATTTGAAATTGTTACTGATTGTGATTTGATTTCTATTACTGATAATTTTGATACCTACTATGGAACAAGGTTTGAGCAACTTGAAGAAAAAAAGGGGAAACATAAAAGGACAAATTACACGTTTTGAAACATTCTTTACGGCCATAGATGAAAATAATTTAAATGATAATTTAATTAAAGAATTGAGTCAGAGATTGCAAAAGATTCAGTGCTGTTATGATAAATTTCTAGATATTCAAAATGAAATAGAAATTCTAAATCCTATTGAAAATATCGAAACTGATACCTCAGAATTTGAAAATTCATATTTCAATTTAACGTCGCGTGCTGAAAGTTTAATCGATAAGTTTTACAAACAAGGAGACACCGTACGCGATACTATTAGTGATGTCCAAGCAACATCCTTGGGGTCAAGCTCTAGAGAAAGGTCAAGTAGTGAGATAAAATTACCTATCATTAAATTACCTAATTTTCAAGGCAACTACAATAGCTGGCCTGAATTTAGAGATCTTTTTATTGCCCTTATCGATAGCAATGAGTCATTAAATCCCATACAGAAATTTTATTACCTTAAAACTTCTTTAGGCAATGAACCGCTAAAAATAATTGCGAATTTAGACACAACATCTGCGAACTACACCGAAGCATGGAAGTTACTAAAAGAGCGATATGAGAACAAACCTCTAATGATTCATAATCATATAAAGGCAATAATGGAAAAACCTAGCATTTTAAGGGAGTCTCATATTGAATTACGCGAATTATTTGATTCCATTAATGATCATTTGTTGTCACTAAAGTCTTTAGGTGAAAACGTTGATTCGTGGGATAGATTAATTATTTATATCATCACACAAAAATTTGATAAAGTAACCCGTAGAGGGTGGGAAGCATTTCAAATAAAAGGAGATTTACCAAATATGCAAGATATGCGCAATTTTATGAAAGAGCGTTGTCAGATGCTCGAAAAACTGGCGAGTGACAATTCTGACAAATCGAAAGGTCCATTCGTGACCAATAAAACTGAGAACAAATTTAAAAAATTCAATAATACGTCTCAGTCTCTACACGCAAATACAAAAGAGCCCAAATGTTATTTTTGTGGCAAAAATCACACAATGTATACTTGTGATGAATTCTTAAGGCTCTCAGTGTCTAGAAGAATTGAAGAAATTAAAAAACGAAACCTTTGCATGATTTGTTTTAATCCAAATCATCAAACATTGGCATGTAGATTCAAAAAATGCTTTAAATGCAATAAGTCTCATAATTCACTAATTCATATTGAACATTCCAACGCGAACAGCTGTCTTGTACTCGAGAACTCCACGGTGGGCGGAGAATCACCACCGAACGGCATCGGCAACGCTGGTAGTGCATGCATATTAGAATTGGAAAACAAAGGCGATGAATCGGTAACTGCCAAAGTTACAGATGGTAATAATTTGATGACTCCAGTGGCGGAACAGATTCTTTTATCCACTGCTGTAATGAAACTAAAGGTTCGTGAAAATATATTCAAGGTTCGTATTCTGTTAGATAGTGGATCTCAAAGTAGTTTTATTACCAAATCGTTGTGCGATAAATTAAAAATTGATAAAGTTCCTATCACTCATACTGTCAAAGGTGTTGGACAAGGTATAATAAAAATAAAATATCAAGTCAATTTACATTTAATCTCTTTATATGACAGTTTTGCCTTAAATGTTAACTGTTTGATGCTTGATAAAATTACAGAGTGTCTTCCAAAAATGTCCTTTAATAAATCGATATTGAATATTCCTGGAGGAATAAAACTAGCAGATCCTACCTTTAATATTTCGTCAGATATAGACATTCTTTTAGGATCTCAAGTGTTTTGGACAATTTTAACTTCCGGTCAAAAACTGTTAGGGCCAAATTTACCACTACTACAGAACTCTCGTTTAGGATGGATTATCGCTGGAAATTTGGGAGTAAATTCAACCACTTCCCTAACTCATTTGTCGACAGATTCCGATGATCTCGAAAATAAACTAGATAAACAACTTGCACGTTTTTGGGTTTTAGAAGAAGTTCAAAACAAAATACAAACCATGTCAAATGAAGATAAATATTGCGAGGAATTTTTTGAAAAGAACTTGAAAAAGGATATTACCGGAAGATTTATAGTAAAAATACCGTTTAAACGTGACGTTGAAAAACTAGGTAATTCACATGATATTGCTTTGAACAGATTTTTGAACTTAGAAAAAAGATTAATGAAAAATAGTAAATTACGCGAAGAATACGTGAAATTTATGCGTGAATATATAGAATTAGGGCATATGAGTGAGTTAGAAAATAATAAACAAAACAACTCAGGTTACTTTATTCCTCACCACGCTGTAGTGAAGGACACCAGTATTACTACGCGATGTAGAGTCGTTTTCGATGCAAGTTGCGGGACAGATAACGGATTATCTCTAAACGATGTGCAATACATAGGCCCTCGTTTACAAAATGAAATATTTGATATATTAATTCGATTTAGAAAACATAAGTACGTGATAGCCGGTGATATATCAAAAATGTATCGTCAGATTTTAGTCAGCACTGAAGATAGAAAGTATCAAAAGATATTTTGGAGATCTGACACCAGCGAAGAAGTGAAATATTATCAGTTAAATACGGTCACGTATGGTACTGCGTCTGCGCCGTACTTGGCGGTCAGATCCTTGTTGCAAGTAGCCAAGGAAAACATTGAAAATTATCCCATCGCCAGTAATATCATTAAAAATGATTTTTACGTGGATGATGTTCTCACAGGAGCAGAAACAAAAACCGAAGTTTTACAGATTCAAAACGATCTTTCTACAATTTTAGCAAATTCCGGTTTTGATTTAAGAAAATGGCTTTGTAATGACATTAGCATTCTCAACAAATTTAAACTGAATGATGAATTATATAGTAACATCTTACCAATAGGAAATGATGACCTTAATAAAACTCTAGGCGTTTATTGGAATGCAAAGACAGATGTCTTGCAATATTCCGTAAATTTGCAATCAGGTAGCAATAGCTTAACAAAGCGAACAATACTTTCAATAATTTGTCAAATTTACGATCCATTGGGTCTAATAAATCCAATCATAGTACTAGGAAAATTGTTTATGCAAGAATTGTGGAAATTAAAGATGTCATGGGACGACGAGGTTCCTGAAAATATAAAAATAGCATGGATTAAGTTTCAGAATGAATTACATCTAATTAATACACTCGTCATACCTCGAATTTGTGTTTTTTCTGATTATTCAATAATTGAATTACATGCATTTGCTGACGCTAGTGAAAAAGCATATGGTGGAGCAATTTATTTGAGATGTTTTGTTACAAACAAGGGTTACTTGTCAAATTTGCTATGTGCCAAATCACGCGTAGCACCCCTAAAAAAGATTAGTATACCTAGACTAGAACTTTGTGCAGCAGTGCTAGTAGCAAATCTAGCCGATAAGATTTGTAAATCGATCCAAGTAGATTTTAATTCTCGTTTTTACTGGACGGACTCAACAATCACTCTGGCCTGGATAAAGGCAGAACCGAATGTTTGGAAAACATTTGTCGCGAATCGCGTAACAGAAGTACAATCTATCTCAAATACCAGTGAATGGTTTCATGTTGGTACTAAAGATAATCCAGCAGACTTGTTATCGAGAGGTGTTAATCCAGAAAATTTAGCTAATTCATCACTTTGGTGGCACGGACCTTCATTTTTGTGTTCCAACCATCTTCAGTCAGTTTTAGCGGAGAAAGTCAACACCATTATTGACATTCCAGAAAAAAGAAATGTATCTTCCGTATATTTAACTGCTTTAAATGATTTTGATTGTATAAAGAATTTAATTCATCGTTGTTCAAATTACCTGAAACTATTACGCATAACTGCTTATATTTTACGATTTAAAAATAATATATCAAAATCAACTAGAAGTAATAAAATTGTCGGTGTTCTGAAACCAGAAGAACTTGACAATGCCTTAATATTATTAGTAAAAACAATTCAAGTAGAATGTTTCTCACGGGAATACAATTCTCTTCTCCAAAAGAAAATCGTTCATAAAAAGAGTAAAATTTTATCCTTAACACCTTTTCTTCAGGATAATGTTATTAGAGTAGGTGGCAGGTTAGAAAATTCAGATATTTTATTTCACAAAAAACATCCTATTATTTTACCTAAATCTCATCATTTCACAGATCTAATAATAAGACATGAACACGAACGACTGATGCATTGTGGCGTGCAAATGCTTTTGTGTGCATTGCGTGAACAATTTTGGCCAATATCTTCAAAAAATATTTGTAAGAAAATAGTGAGAAATTGTGTAAGATGTTTTAAGGTGAAGCCGAACAATATTTCGTATCTCATGGGAAATCTTCCTAGTATGAGGGCGAATGAATCATTGCCATTTTTAAATGTAGGCGTTGATTATGGCGGGCCTTTTTCATTGAAAGATCGACAGGGACGAGGCGCAAAGATATCTAAATGTTTCATTTGCCTATTTATCTGTATGAGCAGCAAGGCCATTCATCTAGAGCTAGTCACCGGATTAACAACAGATGCCTTTTTGTCCGCATTAAAACGTTTCATAGGACGAAGAGGTAAACCTCACAATATCTATTCTGATAATGGAACAAATTTTTCTGGGGCTAATCGAGAACTAAATAATTTATATAATTTTTTGGAATCTGAACATAACAACATTTCCAGTCATTTAATCAACGATAAAATTAAGTGGCACTTCATTCCAGCACGATCACCTACTTTTGGAGGGATATGGGAGGCAGGCATTAAAAGTGTTAAATCTCATTTAAAGAAAGTCGTGGGAGAGTCAGTATTCACATTTGAGAATTTCAATACAGTTTTAATTCAAATAGAGGGTATTCTAAATTCCCGACCCATTTGTCCTTTAACAAACGACCCCGATGATCTTACACCCCTTACTCCATCCCACCTCTTAATTGGACGATCCCTAATTGCCCTTCCCGAAGGCAATGTCACTAATATCGTAAAAAACCGTCTGAACCAGTATCAGCAGATCCAGTGTGTTGTCCAATCGTTTTGGAAGCGATGGCATAGAGAGTATCTATCACAGTTTCAAGTACGCTCCAAATGGAAAGAAACCACCCCCATTAATCTCAAAATCGGGACATTAGTTCTCTTAAAGGATGAGAACCTCCCCCCGTTGTGTTGGGCTCTCGGGAGAATCTCCGCCATGTTTCCAGGTTCTGATGGAATCGTCAGAGTAGTTGAAGTGAAAACCAACAAGGGACAATATCGACGTGGTGTAACTAAACTTTGTGTACTTCCTATAAACTCATGAACGTTGAAAGCATCCTTTCAAGGTGGGCGGAATGTCTAATCATTTCAGACATTTTAGTGAATTTGGCAACGTCGACGCGGAACTAAGAGCGCGAAACCTACAATGTTTTTTACTGGTTTTTGCAAGGGTAGCAGAAGCTAAGAGACTTTCAATCGATACGCATCGATAATAGATATTGTCTTACTTTAACGTACAAAATATATTTGTTTGTTAATTTGTATGTGAATAAAGTCCAGTGTTTCTCAATCTACGTTATTCTAAGGTCCTTCGAACTTTATATAAACACAGACAGACAAGCTGAGTCAACACCAAGGATCCAAATGTGTCGGTAAAGATTTACCAGGAACTTCGTCTGCTCGTTCATTACGATCTACACATTCTAAAACTGAAAGTATTGCTCTACAGAGAAAAAGACACGCACTTGAAATAGAAAAAGCCCGACAAGCAATTGAAATGAAGAAATTAGAAAATCATTTAAGAAACTTGGAACTTGAAAATGAAGTCCGAGAAACTGAAATTGCAGAAGTTCAGAAGTCACTTTCACTAGTATCTGAACAGCAAAATGATCTTCCTGATGACGATTCTCGTTTATTTGAAAATACCAGACAATGGGTAAATGATTGCCATTCACATTTCAGTGATGAAATCAAACCCGAAGAAAAAGTATCCGAAATAAAGCAATTATGCCATACTATCAGCGATGCAATAAAGTCAGTAGCAACTACTTCAAAACAAGATAGATTTGTAGCCAGGCAAGTTGTAGACAAAGATTTCAACATTTTTGATGGTAACTCCGAAGACTGGCCAAATTTCATTTCTCAATTCAGGCGGATTTCAACATTATGTGAATATTCTAGTGAAGAAATGATGATAAAACTTCAAAAATGTTTAAGAGGTGAAGCTAAACTGGCTGTATCCGGAATGATGACGTGCCCAGACAATATTCATTTAGTTTTACGAACCCTCGAGATGAGATTTGGGCGACCCGATCAGATCATTGAAGGACTTATCACCAAAGTTAGACATCTTCCAGCAATAAAGGAAAACAACATGGACTCTTTAATCCACCTCTCAAATCATGTATGCTGTCTTGTAGCTACCATTAAATCACTGAACTATACTGAACACCTTCAAAATCCCCAAGTATTACGAGAGTTGGTCCAGAAATTACCGGATTCCCTGAAATTTCAATGGGGAGAAGAAATTATGCGGCGAAATAGAATGGCGAATCTACAAGATTTTTCTGTCTGGGCTAATGAAAAAGCTACTGCAGCATGTTTTGTGAATAGCTCTAAGAGTTTCAAGGTGGAGACAAAACCAAAACATTTTCAATTTTCAAAAAGACAAGAAACTACTTTAGTTTCAACAGATACGAAGACATTAGATGAAATTTGTAAATATTGTGAAGCAAAAGGACATAGATTGGTAAATTGTTCAAAAATTAAATCTGACGATATCGACACTAGATGGGCAGTGATAACAAAACAAAAGTTATGTTTTTCATGTCTCAAAAATAACCACCAAACCTTGAGATGCAGAGCAAGACGACAATGTAACATAAATGGTTGTAGACGTACCCATCATCACTTGTTACATAAAGATGTAGAAGAATCAAGACAAACAGAAAATAAGCAGCCAACAGAAACAAATAATGAGAATGTTCTTGCAGTAGGACATGGAGCAGAAAATGTTCTATTGAGAATGGTGAAAGTTAAGCTTTATGGTAAAAATACTGTTATCGAGACTGTAGCCTTATGTGATGAAGCCTCATCTGTGACCCTCGTGGACAAATCTATTGCAAATCAGTTAGGATTAGATGGTAGACTACAGCCACTTTGTATACAGTGGACAAATAACCTAGCCTCTCGACATGAAGACTCGACTTGTCTAAATTTTGAAATATCAGGGGTATTTGATGGAGCGAAGATATTCAGCATGAAAAATGTTAGAACTGTACAAAATTTAGCCCTACCTAGACAAGAAATACGACAGAGAGATTGGGAAAGGTATCCCCATTTAAAAGATATCCCATTTGGTGAAATCAAAGAACGTCCAATGATATTGTTAGGACAAGACAACATACGTCTCACAGTAGCTAGAAAAGTCATCCAGGGTACAGAAAATCTTCCGATCGCTACCAAAACTAATCTTGGGTGGATACTCCATGGTGGTGATTCTGTGAAAGAAGAACGAGCATTTACCTTTCATATATGCAGTTTTGAAATATCTGATTATTCACTCCACGAAATGGTTAAACAATCATTCACCACAGATGCTTTTGGAATATTGCCGATGAAGACACACATCAATAAAGCCGATGCTAGAGCTATGGAAATAATGAAAAATACTGCTAGACGTATTGGTGATAAATTTGAAATTGGACTTCTCTGGAAAGAAGACAATATTCATTTACCAGAGAGCAAATCGATAGCCATTCAGCGCTTAAAGTGTGTGGAAAAGCAAATGAAAAAAGATAGCAATTTTGCAAAGCAGTATTCTGAGAAAATTACCAGTTACGTTCAGAAGGGATATGCACGAAAATTGTCCCCGGCAGAGTCCGAAAAAGAAGGCCCTCGTTGTTGGTATTTGCCCCATTTCGGAGTCATCAACCCCAACAAGCCCGGTAAACTCCGATTAGTCTTTGATGCAGCCTCTAAGTCATCTGGAACAAGCCTAAATGAAAACTTGCTCTGTGGTCCGGATTTACTACAATCATTGGTAGAAGTATTAATGAAATTTCGCCAAAGAAAAATTGGATTTTGTAGTGACGTCAGGGAGATGTTTCACCAAGTGTTCATCAGAAAGGAAGACCAAAATTCCCAAAGATTTTTGTGGCGCGAGGGAGATACTAATCGAGAATGGGATGTATACGAGATGCAGGTTATGATCTTTGGAGCTACCTGCTCTCCAACATGTGCCCAGTTTATTAAGAATCTCAATGCTGAGGAGTCATCTGAACAGAAAAATATCGTTGATGCTATAACAAAAAAACACTATGTCGACGACTACCTTGACTGTACTGATTCTGTGGAAGAAGCTTGGGACACCATCTTAGAAGTAACTCGAATACAAAAATTGGGTGGTTTTGAGCTAGTCAACTGGATATGTAATTCTGAAGAAATCATGGAGAAACTCTCAGCCAAGAAATTATCAAGCAAGGAATTTTGCTTGAATTCAGATACAGCAATGCAACGCGTCCTGGGACTTTTTTGGGATCCAAAATTAGACATCTTTTGTTTCAAAATTGATTATAAATTCGAAAACCTTTCTGAAGACAATAGACCGACAAAACGACAAATTTTGAAAATGGTGATGTCAATTTTTGACCCTTTAGGACTAGTAGCAAATTTCACCATAAAAGGACGAATTTTGATACAAGACATCTGGCGTTCTGGCATAGGTTGGTACGACAGCATTGATGAGGACCTCCACCGTACTTGGATACAATGGCAAAACGACCTGAGACAGATAGAACAGATTTCCATACCGAGATGTTATTCTTTGAAAATTTCCGAATCGTGTAAAAAAGAGTTACACGTTTTCTGTGATGCGAGTTCAAAAGCATTCTCCGCAGCAGCTTATTTGAGAACTTCAACCAAAGATTCGGTAGATGTGACACTTGTCATGGCTAGAGCAAGAGTTGCACCCACAAAACCTATATCTATTCCTCGTCTAGAGTTGCAGGCTGCGGTACTTGGAAGTCGACTATCGAAAACTATAAAAAACACGTTCGAAATTGAAATCAACCAAATTTTCCTGTGGTCTGACTCAACCACCGTCCTCTTCTGGATCAAAGGTGATGGTAGCAATTTAGGACAATTTGAGGGGCATCGCATTGGAGAAATCCAAGAATTGACGGATACTGTAGACTGGAATTGGGTTCCTTCAAAGCTCAATGCCGCTGACATTGCTACTCGAACCTACTGTAAGGATGAAATAACTGTGACAAGCTATGAAGAGTGGTATAAAGGTCCAGAATTTTTATATAATCACGACAGAAGTCAGTGGCCGAAAAAACATATATTCACCATGGAAAACTGTGAAAACGAGGAAACTGCATTTACTGCATTAACTATAGAAAAGCAATCATTTCTTCCGGACATCGATCGATTCTCCAAATGGTCTCGATTGATAAGGGCTACTTCATTCATAGATGTTCTGATAGCAAAATGCAGTAAAAGAAACGTTATTTTTCATGAAAGATTGGAAGTCTTTGAAATTGAAAAATCTGAAATGTTATGGATTGAGCAGTGCCAACAAGAAAGTTTTCGAGAAGAAATTAAATGTATTGAGAAAAACAAACCATTGGGATGTCAAAGTCGGCTTCGAAAGCTCTCTCCAGTTATTGACGAAAGAGGAATATTGCTCCTAAGTGGAAGGACAAATCTTGCTCCTGAAATGCGGAGTTGTACAAATCAACCGATTATACTTCCATGCAAACATCGATTCACTGAGCTACTGCTTCAGCACTACCACGAAAAGTTTGCTCACCAAGGAGTGGAAACTGTTTTGAATGATGTTCGACAACGATTTTGGATCATCGATGGTAGGAGTGCTGTAAAGTCAACATTCTCTAAATACCAAAAATGCAGAATAACCAAGGCTAAACCGATAGTACCACAGATGGGACAACTTCCTGTAGCACGACTGACACCCAATGTTACACCATTCACATTCACAGGAATGGACTATTTTGGTCCATTATTTGTGAGCATAGGGCGAAGATGAGAAAAAAGATGGGGAGTGATTTTTACCTGCCTGACCATCAGGGCTGTCCATCTTGAAGTGGCTCATTCTCTAACAACAGATTCTGCTATATTAGCTGTTCGGCGAATGATATCAAGAAGAGGACAACCAAACGAGATCTATTCAGATAATGGGACAAATCTTAGAGGAGCTGCTGAAGAATTGAAAAAAGCCATGAGGGAAATTGATCAAAACAAAATGACGGAGACATTCGCAGAAAAAGGTATCAAATGGAAATTTTTGGCTCCAGCTTCACCGCACATGGGTGGAGCTTGGAAGCGCATGGTACAGTCTGTAAAAAAATCATTTTATGCGATACTAAATGGGCAAGTACTCAAAGATGAACTCATGCAGACACTCTTTGCTGAATGTGAGAACATCGTTAATTCAAGGCCTCTCACAAAGGTTTCAACGGACCCAGATGATTTAGAGTCCTTGACGCCAAACCATTTTTTGTTGGGATCACCGAACAATATGACCGAATTTGCTTACATGAAAGACTTTCGGAAAGAATGGAGAAAGTCTCAGAAATTTACTGATTGCTTTTGGAAAAGGTGGACCAAGGAGTACCTTCCTACCTTAACGAAAAGAACAAAATGGACTGATGATGGCAAACCTTTGAAGATGAATGATTTAGTAATCATAGTTGAAGAAAATTCTCCTAGAAGAGTCTGGAAATTAGGAAGAGTAACAGCATTATATCCAGGGCCTGATGGAAGAAACCGGGTCGTAGATGTTAGAACCAGTACCGGTATATATAAACGTCCTGTTGCAAAGCTATGCAGAATAAACATAGAAGATGGTGAGAGAAGCTGAAACTTCTTCACGAGGGGGAGAAATGTTGTGTTATACTTTGTATATGATTTATTTTTATAATGATATGATCACAGTAGGAAAAAGGGCAGTTTTGTTTTTTTGACATTGAAATTATCAGATCTCTGTCACTTATATAAAAACCTTTCCAAGTTAGTAAAAGTTTGAAACTGAGACTATTGCTAAAATTTATTGACCCGACGACGACTCAACAAAATTCATTAGAGGGATGAATTCCATTCTTCAAATGAATGAAGAGTGTTCACCCAAGAAATTAACTGTATTCGTTCAACTGATGAAACTGTATTCGTATATAAGATCAATTATTATTTTTGAATAAATGCTGTACGATTGATATAATGATTTAGATTATTTCGACGATGAATATTTTTCATCAATCCAATGAATGATGATTATTGAATTTATGAGTATCGGTTATTACTATACTTTCCTCGATTCAATAATTGATATCTCGTAATGCTTCCATGCATTGAACTAATGATTTTGTTTATTATTTGAATAAGTGGGATTTATTCAATCATTGCATATTATTCCTGAATGCAATGAAGGCCTCCCATTGATATTGAGCATACAGTAAGTTTCCAAAAGCTAAGAAGACTAATTCACATGCATTCATCAGAAACTGGCAATTCTGGTGGAAGGTGCATCTCCAAGTTATCCTTTATTTTGGCTGGCTCCTTTCGGAGCTCTTCGAAGGTCTCTGTAGTCTGTGCTATATCTGAGCAAATCTGCTCTGTGCAAACAGAGATGTCATGCGGAGTGATTCCTCTAGTGAAGGCGCTTTGTTCCAGCAACAAAGATTTCTATGCAATTATTCGGTTGAACGGATGCCGGCAAAATATATGAGCTATAATAGCTATACTCGACATAAGACTAATTATTGTATTTATTCACATATTAATACCGTAGTAATAAAATGGGAGGAAAATGTTGCTTCTGTCTGTCTTAAAAAACTGGAACTTAGTAACTTTGTTACACCTGATGATGATCTTCACATGCCGCAATGAAACTTGTGCGTAGATCTGAAAATAGATCATCATTGATCTTGATAAACTTGAAGTCATTGTAACTATGAAAATATACATATTTCAGTGAATGGTTATTCATTGACTCGACGAAAAATATATTGTGCCAATGAACGAAGGGGTATTTAGTTTTATAATGTACCATATTTTTTACGTCAGTGGTATGGGACCATGAATTATGTTCATTGATATGACAAACAATTTCAAAGTGTTCCAGTGTACCGCTTTCCTCGCCTCAATGAACTTTTCCATAGCAGCAAAGAAACCTGTTCGTAAATGTGAAAAACGATAATCATTAATTTCAATGAACTTGAATTAAACATTGTATCAATGAATACTTACGTACGTCAGTGAATGTTTAATCATTCTCACGATGAAAAATATATTGTGCCAAGGAACGGAAAGGTACTAATCGGCATTTATTGATAAAATGTACCACATTTTCTTCATGAAATAAAACACATTGTTTCAATGTACTTTATACATAATTTCAATAATTTTTTTCATATTCACAAGAAAACCTGTTCATAGGTCTGAAAATATATCAATATTGATCTCGATAAACTTGAATTCATTGTTACAATAAAAACATACATATTTCAGTAAATTGAAAATGTATTGTGCCAATGAACGAAGGGGTATTTAGTTTTATAATGTACCATATTTTTTACGTCAGTGCTCTGGGACCATGAATTGTTTCGCGCATTGATGTATGCATCATTTTATGGCACAGCTGAGTCTATTGTGTTGGTAGATTCGATTGACTAGCTGATAGTATCTCTGAGATATTTGCATTATTTTCCAGATTATGATACAGTGTTACAGCTTGATCAGTCCTTGGCCAATCTAGGAACCATATTTAAGGTCATTTCTCCCTTTTCCTCCTTTTGAAAATATGATCACATTCTTTATTCTGGAACACTGTTTTTCAAGTAAATTTGCAACCTTGTAACGCTCAAACCACGCTACAAGGCTAGATGTCGCTTTGACAACCCGAGCATTCGGCTCCGGCTAACACAAGTGGAGAAAGGAGCGGGTACAGAAGGTTATGGAATTTTTTTTTTAACGGGCGCCAGGTGACTTCACCTCGGCGAACACTCGGTAGGCATCATTTAATAAATCACCGAACCCAAAAGACACACGTTTGTCAAAATAATAATTTCACTTTTAAAGAAAAATAGCAGCGGGTAAAATTAATAGTGCACTATATTGCTCACCCAGTACACGGTGTATTAACAACAATCATAACATCATTCAAAGATGCACAAAAAAAATCGTAATATATATTGATCAAAATAACAGGAACGAGTTGACCAAAGGCAGAAATTAATAAGTTTTAATTAGATCAACAAAAACCATAAAAGAAAACCGTTGCATGATCACACAAAAGAAAATACGCCGTTAGCTTGGGGCCCAAAGCGAATGGCACGCGGTATGTACGTTCCGTAAAAGAGAAAGTCAGGGAAAAGAAAGAAAGACCCGGTCACATTAGTTTCCGCCGCACAGTTGTCAATTGACAGATTGATAATATCAATGATCAATAAAAAAATAATAATAAATATATTTCCCATATGCACGGAACCAAGTGGTTCCCTTCCCCAGAGTACTTGCGTGTCCACAGCTGATCGATCGCAGAAACTCGTCGGACCTACACCCAATGTTGGTGAAGGTGAGTTGTATGATCGTAGACTCGTCCAATGCAACAGCTCTTTCGTTGGATCCCTCCCGGTCAGAGGTAAGACCCCAAATTAAAACCCTTTAAAAAAAAACAGACCTAATCAAAACCGCTGAATAAAAAAATAAATCACTCGATTATTAATATCAAGAAATTCTATTTCAAAACAAAAAAAATAACCCGATTGATTTTATCAATGCTTCAGAAAAGTCTGAATCCGATTAGACATGGCAACACTGTTCAGTTGTCGAATGTCACAAAAAAATATCTAGAGACCCTTTTTATTTTCATGCATTTTTTTTCTTTTATTATCACCCGGTATAACACAACAATAGCCGGATACCAATGAATCGGATGTTTTGATGATCTGACAATCGACAAAAAAAAAAAATCAAATATAGTAAATTGGGAATCCCGTTAAATAATTCAAAATTTAGGGTACCCCGGTTGGCGACCCTGTGCACAAAACCAAAAAAAAAATGATTGATTAAACTATTGAATTAACTGAAAGTAAGTTACAACTACCCACTATTTTGTTGTCATGCTCGATAAAGTACAATGGTATAAACGGAAATATTGCCAATAGATCAATCAACGCATAATTTCCATGGTCCAGTAGCAAAGAATGAAAATGTCAGTAATTTGATATTACGAGAAATAATTTTCCTAAACACAGTATTTTTCTCAACATCGGCAACATGGCAAGGTTTAAAAAAAAAAATATATCCCTTGTCTCATACTTTCAAAAAAAGGAAAAAAAAAAAAAAAAAAAATCCAACATTATACAACATTATAATTATTAAATTTTCGTTTTGATTTTTAAAGTCCTTTGAGCGAACCGGCAACAAGGCAAAATAGTGTCATGATATCACCCAAGATAATATTCAGTTGAAACATTTATAATACAACAATCCACAACAAGGCTTACACTATAAAAACATTAAATTGTGCCCATCCCGGTATTCAAAAATATAGTTTGTTTGAATCAGGTACATGGGGCACCTTTTTTTTTTTTTTTTTTGAGTCGATCAAATAATATGTTTGTGATCAAAAACTGTTTCACGAAAATATCTCGGAAACCGGTATTTCGAGTCTACCCGTACATGAAGTTCGATCAAACATTCAATAAATGAATAAATTCTTTCACGTAAGATGGTAACATCGAAATAAAATCTCCGTAGGTAAATCATTCCGAAATCAGTTGGATTGCAAAAGAGAAAAATATATATTATATCAAGGCAGGCAAAAAGAAAACCAATAAAAAAAATAATGATAATTAGCTTCAACAGCTTCCACAACACCTACCTTCAGACTCCGAAGGGTTTCCTACATGAATAATCAGGAATAATCAGGAATGATAGTGATGGAAATGCTAATTTCCATAAATTTCCCTCGAAATATGGCTCTTACTTTGGTGAAATGAATTACAATTTCACAGAGGGGTCAATCTAGTTTTACCCAGCTTCCGAAGTACTAAAATAGTAGAAAAAAAAAAAAAATGTTAGATTCACTTTTGGGAGAGAACACCGGCTTAGGAGTTTCTAAGTGAAAGGGGGTTACTCACGTGAAAATCGTTTAATCCTCCAAGGAGAGTGAAATACCATTTCCAACTTACACCAAAACTGCTCAGTGGAATTACTTTGGTACCAATTTCACGTTAATATAAACTTTCGAAAAATAATCCTCAATAATGAGATGTGATTAACACAAATTTTTCCGAAAGGTATTTTCGACTTTCACGTTGGTCAAGGAATGTGTGTGTGGCCTAGCTTCTCCCAAGGTGACAATATGGAGGGTAACGGATGTTAGCTGGGGGGATTTAGATGGGGGGGGAGTTTTACCTATTCCTGCCTATTTTAAAAAAAGGTCCTGCAGGCCAGACGCATAATCCTACGTCAGCAGCAGGATTGAACGAACCAATCATGACTCGGTAGAAGACAACACGTACTTCCGACTTACACGACAGTCAGTACGATTAGTCAAATGAGATCACAGTCTAACTAGTAAACAATGGAGGCCTGTTATTCCTAAACTTATTTTCGAGTATGAAAAATGAAGCATTTTTCACACACAGAAAATATTTAGATAACAATTTGACTGGTACGGGTTGGAAATGCTCTCTGACCCCAGCAGGTGATTTCCATTCCACCTGTTGGTGCCTGTTTTCATAAGGAAAACCTAACCAAACAAACTCGTACCTCTGGCCACTAGGTGGAGTGAGTTGATTTTGGTGGCAAGAATTATAACACCTTAATTTGACGGAATACCGTCGACATTGTATTATTTTATTCCATTACTAATAGGTTCGTGCGACTCCGCATTAAGAATCGTCCGAATAAAGCAAGCCTGAGATTCGTATAATAATTCCATTTTTCAAAATACGCAGTCATTGCTGTGTCGCCACCTGTTGATGTAATACTCAACTCACTGTTGCACTTGAGCTATGACATCTACGCCTACATGAGAGGCAATTTTCGCTCTGACACACCCCGTCGGTCAGAGTGCAACGCCAATTGACAGGTACGAAAATGAAGAACACATATGATCGTGAAAATGACAACATAAACAGTAAACAATTGAAGAATTCTTATGAACCAGGAACGACAATTCAGGTAAATTATAACACGAATAGTTTTAAGAGATCCAGATTTGTGGAAGAAACCACCTTTTATAGGTTTTATTTTCGATATTGAGATTACAGAAACACCATCCTAACCTATCAATGTTTTGTTTCAGGTTCTCAACTTCTGGTGGACACTTATAGTTCGAAAATGATGGAAATAAATTTGGGCACTGCCCGTTGAGACAGCATAATGGTACGCAGGCTCAACAATGGTCGTGGAAAAGACATCTACCAGAACCAATCACCTCATTCTCTCTTCCCCGAATACCAAAATGTCATTACCACGAAGAAACATTGAATATTAACAACCGTTCGAGAATATCACTCTTCAGATGTAAAGTGAAGTAATTCAAGTCCTAGGGCTGGAACTGTGTTAGTAGGAAGTGGAAAATTGAGGTTTCAGAAAGAGGCTTGCCTGTGTCAGCCGAAGCGAATGCAACAGTCAAATAAATTTGATTCGTTCAGCGACAGTTGTTGATATGAGTCGATGAATGAAGTATACATTTCTAAGTGTTTAATTCTTAATTTATCATAGGTGAGTTCTTGTCAGATTCTTACCGTTACAACCTCACCCCACGCCTCAAGAAAACGACAAAGTTTGGAAGGTTTGAAATGAGTTACATTGCTGTTGTCGGAGTTGATCTGAGCTTATTTTATTCTCAGTATGTTATCCGGTCGAATTCGTTTTGTGTTAAGATAAGTAATTCTATTTACTTTTGAATTTCATTGGGTTCATTCTCTCATGAAAATTATTTGTAAACAAAATAAACACCCGGTGTATCAATTCTGTTCTGTTGCAGTGCATTTGATGAGTTTAGTCCTGCCTTGTTACTTCACCCATACCTATTTTATCTCATCACTCGTGGCAGACAGTCAAAAAAATTAACAAAGAGCGCTATGTTTTGCCGGCACAATATCACAAAAGTCTTTGTAGCGACATGAAATAACGTATTGATTTTAACGTATCGGCATTTTTTATTCTGGTCGGGCGATTGCGGCAAATATTTTCGGAAAAGCAACAATGGAATAATAGAAAAGGGCTCCTTTGAAGCGAATTTTCGGGCGTATGTAATCCAGTTACGCAGTCACGCGAAAAATTCACTTTTCCGATGCCCACCAGGTCTTTTGTACTTCGAAGTACGGTATTCGTTAATTGAGAGTTTCGGTTTGTGCCTCTGATTCGATAGGTCAAATTAACAGTAGGGTGTTGGGAGATGTTTTTTGCAGAGTTCCAATGATTGTTTTTTTCGTAAATGTATGGATGATGATAACGACAAAAACAAGAATTCTCAAATACAATAGTCTTGACATTGCCGATGAAGTGCGACGGGATCACCCAAGTTATTCTTATTTATTTTGACCCGCTCAATCCGAATTACGAGGATAATGAACCGTAAAAGCATCCGGAAAATTGTTATGGAAGATTTTCCGAGGGAAATCGGAAAATTTTGTCCAAAATAAATGACATCCTAATAATCTAAAAATATAATAAACATAAAATTCTCTACAAGAAAGATATCTACCGTTTTCGAGTAAAACGTGTTCGAAATTCGAAAAAATGCGATTTCCACAATTTTTTGTGCTCTCTCATTTACTCTCAATTGTTTTACTTTCAAGCAAAATTTTTCGTTTTTCCGCTACTGAAACGTTTTGCAATCATGACAAAATATGT
This sequence comes from Chrysolina haemoptera, assembly GCA_958298965.1. Classification (NCBI taxonomy): domain Eukaryota; kingdom Metazoa; phylum Arthropoda; class Insecta; order Coleoptera; family Chrysomelidae; genus Chrysolina; species Chrysolina haemoptera. The sequence goes on from OY282594.1 coordinate 14,231,616, forward strand.
ACTGAACCCGTTTTAATTGACACTACAAGAAATTCGTCCACGATGTGAGTTTCGCAAATAAAAAAATGCCGCTTCCATGCAAGGTGAGATTATCGGGAAATTCAGTGCCAGGAAATTCACACTATTGATTTTTTCAGTAATGTCTCTTTTGTGATTCATAGTCGAGACAAATATGAATAATTTGGCACAAGGTGATCCTGAAAATATCATTATGTGACTGAATGAGAACACTAAAAATTGAGAAAATCGCATTTTATCGACTTTGGAGCATGTTTACTCGAAAACGGTGCATTTTAAAGAAAAATGTGTGTTGGCTTTTTTCGTAGAGAATTTTATGTTATATATTATAGCGTGAACTGTTTTTGGATTTTCTTAAGAAAATTGTTTCACTTTTAAGCAAAATTTTCCGTTTTTCCGCTACTGAAATTCTTTGTGAACATGACAAAATATATGCTGAACCCGTTTTAACTGACACTATAAGAAATTCGTCCACGACGTGAGCTTCGCGAATGAAAAAATGACGGTTTGATGCAAGGTAAAAGTATTGGGAAATTCAGTGCCGACAAATCCACACGAATGATTTTTTCAAGAATGTCTCTTTTGTTATTCATAGTCGAGACGTATATGAATAATTTGGAACAAGGTGAACCTAAAAATATCATTATGCCACTCAATGAGAGAGCACAGAAAATTGAGAAAATCGCATTTTTTCGAATTTCGAGCACGTTTGACTCGAAACCGGTGCTTTCTGGAGAAAAACCTGTATATACCCTTTTTGTAGAGAATGTAGATTATTATGACGTCATTTGTTTTTGGAAAAAATGCATTTTTTGGATTTGGATTTTCCGGATACTTTCACGGCTTATCGCCCTCGAAATTTGGATTCAGAGGGTCTAAATACATCAGCTACGAAAACCCTCCCTGCCACCGGACTACAAGTAAACATACAGTATCGGAAAGTTTTCATCTGGAGTATGATGGTTTTATGAGAACGTAAAAAAACCCTTGCTATATGTTGAGAGAGCATTACAATTTCTCCTCTACTCGCTCGAGGAAAGGATATCGACGTAAGTTATTAATTCGTCGGGCGAGACAACACGAGAGGCGCGCAGTAGTGCGTCTCACTTTTTTATGTGGTATCCTCATATCATTGCGTTCCTTGTTGCTCGCGTAGATTTCTGTCTATAGCCCCGATGAAAAGTTTCCGATACTGTATAATATTTAGTGAAGCAAAGACAACACTGTTCTTTCACAGGTATATCACTGGCGTCGAACGTAGAATGCAAACGTTAGTCTTCTAATAGAATATAAGAGTAAAATAGGTAGTAGTAATATATAACTTATACGTGTTGGTGAGAAGTTGTGAATATGGTGTGATCAAATGAAATAGTTTGCTGAATTTTGAACTCCAAACTATATTATTTGATATTGTGACTGATAATTTATTCCTGCATGTTAAATCCTACGATTTTTCGTTTTGTAAGTTGTACTTTTCCGTACGATTTAAAATCGTTCGGAAAAGTTACTTTTCCGCACAATTTTCCTTACAATTTTTACTTTTCGGCACGATTTTTGTATTTTTGAAAATGTTGATATTTAGGACTAACTAAATGATCTATGTAACTATTCTGTCTTATTAGTCATTTTGTAGCATTATTATAAAAACTTGTTTATCAAAAACCTTGTTTTTTTAAAAATAAGATGGACAAAAACACTCGTAGGAAAAATATTGTACCTAACTCTTACGGAAAATGTCTTTTCCGAACTTATCGGCTTGCCCGAACTCCGCTCCGCGTCGTTCGTGCAACTGCCGTCGCGTGCGGAAAAGTACTGCTTTCCGCACTTGTTAGGTAAATAACTATTTTCAACTCATAAATTAATTTTAGACATGTTTCTGGAAATAGAAGTTTCCTCAACGCAACTTATGCAGTCCAAATATTATTTGTTGATTAAAAATTCACGAGTATAAGTTGAACTTCTCAATAACAACAAGCAGAAGTTGGTCAACTTTAAATTTTTTGCTTTAAGTAATAGACGATACAGCAGATGACCACTGATTAGTCAATCTGATAATGAAAAGTAAACCTAATAAACCCTTACCTAGGCAAAATTTGTATCTGGTTTTAGGAAGTTTGGTTGATTTTGTGTGGAACGTGGATTAATACAGTAACCACAGACAAATGTAAGCCACAATAAGTGAAGAATGAATCGTAGCACTTTGAAACTCGGCACTTGACTTCTTGACATCATATATTGTTAGAAAAAAAATGTTTACCAAAATATCAGGGGTGGAACCCAAAAAAATTTTCAATTAAAAAATTATATTTTAAGTATAAGATTTATCAAGAAACAATTTCAACAAAGCGAAAGATAATTCAATTCTCCCCAAGAAATATACTCAATAATTTCTCACAAAATGCACTCGTTTTCTCAGAAAACCTGATTGAATTCCGATATAAAATTCCAGGCTCGCCTTAACCCGCCACTGCAATTTCCGACAGTGCCGAAAATTAGATTTGTCATGACTTTGCTAAAAATTATAGTAGAAGGAAAAGAGAAGACTTATTCTTCCTCATGCAAATAACATGTGAGTATCTGAGTACCCAAAATGTGTTTTGTCCCACTTCACATAACCCTTCTACGATATTTACGGAGGATCCAAGGATATTTTAGTTGATGTGAAATAATTATAGTGAAGCAGAAATCAGTACCCTCTTTGTACCATATGCAAGGATTTTAGACTAGTGAGACACTTCAAAGAACAAACTGGGTTTTACTCCTGCCTCAGTTTTCAACTGACCCATAATCCTGGTAATTTCTTCAGTAAATGTTCAAAATTATCTCTCATACACATCATACATGAAAAATAAAGTAAGCGATTTCAAGATTGTGGTTTGCACATCACAATAGTGTTATTAAACATATATGCAGCATATGAATAGCGATTATTTTCAATATTTTCTGAAGAGAATGCCGGTTTTAAGGGTAAGTTGAAAATAAGGCAGGAATAAAAGAAAGTTTTTATTTTGGCATGTATAAGTAGGACCTGTCACACTACTTTAAAATTGTTGCATATAGTCCAAAGAGGGTATGGGTTGCTGCTTCAGTATTATAATTCCATATTTACCTAATAATTCATGATTTTCGGATCATCCGCAAACATTTCCGTGAAGTGCGACAAAACACATTTTAGGTACACAAATAATCGCATATTATGTTTCCTGAGCAGCAGAGTTATGACCAATCAAATATTCGACTCCGCCAGAATTTTCAGCGGCGGGTCAGGGTGAACCTTAAAGTTGATGTTGGCGTTCAATCACGTTTTCTGAGAAAACGAGCGCATTTCATAAGAAAATACTATGAATAATTTTTGTGGAGAATTGAATTGTCTTTCACCTCATTGGGTTGTTTTTTTGATAAATCATATACTTTCCAAGATTACAGCAAAAATCTATTTATTTAATTTCAACAAAAAAAAATATGTTATTCAATTTTGTTGAATAATTTTTTTTTTCGTGTTTATCATGGTTCCAACTACTAGCATACCAAGTTTGGTGGTGCTACAATCGATCCTCTTCTCAAAACCCAATCGTACTAAATTAGATATTCACAAATTAAAAATAGATATAAATCATGATTTTCAGTATAAAATAAAATGGCATTGACTTCTGTCTATTGCGCATACTTACTTATCATTTCTTCCTCCAATAGTTAGTTTGGTGTGCATTTTTGCTCATTTTTCCACCCGTGGATTAATACTTTTCACCCGATAATTATTACTTGAAACTGCATGAATCCACACTATATCTGAAAAATGAAGCGAGCTCTTGGTGTTTTGGGTAGCTTCTATTTCTTGGAAGGTGTAGAAAGTTAAACAAATTAGTTTGTCTCAAGGTTTACAAAATGATTTCGCTTATGTAGACAGACAGATTTACTTCTTAGGAAATCTGGTAGTTTTTGTGAATAGTCTGCCATAGCTGGGAAGGCCCATGTGAGTCTACACTCTTAGCTGCAGTGGCATCATACATCTTTTTCCATAATGGTCCTATTTGTTCTTTCTGCAACACCGTTCTGTTGAGGATTGTGTGGGATAGTAGTTTGGTGTATGATTCCATGTGATTTCAGATGATTTTCGAATGATTGGTCAACAAATTCGCCACCATTATCTGTTCTTAATGTTTTAATTTTCAAACCGGTTTGATTTTCCACCATCACATGAAACTCTTCGAAAATTGATTTAAATTCATTCTTTGATTTGATGAAGTAAATGAAGATTTTTCGAGTACAATCATCAATAATGGTGAACATACGATTCCATCGAAGTAAAGTTTTCAAGTTTCAATGAATACATAGAACGTAGAAGTTGAATTCTTCTGTTCAAGCCTTCATGCTCAAAAGCTTTTTCCAAATACATCCACATTTCTTTAGCTGTCGTACCAGTTGCGAATATGAGGATAACAACAGGGTGCAACCATGAAGCCCATTTTAGTGAGAGCTTTTTGATCAATTTTCTTCTTGGTAGCATCATCAGTTTTATCATCCGTAGTATAACCAATAACAGCATGCCACACGTTCAGATCTCGTAAATACAGTTCCATTCCAAACTTCCAGTCTTGATAATTTTCTCGTCCCGCCAATTTCATGAAAGAAGGATACGACGTGTTATGTTCCAAATTATCTGACATCTTCAGCAGCAAACTTTGTGTTGCGCCAATACAATAATTCCACAAAGCAAAAATACAGTTATTCAGGGTCTGGGCCCATAACCTGTTGAAAATTACTATGGAATAATAAACAGGAATGAAATACTTTTTATATTGAAACAACGTTATCAATTCTTTATTTTTGACAAGTACATGACAGTTAATGAAAAACATCTACAGTATGAATAACATCATATTATAACAAAAGTGATATTGTAAGTCTTGAAGATTGGACTTTCAACAGCCTCCTCACAACTACTACTTAATTGTTAAAAATTTCATTTCTCCCAACCGGTTATACCCTCACCGCAACCCTCAGAAGTCTTCAAGAGACTTGTGCTGGGGAAGATGTAGCCCTCACCTTTCAACGTGTGATGCCATGTATGTGACCGTAAACCGAGAGTTGTACCATCACGGATACTGCATCAATGTTTCAAGTTTCAACATCGTCTAGTCTACATTATTTCATCATTTGTGAATATAGACTCCATCAGTCGTCAGTTGCCTCCCTGTTTGGTTAATTTTCCTATAATATTAGTTGTATTGTTGTACATGTATCTGTCACGTCACTAACGTTTCTGATGAAATTAATACTCCAATCGTGATACCGGAGCTACTGGAAACACAACAATAAGCCCGAATAATAAGTCTCCGCAACATGTATTCAATATGTATGAACTGACAGACAGGCACTTCAGATGTGTAGCAAATGAATGATGGACGGTGGAAAGTTCTGAAAACAGCGAAACGAATTTTCAGGCTTTGCGATAAATCGTAGGTGGAAACTGGGTAGGTATCATGTTCAGTTCGACGAGAATATGGAAAAATTGGAACATGTTTTTGTTCGTTGTTTCCGATATTCACCGGAATCGTTCCATGAAAAGAGTGTTTTGAGTAAATATATATCTGAAAATTATTCACGGTGTGTTCTGTATACACCATTCGAATGAACCGAACGAACTCTCTATGAATTATTACTCAGATATTTTTTTCCCGTACACAGGTAGCACAAGATAGTGAATGTATGCAAATTTCAGACTGGTAAAAAGTTATAATGTATCAATATAAATGAATATTGAAAAAACTCTTTACTATTATTGTATTGGTGGAATATTGATTTACCGTTTTATAGTGGCATATTAAAATAACAAGAAATACATTGATGAAGGAATCTGCAACTGTTCACAATGAGCTTATCATGAGCAGTCCTCGTAGAGCAGGACATCTTGTTTCTTTCAAGAAATACAGGGTTTCCAAAATTGAAGCAATAAATGAAATAGGGTGTAGAAAATGACAAAACGAAACGAAATAAAGGAATGTATTATTGTCGAAAAAATATAATTTTGGGAGATACTGAATTTTAAATAATTCAAAAATTTTTTTGGTAATTACTGATCAGAAGCCTGATCAAACTGCGCTGAAACACTACCAGCGGGCAGACATGCTGGAGAATCAAATCAGTGCCTACCAACCAAAGGTAATTGAAAGGGATTCAATAAAATTTTAATAAAATTTTCGAAAATTTTTTATTGCTTCAAAAACGGAAATTCTTGCCATTTATGGTTACATTTTGTTGGAAATAACAACATATTTTTGTGATTGCCCCAATTTCGGAAACACCCTGTATATTAGCGGCAATTTAGACATCTAGCATTCGCGAATATCTTTGTTGGCTCTATATGAATACTCACTACACCATCGTATATGGGAACGGATCTATTGACGAATGAACTTTGTTATCAATGATTTTGAAGTTGTATCTTTCATGCATTCTGAAATATAACATTCCATATCAAGTACCATAAAAGTGGCGACGAGAAATGAGGAAAAAAATCATGAATAATCACGTGAGAGGAGTTCCAACTGATGAAAAATCAACAAGATTTTTTTTTACTTCTATCTCAGAAGTTCAAATCAACGCGTGTGGAAATTATGGGCAAAATAATCACTTGATTCCGCTCTAATCCAGAAAACAGTGTAACTTCTTAGGCATGGTACCAACGTTATGGAAGTTTGTTCATAGAGGATGCACAAAAACTCTCAGATCCAGCCAAACTAGCAGTTTTGCTGAGGAAATTGGACACACAGGTTCATCAACAATATACCAAACTGATCCTGCTCGAGGAAACTGAAAAAATCGATTTCAAAGATATATAATACATAATAACTTTTTTCTACAGGAGAGTTGGTCTGAAGAAGCGTACTTTGATTCTCGTTTTATTGTTGAGTCTTCTTTTGGAGATATTCATTTCATGTCTTGGCCATCTTTACGTATCGTGTGAAAAGATTTTACTTTTTCCAGAAAGTTCGTAATTTCAGAATGGTGATTGACATAGCATGATGCACGTTCGACAATATTTTTGCCGCTTCTGCTATCTTTTGGGTAATTGCAGACGAATTTGATGACATTTCTGCGGAATTAATTAGAAGTTCGTTGGGTACTTCTCGTATTGCCATCAAACCAATCAAAATTTGACCATGTAGAGCTGTTAGGATTTTAATAAATGAAGCGAAGTTTTGTATAAAATTGTATAAATTCTTTTTATTGCAAAGCGCTTTCGACTTTCGTCATCTTCAGTGCTTCCTGAAAGTAAATACTCAGTTGAGAGTACCGAAATTGAACTCAGTTGAGAGTACCGAAATTGAACTGAGTATTTACTTTCAGGAAGCACTGAAGATGACGAAAGTCAAAAGCGCTTTGCAGTAAAGAGAATTTATACACTTTTATACAAAACTTCGCTTCATTTATTCAAACAAGTGTAGTCAGCTTCACGCATTTATTAGGATTTTTACCACCGTTTACAAAGTTCGACCCTTCGTGTTCAACGAACACAAAGTTTTCCCAGAAATATAATTTTGTGACGACAGCATGCATTCCTGCTCTAAAACAGAACTACTTATTTAAAAAACGGTTCGATTTCAACCAGTGATCCTATTTCATTTTTTAATGATTTTTTCTTTCATTATTATTGTGCATTGGTGGATATTTGGAAATATTATAGATTTTGGATAATTATTGAGTGTTAATTTTCTCACAGGTGATATTATGTAACAATGTTATGGTGGATGAAGTTTCAAGCGTCTGTTTGATAGATCAACTCCTGTAGAAAGAAACCTATTTAAATATGACGTTTGAGTAATTTTGACAGCAATGAAAGAATGTGCATCTTTTTTCATCGCGATAAAAATGCCTGTTCCCCAAAATCGGACTCCATCTAGTAAGCGGTCTTCAATTTCTTTCATGGCAGCAATGTACTGGTGACAAAATATGAATCGTTTTAGGAAAGTTCCACCTCAACAAATAAAAAGCATAATTACAATATTGTGTTGTTAATAACTGTTTCAATAAAGCTGAATTATTGTGGTGTATTTATATATTGTCGTTGATTTATCTTGCCAAAAAAAACACTCGCACTTTCTTTTCATTTGATAAATTTCTAACAATTTTTTCCCGTGAAATTACTAATTGGCAAAATTATTTTGTTGATTCCAAAAATTTTCTACATTATTTCGAAATTACCGAGTAAAATGCGGAAAACCGATATTTTCGTTATTAATCTTTATTTTTGTGGTACTTCATTTCCGATAACAAAAATTGGAAGGATTGTAGTGTATCTTATGCCAAGCAAGCAGTTATTTTATTTTCATAGAAAAAATCCGTAGTTTTCACGAAATCAATGATTTTCGCGAAAAATTAGGAAAAGCTTTCTTTTTTCATCATAGAAGACTAATTTTTTCAAGATCACATAATTTTCTGTATCTGCGAAATTGGTTGCAACAGTTAAAGTTGCAGTTTTCGGAAGTATGGGTTACAGTGTTCTTTATGTTCGAACTGCCAACCAAGGTTTGAAAAATTGCACTAATACCGAAAAACTATCATTTGAAGGAATCGACTCTGAAATCATCAAATCTTTCAAGGTACCCTGTACCAGCAGACAGATAACATAACAAACTGGATAAAAATAAGGATTCCTCATAGCAAAGCTCTAACGTTATGCACTGTCATTTTTTTTCGTATGAATATTTTTGTCTGATATTTTGTTATCGTATATAAAATTCAAAGACGAATCAAATGCTATTTGGAAGATAGAGAAGATTTTTGGTGTCAAAAAGTAGCTTATAAAGGACCATTTCACAAAAAAATTCTCAAAGAAAAATTCCAATCCGTTTAAAATATACGAGGGGGGAGGAGACTTTTGACTAACACTGTATGCGCAGATAATTAGGCAGCAAGTCAGCTTTGCCGACTTTTGGGTTGACTGGCGACTATGTTCCACGAAACAAGCGGCAATAAAAATTGTGCTCAGAATGTGACCGCAGATCGAAATGTTGATAACGGATTCTAACCGTGATATGTTATTGGATACATCAGAACTAGAGCAAGGATGAGTAATTGAAGAAAAATAAGAGAAAAATCATGAAATACGAGCTGTGATTTCCTTACCTTGAGGTGCTGAATAGTGGAGTTTTTCTAGAGAGAGTTGTTAAACGCTGTCACAAACACACCTCATGCTTTCTCGAGATTCGACTTCCGCGCCCTCATGGCTTTCCATAAGTTCCGGAACAACAAAAAGGAAAGCACAGCAATATCGCGCAAAAAATGTAAGTATTACTAATAATGAAAACACAACCCTTGAGCAGTTCGCACAGTAACAAGGCGCACGGTCCAATCTCGACCGGCGTGCGTTTCAACAACCCTTCCAAGTCCCAATAACAATGTTTGCAGTTGGTTCAGTCCATTTTCGTTTTTGTGTATGGAGATATTCTTTATGCCATCTCGACTTGGGCAGAGTAGCCTTGAATTCAAAATAGCTTCAATTTGAACAAGAAACGTTTGAAATTCTCCGTAGGTACCTGATCACCGATGACTCTAGAGTATGTGATACTTCACTGACTTTATTCCAGCCTCCCACAATCCACCAAAGTGGGAACTTGTGGGGGGAATGAATTTCCACTCAATATATTCTTTTTGGGCAGCATTTTGCATGAGATTGAGTAATTGTCAGGAGGCACCTACAAAGTTTGTTGCGTTATCACTATATATTATATTCACTCTACCGCGACGAGAGATCAGACGTCTGTTGATAAATCTGAAGCCAACTCTAAATGTAGGGCTTCAGTTGCGAAACAAACAAAAAGACAGATGTATACCCTGTGAGTTCTAGAACCCCGAAATTTGCCTAAAGAGATGGTGAAGGGACCTCAAAAATTAACTCCAATACAAGAAAAAGGTTTGACTTGGGACACTCTTGGAGAGGGAAGATTTCCCATTGAAGGTTGGGTATTCGTTGGGTTTTGTTTCCAATAAGTGAGGCATCGAGCCAAAATTTTACGAATTACCCGTTATGCAGAATATACAGAATCGTTGTAGTAATAAAAAATTAAAATTTTGGTGGCCTGGATGGAGATATTGTTTGTGAGTACTATCCACTATGAGATCGGTGAGTTTATGTTGGCTAGGAAGTAAAAATTGATGACGTTTATCGTCAGAGAGACCAGAATACGTGAGCCTTCCGCCCACCCTCAAAAAACCGTTTCTATAGAGAAAAATAGATAACTTTCGAAAAGCCTTGCAGAGGGGTTTGTCATTGAGGAGACATGAAATTACCGTCGAGAAAACCTGGGATTGAACATGTTTGACAAGAAGGAGAAGAGATTCGTCAAGGTTATTTCTAGTGAGATGGGAAAAGTTTCTCTCAGATCGTTTTGAGCGACAATTTTTTATAAAGCGTATTGTATAAGAAACAATTCGCTGAATTTTCAAAAGGGATGAGAACCTGTCCAACAGCCTATCTAACACATTAATATCATCTGAATCAGAAGTAAAATTTTCTTCTCTTTGCGAAGATAATCTGATAAAAGAGTTGCACCACAAAGCTCGAGTCGAGGTATGGAAATAGTTTTGAGAGGGGAAACTCTTGATTTCATACACAACAACGTTACATGGGATGTTGTATCTACAACATACTTACAATACATAACCGCTGAGTAACCCTTTTCGCTTGCATCTGAGAATCCATGGAGTGAGCAAATTTTCATGGAAGTATGAAAAGAGTATCGAGGAATTTTTATATCAGAGAGAAGTGGAAGTTCTGCTTTGAACCTGACTTCAAGGGGTGCTTTATCGTCCCATTCGACACCTATTGTCCATATGTGTTGAATAAGTCGTTTTGCAAATAGAGTGAGAGGGGTGAGAAAGCCAAGAGGATCGAAAATACGTGCGAGTTCAGCAAGAATGTTTCTTTTCGTGCTTGGTACGTCTTTCGATAGAATACTGAACGGAAAAATTTCTGAAGGTACGTTCCACTGTAATCCTAAAACCTTCACACTCGTGATATCATCTTAATCAAGAGATTTTGAAGATGAAGACTCATCAGAAATGAGAGAGGCGTGGGTGCTATTCCACTTATGTAATTCGAACCTGCCCAAATGCATAAGAGAGATGAGTGCGGCTTTGAGAGTTTTAGCGATCTCCAAAAAAGCACAGCTTGTAACAATATCATCTACGCAACAAGAAGTTTTCAAAGCAATAGAGGCTAGCGGAAAATGTTTACCATATTCCTCCACTAGATGGAAAATGGTTCTAATGGCCAAAAAAGGAGTGGGGAAAAGACCATAAGTCACAGTTCTGAGTACGAACTCTTTTATAGATTCCTCATGAGAAAACCGCCAGAGAATGCGTTGGCAATCGAGATGTTCTTTTGATATCAATATTTGACGAAACATTTGGTGAAAATCTGCCATTAAGGCGATAGGGTGAATTCAAAACTTCAAAAGTATCGTGACAAGATCTCGTTGAAGTTTGGGACCGGCCAAAAGGGTATCGTTCAGTGATTTTCATCTGAGCATTTTGCCGAAGCATCAAAAACAACTCAGTTTTGTACTTAAACTCTCACGGCGGATAACACAATGATGAGGGATGTAGTAAGAATGAGGTTTGGAATCTTGGTTATCGAGAAGTGACATATGGCCTTGATTCCAATAGTTATCCATAAATTCCCGATATTGTTCGTAAACTGAAGGATTACTTTGTAACCGGAGTTGAGTGACAATAATCTTCTGAAAGCAACCTGTCGGGAATCCAAAAATGTTAGAGGACATGATCAAAAAGGGAGAGTAACTATAAATCGGCCTGAAGAATTTCCAGACACAGAGGAATTCTTCTCAAATATCATTTTCCGGTTTTGTACATTTATTTTGGGGTATTTCCTCAATTTCCCAGAACTGTTGAAATGCAGAGACTAAGGGAGGTTCACAAATACAGTTTAATGTGTTTGCAACAAGTGGGGAGTGAGATTCAACTGAACCCATGAGAATCCAGCCAAATACAGTGTTAATTGCTGTGGGCTCATGAGAGTCTTCCGAGACACGGCTAAAATAACAGAAAATATATCGGCTCCAAGTAGGATATCAATTTCACTGGTAAGATCAGCAAGATTCAATTCGGAGATGTGATTTCAAGACTGAATATCGATTGTGCAATTGGGCATGGAATTGCAAAACTTGGGTGGAACAATGGCATTTACAGTGAGGGTTGGTTTAGGATTATTGCAAGGACGAATTTGAAGACAAACTCCTCTAAAGGCAGAGGAATTCATTCGACTGACACCTTGAATTGACAAAGAGAGTGGCGGAGATTTCAAACCAAGGCGGTTCAAGCATTTTTGGCTGAGAATACTTATCTGGGAATAAAGCACGGGCCTTTCGAAAGGAACCATAGACGTTGCGGATTTCAACGAGAGCTGTCGAAAGGAACAGTCGAGTTTGATGGCAATGCGTTGAAATGTGCACCTGCGTAGTTGGAAATGGGATGATTATCACCCAACGGAGGATTATGGATATTGGGGACACTTGAAACATAGTTATTCAGAACACTATTATTGACTGTCGGTATATTCGCATGATTTGAGTTTGACGAAGAATAACAGGTACTTTGATTTGTTTGAGAATTTGACAGAGAGGAATCACTGAAATGTAATAAGGTGTGATGTGATTGTGCACATTTTAAACAATAGGATTGAGAATTACAATCTTTAAAAACATGCATGGAACCCAAACAGTTTATGCACCATTTAACTATATTATTCACGGGTTGGCACCGAAAGGAACTGAGGGCATTTATAAATGGGATATTCACCCTTACACAAAGATCAAGAGTTTGTTCGAGTTTGAGTATGGAAAAGAGAGGAACTTCGTTGAGGAAATCTGGTTGAAGCCTGTGGTTGATGAATACGAATTCTGTTTGATTGGCCCTGTTGAGTATGATCTGTCGCTCTTTCGAGACTTCCACAACGCGTCAAAACAAATTCAACTAGAGAGTCAGAGTTGAGTTGTTTTCAGATTCAAAAAGAGACACAGTATGGGAATCAAGACGTCTCAAAAGTATATTGAATAGTAAAAAGCTCCACTGATCCACTGAAAATTTCAAGTTTTTTAAAGCAGCTAAATTTTCAGCAAAGGTGTCTACCAAAATTCGGAGATTATGGGTAGTTGCATTATTATCAGAAATGTTTTGAGAACTAAAATTAATAACAAATTCAGACAAAATATAACACAGAGAAAAGTGAAGACGGAACGAGGTTCAAGTAAGGACTTGAAAATTAAATTTTTTCATCGATTTCCGTGAAAATATTCAAGTAGATTTAGAACAAGCAGATGAGAACACATACTTTTGAAACATTTTGCTGTGTTATTTGTAATAAAATATTATTTTCTCGTTTACAAATGAAAAAGTTTTTATTGTTTTTCAGGGTTCGTCTCTGTTAATATTTCAATTAATATTGCGAGATGATAGTTTTTCTAATATTAGCATCATCAAAACAGCCGTACATAACCGCAATTTTTCGAATAAGGGGTGATGAACTATAATAGTGAATAACTATAAAATTTATATAGAGAACTTGAAATTATGTCAACCTGCATGATAATTATTCTGTTTCAAAATTAGCTTGTGACACGGATGTAAGACTATTGACCCGTAGATCACAATATATGATCAAATGCAAAAGCAAAATCAAACTAATTCTGAACGAAAATAGAACCATTCGGAGATTTAATTTTTATCTTGCGGAAACTACTCTGATGATAAATTGGAGGCGTTAAAGCGCAAATCTTCGTATACTAAGTCGAAATTCAAACAAAGGTGGAAGAAAAAATGGAAGCCAGAAACGAATTCCCCCAAAACAACGATGAATGCCTGAAAAAAATACCTGAAATACCGAGAGTGCATCAGCAAAGCTCAAGTTGCCATTCGAAATTTTCCGAATTGATTGAAAGAAGTAGAAGATGAATTGTAGATAATCGTATTACGGCAGATGCTTACAAGCTGATACATGCTATGCAAAGGAAATTACAAACAACTGGAAAAAGATACGTTTCAGATATATTGAAACAAATTATCACTTACCAAAGAGAGTTATGAAGTTGAAGAAAGCCAACGAAAAAGCTCAAGAGAATAGAGAAAAGCTATATTCAAGTGCACGGTGCAAAAACTGTCATCGCAAAATTTATTGTTGTCAGTTGGATTACTCTCCGAAGTAGACGCAAAGGCACGAAAGAAACATAACAGGTAGTACAGGCAGACCTTAGCAGGAAATCGTCAAGGGTGGCTTGTGACTTTGATATTTTAAACAGGTTATTAGTAACCTTGGACCTACTGATTACTAGTATGAGACCAACTCCCAAAAAGAAATCCCTGCCGTTCTGGGAAGATTTAAAATTTCCGAGGACATATAGAGAGGGAACTAGTTGGTGAGGAGCCTTGGCAATCATCAATAAAAATTTAATTTTAAATACATATTTTAAATTTTTCTCTATAAAATCCTTCGAATTATTCATCGCCAACTACTTTATATGGCTTGAATTCAACTATATAGTCATTATCAATCAAAAAATCTAAAGGAATAATGATTTTGACCGGCTAAATTGGCCAAATACCCCACCGTGGCCCATCAAGTCATTATGAATGAATAATGAGTTATGTGAAGGGGTTTAGGTTAGGTTAGGTTAGGTTAGGTTAGGGGCGAAAAGAATGAGATAACAGAAGGGTTACCAGAAGAGGACATCAAAAAGAAAACGTGAGAAAGATGGAAAATCAGGAAAATATAGGAACTTTAGGCAAGATAACATGAGCAGCATTTATCGTCCATCGGTTGAGTTGAACAGAAATTTGAAAATATTCAACTTTATTGTGTTAACTCATGCAGTGAAGATAAAGGAGTTCAACTTTCCTTTTAATACTATAACTCAAACCAAACTTCAGGAAATGATAGCAGAAAGAAACGTTACTTGACATATAATAAAAGAAAGTAATCTGGAAACAATCCATTTCTGTCTATAGGTAGATTGTCTGCTAGTTTCTTCAAAATATCAACTTTTTCATGCTTCTATCAATATCCAGTATCCATTCATTTATGTCCCGAGAGTGGTAGACTCGTACAAGGAACCCTGACAGATTTGAACCTGTAGAGTCCATCATCCGACAGAAATTATAGTTACGGATATTACCGCTTTTCGTCTTAGCGCCTATTTTTTGATGTAATTCATTCTTCACACATTTATATTTTTTGCCTATTTTTCTTTAGTTTCACTGCCTTCATCAGCATTGAAAAAACTAACACCGGAATTGACGAATAGATTGTCGTGTGTAAACATCAATATTGGTGAATTTTATTGTTAATTTATTCATGAATTATTGACGATTTTTATTGGACCGTGTAAATTCGTTACAGTAATTCTCAATCGCACGTATTCAACTCTAAGTGTTCACTGAAAAATTACCGATGTTTCAAGTTTGAATAATATTGAAAACTCAACCATGTAAACTGATTCAAAGAGCGCGCCACTTCTTACTCATCCTGTTCTTAGACCTGAAACCTTGTATACGTTATTTGAGGATATATCTCGATTTCTCACTTCTTGAGGAGCCATAAAACATCACTCCATGACATTAATTTTAAAGAAGATTTATATTTCATTGCAGGACATAAAATTAATATTATAAAAATCATGTATACTGCATTCTTTATTGCCGACCACCCAATCAAACCTATAAAACATCACCGTACCAAGCAGCGACTGATTCCTAGGAAGAACAATAATTAGCAGTTGATTCTGTAATTGATCTACGTCTGAAAAATATTGATATTTTTATTTTTCACATTCGTGACCATGACAATGAATAAAAGTTCCCACAACTAATTAGAATTGAATGAAACCTTAGATAATTCAGTAAATTTGTATTCGACAGGCCCCCTGGCGAGAAAGTTTTGGGGTAGTTTTGATTTCTTCCATTTCATAAGGTTTTTGGAGTGCTGAATCCGAATCTGAAGTTTGCTAACAAAATATCTTGACGGGACATTAAAAAAAATTATAAAAAATCAGTTTGTGCTCAAAAGCCAAATAATAATTGGCGTGCTTCTGCTGAGTCAGCAAACACCCACTTTTTTCACATCGAAACTGTCATTGACTATTTGATGACATTTTAAGGGAATTTCTCGAGGAATTATATTGCAATGAAACTAAAAGTTCTTGACATAATTTTTTGGGTTTATGACCTTCCACAATCTGAAAATGAAAAAATTTTTTTAATCCAAAGAAATCTGTACAAGTGTAGAAGGGCAAATTAATTAATTTGCCCGATAAGTTACTGCGTTCACAAGACTGCTATCTTGAAAGAAATTAATTTTTGTCAGTAACGTACCCTACACTGAATTTGCCTATCTGAAAAAATGAAATCGAATTAACAAAGAATACTTCTCTTTTTTTGAAAACTGTTGACGTTTCGGAGGCTGTATCTGCCTCCGTTATCAAAACTTCTTAGAAAGACGCTGAGGAAACTGAATTTGAATTGCGATTTTGGTAATAAGACCTTTCTTTGACAGAGTCAAATGAAATCTGTCATACATTCATTGGAGCAGTTTCAATCAAAGGAAATAACTGACTGTCTAGGTTCAGGTTAGGTCGATGACTGCTAGTAACAGTGCGATGAGAAAGGAGTGATAAGAATCTCAAACAACGCAAAACGGTTCTTAGCCATTCAGGGCCTCACTTGCTCTTTCTCGGGCTAGTCTATGGCCCTCTTCATTGCCTCTATAACCTGTGTGTGCTGGTACCCAGGCTAGGGTCAGTCTGTTCTGACTGCCGAGCTCTTTCAGAGCTTCTATGCAGCTCCTAACAAGTATTGAGGTAATTTGCATTCAGTTGACTGCTTTCATTGCAGCTTGGCTATCTGAGTATATGGCAATGTTTTTTCCTGAAAACTCATGCCTTACTAGCGTTTGTGCACGATGGTGTATTGCGACGATTTCCACTTGAAATATCGTCGCTTGTTTGATGAGATTTTCATCTTCGGCTTGGTTCCGTAAATGCCGGCTCTTGAACCTTCTTCAGTTTTTGAGCCATAAGTGTAGACAGCGATTTCCGCATTAATGGGAGGTCCCTCCTTCCACACATCCCTGTCCGTTATACTTGTCTTGAAAGTTTTGTCGAAGTTATACCTGGGAAGTATGCCATCTGATGGCATTCTTGTAACCAGGTCGTTTTTGGACTATTCGTATGGGTTGTTGTAGTCTCTCCCGTGCATATTGCTTATGGGTGCTGGTCCTCTAAGCAGCCTGCTCGTGACTGACCTGGTTTCGCCTTGTATGTATATGTGTAGGAGAGGCAGGTTGAGCAAGACCTCTAAGTCGGCTGTTGGGGTGGTTCTCATGGCCATGGTGGCACTCAGACATGCTTGTCTTTGTAGTCTTTCGAGCCGTCGAATCATTCCTACCTGCTTAGTATTGGGCACCATACCGCCAAACCAAACGTTATCATGGGTCTGATAACTCTGGCATAGAGCCATATAGTTATTTTTTCCGCACATTCTCCTGCGCAGATTGAAGGCTGCTGTACTTTTTTCTATAACTTTTTGTAGGTGTTGGTTCCAAGTTAACTTATGGTTGAAGATTACTTCTAATTATTTTGCTTTTTGGGCAAATGGAGTTTCTATCCCGTTCAGTACAGGTGACCTAAGTCTATCCAGTACTTTTTTTGGGAGTACTCTGGTCATATGAGGGTTCACTGTCAGCTCCTTCTCTTTACACCACCTGTCGATTATATCTAGGTCTGACTGTGTAAGCTCCGAAACTGTCCTTGAGAATTTGCCTTTTGCAATAATCTCGAGACCATCGGCATATCCTAGGGAATGAAAGCATCTGGAAGATAGCCTTTCAATTAATTCTTCCATTAGGATGGCCCAAAATAGAAGTGATAGCGCCACTCCCAGTGGATATCCCCTGTTCTCTCTAGGTGTTAGTGTTATTCCGCCGATTGCTGATGTAATGGCCCAATTTTTCATTAAAAATTATTACTAAGGATTTAAAGTGTGTTTCTGTGAGCATCCTTAGACTTTCCTCGAATGTAGTATAGGCATTGTCAGTCTTTTTCAAGAAACCTACTTGGTTTACAGTACCTTCTTTAGCTAAATCCTTATGGATTCTGGAGCATATAATTGTCTTCTGGCCTTACTAGATTATTTGTTGTATTGCAAAAGTTCACCCTTCTATGTGGTCCAACCTTGGTTGGATTTTACTCTGTTGAAAAGCTTCCGCACCCTACCTCCGAGGGTTTCTAGATGTTCATTCTACCAGACCTTCTTGTTATTTTGATCCTTTTTTTCTCAGGACAGCTTTCCTCGTAGGCTTCGACTATTGCCTTGCCCACTTCGTCTACTGCCCTCTCAAGCCTTTCCCTGTCTCGTATTTTAGTCACGAGCCTCTCGTGAGACTCACTGAGTGAAGCTGAGTATCTTTCCCAGTTGCTCTCTCTTAGGTTCCTATATTTGACTAAAGTACTCAGTGGTGTTACTAGATCGTATAATATATGATATATAATAATATAATCATGTGAAATATTTTTTTCAATGTTTTTGTTTCAATTTCAAGTTTTGTTCGATTTCGAACTTCAATAATAAATAAGAGTTTTTTAGTGAAAAAGTGGGATTTTCTCATCAATATAAGATGATCTTAGAAGTATTTTGCATTGGTGTCATTAAATATGGTCAATTATACAGTGTGTTCTATCTGGTATGGTCAAACTAATACGTCAAGTTGATAGTGAAACTCAAGGAGGATATAATAAAAATAGATCTAAATAATTTTGATAGAGTTGTGTCGAATTATTAGATGGATATATCCGATTATTTTGTTGATGCTCAAGGAGTGTGATAGAGAAACTCTTCCTGACGGGTCAACCAAGCCTCCATTCGCACATTTAGCATAAGTATAATAAAGAGAAAATGATGGGGTGTTTCATTTGGGAAAATATCAATACGATCAAAGAAACTGACATTGTAGTTGATCCACTTCACCCTCCATTATATTCACACTCATAACATTCGAATCGCACTGCGAAATCATACGCCATATTCAACTTTACATTAACATGAAGTCACAAACAATTAAAACTTTGCTAGAAGAGCCGTCTACATATTTTTTTTTTTTTTTCACAGTGAAGGAATGCAATGTTTTCATATTATCCAGTACCCCATCATCTAAAATGAATGAACAATTGTAAAAACGAATCTAGCCTATAATATTTTCATAATGCGTCAAAGTTCAATTTTCCGAGTACTGTTGTGATATCGATTTAAAAGCGAATGTTAACCAGATAACAGGATCCAGAACTAGAATTTATTGCCTCATATACAGGCCGATACGAAAAAAATGGGGTTGGATGGTGGAACGCATCATTTCAAAATAAAATATTAGTTATAACATCTGCGTAACCTTCATTCTCCTCTCTAGTACTATTGATTGTCTCTGAATCAGTTGGATGTTATGAATTTTTAATCAAAATAAGTCCATTTGCAGATGCATCATACCCTGACGTTACAATGAAAGATTTAGAAAAAAAAAATTCCTAAGGACATTTTATTAACATTTTTTTATATTCTTATTCTTTCTCATGCCTTCAAAATATTTTTCATGACGGAACTTTTCGAATTTAACTTTCACTTTCTTTTAAAACGAACACTCGGTATATTTGTCGACTATGTTATGTAGTATACGGTGTAGAATAGGATTCATAAAAAATTTTTGATTGTAGATCCCTAAGGCGATTTGTAACCATTTTCGAATTATTGAACTTTAAAAATTGTAAGTAGCTGGAACACACTGTATAATTGACCAAATGTAACAACTACAAGAACAAAACACAAATAGTATCTCACATCGATGAATGTTTATATCTCTTGATTACTCAGAATACTGATGATTATCCAGGATAACGTTTTGTGTTGTACAACAATAATAGAGAACAAATGAAAGTTTTCATGAGCCTCTAGGGCCAGATCTAGCCTCAAGAAAAAATTGTGCCAATTCAACAGGGGGCCACTTTCCCTATTAAAGTATGCGGTATCCTTTAAAACAATTTTCCGCAAATCGCTAGGAAATTTTGACATTCCTGTCAAAATTTCTTGAAGAAAAAGTCAGGACCTCCTTACTGTAAGGAAATGTCATTTCCTTACTGTAAGGAAATGATATTTCCGTACAGTTGTTAGTGTTCTACATAAATGATTGAAAACACATTGCTTATAAGGAATTAATTTATATTTTGAAAACAACAACAAGTCATTGCTGAATTCATTTTTAAGATCAATTTGTTATATTTACAGTAATTTGACAGTTAGTACAATTATTGAACATTGGAGGAACACTGTTAGAACTATGAGAAACATTTTGGACAACATGCGGGGTGGTAGGGTTATTTTGTTGAAAATTTTGTACTGTGAAAATTTTATTTGCCACCTCAACCTTATTGTTAAGCGATTCTTCGATATATCCTTCAGCAACGTTTGATGACTTCCATCCGCCATGCCTCTTTAAACTAGTGATGTCGGCACCAGAGTCAACCAATATTGTTGCAGAAGACCGACGAAAGCAGTGACCAGTATATTCTGTCGGATTTACCACGTTCAAATAAGTAGCAACTATTTTGGGCATTTTTCTAAATTGATGAATTCCTACCACTTGTCTACAACCCTTTCCGCTTTGATATTTAAAGAAAAATCGGTCACTGTTCATATTTTCTGGTCTTAACGAAACATACTTTCGATAAACATTCAAGTAGATCTGATTAATTACAAATGATCTTGGTTTGTTGGTTTTCGAATCAGGTATGCTGATTAAAAGCTTATATTCTAGGTCTTCTATATCGTGTACAGTCATTCGGACTAACTCATCCATTCTACAGGCCCCAGAAATACCAAATATTACAGCCACCTAAAAAATAAATAAAGGTATAATCTAAATAGAAATTAAAACCTTGTAAATTACCTTAATCATAAAATCTTAGATTTCTTTGCCCTATAACCTTGAGCTTGCCGTTTCAATAAAGAACGAAGTTTTGAGTATGTAGATATATCTACATTGTGTTTAATTGCAAGGGTTGACTTCAGCATTGAATAATTGGCCCATAATGTTGAAGATTTCATCTTTAAACAAAGGTCTAGGAAGTATGCCATTACAACATTTTCAGAGAAAGAACTCGTATTTTTACTCATGCGATAATCCATAAAACGTCTGTATGCATTTTCGTACTTTTCTCTTGATTTCTTTGGCAATAATTCTAATGAAGCAGTATTCACTGCCTCAACCAGCTCTGGAGGAGTCCCAGGAATGGAAATTTCATCATCACTTATCATTTTACTTTCGAGAACACCAGCAATTAAATTTATAAACGTCAAGTTTGACAATTCAACCTCAATACGTTTCCATAGTAGCCCAAGTAATTTTATTAGGAATTTCAAAGCACCATTTATTTGGGAATAAAATTATCGCGTTTTTTTTTAAATCAATCAATATCTGTCCAATTTTAAACGATTTGCGGAAAAATAGTATGTTTACCTCGTAGGAAAAGCCACATTCCTGGACTCTGTGTTGCTAAGTCTCGGCTTGCGCCTCGACTTAGCAATCTTCACAGTCGCCCAGGAATGTTAAGCTTTTCCTACCCGGTAAACAATGTACTATTTCTCAGTGTACTACTGTACGCTGTTCCACTCATATCAAATTTCTTTATAACTAACAGAATGTTGACAAATATCGTTTTCTGTTACCTTATCACTCACTATTCCTCTACCATATGATTCATCTTCTCTGAAACATTGGTTATCAATTAAGTTCTCGAGTTCGAGATGGATTTCATCCGGCATTCCACTTACTTTGTTTTGTCTAGACAGTTGACAACAACAGAGATCTTTTAGAGATAATGAATTGGAACGGCTTGCCCACAATCTTCGCAGTGTTCGATCTTTGAGACGAATTCGATCGTTTTTATGGTTGAAATTTCCATTACTACTCATGATGTTCTCTAATAAAAATGGGAATTGTATTGTGTAAACTACTAATTTGTTACTTTTTCCTGATTCTGATTTTCAGCCAAAATCTGTGGATATGAAAAGTTGCATTTCTGTCATGATAATAGAAAATGAATACTATTTCATTGGAATTTGACTTCACGATGAATCTTCCATTCATTTAAGTGATGTAAGCATGAAACGATAGAGTGTACGCAACGGATTCATTCAAATCAGAAAATCACGTAGCAGATTAGTAGCAAATTCTGAATGTTTTATTAAAATATTAATCGAATAAGTGACTTATGACGAATTATGCGTATGTTCTCTAAACTGTCAAAATTGTACAAATATATTGATACAGAACCGACTACCCCCACTTCAATGCGGAAAGAATAACGTGAGAAAGCAGTTGGAAGGAAGAGGATAGACTGTACGCTCGGGTCAGTGAGCAAAAACAGTTACAATCGGATACACAAATATATAGGAACCATTATGTATGTAGAAGAATTTACAGAATAAAATAATTTTGATACAACATGGTTCATTGTTTTTCGCCTCCTTTCTCATAAAATGAATAAAATTAGCTATCACTTCCCGTGCCTGACCATTTGCCATTAAGATCAGATTGAAAGTGAATTTTCATTGTGTATTGATTCATCACAGACTGTACCAAGTTGTTTCCTGCATAAATATTTGCCTTATCACTAGGTAGTACTTCGTTCGACCACTGCGCATCCTGGGCGGGAATATTTTCGAATTTGCAGCTATGTGTGTACTACTGTACTTTGTTGTTTCAGTAACAAAATTTGTTAGTTGTTTAGAAAGGACTGATAGAGATATTTTTGCTACTACTGTTAAAAAGTTCACTTTTTGTGTAATTTGTCTGCCTGAAGTGTGTAATTATTCAATATAAAAGTACTATTTCAGTGCTTCACAGAAATGAGCGAAAAAAAGTTACAAATAGTTACAAATAGTTACAAATAGTTAACTTCATTTTAAGGTTATTGCTACACAATGAGAAATGATATGAAACTCACAAATAGATACGAATGAAAGAGAAAATTATTATTTATCTTTTAGGGCGTTTGAACAGAATTTTGCCTTCAAAAGTATTTTCATAATTTCGTTTTGTGCTTTTCAGTTATGGTTGTTACAAGGCCCGTTTCCTGTGAATTTTGACGTATGTAGCTCTTCAATTAGAAGGGCATCTGAATATTAACTTGTCCGCATCCTATAGCCACCATTATGAAATTATAAATTTAACCAAAACATCCATGATTTTCGAACCCAAATATGCTCACATACTAATTTTGAGAAGAGAATCGGAGCATATTCAAAAAACTATCACTCATAAACCTGGCTTCAGAGGATGCTCACATCATACAACCGATGGAGGGCATCAGAACCCACAGTGCGCTTCACAGAACCAAGACCCTGAAGCCACAACAACTTGCCCAGGTGGATGCGACTATTCGTGGAGTTCTTTCAGAGGAAGCTGACATCTGGCAGATCAACGCCGCTCATGCTCTGACCCAGTCGGAAAGGACGAATACCGCCCCTCTGGTCGGAAGGCATGACAGACGCATACACAAGATGGAAGCTAAGATCAATTTGGTGAGATAACACGCGTCTCGTATCCAGTGTGTGGTGGACTAAGTTGCGGCTAATAGGCCATTCACGGTCACAGTGCGGCGAATTGCCGCAAAACTGAGACGAGCTCACCACACACTGAATCAAGGCGTGCTGTTAACCATCAAGCAGCACTGTCTTGATAGGATACGACTGCTGGTGGCTGCAAGGAAGTCACTAGTAAGGCATGCGAGAAGCATCGCGATAAACCTTCTCGCTTATTCCAAGAGCCTCCACATAACCCGCCAGTCGCTAATTGTGTGGAAACCTTCTGGCAGAACATCTATGAGTATCCGCAACCACTTAACGTAGACACTCCAGTCCTAGCGCAGTTTGAAGACTTCTGCAGAGGCTTCAACGTCCTGAGCTCAATGACCTGAGTAATCTGATAACCCCGGAAGAAGTTTCGATGGCCTGTATCGAGTACAGCAAAGCACTTGATAGGAGATCGCATGAGCCAATCATGCATTTTCTCAGATGCCTTGCGGTGCATTGAACAACTGATGCCGCTCTGGAGGACTTGCTTCACCATAAGATCTGGTCAAGTCAGAGTCCAAACAGAGCAGGTAATCTTCAGAAGGGGCGTATTTCAGGGAGATTCCCTCAGCCTTCTTCTCTTCTGCATCTCACTAATGCTATTGTCCGTTGCACTAAGGATAACAAGTGGATACAACTGCGACACCCACAGCAGCCGGAGGATATCAAACTGTATGCCTCTGGAGAAAGGGACCTACTGAGTCCTTGATGGTGGTGCAAGAGTACACGCGTTCTATCAAAATGGGGTTCTGGATTGACAAATGTGCCTCAAAAGAGAACGATGCACGGGATACGGAGAGAATGTCCAGCTCGTAGACGAAAGCATCCTTTATCATCTTGATGCCGGAGAGACGTATACCTACTTGGGAATAGAGTAACGCCGCTCCCAAGAGGTGAACACAGTTAAAAACTCCTCCGCGGCAAGTATCAGTACAAACTCCGACAGATCTGGTTATCAGAACTCTCGGGAAAGAACAAAGTTGCTGCGACCAATATGCTTGCTGCTCCGATTCTACTCTACTCCTTTGGAGTAGTAAAATGGACTCTGGAAGAGCTTCGACAACTCGACGTTAAAACTCGGAAAATAATGCATCCTAAATCGTCCGTTCCACGGTTATACAACAGGGGGTCGGGGACTTTTGAGTTTGGATTATTTACATAACAGAATGGTGCTGGATGTAGCCTGTAAAGTCATCAGGAGTTCAGATCCCCTTCTCTGCAAGGTCCGCGACCATGAAAACGCAGGGATTGCAGTACTTCTTTTCAAGGCAGTAATCCGGGCAGCCGATGAACTTGGTCTCGTATTCGACACTGAACGGGCGAACCCAAACTCTGTCACCGAGTTGGAATCCGTTCAGCAAAAAGCTCACATCAAAGCTGCGGAGACTGAGGTCTTCCTGCAGCTGCACAAGGATAAGCCGATGCATGGGATCGTCTCTAAGAACATCAGAGAACATCAGGGATTTATAATGGTCCACCGTAGCCGCGTGATGGGTATAGATGTCCCCGACACTAGATGCATAACGTCTCGTGGAGCGCCTGACACCCTTATGCATTTGCTGTCAGCATGTCCAGCATATGCGGTCTCAGCCTATATCCACAGGCATAACGCGGCTCTACGAGTGTTGTTCTACGACATTCGTATGGTATAGACGAGATACCAGCGTTGCCTTATGCTCCATGGGCTATTGAGGCCGTTGTGGAGAATGAGAAGGGCCGAATATATTGAAACTACTCATTCCCCACCTTCAGGCAAATACAAGCCAATAAGCCTGATGTAGTCTTCCTCGTAAGACGATTTTTGTCATGGAGTTTTCGGGTCCTGGCGAAACAAACATCGTCCGAAAGGAGGAGGAGAAACGAACTAAATATCGAGACTTACTCTTTGAACTCCGCAGGCTCTACCCAAACCATTCTGTTAAAATGGTGGTTCTTATTATAGGGGTCCTTGGTGGTATGATGGACACACTACTTTCGAACTTAAAAATCATACCGGCTTGCCGTAATATGGCAGAAATATTAGCCAGACGAATACAGAAGGCCGTCATCCTTGGTTCACTGCGTCTGCTCAGGGCACATGATTCTCGGACCCAGTAATCGCTTACCCCACGGACGTGGGGAGTGAGTAAATGATCCAGGGCGCCCTCCGGATGTATGGGGGCTTCGGATACAGGGACAGGACCTGACAGAAAAAATTACATTCGAATGGCAAGATTCAATTTCTGACCATACCACAGACCTTGCTCTTCCTTCCAACCAAATTAAAGCTTGTTAAAGAGGGATTGATTCGACTTGTTTATTAATCTGATAATGCTCTGACAATTCACATTTTTTCGTGGTATAATATTATTCTCAATAATTTTTCTATACTGTGAGAGCAAACCTGAAATTGGTGACTTAAAATTTACAAACAGTGGAGTAAGTGAGGTAAAATATGCTGAAAAGAGTAAATCTGAATTCTGTGAAGTTTTTTTTTCTTCTAACTGGTATAATTTTCTCATGGCGTTAGATTCAGGATATACTTGTAGAAAAAGCCGTTCGAGAATAAAATATACAAATGAATTTGAAAACTCAAATGAACTATTCTTTGCAGTAATCATTCCAAACTTCCGAAGATTTTCTCTTTTATTTTTCTCGATCTTATTATTTTTTCACTTCTAGTCGTGATACGGTTTGTGTGAAGTGAATTGAATTTTGGCTTCATTCCAATCTAACCTTCATTGAAGAAATGATTTCACTGTATATGAGCACATTCACCACTTTGCTTGCAGGTACAATGAAGTGCGTTTCGATATACCCAAGATTGAACCTACGACCTTAGCATCGCGTTGGCGTTTTCCAAACACAACACTCATATGAGTATAAATTAATATGAAATATGCAATATTGTCTCGCAAAATACCAGGTTAGGTTCATGTATTTTGAAGCCATCGGCATGTACATTTTTGTGCAACTTTTTTCAGTTATTCCAATTTCCATTATCCACACAAAAGATTTCCATGAGAAATTGCTCGTTTGGGGCAATGCACATGGTTTAACCGAAAAAATTAATGTTACTCAAAATGTTGGTGATTAATATTGTGTTTTCTTCTTCAGGTGAACTGGATGCGTTCTTCATGACGACATATGGATTCATTCAATTCATCTGTAGCTTGGTATAATTATTTTATTTTTGGATAGATAGAGCCAAAAGGGATACTTGGAGTACTTCAATTAAATCACTTTGTCATCTCATTATGTCGTTGAAGAATTGAAGACGATGCCTCCAGAAATCTTGAGCGTTTTCCAATATTTCCTAAAATTATTCAACATATTCTATAGTCTAGTTCCTAAATTGTAGATAGTGACATACATTTTCAGGTTTCTACGGAATTTAACAGGGCGGAGAGGACGTATGAAAGTGGCAAAGGAAAACTTGATTCGAATTCAAGTGCCTAGCTGATTTTTGTTCTATTCCTTGACCTGCTTAATATGAACTAATGAACCATTCAACTTATGAATCACTATCTGCAATTTGGGAACTGGACGATAGAAGAGCTCTGTCTCCTGCATTCCTAGGTGGTATTCCAAGTAGCAGATCACATTACATTTTAATTTTTTGCTCAGTGTTTAAAATATATGGGGCATATCTGGTGGAGTCTCGCTAGGCACTTCGATGGAATGAAAGAAATTTTTACTATTTCTTCGATCCTATAAAAATTTCTTCATTTTTCAGAGACAAACATCGACTGGCTGAGGGTACCTACTGACTGATAGTTCAACCATTTTATCTTGATCCGACTGTAATTTTAGCGGGACTCCATGTCTGCGGCTATCATGTATATTCTATGATGGTCTTTGCGACTGTTCCTGTTTCTGATGAAATTTTTTTTTTCTTGAATTTTTTCAAGTATTTACTTCAACGCTTTAAAACCAGAATTATTTTATTTTTTGAATAATTTTGGTATAGTTACTCATGATCCTCACACCAAATTATTGGTAATAAAACCTTACAGATAATTAGAAAATGATATAGGTGAAAAAATAATGCAGTGAAACGGTTTTATTGTGAAGAAATATAATAATGTAACGCAGGGCTTTTGTATGTATGTGCCTTTGCACCTGGAGGAGTTCTTGCGGCACACAGACAGCAGAAACTCAGCAAGAACACCAGTCACTACCTACCTTGCCTTGGCTCTCTCGATGTTCAGTATTACAGTATTTTTCTTTTCCATGGGAACCAAAATATAAAAAAAAATTATTCGTGTTCAAGGAAAAGTATTTCCAGATATCTGAACACAAAGCTCAAGAGTACTTTTGAGAGTCGTTTGCCGACCGACGTAGATTAAAGTTTCTGGACATGAACGCTAAACGCTGCTGTGTTATATTGGGTTCAATTAAAAATAAAGTGTTGTATAATTCTCAAAGAAAAATAAATATATTTGAATACATATTTAGTTGAATAAGTATAAATCAAATGTGAACTCACAATGATGCCTATTATTATTATTATTGTTATCATAACAAGCTATCATTCAACTTCCAATATCAGTTATTATGTGTAATTAAATCTTGCAAGTGATTTTTGAAAATACGAACATAATGTTCATGGAACATGGAATAAACTGCGACTTAAGACGAATTTTTGTCAACAGTAAAAGCACAAGAGCTTTTTTTATCGAATAAATTTCTTTCTTCAACGAAATAATTTTGCCAATAAGTTTTTCGAGTGAAATTACTGATGGAAAAATTTTGAGTTGAAGAAAGAAATTTATTCAATAAAAAAAAAGTTCGAGTGTTTTTTGGCAAGATAAATTAACGACAATATATAAATACACCACAATAATAATCACCTTGATTAAAACAGTTATTCGAATTATAATTATGCTTTTTGTAATCTGTTCAGATGAAACTTTCCCAAAACGATTCATATTGTCAACAATACTGAACAATCATTGCTGTCATGACAGAAATTGAAGGGACTTCCGCCTACTAGATGAAGTCTGTGTTTGAGGAACAGGCATTTTTATGCTTTTTTATCAGCAGTAAAAACACAAGAGCTTTTTTTTATCGGATAAATTTCTTTTTGTAACTAAATACTGACATAGAAAATCGCGAGACCGAAGGTCGAGCGATTTTGTCAAATGTCAGTTTTTCGAGCAAAATTACCGATGGAAAAATTTTGAGTGAAAAAGATATTTATCCTTAAAAGAAAAGCTCGAGTGTTTTTTGGCAAGATAAATTAACGACCGAATATATGAATGAACAACAACAATAATTATCTTTATTGATACAATTAAATTATTCAAATGAACAATTATTAAATACACAATTGTTTTAAATTGTTTGGTTTGGTGTACTGATTTCAAAATTTTCTTCTCTGGTATTCACACATGTAGAATATTCATTTTGATTTTTCTCACTCGAGGCTCGTAAGGAACTAATAAGATTTTCGTGATGTTCCGGATCAATTTGGAGGTAAGGTTTAAGAGAAGATGATGATGAGTGTCCCGTTATCTTTATAAGTTGTTGGTCACTTACTCCTGCTTTTGCTAACTGGGAAACTGTACTAGCACGGTTCGAATGATTGGTAATTTTATTATTTGTGATGTCGAGTCCAATTTTAGTTGCAGAATATTTGGTCCAAGTAGAAATCGTATTAATACCCAGTGGAACATTTTTGTACCAACCTTTGGAATTTTTATTTTTCCAAAAGGGATTTGGAGTTAAAAAAAGCCGTTCAGATGTTATGTTTTCATTTCTTTTTTGTAACAGTAATTTTAACAATGCAACGGGACAAATACCTTCATCCATTTCATTTTTTGTTATCCATTTGCTGTCTGCCAATTTTTTCGACTCACCCTATGTCGTCTTTGAAAATATTGTATTGTATTCAAATCTTCCTGTTGGAGTTCCATCTTGATTTTTTTCTTCTTAAAAATAGTAAATTTTACAGTTTGTAGCTTCTCCCCCCCTCCAAGCTAATTCATAAGAAGCTATATGAAAGAATCTTTTTTGTAATCTTTCTGGGTTGTCTATATTCCACAATTTTGCCATTTTTACTATATCTTTCTTGTTCAATGCTACAGAACTTACTTTTCTTTTCTCTGGAATAACTTGTAATTCTTTCCGTTTACTATTTCTCGCATCACGAGCTTCTTTAAAAGTTATGTCGGCAAAAGGATCAAATTTGAAATATCTTTCTTGAATCATCTTCGCAGTTGAATCCCAAATGGATTCAACTGCATATTCTTTATAATCTTCTCCATTCCTCTTTTTCATATTATAGGTCCAATCCTTTAATATATCTGCTACTTCTTGTAACGGAGTTATTTTCGACAGTTCGTAATTTCGTATTTGACAAAAGTCCATAAATTGTCTCCATATTGACGCTTTAGTATTTTTTGTGGATTGCGGGATTGCTTTTTCTATATTTTTTGTTATTTGTTGAGTCGAAACTTCTCCAAAACGACTCATGTTGTAATGGTTCAGTATCAACTATCAACAATAATAGATACTTCAATAACTGACAGGACAGACATTGAAGTGATGTAAGCATACTAGATGTAGACGCTTAAGAGGAACAGGTATTTTTATCGGTGGTAAAAAACGATTGTAATAACTACCTCCCTGTATCGGGTTGATGACCCAGATATAGGTTAGGCGGTCAGTCCTACTCTTATCTAGGCCACGGTCTTGTCACTTTCAATCAGCGACCTTGATCTGTTTCTCAACGGTCGGATATCCACTGTCAAGGCCGGACATCAATAAAAGAGGTCCCGCCACTGCAATTACGCGTGCTCTCCTTGGCTTACTTCAAATCAGGTATTTTTAAGAGCACGACGTAAAAACAGGACGTTACATACTTACAGAAACTCACAAAATTTCGAGCGGCTGAAATCTTGCAAGCATTACTATTTTTCGACTAAGACCTCTAGATGACCGATTATCGGAATTAAACACGGGCAATGAACTTTTATAAGTTTATTTAAATTAAAAATATCATAACCTAGTAAATATGTCCAATGACGGAACTTCGTTTTCTATATTTTAATAAGGTTTATTGCAGAGAAATCTCACTTCGCTTTCTTACGCAAGTCAGTCATAGATATGAGCAAATAACTCCTAAACATTATCAAAACTATGAATATCCTGTTGGCTATTTCTTACAACTAAACCATGGGCCAGAGAATATCTTCGATATGCTGAACAGATTGTCTTGATATCATTAATACATATATTTTGCGAACACAGCGCGACACATCATCAACAGAACAATAGATCAGGTAAAAATATAGCTACTACACACATTAGGAACAGGGTAACCTGTCCGAAAACCATTTCATACATCAGCGCTAAACGCGCGATCAAAATGTTACAATTAATATAAAATATCTTATCAGAATACATTGACCTTATGTGAGGGAGATGACTGAGAAATACACATCATGCCTATCTGGCAATCATTACTACCTACTTATATGAAGATTACACATAATATTCAAACACATTTCGCATATTTATTCGAAAACGGATTGTTTAGTTATCAACGTAGAATTATTTAAAGGATATTTAGATTCAATCTACTCATTACTTACGGCACAATATCACTGTGACCATTGGTTTAATTATCAGTTCAACTGCGGCTTTCATTAACTCGAAGGTTTCTCCGACGGGGTTAAGCATTGCTCTCGTTTTTATTATAATTTGTTTCACTTCCGATATTTCTGTCTAACGGGTTTTGAACTCGGTTCTGTTGTCTTTATACTTCGAATTTAAATATGGATTCTCTTTTTACGACCGGTAATTTGGATTTACAATTCGTTTCATTTTCGTAATCACTGTTTATATCTCGCCGAAATACACACCGAACACTGACATCGATACTATTTATCTTATTTCGCTATTTAACAACCATTTTAGCGTTTTTACTTCTGACTACTTCTGCATTACTCGAACTGTACTGGATTAGAATAATACTATTATAATAACATCGGATGAACTGATACTGGTAGAATCATGTCGTTTATTCGCATCCCGCGATATTTATACTCTCGCTCCAAGGGGGGGTGCTAGCCACACCTCTCGCTTAATTGGTGTTGTTTCGACATCGCTATCTGTCCGCGGTGCCTTTGATCGGTTTGATTAATGGGTGTTTATTGCTAACAAACAGCATAATTAGGTTGCACGTGTTCCTTTATCTACGATTGTTTTGCCTAACTTTGATCGAAGGGTCAATGCTTCTTTCCACGCGCGTTATTCCTTCTCTCTCTTACTTATGTGACCAGACTGGCGTTTGGTGAAAATTTATTGTAAGATAATTTCGCGAAGTATTACAAATATTTTCAGGATTCGCAGTTATCATTTAGTTTATAGATTACTTGATTTTTACGAATCTGACAATCCTCCATTACCGATGAAGAGATAATTTTATTTAATATAAATTTATCGAACAATATCACTTTCTCGTAGGCTGAAATTTTACTAATACGCTAATTTTTACATACCTTAATTTCTATATAATTCGATATCTCTGGCGGAGGTTGTACAACATGCCTTAATCCTATTATCAAGTCATGCTTGGTTACAATTTATCTAAAAAACATAAACAACTAGTGGTTACATATACGACAATATATATTGTTGTCGCTTCTCATTAATTTTCCGACGGTACGCAGGTAACGTACGGTCGCTACTGGGCGTCTTCATCGGGACGTCGCTCTAGTGATCGTTCCCTGACGACCAGGAGTTTTCCTCTTGGGCCAACCAAGACTCTTCTTGTGGCCGCGAAAATGTGGGCGTACGGGGGATTGCAGTCCTCTTCCATGTTAGCAACGCCGTCGTCCGGGGATGGGAGCGGTTCTCCCAGGGGATCTGACAGACCGGCAGGGTCTGACACGTATCCGGCATCCTCCAGATTGCTGCTCATTGCAGGGACGTCTCTGTTCCTTGGGGTAACATCCACATCGTTACCTCCTCTCTCATAGGTCCTGGGGGGTATAAAGGCCATGGGGGCATTCTCGTGAGCTCCGAAACTTCGAGGACGGGGCTCTGGAGGTCCTATCTCTAGATATCCTGGCTCCGGCCGGGCGTATGGGTGAGGATGATTGGGGTACAACCTCGTCATGGGCGGTGGACACCAGGCACAGTCACACGCCTCGATTCCGAGCTCGCTTAGGGCCCTAGCATAGGCCACATGTCCTACAACATACATGGATAAGACGGTGCTCCTTCTTACTCGGACGTCTTCCCTGAAGGCGACCACGGGTAAAAGGTCGATTTCCCTTATCAGGTGTCGCAGCACTACCTGTAATATGTCGCGACGACACGCGGGGTCACTCACGTAATTTAGTGATTCTAACAGCGCTTCCATTTTCCGCACTTTTATTCGCGTAATTAGTCTTTCTTATTTTATGTCGGCACTTCTCGGTTTTTAGTTTCCGAACACTTGTTTTTTGATTAATTTTCTTTTACTCACTTCGTGTTTATTCTATTAGTTGTCGCTCGACGGGTTTCTAATACTCGCAGTCGCGTCTCTGAGAATACTAAAATTATTTAGATTTCTTTTGCTTTTATAAGGAGGGCAATTATAAGGTTCAGTTACCGGGGTCTCATACTATCGTGCACTTTATTACACCCTGTACTATCTTATACATAACTTATACTAACTTATATGGTATCCAAACAATTTCCACATTACTCCTATCTACTATCCCTTTGAAAATTACGTCCCGCTCATTATTTTCTTTCGTCATCTCTCATTATACATCAGCATATCTCCAATACGAACTTCCAAATGGGTTTGTTTTGATTCTACCGTGTTCTTCATCATTGATTGGAACTGTCGTTATTGTTTCATTAGCCTCTGAGGGCAACTGAATATTTCTTTCGGGTCGCTTTTTATCTCCTTTGCTTTCTTCGGCGGCCTTATCATCACTATATTTGTTTTGGTGGTGTTGATTCAACACAAACATCGTTAAACTATCCCACATCGCAAAACATACGTAAATCGAACATCCTTTCAACTGGCGTAACGCCATCGCATTTATGAAAGTTTCGATTACGAACTTCATTATTCTTATGCAAATATAAACTCCTATCGCACAGCTTGTTACATCGCCTAATGTAATCATCCAATTATATATCTTTCTGGCCGTTGACGCCGCTAATTTTTCCAATTCCACTTCGGAAAACATGTTAATCGGGCTAAACCCTTGACTGGACACATTTCGTCCTGAAATGCGACTTAGTAGAATGCTATGGATGGCATTCCTCTCTGCTGTGAACATTAGATTTTCTTGGGCTTGTCTCATTTCGGCGTTCGTATAAATCCCATCTTGAGCGATGTTGCGGATTTTATCAAATTTTATCTCTTCATCTGTGCCAATTCTTATCACTTCGGGTGCCTCGATTGGAGACGGGTACGGATCCAAGGCCAACCACCTACCTTCAATAAAGAAGATGGGAGGTACCACAGGTGAACATTCGATTTGTTGAGCAAATCTTTGTAAAATCCTCGTGAGAGGGGCCATAAACATACTTTGATTGTTATAATTTACAGGTAACTCTTGATAACAGTTCCTATCTCGCCTAATGCTTACAATTACTGGTATACACTTCATTATGTACATTACTTCGCCGGACATACGAGCGATATAACCTGGCTCATTTTTTAAAATTAACGCGGCCATGTCTTTTGACTGACGTGCTAAAGATAATCGATTTCTTAGGATCTCATTTCGGAGTATACATCTCCTATTAACTGATTCAGCAAGAGCCGTATTCATCTGACGCTTAAAAGATACTTCTACGTAAAGGAATTTAGAGTTTATATAAATGATCCAATCAGAAGTTGGTGAACTATGAGTTATCAACCATTCGGCATAAGATACCGATATATTATTTGTTAACTCGAGCACAATTATTCTGGGATGTTCTGAGTTCCATACTTTAAAACTGCATACTTCTGTTGTTTCTATCAATTGCAACGCGAAAATGCGCGCACGATCCTCTACGACTACGAAAGTTTGCACGATTTGAGGGGACAGTTGCTCAGTTATCATAGTTGCCTTGCCTTCGTATAATCTACCGTATTTCTGGCATTTCTTTTCGGGAACAGGATCCCATGCTATTTCTCCTTCAAAGGCGTCTTCGCAATATCCTTTGTTAAATTCGCAACTAAGTCCGTTCGCTAAATTTATAGAGTTAGTCTCCAATTTGGCTGTTGCGGAATAATCTCGCAATATTATTTTAATATTAGCGATTACAACCACGTTCTCAAATTTCCTTACTATTTAATTATCTAATATTACTTCAATAACCTCCATATATCGTTCCTTTTTATATATCCTCTTTTATCGTATATTCACTATTGTCTTCGACCGTTCCATATCCACGGTTGCACGGGGACAGGTCCCTGAGACCGGGTATGTCTCCTGGGTACAGGTTCTTCCCTTGGTGCATTCTCGCGGGGTGCTTCCTCTATTGCTGGGGGTCGAATTTCGTTTCCTGGCCTATTCTCTAGTACAATCGGAATTTGGTCTATAAAAGTCCGATCTCCCGTTTCTTCCGGATTTTCGACGTCGATGTCTCCTTTATTCTCCGTCGCCTCCGTCACTTCTTTCTTATCTTCCTCTATTTCTTCCGGGGCTATTGTCCCTTTGTCTCCTCTAAACACTTTCAATCTTTCTGAGTGTACCACTTGTCTCTTAAACTTCCCTATCAACTGAATCTCATAATTCACAGGGGATAATTTTTTTAATATTCTATAAGGGCCTGTCCAACGAGGCGATAGCTTCCGAGACAGCTTATGCCTCGGTTTCGTCACTGATTGATATATTTTCGTCGCGGCCTTTTCCGCGCTCTCGACCGTCTGTTGGCTTATCGCAATTAGGGTCGTTATCTTCGCTTGGATATCTCGTGCAAGATTCCAGCATTCCTGGGGATTCCTCGTCATTTTCTCGTATCTTTATCGATTTATTATTATTTTGAATCATATCTTCGCTATTCTTTTCATTTATCGATCTGCTGTACGCTGGCGTCGTTTTTACATTTAAATTATTTATCTCGTCCCGCTGTTCTCGTATACAGGGGGTATTACAACATGTCTCTCTCTTGTGCAAATTTGCCTTAGATTTTTTTTTGTTTCTTCTTTCTATACAGGGCGCTTCATAATTCCTTTCTTCCTCAATTATTTCCTCTTTAATTTTCCTCGGACTGAACTCTTCTTCCTTTTTCTCCCCTCTATAAGGGGTTTCGTATCTCACCTTACTTTCTGAAATTTTTCCATCGTACTTTCCACCTGATTCGGGCTTCGTCCTACTTAGCTCCGCTAACGGATACTTCCGCGGTCCTTGCTCTCTTTGAAGGGTTCCCTGGGGTACATCTTGGACTAGGGGTAGCTGTACTTCCGCATACGGAAATAGCACAGACCTACCTCTCTGTCCAATCGCTCCTTGCCTCATTCCCTCTCCGAAATGAGAGTGACACGGCTCCGCAAACGGATACGTCCGTGAGGCACACTCGTTTTGGAGACTTCCCTGGGATGCAGCTGGATTGAAAAGCAGGTGTGATTCCGCCAACGGACAAGTCACATGCCTACCTCTTTGCTCCTCTGCTTCTAGTTCTCTCCCTCCATTACCAGATGAGTAACGATCTCCTAACTTTCTCACATTTCTCACATTACTTTTATGAGAGCACGGTCCCTTTCTTGGGGCTGCCGTTGTCTCTCCATCACATATATCCTGGCAGTCGCACTCCCGCTCACATGCCGGATTCCTCATTCGACCCCTGAGACAGGAGCAGTCAAATCTCCTCGTCTCGGTCCTTGAACAACCTTCCTCAGGGATCTCTAGCGGAAAATGTGTTAGAGAAAATTCCCTCCGCAAGGGACTAGAAGGCTCTCCACTTCCTTCCGATCCGGGTGAACTCCGCAGTGGAGGTGCTTCGTTCACCTGGAACCTTTCTAACAACTTCTTCATACCAGAATCCAATTTCTCCTCTATGTTCTCTAAACCTTTCTCCAATTTCTTCAACCTCTCTAGGGTTCTCTCTGCCCCTTTTACTTCATATATACGCTGCGCTTCATCTCTAAGTTCAATCTCTTGGTCCAATAAAAACATTTTGTTGGTCGACCAGCACATCTTCACTCTATACTTCTGTAGAAAGTCTAAACCAAGTATTATACTAGTAGTAAGTTCGTCCAACTCTACTACTCTGAAAGTGTGTTCGATTATCCGATCCTCGCCGAACTTCAACTTCATCCTAGTGTATCCTTTACACGGGATTAAATTCCCTTGCACATCACGCAAGTCATAATCATTACCTCGGAAAATTTCTTTGTTTTCTACAATGCTAGCCGATACTAAGCTGCATTGCGCACCAGTGTCTATCAACATATCTCTGTAATTCCCGTCAACTTCTATAGTTACGGTGTTGCTCTGGACCAGGGTATCTGTGCACGCAAATACCTTAGTCCATCCCATCCTTTTTAATTGCTTTCGTCTCTGCCGACTCTTGTACTGGGGACACAAGGAGTCGGTTCCTCGTTTAAATCTCTCCGAGAATTATTTGCATTGGGCTCGCTCCGTCTCTGCATAGTTGGGCACTCACTCGCTCGGTGACCCACTAATTTGCATTCGAAACATACGCTTCGTTTCTCCCAGCAATTATTTTCGTTATGGCCATTTCTACCGCAGAAAGTACACATAACATAACCTGGCTTGTCCCATTCGTTTTGTTTGTGCGTAGCGCCTCGTCCGTAGCCACTGGGACGGGTATTCCTATATATTGGCTTGTGCCTTGCGGCGCCGTAATCCGGGCGTCGGTTCTGACCTCTGTCATTTCCTCTGTAAGAACTGCTAGTGCCTTCTTGAGAATACTTCCTGTAGTCTATCTCTGACGATCTTACTTGCCACGTAGCGGGGTTTACTATCTTTTCGATTACTTCTCCTTTCTCTGCTATTTCCAGCGCCTGCTGCAATGTAGTTGGACCTGCAAATAGTACCTTTTTCCTAATAGGGTCCAGTAATCCCATCGTGAACTGAGTGATTACTTCGGCCTCTTGCCTCTGCGCTAATACGTCGTCGACAGCTTGTACGCCTGTCAAACTGGTCAATTTGGCAGCGTTTACCTTGAGGCGCGCCAGAAAATTTCTGCTAGTTTCTCCACGGAATTGCCTGCATTCGGTAAAGTTTCGTCTGTCTTGACCAGGGATTTTCAGAGCTCCGAATTGATTAATTAATCCTCTCTTGAGTGTAGCCCAGTCTGTGGTTGCTTTTAACGTCTCATCTGATTCTACTAGTTGTTTAGCGATCCCGCGTAATCGCAGGCGAACCAGAGCAGTAGTTCTAGTGCCTGACCATTGAGTTAGAGCTATCGTTTCATCTATCGTCTTTATAAAGTCTGATATATTCGAATTTCCACTAAAAACTGGCAAGTTTTCTAAGCTAAGGTTAATGGGGGAAGCTATATCGCCTACTGCACCTGGCGGTGGAGTCGGAGGCATTGTGTGGCCTTCTAAATCTCACTGTTCGACCGATTTCTTACTTTTTCCTATCTCTCGAACTTTTCCGATAATCGTTAACACATTTCTGACACTATTTATAAGGACTTTAGTCTACTTGACATCATCCGTAAGAACCTTAGTCGAGGGTATAGCACAACCCCACACACCTGACACCATCTGTAATAACTACCTCCCTGTATCGGGTTGATGACCCAGATATAGGTTAGGCGGTCAGTCCTACTCTTATCTAGGCCACGGTCTTGTCACTTTCAATCAGCGACCTTGATCTGTTTCTCAACGGTCGGATATCCACTGTCAAGGCCGGACATCAATAAAAGAGGTCCCGCCACTGCAATTACGCGTGCTCTCCTTGGCTTACTTCAAATCAGGTATTTTTAAGAGCACGACGTAAAAACAGGACGTTACATACTTACAGAAACTCACAAAATTTCGAGCGGCTGAAATCTTGCAAGCATTACTATTTTTCGACTAAGACCTCTAGATGACCGATTATCGGAATTAAACACGGGCAATGAACTTTTATAAGTTTATTTAAATTAAAAATATCATAACCTAGTAAATATGTCCAATGACGGAACTTCGTTTTCTATATTTTAATAAGGTTTATTGCAGAGAAATCTCACTTCGCTTTCTTACGCAAGTCAGTCATAGATATGAGCAAATAACTCCTAAACATTATCAAAACTATGAATATCCTGTTGGCTATTTCTTACAACTAAACCATGGGCCAGAGAATATCTTCGATATGCTGAACAGATTGTCTTGATATCATTAATACATATATTTTGCGAACACAGCGCGACACATCATCAACAGAACAATAGATCAGGTAAAAATATAGCTACTACACACATTAGGAACAGGGTAACCTGTCCGAAAACCATTTCATACATCAGCGCTAAACGCGCGATCAAAATGTTACAATTAATATAAAATATCTTATCAGAATACATTGACCTTATGTGAGGGAGATGACTGAGAAATACACATCATGCCTATCTGGCAATCATTACTACCTACTTATATGAAGATTACACATAATATTCAAACACATTTCGCATATTTATTCGAAAACGGATTGTTTAGTTATCAACGTAGAATTATTTAAAGGATATTTAGATTCAATCTACTCATTACTTACGGCACAATATCACTGTGACCATTGGTTTAATTATCAGTTCAACTGCGGCTTTCATTAACTCGAAGGTTTCTCCGACGGGGTTAAGCATTGCTCTCGTTTTTATTATAATTTGTTTCACTTCCGATATTTCTGTCTAACGGGTTTTGAACTCGGTTCTGTTGTCTTTATACTTCGAATTTAAATATGGATTCTCTTTTTACGACCGGTAATTTGGATTTACAATTCGTTTCATTTTCGTAATCACTGTTTATATCTCGCCGAAATACACACCGAACACTGACATCGATACTATTTATCTTATTTCGCTATTTAACAACCATTTTAGCGTTTTTACTTCTGACTACTTCTGCATTACTCGAACTGTACTGGATTAGAATAATACTATTATAATAACATCGGATGAACTGATACTGGTAGAATCATGTCGTTTATTCGCATCCCGCGATATTTATACTCTCGCTCCAAGGGGGGGTGCTAGCCACACCTCTCGCTTAATTGGTGTTGTTTCGACATCGCTATCTGTCCGCGGTGCCTTTGATCGGTTTGATTAATGGGTGTTTATTGCTAACAAACAGCATAATTAGGTTGCACGTGTTCCTTTATCTACGATTGTTTTGCCTAACTTTGATCGAAGGGTCAATGCTTCTTTCCACGCGCGTTATTCCTTCTCTCTCTTACTTATGTGACCAGACTGGCGTTTGGTGAAAATTTATTGTAAGATAATTTCGCGAAGTATTACAAATATTTTCAGGATTCGCAGTTATCATTTAGTTTATAGATTACTTGATTTTTACGAATCTGACACGATGCACCTTTTTTATCGCTGTCAAACTGACAAAACACTCATCTTTAAATGACACATTTTATACAGGAGTTAATTTATCGCTGTCAAACTGACTCAGACGTCATATTTAAATGGGTTTATTTCACCATCACCATTTTCATGCTGAAAAGGGAAACATTCTCCATTGAAAACTGAAAAAATATTATTTATTTGTAACATCTAACAGGAAATAACTATTTCCCCAAAAAAAGCCAAGTGAAAAATTTAATTTGGCAGGTCTTCATAATTCATTATGAAATTTTCGTTGGCGGAAAAAAACAAAATTCAGGTTCTAATATGACGAAAGATAATTATACGAAGGCATAGAACGGACATGTGATATTTTTTTCTTAATTTAGAGTTGCAACTCGAAATTAGTGTTAATTTCGTGTTACAACTCGAAATTAAGGTAATTTCGACTAACAACTCGATATTAGTGTGATCAATATTGTGAATAATATTGTCAGACAGACAAGACACAGACAGACACAGATAGCGTAAGATGAAAATATATGAAAGTCTCCTCGTACATGTGTGCATATAATATGAAATACGCGATACGTCCCGCGCATAATAATAAATCGTTTAAATTACGATTTGTCCATGAAAGGCGCGCGATTTCTGATCGTATCGTAAAGTTTGAGTGAGTACCTTTGCCCCGCCTTAGTGTCGTTGCATTCTAATATTTCACCGTCCTTGTTCCTCCCACCGCAATCATCATAAATCCTCTCTTGAAGAATTCTCTCCGGGGTTACCGTGAGGTTATTCCGCAGAAGAGTCCCGAGAAAAACATTGAAAGTATTGTGTACGCAAATAATGCTTTTCGAACACTGCAGCGAGTAGTTGATCTCTGACTCTCTCGTACTGATGAAAATATCAGTGATATTGATGATGTCATTTTTCATCAGTTTCGAAAATAACAGAATTTTCACTATACAGTTTGTCTCATTTGAAATGAAGACACCTGAAGATTTTCGAAAATTTATTGAGGCTTGATTCTATGACGAATGAAAATCTTCTGATTTCACGTTTTCTTCAGGATCGGATGTATTTCGATAACGCTGCCATGTTTTGATGATAATATCCGCTCTACGTCCTGACCGGGTCTGCAATGATTATCAGCAAAACCGTGAAAATGATATGCAGTCGTAGGATACTATTGAATTATTTTCTGTTCGATGCTTGCCAACAAAACTCCTATAGGATATTGAATTTGCAAAGTGGTAGATTACTCATAATCGTTTTGTATTTTTTTCTTTTGATTTTCATTATACGGTATAGTCCCATGTTTTTGCTTACTATTTTTACAAATTTTTCCGATTAAAGTTTTGCGAGTTTTTACTTTTTTTCTGAGAAGAAGGGGAAGAGGGATTTTTTTTTAATGTTCCATTCGGTAGTCTCATATTTTTCGTTTTTCTTTTACGGATTCTTCCGACTTTAATTTTGCGAATTTTTACAATATTTTCTCGAAAAAAAGAGCTTCTCATACTCGAAGAAATATTGTAAAAACTCGAAGGGAAAAACTGCAGGGGAATTTGGGTGCACATGTCTTGGGTATTAGTGCTATTACTCGGATATTAGTCTGGAATTAGAGGCATTACTTGAAAATTATTATGTATTACAGGTATTACTATTGTATTACTCCGGCATTAGAGGAATTAGTTAGGAATAATTGGGCATTACACGGGAAAAAGAGGTATTACTCGAGCATTAAATGGTTATTACAGAAATTATTCGGAAGTAAGAGAAGAATTACTGCACAATTGTACTCGTTGAAGGGCAAAAAAAAAAGGTCTTCACAACATGGGAATTAAAAATTACCTACATGAATTAAGAGAAAAATTAGAGAGCAATTAGAGAAAAAAAAGTCTTCAGAATTGTACTTGGCAACAAACATAACATTAAGACATGATTTAATATTTTTTTACTTTTCTGATTTGGGCTATACTGGTATAACTTGGGAGTATTACTCGGGAATTACTTGGATATTGGGGCATTACTACGATTTTTGAGAATTAGTGTAAACAATTTTCTCAGCGGTTTCCCCCTCGGAAACCTCACACTATAATTCTTTTTTTTTTTTGTTGAATTATTCTATAGAACCATGTTTTTCAGTATTTTTAAAGATTTTTCCGATTTTATTTTTGTGAGGTTTCGAAATTAATTTCGTCTTCTGATCAACATTTTTCTGTTGAAATTTTCAAAAGTCCGACCTACGTCACCGAAAAAGTGAGAAAATTTTCCGAGTTCCTAAGCGTTCTTTTTCTCCATTTTAGGAGGACAGCGGGTAACATTTTTCAAATGACATTATTCAATGATCTTATGTTTTCAACGGACGTATAAGTACTGATATTTTTGATTTTATTTTTTCTGAGGTTAGGGAAGGGGTAAAATAACTTTGAATTGAATTATTAGAGGGTACAATTGTTACGGATTTTTTTGATTTTTTCTTTGTTTTCGTAATTTCTTTCGGGGTAAGGAAATATATTTTCTCAAATTAAATTATCCGATGTTTACCTATCACCAGTTTCATATATTTTTCTGTTTTTATTTCTTTTTCAGCGTAAATTTCAATTTCCGAAAACGTCGGAATTTTTTTCGAATTTCTACGCGTTCTTTATCCAGCCGTTTTGGGAGCAGGGGATTTTTTTTTTTTTTTTATTATTGTATCGGTTTTAAATACGTGTGCAAAATTGGAGCTCAATCAGATGACTTCCAGCTCATTCGCTCCCTTTACCAAGGAAGACGGAACACGAGCAATGAAATGTGCTCTTGACCTAACACCAGTTATTTGCGAGTTATTCAACCTCTCCTATAATTTAGGGGTATTTCTGGCCAACTCTGCTACCTATCTGTCATTTTAAAGGTCACGAAAAAGCCAAAGGAATAGGAAAGCTCAGGAATTATCATCGATTAACCATATGGTTTCCGGCATCAGAAATCAACTGGTGACCTGCTTGCATATTTGGCAGCAATCAATCGAAATATATGGTGAAACTCTGGCCGTGGAATAAGAATTCTCCAAGGCGTTTGTTCGCCTTTGGCACCAAGGATTAATTGCCAAACATCCATCTTATGGCTTGCCTCCCCAGTTGTGTTCCTTAGGATCTTACTTTCTCTCAGATCGATCCTTCCACGTGGTGGTCGATGGAGTATCATCTGGTACTCTACAAATTATTGCTGGTGTTCCACAGGGATCCTTTCTAACGTCAACACTATTGCTTCTTGACATCAATGATTTGTTGTGAGCTACCACATGTACAGTGCACAGCTTCGCAGATTATAGTACCCCTCATACCGCTTTCTCTTCCAAACCTCCGATATCAACCAGTGAAAGCAAAAATCAACGAAGAAAATTCTGGAACAACTCGGTAGAATTCAATGCGAGTAACACCCAAGTATGCCTTTTCTCTAGAAAGACCGATCTAACAATGGTCAGCGTCACTATGTCAGGAGTTATCATATCAATTAAATATTCCATTTCAATGCTTGGTATTACCATCAGCAGTACCCTTTCAAGGGAAAAACATGTGAGGTCCATTGCCAAAAGTACCTCTCAAAAACCTGGTTTTCTCTTTCGTGCCAAGAAGTATTCCTCTTCAATTTATTAACATTTACTACATTCACTACATAGAACAAGAACTACATACCATGTTGTGTGAACTACAGAGTATATACACAACAACAAAAAACGACACAATCAAGGACAAATATAAAACACTCAAACTAATATATAATAAAAAAATCAAGGAAGCAAAACTCTCCTATAATAATAAGAGAATCATCAATTCCTTACCCAGAGAAATGTTGGACAGCCTTAATAAAAAAATTATCGACACTCAAGAAATTTGTGATGCGTTCAATGACCATTTTATTGATTTAAACTACATCATTCCAAATTATAATGTAGCGAAACTTCAAGATTTTTCTGATTCAACACTCTCCTACTCCAACTACTACTAATGAATTAAAGGAAATTGATATGACTTTACCTGTAATTATATTGGTTTTATTGGAAATATCCGGCCTCGAAGAACGAAATTGAAATCACAGTTCAACTTGTCAAAAGGTCAATATATTTTTATTTTTTTTTTAACAACTCAGCTAACTATTCGAAAAATACAAATGTATACAATATGTTGAAAAAACATGTAACATGGAATGAAATATATGATAAAACTCCAACAGAAATAATACAAAAAACCACTTTAAAAAAATCTGCCGGCATTGATGGTCGAGTACTGCGTTTCATCTCAGACAAAATAGCTGACCCACTCTGCCATTTAATAAATGAAACTTTTTTGTCTGGAACATTCCCAGATATTTTCAAGAAATCGAAAGCCATACCGATATACAAAATTAAAGGGTCAATTAATGAAATCGTGAACTATAGAAATATTTGTATACAAAGTCAGTTGGCGAAGATTTTCGAAATGGCATACAACAACAGATTAAATAATTTTCTAGAAAGCTTTTGAATGGTGCTCAACATGGTTTCCGTAATAAAAAATCGACAAATACCGCCATAGCTGAGCTTTGTGAATTT
The DNA here is from genome assembly GCA_958298965.1 of Chrysolina haemoptera. Lineage (NCBI taxonomy): Eukaryota > Metazoa > Arthropoda > Insecta > Coleoptera > Chrysomelidae > Chrysolina > Chrysolina haemoptera. The sequence goes on from OY282594.1 coordinate 14,276,338, forward strand.
TCATATGACTCTTTAAATAATAAAGAATCGAACATTGCCATGTACTTTGATCTGACAAGAGCATTCGATTCAATCAATCGTCACTTACTGTTAGATAAACTTAACCGAATAGGAGTAAGAGGTTTAGCAAATGAATGGATGAGTTCATACCTGAAAAACCGTGAACAGGTTGTCATCATAGGAAACAGCACATCAAACACTCGTAGTGTGCCAGTTGGGGTGCCACAGGGTTCAATACTGGGACCTATCCTATTTTTGTTTTTCATAAATGACGTCAAATTATCCTGTCCTAGCCCAAATCTTGAGGTTTTATATGCAGATGAAACTACTTTCGTATCATCAGCAAAACAAGTGTCAGAACTGCTAGCTCATGCCAACACTTCTGCAAACGAATTTTACAACTACTGTCTAAACCATGGTTTATCTGCTAACTGTGTCTTTTTTACAAAAAAATATTAAAATTGATTTCAGTTATCTAGTTAAACTGAATCATCAATCTATGGAACAGACTGACAATTTCAAATTTTTGGGTTTCATCATGGACTCAAAGATAACATGGGAAAATCATATGGATCTTGTAACAAATGAATTGAGCGGCATATGTTTTTTACTTCGACAGTTGAAAAATACCATTAGTCCTGATGTATTGAGACTATGCTTACTTTGACCTCACTGAATCCGTTCTTTCTTATGGTCTAATATTTTGGGGTTGCTCAGTTCATATTCAAAGGGCCTTTACTGCTCAAAAATTTTTTTTCAGATGTATGGCAGGGGTTCCATCAAGTACTAGCTGTAAACAAATTTTTAAAGATTTTCAAATACTCACACTTCCATCTTTGTATATATATATATATATATATATATATATATATATATATATATATATATATCTATTAATATGTAATATGAAAAGACAAGAAACCCCTGAAACAAATAGCCAACTACACAATTATGGAACACGCAACTGCAATGACTTTCGCCAACCATTTTCGAGACTCTCCGTTGATCAGAACTCACATATTTATAGAGGAATTTTTTGTTTTAATAAATATATAAAAATTAATGGAAATGATGCAAGTTTTAATATTTTCAAAAATAAGCTCCATACATATCGTGTCACTAAAAGCCTATTATTCCTATGATAAATTCCATAAAGATACCGGTAACTGGTAGTAGTGGAGTCTTATTGTTATTTTTAAGTATTGTATATAAATGTTACTGTATGTACTTTAGCTTTTTTTGTATACTTGATGTATTTTTACTACTACACATTATACTGAATGTTGACAAGGCTAATAGTCCCTATGTTTTTGTGAATTTTAGAATTTATCAATGTATGAGGTCTCAGAGCTGAATAAATGTATTGTTGTTGTTGTTGTTTACAATGCACAAATCCGACCTATACTGAATACTGTTCCCATGTAGTGCAGCACCCAAACTCACACTGAAACTTTCGGTGATTCTTCGCTCACAAACTCGATCACTTCTCTGAAACATTGCAGAAGGGTTAGCGATCTGTCTCTGTTTCATAGATATTTTCATGGACGGTGCTCTTCCGAAATATCATCAATCGTTGAGAAATTCAAGAAGAACTCCACTTCCTACCTGCTTTTCCTCGGCTCTTACGATGTTCTCAGAACAATGAAGGATTCCACTTTTCGTGGGAGCCAGAACTAAAAAAAAAATGCCAGCAAGTGCTTGCAAAATCTATTGCAAGTTTTGAACAGGAAAGGCAGAACGACAAGAAGGACATGCGAACAGTTACGATAAGTTAAATAAAAGCTTGGTATAAAGTTCATGCGATTATATTTTTCGTAATTTAGTTTCAATATGGCGATTTGTTGGTTACATTTTGTAAGTCAGAATGACGGTCATATTTGCATAAGTGTGAATATGAGAGTTCATATTTATACTAGTGCGAATATGAAAATCGCTGGTTCAGATTTATTCGTTGATACATTCAAAACCACCTTCTCTGCGGCAGTGTGATCAGTGTCAGTGACTATCAAAAGCACTCTCTTTGGTTTTGCTGCAGAATTTGTAGAAATAAATTACCAAACTAAATTACTAAATTTGATCGGAAGTTCGCAATTGACAATAAATATAGTTATTACTCTATGCCCTTAGTCAACGTATGAATACCAAATCATAAAATATGTTTTTTACACACGACGTGTTAGACCACTCGCTACGCTCGTGTTCCAATATCCACGTCTGGTGCAAATAACACGCCCATATTGCCACTTGTTAGATAAATAAGTATTATGCACTATCGCCCGTTTCAGCGAGCGTAAAGTGGCACTTTACCGCTCGCGGGCGTATTATGGCCCGCGGGCCGTAAAGTAGACAAAATTCTCAAGTCGATGGTTGGTTCAAATAGCTATCTGGTATCATTTCGGCACAATTGTTGGCAATTTTTCAGTGGTGATCAATTTATTTGGAATAGATTCTTCAATACAGCTCTCAGCTACTATAGTTTCACATTCCCCATACTATGTTACTCTTAATTATTGTATACATAACGTGTAGAATCGTGTAGACCATTGTAATTCAAGTCAGTATTTGTGATTTGCCCTTTGAAACCACTAGCGCATGAAATTTTGTATGTACCACGTGCGTAAAATGTGTTTATGCACTAGCAACCGGTAAAGTACCCTTTACCCCCCGGTTCAGCGAGCGTAAAGTAGGACTTTACCGTCTGTGGGCGCATTATGGCCCGTGGGCCGTAAAGTTGAGAAAATTCTCAAATTGTCTATATTTACAAACCATTTCAAGCACGACCTAATACGAATCAGAATTATTTTAGTTTAATAGAGAAATACTCCTAACATTTCTATATAATCGACATTTGGTCAACATGTAATTAAGTCATAAGCCTGAATATTGAATATGTAGTTTTATGGCCTTCGGCCGCAAACCATAAACGCCTACTTTACGCCCTTGATACATAAATAACTATTTTGACCAATACGATTCTCGTTGGGATAAAAATTTAAATTGTTGTATATGGATACTGCAAATTTGTCCTCCCACAGAACCAGAGTTGGGGCTGATGAATAGCAATACCCAAATATTATATATTTTTAAATAAAAATGATATTAGAGAACATAGAATATGCCTGTATGCTGATATCACAATACGAAATAATACGGTTTTGACTCGATTTTTGATATCAATTTTAATGCACAATATAAAATTCACACTTGAATGTAACACATCTGGTATATTCATCTATAGTATATTATGTATCTAGTAGTAAAAAGCAGTATATTCCTGGACGACAATGTAAACAAGCATTGAAGTCTGGAAATGTACTTTTACTACGAGGTCCACATACTCTTCATTCTGAAATCTCAATCAACCTTATCATAATTATTTTTGAGACGCCGGCAAACATTTTCCCTGGCCGTTTTCGATACGGGAAAGTTCGTTGTCACTGTTTGTTTAATGTTGAGGCGCCGGCAAAAATTTTCCCGGACCTTTTTCGATACGGGAAAGTTCGTTTCTTAGCAACGGACTAAAATACTAGATTAGGGTATTAGGGGTCTGAAGTTGCTCAGAGCAAGTACGCATTCCTGAGATATATCATAAAAAATATTATTGATTCAGTTTTTATATCTACCCACTTTCCACGTGCCATTGCAATATTACGTAATACATTAAACTCCAGGAATCTCATTCTGAAAAGTAAACCACCAAAAGTTATCCAAACATTTGAGAATTTACTTTATTAAATTTAATGAACTCCATAGCGATAAAAATGTTACGTTCCCCTTTCATTTGAATTTATGTAAACGTCCCTTCAAAAACGTTCGAGAGTTTCTTGGAATGCACGATAATGAAATATTTTTTCATTTGGTACGAAAACAAAGATTTCCCCTTATGTCGCTGCTGTTTATGGTATTTTCAGCAATGAGAATACCTGAAGAGATTTTGGAAAGGAATTAAAGATAATCTGTTAGTTATACCTAACGAGGAGGGTTCAATATTGTTCGACACGAAGTTTATGAAACAACAGCAGGAATTTCCTCAGCAAGTTGAATACAGGGTATTCCAGTTGTTTGTCAGAAAATCTTATTGTCCTATTGTATGCATTGAATAAGGGCTCGGAATCAGAGATCCTATAAAATTATATAAATCATAACGGATTGCTTTTCATAAATGTGTGTTAGCGTGTTAGACTAGAACAACCATTTTGTTTTCGGAAATTTATTCCAATTCACTATGTATATCATGGTATATCATGATATATAGAGAATGGAAGATGTGAAGGTGGAGAATATAAACAAAAGTACAAGCTTTGGATTCATTTTTAAATGTAAGGTTCTGGAGGAGCTTCCATAGGTTAATGAAGTTGAAAACTTTATCATCAGTGGAAAAAATGAGGATTGAACCACAAGAAGATAGGGAGCAATAGTTCAAGAATTGGTTTCCATGGATATTTTAGAAGATAATCGACTATAAAAAATTAATGAATTGAGAAACTATAATCAAGGACTTTTTAGAGAATCGAATGAATTTTCTCTACAGGATCCCACTAACTTGCGACTGCGGAGGCACTGCAGCCAGGAATACTTGTTGTGCCAGATAAATATTCTTATATTTTCAGAAGCATACGTTTTCTTGTGTGCCGTACTAGCTAATTGGAATTTTCGGATGAAATTTTTTTGGTGGAATAGCAGTTCATAAGCTACTTTTTGACGGCAAAAAAAATGGATATCTTTCAAAATGGCGGCCCGACGTTATTTTGGAAAAACGGACAATTTTTTGTTGTCAATAAGTAGATTATCAACTACCATAACAAACTAGATAGACACCTGTCACTAATCCCACTTGCCATATGTGCGAAGAAGACGAAGAAACTTCGTCTAACTTCCTTGGCGAGTGTGAGGCGTACGGGAGGCTAAGATTCGAAATCTTCGGAGTCGAAAAACTCCGACAAGAGGAACTCATCGAACTAGAGTGGACGGACATACTGACATTCACTAGAAGGTCACAAAGGTTCGGAAAGGAAGACTAGAAGAGGCAATGTAGTTATGTGGAGAGCAGGGGATGGCAAAAAGGGCCCATTGGGGCCTACTTGCCTGGCTGCAGCAGCGGCCTCCCCATGATTACTACTACTACTACTATCCCCGTAAAATCCCCGTAAAACTTATTCAGGTCATGTGGTTTGTTTTTTCATGCCATTATGATTGTCCAACCAAAATATGAAACTGGCAGAGTTCCTAATGAGGAAGTTGTGATTTATTGCTGGAGTGAAGCCGGCCCCGGACGCCCGGAAAAATTATTGAATTATTCTGACCATGTGGTTCATTTTCTCATGCCATCGTGATTGTCTTACCGAAATATGAAACAGGCAGAATTCCTAATAAGGAAGTTGTGATTTATTGCTGGAGTGAAGCTGGCCCTGATTGCCCAGTAAAATTATTCTGAACATATGGTTGGTTTTCTCATGACATTGTGATTCTCTATCCAAAATATGAAACTGGCATAGTTCCTAATAAGAAAGTTGTGATTTATTGCTGGAGTGAAGCCGGCCCTGGACGCTCGGAAAAATTATTCTGATCATGTGGTTTGTTTTCTCATGCCATTGTGATTGGATTGTCTTATAGAAATATGAAACAGGCAGAGTTCCTTATAAGGAAGTTGTGATTTATTGCTGGAGTGAAGCCGGCCCTGGAACCCGGTAAAAATATTCTGTACATGTGGTTTGTTTTTTCATAGCATTGTTATTGTCTATCCGAAATATGAAACTGGCAGAGTTCCTAATGCGGAAGTTATGACTTATTTCTTGAGCTATGCCGCCGGCCCAGAAAACCTGTGAATTCAACACCAGTGCTAGACCCCAGAAAACACAATTTTTGCTCAATTTTGTCCACCACTATTTTTCTGAAAAAATTATTTCCAAAGTAACTGGGCTACAAAAGCTATAAGACTATATAATGTCTTCAAAACACGAACAGAATCGTGGTTTTTCGAAAATATCGAAATATAACCTGCAGAAAGTTACATTTAGCATATTAATAATTCTTCCTCAAATAGCATTAATAAATCAACCTCATACTTCATTAAATGAGTTTCAAATGGCTGCTTTCCTGGAAGTTTCCGAAAATTAAATCCATATTGTAATTTGGACGATGATGTCATTAGCAAGTTCATCTTCCTGTCTTATGCAGCTCCTAACTGAATCAACCCAAACTCAGTGCGGTAATATCTTGGAAATTTCCAACATTTATCAATATTACTATATTGAGCTCGATTATACAACCGGGAAAAACTCCAAATCCAAATCATAATATGATGATACACCGTTTTGAAGGTTATGGTACTGAAAAAACAAAATTGTTCTATTAGACAATCCAACGACCTGTCAAATAAATTAAAAATGGCGCTTGGTTGGCAAACATTGGATATTCACGTTTGTTTACTTGTAGACTTCGAAAGCTTTATTGAAGTATTTGACTATAACTTCGTTTAGTTTTTGTCAGATTTATAGTAAACAGTGAAAACTAAGTTCCAATAAATGGATTAATGTAACTACGTGGTAAAAAATCATCGTGAAATACGAGAACTAATAATACCTGTTTTTATAATATTTCTGTTTGTAACACTAACGTTACTCTAGTTTTATTCAATTTGGATATTATCAAAGGATTACTTCAGACTGAGCGAATGCTGTACAAATATCCTTAAACATACCCAGGCCCAGAAACGTCATAAACGACCAATAATAATTTCTCCAATAATGAAATGTGATTACGATCAACACATTTTTTTATTAGAGTCCAGATAGTAAATTAGTTTCATTACGCTTAGTATTTTATAAATTTTTAAACAAGTGTGCAGTTTATTTAGATTTATTTTTATTAGATAAGAATAAAACAGACACAGTACACCAAAACTCTAAAACTTAATAAACACCAAATCTATGACACAAATTCATTATCTCATATAGATAGAAATCAACAAGAAAGCACGTTGTACTCAGTTAACGATACTTGCTCCGTTGTCAATGACGTATCAATTGTTCGTGATATTTCGATCCATTCTACATACATTTTCGGAATATACCTTTCTTCAAAAATACTGAATACTATAGTAGGGGAGCCCAAGAGGGGATTTTGGGATTTACTAAAGCGCGGCAGATTAACATACAGGGAGGAACCTAGTACTCCATTAAATACCTCCACCAAGTATTAGCCCCGTATATGTGGCCGCGCGTCAAGGATAAAGGATCAGATTAGTAAAAAAAAATTGATCATCTGAAATTCTCGAGCGCGTCAGATTAAGGTAGGGTAGGTTAGTTATATGCTAAAAAGTGTATATTCCACTAATCTGACAATTTTCGATTGACGGTAAGAAGTAGGTGGGTTACAAACTTGTAAAAAAAAAACGTCATCTCGACTTTCTCGAGCGTGGCTAAATTTTTTTTTATTTTGAAGGTAATAATTCAACGTTCACAAATAATATTATATAATCTGACAATTTCCGTAAGCCGAAGTAAGGAAAAATAATCGATAAAGTTTAAAGTGATGCCGGTATTCCCCTTCTCGCGTTTCTATTCCTCTCTCACTCTTTCTCTATCTATGACTCTCTCACTCCGTCCCCACTTTGGGCACAGTATAAGACAGATACAGAATTTGAGGATGAAATCGAGCCAGAAGAGGAAGATGATTTTACCGACGAAGATGATGATTAAAATAAAAATTCTCAAAAAAAATTATATTTTTTATACTTATTTTCTCATAAATAAAAGTTTTGTACTTCAAAGAATATATACTGTTTTATTTGCATGCTATTTTCTCAGCTCTTTAATTTGTTAAGGTAAAAGATTTGAAAAAATACAAAAAAAATTCTTTCCATTGTCAGGTTAGGCGAATCCCTCCAGATAATCGTCAGATTATGAGACAGCACGTTTGAGGTATATAAATGAACCATATATATCTTAAACTGACGCGCTCGAGTATTTCAAAATGGCGATTTTTTTTTGGACATTCTAATAATGGCCGCGAGTTTAGGTCACATCCAAATCGTCAGATTATTATATAAGAGCCTTCTTTTAGGTTCACTTAACATCCCCTTTGAAAATCTGACGCGCTCGATTACATTTATTTTTTTCCGTTTTCAACCCTTACGCGCGACCACCCCCATCATGGAAACAATCAGATTAACATACGCATGTTTTCAAAAAAACGTAGGACATGGATGCTATTAATATCTGACGCGCTCGAGTATGTCTATGCAACTGTTTTTTTTTTACATTTTTGAAAATTTATAGCCGCTCCCCCCACCGATGAAAGTGTATATATTATATGACATTTTTTTCTTCTTATCATCTAAGCTTCGCAATCCAATAGGTCTCTTCGACGCTCGAGTAAATCCCGATTTAGCATCCTGGGCTCCCCTACTACTATTGTTAATGTTGTATCTGAGGATTCCTTTGCTAGAAAATGGTTCCACTATCCTCATAAGAAGCAGTACGATCCGAACTTTTTATCCTTCTTGATTTATGAAACGTTCTTCACATCTTTGGATTTCTGCTATATTGAGCACCCTTTTGGGGGGAGTGATGGCATGGATCACAAAGCAGCTACATCAGTACAGGAAACTATACCTTTATTATGGTTTGTAGAAGTTTCATGAATAGACGAATACGCCCAAAATGGGTTGCCTATCAAAATGTTCGGAAAACTTTTTTTTCTAAACCACCTTTTTTTTCTTTTTTGAAATCAGTTCGATTTTCATTATAATGTTCAATATTTTTATCTTCAATTCCTTTTGTAAGTTGTATATATTGTCAAGAATGACAAGAGCGCCCTGTATATGGCTGGAGTACGAAATGTTGGGTCATTGATATGTTATTATTAATTGATCGATTCGGGAACCATGCCCGACCATGAATGAGTCTGATGACAGCTTGGCCATGACACTCGGTTACACCGATCACAGTGTCACTGTACCGGCCAAATGTAAATAACACACTACTATAAATGAAGACTCATTTATGGTGTGGGGGATTCACATTCAAATTCCAGTCAAGATGTTAGTTTGTTAATTCATTTATTGAGTCTCAAAGCCAGTGTGGCTATGGGCCTGGCCCTTTTGGGCCTTGCACCAAGTAGAAGTAAGTGTGTAAATATTGTATGGTAAGAAACATATCTTGTATTATTAGTTATCCCCCTGTGTAGGTATTGCTATTGCCCAATTGATGTTTAAATAAAATATTTGTATTTTGTTACTATTTAAAGTTTCTCTGTGCTACCATCTGTAGCTACAACTCCTAGTCACAGAGTAGCAAAGGGTAGCAACCCTAGTTGCGGCTTATAGTAAAGGCCAAAAAAGGCCGTATATAAGCACACTACGTGACAATATTATGGGAGTCATGACGGCAGGAAAGTTTATGATAGAAAGTGTTATTCATGATTCAGATGATCGTAGAAAAAGTATAGTGTACAATTTGCTATTACTATTGATCTGTCAGAAAATTTTAATCCTTATAAAAATTAGTACATTACAGAACACTTTGAGCACATTTGAGTTGTCTAAATTTCAAATTTTCAAACGGTGTACAGGGGGGAAGAAAAAATTGAATTTTGATCGAGAGAAAACTATGCTGACTGTGATTCCAAATTTGAATATTGTTTTCAATTCTGAACAACCCCATTGAATAAACTTTTTGATAAATTCAATAATAAGGGGTAAATTACACTTGATCAAATTTCCTATTTTTTGTTCCCCTTGTACACCTTTTGGAAATTTTTGATTTTGATAACTCATACGCAAGCATTCTGCAATGCACTAATTTTTATGAGGAATACAATTTTCTGACATATCGATAACACAAAAGTTTTTCAAAGTTTTCCATATGGTGCAAATTTTTTTAAACTCACTGTATAAAGGCTGGACCACATTTTGATAGGCAACCCATTTTAGCCGTATTCTTCCATTTATGAAACTTCATTTTAAAAGTATGTTTCATCCATTAAACAGAACGGTGAAGGTCGACCTCTCTTCGGTTCTTAGACTACATCGAAAATACGCAACGCCACCACTGATCATGTAATAACGTCGATCCATCAATTTTAAAGTGATTTTTCAGCATTTCCAGCACCTGAGCTACTGAGTTTGTTTTTTCGGTATATGTATATATATATATATATATATATATATATATATATATATATATATATATATATATATATATATATATATATATAGGACATAGTCGATGAAAAAAATTAAAACTGGTTAGTTGAATTCGAAAATAAGAAATACAGGTTCATTTGAAAAAACTGAGTTTCAGTCATTTTCATGAGATTGTGAAAGGAATCACTTTTGGTTCCGCCGAAAACAGTCATAGTTTCAGGTTTTTAAATAGAACACCTTGTAAATTTCCACATTTTTCAAATCTAGAGCAAATTCTGAATATAATGTGCTGAATTCTACATTTAATTTGTTTTGAATTCTTTTCTATTTCAAAGAACCATATTTTGATTCTTCTATAGCCCCCTAAATTTTCGTGATTTGAATCGGATAATTTCTGTAAAAAATAGGGGTGCGTCATCTCTCAAACTCACTCGGTATATCTGGTGTAACAAGAGATGAATATAATATGATCAAGACTAAACATTTTCTGAAAGTTTATATCATCGGAAGACGTGCTAATTTTTTCGACAAGATCACTGAAAATTTGTACTCTGGAGTCGTTTTACATTCTATGAAACATATATTTCGAAAAATCCGATAAAATTCGTCTTTCCACATATTCCCAAAAAGTGGAAAATATGAGCCAATTATCTGACAGAAAGTAACTACTTCCCCTTACTGACATTGAATTATATCGAACGTCCATTTACGCAACGTTCCTCGCAGAATCAATTGCAAGAGATGAGTGTAATAAGCAATTGAGAAGTATCCTCAATTTGTTCTCATGTCCTCTTTTCATGCAGCAATCATAAGTCCCACACTACCCAACTATTACAAACCATAACATCCAACCATATTTCCCTGACTATAAAGATTACATCCCTGTTGAGTACACAAAAGAAAATTATTTTCGATGCTTTAACCCTTTCAATCCCGATGTTTACTGTAGTGTATCGAAATTAAACATTACCTAAATACAAAATCCAATTGGAATTCGACTGTTCGATAGGATTTTCATTGAGTTCTACGCGATTTTTGGGATCGTTCCTTATCAACCGATGCCAGCAAGTCCAAGTTGATGATGAACGGTCCTCAACAATCAATGTTAAATCAGGTGTGCCGCAAGAAAGTATTTTGGGATCCTTGCTCTATACTATGTATACATCAAATTTTCAAAACGTACTCACCTTCTGCAACTATCACTTTTACGCCGATGACACCCAAATATATACATCTTTTAAATATGATAATTTGGATTATGCTGTAAATTCAATCAATACCGACTTGGATAAATTATATAAAGCATCTTCAGATCATTTACTTCAAATAAATGCAAAAAAATCATATGCAATTCTTTTCTGTATATAATAACTCAGTTCGACACATTTAAATTTGAAAATAGGAGAAGATAATATTCCTTTTATTAATAATGCAAAAAGTCTTGGTCTTATTATTGACAATAAAATCAGATTCAAAGATCATGTTACGAAAATATTACAAGTAGCTTATTCAACTCTCAAATTATTTTATGCGCAGAGAAATTGAAAAGATGTTATGTGATCATCTTGTACTATCCCACTTCGATCACTGCGATAATGTTTATGGTCCCTGTTTAGATAATATTGACAAAAATCGTATACAAAAAGTTCAAAACTCCTGTCTGCGTTTGATGTACGGCATTCGTCGAGCTCAGAGAGTTTCTCATAAACTTAAGGAATGTAAATGGCTCAACATGCAAAATCGTCGACAATTACATATATATGTCATGTTTATTTTTTAAAATTATAAAATATAAGACACCACCTTACTTACATAACAAATTGAAATATCGTACTGACCTTCATAATTTGAATATTCGGCGAAAAAACTTACTCACAGTACCAACCCACCGAAAAGAGATTTTCAAGAGATCTTTTTCCTACAACATCGTCGCTAATCTCAATAAATTGATGAAACTAAGCTTCTTTGACGTCAACATGAGTCCACATGCATTCAAGATAAAATATAAACAGCACCTATTGAATAGCTAATTTTTTTTTCTCTTTCGTCTCCTTTCTCTTCTTTTCTCCTAGCCATTTTCGTTCTATACTTTTCGTTCATATTCTCGTGGCACTGGTGAAAGAACAGAATCGAAGGCTCACCCCTTTGATATCTGAACCAAGAAGGCATTTGTTCATCAGATCTCATATTATGTATTTTTTTTTATGTGTTCAACCCTATATATATATATCATCATGTATACATATTATACAATATGTATGAATCGGATGAGCAATAAAATATTACTATTATCATTATTATTTGGCTTACTGTCATTACAGCTATGGGGAAACTTGTTGAACTGAGTTAGCGCATTTAATTATTGTTTGATTGTTGTTTGTTAACCACTCTAATAAAGTTAAATATTTTTTTGTGGGGCTAGAATAGGTAAACTTACAAATATATCACAATACTTAGAATACCTGTTCAGGTATTTCAGATTTGTTGTTTATAGAAAACACGTACATTGTAGTGTACGCCGGGTCCCATACAAGCAGAACGTACCACGTTTCAGTCAGCGACATATATTCTGGCTCTCTGATTGGTTGTGACCAAACACAGGTACATTTTGCCCATCCAGACTGAAACGTGGTGCATTTTGCACTAGCGTGAATTAGTTTTTTGCCTCACAAACCTAACCTGAGCAAGCTAACCTAGCTTGCGAGTCGAAAATGCGTGAATTAGATTTCGCTTGCGATTTGCACACAAACCTAACCTGAGCAAGCTAACCTAGCTTGCCTATTCACCACAGGGAATTTTTTCGAATGAATTTCTGGGTGACAAAGTGCACCACGTTTTAGTCTGGATGGCAAAGTGCACCTGTGTTTGGTCACAACCAATCAGAGAGCTAGAATATCTTCCATTGACTGAAACGTGGTACGTTTTGCTTAAATGCCGCCGGGTCTCAGAGGAGCCAATCAAACTTTTTTTGGATATTTATTTCTGCGTTCAAAATGAGTAAAAAAAAGGCGCTTTCGTACGAATAGCTTTGAGAAAAAGTACATTATGAATCTTTTCAAATTTCGTGCATATATTGTCGAAGCTCTTATTGCATCAACAAAAAATTCAAAACAAAACGAAGAAGGCCCTCATTTTCAGAACGATATTCCTTGTCAGCAGTGAGTAAAAAAACTGCCGAAGTACAGACTGTTGTTGATGTTCGATTGGATATGTTTACATATTTGATGAGAAAAACTTCGCAAGCCACTGTAAATTGCCCGATTGTGAAAGAAGAACACACATGATATGTCAGAAATATAATGTTCATTTATCTATAGTAAAAAAAACAATAGTTATTTAGGGTACTAGTGTGTTATGTTGAAAATAAGAAAATAAGAAAGATTTATACCACGAGGCCGTTAGGCATACAATGTTATTTTTATGAGATAATAATTATTAAGTTTTAAGTATGAACGTGAGTTATAGTCCAAAACTCACTAGTGAGTTAAGGATTATAACACACTAGTGTGTTATTTTATAGTTTGTTATTTGATAATTTGCGTCGGTTATAATCCATAACTCACTAGTAAGTTAAATCACTAGTGAGTTATGGATTATAACTCACTAGTGTCTTATTTGATAGTTTACTTCATGTGTTGGATAAAACATTGTATGCCACTCATGTGTTATGTTTCCTAAGTCACTTTAGAAAAAGTACATTATGAATCTTTTCAAATTTCGTGCATATATTGTCGAAGCTCTTATTGCATCAACAAAAAATTCAAAATAAAACACACTAGTACCATAAATAACTATTTAATTTAAACTGCAATCAATAGGTACTTTTCACTATTGTTTCAAATTCAATAAAATTTTATTTCGCAGTGGCTATCCTGCCGTTGAGTCCCAATACCGGGTGCCCGCGTATTTTGAGCTCCACCATGGGGATCTCAGTTATTATAAGAGATACGAGGTCGGTTAAATTAGGGCAAAGTTGCGCATTTTCATGCTGAACAATTATCTGAAAGAACATTTTATGTGTAATTTTTAGTTTTCGAATTATTGGAAAAAAACGGAAATTTGTAATTTTCGTTTTTATTTTTTCAAGCGAAAACCAAAGGAACTAAACGTTTTTAACTAGGACGTCCTTAAGGCACTTTTTTACAAGGAATCTAAATCTGTCATCGTGTTTTCCAAGGCATTCTTGATGCCAGAGTTACAACACCCAAATTTGGTTTTTCTTATGAGCGCCATATTGGATTTTTGCATTTTTGAAAAGTATTTTTTTTTCCTGATTACAATGATGTATCACACAGTATGATCGAATCTTAAATCCTGATCAAAATTAGAAAAAAGTCGTTTTTGCGAAGAGTGCTTTGGAAAGAATGCCAACACTTTTGTTTAAAAAACTTAATTTTGATAGTTCAATTGAATTTTGATCTGGAATGTTCACATTTCCATCAAGCTTACCTACCTAAAAACTAAGATTTTGAATTAGGAACGTCATGATAAGCTAGAAGTTTATTTTACACAAAACAAAATAAAGTTATAAAAGATGCTCGAATACTCCACCTTCCACTTCTAAACACAATTCTACTCGTTTCCTCAGATTATGAATAGCTCGCGATATGTCCCGTCTTCTTATCTTAGTCCTAATAGTGGTGATTATGGTTCTTCTCAGTTCATCAATATCGATGGGTACGGTTTTAAAAACCAAATCTTTCATAGTTCCCCATAAATAATAATCCAGCGGAGAAATATCAGGTGACCGCGCTGGCCAACGTATGTCTCCGTTGTTCGAAATTACCTTACCGGGAAACATTTCTGACAAACACTCAGCAACTCTTCTAGCGTTATGCAGCGGTGCGCCGTCTTGCTGGAACCAGAGGGTATTCAGCCGGTTGAGACGAATGTTGTTGTCAAAGTAGATAATCCGTAAGGAAGGTCTTCAAAAAATTTAAATATCGATCGGCATTCAAATTCTCTTCATAAATGTATGGGCCAATTATTGTGTCGTCCAATAAACCGACCCATACATTTACGCCGAAGCGTACTTGTGGCCGCCGTTTTTGATGTCCATGTGGATTCCTAATGGACCAAATGTGTTCATTGTGTCGATTGAACATACCCATGTTTGTGAATTTGCATTCATCTGTGAATATTACATTACGCAAAAAATTTGGATTCTGCTCCAACTGGTTCATTACAAATCTACAAAACTCTATCCGTCGATGGAAAACTTAGGTGATGTGAATTTTGAATGGACGATATTTTTGTTTCTTTAATATCCTCCACACACTTGATGCGATATGCCAAGATTTGTTGCAACTTCCCGTGTGGACACGGACCGATTATCTTGAACCTAAAGGAAAAAGATTAAAATCCTAGTTAATTTTTTTCTATTTCACTCACCGCTTGGAAAACTGCTATCTCATTTACATTCTCTCTATCGTTGTACCTTCGTCTAGGCTTTGGAAATGAACCATAATCGGCTAAATTTCTATGGAGCAATAGAAAATAATTCTGAGATGGTTGCTCTCTCTCTGGATACCGCTGGAAATACGTTTTGGACGTAATTTGCGCATTTTGATGAGAGGCGTAATAAATCTGAAGCATAACACGTTTTTCTTCATTTGAAAATGGCATTAGACCTTGAAAGAATTCAAAAATTCTGCTCGAATATTTATCTGAACTGTCAAATTTTAGTTTGTTAAACAAAATTGTTGGCGTTCTTTCCAAAGCACTCTTCGCAAAAACGACTTTTTCCTAATTTTGATCAGGATGTAAGATTCGATCATAAAAAAAATACTTTTCAAAAATGCAAAAATCCAATATGGCGCTCATAAGAAAAACCAAACTTGAGTGTTGTAACTCTGGCATCAAGAATGCCTTGGAAAATACGATGACAGATTTATATTCATTGAAAAAAGTGCCTTAAGGACGTCCTAGTTCTTTTGGTTTTCGCTTGAAAAAATAAAAACGAAAATTACAAATTTCCGTTTTTTTTTCAATAATTCGAAAACTAAAAATTACACATCAAATTTTCTTTCAGATAATTGTTCAGCATGAAAATGCGCAACTTTGCCCTAATTTAACCGACCTCGTATCTCTTATAATAACTGAGATCCCCATTGTGGAGCTCGAAATACGGGCACCTGGTATACACTGTAGCGTACACATCAAAAGTCAAGAACGGGAAAAATTAGGAATTTCTGGAAAAACCTAAAATTCTTCAAAAAATTCAAACAATTACTGTAGTAAGTTTCAGAATTTTCTTTTTACTCAAATAATTCGGGATTGAAAGGGTTAATTCAATTTCTTAAAAACGCCAAAATAGATATTTGAAATTATGTGTATAATTTTTTTTTCTTCTATAATTTAATAAACATCTGTGGCAAACGGTTAACTTTGATACCAACCACACAAACACACACACACCCACATCAATTTGTTCTGGTTGGCTTCCATAACATTGATGCTAGTCGTGGAAGCCTGCATTCCTATATCCTCAATTTAGTTGAAACTTACTTATACATTATGTTTCAAGGTTCTTGTCTTTCATCAGTGCTAGGATAGGTCAGACAACATAAGAGTCGTATTGTCTCACAAAACGACCGATAACATCCACGAATGAAGCTGCGACATCCGTAGGGTGCAGATATTTGCCTCATATTTACCACTTTTTGGAAATGTGTGGAGAGAGTAGTGGCGGATCCAGGGGGGGCGCGCGCCCCCCCCTTAGCGATTTACATTTTGATCTGGATACATAATAATTTGCGAGTTTCACAATGTTGAGGACTCGACATCACGAAAAGAAAGCAAAGAACCACAAGGGACGACAAGGTAACGGGTAAACGATGCTTCGTCTTCGTGCGACGCAATCCGACATATACCCAAATCCGCTACGGTGTGTGAATCCCCGCGTACGGTATGTGAATCCCCGCGCTCCCGCGATAAACGTTGGTTTTTTTCTTGCTCAACATTGTGATGCCAGTGAACATAACAAATTTAAGTGACATAATATTAAAAACAAAAATTTCAGAAATCTGCGAAAAATTTGGTTCCCTTTTAGGCAATCCATCATTAGGCGAGTTTGATAACGAATTGAAAAAAATTACCATGAATAGTCAAAAAGTCGGATAAAATGGCAAGATATCGAAAAAAGTTATTTGAAAAAGTTGCTTAGAATTCAATTTTATACACATATACAAGTTTGGGAAACTTATGTGGGAATATTGAAAACAGCAATTTTTTTTTAAATAGTTTGATGTAAAAAAATATCAAATTATTTTCTTATGAATTGCTTGACCATACTGGAATATTCGTATTCCGATGATAATAACAAAACTTTCTCATTTTCTCCACACCAGAGAGCACTAAATTGAAAAAATTGAATTTTGTCAGAACCCTTGATGTTACATTGGTTCGTATCTAATAGATATATCACAATTCCACTATTATTGCGATGATAGGGAAATCCAAAAATATCGTGTTTTTCAGATTATAATCAATTTTTGACGATAATCGTGCACGAACGTTTCACTTCGCACATAATCGTAAAAATAGTGCGTCAATTTAAAGAGGCTTGAGTTTTCAACATTGCATGAGAAGTGAAACGCTCTGGCACGATTATCATCGAAACTTGATTATAATCTGGAAAACATCATGTTTCTGGAGTGTCATGTCATCACAATGGTCGTGGAATTCTGATATAAGTGTTAGATACGAACCAATGTACCAGCCAGGGTTTTAACAAAATCCAATTTTTTTAATTTAGTGCTTACTGGTGTAGAGAGAATGAGAAAGTTTTGTCATTATCATTGACATACAAATGTTTCAGTATGGTCAAGCTATTCATATGATAATAATTTGATATTTTTATACAGCTAGGAAAATATTTTTAAAAAATTTCTAGTTTCAATTTTCTCTCATTATCTTTTCAAAATTCGTATATGTGTATAAAATTTAATTCCAAGCAACATTTTCAAATCACTTTTTTTGATATCTTGCCATTTTACTCCACTTTTTGTGTTCTCATAGTAATTTTTTTCAATTTGCCGCCATACCAGCGATCACGTGAAATGTGTCAGAATCGATTTTTAGGTTATCGGACATGCACAAACTTTTCCCAAGAATCTTTTTTCTAATACTCTAATAATAAACTTTTTTCCCATATGGTACATACGTTTTGGCGGTCACTGTATATATATATATTTGCCGCCATACCAGCGATCACGTGAAATGTGTCAGAATCGATTTTTAGGTTATCGGACATGCACAAACTTTTCCCAAGAATCTTTTTTCTAATACTCTAATAATAAACTTTTTTCCCATATGGTACATACTTTTTGGCGGTCACTGTATATATATATAACTTGATGATTTTGTAATGAAAAGATTTTGCCGTTTGTAATTGACTGAAAATCCCCGTTATCCCTTTCCCCTATATATATATATATATATATACATATTTTTTTTTTAATGAAATGTTTTATATTGAAAAATGGAAAAATTACTTTTCAATATTTTGTACAATTCCTTCTGTATAACTTTCATGTGAATTCGGTACTGTGCGCCCCCCCTGAAAGAAATCCTGGATCCGCCACTGGAGAGACGGGTATTTTTGGTTTAGTCGAAATATATGTTTGTTTGATTTGATACTCTCAAACACAGATCTCTAAACTTTGTTTGCATTGGCTGGGATTCTTCTGTTATGTTCATACAAAATGAAGTTTAAAATTCTCACTCGTTAACTGCGAGTTTCACAGAAATGCACAATCGGAAAACTTTTATTTTCACCATTTCTAGCTGGGAAATTTTCCGAATTATAGTTAGTAGAGCCAATGTCATTGAATGTTCCCAGGAATCTCGTGTGGTAGTAATAACGCCCCATTTTACCGTTCAATTATCGCCCGAACTGAATTCCTGCAAGTTAATAAACTTTTACAACTTTTTCATGCTGTCGGGGGTGAGGAAGGCATTTAATTAAATATGTCGCAGTTCATTAGAGATTTATGAAAAAAACTGGGATAGGGTGAGGGGAATGAAACGGAAAGTAAAAAAAGAAATAAAAACAGAAATACGTCCTTCTGATTCCAAGTAATGATACGATATGGCAAACTGCTGATTCTAATTTCCAATAACAATCAAGACAGTGGAAATATCTATAAAATAAAGGCAGATTGTGTAACTTCCTGCTGTGTTCCAGATGAGTGTGCGAGCTTGTGAGCATAGTATCATCGACGAGACAAATTATTATTTTTTGGAATATAAGTAATCTAAATAATTCAGTGTTTTACGGGTTTTTCTTTCACGACAGGCCAAAAATCATATCAGTTGACGGGAAGTGAAATACTTTTTGGTATACGAAATAGTCAAGCAAGTTTCTGGGGGGAATTTTTGGCAATAGATCTGGACTGTTAGAAATTGTCCTTTCTAGAAAAAAGACATGATATCTCATTATTTCAAATCACCTCAGTAAATACTCGATCTTTGCCTGAATAACAATACACTGATAAAAAGGATATTTTGCATCAATGCATAACTGCATTGATTCAAGTTGATTGTATTCTTGAATAGGTGCAAGAATTTTTCAACTTTGATAATGAACACTATTGTGAATACTTTCTTTGTTCGATCGTGTGAGTTGGTTGGGGCAAGAATATTTCAACTTCAATAACGAACAATATTCTTCTTCATAATGCAATATATTTTTGATTCAAGATTATCCGCATTTGGAGGCTCAGTATAAATGTGCACTTGGTTATAAAAATATGCCATGGAAGCCTTGTTCATATGGTATAGTTCAACAAACAGAGAAAACTGCGAACAATTGAGGTATAATGGTTATATATGAGAATAGTTTTGTAATATTTCAATTTCAGAAACTATATAATCAACGTAGGTACCTCTTCGGTGACGCATAGAAATGCGATGGAATATAGAAACGTCAGCGTCATTCGCCATTATCACACACCTGTTGAAAACAAAAATATCTTCAACCTACCTCCATAACTGGTCCATAAAAGACCTAATTTCAAATCGTGCAGAAATAATTGGACCTCCATATTGCACTTCTGTAGCAGCACATTTGCACATAAACACTGTGTCAAATACAAATCTAACAACTTGAATTATGATTCAAACACAACCCCCAAACGAAACGCGGGCAAAAGCAAACAGGATAGAGGTCCCAGTCGGCAGTGGCAGTGCGCGCTTTCGCGTGGGTTCGCGTCGTTCCGGTAGCGAGGTTTCGCCAAAAAATCATGTTCTTGAGTCAAAAGGAGCATTTTTCACATGTAGGAGTTCTCTAGGGTGAAGAGTTGGAATGTATTAATGCAAACAAATTCATTTCAAGATAATTTATGTAAAAGTTCAATAAGTTTGAAATAAGAGTATATTCATCAATTAGAAATAATTATTCTTTCCAGAAGATGATTCTGTTCAAGAGGATATACAGAGTGACCCATTTGAAAGCGGGCCACCTCTTTAAAACTGTCATTTAATATCCGATTCAGAATAATTTTTTTTCCATAGATAGAGCAGCAAGAGTTCTAGTTAAGTACTATAAATTCGAAATAAAAATCAAAATTTCAAGGCCTACTTCGAATTTTTTTCGAGGTCAAAAATCCAAAAAACACACTAGCGATTTTTTTAAATAGAATTTGATGACGTCACTGGATTCATGACATTTTCAAATAGTTTATGTGAAAATCACGTAAAAATGCGTACATTAATAAAAAAGTGATATGAGAATAAAATTTGGAAATTAGGTCAATAAACCAACGCACCACTTCAATTTCAGAACTTTTATCAGAATTCTGTATACACCACTGGATTCAGAATATTTCGATATATGTTTGTTCAGAATTTCATCGAAATCTGTTCATAAATAAACAAATTATAAAATAATGAAATAAAATTTTTCTGAAATTCCAAAAAATAACGTTCTTTTCAAATTTTATTATTTTATAATTTTTTTATTTATGAATAGATTTTGATGAAATTCTGGCAAAATATATTTGTACATATTCCGAATCCAGTGGTGTAGTCAGAATTTTGATAAAAGTTCTGAAATTGAGGTTTTGGGTTGATTTCTGACATAATTTTCAAATTTGAATCCCATATAACTTTTTTATTGATGGACGTAATCCTACGAAATTTTCACATTTACCATTTGAAAATGTCGTGAGCCCAGTCGTGTCCTCAAATTCTATTTAAAAAATCGCTAGTATGATTTTTGGATTTTTGACCTTGAAAAAAATTCGAAGTAGGCCTTGAAATTTTTATTTTTATTTCGAATTTATGGCTCCCAACTAGAACTATTAATGCTCTATCTATTGAAAAAAAAAACTTCTGAAAAGGATAATAAATAACAGTTTTAGAGAGGTGGCCCGCTTTCAAATGGGTCACTCTGTATATATATATATATTTGATTGAAGACATCCTTTTTATCAGTGTATCAACACTGAAATGCATAACAATATCCAAGTATTATTCATACGAAAATATTGTAAACACCATATTGATGGATACAGATACATGTGGATAAACTCATGTATTATTTCAGGTAAACAAACAGTATAGGCTCAGTGTTGTTGTCACAATATGCCAACCCAAGACGGTTGATCAATATTGATGATATTAGTATATAGCCTTTTCTATATTTTTATTTTATTTGTTCTATATCGTTATAGTATGAAGACATATGTACAGTGTGTCCCAGCTAAAACTTGTCACCCCCCTAATATCCGAACTCATGAAAAAAATTGAAAATCGCTCAGACCCGTCGATTTTTATTTCAAGGGGGAACACTTTCACCAAATACACCATCATTGTGTTGTCAACCCCCTCAACCCCAGCACCCCCTACTTCAGAATTTTCAATGGGACTACTATACTTGTGATACATCATTTTGAAGGGAATTCAATCCCAAATACATCGGTGTACTGAAATGGAGGATCGATCAAGTGTTGTTGAAGTTTTAACGAAAACTAAGTTTTATCAAGATATTTTTATTTTTCATCACCTAAAATGTTATCATCGTAAGAAAGGTTCACTGTGGGTATGCCACTGTATTGAAAAATAATATGGTGTCAGAAATAATAGTTTAAAAGGTGAGACAGACGTTTTTATGAAAAAAAAATTGTCCTCATGTGTTTTTGTATACGCATATATTTGTTTACGCCTTGGTAATTGATGTATTCGAGTCACTTCATTCAACAATTTGAAAACATTCGAAAATGGTTTATACTGTACAAGAGAGAATATCCATTGCAGCTGCGTATTTTGAAAATGGACGATGTGCTAGAGCTACGGCTCGAATTTTCTATGAAATTCATCCAGAAAAAACCACATCATATCAGTACGTCCTTCAATTGATGAATAAGTTCTTGGAGTCGGGATCAGTGCTGAATAAAAAACATGAACGAGAGAAGCCTATGAAAAATGAAGGGGTCGCTGTTGCAGTTGTAGGACATGCAGTGATGGACAACATTCAATCTTTAAGACAACTTGAGACTATTTCTGGAGTTTCTAAAAGCAGCGTACATCGAATTCTGAAAGAAGCAAAATTCCATCCTTATAAAATGCAGAATGTACAAGAATTAAATGAAGATGATCCTGACAGACGTACAGAGTTTTGTGAAATCATGAGTCAATTATTGATTGGTGATATTAATTACCTCTACAATGTGTGCTTTTCTGACGAATCTTCTTTTTATTTAAATGGACATGTGAACAGGCACAACTGCAGATACTGGAGTGACGTAAATCCCCATTGGTACAGGGAAACTCATTCACAAACTCCCCAGAAATTGAATGTTTGGGCTGGTTTTCTGGGAGACCATACTGTAGGTCCATATTTTATTGATGGTAACCTCAACGGACAAACGTATCTTGAACTTCTTGATACAACTGTGAACCCCAGAATCACTCAGTTACTTGAAGACGATGATAGGTAACTTGAAGGTCAGCTCACCTTTCAACAAGATGGAGCTCCTCCACATTTTGTTGCACCTGTACGTCAATTTTTAGATGACAATTTCACAGGGAGATGGATTGGAAGGCGAGGACCAATAGAATGGCCGGCTAGATCTCCTGATTTATCACCATTAGACTTCTTTTTATGGGGTCATTTGAAATCCAAAGTTTATATTACACAGCCAGCTTCTCTTGATGATCTACGCAGGAGAATTGTTGTGGAGTGTCGTGCAGTGACTCCAGAAATGTTGAGCAATGTGCGAAGACATTTCGAAAATCGCTTATACTTCTGTATGGAACTGAATGGTTCACATTTTGAACCTTTCTTACGATGATAACATTTTAGGTGATGAAAAATAAAAATATCTTGATAAAACTTAGTTTTCATTAAAACTTCAACAACACTTGATCGATCCTCAATTTCAGTACACCGATGTATTTGGGATTGATTTCCCTTCAAAACGATGTATCACAAGTATAGTAGTCCCATTGAAAATTCTGAAGTAGGGGGTGCTGGGGTTGAGGGGGTTGACAACACAATGATGGTGTATTTGGTGAAAGTGTTCCCCCTTGAAATAAAAATCGACGGGTCTGAGCGATTTTCAATTTTTTTCATGAGTTCGGATATTAGGGGGGTGACAAGTTTTAGCTGGGACACACTGTATATTATGCAGTACATAAATTGAGCGATTACGATCGCCAGAAGTCAAACAACCTTAGCGCGGTTATAGTTTTGATGACTGACTGGCATACTTAAGGTACGTATTCACTAGAGCATTTGTTCCGCATGACCACCGGAGCACATGTGCTCAGGGACGGGTGGGATGCACTTTACCGGCTCATGAAATTACCAGCAACCAGCCAAGACTGCCCTCAGAACTCAGGTCATTGTTTATAGCCCGTACCGGCCCAAGAACCACCGGCCCTTCGGGAATTCTCCCGAACTCGCGATAGGTCCATCCGTCCTGCATGTGCTGCTCGGTTCAAGCTCAGGCTGCGTCATGCTGTGAAATGTAAACACGCATTCTGCTCGTGCTCAAATCAGCGTCCACAATGATGTCCGAGCATTCGCTCGTTCGGTGCTTATGCGGAACGAATTCTCTAGTCAATACGCACCTTTAGAGGAACATTTCCAGTTGAATCGTACGTTCAAATGAAAGATCGAGCTCACTCATGTCTTCAGAATCCTTCTGAGGGTTGGTCGTGAGAGTACATCTGGATGCCCGAAAGAACATAGAACAAAATATTAGATTGTCTTTATAATATGAATAGTACATTCATAAAATCTGTTGTTAAATCATCTGCGACTGACAGACAAACTTTAGTCGCTATTTTCCATCGTTCAAGATAACTCTTGGGAGGTATTCATGTTGAAAATGGGGAACATTCTTCATGAAAATTGAAAAATTAAAAATGTGATTTATTTGTAATATCTAACAGAAAACAACTACTTCCCGGGCACAAGCCACGCTGGACATTGAACTACATCTGATAGATATCGTAAAAATACTCTAACTGAAAAGAACAGAAAAAATCTGAAAGTGAAAGTTCGCATTTTCATTCAGATAGTTGATTTTTTTATTTTCTCTAGTTTTCATTAAAAAAAATCATTAATATATTTAAGGAGAATGTTATTAAAAAATATCACTCACAGAAATCGTTCATTTCATTTAAGCAAAGTAAGAGTCTTTTTACGATATCTATCAGATGTAGTTCAATATCCAGCGTGGCTTGTGCCAGGAAAGAGTTGTTTTCTGTTAGATATTACAAACAAATCACATTTTTCAATTTTCGTGGAGAATGTTCCCCCTTTTTAACATGAATACCTCCCAAGAGGTTACCTTGAACGATGGAAAATAGTGACTAATGTTTGTCTTTCAGTCGCAGATGATTCCACAACAGATTTTATGAATGTCCTATTCTCATTTCCGAACTAAAATCAATATGCAATGCCCATGACAGGTCTATGTCAAAAAATAACTTTCAAAGTGTCACTGCAGAAGAAATATTTCCCTCAGTAGTTGTTTTCTGTTAGATATCACAAATAAATTCAATTTTCATGGAGAATGTTCCCCCTCATCAATCAGAATAATTAGATTGTCGTTCGACTACTATCATGTGCTATATGGGAAGTTGAATATTTCCGACAATTGGCTGGTATGATATCGCCAGACAGTACGAATGCGTTTGACAGCCGTGTTCGATTGATGACGTATCTTTTTTGTGAAAATGCTTGTGGTAGAGCCATATATTAATGATCGTCTTGAAATCTCGAAATGAATCTAAACTCACAATTATTTTATGGCATTGTTTGTCTCGAATCAGATGTGAATCAGGAAGATCTGACTCAAGAAATCTACGACATCCAAGTCGAGAAAATGATACTTCTACACTCACAAGAATGTTACACTAAACCCACTGAAAAAATCCGTGAGAATACAACAACATATTCAAGTTTCACGGGAATTTAGAAGAAACGAAAGTGTCATAGTGCAGTGCCACGCGCCACCTCGGAAATTGCCAAGATCCCCAATCAGAAAATTGTGTGAACTGCCACATTCAGTATCGGAAAGTTTTCATCTGGGGTGTGGTGGTTTTATGAGAGTATAAAGAAAACCTTGCTATATGTTGAGAGAGCATTACAATTTCTCCTCTACTCGCTCGAGGAAGGGATATCGACGTGAGTTGTTAATTCGTCGGGCGAGGTGCGTCTCTCTTATTTATGTGGTATTATCATATCATTGCGTTCCTTGTTGCTCTCGTAGATTTCTGTTTATACCACAGATGAAAAGTTTCCGATACTGTATATCAAAGGCGTATTGAATTCCTGGTAAAGAGAGCAGCAGAACCTCCCAAAGATAAAATAAAATATGTACCGGCTCCTCCACCAAAAACCAACGCGTGGCAACAGATAGACAAGGGACAGAGTGGCACCCCAGCACAAAGTCAACAGAATAGTAGATCAGGAGACAGGTATATTTGTAGTAATTTGGAGGTTCTCATCAGAATCTGAAAAAATTACGAAATTTCTAGAATGTTTTACCGAAAAAATGGGTGGTTCCATCGCTGCTGGCGTGCAGTGTTATCTCGTAGGTTGACTATTTTTGTAAAGTGAGTTCATTTCCATCTATCCATCTGTCTATTTCTATCTAAAAATTTCATTGTTCTACGTCAAAAATTACAGGAGATACAGGGGCGTTTCCATGAGAAGTTAAACATTGTGTATATTCCAACTCCATTCACAGGTTACAAAAAAACCTACGAGACAAATAGTATAACTTTTATTACCTGATGTTTAGAAACTGTGGACACAGAAACATTATTTGGAAGAATCTTACAAAGCCGTACTTGAACATCCCAGACAAATTCCTTCTTGCAAACTTCATATCAAAACAAAACAGAACAGCATAAACCCCGGACCACTGCAATCATTTCGACCATCTTTAACCCTTCAATTATTTCGAACTCAAATCGATGAAAGTTAAAGACACTTACCTACTCATAGGTGGGGATCCTATCCAGAAAGGACATCCAGAGAATAATAAATTGATAAATAATAATTCAGTTTAAAATAATCCTACTAATTTGTGTTGAAATCGAAGAGTTGATGCACTTGAGGTAATTTTCATGAGTTTTATCGTTCACCTGTTTGATGTGCATTCGCCCTTCTTGATGGCATTTGTGTACAATATAAAATTGGAAGCACTACATTAATACTACCAATACCAGATGATGATGAAATACATCGAAATGCTGAATCCCATAACTGCAGTTTCGACAGAGGATATTGTAAAACCTGACGGAAGAGATAATCGTGATAGGTACAATTCCTCCAATAATTGTGAAATAATTCAATAACAACAGCTTTTATAAGTAATAATAATTTAGGCAGAATTATATTCAATGCAAAACCTAAACGAGACAGAATGAAAAAATCAAGGATATATAGATTAGGATGCGGGGAATGCTCTGCAGTATATACAGGCCAAACCGGTAGAAATTTTGACGTAAGGTTCCGTGAACACGTCGGTTTTGACAAAAAATCAACAATGTACGAACATCTACAAGAATCCAAACACAAGATAAGTAAAGATAACCTCAAAATTCTACACACATGTAATAAAGGGAAGACAATGAATCTGTTGGAAGCCATGGAAATTAATAAATCAATTAAAAACACGAAATTTAGAACCCTCAACGAGCAACTCGATTTGTGTAGGTCTCCACTTTTGAATTTATAAATTTGACAACCTAGGTAAATTCCATCACCTCCAGGGTTTAAATTTATATTGTTTCACCCTTGTTCTCTTAAATACCTCTCCATCCAGCCTACCTGCAAACTCCCTATATAACTAGGCTTAGAGTTCAATTGTATTAGTTAGTTTTTATACTTGATAATGGGATAAAACCCGAAACCGATCGTAACAATAAAAATCTAGTGAAAATAAGACAAAAGAGTGTTCTTTCGTTTCATCAAAGTGATCATGAATTTCCACAAAATAAACAAGTCATCAATCACACAAATATAGAAAATAAGCAAATATTACTTTTTCATGGCTTCCTATGACGAGTTGAGAGACGAAAATACATTAAGGATACTTTAAGCACAAACATTTCTGGATCAGAACACCCTGATATCCCCACCTCAATACTTAAATCTAAAAATATACAGGCTATCATCTGTAGCTAGCAAATTTGATAACTCTCATTTATCGCTACGAATAAATAAGCGATATCAATTCTGCCAGCTATAGTATAGATGGCACCCTGTATATTTTTATGATTCAAGAATTGGGGTCTTGGAATTTTAGGGTCTCCTGAACCAGAATCGCCTGTTACGTTTGTGCTACAAAAGTCCTTGATGTGTGTTCCACACTTTTTCACTTTTCGACTGGTCATAGCTAGCCATGAAAATTTGAATATTTTCTACAACATTATTGAAACATTCTTAGGTAATTAGTGATTATGGAAAAAAATCAAAAACAACTAAACATTACGGATGAATAAAAATCAATACTATGTCAGTTACAGGTGACACCCTGTATATTTTAAATAATGAAGTACTGCTATTTGGGGGTTTCAGAGTGTTCTGGGATAGAACTTAGTGTTATTTTTGTGATAAAAAAATCCCTGGTATATTTTTCCCAATTTTTCACTTTTCAGTTCAGTCGTAGGTAGCCATGAAAAAGTAATATTGGAACATACCCTACAGCATTATTTGAACAAAGAAAAAAATCGAGAACTACCAGACATTGCGGATGAATAACAAATAAAAAATGTTGTTAGTTACAGATGACACCCTGTATATTTTAATGAATTATCACTGAGATTTTGGGGTTTTAGGGTGTTCTGAAATAGATCCTGGTGTTACTTTTGCGATAAAAAAATGCCTAGTATGTTTTTCCCAATTTTTCACTTTTCAATTGGTCGTAGGTAGCCGTGGAAAATGGATATACGAATATTTCAGCAACCTGAAGGTAGATATTTCTGGGTATTATATGTCATAAAGAACAAGTTTTGAAATCACTTTACTGTCAAGAAAATACGAGGGTGTGGCTGCTCAAAGTGGGACACACTGTATATATTCAATAATATTATACATTAAATAAGGAAATTTTAATATTAATTGAATTAATCTCACATCACATATGGAATTTCAAGATGAGTAGTATATAGACAACTTTTCTAAAAAAATTATAAATGCATCGAAAGAAAATAATCAAGCTGATAATGGAGTAACCCCATCGATATCAGTGTTGAAATTCCTACAAGGAAAGTAAATTTTCGGCAGGTGTTTTCTGAGGCATATAACCTGTAGAAATCTGAAAACCTGAAAAAATACAATGAGGATTTTTTTCAAAATATCAAAGGCGTGAAACTGATGTAGCAATTTTTTCGAAAATTTTCAGTAAAATCAACACAATTAACTGCTTAAAGAAGATAAACCACTAATTAGTATCCATCAGTATGCAAACAAAAATGGCACAGTAGAGACCCGTCTATAATCTGCCATGTTTTCAAACCCCTACATTTAACGTCATTGAGGCGAGAGCTCGATTCACTTAAAAGGACACCGTATACCTACGAAGCATTATATGCGGAACGATATATTCGAAAGGATAGGAAAGGGTATGGTTTCGCCTTAAACAATGTGGTGATATGCTAAAAGGTCTCATTTCGCGCTCGGCTTAGTCCATTCACTACACATGTGTCAAAGTTGGTGTAACGAGTGGATGTGTATACTTTTCCCTAGGTCAGTGCTATTTCGTTCGGAACAGTTTTCATTGTGATACCGGATGGAATTGTTGCAAATATTGAGATTCTGAAATTTTGGCAGGACCCTTTTGAATTAAATTCAATTCTCGATAGGATACATTTTGCATGGTTACAATAGTATTGCTATCAACCAATTGTTAAATTATACATTTATAGACCAATTATAACCAGATTATAGAGGTATTCAAGCGAATGACCGCAAAACACATGTCAACGTTGGTAAATACCATCGGCGTTCGAGCATCTTCGGTCATATTTTGGTCATCTAGTCGTGACGTCATTATATAGCCCTTCGATATCACCACTTGACATTTTACTGACCGCAGTATTTACACAGGTCGAAATCTGTTTTATAACCCCCACTTCGTGAGTGGCATTTGCTTTTGATTGTTGACTGTTGTTGATCAGTATCTCCATTCAGCATGAAACGAAAATAGTTATTTACCTAACAAGTGCGGAAAGTAGTACATTTTCCGTAAGAGTTAGGTACAATATTTTTCCTACGAGTGTTTTTGTCCATCTTATTTATGAAAAAACAAGGTTTTTAATAAACAAGTTTCCATAATAATGCTACAATATGACTAATAAAACAGAATAGTTACATAGATCATTTAGTTAGCCCTAAATATCCTCATTTTCAACAATACAAAAATCGTGCGGAAAAGTAAAAATCGTACGGAAAAGTAAAAATCGTGCGGGAAAGTAACTTTTCCGCACGATTTTAAATCGTACGGAAAAGTACAACTTTCAAAACGAAAAATCGTGCGGAAAAGTTACTTTTCCGCACGCTCGTAGGAAATAGTTATTTACTTAACAAGTACGGAAAGTAGTACTTTTCCGCACGCGACGGCAGTTGTACGAACGACGCGGAGCGGAGTTCGGGCAAGCCGTTAAGGGCGGAAAAGACATTTTCCGTAAGAGTTAGGTTCAATATTTTTCCTACGAGTGATTTTGTACATCTTATTTATGAAAAAACAAGGTTTTTAATAAACAAGTTTTTATAATAATGCTACAAAATGACTAATAAGACAGAATAGTTACATAGATCATTTAGTTAGTCGTAAATATCCTCATTTTCAACGATACAAAAATCGTACGGAAAAGTAAAAATCGTGCGGAAAAGTTACTTTTCCGCACGCTCGTAGGAAAAGATTTAAACGATTCGGAACAAATTGTAAAATTTAACGTTGTTTAAATCAGTCTCCCGACTGCAGTATGTGGGAATGAGAAATATCTGGGGCCATGGAATATTTCTCTTGATCAAATATCCATACAAGTTTACCATGAACAGTTCTACGTTCGCAAATGACCTGTATGCGAACGGTCTCTAGTGGGAAGCATCGAAACACTATCTCCTGCCAAATACTCTTAGCAGATACAGGTTGCGATTTCTTCTTACAGCTTGGTTTGTTTTGGTTTCGCTATTCTCTAAGAGATGGAGGCGGTTGTATTTTCTCAAGAAAAATCAATGATATAGACAAAAATCATCTTCTGAATGTTTATTCAAAAAAAATACAAACCTATTATAAGATCAAAATATAACGTCAAGCCTTGGTTATAAATGGCATTACGTTTCCTTGTAATTATAAGTTATGAATAACACTCATAGTTCATAGATGGCACTGTCGCCGTTCT
This sequence comes from Chrysolina haemoptera, assembly GCA_958298965.1. Lineage (NCBI taxonomy): Eukaryota > Metazoa > Arthropoda > Insecta > Coleoptera > Chrysomelidae > Chrysolina > Chrysolina haemoptera. The sequence goes on from OY282594.1 coordinate 14,307,356, forward strand.
CGCAGTTCCCATTGCGCATCCAATGTGCTAGGAATATCTAACGAGGAGAAGGGGAAAGAGTGCTGAGAAGAAGCTGCAATGTTTTTTGATCGAAGGTAGAAAATATCTAGGTTATTATAACCGACGTGTTTTCGGGATTTGTGCCGAAATTTTCTGGATAAACGATTTCTCTTAAAGCCTCGATAAATCTCATAAGCAAGGTGATCATTAACCCACGGTGAGGCCTCTGATAGTCCAAGGTGGTGTAGAACTCGTGCCGGCCTTGAAAAAAAATGGGGTTGGTGAATTGGATTATCACCTAGTTACTCACCTACTGGTCTAAGCATATGCAGAAGCAGCTGTTATGTTTAATTTCATGGTAAGGTGCAACCCTCTTCATGGGGTAAGTCGACACTCACGCGTTGAATGTCATAAAAATAACATTTTCGTTATTTAGGGTTTTAGGTAGGATTAAGATTGAGGATAGTGGTCTTAATTTTTCTGCCCTGAGGTGCAATTACCCGCTGGATCCCAATCATCCCTTACCTCACGATAAGGGAGGTTTCCGTCTCCCGCACATCAAGTGTAACTGTATCACAGAATCTAAGGCGTTGTACGAAGTTAGATTCATGCTAGCTCCAGGAGGATGTTTGCCATTTGATTTTTCAAAATTTTTATATCTGAAGAGCTTTTGTTGAACCGAAGAGAACCGGAGACTTGGACATGGATTTAGAACAGCACCAATACGGGCCAGATATAACCAGATATATTTTTTATGACTTTATCAAATTTTGACAAATTTTATTTATCCCCATATTTTAGTAATATGTATTCTTCATGACTCAATGTCAGTTAATTTTGAGTGAGTAGGCCTCCGCCCCGTACTGCGCGAATGCTTGCTCCCTTGTCTTTTTATACCTAACTGAGGCATGTTGATGTATGATGTTGTTATACGTCAGTGAATTCTTACAAGAGTTAAACCAAAATTGAAGACCTTATATTTTTCTCATTATTAAAACAATTATAAATTGTTTTCTGTTCAACACTTCATTTGATAATGATATAAATAAGCCATTTTACAACGAAAATTCTTTGGCTCAACTGATTTCAGATTGAGATCGGAATCAAGATTATTTTTTTTGTAAAAATACATATATAGATATCTGGGAATTCCGTGTTATTTTTTTTACCTTCCTTATCCCACATGGGTACATGTCATAGGTTGACAACATGATCACTTAATTTAGAATGAATTAATCTTGAACAACTATTTTTATACATTGTCTTATTTTCTTGATTTAAATAGGGTAAACTGTACTTTCGAATTCATTCATTCAAGTCAATTGGCGCCTGGGTAAGCTTCAACTTTTAACAACCTTTGAAGCTTATTAAAAAATAATAAATTACAATAATATAAATTTCATTACACAATAGCTAACCCCGCCCCCCATGCTCTCCAGACTACTTCGCTAACGGGATCGTAACGATTCACTATCCAGGTTTTCCAAAAGGGAAAGTGGAACGTTACAATGTTTTCGTCCATGATCAATGTATTTAATCGAATAATATAAAAAAGGCTACAGTTAATGCAATGCATTTCTGATCCATTCTTGGAAGATTAAAACGACATTGTAACGAAACCACAGGAATGACAAAGTTATAGGTTAACAATCAGATATCAACAAATGAATAACCGATTCCATTCACGCGCGTTCCAGTGGTATCAACCAACGTATGTAAAAGGCACTCAAAGGGCAACTAAGGATACTTGAATACCTTCAATACGGTTTTGTACACCCTGAGCCGTTCTGGTTGGTTGGTTGGTTGGTTTGAGGCTGACGAGCTAGATTCAGGGTTTACCCGTGAGGGTGACCCTTAACACTGAGACCATCTGGGGTCTGTTGTATTATTCTGTCGTCAGTAGTTCCTAGTTAAATAGGCCTGTGTCTTTTATCAGGTTTAGTAATCTATTTGCTAGGTGTTTCGGATTCATGCCTATTTCTAGGTTGGTCTGTCCGAATATTCTATAGCGCTTGTTATACAGCGCATCGCATTCAAAGATGATGTGAGAGGCTGTTTCCTCCTCGTCACCACAAAGTCTGCACTCCACGGTTTCTCTGTTTATTCCCATGGTGTACAGGTGTTTCCTAAGGCCGCAATGTCCGGTTAGTAAGCCGGTAAGTATGCGTATCTTAGGTCTGTTCAAGTTGAGAGTGTCAGCCGTCAGTGTTTGGCTTAAATGCCTCACCATGGCTGTGCTGTGTCGATGCCCTTCGATTTGGTCCCAATATGTTTGGTGTTTTGTTTTCTTCCACTCATTTATTAGGTTTCCGCATCGGGTTTTGCTTATACCAAACACTGGTTCTGGGCCTATGAATGGTAGTTCAGAAGCTCGTCTGGCAAGTTGGTCTGCTTTTTCATTACCTTCTATTCCTCTATGTCCAGGCACCCACACAAGTGTTACCTTGTTGTGTTTTGCCAGTTCATTGAGGCTCTGAAGGCATTCCCATACTTGCTTTGACTTGATCTGTACTGAATTCAGAGCTTTTATTGCGCTCTGGCTATCAGAGAGAATGTAGATGTGTTTTCTTTTGTATCCACTGTCTAGATTCATCTGTATGCATGTCCTTATGGCATGTGTCTCAGTTTGGAATACTGTGGTGTCATTGCCAAGTGGAAGTATTATGTTCCTTTTTGGCCTCACCCCATGTATTCCTGCTCCAGTTCCTATCTCTGTTTTGGAGCCATCTGTGTACCAGATGATGTTGCCAGATGATAGTGATTCTACTCCCGAGTCCCATTCGTCCCACTTGAGCTGTGTTCTGAATAGTTTTTCGTATGAGTATTTAGGTAGCATATAGTCTGATATCATTTCCAGCTCGGTGATGTTGACTACTTGAGTAATTTTGGTGTGCCCAATTTGTGGTTGGGATCTCCAATTACCTGTTTGTATTAGTCTGTATGCACTCATCCTTGCCTCCCCCATGACTGTGATGTCTAAAGGTGGGAGGTTCAGGATGATTTCCATTGCAGCGGTCGGGGTGCTGCTCATGGCGCTCGTGACACACAGACAGGCGAGCCTCTGAAGTTTTCCGAGGTTAAGTTTTACCTGCCTCTGTTTCACTTTGGGCCACCACAACAGCGAGCCGTATGTGATTCTGGGTCTTATGATTGCGGTGTAAAGCCAGTTCATGACCTTCGGTTTCAGTCCCCATGTTTTTCCAAAAGCTCTTCTGCACATCATAAACGATGATTTGCTCTTGTTGATTACATGTTGCAGATGCATGTTCCAGGTTAGTTTCTTATCAAGGAACAGCCCTAAGTATTTAACATGGTCAGCAACTTGTAGTGTTTCGCCGAAGAATTTGGGTAGTTTCATGCCTCCCAGAATTCTTTTGCGTGTAAAAGGAATGAGCGTGGTTTTGCTTGGGTTTGCCCTCAGTCCTTCCCTTTCGCACCATTCCTCAATGGTCCTCAGTGCATTTTGCATTAGCTCTGAGGTTATTTGGGCGTGCTTCCCCTGCACGATGACTACAATGTCATCCGCATAACCTTGGGTGTAGTATCCCTGATTGTTTAAAGATTCCAGCAGTTCGTCAACTACCATGTCCCACAGTAGGGGTGATAAAATCCCACCCTGTGGGGTTCCCCTGGCAATTTCCAGCTGCGCGGATTCTTCAAACATGTTGGTCTGGGCCTTCCGATTTTGGAGCATTGAAAGTATCCACCTGCAGGTGGTTTCATCAACGCTTCTCCTCCTGGCCGCTGAGACCATACTTTCGAAGGATGTATTGTCAAAGGCTCCTTCGATATCTAGAAAAGTGCATAATGCTATTTCTTTTTTCGCTAGAGAGTCTTCCAGCCTTGACACTAATTGGTGCAAGGCCGTCTCGCACGATTTTCCTGTAAGATAGGCATGCTGGTTTATGTGTAAAGGCCGTTCTATCAGAGCTGCCTCCCGTATATCCCTATCTATCAGTTTTTCCAGTCCTTTCAATAGAAAGGATGATAAGCTGATCGGTCTATAGTCCTTGGCCTGGTCGTAACTATTCCTACCAGGTTTCGGAATAAAGACCACGTTCACAGATTTCCAGGTTTGTGGTAGCCAGCCAAGTGCTAGGCTCATCCTGTACAGTCTGCATAATTCTGGTGCTAGATCTTCTATGCCTTGCTGTAATAGAACAGGGAATATTCCATCAGGTCCAGGAGATTTATATGAGTTGAAGGACTTTATTGCCCATATTACTTTCGGATACGTAACGATCCGCTTTGCCACCTCCCAGTCGGCCCTGTTCGCCCTCAGTTGGAGGTTGACTGGGGTTTCGTTGCTGGGATTTGTGGCAATAGTGGATCCTGGAAAATGTGCGTTGAGCAGTAGCTCAACCGTTCTCGATTTGATCGCGAAAATTTTAGCGTTTTTGACAGTGATTCAGTTGATGACATCATAAAAAGCAGAACACTCGGTTATTTTGAATAAACGATTCCAGTACGAGGTATGACTCCCATAAAAATCGATCAGTTTCGGATTTTTGGGTACTACATCCTAAAGCCATTCAGGGTTGAAATCGATCATCAGTCGTCTAAAATTATTCAACATCATGTTAAAATAATGTACTCCCCTAAATTATTCGGAATTATACGACCATTTTGAGGGTTCGATACACGCCGGAGCTAAATTACACGGAAATTATATAATTATAGACAATTCCGAGATATTCGACCTGTTTTGAATACTGTTCCCAAAGGGTCATGTTGCTCAGTGGTTGAGACTTTCGCGTTCGAAACCATTGACTGCTGGTCGGCTACGTTTGAATCCTTAGCGACTACAAATTTTTATCTAATGGCCCGAGAAAGTGCTAGGAATCGCACGTTGAAAGGTAAGACCTCGTTAATCCTTAGCTAGTACAAGTTTCGACTGCCGTTCGTAAGGGGACGACAGCTGGTTAATGGAAAAAGAATTTTTCCGTCGACCGTTCATTTATGATGTATTCTAACGCACTAAAAATCGTTGATTAATGACCCCTGTTAATGAATGAAGATCTATTAATCAACGATTAGCTTATATGCAACCCAACATACATTGCTCTAATACATTTTATATTGGTTAGTACTATCTGTCATTATTTATTTGTCAATTCTGAAATAAAATTTGAGAGACTCTTCAATACACCAGTAGTTGTCATCAAGAGGAGATACTGAGGTCGATAGTTCAAACCTACACAAGGGCAAATTTTTTTTGTTCTTTTCTTTTATTTCAATTTGAAAAAATAAAATAAAACTACCGCGAAGGTAAATTAAACTATCTTTGAGTTGATATAAAAAGGAAATAGTGATTGTTTTTTATCGTATCGTTGAATAAATAAACATTGAAAGTAAGATATATCTATATTTGAAAACTATGGTCGACGGAAAAGTTTTGTAACAAACTCGTGAGTTAAAATACACTTGTTCGTTAAATAATTATTTACAATTTTAACAAGATAATATACGGAGTGCTGTACCCAAACACACATTGAAACTTTTAGATTCGGTCCAAAAGAGAGCCATCCGTCTCGTCGGTGGTACTTCACTCACAAGCTCGCTTACTTATCTGGAACATCACAGAAAGTTTGGTGACCTGCCTCTGTTTTATAGATATTCTTCAGATATAAACTGTGGTATGTAAGATAATGTCCGGTATTATAGGTTCCAGTTAACTAGACGAACTAACTAGACGTTTAGAATGTGGATAAACTTCAATTATGTTCCACTCAATTTTGATAGCTTGTAATATGACACGAGCAAATAACATTAGATGAAATCACTCCGCCTTCGTTGTCGTGATTTCGTCCTGTTATTTGCTCTCGTCAATTACCACAGCAACCATGTTTGATTGGAACAAAATTAAAGTTTCTCCGCTGAAAAAAAATCTCGAGTGGTATTAAGTGTGATAATTTAACGAATCAAATGAATGAAATATTGAAATAAGTACAAAGGACATAATTTATCGAATTGAATGAGTAATATACATATATCAACTCTTGTAGAAAGAAACCTATTCAATTATGAGGTCTGAGTCATTTTCACAGAGATAAAAACGGATGCAGATTTTATCTCGATAAAAATGCCGTTTCCTCAAAACCAGACTTCATCTAGTAAGCGGCCGTCCCTTCAAATTCTGCCTTGACAACAATTATTGTTCAATATTATTGACACGAAAAGAATCGTTTTGAGAAAGTTTCAACAAATCACAAGAAGGATTATTAAAATTGTTTTGCTATCAACTGCCCCTTCAAATAACTGTTTTATCGAAGGTGAATATTATTGTTGTGTATTTATATATTGTCGTTGATTTAGCTTGCCGAAAAACACTCGAACTTTCCATTTATAGGATAAATTTCTTTTAATTCGAAATTTTCCCATCAGTAATTTCACTCGAAAAATTGACATTAGACAAAATTGCTCGACATGCGTTGTCGCAATTTTTTCATGTCAGTTTTTCTCGTGAAAGTACTGATTGGAGAAAGAAATTTATCCGATAAAAAAAAAACTCTTGTGTTTTTACTGTTGATAAATAAAAGTATATCCACTTTCAAACAGTTACGTTCCTATGTATCCGATATCAAACTGCCAAATCTGAAATTTCTAATGGACGATCCTATAAATGAATTGAATTATCTGTCATGAAATACAAAATGTTTAAACGACAACTTTCCTTACATTGAAGTATTCCACGTTTTTAATGATTCCTTAAATTTAATGTAACTATAGTTAATACAAAAATTATACCTCTTTATAACGAATGGCAGTTGTGAAAAATTCGAAAAAAAATTGAGGAATTTCAATTTTTTTTTTTCGGAATTTCGGAAAATCTTCAAAAAAGCTGTTCGAAATTACACAGTTTCTTCCATCCGTCACTTCCAGTTTTATTGCGACTCTGCTCCGGTCAGCTGACGTTTGGTTGACAGCGGTTCCCAAAATTTCGACGAATTTTCCGACACAATTTAAATTTTCCACAATTTCTTTTTTTATTTTTCACGCCTGCCATTTGTTATGAAATGGCACTATAGAACTGTCCTTCACGGGAGTGCAAGAGGTTAGATGATACCTTGTGTAGCTGTCAATATAATATTATATGAAACGTTCAATTTTTGATATTTATTGAACATATTAGAATTAATGCTTTATAACTTCTCACAATGATATATATTCTGACTTTGACGTTGAAAAGTTTTTTACATTTCATGCAAGTGGTTACTCAAGTCTTTGATAATTTTTTTTCATATACAGTTTCGGAAACTTTTCATCTGTGGTATATGAGAACAAAAAGTATTTTACCCCTTCACCACACAAGTAATTTAATTCCTAGATGCGCATTTCGATAACAAAGTTACCTTCATCAGTAGGATTACTAAACTAGCTGTAAATAGGCATACCAGTCTTTTTTATATCAAATAATTAATTACCATGGGTTAATCTGTGTACTGGAAGGTACCCTACCTGATGGGTAGGTATAGCCCACCCAATAAACAATACACCATAGGCACTTAATTATTCCTTTACTGGTATCAAGTCACATAGTTTGGAATTTAATGGACCATTATCATTATTGAGCAAGGGTTTCGAGCCCCTTTTTCGAATAGCGATACTCTCATAGCAATCTAATTTTCTGTAATCATCAACAGGTTTTATTAATTTTAAATTTTGGATATTAATTTTGTGATGAGTTTCTAATAAATGATCCGCAACACTCGATTTATTTTCTCGTGAATATTTAGCATGTGCCAAATGTTCACGGAAACGAACATTCGTAGATCTTTTGGTTTGGCCATAATATACACTATCGCAGTTTTGACAGCTAATTTCGGATTACCTAACAACTTTTGGAGATTGTTCGTACTGCTATGTACTAGCTGAAGGTTTGCTTCTCGGAAAATAGAGTTGAGAAATAGAGTTGAGAGTTGAGTTCAGCTAGTACATAGCAGTACGAACAATCTCCAAAAGTTGTTAGGTAATCCGAAAGATAAAATTCCAACTTTGGAGTGATCAGGAATCTATGAAATTAGCTGTCAAAACTGCGATAGTGTATATTATGGCCAAACCAAAAGATCTACGAATGTTCGTTTCCGTGAACATTTGGCACATGCTAAATATTCACGAGAAAATAAATCGAGTGTTGCGGATCATTTATTAGAAACTCATCACAAAATTAATATCCAAAATTTAAAATTAATAAAACCTGTTGATGATTACAGAAAATTAGATTGCTATGAGAGTATCGCTATTCGAAAAAGGGGCTCGAAACCCTTGCTCAATAATGATAATGGTCCATTAAATTCCAAACTATTTGACTTGATATCAGTAAAGGAATAATTAAGTGCCTATGGTGTATTGTTTATTGGGTGGGCTATACCTACCCATCAGGTAGGGTACCTTCCAGTACACAGATTAACCCATGGTAATTAATTATTTGATATAATAAAGACTGGTATGCCTATTTACAGCTAGTTTAGTAATCCTACTGATGAAGGTAACTTTGTTATCGAAATGCGCATCTAGGAATTAAATTACTTGTGTGGTGAAGGGGTAAAATACTTTTTGTTCTCATTGAGTGACACCACAGGCGTCCAATATCCCATTTTCGATCTGTGGTATAGACAGAAATCTACGCGAGCAACAAGGAACGCAATGATATGGTAATACCACATAAATAAGAGAGACGCACTACTGCGCGCCTCTCCTGTCACCTCGCCCAACGAATTAACAGCTCAGTCGATATCCCTTCCTCGAGCGAGTAAAGGAAAAATTGTAATGATCTCTCAACATATGGCAAGGTTTTCTTTACGCTGTCATAAAACCACCATACCCCACATGAAAACTTTCCGATACTGTATATGTTTCTGAAATATAGTTACGTTGCTCTCTTATACTGGAGCTGTCTCTGCAGCATTCGATGTTTCCACTCATTTACTTTCTTAATATTCATATTACAGCAACCAGCATTCTTGGATCGATAACTCTGCACAGAATGTCACTCCTTCATGTTAAGATTTATAATTATTAATGGAAGTTCTGCCTTCCGAATTTCTTATACAAGACAGAAATAATTGGTCCGAAACCTACTGCATGGACGAATATATTGAACGACAAAGTTGAACTCAACATCAATCAAGTCGTGTTGGCCGGTTTTCATTATGATAACTCAAAAGGCAATGTTGGTATGTCCGATTGAAAATAAAAGAGAAAATATAACTCAGTTCGGACCACCTACGTCTGCAAAAACTTCGAATTGATATTTGATAAATATTCAGTATAACAAGAACCTGAATTCCACCGTTATAAAGATGATATCATCGGACAATGTCGATGATGCCGGTTTCTTGATCCTTCAAAATATAGACTACCTACAGCTATCCAGACAACTTCGAACTATTCTCACCAATTAATGGTGAACAAAATTAAGATTTGTGAAAACAGAATTTTATATCTATAGCCCAACAATTTCAATGAGGTTGATGATATTCAACTCTACTTTAAAGCATCTATATAGGTACATAATTCGTTTCTTTAACAGAACTGATATGCGCCGTTACCAATTAATGTTAACTGGCACATATTGAAAAAATTAACTCAATAGCTATATATTTCAGGTAATCACATTATACGAAGAATGGAATCCTTTGTTATGAATACAAATTCAGAGGCGTTAAGAAATACCCAAACACCGAAACTACGTCAGTTTTACTAGACGCTCGTTTCGCCCACAAGGTTTGCATCATCAGAACCTGTAAGCTTATAATATAATAACAATAATAATAATGTTTATTTGGATGATATACAACAATCTTATATCTTATAAACTATGAGGGGTCAAATAAACAAGAAGGAACCGCAAAGCCATTGGCTGTCCGCGGAGTAAGTGATTAATAAATAGTCAATTAGTAAATTATATCAGTAAAATGTTAAAATGTTAAAAACGGCAAATTAAGGCTAATATCGTGATAAATACCAATAAAAGAACTAAAGGAGTGAGAGAAATCGTTAATAATTTATCAGATGAGGTAAGAGCTATGAAATGGAAATTACATTGTATTATTTATAATTTGGTGAATTTTCAGTCTTTCCACGGAATTCAAGAATTGCCTCAGTTCCCATTTGAAAATATGGCAGGGAATTATATCTCTAATAGTTCTCCAGTAAAAATTTTCTTTCGACATCGTTGGCAGCTTACAGGTCTGCAAAAGGATTCGACAATAATGACAAACATTTTTAAAACAGTTTGAAAGGGTTATTCTTGATAAATCAAAAATACATATCAATTTGAATCTTGAAGACAGGTTCTTGAAGACTCTTTTATTATTGCTGAACGGCATCATTTCGATTTGAAGTTGATTGTGTACAAAAATTCTCAGAGAACAGGAAAGAAATAGAAAAAGTTCAGTTTCATACTATGTATCAGCTTTTTCGTTTAAGTTTTTGTTTTCGTTTTGTAATTTTCGAGAGGATCATACACTAATCAATGTTGCAAAAAATATGGTGAGAAAAATATAGTATTTAGTATTATATAATATAATATATAATATTTTTGTCTGTAACGATTAAAACGCTACAACCCTTGTGATAATGAATTCATGTGGAGCATTTATTTCTAAAAATTATCGGGCGAAATACCACAAGAGCTCAGATTAAGCCGAATATTTTTTGTGGTTGTTTTCGAATACTTACTTTCATTGGCTAAATTACCTTTATGAAAGGAAGTATGAGAAAACCACCGTAAAAAATATCCGCTAGATCTGAGCTCGCGTGGTATTTGTCACGAAAATCCCATGAATAGAAAATTCAATTCAATTAAACTTCACTTAACAAACTGAAAGAACAATAAGTATGGGAATAATGTTAAGAAAGAACCAAATCCAAATCTCGAGAAACTGACTGGAATATTATTTGCTGTTAATGGTAACGTTATGGTAACGTAATTTATCCGATATTTTTATCCACTTGTATTTCTGTTCCTTCCTATTTAGCCGATAGCAAACTACGAGTTTTGTACTCGCAAATGGGAATTATTATACATGAGTGCATGCGATTGTCATTGGTTTTTGTGACTATTTTATACTTTATTTCTGGCTACTAATCCAGAAAGGATACAATTGATGATAATGAATCATTCTCATGTTTAACTCCGAATTCAGTAGCAATTTGTATAAACCCCAGATACTGTTGAATCTAAAACAACTTTAAATCACATTTGTCGAAAAGTTATACTGTTCTAACTGACCCAAACTGCCTTCCACAAATAGTTTCGAAGCGAATTTCCAGCATTGTGGAAAATGTAAATTAATTACCGAAACTGGAGTTATGTTCCTGTACTTGAAACCGGAAATCACGTTCTAATAGACAATGACGAGCGGTTAGTTGAATTTCTTGGTTGGCTGACTGCACATGAGATTAGGAATACAGTTGAGTTGCAGTCTAATCTTTCGAAAGTATATATTGTATTACTTCATGTTTCTCCTCCGGAATAAACTCTAACAAATAGACAATGGTACCTATATGTAGTTTATGAACCATGTTTGAAGTTTAACGAAGGAAGCAATTATCTCCGATCAAGTAACATAACCTATATGAGTAATTCGCCGCTCACGCCTTGAACTTTATAAGGAACAACTTCTGAGAGAGAGGCCCCTTATAGACGAAGATAACAATAGCCGTTCCACTCACCGGCAGTGGCGTGCATTGTTTATACCCCATTTCACCCCATAATAAATCTTTAACTTAAATGATTTTCACAAAAGAGAATTGCAAAACCTGGACAATTGTTTCGCTATACAACAGCTTCTTCAAGCGGAAGAGATATTACAGTATATCGCTTCCGCTTGAAGAAGTTGTTGTACAGTGAAACAATTGTCGAGGTTTTGCAAACCTCTTTTGTGAAAATCATTTAGGTTATAGTTTTATTATACCTAAACATTGTTTTGGTTTTTCTTCAAATACTCACCTCATCTCTTTCTGTTTCTGAAGCTTTTTCAGTTGAAGAAGGCAATGCAGATTTTCTTTTTCTTTCGCCTAAAATATATGAAAAGAAAAACTGTAATGAAGCTTAGGTCAATGTTTCAGTTTAAAATTTACAATATCATTAAACATCAATAACACAAGCATCTAAATTTGTATTGAATATTCTCACCTTGACATCACTTCCTCATCGTGAACTATGGGCTTAGCCCCCTTTCTAAGAAATCTTCTTCCACCTGGAGTAACCCTTACATCAGAACTTGAGAAATGGTGGGAACATATCCAAGATCCAATGAAATTTTTTTCTATTCCAATGATTTCCTTTCATTTTGCAAGCAATTTTTCATCTTTAGGGAACCTGAAAATGTGATAGAATAATAAAACCATATGATTCTGAGAACAGTCGATTTTCCAATTTCATTATTTTACTCTTTTCCAATTCGGTTTCTTCAGGTCTCGAATGGCGAATCATTCTCGATCGCGATAGTTACGACGGATGTTACGACACTGGTAGCTTACCTATGAAATGATATGTTTTGATCCCCAGCTTCAAATGGTTTTTTACACACTTAACAATGCTTCACCATTGTTTAATAATGAAAAGTAACGATAGTAAAACTCTGAGTTTGTCCTTTATTCGCCAGCAAACACTCCTAAAACGACCCGAACAAACATAAATAAACACTTTGGTGACGCTTTGTTGTTGTTTTGTCAAATATCAAATGCAGCGTTGCCGCACTGACCAGAAAGTATGAAGTAATAGAAATTCCGATCGGCGATGAAAATACTTTCGTGTTTAAATAATAATAATAATAATAATAAACGTCTTTAATTCTTTTATTAATTCACAATACATTTACAAATAGTTGATAGTATGAAAGAAAGAATAGTTCTTCCACTCAACCCTGAATGCTTCCATCAAGCTGAAATAAACGTTTCAATTGCCTATTGATGGTTATATATTTTTGTCATTCAAAGTTATTTAATTTCCAATGAATTTTCATGATTTGTCAAAAGGCGTCATAGGACATATTTTACAACAAGTTTGCCTTTTTTATGTGTGTAGTTCTACCAGATTTATAATTTACAAAATTCATAACTGAAAATGTTATTTAAAAGCTTGTTTAAGTCTTTGTGAGAATTCAAACTGAAATACTCGAAGACGTCAATTCAGCTAATTGAGTCTTCACTTCTCGCCATCAAATGCCAAAATAGCAGAATACTGAACAGAGGTAACTACTCATAATAACTGGCTGAATTACACACTCGATCAGGTGTCCAGAACCAGGTGGTGGATTCCGAGGTGTTCCAAGAGCTGCAGTCACTGAATAAAAAAACCAAGGAACCCAAAAGGAGATTGAAATATAAATATATTCACAGGAGAATAGTTTGGTTGTTTCCAATCAAGAGTACTTATGTATTGTAAAGTATTTTAAATACTGATACTAACAAAACATGTAGCTCAGTGGTTCAGACTTTCTCGTTCGAAACCAGTGACTGCTGGTCGGCTAGGTTCGAATCCTTAGCGACTACAGATTTTTATCTGATGGCCCGAGAAAGTGCTAGGAATCACACTTTACAAGGTAAGACCTCGTTAATCCTTGGCTCGCACAAGTTTTGACTTTTGAGGGCTGCCGTTCGTAAGGGGACGACAGCAGGTTAAAGGAAAAAACAATTTTAAACAACAATTTTTTTTTTTTTCAATTTTTTAACAACAAAGTAAAAACATCAAAATGATTGATCGGCGCTCCGGGCGGCTTAAATGGTATTGGTGGCGCATTCGCTTTCAGAGCTGCAGGGAAACCCGGAAAAACCTGCAACACCACATCATCTGAAGAGTTTAATTCATTGGTCAGGAAGAGTATGTAAGGTTTAAATGCATTTAACCCAATATTTCAAGAATCATGTAAGTTGACCATTTGAATAACGCACAGTATAGTTCAAAGAACCAAATTTTCTTCCCACAACCTGATTACGATCATTATTTATAGACTTTTCAAGATCTTCTCTAGCCCTGAACTTGATTTAACAAATATTTAATCCATTTAATACTAGTTTTCTAAGTACACAATTTTATTTCAATTGGTATTTATAGGCTCATCAAGACCGTCAAGCCCTGAACTTGGCTCAACAACATTTATTTAATTAAATATTATTTACAAGCAATTGTTTCATTTGTATGTCTGGAGTATTTTCTCTTCCAGTATAATAAAGACTTTCTACAGAGACTGGCTTTGAAAATGAATTACTTTATCAGAATTCGAATCGAAGATCGGTTATAATTGATTTTTAAATATTCCACTCACTGTACTCTCTATTATTTGAATAGCTAGGCACCGGCAATGATTCCAACTCAAAAACTCCCGTCTCGTCATGGAGATTTCTTCACATAGCGTGGTGAGCTGGTTCCAGAGTTCTCTCGAATTTCTACTGGCGATTAGATGTCGCTCTCGAATGATCTTGTCTAGATCGCCAGCGGCGAAGGTGAATGGTGACATCATCGACCATACATAGCTGTGATTTGTGTGCTATTTACGAGCTCCGTCAGGACCGGCCTGAGCAGAAATCGCCACATTGCCCCCGTCTTAGAGATATTTCGTCCCGAAATGTCATCCTTGGAGAATGTCGATATTTGCATGATTCTCCAAATCGGCTCCTTGCTGATGAAAGTAGCGCTCCACCGTCTTCAAGTTGGGTTGTAGACGATGATTACAGCATACCAAAATCCTGACGCCGGTGGATTGGAATATCGTCTCCAACATGCTCCTTATAACTCTCCAGTCCGTCGAGGCCTGCAGGACAATTTTGGGATTGCCAGGTCCACAAGATTCTGCTCTACCATCATGAACCTTAATTTCACAAGGCTATTCCATACGTCTTCATAGGACGGTTTGTCTCGGGATTGCTTCTTGGTGACTAGATAGAAGATGCTTCTGTAGCCTTTTCGCACCCCTTCAACTTCCGGGTTTTGTTACCGTAGTTCATGGAGACGACCGTATTTCTTGAAGAACACCACAGCGATTCCTCTGGCCATTTGGAGATCTTTTGCCACACAGTGAGCTAGTGCGTAATCGGCAGGCACCTTTAAAACGTCTCGTGATTCCTCTTAATTCACCCCATGTTGAACTTTCTGTCCTTTCGAGTACAAGGACATGAATTTCTGGAACGTCATCGCATCCTCCGGTGGTCTGTGGGTGCGGACTTGGTCGTGGTCTCCAGCATATGGGGCCAACCTATTGAAATGGAGGACTCTGGGTTTTCCTCTAGGCAGCTTTTTAATTCTGTAGACCACGTCATTTATCCTCTTCAAGATCTTATATAAGAACCTTCCCACGAGTTCCGCAACTTTGGTGATAGGCCACAACGACTATAATCAAAACATCTACTTTTCATGAATTGCGAGTACTGATGTACTTGAGTTCAATTAGGGCTATGTTTTGGACCATATTTAACACAAATTATTTTTATCTCGAAAACCGATAGAGAAAGGTATAGAACATCATTAACAAAAAAAGGATTATAATAAAAAGCGATTCCAAAAATTTGTAAATATATGGGGTGTTCTTTTCAAAAAAATAGAGTTGCTAGAACTTTTTGATATAAGCGGCAACGTCGCAATGTGGAAAATATTTTTGATCGACAGAACAGGTGAGGAAATGTAGGATGTGAAATTTTCAGAAAAATCCCGCGTTACTTTTACGAAACGTCTAATCTACCATCGACCATGAGTCACGCTGTATACAGGGTGGGACAGGACATAGGATCATTCTGAAAATTTGGTTTCTCAAGTAGTTGCTCTTGGTCTATCGCTCTAAAATATTTTCAGCAATGCAGCGTTGCCGCTTATACCAGAAAGTAGCAGCATCTTTGTTATTTCAAATGGGTCACCCTGTATTTTACCGCATTTTTGAACTTGTCATTCGATTCTGATTATTTCTGCCTCATACTCCCCTATACCTATCTCTAACTGTTTTTGAGATATTGGTTATTTTCCATATTTTTTATCCAAAACATAGCTCGAATTGAATGTTTATTTCTGCGGTATTGGGATTCTTAGGAAGTTGCAATTTTTTGTTTAGTTCATCAAGATCATGTACATTGATTTTGTATAGAAATGTTTGTTCTGCGTTATACAGGGTCGTTCAAAATTCATGATCTTACTGCCAGATACGAAAAGGGTTGAAAGTGCGTTTTTTTAAATGGAACATCCTGTATATTATGAAATATCCTGAAAGATGACTAAATTCCCTTCGAATTGATATATCATGTTAATTCCCATACTTAAATAGCCAGAATTCCGAGATAATAGCAATTTTCAAAAAAAATCGATTTATTTTTCTCATATTCATCTAAGGTGACTATTAAATGTCATGATGGTACATGACATTATGAAAATTTGACAATTGGTGCACTATTAATAATACCGTTGTGTGTTTCTTAACGAAAGTGACTCAAAAATAATTGAAATGGAGGGAAATAACTATTCAAACGAAGTTCTGATGAAATTGTTTATTCTTCATGGAAAATGTGAGGGAATTATAGCAAGAACGTGCAGAAAATTCAATGAAACGTACCCTGATTTACAACCAATAAACAAAAGGAAGTTGTACGATTACAACATAATTTCATTAATTATCTGTCAAAATTGAAAACGGAACGACATTTACCGAAGCCTATAACTTCAGATGAAGACAACATAATAAATGTTTTGGCCTATTTCCATGGTAATCCCCAAGCTTCCACTAGAAGTGCCAAATATGATTTAGGCTTGGATCGTGCTTCTGTTCGAAGAATCCTTCATAATCATAACATGTATAAGTTTAGAAAAGTTCAAGCTCTAAAACCAGAAGATCATTAAAGTAGGGTACAATTTTGCGAAACAATCCTTATTCGCGCCCAAGAAGATCCTAACTTCTTAAAAAAAAGTGATTTGAACAGACGAATCAAAATTTTCGTTGAAAATTCATGTTCTCGAAAAATTTCCGGCAATAATTCAAGCACTTGGGAGATTACAAGTGAAAATTGCTATTATTTCGGAATTCTGGCTATTTAGGTATAAGAATTAACATGATATATCAATTCGAAGGGAATTTAGTCATCTTTCAGGATATTTCATAATATACAGAATGTTCCATTTAAAAAAACGCACTTTCAACCCTTTTCGTATCTAGAAGTAAGATCGTGAATTTTGAACGACCCTGTATAACGCAGAACAAATTTCTCTCTACAGAATCAATGTACATGATCTTCATGAACTAAACACAAAATTGCAACTTCCTCAGAATCCAAATACCGCAGAAATAAACATTCCATTCGAGCTATGTTTTGGATAAAAAATATTAAAAAAAATAACCAATATCTCAAAAACCGTTAGAGATAGGTATAGGGGAGTATGAGACAGAAATAATCAGAAAGGAATGAGAAGTTCAAAAATGCAGTAATATACAGGGTGACCCATTTGAAATAACAAAGATGCTGCTACTTTCTGGTATAAGCGGCAACGCTGCATTGCTGAAAATATTTTAGATCGATAGACCAAAAGCAACTACTTGAGAAACCAAATTTTCAGAATGATCCTATGTCCCGTTCTCCGTAAACGTCTAAGGTACCATCGACCGTGACCCACCCTGTATATCTTTCAAGAATATTAAACTATATGTGAAGACGATATTGTGTTATTTTTCCAAAAAAACTCAATCTTCTACTTTCGAGTATGGATTTATTTGGTATTCATTACTAAATCCATATGTTCGAGTACTGTTTTCAGTGATTCAGTATTCATGTGATGATCGAAAAGAACAAGAACAAGATATTTTTCAAGGGTTATTGCTCTTCTGCAAATGGAATTTCCATGGCAACTGGACCACTGTTCCTTGCTTTTGATTAGATCTGTGCTACCGGATGAAGATACCATACAAAATCAATAGCATAAATAAGCCGATCCATCATTTTCTGTCATGATACGGTAGAGTGTCCCGTGTTATTCTAAATTACAAAATCCATCAAATTATGTCATCTGAAATAATGCTCAAGTGATAAATTCAGTGCCTTCCACCAATCATTCATTGAAGTAATACCTTTCTTATGTTGCTATTGACATGAACCAAATGAAGCACCAAGTGATTTGAAAAGATGTTTAATATGATTTTCATATTTAAATAGGGAGAAGGTATCGAAATATGCACTTCGTGTTAAATATATTATAAGGTAAGAGCGACCCAAAAAATCACAAACAAATTGTACCCTAGCCCCGTCCCTTAACTTCTTTATTATACATATTGCAAAAAACTATACAATACATGCGTTGTAGGGTTTCATTCGGTCTTTATAATATTTCTAGTTTCATTTATACAGAGCGTCCCAAAAAGTTGCAGTGACTTAGAAGTTTATTTTTTAATTAAGACACCCTGTACATCATCGCATGATCGGTTAGGGATGATCACAAGAAATCCAACAATATCAATTTCAATGATGCTATTCTCCGAAGACTACGGAAATATCGCCTATTATTTTATCCATAAGCCCAATGAGTGGGTGAGAAAAACTTTTTCTGGAGGATCAATAAATTCTCTCTCGCACTCATTGAGCTTATGAATAGAATAATAGGCTATATCTCCGTAGTCCTTGGAGATAACAGCATCAACTTTGGTATTGTTGGATCCCTTATAATCTTCCTAACCGATCATGAAATGACATACAGGGTGTCCTATTTAAAAAAAAAAAATTCTTAGTCGCTGCGCCTTTGGGAGACAATCTGTCTAAGTTAAACTCAAACCTTTAAATAGACCGAATGATACCCTACAACTTATGTATTGAACAATTTTTTGTCATATGTGAAATAACGAAGTTACGGCGGGGGCGAACCTTTGGTTCTCACTGTATATTCATAACTCATATTCTCCGTTTTCCCTAAAAATCAACGAGTATTCTTTCTCCATGATCATCCCAGAATATGCCAATTCTGAAAAAATCAAATTTGATAACAATAAATTACTAAATTTTCACTTTCAGATTTTTTTTCTTTTCTTTTCAGTTAGAGTCTTTTCACAATATCTATCAGATGTAGTTCAATGTCCAGGGTGGCTTTAGCCGGGAAAGTAGTTGTTTTTTGTTCGATATTACAAATAAATCACATTTTTCATTTTTCAATTTTCATGCAGAATGTTCCCCTTTTCAACATGAATACCGGTTTTTAATATTTTGCTATCAACTCTCAATTACTGAATATAGATAAAAAAAAAATATTTTTTTCTAATAAGAAAACCCTTTCAATTTTGTGTTGTGTTTAATGCAAAGTTGTTGTTTCGTTAAGTATTTTTGTTATACGCATCCAACCAAAATTTTTACTTCACTCAACTAATTTTAAGCAATAATTTTGAGAAAAAATTATTTTTGTCAAGAAGTGAAAATCACGTGACCACGTCCAAGTAGATCATATTTCATTCATTTAAAGCAAAACTTTAAGCCCAAGTCGAATTTCAAAATAAATTATAATTTTTTTTTATACGACATCAACTTTTTGAAGGACATAATAAAGAGAGACCTATACTGTGTAGGGGAATAGTTTTCTTCTCCCACTGGTCACGTGGCGATCTGTGAGATATAACCTGCAGTAAATACTCCACCAATACTAACACAAATGAATCCTGCATCTTATTTTCTGTTCGAAATATATTTCAAATGTGCAAAATTGGAAAAAATTCAAAGTTTGCTCAATTATTTAATAATATTAGTAACTTGCCAAAAAAAATCAAAATGTATTTTTACGAATCCCCTAGGATTCTTGAGGAACCCTTCTGAATATCATCTAAAAACTTGTGTAAGCAAGGAAGATCTCTGGGGCCATCAACTTGTTCAACTATAGATTCCAAATAACTTTAAGCTTGGTGGCAGACGTTGTGAATTTTTGTCCGGATTCAGTTTGAAGAAGTCATTGTCGTAGAAAAACGAATATTATAATTTTCAAAATCAATCAACAAGAATCGTTCAAATAAAAAAATCATAGTTTTTTTGTTATTGGTGCTGTGTTTGTAACTTTATCCATACACATCGATACACGTTGAAATTGTCTTCATAGGTGCAAAGTAGTTCGTTCAGTTGGTTATACAGTATCGGAAAGTTTTCATCTTGGATGTGGTCGTTGTTTGATAATATATATGAGATAGTCAATGATATAGGCAAAATGGTTTGATTCAAATGGGCATCACCACTAGATGTCACTAGCTCGATTGTGCCCAAGTCATGGCGTGACAATATTAGTACTAACAATATTATATAGATGGCAGTTTTGAGAGTTGCGAGTTTGAAGGAATCTGCAAATACGTCGTTTGCTTTGTCTACGCTTTGTTCATTAAGCAGTTCAGTACCGTATTGAGGTGAGTTTGTATTTTGATTTTTGAGTGTGCTATTTGTTGACCATGTGGATATTTTATCATTAAAGTTATTCCATTGCTGTGATCCCTATTATTACACCAAGGTGAGTTATAATTATTTTGTTTTAGTTATGCATGGTAGGAATTACTTTGAGCGGTGGTGTACATATTCATTCGCAACATGAATGTAGTGTCTGGTTTCCTTAGAAGAGGTGATAATTTTCCAATTAAAGATTAAGGGTTTAGTTTTCATGCATACGAATTTGAATGTTTTATTCGTACGAAATTTCATAAAATGCTCGACTACAATGATCTGTGACTTTATGAACGAAAATCTTGAAATTTGTGCTCTTATATAAAAAATTTAGTCGAGGTTCAGAATATAGGTGAATATAAAACAGAAATTTTTGATGGAGAAAAAAAATAGCGTCCTCAATATGGCGGACTAGTTTTGTGATTACGGTCAGATTCGATTCTAAATTGGTATCTGGGGTTTTCGGAGTCGGAGATTATGAATTCTTTGTCAAAATTCAAACATTTAATATGGCGGTCGAGTTGTGATCATGGTCGGATTCTATTCAAAATATCTATGTGGGGATATTCGGGGTCGGAAATTATGATATTGTTGTCAAAATTCATAAATTAAATATGGTGGCTCCAAGATGGCGGACGAGTTTTGTGATTATGGTTCGATTCGATTCTAAATTGGTATGTGGGGGTTTTCGATGGTATGTGGGGGTTTTCGAGGTCGGAGATTATGAATTTTCGAAATTGTGATAAAGCTCTTCTTAATGATTCTTCGCTTCCGTAACTTGGCAACAGCGCATTCCTGTACAGTCACAATATCATAGCATAAAAACCACCCGATTGAATGAAATAATGTTCACTTCGATATTCATCTCCATATCAGATTATAAATATTATTGGAATTGGCGAAGATATATATTAATATACTTCAATCGAAACTTTTATGATTATCTTCTTAATGATATGCCGCTCCCCTATAACTTGGCAACAGCGCATTTCCGCGAAATCAAAATTTCATAATCGAGATCACTTGATTGAAAAGGATATTGCACCCTTCGATTCATTTCCATTACATATAATATTGAGTAATCCAAAGTGACCAACTGGCAACAACGCAATTCCGCAAATCAAAAATTGTAGATACCGTAAGAATTGGCTGAAGTTATATATCAATATATTGTTGCGTCTTCGGGTTCGAAAATAAGTGTACACTGGTATGAACTCGCCTTTATTATTCAAACTTTACTTGACAACACTGTGATACAAGTCACTGTCAAAATACTTGTATCCAAGGTAACTCAGAGTAACTTCCTAACTAACCCCTTCATCTAACAAATGCATCGCTTTTATATACAAATAAAGTTCTAGAAAACTTAAGAAATCAATAGAACACAAATAGAATGTTCGACGATTGATCCAGAACAAAAGTTAGTGCTTCTAGATTTTTCCATCTAATTCATCGAAGGATCTCGAACAATTCGAGAAGTCTTTATCAAATTTCAGGTCTGTAACACTGCCTCCTCCTTTAGGTTATTCCGTCCCGGATAACACCATCACCATTTTGGCTGTTCCTCTGGAACCAATTTGGGGGATCGTGGCCTCGGTATTCTGCTAACCTCTCGATGTGAACAACTTTGGGTTTACTCCTTGGGTTGAGCTGGATGCGGTATACCAAGTCGTTGATCTTCTTTATGATGACATAGGGTCCTGTCCAATTTCTCTGTAGCTTGGGGCATTTTCCTTTCTTTCTCTGAGGTTGGTATAGCCAAACGGCATCACCTGGCTCAAACATAGTCCCTGGACTCTTCCTGTCGAACCTCTTTTTCATTTTATCACTGGAGATTTGAAGACGACGTCTGCAGAATTCATAAACTTGGTCCAGTCTTTCTCTCAACTCTTGGACATATTCTGGTAGGACTTTGTCCTCTGTACTTCTAGGTGGCATTCCAAACAACAGATCGCATGGTAGTTTCATTTCTCGCCCAGTGATCAACATTGAAGGAGTATATCCGGTGGACTCATGCTGGGAACTTCGATAGGATAGGAGAAATAGTGGTACCAACTCATCCCAATCCTTTTGATTTTTGGAGATGAACATCGACAGGTACTGACTGATGGTTTTATTATGTCGTTCAACCATACCATCTGATTGTGGATGTAGGGCTGTGGTACGAGTCTTCTTCACACCTAGAATGTTCATCATTTCCTGCCATAATTCAGATTCGAAGTTTCGTCCTTGATCAGAATGTAATTCTAGTGGGACTCCATGTCTGGCTATTACATTTTCTATGAAGGCCTTTGCAACGGTCTTTGCCTCCTGGTTTGGAATGGGCACAACTTCAGGCCACTTGGAGAAATAGTCCATGGCTACCATCAAGTATTTATTTCCTTGCTCGGTAACAGGAAACGGCCCAAGAATGTCAACTGCTACTCTTTCGAATGGTTCACCAGAAAGATACTGAGCCATTTTCCCTCGACTTCTAGTTTTGGGTCCCTTCTTTGAAGAGCATAGGTCACATCTTCCGCACCATTCTTCTACATCACGACGACAATTCACCCAATAGAATCGTTCTCGAATTCTAGCAAGGGTCCTCTTGATTCCGAAGTGTCCACCTGCACGACTACTATGAAGTTGCTCGAGCACATCTTTAGTAAGTGCTTTCGGCAGGACCAGTTGGTACACCACAGTTGCTCCATCTGGGCTCTCCCATTTGCGATGCAATAGGCCATCACGAAGACATAGGGAATCCCATTGAGCCCAGTAACCCTTGGCAACTGCACCAAACTTGGATACTTCCTGCCACTCAGGTCTAACTCCATTTTTTAGCCAGCTTAGAACTAACTTTAAATTGTTGTCTTTCTTCTGATTCTTCCTCATATCTTCTGTGGTCCATAAATCAGATTCTTCAGACTCGACTCTAACGGTGGTAACTTGCAGAATTTCCTTGCAATGTTCATCATTGTAAAAATTGACTTCTTTGTTTTCGAGTTTCTGGCAATATCGGCATTGCTGTTCCAAGCATGGACGTCTTGATAGTGTGTCTGCATTTCTGTGTTTCCTGCCACTGCGATGAATAACTTTGAAGTCGTATTGTTGGAGTCTCTCTAGCCATCTCGCAATCTGACCCTCAGGTTTCTTGAAGTTCATTATCCACTGCAAAGCGCTGTGATCAGTTCTTACGAGAAAACGTCTGCCATAGAGGAAGGTATGGAAATGTTCAATGGCTTTGATTATCGATAGAAGCTCCTTTCTTGTAACGCAGTAATTCTTTTCAGCCTTGCCTAGAGTTTTACTAAAGTAGGCTATTACTTTCTCTTCGCCATCCTGTTCTTGGGATAAAACTGATCCAATGCCTTGCTGAGACGCATCACAGTCCAAAATGAAAGTGCCTTGTTCTCGTGGGTAAGCCAAAATAGGCGCAGTTGTCAATTTCTTCTTCAGTTCAGTGAACGACTGTTGGCAATCAGGGCTCCAATCAAACTGAACGTTGTTCTCAGTTAAGCGGTGGAGTGGCTTGGCAATTTTACCAAAGTCTTGAACAAACTTCCTGTAGTAGGTACATAGCCCCAGAAAACTTCTTACTTCATGTTTATCCCTAGGACGTGGCCAACTCCTAACAACCTCGATTTTAGCAGGATCAGTCTTAATTCCTTCGGCCGAGATGACATGGCCTAAAAAATTAACTTCTTTTTGAAATAAATAACACTTCTTTGGGTTCAGTTGCAGGTTAGCATTTTCTAACCTCAAAAAAACTTCTTCCAAATTATCCAGGTGTTCGTCAAACGTCCTTCCCATTACTATGACGTCATCCAAGTAGACTAGACAAATTTTCCATGTCAAACCTCTCAATACTAGTTCCATAAGTCTCTCAAAGGTGGCGGGAGCATTACATAATCCGAACGGAAGAACTTTGAATTGGTACAGCCCTTGTCCGGTAGAGAACGCTGTTTTTCCTCTATCATCAGGATGAACTTCCACTTGCCAATACCCGCTTTTCAGGTCCAACGTTGAAAACCATTTGGAACCGGATAATGTGTTTAGTGTATCATCAATTCTTGGTAATGGGTAGCTATCCTTCATCGTTACGTCATTCAATCGACGATAGTCCACGCAGAATCGGGTTGATCCATCCTTTTTAGTTACCAATACTACCGGTGAGGACCATGGGCTTGTGGTTTCTTCAATTATGTCATCCTCCATCATGTTGTTTATCATGTCTGCTACCTCTCTCTGTTTGGCAAACGGTAATCTCCTCGGAGCCTGTCGGATTGGTCGGGCATCGCCGGTGTTGATGCGATGTTGAACTAGACTGGTACGTCCCGTCGAAGTCTCTGTCGAGAAAATGTTACGATGGCTATGAAGAAACTCTTTGGCCTTCCGCTTTTCCTCCATAGGTAAATGTTCCGTGGATTCCATCATTTTGTCTATTGTTCTCTGATCGGTGTTAGTGGTATTTCTTCGCAGTACCTGAGTGTGGTTTTCACAATTGATAACTCGAGTGACAGGTTTGCAGAGTCCCAATTGGTCGTTTTTCTTCAGAAGGACTTTATTTTCCGAAGTATTGGCAACCCTGACAGGAATTAGTTGTTCTGTGTTCACAAGACATCGGGCAATTAAAATTCCATCTTGGCGGTATTCATCGTTTTCAATTATTCCAGTGCTCAAATCTCCAGGTTCTTTATCCATTCTGGCCATGATGATGGTTTCGGAGTTTTTCGGAATGTGGATGTCTTCGTCAACATAAATCTTAATTGGTTGGATTTTCTCATTGTATCTGCTCAAGAAGATTTCTTCATTGCCAATCCGCAAAATTTTCTGTCTGATGTTAAGGATGAAGTCGTTTTTCTCCATGATGTCCAGACCCAAAACACATTCATCCCTTATTTCCGCAACCAACATAGAATGTTCCATGGTAATAGGTCCTATCTGGATGTGTACAAGTGTTTCCCCAATGACTGGTGCGGTTTGTCCCGTTGCCGTTTCCAAAACCATATTCCTTTTCATCGGCTTCACAGATTCTTGTATGAGGTCTGGGCGAACGACTGATCTCGAAGCTCCTGTATCAATAGTGAAGGTGCATTTCTGATCTTCTAAATAGCCTTGTATTAGTAGACTTTGATCATTTTTCTTCAATGTCGATATATGGATCTTGGGGCTTTGAACACTGAAAGTCGCCACGCGCCCCCTAGTGCCGACTAATTCTCGTTTTTCCTGAATGGGAGCAAGTCCTCTTTCAGATGTTTGAGGTCTCCTTTCTGGCGTGGTCGATCTCCTGAAGGCTCCTCTGGTATATCGCCCACGTTGCTCTGTTCCTGGGCCCGGAGATCTCGATCTATCTTCGTTGCTCGCTGATGACGACCTCTTTCTTCTTGGACTTTTGGATCTCGATCTCTCCCAGCAACTCCACTGTAGATGGCCGCTTTTCCCACAGTTATAACAGCGCCTCTTCCTGTCTTGTGGGGAAGGCACTTGGTTGCTTAATGCTGTTATGGAGTCCAATATTTTCTTCAATAGCGCCTCGCTTGTAGGAGAATCCTCGTTGAATTTAACTTCACGTAACTTGGGCCTCGTATTTCTTGATGCGTTTTTCGCGGCCTCGAACTCCAAAGATGCTATCAGTGCTGCGCTTATGGTTTGAAGTCGTCCTAGTCGAAGGGTTTGCTGCATGTCAGTATCTCTCAAACCATCGATGAAAGTCTGCACCCCAATTTGTTCTACGAACTCCTTCGGTGCTTGTGGGTATGCCAAATTAATGAGTCGCTCTACGTCGGCTCCATACTCCTGTAGGGTTTCGTTGGATTTTTGGTATCGACTCTTTATTTGGCTCTGAAATACTTGTTTGAGATATTGCTGTCCATATCTGATTTCCAAAGCTTCAACGATTCTAGAATATTCCTTCTGATTACTCTCGGGGATGTTCTGAAGGATGTCCAATGCTTGTCCTCGTAGACACAGGACTAGAGAGGTGGCCATTTCTTCCTCGGACCAGCCATTTGCGTTTGCTGCCGCTTCAAACTGACGTCTATACATGGACCACGAGGATTGTCCATCAAATGTTGGAGGTTTCAAAATTTTCACTTGTGTAGGCCTTATCGGAGTTGTCAGTGAGGATGGCCTTTCGCTGGTGGGGGAGATTTCCTCAGATGGTGCACGCTTGTGTGGAAGTTGTAACGTTTCCAGCCTCACCTTGATCTTATCCACTTCTTCGTTGAATTTCTTGTCCACCTCTCGTGCCACCCGTTCATCTATTTTGGACAGTTCATTTTCGACGTCTTGGACCCTTCTGTTGACTCCCTGGACTCCGCCTCTGACTTCTTGAACTTCACCTTTGACCTCTTGAACTTCACCTTTGACCTCCTGGACTTTTCCTCTGACCTCTTGTACTTCTTCAGTGATTTCATTCTGGAAGCACTGTTGACTGTGACTAATGCGTTGCAGAAGATCAACATGTTGTTGTAACTGCTGGACTAACCGTGCCTCCTGTTCCTCTCGTTCTTGTTTTCGTTTGACTTCTTGTTCCTCTTGTTCTTGTTTCCTTTTCAGTTCGAATTGTTGTAGAAGCTCTTCTTGTTCTTGTTTTCGTTTGGCTTCTTGTTCCTCTTGTTCTTGTTTCCTTTTCAGTTCGAATTGTTGTAGAAGCTCTTCTTGTTCTTGTTTTCGTTTGGCTTCTTGTTCCTCTTGTTCTTGTTTTCGTTTGGCTTCTTGTTCCTCTTGTTCTTGTTTTCGTTTGGCTTCTTGTTCCTTTAAAAACTCAAGGATATCTGCTGATGTCGCCATCTCGTCGTAATTATTTGCACGAGTATTCACCATCAAATACTGGAAAACTGCCTTACTTTTCTTTCTTCAGTAACACTTATTCCGCCGCTGTCACCAATTGTTGCGTCTTCGGGTTCGAAAATAAGTGTACACTGGTATGAACTCGCCTTTATTATTCAAACTTTACTTGACAACACTGTGATACAAGTCACTGTCAAAATACTTGTATCCAAGGTAACTCAGAGTAACTTCCTAACTAACCCCTTCATCTAACAAATGCATCGCTTTTATATACAAATAAAGTTCTAGAAAACTTAAGAAATCAATAGAACACAAATAGAATGTTCGACGATTGATCCAGAACAAAAGTTAGTGCTTCTAGATTTTTCCATCTAATTCATCGAAGGATCTCGAACAATTCGAGAAGTCTTTATCAAATTTCAGGTCTGTAACAATATTCTATATTCAAAACTTTTATAAAGCGCTTCCTAATGGTTTTCTGCTCCCCTAACTTGGCAACATCGCATTTCTTCAAAGTCAAAATGTCATAGCAAGAACCGCCTGATGTCCACTTCGAAAAAATAGCTTGCTTATGTTGAGAGAGCATTACAATTTCTCCTCTACTTGCTCGAGAAAGGGATATCAACGTGAGCTGTTATCGGTGTGTCGCATTGCAAGGTAGATTGGCTTTCTCTCATAATGACTAGTATAATCTTTAGTGACAAAACTTTGCTCATGCACAGGTCCCAATTTTTCGAGCACTTTTCCAAATTTGAAATTTTCGTGGATGCTAACCTTGGCCAACCAGCACTACCCATTCTGATGAATACTAAGCAGTTTCATTTGTTTCTCTGCAGAAACTTTTTCGGAAAATCAAGGAGTATTCCACTCTCGCCTTCTGAATACAATGTATTTTTTCGCATTCTAATAGGACTTGAAACATTTTCATTCCTTGCCAAGTTTTTTCTGGATCTCAACCTTCCACAAAATGAAAAATCTTGACCTGGTGGCAAAGTTTTCAGGAACTGATTCGGTGAAAATGAGATAAATAAATTTTCAGCCAGTGCCAATAAAAATGCTTTGATTGAAAATTTGAGAAAATTTGTTGCAGAGCTCACCAGCTCCTTCCGAACAGGAGCAGCACAGACAGAAATACCAAGCAAGACTAAGAAAAGAACGGAGATCATTCATTAGCTTCATGAAGATTTTAATAGAAGAATGAAGGAGATTTGAAAAAACTTGTCCAATCACTTCACACCATCTCTAATAATTATAACTACCTGTCATTCAGAAAATTTAATTTTTTCAATTGGTGCCCCTTTTTACCTATTTAAAGCACGACACAGCATGTGCAAATCGAACTTACAAAAACGCGCGTTTTTTTAAATTACCATTTAAAAAATCAACAACTCGAGAACAGTGAAGTCTAAATGGCGATGTTATGATTATTGGTCTGACAGGAGTACTAGTCGGAGAGTTGGCGGGCAAATTCTGCAAGAGTTTTCTAAAGGCCCATTTTTATACATACCCATAGTATTGAGGGTGTACATGAGTCAGCACCCACTCGCAAAGTTAGGTAGCGCTGCGTTTGGCCGCGGCACGCTTTGAACTATGTTCAATTAGCACATGCACTACAAGAGTTTTCTAATGAGTGAAAATTGGTAATGAGCTTAATTTGAATATGCAAATCCGAAAGGTAGCGGTCAGACCGCACAACTCCGTGACACTGCAAGTCAGCAAGGCGTCGAAGTGGTAGAACTTTCTACAGCGTCGCAAGAGTTCTCTGAAGGCTGAAAATTTGTGGGCTATTTTATTTTTAAGTATAATTCATGAAAAAACAGAGCCAGTCAGCAGTCATCGGAAGTCAGCGTATCGAGCGCACGCGGATGCTACTGTTATCTGGGGTTTTATGTCATTTTAATCAAAATTCCATCATTGTGTCAATATTAATTGAATGCTGATCCATTGCTATTAATATTTAAGCTCTGCATAATAAAAAATCATCATAATACTCCAGTTTCATCAGTACTATTGGACCATAATGATTGATGAATTCAGTAGATTATTTTCACGATATTAAAAATTCATTTAAAAAAATGTATAGTTACGCATGAGAATTGTCAATTTTTTAAAAATGAATAATGAAAATATAATTTCTTTACAGATTCTGAAATAATTTTGCACATATTATGAGTCACTTCTTCAGAAAGAGCAGTTTCTTCATAACATATATCCAATAATTGAAGGTGGTCTGGATTGGAATGGAAAATTTTCAGTAATTTGTTCTTCTCCTGCTAGTAGATCGAAGATACTGTATCACAGCCTGATACAGCGTGAATAAAAGCTGCATATTTCGATAGGTATGGATATTAAAAGCTGCTATTGGAATACAAGTGGTATACTTCTCGTGCTTTTCCTTTATATGTTCTGTGTACTGGGATGTGGGAACCAATTGCTTGAGGAGTACAATCAAATCAACATCTTCTCCAACTATAATTGTGTTGTTTTCTCTAGTCAGATTAGGTAAATCGGCATCTTCTTCTGCAATTATTATTATTGCGCTTTCCAGATTTTTTAAAATAAAAAAATTATCTCGGCTCCTAATGATCGTAGGAATTCAATTTTTTTCTTTGAATGCGTGAAATCATGCCAGAAATATGTTTTCATGAAAGTCATTTCTATAAAAAAAATTAGGAATTTTATTTAGAAAAAACATGTAAAAAAATTGTGCACTTTTTTAGGCAATTTTTTTATCCTTAAAATTTAAAAAATCAATATACTTATTCGAAAATATAAAAGTACAACTCTTACAGAAAAAAATAAGCCCTGAATTGTTACTGTAGCATCATTCCCCGAGCAAGAGTAGCAAAATTGAGAAAGCATCTTTTTTGAGAAAACTTTATATATTTTGAAAAACAATATTTATAAATTTTTCAAAAAATATTTTTTTGGCTTGCAATAGGCTACACATTACAGTGAGTAACAAGTTTGAATACCTTACAATTGACGAGTTATAGAAAACCCGATTTTTCATGGTTTTTCCGATATAACTCGAAAAGTATCAATGATATTGAAAAATTATAGTCAACTTAATTGATAGATCTTTTCAATACCTACAATTTCATTTTGTATCTTTTTTCGATCGGAACTGTAGTTTTTTAGTTATCAGCAAAAACCGCTTTTCGCAACTTTGCCAATTTTTCAGGTTATGTTCGGTGATCACGATCGAGTCGCATAAAATAGAAACTCATCTTGAATTTTAATTTCCTATAGGCTCATATTTTTTGTTTTCGGATATGAATTTCTGCACATTTAATATTGGGCCGCTTCCTCGTTTCTTGGACTATTATGCGATTTATAATAATATAGGGGGGCCGAGTCGCCTGTGCAACTTCCTAGATTTAATTCAAATTGCAAAATAATCAAGTTACATTCAAAGCATTATAGTATCAATGACATTGACAATGATGATGTGAAAATGAAATCAACAACTTTGGTTATGTCCAATGTTATGTCACGTTATTGTCATTTGAGCGTGCCGTTTGGTATCTTTTATGAAATTACTAACTATGATGTTGATAATTTGTAAAGAAAATTCAACTTAAAGGAAGCTTACTGTTCAATTATACGAAAAACAGTAACATGTCTAGTCGAATTCGCAAAAAAAAACAGCAAGGCACTGTCGTACCTCAATGAAATCAATGACTCCTTCGACAAATTTTATTCTATAGCGATATTATCAGACTGTTAAGAAATAAGTAATTATAGAAATACTTTTGAGGAACTGAATGTTCGCTAATTGGACGGTAATTATCGGTGACAGTTGTATATCCTCTCCTCTGAATGGAAATAATTTGTACAAGTTCGAAACATTTAGTAAACTCACAATTCAGAAAGGACGACTAATTTACCAAATTGATATGGTATTAATCCGTCGACGTAAATAGCTGACTCTGTCAGAATGCATTTCAAAGTATATTTTTGAAAATTAAGTTGAAGCATTCACCGTAGAAAAGTGAACCAAATCTAGTTTTGATTCTTTGGAAAACGTTAATTATTGACTCTTTTATTTGTATCATAATCCTTTTATTCGTCATATCTGTAATATCTCAATATGTATATGTCGTACCCATATGGAAGTTGATTTCAAATGCCATTATAATTTTGTCAAAATTTACTATGATTCTGACTATGAGTCAGTGAATATCTTGAGAACTTGCTAAATAAAGTGAAAATTGGCTGTACTAGTTTTGCTTTCAGAGTATCTCACAATATTTTATCCACGGTGTGTCCTACTATTGATGATGTAAATCTCAGGTTATGTTATCCACTACATCATTATCAGAAGAGATTTCAGATCATAGGTATAGTTCTTGTGAAATACGAAAAAGAGAAGTTTAAAATTGAACCGAAACTCATCATTTGTCAAAATAATTGTGATAACTGCAATTTGGATAAAGTCTTTTGCAATATTGTATTATCTTTCTTGGTTTGGTGTAAGTGCGGAAACAATATTAACACGAAACTGAAAATTCTCAACAATTTTCTAATCTCAGCTTTTGATAATCATGCTCTGATCGAACGGGAGAGACCTAAAGGCTGTAACACAATTGAATTTTTAGGCGGAGAAAAATGTATAGTGATATTTACAATAATTTCTGGTACTATATCGTCGGCTAACAGTGTAAATCCGATATGTCCATTATACGTATAAATGAACATAGCAGATTTACACTCTTAGCCGACGATATGTGACAGCAATAATTTATATTAACTTTAACCATAAAATATTTCAACTATTAGTTGGTATATTACACTTATGATCCATATTTTTAATGTTCCCAAACAATTTTGTAATCTTTATCATAATTTATTGAATATACTAATATGTTCTCCAGATATTTCTTAGTGTATGTTTTCAGCATTGAGTTTTATCAGATAAGATTTTTCTTTAATACTAAACTGTCATTGCTTTCAATACTCCGGTCACCCCCCTGAAACAATTTTGTTGGTAACACTCAAGTTGATTTTTTATTTTCTCTCTCATCCTGCTTGATTTCTGAAACAAATATCCTACTTGAATATTCGAAAAAATAATAATTGAACAATACTTGCTAATCTTTCTAATCCTAATGAAGTCGAGTGATATTTCGCCCAATATGTGCCAAACGTTTCAAATAATTTCAATGCAAATGTTGAATTCTGCTAGCAATTGTGGATGGGGTTCATAGTATAATATATTGAGTAATATTAAAATGCAAGCTATTGATTGAAAGTTTGATTTTGTGGAGGAAATCCAGTTCTTGACATAATTCTTTGGGTTTATGACCTTCCACAATCTGAAAATGAAAAAAAATTTTTTAATCCAAAGAAATCTGTACAAGTGTAGAAGGGCAAATTAATTAATTTGCCCGATAAGTTACTGCGTTCACAAGACTGCTGTCTTGAAATAAATTAATTTTTGTCACTAACGTACCCTACACTGAATTTGCCTATCTGAAAAAATGCAAGCTGTTTGAGTAGTATTTCTTCTCGGATTATGAAATCGTGTAGCTCATTCATTGGCAAATACAGTGTGCCCAAGATAGGGATGAACAGCATGGGGATCTCGGTAACCATAAAAGTTACACGATAGGTCAAATGGGCAAAAAGTTGCACAATTAAAGGGTCAATAAATAGATGTTGAGAAATCCCAAAAATGTTGTTTACTTCCGGAGATATTCGGATAAAAACGATACCTTCGTCTGTTACGACAAGATCTGGAAGATGCCTTGGATAATTTGCCATTGGACGCTGTGCATAATTGCTGGTTTCAACAAGATGGTGCACCAGCTCATAATTCCGCAGCTGTTCACCGATACCTGTGTGAGCGATTCCCAAGAAAATGGATTGGCACTCATAGTGATACACCTTGGCCAGCAAGGCCACCAGACCTAACACCTTTAGACTTTTTTTGTGAGGCCATATTAAAAATGAGGTATACAAAAAAAATTTTGAAAACGAGGAACACTTACTTCCCTCAGTACGATCAGCCTTTGCTACAATTACACCTGAAATGTTGAATCGTGTTATAGAATCCACAGTGAGACGGGCATACTTATGTCTACAAACTGGAGGTGATCTATTTGAACATATGCTATAGAACTTACTCTTTACAATCTTTAACAATAATTCTTTCCTGCTTAGTTCTCATTTATTTTTCTTTTAGTTAAATATTAGATTATGTTGAAAAATTATTCATAAGCATTTTTTCTGAATAAAAACATAGGAAAACATATTGCGCCGTACGTCGTTGCATTCACAATAAAAAATGCTATGTCATACAGGGTTTACATTTGTTTCGTGCCATATAAAAAAACAAAGTTGATGATGGTTTCTTTCAAACGAAACGTTGTACGGAGATTTTGTGGGCGCCATTTTGTAGAGATAAAAAAGTGGCAATGAGAAAGTGCTTTTGGTTTTTTCGAAACTTCTCAAATAACTTCAGAAAAAAATAAAAACCAAATCGCCAAATTTCGGTTTTTTTCCGAATATCTCCGGAAGTAAACAACATTTGCGGGATTTCTCAGCATCTATTTATTGACCCCTTAATTGCGCAACTTTTTGCCCATTTGACCTACTGTGTAACTCTTACGGTTCTCGAGATCCCCATGCTGTTCAACAGCATTTGATACCATCAACCATGAACTGGTATATAGGTATGCACAAAACTGAGATATTTTGGTTTTGGCGAGGCTGCCACACATCTGATGCAAAGATAACAAAAAAATTATGATGACTCCCAATATTCTTCTCCACTTGATATTCTCTCAGGAGGTCCAGAAGTATCGATGATAGAAACCCTTTTATTCATGGTTGAGACTACTGAACAAGGTATTCGTTACTATTACTACATCCAAACTCATTGACATGACAACTAACTTCGAACTCTTAACCCCAGTCGTTTCGTTGATACCATCGGATATTCAGGAACAGACTAAGAATATACATATATCTCTCCTCACGCTATATTGAATATATATTTTTGAATCAAGGAGATAAAAGTTGTCTGATTTGCAATTATCTTGTGTTTCTAATAAAAAAAAAACCTGAATATCTTTATGGCACTCTTGCAGGTATTTTCGGAATGACCAATGAAAAAAATAAAATAGATTTGTTGAAATCTCTACCTAGTGGGTGGAAAACTTTCAGTCACCTACTTAGTTTGGACCTCTACCTAGTGTTCATAGCTACACCACGAGCCCACTAGGACACGAGTGGTGTTACCTCAAAGCAATTTGATCAAGTTAGAGGTTTCTGACAAAGTTTTTAATTCATAGAATGTTAATTTTTAAGGTAAAGGACACCGCACACTTTTATAGGGAAAGTGGCCCTCTTTCGAATCGGCTGAATTTTTGATATGTTGTAGTCCAAGTCATTCCAAACAAAAAGTCCAATGGGCATAACTTTTTCTATAGGCTAGTTTTGACGCTAGAGGGCGTTGAAAATTCAAATCTTTGCTCTATTGTTAAACAACAAAAAAAGTTACCCTGAATAATTTCCACTATTCTGATTAATCAAGATCTAAACATTCATCAAGATAAGATAGTATTAAAAGTATTTTTAGTTGGTGTCATTACAGATGGTCAATTATACAGTGTGTTCCATCTGGTATGAACAAACTTATAGTTCGAGTTGATGATGAAACTCAAGGAGGATGTTATAAAAATAGGTCTAATTAATTTATATTCGATTATTTTATTGATGCTCAAGGAGTATGATGGAGAAACTCCTCCTGGCGGGTCAACTAAGCCTCCATTTAGCATAAGTATAATTTGGAGACAATGATGGGCTATAACTCAATATATATGTTACATTTAACGTACATTTCGAACCTAGTATCGTTGACCCTAATGAATCACAGTCGAATTAACCCTAATAATAATTTACAGGGTGTTTCATTTTGGAACTCGATACGATCAAAGAAACTAACATTGTAGTTGATTCACAGTTGTTATTTAATAGTATTTCGACGGCGAAATTTTACTCTCAGCCTCCATAGACCTGGAATATCAATACGTTCGTCAAATTCTAATAAAATGTTCCTCAAATCCTGCCATTTATCTTGTTCATGAGATTGGGGTTTATTAATTTCATCGGTTTCTTCGTCCTCCATTGTATTCACACTCATAACATTTGAATCTCACTGCAAAATTATACGCCACATTCAACTTTACATTGACATGAAGTCACAAACAATCAAGACATTGCTCAATGGAAACATTTTTGTTTTTTTTTGTAGTGAAGGGATCCAATGTTTTCATATTATCCAGTACTCCATTCTTGGAAATAATTGAACAGTTTTCAAAACGAATCTAAACTATAATATTCTCATAATGCGTCAAAGTTCAATTTCCCGAATACTGTTGTGATATCGAAATAAAAACGAAAGTTAACCAGACAGCATGATCCAGAACTAGAATTTATTGCCTCATATACAGGGCAATACGAAAAAAATAGGGTTGGATGGTGGAACGCATTAAATTAAAATGAAATATTAGTTATAACATCTGCGTTTCCTTCACTCACCTCTCTACTACTACTATTTGTCTCTGAATCAGTTGGATTTTACGAATTTTTTGTTGAAATAAGTCCATTCGCAAATGTAAAAATCCCTGACGTTACAATGATAGATTCAGAAAGAATTTTTCCTGCGGGTATTTTATTGACATATTTTTAATATTTCTTGTTCTTTCTTATGCTTTCAAATTATACAGGATTGTCGAAAAATATTTTTCAATACGGAACTTTTCGAATTTAACTATCGCTTTCTTTTAAAACGAACACTCGGTATAGTTTTCAACTTTGTAGTGTAAAAAACGGCGTAGAATAAAATTCATAAAGAGTTTTTGATTGTAGATCCCTATAAGGCGATTTGTAACCATTTTCGAATTACTGAACTTTAGAAATTGTAAGTAGCTGGAACACACTGTATAATTGACCAAATGTAACAGCTCCAAAGAACAATACTTGAAGAAGTATCTCATATTGATGAATGTATACATCTTGATTAATCAGAATGCTGATGATTATCAAGGATAACGTTTTGTATTGTAAAACAATGTAGAACAAATAAAGGTTTTCATGGGCCTCCAGCTCTAAAACTAGCCTAAAGAAAAAGCTGTGCCCGTTGGACTTTTTGTTTGGAATGACTACGACTACAACATATCAAAAATTCAGCCAATTCGACAGGGGGCCACTTTCCCTTTAAATTGTGCGGTATTCTTTATGGCGTTATAGAAAAAGTATAGTACACAACTCAGTTTTTTTTGCTGTCATAATAGCCTTGTATCTGAAAAACCCTGATTATGGTACACGACCATCAGACCATCCAGTATCGCTGACTAAAACACCTTTGAAATTCAATGCCTAGTAGTCAAAAATGTGTTGAGTATTAGGTTAGGTTAGGTTACGTTACGTTAGGAAATATCAGATTAATCAACTTATTTTTCATTCAACTTACCATCGAATTGAATGTCAACCTCAGTGCAATCCCATTAGTACAATCAATCTAGCAAGTGGGCC
The DNA here is from genome assembly GCA_958298965.1 of Chrysolina haemoptera. NCBI lineage: Eukaryota > Metazoa > Arthropoda > Insecta > Coleoptera > Chrysomelidae > Chrysolina > Chrysolina haemoptera. The sequence continues at coordinate 14,344,046 of OY282594.1, forward strand.
ATCATGATACGACCGTTATGACAACCTATTCCCGATGGATCATTCCAGGGATAAGGGGTATTATATTAATTATTGAATTCTACTGCTATCTCCTGTTTCGCTGATTGACAATACAGTTAAATTGATTCTGATCTTATTAATGTTCTGATCATAGTGCACGATAATAATATGTGCTTCCTGATATTGATGTACGAAATGGGACGAGAATCGGTCACAGGGAAATACTTGGAATTGCTCCAACGATTGTCAGATTGTTTGGTTCGGGATTGAATTCTTGCCGTCGAATAGTGGGGTAAATTTAAACTAGATAATAGATGAACTTGAAATAGCTATTTATGTACCAAGTGCGTTATAGGATCTGGTAACGCTCGTGGTGCATACAAGATTTTATTTTTCACGAAAAAATTATCTTAAAAAATTATCTTAAACGACGTTGTTTACTTCATAAATTTCTTCTCATAGTATTTACTGCGTTCTGGTCGGCAACTGAGCACAAGTGAGCTTCTATGCAATCGCCATGGAAACATTGACGAGGTTGCTAAGGGTTGATTATTCAATGAAATGACGCTGCATTTTTGTAAGAATTAACAAGCTTGTTAGTGGAGGAAACTAAAAACGGTTGTGTTCATTATAATTATGGAGATCCCATAACGTTGCTAAAAATTATAGTAGAATGAAAAGAAAAAGGGCATGTCGTTCCTGAAGATTTCTACTTCCTCATGCAAATATAACATCTGGGTACCTAAAATGTGTTTTGTCCCACTTCACATAACCCTTCTAAGATATTTATGGAGGATCCGAAAGTCATGGATATTTTAGTTGATATGAAATAATTATACTGAAGCAGGATTCAGTACCCCCTTTGGACAATATGGAACGATTCAAGACTAGTGAGACAAGTCTCACTTATACATGCAAAAGAAAGGACTGGGTTTTACTTCTGCCTCAGTTTTCAACTCACCCATAATCCCGGCAATTTCTGCAGTAAATGTTGAAAATAATCGCTCATACACATCCTACATATGAAATGAAGTATGTGATTTCAAGCTTGAGGTTTGCACCGCACAATAGTGTTATTAAATTCATATATGCAGGATATGAATAAGCGATTATTTTCATTATTTGGTCAAGAGAATGCTGATTTTATGAATAAGTTGAAAATGAGGCAAGAGTAAAACAAAGTTTATTTTTGGCATGTATAAGTGGGACCTGTCACACTACTTTAAAATTGTTGCATATATAGTCCAAAGAGGGTATGGGTTGCTGCTTCAGTATAATGATTCCATATTTACCTACTAAATTATTCATGATTTTCGGATTTTCCACAAACAACTCCGTGAAATGCGACATAACACATTTTAGGTACTCGAATACTCGGATATTATATTTCCATGAGGAGGTAGGAGTCCTTAGAAACGATATGAGCTTTTCCTTTTCCTTCTCCGATCATTTTAAGCAGAGTTATGACCAATCAAATATTCGGCTCCGCCAGAACTTTCAGCGGCGGGTAAGGGTGAACCTGAAATTTGATGTCGGCGTTCAATCATGTCTTCTGAGAAAACGAGCCCATTTCATAAGAAATTACAAGGGATAATTTTTGTGGAAAATTGAATTGTTTTTTACCCTGTTGAGATTCTTTTCCAATAAATCATATACTTTCCAAGATTACAGCAAAAATCTATTTAAATATTTTTAAACGAAAAAAAAATTTTACCCCTGGAATTTTAGTAGTTTTTTTTCGGGTTTATCATGGTTCCAACTACTAGCATACCAATTTTGGTAGTGCTACAATCGATTCTTGTGTCAAAACCCAATCGTACTGGATTATTAGTTGTATGCTGGATGATAAAGATTTACACTTTTTGCAATAAAATCAAATAAAACAAACAGCATAAAACATTTCATTACTTCTATTTTCTTCCACCTAACCACTATACCATGTCTAAAAGTGAACAGAAGCATTTGTCAAACCTCATAACGGGGCTACTTGAAAATGAACACTATATATATATTTTTTTTTTTCGAAAAGTGGTGGGAGCTAGAATTTTTTTTAATGCTGTGAGAACTTCCCTTTGCACGAAATTCCATAATTTTTAGTCTCGAAAAAATTGTCATAAATTAAACATGACAGTGTAGCATTTCCAAACAGTTTTATCAAGTAGCCCCGTTATACGGTACTCATTTTAGTTTAGAAAATGTCACTTATCCACGCTGATGCAGAAAAATAAAAAATTGTATCTTCTGACATTGATAACGTGTATCTGAAATCTAGGTACATAAAAAATATTATTTAATTTTATTATTTTGTTTCATTTTCACCCATTTTGATTTTTGATTAAATGAATTAGGCAAGGCTCGGTATGTCAGGACAATGGAATCTCTCAAAATCATAACTAATGCACTCTGAATTAATACCTTACGACAGAGACAGTGTTTAACGAGAAGTAACTCGTGACATCTACTGTCACTAGTTGAAACTTAATTTGAAACCATCTATGGAATCCAAAGTAAGTTTCTGAGACGTTATGGGGAACGTAACCACAATGTAAAGTGTACTGAGTGTATTTATAACGCAATAGATACTTGGTTGAACCTTGGATTGGTCAGAACAACAAAATTGTTGGCTGCCTGTCTATTAGTAGATAATCATCTAACTTTGGATGCCATGGTTCATTTCAACTTGGGATATACACAGTCTTTGCCGTAAGGTATTATTTCAAAGTGCTTTCGTTTTGATTTCGAGAAATCCCATAAAGCTGTCCTGACAAATCTACATTGCGACCTATTTATAGTTATATAAAGATAAAAATCTTTTTACTGAACTGTTGATTACTTCACAAGTAAAATGTGATGGACGCTCATTGCTTGGCGCAATTTTTTTTTTATATTCACCACTGAGAAGTACAATTGTATGTTACAAAGAAACCAATAAAAAACTTGCGATATATTGTGAGATAATAATTAAAGCTTTATTGAAAACTATTTTTCGGGCCAAGTCGCTCAGAGGTTGAGACTTTCGCATTCGAAACTATTGACTGCTGGTCGGCTAGGTTCGAATCCTTAGCGACTACAGATTTTTATCTGATGGCTCGACAAAGTGCTAGGAATCGCACGTTAAAAGGTAAGACCTCGTTAATCCTTGGCTCGCACAAGTTTCGACTTCTGAGGGCTGCCGTTCGTAAAGGGACGATAGCTGGTTAACGGAAAAAACAATTTTAAACAATTTTTAATTTAAACCTGAGATGGTATATTTTGAAATTCCAGCGGTTCTCAAGTCAGTTTCACTACAATTATATAAAATGATTGATTGATTATTGCTTAGAAATCAATATTTGATTTAAAAAAAATATTTTTTCAACGGGAACATTAGGAAGTAAATTAATAAATTCACATGGAAACAAAATGAACAATGATATAGAATATTCTGAGAATCTTATTAATTTTCAAGCAGAATATTGGCATATTTTTTGGTTGATAATTCACATCCAGAAAATGTGTTAGAAATAAAAATAAAATAATAATGAATAACGAATTTTCTTTATTTATTTATTTTCTTCATGAACTGGAAGATGCAGATGAAACAGGAGAATCTCGAATGAAAATATATTATGCTTACATACTTACTTGACTTTCTTAGAATTCCACAATCTATAATTAGCAAGGCTGGTACTCGAAAGTCGCAAATTCTTAGAAAAATTTTGGAAATGAAATCCTTGCCGTTTGTCAAGGAAATTCACGGCGCATCCAAAAACTGACACTACTGGTTCCTTTAAGCATTATATTTTGTGTTTTTAGCATCATATTACGAGTATCTCATCTTAGGCGCTTCTCTCATGTTGCTATACTAATGTTTCTATGCAAAATTCAGGCCAATTTATTATTTATACCAGAATATCTACGTTTGTTGAAAACGGTTTGAGTTTTTACTAGTTTTTTGGTGGAGATTTGATATTTTACTTTCTTTTTATGTCCATAACAACTAACGATTTGATTTGATGGAAGTATATCATTAAATAAATCAACTAAGTTTTACTCATAATCAAAATTCCAGTTCTTTGTTCTCCCCTGTAAACCGTTTGGAAATTTAAAATTTTTACAACTCGTGAAATGCACAAATTTTAATAGGGGAACACAATACAATTTTTTAAAAAATAAATAATATACAAGTTTTCCTTATGTTGCAAACTTTTTGAAACTCACTGTACAGTGTACCTACCATACAGAAGGATAAGTAGAAGATGTTCGTTTTTCCAATAGGCATTCTCATAGGTAAATTGTTAGTAGACATTTATATCATCCATAATCAACGAGATAAATTTTTCACAGTAAACCAGCGCAGTATCCGCCGAAAAATACTATACTTTCAATAATTGAGAAATCTGTCCAACGGAGGAGATCCATAATATAGAGACTGAAATTTTTTCAACTACCCAGTTAATTGAGAAATCGGCAAACTTTAAAGAATTCTAATATTTCATTTTATCTAATTCCAGTTATTTAAAACATTTCAAAAATTAAACCGAAGAAAGGAACTTGTTTCGCCATCTATCGGGCAGTAGATGAAAGTCATCGTTCTGCGACAGAATTCCGACCGACGATGCTGTGAGATACTCATAGGATTCTATATTTCGGTCGAAACCTTTTGGGGAGGCTACTTTCTCTTTTTTAACGGTTTTGGAAGTGCAGATTCTCTATCGAAGATGTCAGTGCCTTCCAAAAAAACAATGTTTCACAAATTCCATAATCTCATCATTTTAATGATTATAAAGCACTTAGAAGTCTCAACTCTCAACCTTTGAATGAAAAAGATTGTACTTGCGACCAATAGAAACGGCTTTAGGACTAACGATATATTCGAGTTTCAAGACTCGTGCAGGTACAGTCAATGCTGGACAGATGGTGCCCGTTGGTCTTAACACAGTTGTGGTCCTAAATAACAGATCTCGAGATAGGAAAGACCGTCGTTCTATAGACGTAGAGAAAATAAAAGTAGTGCATCTGAGCTGATCAGTGAAATGGCGGCTCAACCCACAAAATTGGTAAGTATAATTGATTTTGGGTCGCCAATCACCACTGAAAACCAATGTAAACCTTGTAATTAACAGTCTCCCAAACTTGGTAACGAATATATTCACTAGATGGCAACAAATAATTCCACAAACATAAATGAAACAATGACCTAACATTTCAGTAGGATTTAAATATAAGTGTTAAGCAGCATTTACACTATGCAACATGTTTCATAAACTCGTGTTGTACAAGAAAGTTTAAAAATGCAATAGTACCTGTCGGAAAACCTGTCGGAAAACCTGTCAGAAAACCTATGTGCATGCAACTTGTTTACAAAACATTGCCGTAGGGCTAGGGCGAGTCTTTCTTTAATTGGAGTTGCATCCCTGAATGATGTGTTTTTCTTTTCAATTCTACCTTCGATACGACGTAGCCAGTAGGTTCTCAAAGTCTGTACTGGTCATTCGTACAAAGTTTTTGAAGCTATCGTCAGTTCTCAATTGTCCTGCAAAGAGATTTCTATCATCTCGTAGCCAATCTTGTAATAAATCGCTACCACTGTGTTTCTTCCCAAAACTGTCGTTTAGCTCTTTCATTCTTTGCACCACCTATCACCGCCACCCATGCAGCAAGCTGCAATCAACACGAACGACTGGAGGCTTTGAAATGTTTAATAAACATGTTTTATATTTGTATAGAGTATTGTTGGACAAAATATAGTTTTGAGAAAATTGTGTTTTTAGACTTTTTCGAATGCCAACACTATTTGGAATACGATACAATAAGATGTATGGAGGCTCAGATATGCTCTTTTGCTTTAGGAAAACATAGAATGAGTTTTCAAGTATCCAAAAAAGCCATAATATCAATTTCGATAAAATGTCAGTTACGCCCTTTAGCTTCAGTACGGCAGAAATGTTGTAGTAAGTTTAATAAACAATAGTTCAAAGTTTCGTAAACAAAAGTTTTATGCAACATGTTTACCAAACAAAAGTTTATACAACATGATGCATAGTGTATAAATGCTGCTTTAGATCAAATTGTGACATCGTGATGTTATTCTGTGGTATTCTTGATATTATACAGGGTGTCCCAGAATAGAGGGGACAAACTCCGAAGGTAGAATCCTCACTTCATTTTAAGGCTGAAAGTTCCAATAAACATATACCCTAAAATGAACCCGTGACCTTCGGATTACAAGCCCAAGACGCTAGCCATTGACAGATGGACAGATTCACAGATGGACATGACTGAATTGTCTATACTTTCCACCATGCAAGTATAGGTCCATTTTAGACAAAAGCAGTTTTGAGATGCGTTTTAAATTTACAAAAAAGGTTCATTAAGTGGGTAGGAGGAAAAGTCATATGTATTACATGGGAGTAAAGTGCCTTTTCCTCCCTTGTATGTTTACTGTAAACTACATCCTACGGAAGGAAAAGTGGCACTTTCCTCCCTAGTAATACAAATAGCTATTTCCATATGGACTTTTGAAATTCACTGTTCATAGTCATGACCACAATTTGATAGGCAAGCCATTTTAGGAATATACGTCTACTTATTAATCTTCATAAAAAGTATGTTTCGTGCGGTTAACAGATGGGTGAAAGTCGACCTCTCTTTGGCTCCTGTACTATACATACATGCATTCCACATTCTCATAAAATATGCCTGAATTGTTTTGTTAAATCCAGCGCAGAACAATCGTAACAAAAGGAAAAAGCGTCCTAACGGAAAACTTTCGAACAGATTCAGCCTTTTCAGTGGTTACATCAATTGTTTCTCATATTTGGAGATGAAATAGAGCGATATTTTCCGTTCGTAGCAGACTGGCGCGTCGAATGGGCTCGGTAGGGTAGAAAGGGATGAATAGGGAGGTAAAGTCTGAAAGAAACAATGTCATTTAACGCTTTTTTTCAGTATGATCTTTTGTTATGATAATATTTGTGCCCCTCCTTATTTCTGATCTAGGTAAATGACAATATTATTCCTATGAGCAAGTTGGTTGTCGTTTACTATTCTTGACACGAGGTAATCTTCTCAGAATTATTTGAAACAAGCGGCCTGCTATTCAGGATGTATCTTAAATGATGTTATCAATTTCAGGTGGTGATTCCTTGCCACATTTTATGAAAAAAAGTTCATATAAACGTGTGTCCTAACTTGCTTCGTTTCCGAGTAACGGGGTGTCAAAAGTCTACTAAAAAATCGGTTTTTCATTTATTACTCAAAATTCTTCACTCCGATTCTGATTGAACTTCGTGTGTTTCATAGTAGTAACAAGGGGCTTCTTTTCACGAAATTAGATTTTGAATTTTAGTACCAGTGGCGTCGTAGTTGATTCCCCGTTAGTCGGAAGTGAAGCAAGTTAGGACACACGTTTATAAAAACTTTTTTTCTTAAAATGTGGCAAGAAATCACCTCCTGAAATTAATGACAACATTCAAGATACACCCTGTATATTGGTTTTGGGAATTGGTATGATAAAGGTTTATTATTAAAAGTTTTTGGAAAGTTATGAATCCTAGATATTCAAAAACCCATTGACGTCCTTCTTGAATTATATCAAGTATTAGTTATCTTATTTCCCACACAAATATTACTTTTGTCTAAAAACACTATTGAAAGTTTACCTTCTAATACCAGCTGCCTTTGATGAAAATGTAATTTCAAGACACGACTATCAAAAGTCACTCATTTTCAACACTGACGTTAAAAATTAGTTACTTAACTTAACACTAGTGTTGAAATAAAACATTAGATAAAAATAATTTTTATTTTTTCTCAATGATAATAATGAATGCAAATAAATACAGATAAATACAACAACATTTGATGAAAATAACAGCAATTGAGTATACACATATTATATTATATTGTAATGGCAAAATTACTTAGGTTTAACACTTGTCAGTAAGATTGTCTTGATTTTGTTTTGAGAATTTGATGTATGATATTAATAATATGATGATGAGTGGTATTCAACAATGAAGTAATTAAAGTACTTGATTAATAATCGCAAATAAATATACTCACTACACGGAGGAGAGAATAGTGGTGAAAGATGGATAAATTCAATGTGAACGTTAAAGCCGGAAACAGACTGACCTCACGTCTCGTGAGCTCACGTGTTATCGCGTTGTCACGATTTAACCATGATAGCATGCTCAGAAACACACTACTATCTCGTTTTATGATGTGGTCTCTGATACGTTTGATTTCAGTCTCGTTTATGCTGTTTGCTTATTTTTAGTGAATTTTCAATCATGGAAAACGCCAGCTCCATCAGTTATCTGGACTGGAAAGAGGAAATAGAAACTGTGGCTGATTTTAGTGTTCTCGAGAAGGAAAATATGCATTAACACGAAAGGAAAAGAATTGGACGAATTTTACCCAAGTAGCAATTCAACGTAGAGGCAACGTGTTCGAAAAAGTTGTGCAACCAAACATAAGTTGCGTTGCCCACGTTAACCCAACGTTGTCACAACCCTGTTTTACACCAATTTGGTCAATCATTTTTGGGTTTTTACAACGTTTCTGCTGCAACTGTAGGTAGCTGTTGGTCATTTCCTGAACGTTACTGAATTTACTCAAGAACAACTGCACTCCACCGCCCTCTCAAGCGGCAATGACAGTTTATTTTCTATGGGGTTCAGAAAATAGTTGACTTATCAAGCAAATAATTACTGATGGCCAAGATGGACACTAAGAAAAAACTTTCTGGCAACTACTACCGCAAGTTAATATCGAAATATTTCATGATCAATATTACCGAAAATTAACGATTACGAAACAGAAATTGCCAACGCATTACATTTTACTGTCAAATATATCATTGATTCATGCTTAAAAACACGCGGGCTTTCAATCTGTTGCGAAGATTTCAAATGTCAAGAATAAAAAATATATATTTTTATAAACAATTTTTCATGTTCATATCGATTCAAGCGTGAACTAAACGGGATACCTATGAATTATTTCTAGAAAACTAAAATGAGGCTTTAAAATCATTTGTAAATGTTTGTTTTAATAGCCGACCATGTTTCCAAATAGAATTACACTCCCAATATGGCGTAGGAGTATACAAGTCGTCAACTCGACCTTGGTTGTGAGATAACTAAAAATATACTAATTTTTAACGTTAGTCTGTAACACAACTAACTTTATACCCGAAGCGCGACTGGAGTTTATCGGACCAAAAACTGAACCAATTCCAACTAACGAATACATTCCGCTCCACATTTTGTCACCCGCCTCTCCCGCGTTTATCCCTCAGTTCTTTCAAATTATTAAACTCTTGTACATGGTCATAATCAAGTTGTTTCTCCTGGCTATAACCAGTTGTTCCTCTGAAAAAGTAGTTGCTTTCCTTAATATCTCTCTATAAGTTCTAGGAATCGCACGTTAAAAGGTAAGACCTCGTTAATCCTTGGCTCGCACAAGTTTCGACTTTTGAGGGCTGCCGTTCGTAAGGGGACGACAGTCTGGTTAACGGAAAAAACTATTTTAATTTTTTTTTTTAATTTTTTTAATTCAAGTTGGCACTTGTTCCTAAAGAAATTAAACTTGAGATTTCCAAACTGTCTGTCTTCATGTGCTTGTGCCCGTGAAGTTTCTTCATGACTCATTTTTTTTTGTCTGTAAGAGAAGGCAGTGTATTTGTAAGAACTTTTCATTTCCAATTCGAAAGTTAGGTTAAGATCATTCTAGTAGTCCTTTTTCCTTTACTATAAATACATTTTCTGTCAAATAATTCAGCAAACAATGGTCCTTGCCACTGAAATCAAAAATATTTTATAAATTGGGTAAATTATTATTACCTAAATTTGGCCTACACGTCCTCTGCAGTAAATATTTGAAGGAAGGTTAGTTGTGAAGATAACTACTTTTTTAGAACGTTATTTCCATTCCCAGAATATTTACAACTTGAAGTCGGTTAAGTAAACGTTATCACAACGTCGTAGCTTGACTGATGTCCTGCTCAACGTTAAAACAACGTTGACCGATGGTTTAGAAAGCGTCGTTTCATGAATTACTGATTTCTACACCAACAACAACGTTAATTTTGGTGTATTATGTGGTTGTCGTCGCCAAAATGCTACTTGGATATTATTTGGTTCAGGAATTACAAAATAATCCAAAACGCTTTCATATGTATTTTCAAATGACTAAAGGAGAATTCAACTTTTCACATAATATTCCTAGATCCTTTCCAATTTCCTCTCAAGCTGCATGGCGAATATGTTGATTACGACATTCAGGCAATCTATGATCAGATAAAACAGCATGCTCTTTTACTTTTTCTATTGACATGTCATCCATTTTCTAATATAAACAAAACAAGTTCGATCAAACCGATGTATACAGTGAGCTCACGCAGATGAAAATGTGTGAACTTTGAAAATGAGCACCTGCTAGCACGCGTGCGGTTGGGGATGTAACGTAATACGTATGATATGACCTTAGTGTGGTTCTGATGTATTAACATACTATGTGAGATCACGTGATCTCACGTGACGTGAGCTCAGTCCGTTTCCGAGTTGATCGAATGTTATAATGATTCATTGATTCCTTAATTTTCAATGATTGGATTGGTTATTGTTTTTTTTTAATCAATAGTTTTTAGATCGATAAATTTGTGAACTGCACTTTTTATGGTAGGTTGAGTACACGTTTCTGAACACATTGATTGAATTGATTTTTCCTATTTCGGATGGCAACAGCGTTTCATGGTGTTGGCATAGTGTCGTGTTTACTTTTGACATGTATAAGAACTCATCTCCCTCACACATGTTTTAACGTGTTTTTATTCTTTGATTTTTTTCTGTTCCACGAAAACTGTGAGGCAATACAGTTGCATCAAGGACTTTTGAATTGGTTAGTATATAAAAAATCTGATGAGTCTGATCTTGCGGGCAAAAATCTTTTAACAAATCCCATTTTTAGCGGAGTCGCGGGAAAAATCATTAAATCGCGATACATATTTTTCCGAGCAATTTTTCCAATGTTTTTTTCTATGCGAATCTTCCTCGAACTTCAAGGGATATTTAATTAAAAAACATAGGTAAATTGGTCCAGCTGTTCTCGAGTTTTGCGCTTACCAACACATTTATTGAATCTTTATCATTTAGAAAATGTATTCAATGATAATACTTATATCATATAATCATGTATTTTCTGTAGTTACTCTAGTAGCTTCAGTATAAAACAGTCACGACAAATAACATGTTCGAAAATTCACATGAACAAAACTAACTACCTTGTGAATAGGTACACTGAGGAAAAATTTTACTAACCCCAGTTAGAAATCGAATCACCCTAGCAAGAAACTCTTATAGCATAGTGGACAAGCGAGTTCTCACTTGTGGTTTTAAAGTCGACTTTGCTGATAACAACTCAATTGGGATTATTAGAAATTGTCGACTAACTTATATCCTCGAACTTTGCTACTGCTATCGAGTGCACCTACTTATGACTACAAGGCAGTGTTGCAGTCGACATCTGACTTTGCTACCGCTAGTGAGTGCATCTACCTAGATCTAATAGGATATTGTTCCAGTGGTAGGTATGTAACTTTGCTACTGCTAGCGAGTGCATCTACCTATGACTATTATTAATAGTTTCAATTGTAGATTTACAACTTTGCTACCGCTAGCAAGTGCTTCTATCTGTGAATCTGTGAAAAACTCACTGTCCCAGACTGACTGCCTAATGGCGACAGCAGTATACTTTTCTTTGGCAAAATAGTTTTCGCTACCATAGGATTTCAATGTGCTGGTTCTATTAGAAACTTTGTCATAGTAATAGTATTTCTTATTGTGGTATATAGCAAAAAATATCTTAGCGCAGAAACTTCAATATGACGATTTTCCTCAGTGTACATCTATTTTCAACGAAATTATTCCTATTGTATCGGATTATGGCAATGAGTCCGTCCTGGTAGGACAGAATACCTTGTTTCTTTCCTAACAATGCAGATTTCTTCATTTGTATTAATTATTCGAATTTGGGTATTAGTTAGGTTGAGGGGTTGGAGTTGAGATGGCACTCGTGATTTAGTGAATGCTACTATACGAGCGTGGCGTTGACATGGATATTTATTTGAACTATTTGTTGCAGACATTATTTATTGTCTGCAGAGACCTACCCTATACTCCCTAACATCACAGAGACATCCCAGGTACGTCCCTTTTATGTTCCAAAGTGTTCCGTCGGTATAAGGGCATGTTTGGGACTTCCCAAGGATGTCCCGCAGGAGATTTGGGTTGGATGCCTTAGATGCGTTAGCTGGTACATCCTTGGGACAACCTAGGGATGTCTTGGGTATTGAATATATAATGTGACATCGCGTGGGACATCATTGGTAAAAATAAGGGACCTCCAAAGGATGTCCAGAGGATGTACCTGTGTTGTTAGAGTCATGAAGGCAAAACCCAGTAATCGATCTATACGTGGTCCAAATGTTTTATTTAACATTACCATTCAACTAGCAATTGCGGAAATAGTCTTGTAGGAACTCTGCATGGAAATTCAATAGATGTAATTCAACGTTCGTCGTGGTATTAGCCAGGAAAGTAGTTGTTTTCTGATGTATTTTCGACCCAATTATTTTTATTGTATAGGATTATGACAATGAGCCCGTCCTGGTAGGGCATGGCACATTGTTTCTTTCTTGACAAGCTTTTTGTGAACAATGCAGATTTCTTCATTCATTTAGGCTATCCACAAAAATGTGGGTGGTTTACTTGTTATCCTGAAATGAGTTTTCCACTATTTCAAAATACTTGGGACCTTTATAATTCGAAATGCAAATACAATTCCTTCGGTATATAAAACTATTAAAACAGTTTTGATGGCTGTACTCAAATAAACTCAGGGAACATACAGTGTGGCCTATTTAAAATGGAAAGAAGATTTTTTTTCATCAGGTAGACCTTCAGTCAGGCCACTAGAAATCCAAATTACAGTATTGAGTTTTCATTTTCAGATCCAACGATTCTTATTTTTGAAGGTAAACAATTAAGTTTCAAAATATCAGTTAATCCAGTGGTGTAGACAGAACTTTGATTTCTCAAGGTTACTCCAAGCTAATGGCTTCCTTAAAGTGAAAGTAAGTAGTTTCCTTTCATCCTTAGAATCATTATCATCATTATCAGGGGCTCAGCATTGGAACACTTCCGAAGTTAATAACAAAATCGGAAACAGAGAGTCCAAATTGGGGATACTATAAGTAGAGAAATTACTGTGAACTGCGATGTTCCTCAAGGCACAGTCCTAGGCCCGGTCCTATTCACCATCTACATAAATGAATTGTTAACTTTGAAATCTACAGGCCAGATTATTTCTTATGCCGATGACACCTGTATATTATATACAGGCAAACATGGCCAGATGTTCAAACGGTAGCTAAAACCGATTTCAAAATGGTTTAAAGCCAACCTACTGACTGTTACTGTTTTTAAACCAAAAATTATCACTTTCACTTCGTATGATAGAGAATTCCCTGTTTTGACTAACCACTCAGACGGAAAACAACTCCCAGTGGAGAAACGCATTAAACATCTCGGAATAACAATAGACTCGTTCCTAAAGTGGGATTTTCATACTGCTGATATAGTTCGAAAGTTGAGGAGATTTATCTATAAATTTGTTAAACTGAGAAATATTCTATCTATGAAACAACCCAAAATTCTTTATTATGGTTTGGTAGAATCGATACTTCAATATGGCATCATTGGATCAACTCATCTCCACCATCTAGAAAAAATCCAAAAACGTATCCTAAAAATAATTTACAGAAAACAAATTCGCTACCCTTCTGCACAATTACTCTCTGCTGCTGCCCAAACTGTTAAATGTTATCCCAGAACAACTAAAATTGATCAATAATTACAACATATTCAAACGCTAGATTATCCATAGTAATTAGACCAATAGGTCTGTTTGGATATAAATACATAAAAAAAAGGTAAGCAAATGGATCCTGGAATCAGGAGAACATTTTTTCACCGGATTATTGACCCCTTATAACCATCATACCTCAAATTATCATCAATACTCCCAATCATTTTTTCTTTTCTCTTTCCTTTTCTCCTGCATAACTGTATAATCATTTATTATTTCCTGGACCTTATACCTGTACCCATTAACTTCAATACCTTCAATGACTTCACATTCAAACCCACTCATTAGAAATGTAAGAAACAGTAAATCAAAGTGACCCATTGTAATCTAGATACCCTAAGTGAAGCTCCTTTTGGGCAGGTCTTTAATGAACCTTTTAGGACATTCTCATTAAGGTGTTATATCTAAACAAAAATTGACTACTTTTCAGTTACATGATAAGAATGTTGCATGTTTATATGCCTTACACGAGTATATGGCCAGGCTTGAAAATATTCATAACTATGTCATCCAATTATTATACTTTTACTGGTAAATATATACAGAGTGGTCCAGATATATTTTGCAACTTGTGCCTTCAACCCCACAGCGACGGGGTGTCACAACCCTAAATTTTAAATGGAACGTTATGTCGACTGATATATCATTTGAACGGGCACAAAATTATCTTCCCAATGATACCCTTTTTGTTAAAATTTACTGAAGCAGTTAATGAAGCAGTTAATGCGAAAACGGCTTCAAGAACATGAACCCGATAATGTTGGTATTAATGAAAAATACAAATAAGTTTTGGTTACTAGGAATAGGAAAACATGTACTTGTCGTACTTAGTACGTTTCAATATTTGTTACTTGTAATAGTGCTTTGTAAAAAAAAAACAAGCTGTTAAATTGATTTATTGAAATGTTACTTCAACAAGTGTTCAAATTGTGACCCATTTGCTTCCATACAATAATACAGATTTTGTTCAAATCTATGTCTAACATTTTGTAGCATATCAGGTGTTATGCTTCTGCTATAATCCGTTGGCGACTATCTTCTATGGACTCGGGCTTCGTAGCAAAACATTTATTTTTCAAGTGTCCCCATAAAAAAAGTCCAAAGGTGATAAATCAGGTGACCTGGCAGGCCATTCCATTGGGCCTCTCCTGCCAATCCACTGTCCGGGAAACCGGTTATCTAAAAATTCTCGTACAGTAACAAAATAGTGCGGAGGTGCTCCATCTTGCTGGAAATGAAGCCGATCAGCATTATGATTTTGGTCATCTTCTATTATTTGTGTTATGAAATGATCAATTGCGTCTTCAAGCATGTTTAGGTAGATTTCACCATTTAAATTTCCAGGAATGAAAAGTGGTCCTATGACTTCCTAATATGCCACACCAGACGTTTATTTTTTGAGGGGCCTGGGAATGAACCTCACGGAATAAGTATGGGTTACTGTCATCCCAGTAACGACAATTATGCCTATTCAAAGCTCCATTCAAATAAAATGTACACTCATCTATAAAACAAATGTTACACATATCTGCAGTTTTTTTCTTACACTTATCTGCAGTTGTTTTCGACAAAATCACGCAAACGATAAATGGGGAATTTAGTTGTGATAACAAAAAATTATTATTGAAATGTTGCTTTCGGCAAAATAAAGTAATTTAGAAATGATTGTCGTTATCCTGATTCCTAGTAACCAAAACTGATTTGTATTTTTCATTAATACCAAAATTATCGAGTTAATGTTCTTAAAGCCGTTTTCGCATTAACTGTTTCAGTAAATTTCAACAAATAGGGTATTATTGGAAAGATAATTTTATGCCCGTTCAAATGATATATCACTCGACCCCACGTTCCATTTAAAATTTTAGGGTTGTAACACCCCCTCGCTAGGGGGTTAAAGACACAAGTTGCAAAATATATCTAAAATGTGTCCCCCTCAAAGGCACACTTCACGTGTCCGAGTATATTTGCTATGAATTCCAAAAAAAGGAGAAAAGCTAGGTGCATACTTTTCGTTGGACCACTCTGTATTGTTATCATTATTATCTGTAATAATAGCTGGACAGAAAGAATGGATTCGACGGGGGAAGACATCTAAATCGGGAATTGCCGACCACGCATGAAGAGAGCACCACCGAACTCTTTGGGACGAGGCTAATGTTCTTCATAGATAGGAATATTGGTACAAGCGCAAATTTATTGAAACCGCCTATATCGAAGTCAATGGTGCCTTCAGTCAACCCAGCGTGGGAATTATAAACGTATGGAGACCGCTAATGGACCGTTTTTGAGGGAGAATAATCGCGAAAGCACGCGCGCCACAAGACCGCGCGTAATTACAACGTAATTACACCATACCGGTAGACCTATAAAACATCGTGAAAATTCTGAATTTGTTAGTATTCACCTGAATACGATTGCAGATTCAAGCAATTGAAACGTAGTGAAAATTGAAAGAAGTAGAAATCTTTCAACCATTAAGACGATGGTAATCTGAAATGCAAGTATTCAATAATTTTATTTTTCACTAATAATGTAATTCCATGAAGTTTGGACTGATTCAATTCACTTTTCAATAAACGAGTGTTCATATACCGACAACGGCTAGAAAAATGAAACATATGGTAAAGTTGTATCTGAATGTATTCATATACATTTTTCTCGTGCTTATCTTTCTCAGGAATTATTGTGAAACTAGCGGAGGAGAGAACGTAGCCGCCGAAAGGCTGTTTTGAAATATTGGAAATTAAGTCCATACATTTGTCTCGTCGCAACCGCCTCAGCATATTTTGTGTTTCTCGATGAAATTTAATTTCTGTAATATTGTAATGTAGTAGTCTGGTAGAGATATACTTTATCATATGTCTAAGGAATAAATGTTCAGTTGTTTGTTTTCTTTCATATACATATGTCTTTCAAAATTCATTTGTGGTACGAATTTTTCGAATAGCTATATTATTACCAAATAATGCAAAAATGGTTGTTGAAACTGGTAAAAGTTTCGATACTGATATTTCATGTCTTTCTGTCTCAACTGACAATATTCTACAGTGTTACTAGCGTTATTCCTAATTTGAGAACTTTTACAATTTTCAGCACAAAAATTAATCATGTAACCGTTTTTGGAAAAGAATATATTACCTCACATCTCATTTATTCAGAATCAGTTGATGGAAATATGTAAAATTTAGAGGTAATATTGTCGGACAAGTTGTGTTTGGGACATTCTAGTTGACCGACAGTACTAAAAGTTTGCGGGGGCCCTAAAAAACAGCTTCGCTTCCAAGAACTCGACCTGAAGGACACATATACGAAGTATCCACGGTGAGGTAATTATTTTTTTTTTCCAGTATCGGGCCTGAGGACTATAATATAAAACATTTCAATAATTGATACAATTGCTACAATTTGACAATATAATAACTTTCGAAGAAGAAACTTGGTACGATACAGCTTCGTAAAGGGCTCTTTTGTACTCGCGTATTTTTCGAACTCGGCTGTACCTCATTGAACAAACTTCACGCTCTTACGAAAAGTCCTGCTTTACGAACCACCAAGTTGCAAGACCATTTCAGAGTAGATATTTCAAGAATTAATATGCTCACTTGTAGATCTTCGAAATCTAAAAAAACATCAGGACAATTGTTCGTGAAAGGTAAGGGTTTTTTTTTCGATAAATATACCTAACTCGAAAACTAGTTGTCTTCTGAATTGTGAAAAAATTATGCTTATTCGACACCAGAAAAAACATATTTCTACAAATTTTCATGTGAATTGAATCATTTATACGCGTGCTAAAAATTAAATACCTTCTGAAAAATCGAGTTTTCGCCATTTTGACGGTTAATTTAAGGTTATGTCAAAAAGTCTGCATGACAATAGATCAAATCCAATGACAAGTAGGATCGAAATCGGCAGCTGTGGCTAGTGGTTACGTTGAAGAGAGCATTAGCAATCAGAATGATGTTTCACACGTTATTGGGAGTGCCATTAATTGGAAGTTCAACCTCATTAAGTTCTCAGAATGTTAACAGTGTTAATTTAAATGCCATTTCCTCTGATTTGAAAAATCGAAATATCAATATCTCCAACGATACAATATTTAATAGAATAAATATCCTACCACCCTTGTGTTCTGTATAAAAACAAGGAATACTAAATATAATAAAATAAGGTAATAGAATTAAAGAAAAAGGTAAAAACTAAGTAAACTAATCAATAAACTTATAAAATAAATAATAATTTTGTATTTATATGATTTCTCAATATCTTTACAGAGTCTTTAAGTGCCTCTAATCCAATGAATTTAACTATTTTCATTGGAATTCCGAAAGTCTTCGCAAAATCGAAATGGTACCCCTAGCCCTAGCCCCGATAAATAGCCCCATCACTTGAATTTCACCATTAATTTTAAATTTTTCTTTGAAATATGGAATAGTGGGTTCATAAATCTCCTTCTTTTCATTGTGAACTTCTGTTGGTTGATTTTTATTGGTTTCAAAGCGTATTGTAGGATCGATTATGTAAGCTGTGTCATGTTTGCCGTCTATTGCTATTATATCAATCTTTCGATTACTCTCGTTATCAGCAATACATTTAATTTCTTCGTGCACTTCAAATTTTGCAGTCAGCTCCATTGCAATTACATAACAAATTTTATTATATCTCGTATTCATGAGAAGTTGTCCAAAATGGCATGATCCCAAGACATGAGGAAGGGTTTCTTCCTCAGTGCAGTGTCTACACTGGGTACCATCATGGGATCTACCTGGAATTCCTCTCAGATTGACGACGTGACCAGTCATTTTAATTGCTTCTTTCCATTCAGAAGGAGTGAGGCCTGCACTAGTTTTCACCCATGTATTTGCTGGAGTATATTCTTGATATAATACAGCATCTGATCCTTTTTGGATGAGTGATTGCCATTTTCCAAATTCCCTACATCTCAAATTATCTCTCAACTTTTTGCCAGAGAATGACCATTTATTATTATCCACAGGAATATTCAATTTTTCCAGGCATTTGTCCACATCATGTTCAAAATTTTTCGTTCTCTCCAAATCTGGATTTTGTTGTTTCTTCAATAATTTACTATTGTTGTAATTTTGTAGTAAGGCTTCCCAAGAGGCTTTGAATAGACTAAGTCCTTTCAGATTTTGGTTGGAAGATAACACTGTGTAGTGTACGAATATTTATGTTTTTGATATTATTTCCAACTCACCTTGTATTAGTTTGCTAAGATAGGATAGTTTGATTATGTCAGATAGATGTCAGAAAGAATAGAAATAAAAATGTCATTGTTCTGAAAGTATATTGAATTAACTCTATTCTTGATTCACTAAAATAGTTATTTATGATACAAGTGTTAAAAGTGGCATTTTATTTTGTGAGTGGGGAATATTGCGAAACGAGCGTTAGCGAGTGGAGCAACCCCACGATAATCACTTTTAACAAATGTATCATACAAAATTTTTTGTTCAACAGTTACTGCTAGTAAGAAAAAAACAAAAAAAAAATAAGATCCATAAGGATTCGAACACACGATCTTTGGATTACAAGTCAGATGCTCTACGGATCTAGCTACATGGACTTTATAATTGACAACCATATTTTGTATTTCAAATCTAAATTGCAAGCATGACAGGCAGGTAAAAAACAACTGCCTAATAATTGTTGTTTATTAGTTACCACAAATTAATAAACGATCCTAGCTTCTTTGTGTTCGTAGCTATTACTGTTGCAAATATAAATATAATGGAAGTTGGAATGGATGATTCAGATGATTTTCTTCCACCAGAAATTCAAGAAGCTGCAAACAGAGCAACTTTAGATCTGTTGCCTGAAAAATCACGGCAACAATATGATATTGCTTATAATGGATTCATCGAATGGAGTCAACTGAAGAAAGTTGAAGGCAAGTTCAGCGAAAGCGTACTTTTAGTTTATTTCGAAGAAAAATCGAAGTTATGGAAATCATCAACACTGTGGTCTAAATTCTCTATGATAAAAGCTGAACTGAAAATCAAGGAAAACGTGGATATAAGTAAATACCATAAATTAGTCGCATTTTTGAAACGAAAAAGTGTCGGATACCGTCCGAAAAAATCGAAAATTCTGACAAGGGAACAGATTGACAGATTTTTAAATGAAGCTCCCGATACCAAATATCTTATGATTAAAGTGGCAACCATTTTTGGATTATTTGGAGCGTGCCGTCGTGAAGAACTCTGCAAATTGAGCGTAGATGACATTGAAGAAACTATACAGTCATTACTAATTCATATTTCGGATACCAAAACCAACACTCAAAGAAGTTTTTGCATCGTTGGACACTACGTGAATTATTACCGTGAATATGCTGTATTACGCCCAACTTCTGTTACTCACCGTCGATTTTTCCTGAATTACTCTAACTACAAATGCACTATTCAACCAGTTGGAATAAATACTTTTGGGAAGATGCCTTCCACTATTGCTGAATTTCTGAAATTACCAGATCCGCAGCAGTTTACCGGCCATTGCTTTCGAAGATCTTCAGCATCTCTAGCGAATTCAGGAGCAAATTTGACTACAATAAAACGACATGGCGGGTGGAAGTCCTCAACTGTAGCTGAGGGTTATATCGAGGATTCCATTGAAAATAAAAATAAAATAGCTGATAAAATGTTTCCTGGTATAAGTTCTAGTTCTCTCCCAGCATTATTTGATCATCCCACTTCAATAATAGCACCATCATTGATTGGCGATGAAGCTTCTGCAGTTACTTCGTCAGTTAATATCACAAATTGTACAAATTGCCAAATACATATTTATAAGTAATTTTGATTCTGATTGTTATAATAGTATTAATATCTGATTAAAGTGTTTCTATTAGAGAGATCTATATTACTGAGTATCCATCATCTCATCTGTCATTTTACTTTTAACACTAGTGTTAAAAGTACTTTTAACACTAGTGTTAAAAGTGATTTTGTGAAAACGTCAGTTTTTAGTTCATGTGTCAATGAATTAAAAACGTCATTTTTAATGTCAGTTGTACAAAAACAAATATATGATTCCCATTTTGGTGACCCCGACAATAACGAAAACATTGTCCACATTCCTGTAATAACCTCTTCGCAAGCAAGCGACAACAAAAGATCATCTGGGCCTGCAGCAGGAACGTATTGAACGTAATCGAACTCAAAACAGCACTGTTTGCATCTTCCATAGATCCAATATATTGCAATTACGAAGACAAGACGTTCAGCTAGATCCAGAATATTGCAGATGCCGGATATCCAGGCGACAAGAACAGAGCGTACCCATCCATCTTACTTTTCAAGAAACAGTTCTTTTTCGTTTCAATTTGTTCTTTCTTTATTATTATACCTAAAACTACAATGATTCAGGTAGAAGGAAATCGGAATGACAATCTCGGTCAAGAGGCAAGTATAAACGTTAAATTACCCCAGTTTTGGGTGGCTTGTGCAGAAGCATGGTTTATTCAAGCTGAAGCACAATTTTCAACCAAAAAAATTAAATCTGACCAAACTAAATACGACCATGTAATTTTTTCTTTATCTCAAGAAGTTATTCAATCAGTTTTGGACGTTCTACAGGCTCCTCCTGCTCAAGATAAGTATAATTATCTGAAATCAATATTAATTCAACGGCATTCTATCAGTGCAGACAAACGGTTGGAGGAACTCCTTTTCGGTGCCGAACAGGGTGATCGTAGACCATCAGAATTTTTTCGGGCGATGGATGTAATGGCTGGTACTTCCACATCCGTTGGTAAGAATCTTTTGTTAAAATTATGGATGAGAAAACTTCAGGAAAGCATCTGGAAAATCATCCATTAATGATTTAACTGTTATTGCCGATAAAATATGGGACGTTCAGTTCCAAACTAATATTTCATCAATGCATCAAACTAAATCAAATGACACTTCCTTGCCACAGGAATTAATAACTTCATTCGAAGCAATGGCATCTGATTACAAAAATACCAAACAAGAATTGTCAGAACTGAAACAACTTTTCAATCAATCTCGGAGTAGATCAGTTTCTAACGACCCTCCATTTCATAGAAGAAGCAGAACGCATTCGCGTTCCAATAAAAGTTACGATAAAAATAAGATATTATGCTGGTATCATACTAATTGTGTATGCTGGTATCATACTAATTGTGGTAAGAGAGCGGAAAAATGTGTTTCACCATGTTGTTTCGAAAGCAAATTTAAACAATTAGGTCCCTTTGCGGTGACGTCAAGCGCAGGGACTGAATCATCTCCAATACGTCGTCTTTTTATTTTTGATAAAATTAATCGGTTAAAGTTTTTAGTTGATACCGGAGCCGACATTTCCGTGATTCCTTTCAGAATGTTTTCAAGAAATAAGAAAAAAAACATCAATTTTCAACTTTCAGCGGCTAACGGATCAATTATAAATACTTATGGAACTCAATTGTTGAAAATAGATATCAATTTGAGACGAGAATTTGCTTTTCCGTTCACCCTAGCTGATGTTAATCGTCCTATCATTGGAGCTGATTTTCTATGGAAATTTAGATTGATGGTCGATTTAAAAAATTAACAGTTATTAGATTCACAAACAAATTTAGTAACGAATGGCTCTGCCACTGAATCAAATGAGGTTTCACCAAAAATGTTTACTATTTGCAACAGATATATCAGGCTTTGAACAAATATCCTTCTTTGATTGCAGCTCCCAACTATAATATTCCACTCAAACACACTGTTGTTCATCACATCTATACTACTGGCCCTCTACCATTCTGTAAACCACGCAGACTCAATAATCTGCTAAAAATGAATTTCAATACATGACAGAAGTTGGTATTTGTCGACCATCTTCTTCACAGGCTTGTTCAGCTCTTCATATGGTTCCAAAAAATAATTCAAATGATTGGAGGCCTTGTGGAGATTATAGAAGATTGAATGTCATAACAATTCCGGATAGATACCCGCTACCACACATTCAGGAGTTCAATATGAATTTAAGTGGATGCACAATTTTTTCAAAGATCGATTTAGTTAGAGCTTATCACCAAATACCCATTGCTGATGAGGATATTGGTAAAACAGCTGTCACAACTCCTTTCGGTTTATTTGAATTCACTCGCATGCCCTTTGGATTACGTAATGCAAGCCAAACTTTCCAACGTTTCATGAATCAAGTGGTTAGTGGTCTTAGTTTTGTTCTCGTATATATTGATGATATACTAGTTGCCAGTACAGATGAAGACGAGCACGAATCACATTTGAAATTATTATTTGATAGACTTCAAGAATATGGTCTGAATGTTAATCCATCCAAATGAATTTTGGGGGTAAACAAAATCAATTTTGTGAGTCATGAAATTGGTGAAAATGGTATACTTCCCAGTAAGGATAGGGTTGAAGTTATTAAAAATTTTCAAGTTCCTGTAACATTAAAACAAGCTCAGCGATTTATAGGTATGGTGAATTACTATAGTCGTTTCATTTCAAAATTATCAGAATTGCTAATTCCAATTTATAACTCAGTCAATGATTGTACTTATGATAAGAAATATTTTATTTGGACTACAGAATGCAACTCGGCGTTCGAAAACATAAAAAAATCAATTTCAACAGCCACGTTGTTAGTTCATCCTAGACAAAATGCAAAAATCAGTATTGCAGTGGATGCATCAATATCTGCTGTCGGTTCTGTTTTGCAACAAATGAATGAAAGTTGTAATCAATGGGAACCTTTAGCTTTTTTCTCAAAAAAGTTATCGAAAACTGAAAGTAATTATTCAACTTTTGATAGGGAACTTTTAGCTATTTATTTATCCATTAAGCATTTTCGATATTTCTTAGAAGGTATAAATTTTACAGTTTTCACGGATCATATGCCCCTTACCAAAGTAATTTCTACAAAAACAGAAAGGCAGTCTAGACAATTAGATTTCATATCATAGTTTACAACAGATATTCAGTATGTGAAAGGTCAAGAAAATATTGTTGCTGATACCTTGTCTAGACTAGTAGATCAAAATGAAATAAATGCTGATACGTTTGATATCGATATTCTTTCTGAAACTCAATCAACCGATTTCGAACTCAAAAACCTGATTTCCTCGGAAAATTTGAATACGTCTTTCAAATTATTGAAAATAGATGTGCCACTTTGCGATAAAGGTATTTGGTGTGAAATATCTACAAATAAAAATCGACCATTTATCCCAAAATCTCTGAGACGAATAGTTTTCGATTCACTACATTCAATGTCACATCCTAGCATTCGATCAACTCCAAAAATAATAACTTCCAAATATTTTTGGCCTTCAATGAATAAAGATATAAATTTTTGGAGTTAAAATTGTATCAGTTGCCAAAAATCTAAAATTCAAAGGCATACAAAGTCTGAAGTTGGTAAATTCCCTGCAAATACAGGTAGATTTGATCACATCCATATTGATCTAGTCGGTCCATTTCCACCATCGAATGAATGTACTCATTTGCTAACAATTGTCGATCGATTGACGAGGTGGCCTGAAGCATATCCTTTGAGAGATTTTTCTGCGAATACTGTGGCTAAAACATTAATTCATCAATATATTTCCCATTTTGGTATTCCTCTTACATTGACAACAGATCAAGGGAAATAATTTTTAATCAAGACTATTCACAGAATTGACTAAAATCTTGGGAACTCATAAAATACATACCAATACATATCATCCACAAAGCAATGGTATGGTTGAACGCTTTCACAGACAACTTAAAACAGCATTAAGAGCAAGAGGAAATACAACCAACTGGTTTGAAGAACTTCCTATCATCTTATTGGGTTTTCAAACCAGTGTAAAGAATGATTTAAACTGTTCTTCTGCTGAATTGGTCTATGGTCAGACTATTCGTGTACCCGGGGAGATTTTCACTTCGTTTTCTTCACCAGATTTAGATCCTGCCAATTTGATCAATCACCTTCGAAGAACGTTCAGGTCAATTTAAATGACTAGTCCAAGATGTGCGAGATCAAATATTTTTGTTCATGAGGATCTCAAAACATGCAGTCATGTTTTCGTACGAATTGATAGACAAATTCCTTCACTTCAATCACCGTATGAAGGTCCATTCAAAGTTGAAAATCGGTCTGATAAAACATTTATTTATCAATGTCAATGGAAATATTAAGACTGTCTCTATAGATAGAATCAAGCCCGCGTATGTAGAAAGTGATTCTGTTTTCCTTTTACCCTCCACTACAAAAAAGAAAAGAGTTACTTTTGCTATTAACGCTATTGCTGAGGGGGGAGTTATGTAGTGGACGAATATTTATGTTTTTGATATTATTTCCAACTCACCTTGTATTAGTTTGCTAAGATAGGATAGTTTGATTATGTCAGATAGATGTCAGAAAGAATAGAAATAAAAATGTCATTGTTCTGAAAGTATATTGAATTAACTCTATTCTTGATTCATTAAAAACAAATATATGATTCCCATACACTGTCAGAAATATCAGCAGGAAGATCTAAGATTTCCTTCAGAGATGACTTGACAATTTTATCAATATCATTTGAAAATTTCATAGGGATTTTATCTATTTTATCTTTCCATTATCATTTATATAATTAAAATTGTTGAATTATGTTTGAATAAAGGTTCTGTTTTTGTTAGTAATATATTTATTTGACGTTAGAAGGTACTGCTGTCAGGTCATTCATCAAAAGTTGACATTTAGACTTCTTGTTTCTCCAGTTGTTGATGTTGCCATGGTAACTTTAAAAAACACGCGTTTTTGAAAGTTCGATTCAAGCACGCATAGGCGTGCTTGAAATGGCTAAATAGGGCACCAATAAAAAAAAAGAATACTTGAAAGAGACTTAAAAGCTTTATAGAATCAAAACTTGTGTTCCGGGTCAACCGGTGTATCCGAATTGATTTTTTATGTATATTCTTTATGTCACTCCCGGTCCGCAAACTTATGGATATACATTTTCTTCACAACCTTCGAAGACATTTGAATTATGACTATACGAATTAAGGAATGCGACGACGTGATTTATCCATATTTGATATGCTTCACGTAACTCTGCGCACCCTATTCCATGCAGATAAGAACAAAAAGAAACGTGATCCAACTGCGAATCTAGGAAATGAATGCAATTTCAGATATTCACATTGCTGACGGTGGTGCATTATATTATTTGTTATTCTGATCGATTAATCTGAATATGTTGGAGTGGTTCATCGTCCTGGCAAGACGGTAGATGTACATTTCGCAACAAAGTGTGTGCCCATACCTTTCAGGGAATATTAGAATGCTAGGTGACTTGAAATATTTTACTGTAGAACTAACGTTGTATCACAACATCTAAAACTTGGTAGGTCTTTATGTTTGCCAAAAATCTAGTATAGAAGGAATAACAAAAGTACATGCTACTAGAAAAATTTCACCAATTTCTTGAATCTAAGTAAGGGGATGAATGTAGGTTAATTAACCGGTCCAGTAAGTCTCAACTACTTACCAAATTCAAAGAAGGACATTCCCTCTTGGAAACCACAATCCGACGTCTACAACGGTTCAGTTTACATACAGATAGTAATTAGTAATCGATTAAATATTTGAATATTTGATAAATAACCAAATTCATATATTCAAATAGTAACTGAATGTAGTTTGAGAAGTTTCCAAGCTTTATAGAGTAATTATAAGCATAGTTTTTGAGTAACGAGCGAAAACCTAAATAGAAAACTTGGTTTTCCACAAAGTAGTTCATTTTCGTCTTTTTTCAGCGACCTCTAGCGGCTAAACCAATCAACCAAAAAATTGAGGTACGCTTTTGTAGGAAATTTAATGATCTCTATTCTCGTACAGAATGACCTTTTTCGAAAAGTGCATGGTTTATTTACTTTTTGGCAGAAAAACTTTAAAAATGTCGAAAATTCAGAGGGCATTTGCGATTTTCGTGGGAAGTAGACAATTTTGTATTCACCACGCCTAAAAACATACAAAACGAGTAAGAAAAAACTACTCCTTTTTTTTCTGGACAGAACACCGTTTGATTGAACCAATATGCCTATTGGTACACTCAAACCAGTATTTTTAAAGAAATATCATTACTTTTTGTATAGACATCACTGGTTTTGAATGAACCAGAGTAGTCCCGGATTAATCTGAAATTTTTGCCAACATGTTTGCTATAAACAACCCACGAACATTAATATTATTGTCAGTCATTTGCCTGGAATAACCCTTTGCCTATGCGCTATCAGATGTACTATTTCTGGTCCCAAGTCTCAGAATTCAGTGCAAATCAAATCCAAAGAAGACTTATTTCCAATGTTCGGACGATATTTCTTTCTTGTTGGTTTGAATTTGCCTGAGTTTCAATAGATTCCTCGTTTCTGATTCTCCACAGCAAACTCGATATATCCTGTAGCATAAGGCAATACAGGTATCTCGTCTATACCGTATGGATGTCGTAGATAGTAGTCTCGTAGCGCCCTGTTATACCAGTGGATATACGCATAAGCTTGACAAGCCGACAGCAAATGCATTATGGTCTCCCTGTATCTGGTGACCAGGACCTCTATACCCATCACACGACTACGGTGGACCAGGGTGACGAAGACCTGAGGATGGCAAAGGTCAAATGTTTTAGTACTTATGCCACAGTCTTCGATGTGTTTGAAGACATTCATTAACTTGACCTTGTGTAGCTGCAGGAGTACTCCAGTCTCCGCATCTTTGACCTGAGCATTTTGCTGAACGGGTTCCAACTCGGTTACAGAATTTGGGACACCTCGTTGAGTAACGGAAACGAGACCAAGTTTTTCATCGACAGCGTCGGCAACTACCTTAAAACGAATGTTCCGATCCCTGCTTTTTCACTGTTGCAGTCCAGACTCCATCTAGTACCTTCTCTCATGAAGACACTCCAAACACGATAGGCGATTGAGGATGCAAGCTCCTTAGTGCGGGCGTTACCCCATGTCACGTGTGCCATTATATATCCCCTTAGTTTTGTTACGGGGCTTTGTGAAACACCTACATGGAAAAAATTGGTCACGTGGTCCAGATCATGGTAGTTTGGTCGACAAATGTAAAAATGGCCGCCAAATTGTTAAATTTTATATCTCCGTACCCAGTGGTCTGATTCACATTTTCAATGCTCCTTTCACCCCATTTTTAAAAAACAAACAGATTTTGTAAATACCCATTTTTTGTTAAATCCAGTTTTTTAAGAATACAGTATGTCCCACTTCTCATGGAAACACCCCCTTGTCATCCGTAATTATTGTAGTAGAACTCTGTACATTTGAGGTTCAGTAGATATACCGGCAATGAGTCTAAATCTTGCCTAAGGTTGATCTGAATGACATACACTGCTCGCCAGAGGCGATGGAATCACCCATTTTTGGAAATGAATTATTTTGTATCGTGCGTACTATTGACTGATTATTGTCCAAAAAGTCTCGAAAAAAATGTTTTTATCATCCTGTATCTCGAAAATCAAGCCGTTTGAGGCATATGTTTATATATGAACTTTTTGTCCTGAAAACTTTCAATGAATCACCCTTCGAAGTTTGTGAGAATATTTGCTTTTCAAATTTCTTTATGTTAGGCGAAACTGGAAAATGTTCGCATTAATATTATCATTGTAGCTCCTGAGCCTTACAAGTAAATGAAAAACTATAAGAGAACAAAAAGATGTTAAATGAAACAACATTGATTATTCCTGTCTCATAATAAGTCAGTGACGGCGGAAAAAAAATATGAAGGGTTGAACAAGGCTTGACTCTGAAAAAAAGAGGACCCTGTGAATTATTTGAGAACTGAATTATTCTGTATCGTGTGCACTATTGAATAATTGTAATCGCCTTATTTGAACTGATTATTGTCGAAAATATCGAAGTTAACTCAAAAAAATCTTGAAAAAATGTATTTTTATCACCCTGTATCTCGAAAACCAAGCCGTTTGGGGCATATCTTTATATGAACTTTTCGTCCTGAAAACTTTTGTCAACGTACTTAATTAACGCCCTGTATAAACTGGACTTCGCAGTGATTCAATGTCTCAAAAATTTGCACTATCAACAAATCTGATGTATGTTTGTTATCGCTGGGTTATAGCTCTTGATTAAACTAATTTCGTTTGTAGAACGTGTGTTGAGTATAATTTTATGTTTTCTAATTGTATCCAAACAACAACGGTTCCGATATACATAGAATTAACTCGCCATTGGTGAATTCTATTCTCACCAGAAAATGAGCTCAATTGTTATCAACAATCCAATCCCTAGTTGTTTATTATAGGGTATTAGCTAAATGTAAATGATCTAAAGTTGAATAACCGCTATTATTCAAGCAAAATACCGTAAAAATTAACTTATTTTACAGGGTGAATTAGACCGATTTGAAAATTTTAACAGTGTGGTCTCCCCAACGGAAGAAGTAAAGTCAGAATTTTATTTTTCCGACATGGAAGCCGGAAATTTGGAGTTTAACCCGATATTTCAGTTCTTTTGCTTCATACAAGTCGCACATTGTTAATCTTCTTCAGTGTGACGAAAGCTATTTTTGTGTACTGAGTATCAACAATCTAATTGAACGATAGTCGTTTCCGACCGATGATTCACCCTTTTTACTCTAAAATACACACCAAAGTAGTCTTATTATGGCAAATACCTGTTAAAAAATAACTACTTCCCTGGCTAATACAACGACGGGTATTCCATTATATCTAACATATACTTATGCAATGTCCCTCACTGCAGAGGAGAAAATTACAAGTGCTCCCTGCAACAAACTACCAGAATTTTGTTTTGATTCGTACAGGGACACCACCTGCAGATTAGTTTCTCTCATCAATGACATGGTAGGTCAACACAAACAGCTCTGAAGCCATCTGTTCCCTGTTCGAATCAACTTATCATTCCGATTATTTGGTTGCTCTGGTCTCGCGCGATGAAACTGGCAAACATGACAGGAAACAACTACTTCCCTAGTTAATACCATGACGGACATTGAACTACATCTGACAAATATTTATGCAATGCTTGATGTAATTAAATAGTAGATTATCTTTAATTTGGTGGGGTAGACCACCTGCAGATGCGTTTAGAGGTTCTTACCTCTCATCATTGACGTAGGTTGGATAACATTAGAGTCGTCCTGCCCCAGTCCGCCAGCCCAATGAATTATAATCCACTGTTAAACTAATATTTCCTCATAAATGAAGCAGCGACTTACAGTAAAGTCAGTAGCATCGCCACCCTCGGGGAAGATCCAAAAGGCACTCCCCGGTAGCAAAGAGTCCAGGAAGTGAACAGAGTTCAAGAAATTTTTGCCGGAGAGTATCAAATAAATGAAATAGGTATTTGCCATATAATAAGCCTAAGTCATAGGTGTATATGGGAGTAAGAAGGGGAACCATTGGTCCGAAACGATTATCGTTCAATTGGATTGTTAATACTTAGTAAACAAAAATAGCTTTCGTCACACTGAAGAAAATTAACAATGTGTGACTTGCATGAAGCAAGAGAACTGAAATAGGGAGTCAAAACTCCAAAATTCCGACTACAAAGTCGGAATTTCCGAGTTTTAAGTCGGAATTTTCGACTTTGAAGTCGAAAAAATAAAATTCCTACTTGGTATGAACAGTTGGACATGTAATAGTAATTCTGCGTGGACGTAAAGAACCCATCACGATCTTTATTAATTTCTAAATTTTTACATTTGCATCGTACAATTCCGAATTTTTCACATTGCTTCTCAAAGTTAATTATTGTGTTTTTGACTTTCTTGCTCTACGAGTGGGTATCCTACGTGTAAGGTGCCTTTCGTCGTCTTTTAGTTGTCCCAGGTGTTTGTGTTCGAGTGTTGTCCTGTCTAATTGTCTCTGTCTCTAAATGTGTATGTTATGTTCTTGTTTTGTCTTTGTATTGTCTCACGTGCGTCTTGTCTTTGGGTAATTGTGTTGTTTTCGAAAAGAGTGCAATGTGTTTTGTGTCAAAACTGAGAGGAATATATTGTGTGTAATTCTGCCTGTTTGTGTTGTGTCCAAGTGTTCTTGCCATCTGTTGATTTTGTATTTATTCTTAATGTTCTTCAGATCTTCTCGTATTTTGTGTGTAGTTATATCTCCTCATCTCAGAGATGTTCTTTGGCTGTGGTCTCCGTTCTCTTCATCCCATCATGTGTTTTACGAGTGTGTTATGACTATTGTTCGACCTTGATTGTGCTTGTCCTGTATAGTTTTTTGTATATAGTTTGTTGTTATATATTGGTCTGGTGTTCTGTATGCGAGTTATGTCACATTTTGAGACTGTGTGTATTGTGTTGTGTCTATATGTTATCTTTATGTTTTTTTATAGCTTAGTATATGGCTAGTGCTTCGGTGTTATGTAGGTCTCGGACATACAGCGTGCGTTTTCCAGTCTCATCCAAGACTCATGGTCCCTGGTTTTCGCAACACCAACTACCCTGTGTCCGTGTTCGTTTAGTGTAGCGTCCGTGTATATGTGTTTTTGAAACTCTCTTGGAAATTATATTTCGAGGAGTATGACTGGTCAACTATCCTTATTCTATTCTTTTTCATATCGTCTCTGTATTCTATTGCATGTAGGTGTTCTTCTATGTCCTCTTCAACTTGGAAGGGGATAACTCCCATCAATAAGTGCAGTGTTTCTGTCGGTGTCGTCCTGCA
Organism: Chrysolina haemoptera; assembly: GCA_958298965.1. Taxonomy (NCBI): domain Eukaryota; kingdom Metazoa; phylum Arthropoda; class Insecta; order Coleoptera; family Chrysomelidae; genus Chrysolina; species Chrysolina haemoptera. The sequence goes on from OY282594.1 coordinate 14,375,646, forward strand.
TGCTTTTGTAATGGTTAGAAAAAATGGTCGTTCTATGGCTCTGAGATGCCTTATTATTTTGGTGTTTTCGGCTCACTGACTCCATAACTGGGCTGCGTATGTTATCAGAGGCTTAATTAACCACCCGTTCGTGCGTATCTCTCTGTCGGCGCCCCATTCTCTTCCAGTTTGATATGTCGTGTGTTTATTTAGTTTCATGTCCAGGAATGGAACTGAATTATTTGTTTCTCTTTCTATAGTGAACTGGATATTAGGATCGTAACTGTTAAAGATGTTGAGAGTTTCGTCAATACAATTTTCTGGTACTGCAAGAATGAGGTCATCTACATATCTTTTCAGAAAAGGAATTTCAAAAGTGATTTCATTTGTGCAATATTCGAGAAGTTCATCTAACACTAATTTGTGAATACATTTTGAACAGTCACGAAAACGTCCCCTTATTATATATATATATATATATAATTATTAAAGAACTGTCAAGTTTTTCCGTTTCTGTTTTTCCATTTTAATTACATAACTACATGTTCAACGAAGGAAATCTCAATTTGCACACCCTCGAAAAAGCGAATAAACATATGCGAAAGCTCGGGTAGCAGAAAAGAGCAACTTCTTTGTCACCACTGACCGTATCCCCGATAGAACGATAAAAACACGTTTTCATATTAAGCCGGTCGATATACTTTCCTCTATATATTAATTTTGATATATATAGAAAAGTCACTTGTGACATCTACATTATCATTGTCTTTGCCGTAAGGTAGATATTGATTCAGAGTGAATTAGTTTTGATTTTGAGAGCTCCATAAAGCCGCTCTGACGAGTTGTGAACAACATCAGCAGATGAAGGAATTCTCGGAATTAAATCGAAAACACTCTAACAATCTAACTCCAAAGATTTCAGGGATTCTTGATTTTGGGTCGGATGTTCGACCATGATTATGTTTGATGGTGTCGTATCTATGATGCTCGTCAAGTGGACAGCAATAATCCCTTCCTCAAACGTGGGACTGAAGCTAGCGGTTTAAAAAGAAAATTCCAGCATGACTCTCAATAGAAATTCTCAAAAATATATGACTTACAATGCACTGTAAAAGTTAAAGTGAATATTCGACTGTTGGTATCGAATTATCTACAATCACATCACAATATTCGCGGGAGGGAACCCCCTGCATTATCATTGGTATCGATTTACGACAAAAAGTCAAAATACGAGCACTGAACACTTTATTTCAAAGTAAAACTTTCAATAAATGAACTGACGATATTTTTGACTGATGACATGAGGACGTTTACGATTACAAGTGTTTTTCAAATGTCTGTACCTACGACGATTATCTGAACGAGGGGGGTTTTATCGTAGGATGACTTTCTTTGTAATTTAACAAGCAGTGAGTATTCGTTGTGCAATGGGTATACAACCAAGGAAAAAAATCACCAGACAATCATCGGTTCTCTTTTATCCTGCAATAGGTGATGGTAACATGTGACAACACTGGCAGGAGTACATGCTATATGGATGCCATACAAAAAACTTGTAATAATGGTTTCTATGAAGTCTCCATTTGTGAATTAATCTGGATATAATAGCATTTGTTAATGGAAAACTAATAAAAATGTACCAAGTTTTTCGGCCACCACTGGATTTGGCAAAGAAGCTTCTGCTGCCGCTCCAGGCCTGGTAACAATTATTGCAGGTCAGGAGGCGACAGTGTTTACAGTTACGACGAGAGATAACCGCAACGTAGCTGTTACGTTAATCCAGGCCATTAGTCTTCTTTAAACGGCTAGGACCAGGACTCAGGACTACATATTCTCCGTTGCACTTAATGCGCCACACGTTGTTGTGAATGAGCGATTCACAATCTGCATTACCGTCTTGTTTTTTGTATTTCCGTTTGCTAAAATATAAAGCAGCAGAAATGGGAATTGCGGTGTGATAGCGTATGCATGGTGGAACAACATTTTTTGTTAGCTGTGCTTGTGATTCAATGGCAATTCAAAATTCCATCTTCTACAAACATCTAGCATATTATGTTGGTTATTCTAATAGTCATGAATACTTGATCTTTCCTGATACGTAAGTCAATGATCTTCAGAATAAAAAATTGGAGATCTTGCGAAATATGATAATAATTCGTTTCAAAGAGAATGCTTTCCCTTCAGATAGGTCGGCATTGTTAGAAGATGTAGTTATATGCATCGGACAAGGAATATGAAATATGGAAAATGGAATAAACTCTTTTCCCACTAAGATGTAAATAGTAGTAGTCCATATTTCTTGTTGACAAAACTTTGTATGACTGAGATTGAGAAGTGATTTTTAACTGAAATGAACGTTATTTGCAGAATGTTAAAATTGAAATCATTAACTTACTATTACATGGAGGCTCCAATCATTAAGCTGAAATTAGTTTCAGGTTTTGCTGTATTCTTCTTTGGTGAAATTGAAAGCTTTCGTTCGGAAAGTAGCATTGTGCAAGGAATTTATTATTTCATTTTTAATCATACTGTATAACCAAGGTATATAAGCTCTGTCATTATAATGATCAATTTGTCATCATGACATTTACAAATATTATCCATGAATGTTCGCTTGGTGATAAAAACAAAATGAAAGCGCAGAAAGAAAACAACGTTTGTTGGAAAGATTTTGAGAATCAAAATCCGAAATTACGTTATTATTGATAGATAATTCAAATATTAGTACCACAAACCATAGTAGGTGAGAATATTGTATTCCTTTGTGTTTTAATAAAATACTAAACTAATGGCTTTATTTTAATGTTGTGGTTCAAATTTCAAGAGAAAATATCTCATTATCTTCTGCACATTTGATATTGCATGTCGTATGAATTTATTGAACCATTTATTGGATGCTAACCAGGCTAATAAGGCTGACGATTGGAACTTTGCTGATAGGACTGGAGTCCTATAAATTCCCCTTTACTGTTTTACCTAATACTGAATTAGTATATTAAACGACAAGCTGAGCTGAATTATTTTCAATTAGAAACCAAGGAGATGTTTAAGATAAGATTATTATTCTACCATTTTTGAAAGCATTAAGCATCTTAAATATCAGACTATACGAAGGTACATCCCGTAGCCTCATTATTAATTGAAACTTGTATTCAATTTACTTGTGAGTATTGTTGATTCCATAATAAAAAGAGAATATAAAAAATATTTCTAATCCTTGATTTCTAGGAAACATTAAATAGAGATAAAATTTTATAAGTGATAAAAATAAAAAAACGTTACAATTGGTATCCATTATAAGGTTATATTCCATTTCAAATGGGGTTTTCACCTAAACCTTATATAAACTATGCGGAGGGCTAACTCTTATTGCGGAGGCCAAAGTCGTGGTACGATTGTTGGTGAATAAACCCAAAGATATTCATAAAAATTCAATTCATTGCAGCGAGAATGATATAGCTGAATAAAAATTGTCATTTGGACGCCCTCTACAGAAATTCTGATAAAGTATTTCATTTTCAAAGCCAGTCTCTGTAGAAAGTCTTTGTTACACTGAAAGAAAACATACTCCGGACATGCAAATAAAACAATTGCTAAAAAAATAGTATTTTATTAAATAAATTTTGTTAAGCCAAGTTCAGGGCTTGACGAGATCTTGAAAATTCTATAAGGATTGTAATCAGGTTGTGTGAAGAAAATTTGGTTCTTTGGACTATATTGTTCGTTATTCAAATGCTCATATACCAACTTACATGTATTTGAAATATTGGGTTGAATGCATTTAAACCTTACATGCTCTTCATCATGACCAATAGGTTATAGTACTCTTCATAGAAACAACTAAAATCTTCTCCTGTGGATATATATCATATTTCAAGCTTTTCGGGTTCCTTGGTTCTTATATTATTAAAGTTATTTAAGGTAGCTATAGTTGTTCAGTATTCTGGTAATCGGCCAAAAACCAATCATCGCTCATTTAATGGCGAGAAGTGGAGACTCAATTCTTAGCTGAACTTAAGTCTTCGATTATTTCAGTTTGCTTACTCACAAACAGTTGAACAAGCTTTTAAATAAGCTTTTCAATTAAGAATTTTGTAAATTATAAATCTGGTACAACTACACACATAAAAAAAGGAGAAATTGTTTTAAAACATGTTCTATGACGCCTTTTGAAAAATCATGATATGATAATTCATTGGAAATAAAATAATTTTAAAAGCATTATAAATGACAAAAATATGTATTCGAGTGAATTCCACTTTGACTTTTGAATAGATAATTAATCAATAATTAATTTTAGAAACTGATTGGATGATTTTCAAAATAAAAATTTAAATCATCAGCGAGTTCTTCAAGTGAGACCAGACGCAGAAATAGATGAAATGGTGGATAAACGGAAATTAAAAATTGAAACCCTATCTCACGTCAATGTTACCAGTGTTATCGTAGGTAATACAATAAGTGTATTGGTGATTATCGAAATAAAAATTCCTTCGACTTTGAGAAACAAATTATGTTGCTTGGCAACATAATTTGTTTCGAAAAAAAGATGGAAATATGATAATCATCGGTACACGAGTTGTATTTGTTAAGACTATTCCATGAATGAAATCAAAACCATTTTTATTTATTATATTATTTAATATATTAATATTGAAAGTACAGTTAGTGCTGTTGAATATTTTGACGCAATTCATATCGAGTTCGCCCTAACTGCGCAGAGCAGCTGTCCTGGTATTTCAAACTTCCCGCTATTTCAGTGACCATTCACAGGGCGTGTCTTTCGTTGGTTGTCTTTAGGTTTGTTCGCAAACAGTCTCTGAAACCATCGGATGCATGCGCAGTTTCACAGAACTGTACGCATTCTTTGAGTTCTGTGGGACTACGCATGCTTGTGATGGTTTTGGGTTTCGGACAGTTTATTTTGTGAACGCGAACAAGCCTATTGAATTGTTTAGTTCATTGGTAGATATGTAGTGACTCATCGTTCATTTTCATGCTTTTACGTTAATTGAAAGGGCGGAGTTTTGGTTTACGTGTATGCAAAATTTGTCGAAAAGTTGATATGAATGAAAAGTGAAGCGTATCATTCTTTTGGTCAAAGTTCGGTGTTGTGTCAAAAATTTGTCGAAAATTGTGAAGTTGATATGAATTAATAGTTAGAGCTCATCATGGTTTGGGTCAAAGTTCGGTCGTTCGGTGTTGTCTCATTATACCAACTTGCTGGTGGGGTAAGTTTGTTTTATAAAATAAGCAATGACGAAGCGAACTACAAAGGTATCTAATAGCCAATCAAGTGCCGAACTACAAAATCGAAAACATGCTGTTTTCAATTATCAATATGAAAATTTCCACCAATCAAAAACGCGTATTTTAGCATGAGTGGAATATTCAGTATTACCAAATTGTCACATTATCAAAAAACAGCTGATTAACTCTGTTGGCTTATATTTAGACACAATGAAGCCACCATCTTGCCTATGCATGAAAACTTCAATTATACTATCTCTCTCTGGTTATGAATTACATCTATGGTTTGGATAAGTTCAGAAACTTTCCTTACTCAGTTGGCGTTTTGTTCACATTGCCATGCTCTACAGTAAATATGAAGAAATTGAAGAAAGTGCTCCGAGGAGTGCATGACGGAATCACCGGAGGACAACGGTTCTATAGGGATGATTGTCAAAGTGACGTTAAGGACTGGTGCAGCAAGTGTGCCGTATGCGCTGCCAGAAATGGACCCCGAACTCAACCTAAGGACTCGATGATGCGTCAGTATAACTTAGGCAGCCCATTGGCATTGGGATTGCAATACAATCGCTGGCCCGTTTCCGGAATCTGATCATGAAAACAAATACATCCTTGTGGCAATGGACTATTTCTGCAAATGGGCAGAAGTCTACACCCTACTTAATCAGGAAGCCATTACTGTCGCAGATGTCTTGGTCAAGGAGTGGATATGACGATTCGGTGTCCCATTGTAGCTGCATTCGGACCAAGGCAGAAATGTGCAAAATGTTGGATATTCGAAAAACCAGAACAACAGCTCTACGCTCACAATCTGATGGAATGGTAGAACGAATGAATAGGACAAAAAACCGCCATCTTTCCAAAGTAGTCTCTGCCCATCAAAGAGACACTGGGACCAGTATTTTTATCTCCTTCTGATGGCTTATCATTCTGCGGTGCACGAGTCAACAGGCCAAACTCCTACAAGTATTATTGTGGGGTGATAGCTACGACTGCCCTGTGACTTGATGATTGGGACGCCACCAGGGCAAGACACCGTAGGAGCAGACTATGTCGGCGAACTTTGACAGAGAATGGACGACATTCACGAGCGAGTCCATTTGAATATCGAGAGGACTATCAAGACTAGCGACCTAGTTTGGTTATATAACCCCAAGCGTCGCCGTGGCTTCTCACCTGAATTGCAGAGTTCGTGGAAGGTCCACAAGATCACAAAAATAATGAATGACCTGGTCTATCGGATCCGAAAGTCACCCCTAAGAAAACATAGAGTCTTCCATTTCCATAGGTTGGCTCCCTATGTCGAAAATTCGCACCCTCAGACTATCAGAGGGTGGGATGACCTTTCACTAGTTCATAGCATTAAACTCAAATGGGCAGAAAGTTTCACATGAAGTAACTCGAGAGGAGTCACAAGACCTTTTGCAGGCACCTATTGACCACGCAGTAGAGCAGTGTGTGGCAGAAGACCTCCAAATATCCAGAGGCATAGCTCTGGTGTTTTCAAAGAAGTTTGGTCAGCTCCTGGAACTGCGGAAACAGAACCCAGACGTTGGAGGAGTGTTGCAGTTGAAGAAGGATCAGAGAAACATCTTTTACCTGGTAACCAAGTAGCAGTCTCGAGATAAACCGTCCTATGAAGACATCTGGGAGAGCCTCACCAGATTGAGAGATACGATGCTGGACCAAAATCTCATGGACCTGGCAATTCCAAAATTGTCTTGTGGGCTTGACGGACTGTATTGAGATTTTGGAGTGCTGCAACCTTCTTCAACGAACTACGAGGAAGACCGTAGAGTGTTACTTCTATCGGACGTCACGGTGCAGTTATGCAAGTGCCGCTACACTCTAAGGACGCTATTTTGGGACGGAATGTCTTTGAGAAGGGGGCAATGTCACGAATATTCAGACTTCAGGACGGCTGGCGCCATCTTGTGGAGAATTGCAGTAAAAGCGGTGACATTAAGTTTCCTAGTATGGAAACAGATGAAAGAATTCTGGTATCGTCCAGAAGATTTATCTCTAACTATAAAAGGTCGTCCGTGTCGATGAAGTCAAGTATTTTTGTACTGTGAAGATAAATAGTCTATGAGAAGTTTGAAAATTATCATAAATAGCCCAGTTATAAACCATTGTGTTAAGAGTTGAAAATAAATATTTGAAGTAGTGAAATTGTGAAAGTTCTTCAAATTTCCTTGAACTCGACATTCATATAATTTCTTTACCATCTCAAAACAAGCTAATTCAGTAATGCAATTCAAAGAAACTAGACTGCACGAACGTATGAAGTGGATAATTAACGCGAAAATTACCTCACTCCTTAAGGTGTACGAAGGGTATTATACGAATTCTGAGATGCAACCATTCGTATGCACAAGACAAAAACGTAGTTTGCAGGAAATATTCTTGTTGATAGTGGAATTGCTCATATTATCTTAACTGGCGTTTTTTCAAAAAGGAGTCGATGATTCTGATAGTTCGTCCAACTTGTTCGAGTAATTCATTCATTTTGTAAAAGTTAATGTTGAGAAACTGGATGAAGAGAAATAACTTTCTCTGATTCCTACTGAGACTTGGTTTATTCGTCACGACCGATTTCGACTCTTAAGCCCTTATCAAGTAACTACTAGAGTTTACATATACATATCATGATATGTAGGGTGTTACCAGAATAGGGTAAACTTTAGGTTCTGATTCTACAGGTAAACATTAAAAAAAAGGTTCAATTATAGGTTGGGAATGTTTTTTTAGGGAGCCAGACGCACGAAATGAATACACGATTCATTGTCAGTGCGGATTATCATTTCCTAATAAAATAAGTCAAAACTGATTATAACTATAGGCGTGCGAAACCTGAAGCGAACAACATGTCTGCCTATATTTTGAATGGTTGGCATTGCGAACACTTACTTTCCAGATGTCAGTTTTATCATTTTCAGCGTATATTGGTTGTGGAATAACAAGAAAATACATACATTCCTGTCAAAAAATTATCGGTAATAATCATACCACTTATTATATTACCCCTGAAAATAACATTGTTCCAGATTGCCAAGTTGGATTCCGGGCTAGCTACAATAGGGTAAAACGCTAGTAATTGACCGTCAGCCAGTGTTTAACCGTTTTCGTGAAAAAATGTTAAAAATAAGAATCCTAGGAATATTTTAACAAATAGAAAACTATCTATGAATAGCTTCAAGTGTTTTTTCCACCCCCTCCTACTCAAACGCCCGCATATAATACCGTTCCCGAGTTCTTGTTTTTTAAATCAGCTCTAACCGCGGGCTGTGTACTTGAATAGTGTAATTTCTGTGTTAAAAAGTTCGCCCAAATGTTCAAAGACACCGCCTTCTGTGTCTAGAGGCTCACGCCGGCGACCCGTGTTCAAATCGTGGTCGAGCCATTTTTTTTTATGTGTTGGAGATATGGATTGTATTGCCAGTAATTTGGATACCGACTTTGGCTATATCTATTAAAAATTGTCAGAATTGTATATTCAATTTTAATCTAGTAAATAATAAAAGAAATGAATATTATTATAAGGTAATCAATGATCAATAAAGTATCGAGTGTATTGTCTGTATCTGAGATCCAAATATTATCGCGCTCTGCTTCGCGTCGCGCGGTAACTCTCTTTGTTCGAGCGCCAATCCATCACTTTGCGCTCTAAATACACAAATAGCTATTTCCAACCGCATTAATATGACGCTCCAGCATTTTCTGTTCTGTACAAAAACGGCTTCAAAGTTATCATTATGGCAGAAATATTTTGATTCACAAACTAAATACGGCTAGTGGAATGGTTTTAAGATGGAAATTATCGTTTTGTAAATTAATAGCTCAGTTGTGTCAATTGACGGGTTTCACGAGTTCAAATCCCATCTCAATTTTTTCTTTTTACTGTCTTATTTTGCTGTTAGTAACAAAATATTGTCATTCGTATAAATACCAAAATTGTGTGTTTGGACAATCATGAGGTTTTATTCGCCAAAACAAAGAAATTTTTTGTACTAGTGAAAAAAATAAATATTTCCACAAAAGTCGCTCATTTTCAACTTTAGGAAAAAAGTCATAGGAGCTTTGTTATTGAGAATGTAGTTACGAGTCGAAATGCATGATAAAATATAGAGTGTTCCATTTAAAAAAATATCATTTTATGAAATATTTCGAAAACGCGACTGTCAATTTTTTTTTGTTTTCGACGTCGAGAAGGCCATTAAAAGTGCTACTAGTTTGCCCATTTAACCGAATTCGTAGCATCAATAATAACGGAGTTGGCAATGGTGCGGACTTAATTTGGAATACCCTGTATAAAAAAAATCCGGTTTAATTAATTTTTTGCCGAAATATAACCGGAAAGAATTTGAATAAAAATTAGTGTTTGACCGATCGGTCAAATACTAGAGAAATTATGAGTTGTATAATCTCACAATTATTGGAAATAGATTTAATGATAGGATAAAGATTATTACCTTTTTTAAAAGTTATATATTCCCCTTTAAATGGGTCAGTATTTGACCAAACTTTTAAGCTCTATAAATAAGATACAAGCAGTCAAGAACTGGTTCTTTTTTTTGGTCATTTACGGGGCAACAATAGGTCAAACACTGAGTTTCTTATCATGTTTAAAATTTTAGAAATGTTTTAGCCTGATATAAATATTAATGTACATGTTTGATTGTTTTCTATTTTATTAAACATCCTTTTATACGATAAAAGTAATTGACTGCAATTGAGTAGTAATAATCGCTGTAAAATATAAAAATAAATGTTTGGTCAAACACTAGCCCCTATAGTGGTCATTTAGTAATAAATTGAAAATATTTGTGGAAAATTTAGGAAATCTGAATCAGGAATTTTTTTTTTCAGATGCTAATGTCAACAAAGCCTAAATTTAAATAAAGGGAAGAAGATCTTCAAAAGGCCCTCGATGCAAGATATAGCGGTTTATCTTATGAAAAAGCCGCCAAAATGCTTGATGTACCGAAGTCAACCCAAAGAAAAAGGAAAAACACCATTTTTAAATCCTGATGAAGAGAAATTATTGGTTGAATGGTTGTTCCATTCAGCAGATAGAGGTTTTCCCGTTACAAAAACCCAGTTATTGGACAGTGTTCAACTTCTGGCAAAAGGGTTAAAACGAGATAATATTTATAATTTCAAAGATGGGAGGCCAGGAAATACTTGGTTTAAGGGATTTTTGTCGCGGTACATCCTGAAGTATCTATTCGATTATCTGAAAATCTAACTGCATCCAGAGCTCGTATCACAGAATTCTCGTTGAAACGTTGGTTTGCAGAAATTTAGTCGTATTTGGTCACTAATAACTTATTTCATATATTGAATGATCCTAGAAGAGTTTTCAACTGCGACGAAAGCCCTTTTTTTAACCCAAAAGAGGACAAAGTTCTCGCGAAAAAAAGAGAACGAAATATATATAATTTCGTAGGAAACGATGAAAAAATATTTTCTCTTATTAACAACTTGGAACTATTAAAAAGTATAAATGAAACAGTTTTTTAATACAAAATGATAGGAATAAACCATAAATTTACCTAACAATTATTTTTTCAAATCGGTCAAACACTAACAGTTTCAAGGTCAATGACTAGATAATTTCGGTCAACTAATATAATCGAAGTGGTCAAAGACTAAATGTAAATACCGTTTTCTTTTTCATTCTTCAAAAAATACTACTTTATGAAGGAATATTTATTATGTGGAGTGAGTAACTTTTGAATGAATAACATGTGTGTTTCATAACATTTTTGATTATTTTATTCAAATGTATGATTATTCAAAAGAAAATCATTAGAGCTCGGTCAAACACTGGCATTAAAAAATCTTTAACAGGTCAATTACTGGCGTTTTACCCTACAACATCAGCGTCAGTACAAGTTACTGACGTCAGAAATACCAATTCTAAAGATTCAACAGTATTATTTACACTTGACTTCTCAAAGGCTTTCGATACGATAAATCACACATTACTCTGTTACAAACTAAGATACTTAGGCTTTTCTGATGACACCATATTCTTCAACAACTCCTACCTCTCGAATCGCAGTCAGAAAGTCTGTTATGTCTACCTCACAAAATGTAATATCCGGCGTACCCCAGGGGTCTATTTTAGGGACGAGACTCTTCATTATACAAACAAGTGATATTCTAACCTCAATTAAATATTGCAAAGTTCAAGCATACGCAGATGATACCCAGATTTATTTAAACCTCAACATGGAAAATCTTGAATCTGTTCAGAAAAACACCAACAGTGATCTCAGAATAATAAGTGAACTAGCTGACAGACATAACTTAAAACTCAACAAAAGTATTTGCCGTTTCAGTATATTTGGTAACAAACATTTGAGAACGAGTCTTTCACAAGATATATCTATTGAAATCGATGGCACCTCATTACCTATTGTGGACTGTACGAAAAATCTAGGTATTACATTTGATTTGAAAAACCTTTGGTTCCTTGAAAATGATCTATCCACATAGGCACTACCTCAATCAACCCATACGTAAGTTACTCTCTGAAACACTGGTCCTCTCCAGGTTCAATTACGGTAATATTGTTTATGGTTATTAACTCTTTCTTTTATAATATAGTTTTATTTCGTTTAATGGAAAGAACTTGTAAAGTAATTCAACTCAACTTGTTTATTCTTCTTTCTTTTTTTTATATCTGACATTTTTGTTTTTCAAATACAGGGTGAAATATTATAAAAATGTTAGAAACATGAAAATAAATCAAAATATGCAACATCCTCCTCCCCGTGAAAATAGTTAAGTTTCACTATCTATTTGAAAGCGGCATATTTTCGTAACAGGTCGACGATATGTACCATCTCTTGTTTTGACTTCAACAACTCTTATTCTTCCATCTTTTCCGGGAAATACATGTTGAATAATTCCTAATGGCCAGGAATTTCTAGGTGCATTTGGTTCAATCATTATTACCACCTCTCCTTGTTTAACTGGTTGGCAATCGTTTATCCACCTGGTTCTTCTTGATAATGTCGGTAGATACTCTTTTATCCATCGAGACCAAAATATATCAGTTAGTCTTTGGACATTTCTCCATTGTTTCCTTGCATATTGACCATCGAACTTTCCAGGAAACAAACTCGGGCTGTATCTTCCAATAAGAAAGTGATTCGGTGTTAGGCTTTCGAAATCACTTGGATCAGATGAAACATGCGTTAATGGTCTATTATTTACTATCATTTCTGCTTCTGCGAAGAAGGTGAGTAAGGTTTGATCTCTTGGTGCTTCTTCAGTTAGGATAACACTTAGAACTTTCTTCACTGAGCCAATCAGCCGTTCCCAGCAACCACCCATGTGTGGGGCCCCTGGAGGTAAAAATTTCCATTTCCATTCTGTGCCTTTTTCTGCCATTTCATTCTGGATTCTGCTTTGGTCAAATTCTTTTATATATTTCCTTATTTCTTCGTTGGCCCCTTTCAGGTTGGTTCCATTATCTGAATAGAAAACTTTTTGGTGTCCTCTTCTGCAGGAGAATCTTCTTATGGCCATGATAGCAGAGTCAGTAGTCAGATCATGTGCGACTTCAAGATGAATGGCTCTTGTCGTCAAACAGGTAAATAAGACTCCATACCGTTTTTCTCTATGCCTTCCTACTGTGACATGCAGAGGTCCAAAGTAGTCGACACCAGTATATGTGAATGGAGGTTCTCCTGGTGTCAAACGTATTTCTGGTAAATCTCCCATTAGTGGAACTTCAGGTTTTCCTTTTCGTTTTCGGCAAAATAAACAGTTGTTGAAAACTAGTTTGACGAGAGACCTGCCCTTGGTAATCCAGTATTTTTGCCTTAATTCATTGAGTACTGTCTCTGTACCTTGATGTCTAAATTTTTCGTGGTAGTATTGCACCAAAAGTTTTGCATAAGCACTTTTATTATCTAGGATATATGGATTCCTTGTTTTTTCGTCTAAATAGCTGGCTAAATGCAGTCTTCCTTTCAATCTCAATAGGCCATTTTTATCTAAATAAGGATTCAATTTGACTAGTCTACTATTTTTACTGACATGGTTTTTTGTTTTCAATGAAAGTATATCTTCTAGAAATGAATCTTCTTGGGCCTTTTTGATGATGGTTAATTCTGCAGATTCAATTTCTTCCAAAGACAACTCTGCTTCACTTGTAATGTTTTCTACACTCCTTCCAATTTTCAACAGCATTTTATTACAGAATCTTTTTATGTACGCTGTACATCTGACCATTCTTCTCCATTTCGAAAATCTCCTCACGTCAGGTGTAATATTACTCAATTTTTCTTCCAGAATAACGAAGCAACTTTCTTTCTTCTCTATGTCGTCATCTATAAGGCTGAATTCTGTGTTGGCAATATCCTTGAAAAACTCATCAGGTTCATGAAGTATTTTGGGACCCTTGAACCAGGTACTCTCTGGATCAAAAAAGTTCAGATCTTCAAATTTTACTCTTGTAGCCCAGTCAGCAATATTTAAATTTGTTGGTATGTATCGCCAATTTGCATTTTTTGTGAGTTCTTGAATCTCTCCAATCCTATGGGCCACATACTGTTTATAGTTTCTCCCATCTCCTCTAATCCACCACAAAACAGTTTTAGAGTCCGACCATAGAACGTATTCAGAAACAACTAGCTCAAGTTCATGTTGAATGGTATATAATAAACGGCTTGCCATGACTGCTGCTTGTAGTTCAAGTCTTGGTATTGAGAGGGGCTTCAGAGGTGCAACTTTTGCCCTAGCACATAGGAGGGATACTTCAAACTCATTTTCTTTCATAGCTCTCAAGTAGGCTACGGCAGAGTATGCATCCTCGCTTGCATCACAGAACACGTGGACTTCTAACCTGTTTGGAGTTCTAAGTTTTCTTATATAACATCTTGGAATATTGATTTTTGTTATTGTCTTCAGGACATCTAACCATGCTCTCCATAGTTGGTATATTTTGGTCGATACTTTTTCTTCCCAACTGATTCCACTGCGCCAGACTTGTTGCATCAAAATGCGTCCTCTAATTGATATGCACATCAGGAAACCAAGTGGATCGAACAAAGACATTACTAATTTTAAAACCTGTTTCTTTGTTGGCATGATACTTCCGTCAATTATTTCTTGTGGTATTTTGTGGAAATTAGTCTTAAAAATGAATACATCATTGTCTGTATCCCACCAGACTCCTAGTACTCTGTCATAAGTTGATTTGTTCAACTCTTTTGTTATACTTTTTTCTTCATTGAAACATTTCATGACCTTTTGTGAGTTTGATATCCAGTTCACTACATGAAAATCACCTTCAATGTTGAGTTCGATGATTTTTTTAACTTTTTCTATTGATTCTTCTTCGGTGTCGACTGAGTCTAAGTAGTCATCTACGTAGAAGTTCCGTTCAACATCTCTTGCCATTTCAGGGTATTTTTGGGATTGTTTAGAATTAAGGTTCTTCACATATTGGGCAGAGCATGGTGAACAGGTAGCTCCAAAGGTCATTACTTGCATTTCATAGGTTTCTATAGGAGCTTTTGGGTTACCATTCCTCCAGAGGAAACGTTGTGCAGACTGGTCTTCTTTAATAATCTTCACTCTGTGAAACATTTCCCGTATATCTCCACAGATTCCCCATTTCTTTCTTCTGAAACGCATCAAAACTCCTGGTAGGGATTGAAGAAAATCTGGACCTTGTAATAGATGATCGTTGAGACTGACACCATGGGATTTTGCTGCTGCATCAAATACAAGTCTCAGCTTTGGTTTATTAGCAGTTTTGACTCCAAAATGTGGTAAATACCACACCTTTCCTTCTTCTTTGGCAGCTTCTTCACTAGATAATTTTCTGATGTAGCCTTTATCTAGATATTCTTGAATCTTGTTGAAATATTCCTTCTTATATTCTTCATTTCTTGCTAATTTTCTTTCTACACACAACAATCTGCTTACAGCTGTTTTTCTACTTTCAGGTAATTTCATATAATCATGCTTCCATAATAATCCAGTTTCATATCTATTTTCTGTGTTTATTCGCCTAGTAGTTTTTTCTAGAATTTCCATTGCTCTTTTGTCTTCTTTACTGTTATTATCGTTTTTACATGTTGTGCCGAAAGATTCTGTTGAAAAATTGTCTCTTATCAGTTCATCCAACTGGCTATATTGATCTTCTTGAAGAATACAGGAAGTGCAGGTGAAAAAAGTATATGCTGACACTCCTCTTGTAGTTTTTCCATGCAGTAACCAACCCAAATTAGTTTTCGTTGCTAATGGTGAATCTTCAGGACCTTGAAATACTTTTCTTGCAACAGTTAGACGAATATTATCCTGTCCTATGAGGATTCTAGCCCTGGCATTATTCGTGTCTCGAAGTGGTAATCCTTTGATATGCGGAAAATTGTTATATTCGCTCATATTTATTGATTGACTTGGAAGAGATAATTTCGAGATAGTTCTAACATTTTTCATTTGGTATACTTTTGCTTCATCATAGTCTCCAGAAATTTCTATGTTAACACGTCTTGAATCTTCATTATTGGTTACAATATTCTTCGCCCAATGCATGCAAAAGGGTTCTGGACTGCCTTGAAGACCTAGTTGACTGGCGACTTCATCTTCAATGAGGGTGACAGTTGATGCTTCGTCAAAAAGTGCGAAAGTTTGTATAAAACCATCTGGTCCATATAATTTAACTGGGGCTATTCTCAGAAGGACTTTTGTGGCAGTTTTCGGTTCGCCTGTTGAATAGAATGTGTTTTCTGTTGATGTCGATGGAATAAAACGTGATTTCGTTCCGTGGAATTGTTGTGTATCTTGAGAACTTGGTGCAATCACTATATCTTCTTGGACATCTCGAGTTGAAACGGTCTCTTTATGTAAAAGCTCGTGATGACGTCTTCCACAACCACTTACTTTGCAGTGACGTTTGGATTTACATTCCTTTATCATGTGTTTACCATTTAGACAGCGAAAACATGTTCCAAGCTTGGTGATTTTTGAAATTCTCTCATCTATGCTATCTTCTCTTATTTTCGGACACTGAGGTATTTTGTGATTTCGTGTTTTGCAGTATACACAATATTCTATCTTGGTTTCCATAGTTGTCATTACTGATTCATTATTTCTTTGGAATGTTCCTTTCCAGCTTTTGTTATTCTGATGGTGCCCAGAAGAATTTACAGATGGAACACTCACATAGCATGCTACACTTGCTAGAGTATTTAACCATTCAGTGAAATGTTTAACATTGACTTTTCCTATATGTTTCATGACTTCTTGACCCCAATTCATTTTGTAGTTATCAGGAAGTTTTGCTAGAAGTTCTCTCTGAAGTTGTGGATTCTCTAGGTGGTGCTTGGAGTCTAAATGTTCTAGAGTGGCTACTAAATTGTTGCATTTACATGAATATTTGATGAGAGCTTCCATATCAGGTTCTCGAACCTTAGGACTGAGACGAATACCATTTATTAGTGATTCTACAACAAATTCTGCTCTTCCAAATCTCATTTCCAGGATTTTCAGGATAAGATCGATGTTTTTAGGGTGTAACATCATGGATTTAACTGCTTCTAGTGCTTCACCTTTCAGACATCTTCGAAGTTTGAGTATTTTTTCTTCATCGGTGTATCTGCATACTTCTGCTTGTCTTTTGAAATGTTCGATGAATAATGGCCAATCTTGAGCTCTGCCATCGAAGTAAAGATTGTCTTTTTCGAAATTAGATTTATTTGGTGCTGCAGATTTCGAAAAATGTTTCATTGCTTCGACAAAGGTATTGCAAATGTTCTTCATATCATCTATAGGTTTCAAAGGTTCGTTATCATCTTCTGGTAGGGCGTTTATATGTGTTTCATTAGATCCACCGTTAGAAAATTTGTCTGGTAGATCTTCTATCCATTTTCTTGTTGTGATTAAATTATCTTTCACAGAGTATGTATTTCTATCATGTTCAGATTCTAGCGATGAGTCTGATTCACTTTCCGCTTCGTTTAATAGTTGCTGGATTTGCAAAATTTTCAGTTTACTTTTTTCTATTGCTAATTCTGTCTGAGCTTTTTCTATTAATTTTGATTTATGGCTTGACATTTTGGATGACTTCTTTGACATAGTCTTACTGGGCATTTTGAAAGTTTTGTCATGATTTGAAACCTTGGAGCTTGAAATTGAACCATTTGCTGAATTTATTTCCAAACATGACGTGACTTTTCTTGACAGAATATTCAAAGATTCATCTACTGTTGTATTTTCTCTGGCTGGAGGTACTTTAAAATTGTCACAGGACGTTGCTAATCCTCTTCCAAAGTTGCTTGGCCATAAAAAGTCTGGATCAATACTTTGACGTTTTCCTGCATTTCTCCGGCTAGTTTTTCTTGTTTCAGACATTGTAACTGCTTTTCCAGTGCTGATTTTTGATACTCGAAGGACCAATATTAACTCTTTCTTTTATAATATAGTTTTATTTCGTTTAATGGAAAGAACTTGTAAAGTAATTCAACTCAACTTGTTTATTCTTCTTTCTTTTTTTTATATCTGACATTTTTGTTTTTCAAATACAGGGTGAAATATTATAAAAATGTTAGAAACATGAAAATAAATCAAAATATGCAACAATGGTGATTTACTCACTAAATTTGATCAGAATCGTATTCAGAAAGTACAGAACTTTTGTTGTCGATTCGTTTTTTCACCTAGAAAATACGACCGTCTCCAATAAAATAAAGGAACTGAAGTGGCTCGCACAATGGTTAATCGCACTGAGTATACCATTTTTTATAAAAAATATTAAAGAACAAAATTCTTTTGTCTCTCTATCGTAAATTAATACCTTGGTGATCTCTTCATTCGTTGAATATGAGAAATAAACATCACTTTAATGTTCCTCTTCATTGTTCTGCTGTTTCAGAAATCCTTCATCTATCAAGCCGTTAAATGTTTCAGTTATTTTCTTTTCAGTCACATTCCTTCATCTGAATACGAAATTAAGAAGTTTTTGAAAGCCGAATTTTGTGATTTCGTAAACGAGAAAATCAGTAACTCATAGTTATATGTTTGATGAAGTACCAGTGCTTAGTAATAATGGTAATCGTGAAGAATGGTTTCCGGGCTTTGAGGCCGTGGTCGGTTCACCTACCTGGAGGTGGTTTCTTTGGACGTTTCGCTCACAACTGCGGTGAGCATCTTCAGCATAGGTTTACTCTTCTCGAAGAACGACGTAAAACTGATACAACGGTTGGAAATTCTTCGTACTTTATAGTTGCAGCCTGTTTAATTAGTTTTGCTTGGAATGGAATTCAATGGCTACATTCCACCCGGTCAGGTACCCCAGTCACCCCAAGCAAAACTAATTAACCAGGCTGCAACTATAAAGTACGAAGAATTTCCAACCGTTGTATCAGTTTTACGTCGTTCTTCGAGAAGACTAAACCTATGCTGAAGATGCTCACCGCAGTTGTGAGCGAAACGTCCAAAGAAACCGCCTCCAGGGAGGTGAACCGACCACGGCCTCAAAGCCCGGAAACCATTCTTCACGATTTCACTTGCGGCCGTGAAAGCCTTCACTCACTAATGGTAATGTTTGTTTTTTTTTTCTCGCTTCACTGCATGAATGTCTTTATTATTTACCTATATTTAGTCTACCATTAGTACAACTTAAGTTGAGTGTAAGAGTAGCCTTGAGTTAAACTTCGCCTACTCTGTACCGAAGAAAATAAAGACGATTTATCATTATTATTATCATTATATTACTCCTGATAGTGAAACGGTAATAAACCTCTTAGCGCCAGTTCCCTTTCACAACAGGCAGCTCATCCTCAACAATGAATATCAAGTTTTTCAACGTCACATATAATATTTTCTCGCACAAATCTTTGAATAAATGCAAAATTATTCGTCGAGAAATAAGGTGTCAGCGATGCTTTAAATCTCAAAGAATTCCGTCAGTCCGCAGAGCGTCCCTACAAATCTGGTTAGTGTATGACACCACTAAATTTCCCTAACTCCTTTATAATAGCAGATTGTCCTTACGAGGCCAGGATAACGTTCTCATTAAGTGAAGCCGCTCAAGCATGCCAACATATCCTGGTGAACATAAACAATGATGCATGCATATTGTGTCGGAGCGCATGCCGTTAGACTGCAACGCTGTGGAGTACGTCGAGGGGGCTGTGGATATTTGTGGGGCGCGGACGAGGGCAGAGGCGGAATTGATAAAAAAAGTTGCACTGTTAACAGTGAAATTCAAATTTACAGTAAGAAACATTGATCATTTTAGAATGTGTTTCTGTACCATTTTATTGAATCCATTTCTGAAAAATCATACATTATTCATATTTCTATAATTCCGTCGAAAAAGCACTTGTCTGGGTCTCTGTGGCTCAGACGAAAGCTTACTCTACCTTTTTGTGGAATTCTTTTTTAATAACTCTCCTTTTCAATTAAAATGTTTATTTTTTCCCCTAAGAGGATGTTCCAGTCAGGCCCTGTCTCCGGAGCTCCGACACATCCGGAGGGCGCGCTGGATCGTTTACCCAGATAACCACTCCCCACGTCCGTGGGGTAAGCGATTACTGGGTCCGAGAATCATGTGCCCTGAACAGACGCATTGAACCAATAATGAAGGCCTTCTGCATTCGTCCGGCTAAGATTTCTGCCATATTACGGCAAGCCGGTATGATTTTTAACTTCGAGAGCAGTGTGTCCATCATACCACCAAGCACCCCCATAATAAGGACCACCATTTTAACAGAATGATTTGGGTAGAGCCTGCGGCGTTCAAAGAGTAAGTCTCGATATTTAGTCCGTTTCTCCTCCTCTTTTCAGACGACGTTCGTTTCGCCAGGAGCCGAAAACTCCATGACCAAAATCGTCTTACTTTGATGGTCGATCAGGCTTATTGGCTTCTATTTGCCCGAGGGTGGGGAATGAGTAGTTCCAATATATTCGGTCCACAACGGACTCATTATCCCTCGGAGCATAAGGCAACACGGGTGACTCGTCTATACCGTACGAGTGTCGTAGATGGTAGTACAACACTCTTAGAGCCGCGTTATGCCTGTGGATATAGGCTGAGACCGCATATGCTGGAAATGCTGACAGCAAATGCATAAGTGTTTCAGGCGCCCCACGACACGCTCTGCATCTAGTGTCTGCGTCTCTATACCCATCACGTGGCTACCGTAGGCCAGAGTGTTGAGCTTTTTGCTGAACGGGTTCCAACTCGGTGACAGAGTTTGGGTTCGCCCGTTCAGTGTCGAATACGAAACCAAGTTCATCAGCTGCCCGGATTGCTGCCTTGAAAGGAAATGCTCCAATCCCTGCTTTTTCATGGTCCGGACCATGCAGAGAAGGGGATCTGAACTCCTGATGACTTTACAGGCTCCATCCAGCACTATTCTGTTATTTAGACACTCCAAACTCAAAAGTCCCCGGCCTCCCTGTTGTCTGGGTTAGTGTAACCGTGGAACGGACTACAAGCTCCAGATACATAATTTTTCGAGCTTTAACGTCATGTTGTCGCAGCTCTTCCTGGGTCCATTGTACTACTCCACAGGAGTAGAGTAGAATTGGAACGGCAAGCATATTGGTCGCAGTAACTTTGTTCTTCCCCGGCAATTCTGATGACCAGATCTTTCGGAGTTTGTGCTGATACTTGGGAGCGGAGTTGCTCCACTCCCAAGCAGGTATACGTCTCCCGGCATCAAGATCATATAGGATGCTTTCGTCTACGAGCTGGACATAATCTGCGTATTTCTCGCATCGTCCCCTTTTGAGATGAACCGATAGCACGCGTGTATTCTTGCACAACCATTAAGGACTGATGTAAGTCCCTTTCTCCAGAGACATACAGTTTGAGGTCATCATATAAAATAAATGGGTGACCTTATGCCCCCGGCTGCTGAGGGTGCCGCAGTTGTATCGTATCCACGGGTTATCCTGAGTGCAACGGACAATGGCAATAGTGAGATGCAGAAGAGAAGATGGCTGAGGGTGTCTCCCTGAAATACGTCTCTTCTGAAGGTTACCTGCTCTGTTTGGACTCTGACTTGACCAGATCTTATGATGAAGCGAGTCCTCCAGAGCGGCATCAGTTGTTCAATGCATCTCACTATATGATCGGGCACCTGAGCATGATTAGCTCATGCGATGTTGTATCAAATGCATTGTCGATGAGCAGGTTCTCCTTGCAGCCAGCGACCCCCCTCTTTGACCCTCTTTGTTCATCATTTTTGCTCAAGCGTTCATTATTATTATTATTATTATTATTATAATTATTATTATGATTTTTATTCAAAATCAATGTTTTTAAATATCAAATCATTCATTCCAAAATTTATATTTCAATAATAATTATTAGTTATACGAATTTGGGAGTTGTTGTGGGGAACGAAATTGTGGGGAAAGCAGTGAATCTGCAAGAGGTGTGTTGAGGGAAACATATAGGGTTACTTTGGTGCGCTACGGATTCTCTGCCAGTGATAATCAGAATTCACCGAAATGGAACAGGACAACCTACTGCAATAATATCATTTTCAATTAGGCAATCCAATTATCATAAGCAAGTTTCACGGAGTGAAATGATTTCGGGAGCTCTTGTTTAACATATATCTGCCTTGGGATGCGAATAAAAACAATATCGTTAAATAAGCTCATTAGAGAGTTATTGCACATCATTTGGGCTATACGGTATGCCTTAGAATGACATTTGCGCATGCGTAGTAGTAAACAAACATTTTCAAGGTATAACATCTCACCTTATCTCTAAGGAATAAGGATAAGCTTTAAACCTTATACGTTACAAATATTTGATGTTCTATGTTTGCAATTTTATTGTTCCGTGATAAGTTAAATCAGAATCAGAGATGAATTAGAAAAATTATTCGGCGAGGAGGTGTAGTTGTGAGTGGATCCAAAGATAAAATTGAAAGAACGTGTATTAAAGTGATGCTGGTTTATTTTTTTGATTTTAATATAGCAATGACACCCTACTAAGCAACTGCAATAACTCTCATTTTCACGCATACCTTACATCGACATAGCGCTAAGGTATAACGAGTACGGTATACATTCTGCAAGTTACTCTCGATTATTATTAAAAATAAGCAATATAATATTTTTTTGCGATTTTTTTTTCTCAAAGTGTTGAAAATCATTTTACAGTTACCGCGGCTGATTTCGAGGAAGAGTAACAGAAGAACGCACATCGCGCGGAGAATAACAGATATGAGTTCTGGAAGCCGACTATTCGTTTCGAAAATGTCCTTTATTTTTTACTTCCCTGACGTTAATAAATTTCAAATTATTTGCAATGATAGCTAAGACAACATAAGCATTATCCTGGCCCACCCAATGAACGATAACATACAAAAACTCAACAGCAAGATGCTCAGGAGTACAGACTCCGGGAAGGGTGAATGCATAATTCGAACAAAATTCGAAAAGTGTTCCTGAAAGTTTAAATTAAATTTAACGAATAATTTCGACAAAATCGAAATTTCCACACTATCCCAAAAGGTGGAAAATTTGAGGCAAATATCTGTCAAAAAACAATTACCTACTTCTCCCTACGAACCTTGAAATATACCTGTCATCCATTTGTGCAATGTTCCTCCAGGAGAACACAATTACTAATTGCAGTCAAGCATCAAATGTTATCCCCCATTGGTTGGGAATGACCACCTGCAGACATGACATGTTTCAGGGTTTGTTTCCCACCTGGCAGTGCAAGAATAGGTCGGACAACATCAGAGTTATCCAGGCCCACCCAGCATCTTATATTACTGTTGAGTTTTGTGTGTTATCAGTCATTGGGTGGGCCAAGATAACTCAAATGTTTTCCGATTCAACCTTGCACTGAAGAGTGGAAATCAAACCGTGAAACATGTCATGTCTGCAGGTGGTCATTCTCAACCAATGGGGAATGATATTCAATGCTTGACAATTGTGTCCTCCTAGAGGAACATTACACAAATTGATGTCAGATATAATGCAATATTCGTATGGGGAGTAGTTGATTTGTGACAGATATTTACCTTAAATTTTGTACTTTGTAGCATGGTGGGGAGGGACGGAAATTTCAATTTTGTCGAAATTATTTGTTTTATTTATGATTTTGTTCTCATTCGATTGAAAATGGTATATAGAAAAAATGATAAACTGGAAAATTGGGATCGGCAAAAATTGCCAAAGTTATAAACTATTGAGTAGAACAATTTGTACTTTTGTAATTATTTCAAAATATTTCTGGGATATACAAAATTTAAAAAAAGACAGTTATATAACAGGAAATTTAATTTAAAAAAGTCCCCAGGAACTGTACCGACAACATTTATAATTTTAATTTGAATGTAACAATTGGGATAAACACAAGTAGTAGCCTTGCACGCGTCAACTGAATATGAAATATTATAATCGATTAAATAAAAATATCGAGGAATAAAAAGAAGGTACTATTTTAAAAAATAAATAATCAAAAATCCATCAATGAAAAATTTTCATCCCAATTTTTTAATGAACTATATTTTTGACAGTTAGTTAATTTTTACTTGTTGGAAATTTATTTAAAAACCCTGATTGTTTATAAATTGAAAACCTGGAATTTGTTTTTATTTTTTGTAGCTTTTGTTGGAAGGATATTGTTGAAAAACTTAGATTTTTACTTTTCCATTAATAATCTAAAGCAATGAAAAATTAAAAACGTAAATTAAACATTCAGAAGTTTTCTTCAATTATTCTCATTATTTTGTTTCTTCATTAATTAAAGTTACATAACTACCAATATTTTTTAGAAAATACGGTTAAAAAAATTTTTAGAAAAAATACTTCGGGAATCTAATCCATGATGAAAGTACTTATTTTTAAGGAAAAAATCGTTTTAAATTATGTGCTGATAAAAAACACACTTGCTAAATGATTTTTTTATTCACGTTTCTTTTGTTTATTTATAACAAACAATTTATTATGAATAAATATATGTTTGCGCTTTATACAAGGTGTATCTTGAATTAGGTCATTAATTTCAGAAGGTGATTCCTTGTCTCATTTTAAGAATATAATTTCGTATAAACGTATGTCCTAACTTGATTCGTTTCTGTGTAACGGGGTATCAACTGCGACGCCACTGGAATTAAAATTCAAAATATAATTACATGAAAAGAAGACCCTTTTTACTAATAACAAACAAACAAAGTTTAATCAGAATCGGCGTGAGTAATTCATGAAAAACCGATTCTTTATTAAACATTTGACACCCCGTTACTCGGGAACGAAGCAAGTTAGGACACACGTTTATATGAACTTTCTTTCATAAAATGTGACAATGAATCACCACCTGAAATTAATGATATCATTTAAGTTACACTATGTATACAGTGGGGACCAGAAGTCCGTCGCCCCCCGTAACTTCTTTATTTTACACGTAACCAAAAAATGTTGCAGACGTAATTATAGGATTTTATCCGACCTCTTTAATGGTTTGAGTTTCATTTAAACAGAGTGTCTCAAAAAAGCTCGGTGACTTGGAAGTTTATATTTTTGAATACCCTATATATCATTGCATGATCAGTTAGGGATGATCATAAGGAATCAAACTATACCAAGTTTGATGCTGTTATCTCCAAAGACAACGGAGATATGGCCCATTATATTATCCATAAGCCCAATGAGTGGGAGAGAGAAACTGTTTCTGGCGGGTCAATAAATTCTCTCTCCCACTCATTGGGCTTATAGATAAAATAATAGGCGATATCTTCGTAGTCGTTGAAAATAACAGCAACAAACTTGGTTGTGTTGTATTTCTTATGATCATCCCTGACCGATCGTCCAATGATATACAGAGTGTCCTATTCAAAAAAAGTAAACTTCTGAGTCGCTGCGCTTTTTTGAAACACTCTGTATAAATGAAACTTAAACCATTAAAGAGAACGAATGAAGTTTTATCTTAATGAATAAATAAACAATAATCCGCCAATAAAAAATGGTTACTCAACGTTTTAATGTCTTTAATAAATAAGATGATTTTTTCTTGTTGGAAGTTGGAACAGAAAACCTGGAATTTTCTACTCCTGAATACTAAATAAAGTCTTTTCAATGTCTAGAAAAGGGTCCATTCAGTCCCGTATTAGACATAAACTGGACATTCGAAAGATGTCTTTAAGACGTCCCGATTATGTCCACATGAACGTTCCGAAGACGTCTTCAAGACGTCCCGTTTTGTAACAATGGACGTCTCAACGATATCTTTTGGACGTCTTCAAGATATTACTGGACGTCTTGAAGACATCCCGAATATCTTAGGGTCGACGTCTTGAAGACTTCTTTAAGATGCCTTTATGCTGTGTGGGATATTGTCAGTAGTAATACCACAAGTGATTGAATTTTCGCGATAAGTCTGTCGATTCATTTCTGAATGAAACTGAATTGTTTCGAGAAAACACCCAGTCCTGGAATCAATCAATTCAGTTGAGATCACAAATGAAAGACAGACTTATGAGAAAAATTCAATCACGAGTGGAATTTCATTAGACTATTCCACAATCATTTTTGAATGCGTGCATAGCGTAATCACTTATATTTGACGTTTAACTGTCACATGCACTGTAAACAAATCTGAAAACACCGAACTTGATAGGTCAATCAGAGTCAAGAGTCAAGTTTGGTATTATCGGTAATCCGAACTTGACTAGAGCTCTGATTGGTTCATTTCGCAAGTGAGTGAAATAGTCGATCCAATTCCGTGAGGTAGGGCATTTTTAGGAAATTTCCTGCTCTTGAGGATATTTTTTCAAATTCTGGATTTCTCATATAGCTCTGAAATATTTGTAAAAAACCAAACCATTCTTTTTTTTTCTAATTAATTGTTTATAACTTTCGCAATTTTTGCTGGTCCCAATTTTCCCGTTCAACATTTTTTCTAGACGCCATTTCGAATCGAATAGCACTACTTGTAAACCAGACTATGACACTTTCCTCCTGAAGATCTGTATGTGCTAGCATACGCCCCTGCAAATTAACGAAACATGAAGAAAACTCTCTCAACCTATAAACGTAGAAGTCGACCAATACCAAATCCCGAGTCCGCTCCTGGACGCATGACGTCGCGGTGGGACGCTTGGAGCGCGTCCAGACGACTATGCAGCGGCAGTTCGGCACGAGGGCCGATCTTGGCTAGCTCGCATATCTTGCAGCTCTTAAAATAACATAAATAACAAATATGTAACTTTTCGCTTGTATTTTGAGTAGTTCTTAAGGATGGAGCTTCGAATGACAGCTGACGCGGGTGTGGGGAGTTATCGTTAAGGTGAGTCGAGTTTTGATTTGATTTGAATTTCCAAGTGTTTATTTTTGGTTTCGATATTTCGTAACGCATGTCAAAAAATATCGTGATGCAACCTAAACTGAGATCATTAAGAGAGCAGTTTAAAATACACTTTATCATGTGGAGCAACCCTGTTCGTCATGAGAGATTGAATTAAGGATAATTATGTGGAAAAAAATAGTTCAAAACTAATTTATTTATTTTGGTGGATTTGAATATTTCCGGAACCATGATTCATTCAACGGACACCAAATTATTATTCATAAATGAGAACTGAATTTGTTGAAGGGAAAACAAAATAAGAATTGTTGTTATGTGGTAAATTTTGAAGGAAAGCATCGAAAGCCTGAGAATATATCTGATTGAGTTGCGCTGACTAGGCTTTCGAGTAATTATGTTGAAAAACTTTTCTCTTGTTACTGCAAACTTTTATTCAACTTACTCTTCAGAAAAAATTAAGACGGTTTTGTTATGTTGGTCGGTGGGATCGGACCCATCGTCTCGAAGAAAAAAATTGAGACATTATTGGGATCATCGAATAATGTTCCTTTGAAAAATAAATTAACCCCCTGTCCCCCTGAAAGTAAGATAGAGAACGCGAAGAAATTCGGAAATTTGCAGTTTGGACGTCGAAAGTTACGGCAAAAAAAATTCTAGAATAAAATTGCAAAGTCTACTTGAGAATAGTATGATTTAAAAAATACAATTCTACTCTTTCGGAAAAATCTGTGAAAATTATGAAAAAAAACATGGGACCATCATATGCTTTAATAAAAAAAATTACTTTTGTCCCTGTGACGAAAAACGCTTAGGAATTCTGAAAAATATCCGAATAATTTGGACGTGGAAAATTAAAAAAAAAATCGGTTGGTTGAGGAGGTTGGACTCCCAGACCTCTGAGATAGATAATTAAACAAATTCTAATGCGAAACAAGTTTTTATTTATAAACTGTCGAACTAGAAGAAAAATATAATTTTGTTAAAAATATTGTTGTTAAAATTGTTTTTCCCGTTAACCAGCTGTCGTACCCCATGTAGCACACCCATATTCGGACAATATTGGTACAATATTTTGGAAATATTGGCAAAATATTCAAATAATAATATTGGTGTAATATTCTCGAAGCAATATTGGACTCAAAATGTTAAGCGATATTAGTACAATATCGCTGTAGCACACTTATATTGGAATAATATTGGTTAAATATTGGCAAAATATGCAAACGTAATATTGGCGAGATAAAATTATAATTATTTCGGGATATTGGCACAATATTACTTGGACATTATACAAATAATATCAGTGAAATATTGATAGAGCAATATTGGCCCCAAAATATTTAGTGATATTGGTACAATATCATTTGACATTTTACAAAACATTGATGAAATATTTCCAGAAAATGTTGAATAATTCGAAAATTCTACAATTTCGTTTCTACTTCAATTTACCACTGAGTAGATTGACATGTAAACGCATGTGGGGCTACCTAGCGGTTTCTTACCCAAATTTAATCATGATTCATTTCAATATTGTTTATTGAATATTCGGCCAATATTCAAATTCCAGTCCTAGTAATAAATGTGTTTTGTAGTATTGTATCAATACTGTCTTTCAAATATTTGCGTAAGGTTTTCATAACAATCTCAATCAATATAGGGTCAATATAATTTTGAGAATATGGATTAAATAATATTCCGCCAATGTGCTATCAAACTTGGATATACAATATTGTTTTTTATCTGTAAAATCGATATGAGAGTAATATTGAAATCGCAATTTTGGAGCTAGATGCTGGAAACAATATGTAGCCAATATCGCTCTATCGATATTGGTGAAAATTATTGAACCAACGGTTTTTCCTTCGAATAGAGATCCAGCAGCGAGCCCATCTTACTCAATTTTCAAGGCATTGATATTGACCCAATATTTCATGAAATAATATACATTCAGAACAGGTTAAGCCAATATTCCACCAATACTATTAATGAAATATTGTTTTTCCAATATGAACCCATATTTGTTCAATATTATTTTTACATTTACAATATATCCATATTGGCCCAATATCAAAACAATATTCAGCCAACATAAGGTTTTACCTGGGATATATTATAATTCTAGTTTTTTGTCAATAATAGAACTCTATATTAAGTAAAATATTAATTAGAACATAAAAAAATACTTTACTAGTACTGGACTATCTTATATAAATATCTTGTATAATACTCAGTCACCAGCAAACAAAAAGAGTGGTAGCAGAAAAGGATTTCTTCAAATTTTATAGCATTCCGAGTAAGCGAACTCACCTTACGTATAGGAAAGCCTATTACAATTGGAAAATAAAAATTATAATTCAATAATAAAACATTTTGGAAAGCTTTATACACACCAAATTGGAAAATATCAAAATTTATCATTTTACAAGAAATTGAGAAGCTAACTATCTATATCATACTGATGTAGATGATGAAATTTTGAAGATTTGAAATGAAAAGTGACAGCTGGAGTGTATTAATTTTAAAAAGCAGAGAGAAAGCAAGAAAAATAGTGAATCAATGGAAAAATTGACATAACAGCACAATGTTAAAATCTGTTTTCCATAACAAATTTAGATTTGAAAGTGAATTCAGGATAGTTATTTGAAAGTGGAAGTGAAAAATAAGTTGGATCTAGAGGGCCGGTTTTTCAATATCCTGTTAGCGTTGTTTGACTGACAGCTAGATTTGACTGATGGTTAGAATGTGAATTTTTTCCTTCACTTGAGTGAATGCCATCTTCATTCTAACCACCAGTCAAATTAAGCTATCAGTCAAGCTACGCTTAACAGTATATTAAAAAACCAGAGAATTCAAGACAAGTGATAAGGAAAGCTGTGAAAACTGAAATGTTGCCAAGGAGGTTGTTGATAAAAAAAACGAGGCAGGGAGCTGAAAAATTCCAACGAAGGAAGAAAGTAAAAATATTATGAAAACAAAAATTAAGGAAAATTTCAATCAGAAAAGCAAACTACAATAACTAAGGTAAAGGAAATAGTAAATTTGAAGCTGATATTTATAACAAGTCAAAGGAACCTACCATCAAAGATAACATCCTAGCAGTGATCCTGACTCCAGAGTACAGTACAAAAGTGCACAAATCTTATCAAAATAAATATTTGACAACATAACCCCAATTCTCTATCGATTGCTACTATAGAACGTTTTTGGAACAGAACAACTTTCGGACTTGATTAATGAAAACCAGTGCCGATACAGACGTTATTTGATTTTGCGATTTGCAATTTTGAAAAGACAACAATTTCATTCATTGAACTAAGTATAGAGTAAATAATAAAAATAAGCATTGAACAATTTGGAAATAATTTAAAGTAATATAGGTAACAGGTGAAGTTTCTATTAACAGAGCCAGGCATATTTTTTGAAAAATCAATACAACTTTTTATATACAAAACTCACTAACAAAAAATATATCATATTATTTCAATTAATACCACAAATCAGGGCATTTTAACAATATTATTATCTCAATTAGCACCTCATAGTAGGGCAGTTTCCACAGCCCAAATACCCAAATTATAACTATAACAATATATTACTTTTTACTTTTCATTTCAATAGTTTATAGATGGAAGCTTGTTTTTAAAAAGATTATTTAAGTTCATTTTATTTTCAAATTCAGTTTGAGATTACAAAAAGATATTGAATGCAACCCTTTTTACACGTTTATATTAGCTTCACTTGTATGTTTGTTTGTTTGTATGTTCGTTTGTATGTTTGTTTGTAAGTTTGTTTGTATGTTTGCATGTTTGTTTGTATGTTTGTAACTGACTCCTTAGGGCGTGATTTTCACTCATTTCCAGACGTCCGAAATATTTGAAATTTGGCAGGTGTTCATAGTTCCGGTGACGATGCAATATGACAATATGTTAAGAAAAAACAAAATGGCGGCTCAAAGATGGCGGGCGAGATTTGTGATAAGGGTCCGATTCCATTCAAAATTGGTATATAATGGTTTTCAGAGTCAGAGATTATGATTTTTTCATAAAAATTCATGAATTCAAAATGGCGGCTCCAAGATGGCTGACGAGATTTGTCATTATGGTCAGATTCGATTCAAAATTGATATGTGAGGTTTTTTAGGTCGTATATTTCGAATTTTTTGTCAAAATTCATAAATTAAAGATGGCTGCTCCAAGATGTCATTATGGTCTGATTCGATTCAAAATTAGTGTGTGAGGGTTTTCGGGGTAAGAGATTATGATTTTTTCGTAAAAATGTATGAATTCAAGATGGCGGCCCAAGATGATGGACGAGTATTGTGATTATGGTCCGATTCTATTCCAAATTGGTATGGTTTTCGGGGTCGGAGATTTCAATTTTTTTAGTGAAAAAAATAATAGTTTAAAAAACTAAAGAACACGCTTTACTTCCCATAGACTAAAAAGTAAAATATAATTGACAATTTAATTTCACAAATGTAAAAAAGCAACAGCTTTTATAAGTAATAATAATTTAGGCAGAATTCTATTCAATGCAAAACCTAAACGAGACAGAATGAAAAAATCAGGGATATATAGATTAGAATGCGGGGAATGCTCTGCAGTATATACAGGCCAAACCGGTAGAAATTTTGACGTAAGGTTCCGTGAACACGTCGGTTTAGACAAAAAATCAACAATGTACGAACATATACAAGAATTCAAACACAAGATAAGTAAAGATAACCTCAAAATTCTACACACATGGAAATCAATTAAAAACCCGAAATTTAGAACCCTCAACGAGCAACTCGATTTGTGTAGGTCTCCACTTTTGAATTTATAAATTTGACAACCCAGGTAATTTCCATCACCTCCAGGGTTTAAATTTATATTGTTTCACCCTTGTTCTCTTAATTACCTCTCCATCCAGCCTACCTGCAAACTCCCTATATAACTAGGCTTAGAGTTCAATTGTATTAGTTTTTATACTTGATAATGGGATAAAACCCGAAACCGGTCGTATCAATAAAATCATAAAATAAGACAAAAGAGTGTTCTTTCGTTTCATTAAAGTGATCATGAATTTCCACAAAATAAACAAGTCATCAGTCACACAAAACACCGCTTTGCTGTTGATGCAGCCCTCTCAATTGAGTATGATTGACTGTGATCTTTTGTTGAATCGTATGGCCGGTAAATACCTCTCATCCCGCATCTCGAGAAGGGGACATCATATTTAAGCTTTACACATTTTCAAAATTGTAATTAGTGTAATTTTACAGTGTTTGGTTCAACCTCCTGTTTTTCAACTGAAGATGAGCATTACTATGCTCAATAACATGTTTTTGATTTACGGTTGATGCAACCCTTTTGATAAATTCTCATCAAAATTGCGTTGACAACTCCCATTCCCATTCGGGGGTTAAATATATGTTGTGACGACTTTGAGTATGTGGGGGTATGTAGGATATATGAACTTCCTTTTAGTAACGAGTGTTCAATGAACAATTTCTTTGAGGAGTTTATGAACGCGTTACATACCGTACTTTTTCTACGAACTCATATCAATACTACGTAATTATTATGTGGGCAGAAAAAAAAATCACAGTATAAAGTGAAGTCCGGCCTGCTTAGTTATCAACTGTTTCTGATCATTAATTTTTTGTTATTAGTCAGATCATTCCAAACTTAAAAAAATTATTTAAAATGATTATTTATGTTTGAGTCAGATTGATTTCATATTTTATTAACGAGCAACAGCGTCATGAATGAAATACCTTGACTTTGTTATTCTCGGTTGACGTTTCGGATTTCTATATACACCGGGGGCTATGAACGCCTTTATATTCTTGACAACTAAATAAAAATTATGTTTGTCGTTGAAGACCCCTTCAACTATTCAGAGTACTCCATTGAGAAATAATTATCTCCACGATAATTGCAGAATTCAACAATTCTGAAATATTTGATAATAAAACAACGACCTTCTCTCAATTGAAATTAAAGAAATATTCCACATGTCTGCCCCAATGCAATTAGGTATTTCATCCTCTCTCTAGAAATAGGAAAATATTCTGGACTGTTGTAACAATGATAACGTTAGGCTTGACTGTCATCGAATTCATTCAAATATACTTTTTTCTACAACTGTCAAAAAAAGTCAACTTTTTTTGTGTGGTTTGTGTGCGTAAAGTATTACAATATTTCACTATCAACATACGATTTCATTATTAAATGGAAAAGCGTAAAAAAGTGCACTTTTTTTTTAACGGCTGTTGCTAGGCAACCGACAGTTTCAAGCAACAACAGTGACAGATCCGAATAATAACGAAACCCTGTCATAAAGCCAGTTATCATTTTCTTTGGCAACTAATAACCTATAAATATCTGATATACAAATGTTTCACCAATAATATTCTTATTGTCTATACAACTCCAGGTCAAGCCGCATCAAAACAAATGCACGCTGTTACTTCGTGATCATCGATGTCGGATTGGCTTGTTTCCCACTCAAACCTGCCTGAGAAACATAGACCAATAGCGGCCCACCTTTCCTCAATCACGAGCAAATCACGCGTTGATCACGTCTTTACCTCTATTGTTTACTGGCTTGAGTTTAACTTAAATTTACTGTAGCATTCTTACTAATCAAAAATTATAAATTAAAAAACATCTTCACAAATTTGACACTACATACACACATCACGTCACCCGTCAAGCTGGCAACATTAAACTTCCGATTCCATCATTGACACTAATTAACGATTCAGTGATTTATGGAGGTGGTAAGATGTTCAATCACTTACCAAAACATATTAAAGAAATGAGATCCATAGAAAATTTCAGAAAGGGAGTAAAAGCACTCCTGTTGAAAAAACCCTATTATAGTTACAGGAATTTTATGATGATGCATTTTAGCTCGAACTTTTTTTTAATATGTTGTAAGGTGTTTCTCATGTCCTACCTTTATATTGTTTTATAAGACATTTTAATAATGTATCAGTGACGTTTTTTTTTTCCATTTCATCTATTTTTGTGTGTGTTTTTACTTTAGTTTAAGGTTAGTTTTAGGCCTTTGTCAACAAGATCTTGTATCTTTGAACAAAAAAGCATATTCTCTCTCTTTCTCTTACTATTGAATAAGTATTCTATACTAGGTAATCCAAGGTAGCTATGGCTGTTTGGCCCTCAGAAACTAGTTGACAACAATAACTAATGAAATTTGTGGAATTGGGCATCTATCCAGATAACGAATTCCTTATAACTATAAATTTAATTTAAGTAGAAATGAAAAGTGATGAAGATTGAACGGAGAAAATCGCGGATAGTGCAAATATGAGATTTCCTTGACATAGTTTAAAGAAAGAAAAAGGTATTCGTTGCTTCACGAGCATTGTTTATTTATTTTGAATACAAATGTAAGAAAATGGAAAGTGACTTCGATGGACTAATTATTCGAAAGTCAAGTCAACATTAATAATAATAATATTGACCTCGATGAATGGGTATGTTATTTTAATATTAGCTTAAAATTTTCTATTTTGCAGGATAGTGTGAAGAGAAAGGGATTTAGACTCTGTCGAAATTATTCGTTTCATTTGTTTGAAACTCCACTCTCCGGCATACTTTGTTCGAATAATGAATAAATAAAAATATGCCAAATTAATTCATATTTGCAAAAAAATATGAATTGGTTATTTTTTTTGACAGTTGTAGAAAAAATACTGTATGAAACTCATGAGTAAAGTGTTTTTTTACGAGTAGGAATGCCGCACTCCGCCTACGTCGTCGTGCGTCGACATTTCATACTCGTAAAAAAAAGTATCACTTTACTCACTTGATACATAAATTACTATTTTTACATTTATGCAAAAAGCAAAACTTATTGAATTGTATTCAGTGGAAAAACAGGTACTTTATTGCACTAGTGCAATAAAGTTTTTATTGCACTCATCTGTCATTCTACTTCAACGTGCTGTCATCATGACAAATATAAACGTTCAAACCCACTACATATTTAGTGTGAGATTTAGTGTGAGATTGGCAAAATGTTTTAAACAGTGACATATTTTATATTGTTTTGTATTAATGTTAGCAGCCAGAGTTAAACAAATAATGTGTTCCCGAGAATAAATCCATAATGAAAACTGATCCGCTTTGTTCTAAACCGCCTATCTGCGTAGAGAAAACTATGACCACACCTCGTGATAACATACGTGCTCACGGCTACTATGATTTCGATTTTTATAATGCAACTGTGGTCACAGAAACGTTAGTAAAATATCAATTCTGGCAATTATAGAATTGAAAGTTTTAAAATGAGAATAATTATTGGCAAAATAGATGATAGTGATCTGTTTCAATGCAGATCGATAATAATTATTAACTATTCAAGTTGCGCTTTTCATTTTCCTGCACCTAGTGCCGCACCTTAATAAATCATTTTTTGGTTTTTTCATGAACGTAGAAAAAATGTTGTATGCAACTCGTGCAAAAATTGTTTATTGCACTTACTTTTTGCACTTGTTGCATAAATAACTATTTTGATCGTCGAGAAAGTGTTCCTCGCGCTCGGAACTTTTCACTCGCATCAAATTTTCCTGCTTACCTCTTGTTACAGAATATAATATTATGTTACAGAGGATAAGAAAATTAGATGAAACGCTACATTTACGAATTAGGACCATCAATTCCTACTGATAGTTAGATATTGTCGAGTAGAAGCTTTACGGACGATTTTGCACAGAAGATTTATTTACATACGAAACATTGATTCTAGCTCAAATGATAGTGGTTTTCGAATATTCTTGACAACCATTCATTGGATGATAAACATGTTTTGTTAACGACTTTCTATCGGAGAGGAGTAGCTTCATATTTCCTCATAAATAGAAAAACAGCAAGGTCATCCTCGATATAACGATGAGAAGGTTTTTCTGATAATGAATTGTGAGTTCCATGACCTGATGTATTTTATTATGATTATGGAAAAATATAATAAGGAAATGTTTTCACTGACATCCTGATCAGCGATTACAGAAAAAAACTTAAAGAGTGTGTTATAATGAACTGTCAGGATGATCTCTTCAACCTTGTTTTCTATAGCATTGTAGATTTCCTATACCCCAGATGAAAAGTTTCCGATACTGTATACCTCCTGTGACTGCAGTCATATAATGTACTCGCGAACATCAACATTTTAATTTATATTTTGTGGCTGAAATACTAACAGGACGAATACAAGCAAACGTACATTATTATTTATTCATTTCGTATACCTGAATTCTGCACACCCTCTGAATGCTCATTGGGGTATACGAATCAGATGAGCTGTCGATGACGATCATAAGAGAACGATCAGTAAAATCAGGCAAGTCTATGCAGCAAGTCCCCCCAAGTTTTTCAAGGGTTTTCGAGTACGCATTTTTAGAACGATTGATGAACTTTATCGTTTCTCATAACATTTTAATTCCGATGCAACATGGTTTTCGTTCTGGAAAATCTACACAAACTGCTATACTCTCTTTTTATAAATATCTGATAGATTTCATAGACTCAGGCGAGTGCCCAGCTGCGATCCTATGTGATCTGAGCAGAGCTTTCGACTGCGTCGATCATGAAAAACTACTGAGTTTTTTGGAAGGCTATGGCTTGAGAGGAAAGTCACTGACCTGGATATTTTCATTCCTCACGGATAGAATCCAACGTGTTTCACTTAAATTTGATAACGGCAATGCCCTCTCGTTTTCAACATCAGAAGCGAAACTGGTCCAGATGGGAGTGCCTCAGGGTTCCATCCTGGGACAAGTTTTGTTTCTTTTGTACATCATACCCTTTCTTTATTGCATACGCGGATGATATCAGCTTCTTGATATCTGCTAAAAAAACTCATGATTTAACTAGTAAATGCGAAGAAATTTTCAATGCGGCTTCCAGATATTTTAACCAACAGAATTTATTTCTCAACGGTAAGAAAACGCAAGTGATACGTTTCCATAATTTTCAAAAAAAAACTGATAGATTTCAACTAAACACGAATCATACCATCATAAGCACCTGTGATAGTGTCAAATTTCTAGGAATTCACATGGACGAGTATCTAAACTGGAACACACACTGTGGACAGTTGGTCTCTAAATTGAGTTCACTGATTTACATGTTCAAAAATTTAAGAACAGTATTAAACAAAATGCAACTAATGAGCATACACTATGCTCAAGTTGAAGCCAGGTTGCGCTATGGTGTTTGCTTGTGGGGCAACGCAACAATGGGTAAGAGCATTTGTATTGAACAAAAAGATATTTTAAGGTGTATATTTAATGTTCCAAAACGCAGCTCATGTAGAACACTCTTTCAAAATCACAAAATTTTGACGCTAGTCAACTTGTTCATATATGAGTTGTCGATATACATTTTCACGAACAAAAATGACTTCAGTCTCAATGGCGATATCCATGATAAAAATACTCGCCAAAAACATCTAATTAATTCACATAAAACAAGTCAAGTATAAAATCAGTCAAAATGCTCCATACTCCATTGGTCCTAAAATTTTCAATCGTTTACCTGAAAAAATTAAATCCACTCCCAATCTTATGAAATTTAAAAAAAGTCTGAAGTCTCTTTTGCAAGAAAATTGTTTTTATACACTAGACGAGTTTTTTTTACATGACCAACTGTGATATCTCCGGTTGAATGTATATGTATTTGTATTTTATATATTTATATTTTATACTTGTTCTTCATTTTTATATTGTCGTTGCTATTTCATTTTTATGTCTTTAGCTTTAGGTAAAAATTGACTATTCCTATACAAAATGAAAATTTTTGTCATTTGAAGGAAATAAAATAATTTGAATTGAATTTGAATTTGAAGTCATATTCAGAAAGGTATTTGAACCAAGCACTGTGAGCTGACGTCAGAACATGGCGTAATCAGCTGATAGAGGGACAAACAAAGAATTTGAGTTTGAACAGAAAACTGTTTTTTGCGGTGGTTAGTGGTTGATTCTGATATTTTTGAACTTTACTGAATTCAGTGATCCTATTATTTGATAATATTTTGAAATACTGTTGTTTCAGATGAGAAATCGTATAATTTTACTAATATCTTCGCTGTTAGTTTTGCGATATTTGACAATGAATATCTACTAGTAATACAAAACTTTCCGTCTTTCATAACATCCTCCTATGTTGACTTCAATGTTAACTGTAAATTCCCAGCGTTTTTTTGTTCTACGTATTTTGGGTAGGTACATGGTCCGGATGTTCAGAACGATCTGACTATATCTCTGTACTCCAGCAGTTTCTACCTGTCTCTGCCTTGTTTGTATAAAAAATTATTTGGAAATTTCACGTTCTGGTCTGGATTGGATCGGTTATAACAACCCATAGCAAGTCTTCATGATTCAGGTCCTCAAATCTAAAAGAGAAAATCCATGTTTATAACACCTCTACAGACTTATGCACTCAATTTCAGACTATATACAATGAATTAATACTCACTGAAATGCCAAGAACCTGTTTTTAGAAATTTTCTCGCAGAAAATCCCCAAAAAAGACACGCTTAGTCTTATGGAAAATGGCTCTGTTTGTCCCCCCATCGAATGTTTGACAACTGTCAAATTACGTGACTGCTGACAGTGCTCTATTGTAGTCGGCTCGCAAAAGGAGTTTTAGAATTTTTGTAAAAGTGCTTAGTTTTTACAAAATTTTACAATAAATTTTAATTAAGATTACCTGAATTTTGTGCAAAAAGTATAAAACCACGTTTATTTCAGTGTATTGACCGGAGAGATCAATGCCGTCGACATAAGAAATGGTATATTTTATACCTAGGCGGTCAAGTGACATTTTTCAAGACGAAAGAAGTTATGGACAGACTCGAAAAAGCACTTCACTGTCGGGGTTTACGCATAGCGTGAAAATGAATTTTTTTTTCTCGGCTATCCGCAGAAAATGTAACTTTCTCATCTCCGTAAAGACGGCCGGTAAAATTCAACCTTCTCATAGTGTAGGATAAAAAAGTTTTTCCATGTCAAACTCGCTGTATATGAATAACTGCCATAGAATAACTTTGAGCTTGAGTTAGGAAGTTGATAATGAGCAAAATGAATCACTCCATTTTTATCTGCAAACACACCTAAAATATGGAGACAAAGTAAATTATTGTATCCAGAGAATGTTTGTTGCCTAATCGTCAGCTAGTTCAATAATTATTTGAGAGAATGATGAAAAGCTCCAAATTTACCTGAATTATCGCTTTTAAAATATTTTTTGAAATGTTTCATGTGTTTAATGACCTGTGGCAGTAAAGGTCAAAATATAAAGTTATCATACAGCAGTGCACACATGTTTATGGCAGCTCCGTGAATACCGCAATATTACCGGTAAAGGAAGCGATATTTAGTTCAGACTTTTGCTGAGTGAAGGTGCAAAGTGTGGTCTAACCGACCAGGAGAAAATAAAACTCCACAAAAGTGCATAAACATATTAAAAGTAACATTATAATAACAGGCAGTGGTTCCTAACCTTAGTGTAAATTAAATATATATACATAAAAAGAATGGATCAAAAACTGGACTCTCTAATGAACTCGATTCAGGCGCTAGCAAAAACAGTGACCGAAATAAAAAACGATACGAACGAAATAAAAATTAATCTCGAAATAGTACAGGAGGAAAACCGAATTTTGAAAGAAAGGGTATCTAAACTTGAAGCCAAAATTGATGCCATAGAGAAATCGCAACGTGAGAATGACATAATCATCTACGGCGTTCACGAAGATGAATTTGATTCAATTAACCCACTACGGGCAAAAGTGATAGAGATCATCAACGATACTTTGGGTATCAATTTCAATCAAGAGAGTGCGACTAACATATACCGACTGGGAACGATGAAGGAGAACAAAATCAGGCCTGTCCTGGTGAAACTGAGTAACGTACAACTCAAACACCACATTTTCCAAAAGGCTAAACTATTGAAGAATACACCTTACTCAATCTCTGAAAATTTTACTGAACGTGTTATGGAAGAAAGAAGGGCGCTGATCCCACACATGATTAAAGAAAGAAACTTGGGTAAAACCGCTTATCTAAAACGTAATATTCTATACGTGGACAATAAGAAGATTATGGTAAAGGACATCGACAATCAACCACTCCCAGGAAGCCAAACTGCCTCAACCGATTTTCAGCACAAATATACGACAAGGAAGAGCAAACGAACAAATTCCATTAAATAGGATGTTTCGGCCCCCGATGACAGTCTCATCTTGCTGCACCTAAACGTACAGTCGCTGCGAAACAAAATTGATGACATAAACGTTTTCTTGAACGAATATGAAAAAGAAGACAACAAAAAAATCAACATTTTATGCTTTTCCGCAGAAAATGTAACTTTCTCATCTCCGTAAAGACGGCCGGTAAAATTCAACCTTCTCATAGTGTAGGATAAAAAAGTTAGTTTTTCCATGTCAAACTCGCTGTATATGAATAACTGCCATAGAATAACTTTGAGCTTGAGTTAGGAAGTTGATAATGAGCAAAATGAATCACTCCATTTTCATCTGCAAACACACCTAAAATATGGAGACAAAGTAAATTATTGTATCCAGAGAATGTTTGTTGCCTAATCGTCAGCTAGTTCAATAATTGTTTGAGAGAATGATGAAAAGCTCCAAATTTACCTGAATTATCGCTTTTAAAATATTTTTTGAAATGTTTCATCTGTTTAATGACCTGTGGCAGTAAAGGTCAAAATATAAAGTTATCATACAGCAGTGCACACATGTTTATGGCAGCTCCGTGAATACCGCAATATTACCGGTAAAGGAAGCGATATTTAGTTCAGACTTTTGCTGAGTGAAGGTGCAAAGTGTGGTCTAACCGACCAGGAGAAAATAAAACTCCACAAAAGTGCATAAACATATTAAAAGTAACATTATAATAACAGGCAGTGGTTCCTAACCTTAGCGTAAATTAAATATATATACATAAAAAGAATGGATCAAAAACTGGACTCTCTAATGAA
The DNA here is from genome assembly GCA_958298965.1 of Chrysolina haemoptera. Classification (NCBI taxonomy): domain Eukaryota; kingdom Metazoa; phylum Arthropoda; class Insecta; order Coleoptera; family Chrysomelidae; genus Chrysolina; species Chrysolina haemoptera. The sequence continues at coordinate 14,416,203 of OY282594.1, forward strand.
CTCGATTCAGGCGCTAGCAAAAACAGTGACCGAAATAAAAAACGATACGAACGAAATAAAAAGTAATCTCGAAATAGTACAGGAGGAAAACCGAATTTTGAAAGAAAGGGTATCTAAACTTGAAGCCAAAATTGATGCCATAGAGAAATCGCAACGTGAGAATGACATAATCATCTACGGCGTTCACGAAGATGAATTTGATTCAATTAACCCACTACGGGCAAAAGTAATAGAGATCATCAACGATACTTTGGGTATCAATTTCATTCAAGAGAGTGCGACTAACATATACCGACTGGGAACGATGAAGGAGAACAAAATCAGGCCTGTCCTGGTGAAACTGAGTAACGTACAACTCAAACACCACATTTTCCAAAAGGCTAAACTATTGAAGAATACACCTTACTCAATCTCTGAAAATTTTACTGAACGTGTTATGGAAGAAAGAAGGGCGCTGAGCCCACACATGATTAAAGAAAGAAACTTGGGTAAAACCGCTTATCTAAAACGTAATATTCTATACGTGGACAATAAGAAGATTATGATGAAGGACATCGACAATCAACCACTCCCAGCAAGCCAAACTGCCTCAACCGATTTTCAGCAAAAATATACTACAAGGAAGAGCAAACGAACAAATTCCATTAAATAGGATGTTTCGGCCCCCGATGACAGTCTCATCTTGCTGCACCTAAACGTACAGTCGCTGCGAAACAAAATTGATGACATAAACGTTTTCTTGAACGAATATGAAAAAGAACACAACAAAAAAATCAACATTTTATGCTTTTCAGAACACTGGCTGCAGGAAGATAAGACTCAATATTGTAAAATCGAGGATTTCGAAATTGTTGCACACTTTTCAAGAAATTTTTTCTCTCACGGTGGCGTCATACTGTACGTCGATAAAAAATCTAAATTTAATTGTATCCAAAATATCAATACTCCACCCATCGACAAAGAGCTCGAATACACAGCAATGCATAGTACCGATAGAAAATTTGTGAGCATAGGTATATATAGAAGCCCTTTGGGTAAGTTTGAATTATTCTATGAACATTTCTGGCAACTCTTGAATGAGCTCTATAATAGGTTTAGACATCACCACTTCATAATATGTGGGGACTTCAATCTAGATTTCAATACGCCGAGTAATAACCTTACAAATTTTGAGAGCCTTTTGGATATATTCGATCTTGATATATTCATCACCAGCCCTACAAGAATAACTAAGCATTCATCAAAAACCATTGACAATATACTCATTAATAAATCCTTGGAATATATTTCGGCACATACTCTAGATGTATGTCTTTCTGACCATATCCCCCAATTATTGGAATTTAGGTTGAACAAAACACCCGTTGTAGAAAACCAGTACAAGACAAGCAGAATCTTTAGCGAAAAAAATTATGCTTCATTCAAAAGTCAATTAGAACAAGTAGACTGGCATCCTCTGTATGAAATTTCTAATGTCCACAAAGCATTTGATTACTTTGATGAACTGGTCAAAACATGTTTCGAGAAGGCATTCCCTATAAAAAATATTAAAATAAATGGAAAAAAGTCATTCAAAGGGTGGTTGACGACTGGAATAAAAATCTCATGTAAGTTTAAAAGATTTCTAGTAGATCTGAAAAAGTATACTGACGATTTAGGGACCTTGATATATATTAAGAAATATACCCATATTTTGAATAGGACTATCGTATGTGCAAAAAACGTTTACTTTTCAAGTCTAATAAATTCATCATCTAACAAGCCGAAAACAACCTGGAATATAGTAAACCACTTTACTGATAAAAAAATCAGAGAACAAGAAAATTTTGAAATTGAAATTAATGGAGATAATATCACCAATCCACAAGAAATTGCTAACAATTTCAAACAATTCTTTGAAAATGCCCCCAATCTAGTGAGGTCCGAAAGGCAAACAGACCAGACCAGTGAGTTTTATCTGAAAAATGTCAACTTCAACAACATTAATTCCTTTTTCTTTTCACCAGTCACTGAAGTAGGTATCACAGAATGTGTCTCGAAACAGAAACCAAAACATTCAGCGGGTGTAGACGGCATCCCAATGATATTAATTAAGAAAAATATTGATATTCTGAAAAGTCCTCTGATGTTTATTTTCAACCTGTCACTGTCTGATGGATACTTCCCCAACAGCTCCAAAACTGCAATAATCGTCCCTATTTTTAAAAAAGGTGAGAAGAAAGATATTAATAACTACAGATGTGTTTCATTGTTGCCCTGTTTTTCAAAGTTACTAGAATGGCTTGTAAACAAACAAATTAATTCATATCTCAACCTGCATAAGATCCTAACCACGTCTCAATTTGGTTTCAAACCCGAAGTGAACACTTCAGACGCAACTTTCGCCTTGGTTGAACGTATACATCAGACTCTAGAAAACAAAAAACACTGTATTGGAATCTTTTGCGACCTATCCAAGGCATTTGATTGCGTCGACCATGACTTATTACTGAAAAAACTGGATTATTATGGGTTTCGCGGCAAAGTACATAGTTCATTCGTATCTTCTTCATCGAAGCATGACTGTAAAAATTCCACACTTTGAAAATAACCGACTTTCTAACTACCTCTCTGATCTTGCCTCGCTCAACAGCGGTGTCCCACAGGGTTCGGTCCTAGGACCTAGTCTTTTTCTGTTATACATTAATGACCTCACATTCAATTTTCCATCGGTTTACTTCTCACTGTTCGCAGATGACACTAGTATAATCATTCAGGAATATAATTTACTGAATCTTCAAAACAAATCCAAACTTGCCATGTCCAACATTTATGACTGGTTTGGTGCAAATGAACTGTCGTTGAATTTCCTCAAAACCCACTCTATTATTTTCCAAATGCACAGCCAAGATACAGATTTCCAAATTGAAATTGATGAAAAAATAATAAGTCCCACGAAGTCTACTAAATTTTTAGGTCTTCACTTGGATAACCACTTGAGATGGTGTGATCATATCGCGCATTTGAAAAAGAATTTGTGTAGGTCATTGTTTGCCATTCGGACAATCAAACAAAATTTAAATATATCTGTAGCCAGATCTGTCTACTTCGCATACTTCCATTCTCTGATGCAGTATGGAATAGAATTCTGGGGAAATGCTGTGGATGCAAAGGATATTTTTTTAACCCAAAAAAAAGCTATTCGTACATTGTGCAACCTAAATTACCGAGAGACATGTAGGGTTTATTTCAAAAAGCTCAATATATTTACCTTATATAATGTGTATATTCTTAAATTATCAATAACCATACATAAAAGAAGAAACGAACTAACAAGGCCTCTAGATATTCACCCATATCCAACCAGGAACCAAAAATTCATCTTACCCTCGTATAAATACGCAAGAACAAGAAAAGGCCCGCTTTATACCGGAATACAAAAAATATACAACCATCTCTCTGAAAATCTGAAATCCCTCTCTATGAGTGAATTCAAACGTGAGTTGAAAAATGTCTTGAAACAACATACATTTTATAGTTTAGAAGAATTTTTTTATTGTTAAATAAAAATCCTTCATATTGCTTTACTCTCATCGGGGTCCATTGTCGAAATATGTTATCAACATAATTCCTACCTAAAAGTTAATTATTAAATAACAAAAAACTGTTTGAAAATTGTACCTGCATGTTGTATGTATATGTTTTGTATGTATATGTATATGTTATTTTGTTCAAGCTTTCCCGACGCCTCTGCAGAGGCTGAAATACTGTATCAAAATTATGAAATTACCTTTTCAAAATGCTTATTTTGTGACATGTTGTATTTCTGGGAAATAAAACTAATCTAATCTAATCTAATCTAATTTCAATTCTTCGGGTATCAAAAGGGGTGTTTCAAACTCTGAAATGAGAGAAATACTGATTTAAGTCAAACAGAATCAAAAACAAATTATATAGATGACTTTGAATGACTTCTAACAAAAACAAAATAAAAAATTTAACGCCTCTTCCTGCTAACAGTCGAGGCATTCACTTATTAACAAAACAACCTTTACATAGTTAGACACTAAAAATACATCGACACGATGTTACGTGGTAAATAATTAAGCACCAAAGCAAAGAACAGATGCAACCGGAATTATTTATAGGTCCGAACACAATCTGAATAATATTTCAAGGAGAGTATCCACTGGTTCGGAGAATAAAACTTCGGAAATTAATGTTCATTGTGGAGTAAATATCCAAAAATAAAAGTACAGATAGTCGAGCACAGATCGCAAGTGCAGGTTTCGAATACAAGATGATGAGTATAACCTTGTATAAAATGTGCACAGTAACCGTATATTCAGGTGTTTCGGAGTAGTTGGTCATCATCAGTGAGGTGTGGCCACGCAAGGTTGAAACACATCTTGATGACAAAAAAAAAGGAAATACTTGCATACGGTACCTGTACATTCGGATGGTTGATCCCGGGCCATTATATGTGAAGAATAGTTTTTGCATTCTAAAAGCTGTTGTCATTGAAAAAAAAGCTGAATAGAGCACTGTGAGTGACGTAATATGACAGTTGCGGAACAATGTCATAGTGGGACAAACAAAGCAAACTGAATAAAAACAAACCCATTGAACCCATTTTCCATAAGGCTACGTGAATCTTTCTGGTCAATTTTCTGCGAAAAGTGATTTCACAGTAAAAAGTTATTTGCATCATGTGATAATTAATTCTTCAAATGTCAAATGTCAAATGCTATTGAAGAATCCAGATCAATTGTAATTCCCTTCCGTTTCTTACTAACACTGGTTTATAATGATGAATGTTTCCGTTTGGATTGCTTTTTGCATAACTCCGAAACTCCAATCTCAACATCCAAATTTTCCACATGAAAGAAGAGCTCGCTTCGTAATTCATCCATAGAACGTATAAAACAGATATTATAAAACACGCCTTGGAGAAAACATAAAATAAATTAAATTTGACGCATCAGAGCATCGGAAGCTATAAACTGCTGCAAGAAATGGGTCAGACAACTGAAAAGATTCTGAATTGTGTTCTTTATACGACATCGCCTCTCCATGCATTGTTATCTCAAGAGGGGCTGGTAAGATATGATGTTTTATCAATTTCTTTTCTTCGGTGCATGAAGATTCAAACGCCTTCAAATCAAAGTGATAGGAGTATCATTTCTTTTGACTCTGTTGGATAGCGAAATAACGAACACGTTCAGGTGAGTTAGTAAAGAATAGTTATTTATGGTACTAGTGTGTTATGTTGAAAATAAGTCACGCGAGAAAGATTTATACTACAAGGCCGTCAGGCCGAGTGGTATAAATTCTCAAGTGACTTAGGAAACATAACACACGAGTGACATACAATGTTTTATCCAACAAGTGGAAGAAATCTTTTATTATGCGATAAAAATTAATAAGATTCAAATATGAACGTGCGTTATAATCCATAACTCACTAGTGAGTATAATACACTAGTGTGTTATTTGAGAGTTTACTTGTCTAAAATGACATCAATTATGACAGTCATAACTGTCATGTGTTGGATAAACGAATGAACTGAAGATAAAATGTACAAAGTGATATGAATTCCAGTACTTTTGCCAGTTACCTGTTTGAATAGTAAAGCATTTTTCTGACATATACCTGTCATTGGCATTGCATTTTGATTTTTGTGGAATCATCTGCGGCTGAAAGAAAAACGAGTCGCTATTTTCCATCATGTGAAAACGTATTTCACAAATTAGAATTTTAATATATGAATCCAAAGTCCAAGAAACTCCAAAATAAATATAAAAGGATTCAAGAGAAAAACCAAATAAATATATATATATGAGCATGGTAAAGCGAAATAGATTTTCGTAGACCAAAATGTATTGGGGATTTAATGCGAGAGAAGCGAACCTTGCTTCAATGAAATGAACAATTTCTGTGGCAGGTATTTTTTTTAATAACATTCTCCCTATCTAATTTATTCAATGAATTTTCATTGAAAATTAGAGAAAATTAGGAAAAATCAACTATCCGAATGAAAATGCGAATTTTTACTTTCAGATTTATCACTTTTCGCAGTTTTAAAGTGTTAGTTAGAAATTAGAAGCGAAAAAAGTTGTGAAAAGTGATACCTCACTGCGCAAGTAATTATTCTGAGTGATGTGTAATACATATGAGACAAAATTTCTAAGCGCCACAGATATAATAATTATTTTTCATGTTACAGGAAAGAAGTTGAAAATAATTCATATTCTCTCCCAGACATTATGGAATTATTCAGATAATTATTCTATCTCATAATAATATTTTGTTGCTCAAATTGATATACTATTTAATATACACTAATCGTTGATTTTCATATTTTGTTTTGAAATGGATGCCAAAAATATAAGTAAATAATGTGGAAAACACAGCTTCCATTTTTTTTTAAGTTATTGCCATAGTAATACTTATAAAACAATTTGTTCTGTGAGAGATTGTTATAAAATACTCAGAAATATTCGTTATTATATTCCACCATCGAAGTACAAGGTTAGAGCAAATAAAATAAATTGTCAGTTTGGGAAGGGATGGAAACATTTATAGACGGTAGATAATGATATAACTGTTAATTTAGGGTATTTTTTTATTCTTTATAATCTGTTGTGATCATGCCCCATACTAAAAACGAAAGAAATCAATTCAGCTCCGTATCTGTTCTTCTGATTTTGCAGTTGAAATGTGACGGCATACCAATTGTTGAATATATTTACTAATAATTTTAATAGATATCCATGAAATATTTCATCACCCATTGCATTCGTCCACATGGCGATGACTTCAGAATCCCGCTAGTTTCACACACAACGTTTATAGAAATTTACATTCGGCACTTTATGATGCAACTTCAATGCAAGCAACCTGAAATAGCAAGCAATAAATAATTTTATGTGCACTTTTATACTTCAGACTTTCACTTGAGAGTTTTACCAAATCATTCCATAGTTTTTCATGTGTGACCATGAATATTAATAAAGTTTTGCGTGCATAAAGTTGCAGAGCATAGCCTAGAGCCAGGCACAGTTCGGAAAAAATGTCTTGCAAAAGTTTGTGGGTTTGAAAGGGGGCCTACAGACACACGAACATTCCTTGAGATTTGTACGCGCGTACAAGTACACGAGTACATATACGTCAATGTGTAGACATCTGCCTAAAATATCTATCGAAGATATATTCAGTCACCGATTGAATTTTTGCACGCGCGTACGTGTGGCACGTACACATCTCTCCGTGTGTAGGCAAAACGCATTCACGTATCGGGGATAATATCAGTGCTGTTCGTGTTAATCATATAACCTCCAGGTCTTGTGAGTTTTATTACGATAAACCATAGCTGATAGAAATTATTCAAAGATTGTCAACAGACTTTATTGAGCTCTACTTGTTTGAGACAAAAATGGGCCATGTTACCAATGCAACAGAAATTGCTACTACTGCTGCTACAGAAAATAATCCCACTGTTACCTTCAACAGAGATGCTTCTCATTATTATCGTCAGCATAATACCTATCAATACCAGATTGATCATCCCCAGCATGTGTCACAACATTAATTTCATATCTATTCATTTCAAACACAAGACACGCAACCAATAAGGCAGGAACTTACTATTCAGTCACTTCGGAAACCTTCATTTCAAGATAATGATGGAATCTCCATTCAAGAGTTTGACAACGAAGTGAACGAATCAGTTACCGTTAACAATTGTTCAAACAACTTTCAACCCAACTAACACCAATATACAACAACGAAAAGTATGCAACTAGCTTTTCTCCTTTATTTGGAATTCATAGCAAATATACTCGGACACGTGGAGTGTGCCTTTGAGGGGAACACATTTTAGATATATTTTGCAACTTGTGTCTTCAACCCCCTAGAAAGGGGGTGTTACAACCCTAAAATTTTAAATGAAACGTAGGGTCGAGTGATATATCATTTGAACGGGCATAAAATTATCTTTCCAATGATACCCTATTTGTTGAAATTTACTGAAATAGTTAATGCGAAAACGGCTTTAAGAACATTAACCCGATAATTTTGGTATTAATGAAAAATACAAATCAGTTTTGGTTACTAGGAATCAGGATAACGACAATCATTTCTAAGTTACTTAATTTTGCCGAAAGCAACATTTCAATGATAATTTTTTGTTATCACAAGTAAATTCCCCATTTATCGTTTGCGTGATTTTGTCGAAAATGACTGCAGATAAGTGTAAGGAAAAAACTGCAGATATGTGTAACATTTGTTTTACAGATGAGTGCACATTTTATTTGAATGGAGCTTTGAATAGGCATAATTGCCGTTACTGGGATGACAGTAACCCATATTTATTCCGTGAGGTTCATTCCCAGGCCCCTCAAAAAATAAACGTCTGGTGTGGCATATTAGGAAGTCATATTATCATAGGACCACTTTTCATTCCTGGAAATTTAAATGGTGAAATCTACCTAAACATGCTTGAAGACGCAATTGATCCTTTCATCACACAAATAATAAAAGATGACCAAAATCATAATGTTCCCCGGACAGTGGATTGGCAGGAGAGGCCCAATGGAATGGCCTGCCAGGTCACCTGATTTATCGCCATTGGACTTTTTTCTATGGGGACACTTGAATAATAAATGTTTTGCTACGAAGCCCGAGTCCATAGAAGATATTCGCCAACGGATTATAGCAGAGTGCAGAAGCATAACACCTGATATGCTACAAAATGTTAGACATAGATTTGAACAAAATCTGTATTATTTTATGAAAGCAAATGGGTCACAATTTGAACACTGGGTAAAGTAACATTTCAATAAATCAATTTAACAGCTTGTTTTTTTTTTTACAAAGCACTGTTACAAGTAACAAATATTGAAACGTACTAAGTACTACTTGTACATGTTTTAATTCCTACTAACTAAAACTTATTTGTATTTTTCATCAATACCAACATTATCGGGTTCATGTTCTTAAAGCCGTTTTCGCATTAACTACTTCAGTAAATTTCAGCAAATAGGGTATCATTGGGAAGATAATTTTGTGCCCGTTCAAATGATATATCAGTCGACCCCACGTTCCATTTAAAATTTTAGGGTTGTGACACCCCGTCGCTGGGGGCTTGAAGGCACAAGTTGCAAAATATATCTGAAATGTGTCCCCCTCAAAAACAAACTCCACGTGTCCGAGCATTTTTGCTTGCAATTCCACAAAAAGGCTGAAAGCTAGGTGCATACTTTCCGTTGGACCACTCTGTATAATTGAGACAACTTTGAATGAATTTTAATTTTTTGACAAATCACAACCGTTTATGTTTACTTTAAAAAATATCTGTTATGGTAATTAATAAAAATTAAATTTATTGTTTTTTGAAACGAGGCTCATACTTCTTATAAAGTTTCATAAATAGATGAATACGCCCAAAATGGGTTGTCTATCAGAATGTGGACCAGGTTATATACAGTGAGTTTAAAAAATTTGCCCCATATGAAAAACTTTTTCATTATCGATTTGTCAGAAAATGTTATCCGTCATAAAAATCAGTGCATTGCAGATTATTTGCATATGAGTTGTCAAAATCTCAAATTTCCAGCGGTGTACAGGGGGGAACAAAAAATAAAATTCAAGAGTAAACTACTGGTATTTTTGGTAGCATCTATTTTCTGAATTGAAACATATTATAATAACGGGACACTTACATAATCTACTGTAATTTACGTCTTACTAAAGGCATACCATACAATACACAACGACTTCCGGTATGCTCGTCCCGTGCTTTGAAGCCGGACGAAAAAAATATCAGTGGAAAGTTCCATAACGTCAATCGAAAAGTTTCTAATGACTACAGAATGATAGTCGAGCTAGTCACAGAACAGTATGTGTTCTGTGGAGTCAGTCACAGAACAGTGCGTATGTGTTCTGTGTAGTTGATAGAAGAAGAAACGAATAGAAGGAAAGATTATCGATAAGTTAAGCACGAAAGAGAGTTGTGGAGACCCAACTGAATTATACAGTGACCGCCAAAATTATGTACCATATGGGAAAACAGTTTATTATTAGAGTATTGGAAAAAAAATTCTTGGGAAAAGTTTGTGCATGTCCGATAACCTGAAAATAGATTTTGACACATATCACGTGATCGCTGGTATGGCGGCAAATTGAAAAAAATTACAATGAATAGGCAAAAAGTCCGATAAAATGGCAAGATATCGAAAAAAGTTATTTGAAAAAGTTGAAAGAAAGAATTTAATTTTATACCCATATAAAGAGTTTGAGATGTGAGAATGATAAGAATAGCAATTTTCTTAAATATTTTTCTAGCTGTAGAAAAATATCAAATTATTTTTTTATGAATAGCTTGATCATACTAAAATATTTGTATTCCGATGATAATAACAAAACTTTCTTATTTTCTTCACACCAGAGAGCCCTAAATTAAAAAAATTGAATTTTGTCAGAACCCTTGCTGTTAAATTGGTTCGTATCTAACAGTTATATCATAATTCCACTATTATTGTTAAACGTTTCACTTCGCACATACTTTTGAAAATAGTTCGTCAAATTAAAGAGGCTAGAGTTTTCAACATTGCATGCGAAGTAAAACGCTCTGGCACGATTATAATCGAAACTTGATTATAATCTGGAAAACACCATGTTTCTGGAGTGTCATGTTATCACAATGGTCGTGGAATTCTGATATAACTGTTAGATACGAATCAATGTGACAGCCAGGGTTTTAACAAAATCCATTTTTTTTAATTTACTACTCACAGGTGTAGAGAAAATGAGAAAGTTTTGACATTATCATTGAAATACAAATGTTTTAGTATGGTCGAGCTATTCATAGGATTATAATTTGATATTTTTATACAGATAGGAAAATATTTAAAAAAAATTGCTATTTTCAATTTGCTCTCATTATCTTTTCAAACTTTGTTTATACATATAAAATTCAATTCTAAGGAACTTTTTCAAATTACTTTTTTTGATATCTTGCCATTTTACCCCACTTTTTACCTTTTCATAGTAATTTTTTTCAATTTGCCGCCATACCAGCGATCACGTGACATGTGTCAAAATCGATTTTTAGGTTATCGAAAATGCACAAACTGTTCCCAAGAATTTTTTTTCTAATACTTACTCTAATAATAAACTTTTTCCCCATGTGGAACATACTTTTTGGCGGTCACTGTATACGTTCAGGGAAAATCTGAAAGAATTTCAAAATATTATACTAATATTTTCCAAATATAAATATGATACTTGGGCTATTTACTTTAATTTGTCAAATATACTTGTCTGTCGATTTCCAAGAGTAGAAAAACAAGTTTTTGTGGAAATTCAAAATCTGATGAAGCGGTAAATCTCATCTGAGTCAAATTGAAATTTCCGTTCTCCAAGATATCGTAATTACGATAAAAATTTCCCATAGACAGAGCGAATCGCACTTCAGAACAATAAAACAGTTGAATCGTAGTATTTCCCAATATTGACGCACATAATTTCCGAGAGCTATAATCGAGTGCAACCTTTGGAAAAATCCCAAAACCACCTTACGTCGCGTCATAGCCTACTCACACACTTCACATGCCAATGTGCGTGTCCATTGACTGGGCTCCAGTTGGCAGGCGAAAAATCGACTGCCGACCAGAGCCAACTGGGGTGTCTCCTTCAACACATCGAACAAGTGACTACGCTGCCGTGTTTACGTTTCCAGAGCCAACCCCGAACCGTGCCAGTTCGATGAGAGTGCAGTCGATCTAAGTTAGTTTCCGTGTTCGCTTAGAAAGGTGTGATGTTTTTTACTTCAGTGGAAATGCACGAAGGACTTTTGTGGAGTGTCCAATTTTGCTTTTGAATAGAGATGGTGGAAATGGTTGTATAGTTGCAATAAAAAATAACTAAGTGGAATATTAGTAGATTATTGACAAAATATAATATGCAACACTAGATTGCAATTAGCACATGCAATTGTGTCCGCCTAGAGGAACATTGCACAAATGGTTATCAGATATAATTTAAAGTTTCTAGGGGAAAGCAGTGTGGAGGAAAGGGAGAAAAGAAATTTTATATTTATTGTCAGAACCTCCAGATAATCATTTCTCCGAAAAACAATTCACCGAATTAGCAATTCACCGGACAAACAGTTCACCGAAATTATTAAAGTTAACTTCTCTTCACGCAGTTTATCCAGGCTCAGTGCTGGCTGCAAAATGCATGCGTGTTTTAAAGTAGGAAATTATTCCTTTGCGAGGAGTAATCATTCAGTCTGAACTAACCAGAACGAACTAACGTAGATGTTTCAGTGTTTTTTATTAGAAAGAATGCCAAAAGTTAGTCGGTGAATTGCTATTTCGGTGAATTGTTTTTCGGTGAATTGTATTCGATGAATTGTTTTCGGTGAACTTTCCGGCTCCCCGGACAATTTTTGTGTAAAATTTTAAACGCATTTGATTTGAATATGAAGTTCTTAGGGTTTTTAGTTCATTAAGATATTCACATAATAGTTTTCAACGAACGCCAAAGCTTTGGAACTCTGTTTCGAAAGCCATGCTACCTATGGGAATTTAAGAAAAAAAAGCCAACCTACTTTCGCAAATCTACACAATATCTAAAAAAAACTTATTATCCGCTCGGAAATTTTTAGATAATACTGCTTTTTTGAACAAACTTGACAACTGACAGTACGTTCATAGTTAGAGTGCACATCGGCAAAAAAAATTTCTACCAGCGTGCGGAAAAATACGCTTTTCCGCACTCATTTTAGTTTTGAAAAAACATTTTAGTGCGGAAAAGTCGCTAACGCGTCGTTTGGCCATCTGCAATCGCGTGCGGAAGAATATTACTTTCCGCACTTGTTAAGTAAACTACTATTTCCTCTTACAACTATAGAAAGTACACACTTTCCCCCCTTAAACCAGGAAGGAAACCCCCCTATTTCAAGTAAGTTGTAAACGATGAAACTTGTAAATCTATTAAGTATAATCAAATTGTTTCCGTAATTTCTAAAACATCTTTATCCTGCATTCTGGTAAAAATCAAACATGAATGTTACTTCCAATTTAGTTCTTTAATAGCTATTTGTGTATTTAGAGCGCAAAGTGATTGATTATCGCTCGACAAAAAGATTAATCTATTGAGAACGACAATGACACTTAGTGCTCGAAATGCACACATTATTTTTTCCACAAGCGCAGCTCTTAAAAAAAAAATAAATATCGACACTTCATTCAAATAGGCACATAACATTACTTATGAGAAAATCACTCAATAGCAATCCGAAATGTATAAGCTATCTAAATGTACAATAATTCAAATCACTAACAAGAAAAAAGTAAAAGAATGTTCTTAAAAAAAAAAGTTGCAATTGCCAGGAGCTGAACCCGGGACTTTCGGATTACGAGCCCAAGACTAACTAACTAACTAACTAACTAAAAAGGTTTTTATTTTAAATTGTCACATATGAACATTTCATGTGTAATGACATGTCATTTAAAATATCATTCTCGCTCTACATAACCCAGGGGGTTAGGGGAAGGACGGGAAGATAGGCGCAATATTAGCTTCTCTCCTGCTACGATCAGGGTAGCAGAAGAGCGCCTTGCAAAGCGACCATAGCCACCCCCGCGAGAGGGCGCTGTAGTCCGCCCATGCTGGTGGTAACGCTGGCCCGACATTTCATTACATCACGGTTGTAGTTCGGCATGATACACGCCTCCTGCAAAGCTCATGCGTGTTGTTAATTTTTATTCTATGCAGATAGTGCTCTTTGCAGGTTATGAGGCTGGTTGTTTCAAGGCTGAATCCCGGAAAAGGCTGAAGCAAAAAACCGGGTCGAGGTACTCTACGTTTCAGTTACACTTTCGCTTTGGTTCCCTATGGAACCGGTTCATCCCTTGGTTCTTTAAAGATATCAAGCACTTGATAAATGAGCCCGCCGTGCTTGCGGGGCTCATTATCATACACTCTGAGCTCTAATGAGAGTTTCGAGCCCCTTGCTATCAGAGGATAGGTGCGTTTTAACGCAGCTCCCGACCTCTGGATAGCAAGGGTGATATGACGTCCGAAATTGAGTCGCTTGTCCAGGTGTACCCCCAGGTATCTCGCGTGATTCACATTATCAACGGCCTCGTCATTGATTCTCAACTTCCGATAAAGTTTTGAATGAGTATACTTTTTCGTGAAGTTGATCGTCTCCGACTTAGCCGGATTGACCTCAATCTTGTTATCCGCCAGATACGGTATGATCTTCCTATCCAAGTGGACTTGAATCCTGTATTGGGCAGCGGCGCTTGAGAAGGAATGGGCAAAAATGGCGGTGTCATCAGCGTACACCGCCGTGCCCATATCCGGTCTCTCGCACTGAGGGAGATCATACGTATGTAGCGAATACAGATGTGGGGACAAACATGAACACTGCGGGACACCTGCTTCAATCAGGAACTCCGCGGAGCGAGTATTATTTACCCACACCATAAACGCCCTCCCAACAAGGAAAGAATTCACTAATTTTACTAGGTACGAGGGCATGCCTGCACCCAGCATTTTAGAGATAAGACCTTGCTCCCATACCAAGTCGAAGGCTTTTTTCATGTCCAGCAGGACCATGACTGTGTTGAGTCCTCGTTGGACTGCCTCTTTCACCCCGTGAACAATCCTTACGACCTGCGACGTGGTACTATGTCCCTGTCTAAAGCCGAATTGCTCAGTGGGGATCATTTTGAGTTTCCCCTCGAGACTCAACAATCGTCTCATGAGGATCTTCTCGAAGACTTTATCGATCACGCTCAAGAGCGAAATGGGTCGGTAGCTATCGAGTTTGTGACCATCCTTACCCGGTTCCAGAATAGGTGTTACCAGTTCCTTCTTCAGACAATCTGGATAACACCCCCACTTTATGATGGCGTTGATCAGGTGTATCATTAGGACGAGGACTTTCCGCGGCAGGTTTCTGAGAGTCACTTCCGTCAGCTCCTCATATTTTATCATTACTTTGGCAAATCTATGAGGGCCAATAGGGGGGACACAGATTCACGAAAGTCTTCCGTTATCTTTGTTTTCTGTCTATGTCCCTCACTAACGTCAGGTGCCCTTTTGTGTACGTTGGCGAAATGTTCCCCGAACAGTTCCGCCTTCTGTGGGTCCGTCACTAGCAACCCGCCACCCTTCTCCATGGCTGGAATCGTTGCGAACTTCTTCGAAATTCGACAAGCCCAAGACGCTAGCCATTGCACAACCGCAGATTCTCAGATATACATGATTGTATTGTCTATACTTTCCATCATACCAGTATAGGTCCGTTTTAGACAAAAGCAGTTGACATGCGTTTTTTACAAAAAAGGTTCATTAAGTGGGTAGGAAGAAAAATTATATGTATTAAATGGGAGTAATACAAATAGCTATTACTGATAGATATTCTTTCCAAACTTTCTGTATGGCTTCTTTGGACCTAGTCTGCCACCGTTTTCCTCTGCGGGGGCGCTTTTCCAAAAAAAAATCTGATTTTTTTTTAAATATGTTCCCTCGTGTTTCCTAACTATGGTACAAAATTACAGAGGGTGATTCGTTAGGTCGTTTTAGGAAAAAAAATTCCTATGAACTTATGTCCGGAGTTGCTTCGTTTCTGAGATACAGGGCGTTGAATTTTTTTTAACAGAGGAAACCGATGGCAGACTAGGTCCAAAAAAGCCATACCGAAAGTTTGGAGAGAGTATTTATCAGTAAAATGTTTGCTGATGGGCACTCTATCAGTTCTCATCCGACGTCTATACCTTGCATAATTCAAAATTATATAAATTTATTTTCGGAATTCATATGATGTTCCACATGTCGCCCAACCCAAGAAAACTAATTTCAAACCAAAATAATCACTTAACTGATTGAGTAAAGATACTCTAGATGTGAAGCATATACCTATCTCAACATTTGGGGGCCGAATTAGGGTTGATTTCATATTCAATATTATGGTCAGAGCTAATAATTTTTTATATTTCTATTGGAAAAGGTGAAGGACAGGATTATATACTCATACCTATATACAACCTACTCATACCTATTATACAATTCCAGGTCAAGCCGCATCAAAACAAATGCACGCTGTTACTTCGTGATCATCGATGTCGGATTGGTGAAATAGGCAGAACGTGTTTCCCAGTCAAACCTGCCTGAGAAACATAGACCAATAGCGGCCCGCCTTTGCTCGATCACGAGCAAAGCACGCGTTGATCACGTCTTTACCACTATTGTTTACTGGCTTGAGTTTAACTTGAATTTACTGTAACCTGTCCAAGGAATTATTTAGCTGTTATATATTTCTAACGCAATTACTGCGGAAAGGGTGAAAAGTTACTGGT
The DNA here is from genome assembly GCA_958298965.1 of Chrysolina haemoptera. NCBI lineage: Eukaryota > Metazoa > Arthropoda > Insecta > Coleoptera > Chrysomelidae > Chrysolina > Chrysolina haemoptera. The sequence continues at coordinate 14,432,558 of OY282594.1, forward strand.
ACATGCGGAACAAATGTCAATCAGATTTTCTAGACTAATTGGAATTTTTTAAAGGACCCAGTTCATTGCCACAAAGTGCGAAAGAGACATTTCCCAAGAAATATAACTTGCATTTTTTTACTTTTTGCGATATTTGCTCATCAATTAGAGAGCTGTAATTTCTGTTTAGGTGAAATTTGAATGTTCAGCATCATGAACCGAACTGACAAATGGTCTTCCTCAGTTATATCGGTATACAAATTCCAAGAATCTCTATACATCTATACATACTACGAATCAATTGTACAATAAGACACGGCCCGGCTTCTCAGGTCGACTTAAAGTATTTCGATATCTGATCTCAAGCAACGTCGAGCGCAGTAGGTAAAAAAAAAATTAAATTGTTTTTCCGTTAACCTGCTGTCGTCCCCCTACCAACTACAGCCATCAAAAGTTGAAACTTGCGATCTAAGGATTAACGAGGTCGTAACTTTTAACGGGCGATTTCTAGTACGATCCGAGGAGAATAGATCTCGAAAGGAGGTCGTCCGTAAGTCTCAATCTAAACCATAACTTCGCATATTGTTGTTTCGCTCGAGTTATCGATGACACACGCGCTCTACCGTTCGAGCTAGCCTCTCGGATGGGTGATTGGCACATGCAGAGAAAACCAACCTACAAGGGCGTCGCCAAGGAAGGGCAGGGAGGGGCAGTTGCCCCCCCTAGAGATCAAATGTAGCTAGCCGCAAAGTGACCAAAGTCCTAAGGCCGTGCGAGAAATTGACTTCCTTACCTATCAATAAATTTCGCATCGCATGACAAAACGACTTCCAAAGTGTAACGCTTCATGCTCGCGACTGTACCAAGCGTTCATATTTTTTATCCATCATAATATTGCCCCATTGCCCCCCCTTAGTCATAAGCTGGCGACGCCCTTGCCAACCTAGAAAGCCCGTAAATATGGAATAGCATGTCATAGCTCGTAGGCAATATATCAATGAGCACCGGACACATTGTAATCCAGTACGACTGGGTTTTGAGACGAGGATCGATTGTAGCACCACCAAACTTGGTATGCTAGTTGTTAGAACCATGATAAACACGAAAACAAAATTGTTTACCGAAATTCCAGGGGTGGAACATATTTTTATTTTCGTTTAAAAATAAATAAATAGAATTTTGCTGTATTCTTGGAAAGTATATGATTTATCGGAAAAACAACTCAACAATGTGAAGGACAATTAAAATGCGCTCGTTTTCTCAGAAAACGTGATTGAACGCCGACATCAAATTTCAGGTTTATGCTTATCCACTGCTGGAAGTTCTGGTCATAACTCTGCTAAAAATGATCGGAGAAGGAAAAGTTCATATCGTTTCTGAAGACTACTACCTTCTCGTGCAAATATAATATACGAGTGTTTGAGTACCTAAAATGTGTTTTATCGCACTTCATGAAGATGTTTGCGGATGATCCGAAAATCATGAATAATTCAGTAAATATGGAATTATTATACTAAAGCAGCAACCCATACCCTCTTTGGACTATATGCAACAACTTTAGAGTAATGTGACAGGTCCCACTTATACATGCCAAAAAAAAGCTTTGTTTACAACTTACCCATAAAACCGGCACTCTCTTCAGTAAATGTTGAAAATAATCGCTTATTCATATCCTGCATGTATGTTTAATAACACTATTATGAAACGCAAAGCTCAAGCTTGAAATCACATACTTCATATTATGGGTGAGTTTAAAACTGAGGCACGACTAAAACCTAGTTTTTTCTTGGGGATGTATAAGTAAGAATTGTCTCACTAGTCTAAAATCGTTGCATATGGTCGAAAGAGGATACTGATTCCTGCTTCAGTATAATTATTTCATATCAACTAAAATATCCATTTTTTCGGATCCTCCGTAAATATCGTAGATATTTACATGTTATATTTGCATGAGGAAGTAGAAGTCTTCAGGAACGATATGCACTTTTTCTTTTCCTTCTACTATAATTTTTAGCAAAGTTATGACAAATCTAGTTTTAGGCCCTGGTTATCGTGAGCCTGAAATTTGATACAGGAATTCAATCAGGTTTTCTGATAAAACGAACGCATTCTGTGAGAAATTACTGCGTATATTTCTTATGCAGAAGTGAATTAGCTTTCACTTTGTTGAAATTGTTTCCGAAATAACAGCAAAAAAAAATTATAATTTTTTTAAATAAAAACTTTTTTGGGTTTCACTCCTGATTTTTTGGTAACCAATTTTTTTTTAACAATACATGATGTCGAGAAGTCATGTGCCGAGTTTCAAAGTGTTACAATTCATTATTTACTTGTGGCTTACATTTGTCTGTCGTTACTGTACTCTTGGGGATATGCCGTTGTTTCGGAGGGAACGTTAAATCGACGGTTCCGAGTCCATGGATGCTGGGCTCGTTGAAGATCCCTACCTCTGATTGGAATAAAAGAGGGTTTGGCAAAATTTTCATCTGGAGAAGAGGCCGACGACGAATATGAAAAAAATCTGTTTGAAAATAAATAAGCCTCCAAAAATCAGAATGTTGCCCCAGAGCGCCACGGCAAATAATAATGAAAACAGTCCTCTTTCCACAAAGGCTATGCCATCTGATTCACTCTATGGGTGTTTATTACGGAGTATTTTATTATATTTAAATATATTATTATTGTTGGTCGAGAGACGGCTGTTACTGTCACCTCAAAGGGACCGATTGGTACTTTGTAGCAAACTTTCTCTCAGCAAGTACTGTACACTGTGATTGAGCCATGCATATTACACTCACTTGGTTCAAGGCATAGCTGTTGCACAAAGAATCTGTACTCAGGACTAAGATTTTGAACCAGGTCATTTTTCACGTTTCCAGGACCGGTATGGCCCAGACAGTAATTCATAACTTCCTCATTATGAATTCTGCAAATTTCATATTTTGGGGTTACAATCAGGATCAGCTGAGAAAAGAATCCACTTCTTCAGAATAATTTTTCCGGGCGTCCAGGGCCGGCTTCTCTCCAGCAATAAATATTTACTTCCTTATTAGGAACTCTGCCAGTTTCATAGTTCAGGGTAAATATCAGGATCTGTTGAGAAAATAATCCACATGTACAGAGTAATTTTTTCGGACGTCCAGGGCCGGCTTCACTCCAGCATTGAATTTAAACTTGCTTATTAGGAACTCTGCCAGTTTCATATTTTAGGGAAACAATCAGGGTCAGTTGAGAAAAGAATCCACATATTCAAAATAACTTTTCCGTGCGTCCAGGGCCGGCTTCACTCCAGCAATTAATCTTAACTTCCTTATTAGGAACTCTGCCAGTTTCATATTCCAGGGTAACAATCAGGATCGGTTGGGAAAAGAATCCACATCATCCGAATATTTTTCCGAGTGTCCAGGGCCGGCTTCCCTAAAGCAATACATCTTAACTTCATTATTAGGAAGTCTGCCAGTTTCATATTCCAGAGTTACAATCAGAACCGTTAGAAAAAATAATCCACACGTTCAGAATAATTTTTCCTGGCGTCCAGGGCCGGCTTCTCTCCAGCAATAAATCCTAACTTCATTATTAGGAACTCTGCCAGTTTCATATTTATGGGTTACAATCAAGATCGGTTGAGAAAAGAATCCACATGTTCAAAATAATTTTTTCGGGTGTCCAGGACCGGCTTCTCTCCAGCAATAAATCTTAACTTCCTTATTAGAACTCTGCCAGTTTTATATTCTATATAGGGTTACAATCAGGATAAGTTGAGAAAAGAATCCACATTTCAGAATAATTATTCCGGGTTTCTAGGGCTCAACTTCCTTATAAGGAAGTCTTGGCCCTGGACGCCCGGGAAAATTATTCTGAACTTGTGGATTCCTTTCTCAACCGATCTTGATCATTAACCTGGAATATAAAACTGCATGCATAGTTCCTAATAAGGAAGTTAAAATTTATTGCAGGAGTGAAGCCGGCCCTGGACGCGCGGAAAAATTTTTCTGACCATGCGGATTCTTTTCTCAACCAATCCTGGTTGTTGAGCTGGAATATGAAACTGGCAGAGTTCCTAATAAGGAAGTTAAGATTTATTACTGGAGTGAAGCCGGCCCTGGACGCCCGGAAAACTTATTCCGAATATGTGGTTTGTTCTCTCAACTGATTGTGATTGTTATAGTGAAATATGAAATTAGCAGAATTCATTATGAAGAAGTTATGAATTGACTGGGCCATACTGGTCCTGGAAACGTGAAAAATTATTACCAGTGCTAGAATCCCCAAATAAATACTTATTTTGCTCAATTTCGTCCTTTGACGTACTTCGTTCCTGAAAAAATAAAAAAAAATTATAACTGAACTTTATTGCCAAACTAGGCTCTTTCATTTCAGTAAATGGATTCCCGACTGGTCCACAGTTATTCAGATTTTCATTTTCATGTCTTGATTGCCGCTAAAACATATTTCTTACTATGGATTTACAGACACCATAACTACTCAACTATTTATTATTGTCAAAGTTACTGACAAATATTATCGACCTGGTAGGGAGACTTGGCTTCGAAATGAGGAAAACCCTCACTCAAGCCAAAAACACGCGTGAAGTGGCCATCTGGTGAATATTAAAGGAGTTCCCGCCAAAACTACTGTTAGATCATGTTGTTCTTGGCCAAGATTTTAATGGCCAATAATAGTAAACACCTTTCAATGGATATTCAACAAGTTGTTGACTCTAAAACTAATATTTGGATTTGGCAGAAAGATGTAAAATGTTTTGATGTCTAAGTGAAGAGTTCGAAGTTATTGGAAAAAGTATCTGTTTTGAATTAACTTGTTATGTTCGATACATTAACTAATTACATTCACAAACAACTCAAACTACTTGAAAATAGCTATGTTGTCTTGATACACTTCAAACAGAAATGGATTCGTTACAATAAACAATGTTGTTAAACCTACCTTCCTCAAATATAAAAGTGTTAACAGAAATATTCTGAACAAAGTTCTGAACTTTTTTGCTACGTATGTAGACAATTTATATTTTCAAGAAAATAAGGCTTATTGTAGATTCGTTTATATATTTATCATTTTTGTTTTCCTATTGCAAACCAAGATGAAAAGTGGATGCCTTATATGATTTGTGAAGGCTGTAAAATCGTTTTACTCCAGTGATCATCGGGAGATGAAGTATAAATTCCAATTTTTTGGATTGACTTGGTCGTTACTTGATGGAAATCCATAGTATTTGACACTGGTATGAAAAACTTTGTTTTGGTTGATGTGGGTATTCTTCTTTGGTTAAAATCCAAAGCGAAGAAGACCACGGCAGAACCCGGAAGTTATTAAAAATATTTCTGAAACTAGGCGTGACAGAATATTTTCAAAATAATTAGTAACTTTTAGCTGGGTATAAAAACCGTGTGAACTTGTGTGATGTTACTTGTTCCAACTGTCTTATATTACCGAATATTTCACTCATATAACATTAAAAAATGGTCTAAAACTATTTCCTTTTCCAATTTCATGATCATGTTCTTATTCCATTGATTTTTTTCCAAAAAATGCTTAGGGTATAAGTGGAAATAATAGTTATTTATGGTACTAGTGTGTTATGTTGAAAATAAGTCACGCGAGAAAGATTTATACCACGAGGCCGTCAGGCCCAGTGGTATAAATTCTAAAGTGGCTTAGGAAACATAACACATGAGTGGCATACAATGTTTTATCCAACACATGACAGTTATGACCCATTATTAATGTCATTTTAGACAGGTAAACTAGTGATTTATGGATTATAACTCACTAGTGTGTTATTTGATAGTTTACTTCTCTAAAATGACATTAATGATGACTGTCATAACTGTCATGTGTTGGATAAAGGTAATTAAATAGGGAAGTAGTAAACCATTTCACGTGTCTCGGAGTAACCTTTGTTATGAAAACTAATATAGTTTTTAAAAACAAATAAATTATTGATTGGTTGATTGAAGGTGATTGAATGGGTTTTCGACTTAATCAAATTGATCATGTGAAACCGTAAATCTCAGCTCATAATTACGGTTGGTGTGCAGGTAAAGTAAGGTAAATAACCTTGCGAAAGAGATGATTTTTAACATTTTTCTGTGTTACCTTTGCACTTCTAACCATCAAAAAAAGCCACATCATGACCAGTTCGAGTACACTCATTTCAAAAATTCACATCATTGGAAAATCTAAAAAGGAAAACTACTTAGAGAATTGCCGGAATGTAACATTAATTGTAGGATTGAAGGTCATACTTATTACTTGTCACTAACTTTAATATAACATTTTTTCAACTTCAAGTCTATCATAAACAAAATCTCACAATTTTTTTCTTCTTTACGGTTTCATAAATTCCAAAACATAAAACATTTACCTTATGTTCATCCGAAGACAAAAGATATTCGAAACACCAGAGGAAAAGATGCTGCCCATAATTCTTAGGTTTCAACTAGTGACTGTAGATGTCACAAATTATTTTTCATTATAAATATATATATATATATATATATATGAAATCTGGAAGTTCGGGTTGAACCGCGTCTAGAATTTGTTGAAATTCGACGTTTCGGCTCCGATTTTGGAGCCATTTTCAAGAAAAAAGGATGAAATGATTGAAAGTTATGTCTCAATCTGCCTATTCCTCAGGTATCATCAGGATTTTGTAACTTGACGCCGGGGTCTCAATCTGCCTACTCCCCAGGTCTCGTCACTTGTTCTCTCTAAGGTCTCAATCTGCCTACTCCGTCGAGAGAACTGAACATTTGTCGGTTGTGCAGCTGTATATATACTTGTCATGGCGGCCATATTGGGCGTGCGTGGTGATTCGGAGTCTAGACTTGCGCGATGTGGTGCGAAGATTGCGCTGTTGCCAGGTGTCGGGAGACGAGAAATGAGTGGTTTCCAAGTAATAGGAAGTCTACGTCCATCATCTCGGGTATTAAGGTTGGGGCGCTTTTCTATTTCCAGGGCTTCCCGGATGATCCTAGTTTGCAGAGTTTTCTCCATGCCAATTGTTTTTGTGTTTTTAAAGTCTATTTTGTGGCCTGTTTCTTCACGATGTTTGTAAAGTGCGGAGGAAGAAGATGCTTGTCTGACTGCTAGTTCGTGTTCATATATTCTGGAAGTTACTCTTCTGTTAGTTTGGCCAATGTATGTTCTTGGACACTCGGAACACGGAATTTCGTATATCCCTTGAGACTCATTTGGTATTGTGTCCTTAGGAGATCTGAGACATTTCGAAATTTGATTGTTGCCAGTGAAAATTGTTTTAATCTCGTGTTTTTGTAGGATCCTGCTGATTTTGTCGGTAACACCTGCAAGGCCTTGTGAGAGGGGGGAACCCATAGGGGCACCTTTTACTTGTTTGTAATAGGTTCCTTGGAAAAGGAAGTACGTGCTCTTCATACAGTGATTAATGAGATCCAAAGTGTCTTTTGGTATCTTATGTTTGGTTTTGAGGATTTCCAAAGTGTCTGTTAGGGGGATGTTTGTGAAGAGGGATACTATACATCGAAGCTCAACAGGATGTCGGTTCTTTGGATTCTGTGGGATTTGAGAAGATCTATGAAGTGGAATGAGTTTTTAACATATGATGAGGCTTCCTCTGCTAGTGGCTGAAGAGTGCTTGCTAGATGTTTGGCTAGGATATGAGTTGGTGATCCGAAGGCACTTACAATCGGGCGGAGTGGTGTATTGGGTTTATGTATTTTTGGTAGTCCGTAAATACGAGGGGTACGTGAGGACTTTTCTCTAGGTATGGTGGATTTCTTGATTTCTGCCGGTAGTTTTGAATTGTTGATCAGAGTTTTGGTTTTCTTTTCGAGGTAGGTTGTCGGGTCTCGTTGGGTGGTTTGATACTCGGAGGATTCCAATACCGAATCACCACGCACGCCCAATATGGCCGCCATGACAAGTATAAATACAGCTGCACAACCGACAAATGTTCAGTTCTCTCGACGGAGTAGGCAGATTGAGACCTTAGAGAGAACAAGTGACGAGACCTGGGGAGTAGGCAGATTGAGACCCCGGCGTCAAGTTACAAAATCCTGATGATACCTGAGGAATAGGCAGATTGAGACCTAACTTTCAATCATTTCATCCTTTTTTCTTGAAAATGGCTCCAAAATCGGAGCCGAAACGTCGAATTTCAACAAATTCTAGACGCGGTTCAACCCGACCTTCCAGTTTTCAAATATCTGACCGCGGAAACCTATCCGAACACATATATATACATACATATATATATATATATATGGAGAGAGAAGAGAGGTAGTCTATTGCTGACTAGTTAGAAACAAATCATGACAATTTTTTTGGGGCAGCAGCAAAACGCAAGTGTACTCTTATAACATTATATTTCCAATATTTCGACAGTGGTTACTGTGATCATCAGGGAGCTACAAAAATGGATGAAACTATGGAAAACTGGTGAGGATGAGAGTCCAATACTTACAATGTTAGTGAGATTGGTCGCTTAACAACCAACATTGGTCGCTTAACAACATTGTAAGTATTGGACTCTCATCCTCACCAGTTTACCATAGTTTCATCCATTTTTGTAGCTCCCTGATGATGCGAGTAACCACTGTCGAAATATTAGAAATATAATGTTATAAGAGTACACTTGCGTTTTGCTGCTGCCCCAAAAAAATTGTCAAGATTTATATATATATATATATACGAAAATTTGTTTTTTGCAGCAACAGGTTCAAATAATTGAACTCATAGATTTTTTTAGTACCAAGGCCGGTGTGTCAGTATAAATGAGCTACCAACATTTTTAAAATTCAATATCTCGATAACGGCTAAGAATAGCTTCAGAAGTGTGAATACAAAAAATATTTTTCTCGAAATCTACATCACATGGTCGAAAAATATGAATGGTTGATTTTTGTTCGACAATTGAATAGGATATTTATAAAAACTGTTGTGGAATTATCTGCGGCTGAAAGATAAACTTTAGTCGCTAATCTCCATCGTTCAAGATAACCTTTTGGTATTCATGTTGAAAAGGGGAACATTCTCCATGAAAACTGAAAAATGAAAATTCATTCGAAATGTTCCTAATTGAATATCATTTCAGCACCCCCATATGATCATTGGAGATGAAAATAATTCAAAATTATAACTGAAATGTGGTGACGGAAGTGATTTTGTCGGCATGCATCTGCAGATGGCATTGTTTCGAACAACAAATCGTTACTTCCCCAGGGTTAGGAGATAATGAACAATATAGGAGGTCAGCGAAATGTTTGAGAAAAGGTGCTAATAAACATAGCTTTTCCGAAAAAAGTCTTCGACCCTGTGGATCTTCCTTGGTCCACCCTGTATATTCGGCAATACCTACTGGTTTCAGATCAAACCGAGGGGGAAACAGCTGAGGAAATAGTGTACACTAATGGCCAAAAATCCTAACTAATTCCTCTAGTACCCAAGTGATTTCCGAGTAATACCCCGAACTAATGCCACTAACTAATAAAACTAATGAACCCTGTCCAAATCTTAAATTTTTTGTCAAGTGCTTTTCTCCCAGTGTTCTCTTATTCCCGAATAATTCCTGTAATTACCAATTTCCATTGGCTGAAGATCTTTTTTTTAACTAATACCCAACTAATACCACTAATTCCCAAGACATGTACACTAAAATTCCCCAGCGGGTTCCCCCTCGTTTCAGACTCTGTTGTCTAGTTTACTTTCGTTTTTAAATCATTTTCGTAGTTATCCTACAACTGGATTATTAGGACTGACTCACTGTGTATGTTGGCTCAATTCAAAATCAAGAATCATCCAATTTGAGGTGCACCTGGGATGGAAGTATTTTCGTGAATGCGCATCCCAAAATTTCCTTTCGTCATCGTCTATTTCAGTTCCAATTAAACCCAGGTAAAACTCTAATTATCGATGACACAAAATTTCAGTGAATCACATATAAAGCGTTATTTACGACGTGGGTCCGAAAATGTTGATGCTGAGCCATGAATTCCGCTGAGGAAAATTCAGAGCTTAGACGCTTTTGTTTATCGAAAAATATACGTTGAAATGAAATTCTATAAATACTCGCAGGTTCGAGCGGTGCTGTGTACTGAAGATTTTGCGTAGATAGTATGTACGGATTTAGTTCATTCCAGAGAATGGTAGACTGTATGAAGGAATTTATTCATCCATGAAATATTGATATAAAGGACTCTTCTTTGCTAGCATATAAAATTATGTTTTATCAATATGTATGATATAAAATCCAATCAATGACGGTAAATAAAGTGTAAACTGGGTATTTATCCCATACAGCACTGATTTGTATGAAAATTTGGATTTAGGTTCTTCTAACCCTCTATTTCAAAATGTAGCCCGTGCCGAAGGTTGCTTTTTTTTAGGGGAGAAACCACCCCTATTATTTTAAATTTAGATTAGAGCATGTAATCAACTGAAATCATATTTATATCATTTAGATGAAAGTCAATTGATAATTTTTAATATATTTTATGATTCAATAATAAGTTTTAGCCCTTAACAACCACCCCTCATAACAGATATAAAAAATAATAATTTTCCCGCTGCCGACACTGTAAATAGTCCATATTAAATATGTTCTTAGATCAATGGGAGTAGTAGAAAAATAACATTAAGAAAAATACTGCTGTCATCAGTCTTATTTATTTTATAATTGAACGTCGACAATTTCCTGCTTATTATTCAGAATTACACATGTCATCTATGATTAGGTCATTCTAAAAAGTGTTGTCTTTAGATATATATCTGTAACATCTCCTTTTCTAAATAAAAGCAGAAAATCGGTTATAAATGCTTGATATAAGAAATACAATTGTTTTGTAACAGGTTTGTAAACTAGGCCATATCTAGATTTATTACTATTTTCAAACTCAAATTAACTACTTGTAATACCTGAAGAAGTTGAAGGTGAACTGTCATCAGTTGGTTGAGTAGAATTTCCACATGGAAAAAGTACAGAAGTTTCAGAAAGATTAGTTTTATCCTCGTTTTTATCTAACCTAATAAATTTTCTATTTCTTCTATATATTCTCCCTTCAGATTTAAGTAAATATGATCTAGGAACATTTTTCAATTTATCAAGAACTATTGCTTAAACCATAATCTTGAATTTGGATGTTTCTTGAATAAAACCGTATCATTTGGACTAAGATCGTTTAAAATTTTAACATCCCTATTATAATATTTTGACATTCTATTTTTGTTCTCTTTTTCTTTTTCTACATATTCTTGTATATGTATTGTCCATACATGCTCAGCAACAAAACATGTAAATGGCCTTTATCATTCGTTTACTAATTCATCTTGGCAACGGAATGTAAATAGTGTCATTTACATGCCTAGGGTAGTAATAACTTTGACTTTTAAAATTAATACCTTCAGCTTCATTTACATCAATTTTTAGGTTATAAGACTTTTTGAATATTATTGTTGTATGTTCATTCGGTAACTTAGTTACACGCAAAAGCAACTCAGAATGAAATGGCGGAACTAATAATCATGAAGGAAGGGTAAGGAAACAAACTTCAATCCAGGCAAATTTTGGGAAATGTCAACAAGCAGCGGGAAAAACGTAATAACTAACACGGAATGTATCGACTGTTAACATCCTCGGCAAGCGACAAGCTTTGCCTCGGCTCGTACTCGCTCACCTCGAATGTTAACACGTCTTTACATTCCTCGTTACTTAAATAACTATAACATGTTATATTAAGCAGTTATTTAAGTGATTAAACTGTATCGATTTGTATGAAAATTTGGATTTAGGTTCTATTCAGCCTCTACTTTGAAGTTGAGCTTGTGCTGGGGTTGATTTTTATTTATTAGGGGTGAAAACTACCCTATTCCAAAAAATTCATAAAATACTAGTTTCGAGCTTGCAATCATCTGTAAATACGTTAAATTAACCTCATGGACAATTTTTGATGTATTAAACGTTTCGACCCCCTAAAAACCACCCTTATGATAGTTAACATTGAAAAATTATATCGAAATTGTTATTAACTAACCGGGAAACCCAATCGTATCAAAATATAATTGATATACAAGTGAAAGTTCAACTATGCCTAAAATATAGCCACTATGTGGAATCATCAATATACTAATATACATGCATATTCTAATTTCTATAAGATTGTGCTTTTGGTTTTTTCCCATAACTCGCTTAGTTTTCAGGCAATTGAGTCCTTCTTTTAAGCATTTTATGGGTTTTTTTAATTTTTCCAGATCTTATTTTTAAAAAGGTTCGTGCTAGAAAAATATGCACTTAGTTTGTATAAAAGTAGTGAATTTTTGGCACAAACACTGAGAGCACAAAATATGTGTACTTAGCTTGGAGAGGGCTGTTGCTCCAATCGATGAGTCCTTAGGTGAGGGACTGCAGCTCAGAACACTATCCTGAATCCTCAGTGTTGCATGGGACCGCGGTGGAAAGATTATCCTAAATCATCAGTGTTACCCAGGTGCTTTGCTGGGATTTACTCCAGGAAAAAAAGGGACCTTTATTGGTCCTTTTAGGAACCTGAAGGATCGAAAATCGTGAAAATCTTCAAATTAGTAAATCATAAAGATGGCTTCTCGTGCACAGGTACAACAATTACGCCTCTAATTTGTAGCACTTGAAGTTCACCAGCCAAAAAGGATATGAAGCAAGTTGCTTACTAGTTTTATTAATTTACAGCACATAAAAAATTGTTTCCGGTCGACAATATATTTACATGATTTTAATCGAAGAAATTCTGTGACAGATGACAGAAGACAGAACTGCGATCAATAGTCGTTTATTGGCGAGTATTGAAATAGTTGTTTATTCGCGAGCATTAAGATAGGCATTTATTTGCGTCTCAAAGATAAGTTATTTAAATATTTGTAGATAATTAAGAAAGAATTGTTGTGATGTGAAACTTTTAATGATTCAGAGGAGGTGTAACAATTTACTTGTTACATCGCGACGAATGTATTCACAATAATAGCATATACCTCTGAGGGACTATTCGACCTAATCCACACTAGGTAATCCAAAGTAGCTGTGGCTGTTTGGCCGTCAGAAACTAGTTGACATCAATAATCAATGAGATTTCTGAAATTGGGTATCTATCCAGATAACGAATTCTTTATAACTAGGAATTTAATTTAAGTAGAAATGAAATGAGTGATGAAGATTGACCGGAGAAAATCGTGGATAGTGCAAATATGAGATGACATAGTGCAAAGAAAGAAAAAGGTAGTCGTAGCTTCACGAGTATTGTTCAATTATTTTTTTAATTGGTGCCCTTTTTTACCTATTTAAAGCACGCCTCAGAGTGTGCGAATCAAACTTTCAAAAACGCGCCTTTTTTAAAGTTACCATGGCTACACCAACAACTCGAGAACCGTGAAGTTTGAATGACAATTTTATGATTTTTGATCTGACAGGAATAACGCCAAATGAAATATTACAAACAATTGCAAAACTTTGATTCAAACATTAACGAAAGGTATACTGTCACATCAGGAATTCAACCATTTTACACTATAAGGTCTTATAACCGTTATTTGTTATAATGCAACCAGTATTCATGATATCAAAGTGCACCAATAGTTGAAAAAAATAACCTAAAGTGTTCGTGGATAACTGATCTTTCAAACACTTGCTTTTCTGTGAATAGGGTTTGCCTCATCATCTCGCTGCGATTTCCGCTCGGTGTGGAGGTAATTCTGTGTTAATGGCTCCTTTCATTAATGAAGAAGTTTAATTCCAAAGATATATAACTATTATTATTGATATGGAACTTCTCAAGCTTTCAATTTTTAAAAAATATATATTTTTTCTTCGAAATAATGCGAATGGTTCGAAATATCACGAATGGGTGATGATGTGTTCAACCATACAACTTAAATTTACCGTACTATAACGTACTTGAACATTATTTGTCTGGTCTACTATGAATTGGCGAGAGCGCAGATTCAAATCTAAAGCCAACTTCAGCAACATAACGAATGTGGTTGTTCTCTCTGGATTATAATGAACCATTGGCCAGGAAAAGCATGCGAAGCTTAATTAATCCAGTAATTTTCCAGAAGTATCTAAGTTGAATGATCATTTGAACAAAGTACAGGTCGAAAAACCATGTTTCTCTTAAATATTTCTCAAAAATCTAGTCAAGTACTGAACTTGGCTTGACAAACAGAAGTTTGCTTAATTCATTAACAGTTATTTATGCAACAAGTGCAAAAAGTAAGTGTTTATTGCACTCGACGTGAAATTGTCTGAAGAGGCCATTAGGCCGAGTTGGACAACACGTTGAGTGCAATAAACAATTTTTGCACGAGTTGCATACAACATTTTTTCTACGGTCGTGCAAAAAGCAAATAATGATTTATTAAGGTACGGCACTAGGTGTTCTAAAGTGAAAAGCGCAACTTAAATAATTGATTATTATTATCAATTTGCATTGAAATAGATCACTATTATCTATTTTCCATTAATAATACTCATGTTAAAACTTTCAGTTCTGTAATTGTCAGAAATAATTTTGACTGACGTTTCTATAACCACAGTTGCATTATAAAAATCAAAAACATGGTAACCGTGAGCGCGTATGTTATCACGAGGTGTGGTCATAGTACAGACAGTTTGCTTTATGCAGGTAGACGGTTTAGAACAAAGCGGTTCAGTTTTGATTTTGGAGTTTTTCTCGGGAAGGCATTGCTTGTTTAGCTCTGGCTGCTAACATCAATACAAAATAATATAAAATATATGTAACTGTTTAAAACGTATTGCCAATCTCACAGAATATCTGCTAAATATGTAGTGGGTTTGAACATTTATGATTGTCATGATGACAGCACGTTGAAGTTGAATGACAGATGAGTGCAATAAAAACTTTATTGCACGAGTGCAATGAAAAACTTCTTTTTCCACTAAATATAGTTCAATAAAGTTTTGCTTTTTGCATGAATGAAGAAAAATACTATTATGAAATAAAGGCTGTCTACAGAGACTGGTTTTGAGAATGGGATATGATTTCGGAATTTCTGTAGATGGCGTCCAAAATAAATGGAATTTTTGAGAATATCCTTGGGTGTATCATCAAACATCGTACCACGTCCCTTGCCTTCGCACTATTATGTGAGGTTTAACTGAAAAAATAAAATAAAATGGACTAAAATAAAATGGAAACAAAGTTAAATTTCGTTAAGGTAAAAAGGGGATTTTTAAGAGAACATGTATATGTATCACAATTGAAAAATAACAGTGTAGAGAAAACATTTTTCAAATTAACTTAATAGTACAGTAACCACAGACAAATGTAAGCTACAAGTGAAGAATGAATCGTATCACTTTGAAACTCGGCTATGACTTATCGACATCATATATTGTTAGAGAAAAAATTGTTTACCAAAATATCAGGGGTTATTTTAATTTTTTTTTGCTTTATGAGAGTACGAGATTTATCAAGAAACAATTTCAACAAGGCGAAAGATAATTCAATTCTTCACAAGAAATATCCTTAATAATTTCTCACAAAATGGGCTTGTTTTCTCAGAAAACCTGATTGATTCGGATATCAAATTTCAAGCTTGTTAACCCGCTCGTAAACCCGCTCGTTAATCCGCCACTAAAATTTCCGGCAGGACCAAAAATTAGATTTGTTATAACTTTGCTAAAAATTATGGTAAAAGGAAAAGAAAAAGTGTATATCATTCCAGAAGACTTCTACTTCCTCATGGAAATATAATATGTGAGTATCTGAGTACCCAAAATGTGTTTTGTCCCACTTCACATAACCCTTCTACGATATTTACGATGGATCCGAAAGTCGTGGATATTTAAGTTGATATGAAATAATTATACTGAAGCAGGAATCAGTACCGCCTTTGGACCATATGCAACGATTTTAGACTAGTGAGAAACGTCTCACTCATACATGTCAAAGAAAAAACTAGGTTTTACTCCTGCCTCAGTTTTCAACTCACCCATAATCCCGGCAATTTCTTCAGTAAATATTAAAAATAATTGCTCATACACATCCCAAATGAAAAACGAAGTATGTTATTTCAAGCTTGAGGTTTTCACTTCACAATAGTGTTATCAAACATATATGCAGGATATGAATAAGCTATTATTTTCAACATTAACTGAAGAGAATGCCGGTTTTATGGGTATATTGAAAATTAGGCAGGAGTAAAACAAACTGTTTTTTTTTTGCATGTATAAGTATGACCTGTCACACTACTTTGAAATTGTTGCAAATAGTCCAAAGAGGGTATGGGTTGCTGCTTCAGAATAATAATTCCATATTTACTAAATTATTCATGATTTTCGGATCATCCGCAAATATATCTCCGTGAAGTGCGACAAAACACATTTTAGGTACGCAAATATTATGTTTGCATGGGAAGGTAGGAAGGAGTCTTCAGAAACGTTATGAACTTTTCCTTTTCCTTCTCCGATCATTTTTAGCAGAGTTATGACCAATCAAATATTCGGCTCCACCAGAACATTCAGCACTGAGTGTCTCACATTTTTCTGGCGTAGTGAAAATTTATAAGTATTCGATAATACGTGGTTGATAAAGACATGATATCCCTATTGCTGCAAAGTGATGGTTTCATATCAAAGTTATTGCTAGGAAACCTCGAGAGAATTTTATGAAACTTTTGAAATGATCGTTCGATATTGAAAGGACTGAAGGTCTTGCTGTAGAACATGGTCAATATTAGCCAACAAACAATGAACTCCGTAGTCAAACTGCTATAAATTAAAAAAAAATATTAATAATAAAAAAATGCATATAGGAATGTCGCAGAGACTTTCGAATGCAGCATTTCCGAGAAAAAAACACCACGAGAAAGCTCCGATAATTTAGGAAACATCTCCATCCATTATCCGTTTATAAACCTCCAGAAACGGAGAAATAAATACAGCAAGACATGTCCACTTTGCCGCTCTTCGGAGGCGTCTAATAATAACCCAGCTGAAACTATTCCTGTCGCGACCGACCCGCCACTCGCCATAGGTCAAGACTAGGAAAATCGTTAAATATATGTACAAGGTGCCCTACAATCGGGAGATATTAGCTTTGTACTCACTATGCGTGTTGAAAACGATAAACTTATGAATCATCTAGTCGTGTTAGATCCCTTCGATAATTACAAAAGTTGAAAAAATTGATTTGGTTCTAACTGATAAATTATTTCTATGATTTTCAACCAAACGCAACGTCCAATCAACTACTCACTAGAATAATTTTGAGGTCTATACATAGACTCGATTGGTGATCTATTTGTGTTGGTGGAAATTCCTTTCCAATCAGGGACGGGCCTATGGGGGGGGGGGGGGGGGCTGGGGCGGGGGGGGGGGGAGTTCACCCCCCCCCAATGTTAGACAAGTTGGCAAATCAAGTAAACTGAAACAAAATTCGAAAACATTTCAGCTTTTTATGACTCCATGGGAATTGTCACTGAATTTTACTCTAGGAATTTTCAACTTCAAACTATAGTCTAGTTCCTAAATTGTAGATAGTCACTCATCGGTTGTACGGTTCATAATTCATATAAAGCAGGTCAATAAATACAACAGAAATAAGCTAGGTAATTTGGCTTCAAATCAAGTTTTACTTTGGCACTTTCGTACATCCCCTCCGCACTTTCAAATCCCGTAAAAGCCAGAAAATGTACGTTGAGTCTCTATCTACAATTTAGGAACTAGACTATGGGAATGTTCATCCTCAAACAAAGAATAATTTCCAAGTTTGTAGTCGAAATTTCCTAGTTTTCATATTATATGGAAAGGGGAAACACGCCCTCCGTCCTCCTCGTCACCAAATCAGCAAATTGTTTGGACGGAAAAAATATGATTTATCGCTTATCGCTTTCTCACTAACATGTAACATGTCACGAAATTTGTTTATTCACCTTGCGAGCCCTGTCCTGTATGCCGTCCTACCGATCACGTGATGATGTGCAGTGTGCAGTGCGAGTTGCGTGCGTTAACTAGATTGAACTAGTCAGTTCCAGTTGTCAGTTCGTCATTCGCCGTATAATCAACTCTATTATTAACTGTGGTATATACTGTTCTGGAGTTTTGGTTCAACTTAAATTTTTCAAGTTATCATTTCAATCATATGACTTCGCTTCGGCAATGTCTGGAAAATTCATCGGAACTCAACAAAAAATAAATGAATTAGTTGGGCCCAATATACCCTACATACCATGTCAAGCCCATAGAACGAATACAGCAATGGAACATTGTTTATTATTTTTGTTGTTGGTTATAAATATATATATATATATATATATATATATATATATATATATATATATATATATATTTTAAATTTCACGTTGTCTCATATTTTTTTCCATGTCATAAATTAAATATGACTTTAAAACTTTAAAATTTGCTGTTTTTTTCATAATATTGTCTAGGGTGATCCATTCTTAATTTTCTTTTTCTGTCCAAAATACATATTTGAAAATTTTAAAATGAGTTGGCAAAATTCACTTTCCCCCCCCCCCACTAATTTCCTTTCGGTTCGTCCCTGTTTCCAATTAAACCGTAAAGGAAAATATAACCTTATACTTATTCTTTTTCTAATTTCCACTGTATCTTGGTTTATACGTTACGATCGATTTCCGATTCTAAACCAAAATTCGGTTGAAATTATACAAGATTGATAATTCCATTGATTTTTTAATGATACATATCTTATATACCGGGTAACCACGAAGTGAGGTACGCCTCCCATCTTATATTCTGTTCATAACGATGAAAGAGCGTTAGTTATGATGTAGAGCTCACATCTTTGGGCATTCCAAATGGCTGTGGAAATCTATAGGGATTTTTCTTTTTTTTTTTTTTCGTTTTTTCGTATCTATGACCGTTATCAAAAAATCGAATGAAAATCAGTTCTCTGTGATTCGCTGGCTTCAATTCATTGATCTTTTGTAACTATTGATTTTGTTGGGGATATTTCCATTCACGTGTATGATATTTCATTCGTTGAATGTGCCATGGATACTGTCTTTATAATAATTTTATCCCTGAACTAAGGGTATAGCCACAGTTCCTGCAGTACACAACATTCAGTAAACTGTAAGGTGTTAAAGTGTTTTGAATACTTGTTGTTAAATAGCAATGCCATGACAGATGCTTTCAATCTATGTAGTTTGCAATGGAAATGCAAAATAATCAAGGCCTGTGTACTTGAAGCGGTATCACAATAAAATTATACCTGATCATTAAAATTCTGAAATATTCAGGGGCGTCTTGAAGAAACTAGAACAATCAATGAGAATAACAATGAAACAGGTATATGCCACGTACTGTTAAATCACCGCAGATCATTACAAATGAACTAGAAGAACATCAAGACACTAGCACCAGAAGAATCTATGCGTGATTCTCTGGTATACTTTTACCACATTTTTAGGGTACAAGCGCTCCTTTATTCTCGAAATATCCCTTGAGGAATAATTTCTACTATTGGTAACATCTTTTTACCGTCAATTTTTCAAAGAATTTTTCTAGATATTTTTATAACATAATATGCTTAAAAAATCTACATGCAAATGCAGAAACGCATTTTTAAGAGCAGTTTGATTGTTTTTTTATTTTTGAATACTTGGTTTTTTGGTTACTCATATAAACCTGTGTTGAAAAATAAATTGATTCCATTACTCGAAGACTTACCTGTTTTGATAAGATATCTCGTGAGATATCAAATGTCGTATACGTACGATGGTACCTCAGCACATTTTTCTATTTTGACTTGAAAGTATTCAAATGAAGTGTATGAAAACACTGCGTTCACAAGACTGCTGCCTTGAAAGAAATGAATTTTTGTCAGTAACGTACTCTACACTGAATTTGCCTATCTGAAAAAATGAGATCGAATTAACCAAGAACACTTCTCTTTTTTTGAAAATTGTTGACGTTTAGGAGACTGTATCTGCCTCCGTTATCAAAACTTACCTATATAACTCTTACCACACGAACAAGATATGTTTTAAACACAATTTTTTGAACATTCCCCAGCGTTTTTGGGTTTTGTATGTGTGAGTATTGATCTCAATGTATTGGTTGTTTTAAATGTTGTTCTTACATCATACCTATGGCCAATCCGTTTTATCTTTTCAGACAGTCCAGGGACATACGGTTTAATGTTGTTTGTTGGATGTGTATGGAGATGTTGTATGTCTGTGTGTTGTGTTGTTCGATTGTAAAGTGTAGTACTATTTTCAATTTCATTAATGGTTTTTTCCACGAATTCATTTGGATAAGCATTTTCCCTGAGAACGGACTTTATAAAATTCAATTCTTCTTTCAGATTTTTTTTTGAATTGCAAACCACTTGTGCCCTGTTGTAATGAAATTAAAAATAGTACTACACTTTACAATCGAACAACACAACACACAGACATGCGACATCTCCATACACATCCAACAAACAACATTATACCTTATGGCCCTGGACTGTCTGAAAAGATAAACCGGATTGAACATAGGTATGATGTAAGAACAACATTTAAAACAATCAATACATTGAGATCAATACTCACACATACAAAACCCAAAAACGCTGGGGAATGTTCAAAAAATTGTGTTTAAAACATATCTTGTTCGTGTGGTAAGAGTTATATAGGTGAAACATCAAGACCATTGATTGTGCGCCAGGAAGAACATAAAAGTTACATCAGAAATCGAAAAATAACGGGTTCTAAAATATTCGAACATATTCTAACATCTGATGGCGATCATATGATGGAATGGAATAATACCAAAATTGTATTGAGAAAATCAAATCAAGAAAAAAGAAAGTTAAAGGAAACTGCGTGCATTCTTTTATCGAACAACTGCTTTTCTTCCAATTCCATCGAAATGGACCGCACCTGGTTACCTCTCCTCAGAGATGAAATAAGAACAAATAGGATGGTGATTGATTGATAACGAACACCCTATGTATCAAGATACCAAATGTCAATCAAAAGAATGTATGACAGATTTCATTTGACTCTGTTCCAAAACCGCAATTCATATTCAGTTTCTTCAGCGTTTTTCCAAAAAGTTTTGATAACGTAGGCAGATACAACCTCCGAAACGTCAACAACTTTCAAAAAAAGAGAGATTCTTGAGAGAAATTAATTTCTTTCAAGGCAGCAGTCTTGTGAACGCAGTCACTTATCGGGCAAATTAATTAATTTGCCCTTCTACACTTGTACAGATTTCTTTGGATTAACATTTTTTCATTTTCAGATTGTGGAAGGTCATAAACCCAAAAAATCATGTCAATTATCGGATTTTCTCGACAAAATTAAACTTTCAATCAATATCGAAATAATAATAGTGGCACAATATTACAAAGTAAACCTATTACCATAATAGAAAATGGAATATTGGACAAATATTCAATAACCAAGATTGAAATTATTTATGACAGAACCTGAGCAAGAAACCCTTGGTATCTCTACATACAGGGCTACAATCCGAAAACAGCATTCAATATTTCCTTAGGTGATGACCACTATGAAAATTTGGCAAAACACGTCATTTCACACATCAAGGAGAAAAACTAGGGTATTTGTTGTTGAATTAAATTCAACCCCAATTGAAAGTTTTGAAAATCTATAGTAATTATAGATGAGTTTAATTTTTTGTTTCTTCAGAATTGAATTATTCGACCTAGTGAATGTATGGAATGTTTTTAATTCATGAAATTGACATAATACAAGTTTTGAAAGGATAAGGTTTCACTTTTCAACATCCATCTCCTAAAATTCTTAATATAACCTTACCGAACCTAATTATTTTGTGAATTGTTCAAAATAATGTCAATTGTTTTTAATTTTTTTTAAATGTTTTTTCATATATTTTGAATGACGGCAAAATGAACATAACCCTTATGAAAACTTGCACTGTCTTAATTCAATATATCGAATACGTTCCTACATTCGTAAGGTTATTAAGTAGAAACAACCACAATAGTACAACTACTATCTTGCAAATTTCTCTCACCTGAAATTTTATTTTAATAATCGATTTCAAGAAATTTTCCTACACTTTATATATTCCTGGTACGTGACATGATTCCATTGTTCCCATCTTCATTGACTACATTTGTATCTTACCATTTAGTTGTAGGAAAAAGTATCTGTAACATTTGTAATTCTTTTTTTTTTTTTCAGTTCACATGTAACACTCATCAAACTGATCCAGACTAGACTGGGACACCTGCATCTTTGACCTGGAGATACACCTGTCCCCTCTGCTGCACGCCTCTGATCAAGGCTGCCACTGAATCAGACTGAAGAGTACATAAGAGAACTTTCCCAAAGTCGACTGATGTGTCCAGATGAACGGCGGGAGCACACGAAAATTCTTCACAATCTTGATGCAACTTATCACTCTAGAATCCAGAGGCGTAGCGTACTGAAAATGTGAAATTTGTATATATGGAGAGTTCATTGTAGTTATTACTATAGGGACGGTACGCCACTGTACCTGTTGATATTCGATGCTTCTATTTTGCTTCACTAACAAATAAAAAAAAGCACAACAGTTTTTTGAACCCTCTGATGGTAGTTGATAAGCGATATTTATTGAGTATAGGAAAGTTAGTTGATAATATTTAGTAGAAAAATTATTTTCAATAAAAATTATACAATTTTTGCGTACCTTGTCCTAACTTATGCTAAGATTTGAACAGGGTCGCCACAAAAATATCACTTTTCTGTCTTACATGCTCAAAATCCAGTAGCTTAAAAAGCTTGACGTTGGTTTAGTTTTTGTGACGGCCCTGTATAACGCCATGGAACAAATATACGTAACAAAAGGGTTAGACTAAGTCCGTCTCTTTCGTCCAGGGAACAGTAGCGTATTGCTTGTACTGGCTTAATCCAGCCAATTATATACAAGGTGCATCAAAAACAATTCAGAAAAATATTTTAGGAATAGCTGTTTATATAGAGGTTACAAACTAGGCCTACTTATGTTAAACAAAATATGCAAGTATTTTGTTTTAGTATGTTGCTTACAGAAATGACATAATAGATATCAGTCGAATATTTTCCAGAATATACGACATGATTTCATTCGAGGATTTTGTTATGCAAAATAATCTTTCATCAACGGTTCACAAAGAATCTAATTGACTTGAAACTGCGAAAGGTCATCAAACGTTGTATTCAATTTATAGAAGTGAAAGAGAATGATTCATTATCAAAAATAACTTGCTAAGTGCCTAAGGAGAGGCGAATAGTGTATTGCTCCCCACCCATTACCGAAAAAAATTTCAGGCATTTCTGCTTATTCAACTTCATTCGAATATTATTCAAACACATGACAGTTGGATGTATGTTTCCGTTGGATAAATCTACAAACTTACTTAAATTTCTAAAATAAGAAAGCATTGTTCGTTCATTCGTTCAGAACAGTTTATAAATTTTGTCATACAATTGAAATTCACTCAAAAATTATTCTTTTATGTTGTCTTTTATAACAAAGAAATTAATCTCACATTGTCTATATGATCACATTGTTATTATTTCAATTGAAAACGATATGATCTAATAAAAATATTTTCACATATTCTGAATGATTGTCATTTCTCATGTTTAAACCCGGCAATCCAATATTCTTAAGTCATTCGAGTTTTGAGTAGAATTCATTAAAGTACTTGTGCAATAATGTTTCTTGTAATGTACTCGTATATTCAATGTCGATTTTCAACAAAAGCAACCCAAAATAGTCCTGATATTCCAAAAATCATAGAGCTTTTTTCAGGTTTCACCAAATTGGGAACCAGGTAACTAGGTTATGAAAGTAAACATCTGTACCGTATGCATTTCTGTGAATAATATACTGAAACTTTACTAACGTATTTTGGCTAGTGAACTTGAAAGTATCTATTTAGCTAGATATTATCCCCTCTATACAAGGGATCACCAATATATTGTATTCACTAGATTGATAGTGGCCTTGATCGAAAATTACCCATGCCTATTATATCTATTTACATAATATCAAGTATTACAGTTTATGATCACATCTGAAATTTGTTACTGAAGTTACTGGGAATAAAATGGTTTGAGATTATATATATTTTTATTTATTTCACTTTTTTCAAGTTTTATGAGGCCAGACGTTGAAATAAGTCTAGAATATACTAGATGTATCACATTAGATTGAAATGGAACAATATAAACTATTTCAATCGATTGAGCTGGTTATTACCACTTATAATATTCCATAACTATTGATAGTTTCGAGTTAATTTGGAATATACTTTCAAATGCGAGTTTCTTACCTTCAAGCAACTCACTTGAGGAAAGTTATAAAAACCATGATGATTCTTTAATAGTCGAAGGATATTCAATAAGATATATTTTTTAAAGAATTGAAAACCCATAACACATTATCCATTAATATCGCAATTTAGGGAAGAGCAATTAGTGAAATGAAAACTAGATTAAGTTGTCGACTCATTGTACTTCAACATAGATGTCATCGCCATCAAAACAAAATTATTAAAAAAAAAGGTAATTTGCTATTTCAATTGAGCTAATTTTAGTTTGGAGTCCACTTTTTAAACTGTAGGGCCCAGGTGTCCTTTACTCGTACGTCTTTGCTCTGCTTTCAAAGGGTTTTTTCCAATCCAAGAAATTTTTTGATTTTTGAGGCTTCCTCAGTTTTTAATTATAGGCATATGTACCTTCACTGTATTTTCTACTGACGTACCAATGTCGTTCCTTTATATTTTCAAATTAAACACCCCATATCAATTTATGGCATTGAGTTTAGGTTTAGTTTTTCTTTGATTTTTATTATTTTTGCTTTTGAGGATAACTTGCAACCAAGATTGAAATTTTTCCCGATATTCAGGTTTACAACAATAATTGAAGGTAATTTCTTGATTTATATATTTCTTTTCGAATGAAAACTATAATTTTTACAAGAATATAGGCTTTGACGACTGGGGTCAATGTTCTGGTTGGCTCCCAGGTTTTTCCGTGGTCTTCTTTGGTTAAATCTCCAAACGTTTCAACTGCAACTGTGGCAGTAATCTTCAGTGGCGTGGTTAAAGTACTCTTCCTGGCGTATCAACTGAAACTGAAGCTCTCCATCCTGGCACGTCTCATAATGCTGTTTTGGTACGTAAGTTCTGCCATAGTGGGCTCGCTCGTACTTTCCGCTCGATTTGAGTGAAATGGCTTCGTTTTGGCGTCTTTCAGATATTTGGTAGATTTATACTATATTTAAATATATCTCTTGAAGTTTTCTTGGTGTTTGTGCATTCCTCCGGATAGAATCTTGTGTTCTCTGTCGGTCAGTACATGTTCGTCAACTACGGACTTCTCGGTTTGTCCCAATCGACAACTTTGCTTGTGCTCAACTGAGCGGGTACCAATGCTCCTTTTCGTCGGACTGATATAAAGCTTACATGGAATTCTGCAGATTTCATTAGATCTCTGACGTCTCTTGCTGATCACAAATATTCAACTTAATTTTTTTTTCTTTGGTTTGAAAACCGTGTTTTTTTTTCTTTCCCTATTCCGTTTGTGATATCTATGTATGGCAGATAGCCAGTGCCTTAGGGTTGCTCTTCACTGGTATTCCTTCTCTTTTCTTTTCAACGATTAGCACGTATTATCTTTTTTGTTGTAGCCGTTTGCTTGTAACACAATTGATCGGTGTTTCATTCGTCAAAAAGTAGTATCGGTAATACCCTTCAAAACATTTTTAGTTTCATTGTTCCACAGCAAACCATTCAAATTTATCGAGGTATGAGTAGTATTCAGATCCGCATTTGTAAATATTAACGAAATTTAAAAGAATTTAGATGGTTGTAAAGATAATGGAATATCCTTTTCGAAGATGTTTCACTTGACCCTCCATGTCATTTAATTTTTTTTTTTTATTGCAAAAAGTAGTATTGAGAAACCCTCGTAAGGTGTTTTTTTATGTTTCGACGTCGAACCGTTCAAAAGTTCACGGGGGGGGGCTATTAAAAGCAGCACTGTATATCCTCTTCACTAGGGTGTTGATGGCAGTGCTTTCTGATTTGGATGATGGTTAGATCCATTATGTAGATATTGATCTGTGTGTGTATTTTTTTATCTGTACACATTAGGGCCTAATTGATTGTCTTCTTGGTTTTTTCAGCTATACAAATCTTGAATGGGTGTCACCATCTTCTCCAAGATAGCCATATACAAGCCACAGTTTTCATAAATGCATTCGATAACTGAGAAGCCAATTCGTTTTGAGAAAGCAAACATTTCTGAGTAGTACTTACTCAATAAGAAAACCGCGGTTCAACTGGAAAATAAACAATAACTTTGGTAAAAATATAAAGGACAAAATCACTGGTCATCTTGTAGTTCAGTTTAGACCAATTCCGCTGATTGTTTTCAAGATATGTGCTCTCGAACTAACACCAACTTTTCGCAAGTTATTGATCCTTTCTTATAATTTGGAAGTATTTCCGACCCACTGGTGCAATTTCGAAAAAAGAAAAAAATCCCTACTGAGCAACAACAGACATATTGTATACTGCTATTTCGAAAGCTCCGGATTTGTGGATGATCGACTATATGGTTTGCGTCATCAGAGATGAACTGGTTACCTGCTTGCTCATGTCTCACACATGTGGCAGGAATTCATGGATGAATATAGTTAACCTTTAGCCGATGTCTCCAAGGCGTTTTATTGCCTTTGGCACCAGAGACTCCTTGCCAAGCTTCCATATTATGGCTTGCCCCTCCAGATGAGTTTCTTGCTATCCAACTTTCTGTCATACCAATCTCTCCACGTGGTGATTGATGAAGTTTTTACGACACTCTTATCTATGAATGCTGGTGTTCTGCAGGTATCCATTCCACCAATACCGTTTCTTTTTCACGTCAATGATTTGTTGGGTCTTCGTCATGTCCGGTGCACAGGTTTGCGGATGATATAGTGTATATACATTTCAAATACGGACGATGTCAACAAAATCACGTGACCGCCTATCTAGAACAGAGACGTATTATGCTTGTTTACCTTGTGAAGTGAATTTGAAAACGTATACATATTTCGTATACTTCTTAAAATGTGAACTAAACAATATCAGGACAACTATTTGAAATAAATAGTGAATAATTTAACTGAAAACATAAAAATTGAAGTTCTAACGACCAATAGCGCTGCGAGAATTGGCGATCACGTGGTGGACACGCTGCAAGCAAGCATTGATTACCGTTTATATTGTATTTGAAATGTGAATATGCTATAGTACCTTTCATTACGCTTTCTCTTCCAAAAACTCCGATATCAGCTCGTGAAACTAGAAGAGAACTGAAAAGGAACGTGGACTATTTCAATATGAACGAAGCAGAAATTCCAGAATGTTCTCTAAACATTCTAAACAGACCAATTGCATCCACCATTTCAATGATCCATATGGAAAAGAACAGAACAGAACAGAAACCATATATGGAGTCTGTTGCCAAAAGTGCCTCTCGAAACCTCGCAGTTTCCTGTTTCGTGTCAAAGGATATTTTATTTCCAACAACAACAAATTATAATAATAATAATAATAATAATAATAATAATAATAATAATTGATTTTATTGATAGTAGTACATACATGCAAAATTCAGAAAGTAACAGAACGTGTTCGACAATATAACATGTAAATACTTTCAAAAGGCAGCATTTAGTCTCTTAGCACGTCGTAGGCCTGCTCTTCATAAGCACAAATCCGACCTTTTCAGGAATACTATTTTCATGTATGAAGTGCAGCCCCCAAATAAAAATAAGAATTATTATAAAAATACGCATGGTTTGTTTCCTGTACGGTTAAAGGACATGAGAAAAAGTCGACATACTATCAACATCATTACAGTATCGACAGAAGATACACCCTCAGTCTGAGAAGTTATTGACAAACAAAAAGCAAGGCGTAGAAAAACATGGCGGTATTAGCCAGAGTAATAGCATACTACAATTTTTAGTAAGCGTGACGTAGTTTTGGTGTTTTCGGTAGCTTCTACTTCTTGAATTGAATTCACACCAAAGATTCCAACATCCATTTTCAATCCATAAGATATTTGACCAATCGCCCGAATCAATTTCAGAACCAGAGTAAACAATGAC
Organism: Chrysolina haemoptera; assembly: GCA_958298965.1. Taxonomy (NCBI): domain Eukaryota; kingdom Metazoa; phylum Arthropoda; class Insecta; order Coleoptera; family Chrysomelidae; genus Chrysolina; species Chrysolina haemoptera. The sequence continues at coordinate 14,460,675 of OY282594.1, forward strand.
TGCGTAAAGCTCATAACGGCAGTCGGATGAAGTGAATGGTTCATCGTGCTTGATGCGTAGTAGTAGTGTGGTGCTTTGATCAGAACCTGAAGAGCTTCAGCATCAAATTGGAAGGAGCTACGAATATGCTCCGATTTAGCCGACAATTATGAGATTATCATAGTCATATATATCATTCTAATTGGCATTATTCAAAACAATTCAGTGCATTCCAGTGAACGTGTATTACGTGTATTACACGCAAAAAAAATATATGATGGAATAAACAAGAAACGAAAATGTTCCGCAAAGTACAAGATAAAAATTAGAAATTAGAAATTAAAAATTAGAAATACTAACTATTATAAAAAAGGAGAAATCATGGAAAGTAAGGACTATGCTGGCAGCTAGAACAATTGCTTGGACATGGCAGAAGAAATAAAAACATATAACATAGGGTAGAAATGCAAAAGCGGAATGCAACTTCAACTACTTTCCCATATTTATAGACAATCACAAACTTGACACAATCAACTCTTAAATGAATTTTGTTGCGAGACAACAAACGCTCACTTTTTTATGATAGTTATATAGGCCGCTTGAACATATTAACGATAATGATGCCATAAATGGGTTAGTTTTTTTGTAGTCTTTTTTGTATCCGCGACCGTTATCTCGAAAAATCACGAAAAAAAATACGAATTTCTGTAATTTGTTTAATACAATTTTTATTTTTTCATTGATCTAGTGGCTCTGGCTCTATTTGAATAATCTCTTGTTTTTATTATTTATTACCTGTTGACAATTATAACTAAGATGACCTGGTTTTTGTATTAATAATTCATTGCAATACAAAAAACCAGAATAATAACAAAGAAACTACGTAACAACAATTGTTGAAAGTGACCTCCTCCAACCCTAATGCATACCTGCGCCTGGGGTGGGATTCTGTGTACCATAGAATTCTATTGTCGAGAGTTTCGTCTCTTTCTCTCACATAAATTCAACTATAATATCATCTCACTTTTTCTGTCGACAATAGAATTCTATGGTACACAGAATCCCACCACTATATTGTCTCGAACAATCCCCTTACGGTTTAAAATGCATCTTACTTTAACACCTTATAGACGGAGAGCTAGCCACGGAAATAGGGCTCAATATTTTCTCCAGTCATTTTGCACATGCTATCCTGAGGGTTGAATGTAACAACAAAATTTAATCCCAGCCCTCTATAAATGAGACGACTTCGGCACTTTTCTACGTACCTTTAACGTCTCCTGGCACTAGTTTTCCCCCAAGCAAATCTCCAGTCAATATTATTTTCGAATTTTGAACATAATTAGCTACAATCACACCTAAAACCAGCGCTCTATGAATTGAACAACTTCAATAGATTTTGCAACCCCTTTACGGCAGTACCACGCCCACACCCACCAATGAAAAGCTGCCAGGCGCCCGAATCAATTAATAACGGTGTAAAGGCAAACGATTAGGTGGTTTTATTTGTTCTATAAATTGCTGCCCTATTTCCGTGGCTAGCTCTCAGTCTATTAGACCACTCCCACTACCAGAGCGGATCCTCATCCTGCTGTTTCGCGGACAGCATTCAGAAGCTTATTCTTTGATATAGAGTACTCAGCCTTTCTGTGCCTGAATTTCCCTCATATCTGACTTCAGTTCACTGGAATGGCAAAGAGTTTTATCTGTGCATAGTGACCCCAAGACTGGCTGAAGGCCTTGTTACCGAGCCGATGGCCACATTATCTAGAATTTATTGATTGATTTCATTTATTTCTTGGTTGAGATGAAACATACGTGTATGTACACAAATAAAGCACGTTGCCTGCTTACGGACAGTTGGCGCCTGTAAGCGCCGACAAATTAGCAGCTTTCAAATGCTGGTGGACATGAACAAACCGTTATCAATTTTGAATTCTTGGAGCCGTGCGTGGGTTCCATCAAAATAACTAGTAGCAGGACTGGCTGTTTGTGCCAGTTGCACCAGGTTCTTGTAAGGCGCTGTTCATTTTTTTCAAGACTTAATTGAAGGTATTTGATGCACATGAAAACCGTTCTTCAGAGGTGATGATATTCCCCAAACACTGCTCGATCTTGATTCACGAAATGTACTCCTTGCCTTTTTCTTATCCTTCATGAAAACCTATTTTCCAGTAGAAAAATAATTCATCTGAGAATACACTGCACATCTTGATTCTATGAAATTTGTTTCACTACCAGCAGATAACCAGTATCCTCTATGTACGCCTCAGCAGAAAAACCGGCACCAGTTTTGTGTATCTACATTAGGCGCTGAATAACATGTTTTCTTTGTATGCATACACTGAAGAATAATTAGTCAATGACCTGTTAAAGCTGGCATCGCCTGAGGTTCTTGCCTCTGCCTAATTTCTTCAGGGGTGTCACTGTCCGTCTGGTTGATTGGTCGTTTGTACTTGACTCTGTTCCTGTTGTCTTCTAGCTTTCAGCGGCCTCCTCGCTTTCGAATGCTCGAGCTCACGTCACACCTCCCATTCACTGCTACGAATACGGAGTAGAGAGCGCGTCGATCGCAAAGATGTCTTCGCTAGAGCATGTGCATATTGAATGCACACCGGGCTGTAGAAACCTCGAATCGGTCGAGCTGAGATCTTAAGGCAAAATAAGTAACTTTATCCTGAATTTGAGACAAATATATCAAAAACTGTATAAGTTATATAGAAAAAAATAATGAAATATTACCAACATATTAACATCCTATAGATCGGTAACGAAGCGTTTGCGTACCTATGTTTATATGTTAAAAAGAAGTGAATAATAAATAAGCAGAACTCACAGACAGGCTCCTCCAGAAGCCTAAGTGTTATTCCTCATATTCATTTTACTCTTAAATCGGATCGTACTGATAATATGATAAACCAAAGGTGGATAAAATCCGACTTCACAAGCGATGCTCCGGACGAAGTTAGCGTTCGCGTGTTCTTCCTCCGTTGAAGAGACTGTCCAGCCGTTCTTCCTTAGTTTTCTTCTTGTTGAGTTGCTGAGATGAGTTGCTTAGTTGAATTGCTGAGTTGAATTGCGAGGGCTTCTGGTTCTTCCTTTCAAGGATTGGAATCCACCTCCTTCGGTTAGGCTTTCCTTGTTCCGCAGGAGTTGAAGGATCCTACAGCGACTACGCCAATTGTTATATCTTGATTTTCACTAAGAACTTTTTAAAAAAACTATTTTGGGGTGGTTCGAACCACCGTTTATTAATTACAAGAATGAAAATTAAAAATGACTTTATTCTATGACATGAAATGAATAAGTGAAGTACAAACAAAAGAAGTCGTGAATTTATATGTTTTCAAAGTGCTGGCGAAGCTGTTTGGTAGCTGGAATTGGATATCCGTGGCTCGGCTCCGTGGGATTGTCTACTCAGCGGTTTTCTTGGAATGTAACCTAATATGCTCGGGAAGGTTACTCTGGATGTTGAATATAACATGGATATATGGTAAATGTAAGAATAATATTGAACCAATATGGATGCATATTGGAAAAACAATGTTTCATCGATAATATTGGTGGAATATTGGCTCAACCTGTTCTGAATGTATATTGATTTATGAAATATTGGGTTGATTTATGAAATATTGGGTCAATATTGGTTCAATGATTTTCACCGATACTGATATCAAAAATTATTGACCCTATATTGATTGAGATTACGAAAACCTCACACCAATATTTGAAAGACCATATTGATACAATATTACAAAATACATCTGTCACTATCATTGAAACTTGAATATTGCGATTTCAATATTACTCTCATATCGATTTTACAGATAGAAAACAATATTGTATATCCAAGTTTTATAGCACATTGGTGGAATATCCTTTAATCTATATTAGAAAAAATATTGACCCTGTATTTATTGAGACTGTTACGAAAACCTCACGCCAATATTTGAAAGGCCATATTGATACAATATTACAAAATACATTTATCGCTATCATTGAAACTTGAATATTGGTCGAATATTTAATGAACAATATTGAAATGAATTATGATCAAACTTGGATAAGAAACCGCTAGGTGGCCCCACATATGGAACGACATATAGTAAATAAGGCTTCTCACATGCGTTAACAAGTCAATCTACTCAGTGGTTAATTGAAGTAGAAATGAAATTGTAGAATTTTCAAATTATTCGACCTTTCCTGGAAATATTTCAACCATGTTTGCAAGGCGACATATTCACTATGAATATTTAACAATATATGCAAATGATATTCTACCAATATTCCTAAATATTTTGAGGCCAATATTGCTTCCACAAATATTTCACTAATATTATTCGTATAGTGTCCAAGTAATATTGTACCAATATCCCGAAATAATTATAATTTTATCTCGCCAATATTACGTTTGAATATTTTGCCAATATTTTACCGTTATTATTACAATGTAAGTGTGCTACAGAGATATTGTACCAACATTGCTTAACATTTTGAGGCCAATATTGCTTCGAGAATATTACACCAATATTATTTTTTCAATATTGGACCAATATCGCCGAATGTTCACATTTTTTTTTCTCGCCAATATTATTATTTGAATATTTTGCCAATATTTTCACAATATTGTTTGTCCCAACATGGGTGTGCTACTTGGGAAGTTTCGAATAGAGTACTTTGTATTAAACGTTAGAAACCTCTCTCAAATATTACTTTTATTCATTTGAAATATTAATAATGCAAAATGTGCAGTATTTGTGCAGGCTAATCAAATGAATTTTAATTTTCTGTATGAAATAATTTGAAAATACAACAAGAAATTTTGAGATATTTCGAAGTCTTGTCAAGAAATCTCGATACTTGACCATGATCTCCTTGTATTGTCTTCATTTTTTTTCTCGATTTCAAGACAAGATCAAGAGTCACTTTTGTCCCGTGAAACACTAAAATTAATTTAGCCATGGTGGCGAGTATGATCCGTGGTAGCACGTGGATAGAGCGTTCGCTTCTGAACCAAATGAAATGCATGGATTCGAATTCGGGCACAGTCATTGGTCCCGCGCATGGTATCCCTTATTGAAAGGCAAGGGCTACGCCGACCCCAGCTAGCACAGGTCTCTCAAAGACTTCTGAGGGTTGCTTGAATGAAAAAGTTATGGGACTCTAAGTTGCGCTTGGAAGAATACTTTCATCTACTGTGGGACACCACGCGACATAAACGAGAGCTTAAAGAAATCTGCATTGCATTGTTCACAATAAGCTTGTCAAGAGAGAAACAAGATGTCCTGCAATACCAGGACCACGCTTATTGCCATAATTTTATACAATAGGAATAATTGGGTCGAAAATCCATCAGCAAACAACTACTTTTCTAGCTAATACCACGACGAACGTTGAATTACATCTAATGGATTTCCGTCTCCGCAATTGGTAGTCGCGTGGAAATGTTCATTGAAACATTTGGACCACCTATAAATCGATTTCTGGGTTTTTGCCCTCAGGCAGGATTTTCGACCCAATTATTCCTATTGTATAGGATTATGGCAATAAGCGTGGTCGTGGTATTGCAGGACATCTTGTTTCTCTATAAACGAGAGCCCTTGCGCGGTTAAAGAACAATTGTGGTACAGTAAAACCAGCCTAATGTTATACGTGAAATCGTGCTGCGCACTTGTCGGGCATCGGATTATAGTCCGTAATATATCAAGGCACTCAACGTGATCGACCACGCAATTTAAAATCTATCGCTAGATTGGTTTCACTGTATAGTATCACATTATGTCTGAAGCGAGCAAAATACGTACACCTAAATAATTTATTTCACTGATTTAATCAATCAATAATTAAATTAAATTAAATTAACAACATAATTGAACTTGCCCAATGATAGTCCAATTTCAATGAAAATTTCGCACCTCACTTTTTCAGCCAATCAAAAAATTGGTTTTTATTTAGTGGCCATGGCAACCCAAAAAATTTCCGGAAATTTTTATCCTCCTGGGTACCCTGGGCGAAATTAATAAGTGGAAATTTTTCTGTCAAATATTTGACATGTGATAGTTAACATTTTGCTTTTATGTACAAATGGAATGTTATTTTTCATATGAAAGGAGATAATATTTCATAATTATATATTCACTAAATATTTCGAATGTGTCTGAAAATATTTTGAGAACTTGCATTTCAAGGATGAATAAAAAATGTATATAAATCAAATCTATCTATGCTTGACTTGATGAACTTAATATTTGAAACAATTTCATTCAACTTATCTTTTTGTGAATACTCGGCTGAAATTTGCAAGAATTCCTTTCCACAGCACTTCCCAATAGATAATCCGCATGGACCAGTCAAAACTATTTTAGTTCTGCGTGATGTGCAATGTCATTTTAGGTTGAAAATGTCGCAAAATGAATTTTCCTTTCTCACATACAAACACCGCCACTAATACTAACTGATTTTCATTATATCAACAAAAACCATTCATGGCCCACTGATGTTACAACTTGTTTTCTCTCAGAATATACTGCAAGTCAGTTGAATTAACCATTAATTTAATATATTTTGGTGTGAAATTTTCTTACCGAATCCCCCGCGTGCTTGAATTAATTGCTGGAAATAATTCAACCACTAGGGAGATTATGAGTGAAAATTTGTCATCATTTTTGGTGACAAATTTTTGTCATACACACTGTGAGTTTTTATCTTTCCCAGAATGATTAGTCATTTCACCTAAGAGATATTTTCTCTAGTGTTTTAATTTTTCAACTGAAATTCCTAATCTACCTATCCAAAACATATAATCTTGAGATCTCTGTATTCAAACTACCACACTAATACACCCCTGAAACTTTCCACTGCATCGAAATTCCAATCCCCTACGACCCACTGCAGGCAGCATTGTTTGTATCGAACGCAAAGCAAAAGTTTCCGGGCATGAATCAACTAGTCGGTAAGTGAAATAGTAATGGTACTTACACAGTCAGACAGTTCACTCTGAAACGTAATTGTAGCACCATTTAGTTAATTAAAAATTATTCATTTCATTCATTTATTCAGGCGCACACAGCTGTAATTTCACTTGTATTGTTGACATGTTTGCTGGATATATTTCTAAAAGTTTGGTAATGAAGGAGGTTGTATCGTTAGCGAATCGTTAGAATCCTGCTACTAATTCTGATTAACTTTTCTTTAGAGGAATTTTGAAATTAAAACTGGAAGTTAGTTAATAGGACAGTTATTGTTGTCAATGAAATCAGATTGAAGCTCATTGGTAGGTAATCCATCAGTATGGCTGAAGGAGTTGTTTTCAATAGTTTTTTGCACTCCCGAAAACCGACAAAAAGGTAAAGATTTAGGTAAATTTCACTAGAATATCTTCGGATATTGCACCTTAAGTGATATCTACCAGACAAACACAAAAAACCCTTATTATGTTGCCTTTCAACACAAAACTTGCCCAACGTCACTCTACCAACTGAAATCTTTCATAAATTTAATCGAGATATATTCATGTCCTACCATTTTTTTTCAATCATCATCGCTGGATGTCTATGAAGAATTATCATCTGGCGACCGTGACAGGATCTGAGTACAGAAATGGATAAAGTAGAAAAAGAAATCCATCGGAATTTCTTCAATCGATTGTATGACGCTGTATTATGTTTGTTGAATGTACAAGTCGTAGACATAAGTGATTTTCGAGGTAATATGTGTCTTCTGTAGCAGAATATTGACATCATTGCTGATTTGGACCGACAAAAAATGCTGTAACACATTTTGGCGTCTGATAAAGACACAGACTCAATTGTTACCGAAGCCGCTATAGCTGACGAATACTGTACCAAATATCACAAGCTGAAGTTAAGGGTTGAATCGCTGTTATGTCAAGACAATTATGAAAATAAACGATTTGAGCTGCTGAGTCAATCAAAAAGAAAAATGAAACTCCCCAAATTTGAGTTGAAAAAGTTTGGAGGAGGAATAAAAGATTGGCTTCATTTCTGAAGCCAGTTCAAGCGGATCGATAGTGATGAACAGATGAAATACAAAGATGATGGGTTTCAGTATCTAATTCAGACAACCATTTCGAACTCCAAAGCTCGACTCATCATTGAAAGTTAACCGTCGATTGAAGTCAATTACACGAAAGTCACAGACAGTCTCAAGATCCGATACGGCAGAAACGATATATTGGTAGAAGACTACATGGGAGAACTGTCGTACTTGGTGTTGAACAATCTCTCCAGTAGAAGTATCTCTACGATAAAATAGAATGCCAAATAAGAGCTCTCGAAACTCTGGATGTGAATACAGAAACTTGTGCCATTATGTTATATCCGTTGGTTGAATCCTGTCTTTCAGAGAACTTGATACGAGTGTGGCAACGAAGCAGTTATTATAATGATGAATTCCCAATTGAAGATCGATCAGAAAAGTTGATGTTATTCCTGCAAAAATAAGTTGATAGTGAAGAACGAATCAACTTGGCTATTTCTTGTTTTGATATTAACAGAAAGAAAAAAGACCAATCCTCTGTTTCACCTCTGTTTCACCATCAGCATGTGCATTAGTTGATCTGAAATCTAAAAAGAAGTGTATTTTCTGTCACCAATCGCACTCGAATGAGGATTGCCAAGAAGCTCAAAACTGAACAATGAATGATCGTAAAAAGAAGTTGGTGGAACTAGGATGCTGCTAAATCTGTCTCAAGTGTGGACATTTAGCTGAAAAATGTCGAGTATCGATGGAATATTCTAAATGTACCGGCAGACACGCCACTCTAATGAGTCAGAAAAATGATTCTACAAAATCAGAAAATACCAGAGTGGAAAGTTCACTTTCAAAAAATATGCACACCAAAGTTTTCCTGTAAATTTTAAAAGTCAAACTTGTTAGTGATAACAAAACTCGTTATGCTAGATTGCTGTTCGATACTGGTTCACAAAAATCAATTATAACAAAGTCCGCTGTAGCTGATATGCATTATAAACCCCAGCAAATAGAGAACATGAACCATAGTCTATTTGGAGGTTCAACAACAGAGACTGTTAACCATTCATGCTACAGAATCCGATTAAGAAATATCGATAAAAATTACTCCTGTAATTTTGAAGTCTTAGACCAAACACTCATCTGAAACAACATGCCTTGTCTTAAAATAGGCCCCTGAATGGATGAACTCATTCAATTCGGTATCCAAATATCAGATATTGAAGATAGCCCAATCGATATTCTTGTAGGAGCGGATATATGGGAAAAGTTGTTCACTGGAAAACGCAAATAACTGTGTTGTGGTTTGGTGGCATTTGAAACACTTCTTGGTTGGTCTTTGTCAGGAAAAGTCATTTTCCCTAACTACAGTATTCCCGAAACCTATTCAAATCTGATTTCAGTAATGACATCACTGATGACATCCATGATGTCAAAATCACAGAAATGAGGAATCTTGATACTTTTTGCATTAATGATTCGACGAAGAGCAATTCTAGAAGAGAAATCGAAGAAGCTTTCAAGGTGAATTTTGTGAATGTCGTGGATTTATTGGTTGATAGTTTTCTCTTATACACTCCAGACATTTCTAAAATGGTCACAACGCCCGATTTTTCAGAATCTTTCAGCTTCTTCTAGAAGCATTGAGAACATTCTAGAGTTTTCTCTCCAATACCTTCAAAATTTTCCAGAAATTTCCTTGCCCCCCCTGGTAACTTTCGAAAATTTCACTCAAATGTATTAGTTCGTTCTTGAAATTTCCGGAGCTTCTGTTATGGTTTATTTCACGGTTTCCTTGTACTCTCCAGAACCTTCTCGAAGCTCCGAGAATATTCCAGAGTTTTCCAAATACATAGAAAAAGTAAACCTAATCAAAGAGATTTCTGTCAACAATGGCTACCAACCTTCAATTATTAATAAATTAATCGATACAGAAGAGACAGAAGACTCGCCTTCAATGCTACTTCTGATATTTCTCCTTCATTCAAATATTTTTCCATGCCTTTTTTTTATAACTTGTGCAATGACATTTCAAAATTCATACAAGAAACCATTCTTGGTACCAAAATCTCTTTTAAATTTTGCAACAAGTTGAGTACCTCACTTGTATATTCCAAAGATGAAATGAACAAATTGAAGAGAAGTGGTGTTTATAAGCTTAACTGTTCTGATTGCTCTTCTTCTTACATAAGTCGAACTTGCAGGCCTCTCATAACTCGTATCAACGAACACTCGAAAAAACCTGACGAGTCAGCAGTTGTAATCATTTAAAATTCAACAATCATGATTTTATCCCAAATAGTAATTCAAATATTTTACATCAAATTGAAAATTAAAAATTTAAATCAATTTTATAATCATGTTGTCTACCCTTTCACTAATGAACTACTACCTCAAGTGGGTATCAGAATATATCAATTCATTGACTTTTGACAGACAGGTAATCAGCTGTCTTTTCAAAAAATTACCTGACATATCCACATGGTCTCTGATTTCTAGCATGATTTTCGTTAGAATTAAGCATAGATGTCTTCACAAATTGTAAAACTTCCTTCATTTATAATATTTTTTTCAAATTTCATAACCTTGTTTTTAAAATCATTTCAATTCAAGAATTCCTCATACAATCAGAGTATTTACTTTCAGGGAGCACTGAAGATGACGAAAGTCGAAAGCGCTTTGCAATTTTAGAAATCATAAACTTTTATACAAAATTCCCCTTCATTTATGATTACAAAATACACTTATCTTGGCGTTCCGGTTGTGTCTTCCTCTCTATTCAGGGAAATGGCGACGAATTTTGCCATAAAAGGACAGCAAGTGGTTGGTACAATCATTCCAGTAATTGCTAAAAGTAAAATGCTTTCTTGGAAATCCAAAATTAAGGTTTTTAATAGCTTGCCGGTGAGTTTTCTGAAAAGAATAATACTTCTTCCGATTACCTCACCTGACTACATTGCAAGACTGGAAACCGGGGGTTTTTAATAGCTTGGCGGTTAGCATTATGTTTAACAGTGTTGCAATATGGGGCCTCAAATATGCGAAAATATTGGAGCGTGTATAGGTGAGTTTTCTGAAAAGAATACTACTAAGAAAGAGATTGTTCAGTTTTTTTTTTTTTAGCAAACCTCAGATTCGGATTCAGTAAATAATATTTTCTGATGTTCCGCACGCTACGAAACTTAAATGAAAAAATTTGCAAGCAAATTCATTTTGATAATTTTGACAAAATTTCGACATGGATATTCTCATAAATTATAGCTTATATAAAAAAATTGGGCGATAACTTTCTATCAACAAATTTATCAAACATCCTTTTCTCACGAGGTCTAGGCGAAAACAGGCCTTTAGACCAAAAGGGTGGTTTTTTAGGGGTGAAGTCATGTCCCTCCAAAACAGATTATTGCGGTCTTATGATATATAAGACCTCTATCAAGAGTTTATAAAGAAAAATTTCCATGACAATTTATTGGGTAGACATAATATACATTTCACTTCAGCTACTGTACTTATAGTGATAAAATGGAACAGCGCATCCCCTTTATTTCATCTCCACACATTTTGTATAAAATAGCCGGTGACTCGTGCTGACATAATAATCTCAGCCGATAATTACGGTTAGGATATCGTGGAGTGCACTTGAACAGAGGGCACATGTGAAAAATCGATGTCTGGTGAAAACCCGCCCTTTCTTGATAATCCTCCGGCCCATAAATATCCGTAATGCGCTCGCATACCCGCTGGCTGTGAATGAGATAGGAGTCCGGGGTCGCAGAACGAGTTTCCGGACTCCCGGACCCCCGACCGGAATGTTGTTAGTTTTCTGACGGGCCGGGGTTACTTATTTGTCTAGGATTTGCTCTGTGAAAAATTGCCATAAATGAGTACGTGTGAGTCAGATAATGAATTTGGCTCCGAAATATGTTAGAAATCACAAACAGAAGAGTAAGATTTGAATACAAATATACGGTGTATTTCCCAAAGTAGCACTATATGGTGTTACTGTTCAGAGGTAAGACTGAAATATAAATACGAAAATAAAATCGCAATGGGTACAGGTTCAACAAATGAGGTGTCAAAAAGTACATTTTTTTGTGTGGTTTGTGTGCGTAAAGTATTACAATATTTCACTATCAACATACGATTTCGTTATTAAACGGAAAAGCGTAAAAAGGGCACTTTTTTAACGGCTGTTGCTAGGCAACCTACAGTTTCATGCAACAACAGTGACAGATCCGAATAATAAGGAAATCCTACTCCAACTAATAACCTATAAATATTTGATATACAAATGTTTCACCAATAATATTTTTAGCATTCTTACTATTGAATAAGTATTATCAAAATTCCAAACTATCGCGGCGAATATGTTTATTCAAAGTAATAGCATATACCTCTAAGGAACTATTGGACCTAATCTACACTAGGTAATCCAAGGTAGCTATGGCTGTTTGGCCGTCAGAAACTAGTTGACAACAATAATTAATGAATTGGACATTTATCCAGGTAACGAATTGTTGATAACTATAAATTTAATTTAAATAGAAATGAATAGTGATGAAGATTAAACGGAGAAAATCGTGGATAGTGCAAATATGAGATTTCCTTGACATAGTTCAAAGAAAGAAAAAGGTTTATTCGTTGCTCCACGAGGATTGTTTATTCATTTTGAATAAGAAAATGAAATGTTACTTCGATGGACTAGTTATTCGAAAGTCAAGTCAACATTAATAATAATAATACTGACCTCGATAAATATGTTATTTCAATATTCGCTTCAAATTTTCCATTTTGCGGGATAGTGTGAAGAGAAAGGAATTTCGATTCTGTCGAAATTATTTGATTCCCTTGTTTGAAACTCAACTCTCCGGCATACTCTTCGAACTTTGTTAAAATAATGAATCTATAAAAATATGCCAAATTAATTTTCATATTTGCAAAAAAAATATGAATTGGTTATTTTTTTTGACAGTTGTGGAAAAAATACTGTATGAAACCCGTGAGTAAAGTGTTTTTTTAGTCGTGAGAATACCGCACGCACTCCGCCTACGGCGTCGTGCGTCAACATTTCCTACTCGTAAAAAAAGTATCACTTTACTCACTTGATACATAAATTACTATTTTTCAATTGGTGCCCCTTTTTACCTATTTAAAGCACGCCACAGCGTGTGCAAATCGAACTTTCCAAAACGCGCGTTTTTTTAAGTTACCATGGATACATCAACAACTCGAGAACAGTGAAGTCTGTATGACAATGTTATGATTATTGATCTGACAGGAGTACCTTGTAACGTCGAATGAAATATTACAAACAAATGCAAAACTTTTATCCGAACATTAACGAAAGGTATACTGATGTCACATCACGAATTTAACCATTTTACATTATAAGTTTTTATTTCCATTATTTGTAAGAATGAAACCGGTATTTATGATTTCAAAGTGCACCAATTGAAAAAATAACGTAAAGTATTCGTGGATAACTGATCTTTTCTTGTTCTATTTCGAGTACGACGACGCTTCGCGCGTATTTGAAAGACCTTTTTATACACTTATACTTTAATATACTATTATAATTGCTTGTCAATGTCGTTGAAAACCCCTGGTATTGAACAGTTTTTGAAAGTAGTTTATGCAATGCTATCTTTAAGAGGCCATGAGCGCGATCACCTTTGGGGCGCTTTTAAATCTAAAAGAGTCAATCGATAACTCAATAACTCGTCTTATCGATTTCAAACAAGGACAGGCTTCTAGAGGAAGTTTGATTCTACGTACGTGCTGTAATGGAAATTGAATTTTCAATCCACTTTTTCACAAAAAAAAACTCAAAAATGTCCCAAAAATGCAGTTATTTTGAAGCAATTTTTTGGGTAGATGAAAAAATAATTTCAAAAATACATTACAGCACATACATAGATCAACGTTTTCCTTTCTTTTTATACCAAGTTCAATTCGATCGTATAAAGATTGCTTCAAATTTAAATGGCAGAGAAATACCACTGCAGCTACTTCAACTATCCATGAAAATAATCTTGAGGTGCTGTCGCAGACATAGTTATATTGAATCAAACTTCCTGTTATAGAACTCTATCCTTCTTTGAATTCGATACGACGAACCGTTTTTGAGTTATCGACTCTTCCTCCCTAAAAAACGGACAAAATGTGATTGCGCTCATAGCCTCTTAAGGGATTGTGATCATAATTATCATCATCAAAATGAATTCCAACTCGTATACAGGGAGTTGAGGCTTTTCAAAAAGTTGTATTAGGTACAGCAGCAAACTTCAAGATAAAACACCATAAGTCCATTTTGTAGAAGAAAAATTATGAACAATACCATAGAGCTGTGCATATTAATACAAAAACACATATATATCAAGTGCCTTTTATAGGCTTAAAACTTCTATGTAGGTGCAGAAATTAAATTTCCTTCTTTCCCATAAAATTTTATTCTTCGGGATGGACTATATTATGACGGAAGCAGCACTCTCCATTCACACTCGAAAACTGAGTTTGGTTTTAAATCAACACTATTGCTGTGCCCAAATATGTCACCAAGTTGAAACCTGGCACTAACTTCGAATTTCACAGTCAATAAAATTTAATATCACACTGTCCGTGTCGTAAGTAGATTGTAACTTTTACAGTGCAATTGGAAGCCATCAATAATTCTAATATTTGGTGTATTCACTGGGAATAAATCAGTTACAATTATTTATTATCAATTTTTTTCTTATTTTGAACACAATGCGAAAAGAGATCGTTTGATCATCATCATCATGTATACATTGTGCAAGATACAAAAATATCATAGACAAAGCATGGTAAAAAATATACAAAAAAATAAACTATAAGTAAAAAAATTTGTACAAGAAATACAGTCAAAATAAAGTAATATGAATTTACAGCTACAGGTTGATAAATGCTCAGAAGAGATTAAAACGTAGAAATATAATGAATCATGGATAGTCCTATATCAAATACGAACATGAGTTACAGCCTCAGGTTGATGAGGTTAAAACGAGGTTAAACGTAGATAAATCATAAATAATATAATAATAATAATAATTTATTCACTTAAAGAAATTTACAGTAAAAAATAGCAAATACGTATAAGTACATTGATTCAGTGAATAAGCGAATCATCACAGAAGCAAAAATGCTTGTTTGTGATTGTGTTTTTGATTAGGTAACGACCATGGAAGCATCAGATGCTTGTATATGGCCTGTATGTGAAGGTTAAAAAAACGGAAGTATAAATATAAAATTACGGGTAAGAAATGTTTAAAATCACTTAATCTACACATATTTAAAATCCTAGGAGGTAGTAATTAATCAATAAAAAAACACGGACAAAAGTAGGTATTAGAGTACACAGATTTACTTAGTCATATGGGAATGTCCCAAAAAAGTTCTCAAGGCATTTTCCACAACCAACGTTATATCTGCTTGCAGCAATTGATCATCATAATATTCTCGCAAGTTATAGTAGGCATTCTCTAGCAACATGGATTCAGCTTCATTCCGAAAAAAGGATAAGGGTTTAATCGCTTTTATGTGAGCAGGTAAATGACTGAATATTTTTTTGCTCTCATAAATTACTGAGTGTTTCGTCAGGGATGATCTGGGGATTGGAAGCGGAATGTTCCTGCTTTGCCTAGTACTATAACCATGGCAGGATTTATTGCGTTTAAGTTGACTTTATGGATAAGACATACAGTCTCCAGAATGAACAGGCTAGCAAATGTTGTTGATCTCGTAGACCTGAAATATCGTTGTTGGGCTAGTTAAAATCATGGTTCTTAATTCAGGAATTATGTTTAAATTAGATGATGTGGTTTCCCGACACAACGCCCACTACCGTTCCTAGTTCTTTGGAAAAGAATTCGCCTAGGCTTGCTGCCGAGGTCATTTTGATTATGTTCATGTTTAGGCTCGCTAGCTATTTCTTCTAGATTGCCTTCCCTGTATCTGTGACATAGGGGTTAATCTTGTGACAATTTAGCAATAGAGCACTGTCAGTGACGTAATATGACAGTTGCAGAACAATGTCATAGGGGTTAAACAAATCAAACTGAACAAAAACAAACCCATTGAACCCATTTTCCATACGGCTACGTGAATATTTCTGGTCAATTTTCTACGAAAAGTGATTTATAAAAATTGCAATTATCCACCAACACCCACAAAAAACGAATTTTTATTTCATCAAATGTCAAATGCTCCGTTTGTCTCCCCATGACCGCCTTGTTATGACGTCAGCTGACAGTACACTATTCATATATATTTCCATTGCGCTGATCACCCAATGGCCACGCCTCTGAGATGGCAAACCTAAGTGCGGAGGTGGACACCCTATCTGTGCTAGAAGAAGAAGAAGAGAACATACCCATCTGTTTCATTTTGTCCTATCCTGAATCCATATTTTGTATGGGTTTTTGAAAATAGCCAATATTTGACAAATCTCGATTAAATTTTCGAAATGAAGATCTGTGTGGTTGTTTATTTTCTGTTCTGATGTAAGCTAATTGTTTAGAGGTGCGATGAATTTATACTACATTTTCATCATGCTTTGTTTTTATTTATTCAGAAAAATCATAATGACTCTCAAGTTATGATATTATTATTAGTTACTACTGTGCGCACAAAATGACATTTCAAGACAATCCTTTACTTATACTTCAGCCAGCTTTAAAGTTGGATGATCTTCACTTAGCCAAATGATTTCTGAACTGCAACATGCGATAAGGAAACGAAATACGAACATTATGGGTCAAATTATGATCCAGAGCCGTATTAGAAAAAAGTTGCCTGAATGTGGTTCCGGAGAAACAGAGTCTCACACAAGTAGAGCACAGGAAATAGGAAATAGTAACGGGAAAAAATTAAAACGGAATGTTACAAAAATGATATGGCCTGAAACTGTCGCAAATCGCAAAAGATATGGAATTGTCAAAATTGTATCACATACCTACCATAAAGTAGAATATTTATTATAATTTAGCAAGTACGTTGAAAAGTTGTGACATTTCAAAACACAAATTGTCTTCCAATCTTTTCCTAATCAGAAAACAAGAGTAAGGGTTCCACCGTGCCAAAGACTTATGTGCACGTTTTGATTGTACGTAGAGGTTTCTAACATAATTCATTAAAAAAGTCATGGACGGATTCGGTAATTCATTTCAATCATCACCAATATTGAATGAATGGTGTTGTCAGATTTTCACAAGCTGCTCAAATCAATAAAGGACCGGAATCTGCCTAGTAAACCGAGAACAAATACCAATTCATGATAAGATGTCTGAGTGTAATATTCAGTCAACCAATTCGGGAAACTTTGAAAGGTTAAACCGAGACTTCATCTCTAACAGAAACAGTTTCTGCACCGAGAAAAAAGGTCCAAAGGCACTAGTGCATTTGACGCTATTTCAATAATAGCAATACATTCTTTACTTACGAGCTCTATAGTGAAGTATTTGCTGCAAATAAAAAAACAATGAAGTATTTACCATTATCATACTATCGATACTTCAATCAACGGCCGCACTAAGTACAAATAATTTATCATTGATAGTCATAAATAATCAGAGTGTTAGTTACTATCAGTCGTAGTTTTATTATAAGCTCACAGTTCAATTAGGAAGATCACAGGCATGCGCAAACTTATCACCAACGACCAATAGTATCGCTTCCCGCGCTTGTCTTACGAGTAACTGCCGTTGCATTTTGCATTGCACATCAATTTCCGTTTGGACTTCAGAGTGTGAAGATGTAAGAATGCGTCATATAGACAGATACACAGAAGGACGCGTCTTTACTCGAATATATTACTGGTGAATTATGAATATCGTGAACTATGTGATGAAATTCCCGAAATTACTGAAAGTTTGGGTATTATCAATATTTTTCGTTAGTTTCGAAGGTGAGTACAAATTATTTTATCAGGAAAGTTTTAAACGAAGTCAAACTCACCTCCTATATTTATATAAAATATTTCTTGTAGTAGGTATAACACTTATCAATTTAGTATGGTCCCAATTGTAGTTGTAATATCATTTTATACTTGAAATCAGATATTTCACATAAAAAATTATATACTATTTTATCAACTTATTTACAATAAGAAATATTTTATATATATATATATATATATATATATATATATGGCTAAAAGATAATAAGCTTATAAAATTTGAATAAAACTTTTCTGATGCAATAACTTGTACTCACCTTAGAAATAATCAAAAATTTTGGTAGTCCCCAAGCTTTCAGTGATTTCAGGAAATCCACCATATAGTTCATGACACAAATAACTTTTTCCTTATGCCAAATAAAATCGACAATAACAACGATTAAAATATTTATTGAGGGCCAATTACTTTGTGTCATTACTATAAGTACTTCATTTGATAGAAAGCATAACTTTAAAAGTATTTGAATCTTAGTATGACAGTGGCAATTAAACACTGTCTGGGTGTTTTTTTCCTAATGGCAATTATAGTGAGATCCAGTCCCAAATGCAGGTGCTTTTTTGATTGCCTATACAGTTTTAATGATGATTATTAAAGTTTTTTCTCGGTGTGAGATGTCTATAGTTGAAAAAGCGAATTTTTAGCAGATTTTGTATCCGTGGATATAAATAAGTGAAAAGATTTCGAAAGAAAACAACGAAACAGGTTGTTGACTGACAGCATTTCTGTCACTGTGATGTATGAAAAAAAATTGAATTAACTGTTCTTATTATTCAGAAATACTGTAAATAAATTATACTAACTGCTTCGAAACTAGTATACATGTGCTCACCGAGAACTCAACCATTTATCAATTATTTAGATAACATAACAAGTTTGCTCACATATTGTGAGTTCATGATATAACACATCCAAAGGCCATTTGTACATTTTCTTCAAAATATTGTAACAAGTAACAAATCTTAGAAATGATTGATTCCGAGTTTTTCACCAATACAAGCCTGTCCTCATTGATATTCAACATGGCCTCTTTTCTATGGCTGATAACGAACCGATAAAATATGTATATACTCGTAGTTCAAGTAAATATGCTATAAAATCGACGAGTAATGGTGTAAGTTAGTCTCTGGTTCAAGTAAAGTTTAAAGATAACAGGTACGTGATGGTTTCACTAATTTGTGTTTAGTTCTTCCACTTGATCAATATCAACTGATAACCCTTCAGAGATTGATTGATTGAAAAAGTGTAGATTTGACCTATAATAAAAATTATATTGATACGAAATGATCATTTGGGAACAGCGTCTTTCTTTTTCTCTATTTTTTTTGTCGATCTCGAACAAACGCTTTGTGTTTTCACCTAGTGATATTTGTGTTATTGGTTGAATTTGTTTTGAATATAATCGGCTTCATATATTTGACTGCATGTCATACAGTCACCATATAATCTTCCAATCTCTTGATATGAGATGATTTGGGGAGTGGAGGTTATCCCATTTGTATATTGGATAAAGAGGGTACCTATCATGTTCTTCACGAAGCCACCATTTCTTTGAATGCTCTCATCGACCTAAGTCACTGGGATCAGTTGCAACATAAGTTTCTTAGAGCATTTTTCATGAGTAGACTACTTTGACTACAGAGCTGCTCACTTAGTAGCAACAACAGCAATTATATCGTTTTCTAGAGAGTTAGTGTGTCCTTACAAATTATCTCATCACCAAACATTTTGGTCCAGGTTCGTGAGTAATCTAAGCCCCTTCGGCTAGGCTATGTTTTCTTCTGAATATCATTATTATAGATATCATTACTTTCTCGATTTGACCTGGTCTTTAGAATTGTAGTGCGTATCATCAAATCCATGTTTCTTCAACAACTACAATTACATAACCTCTTAAATGTTTTGGAACTTCACTAATATTTTATCATATTTTGGAGAGCTGTTCAAACCTCCGGAAAAAAAGAAGTCAGTTCTTTGGATTGCCATTGAGAACTAATTAGGTCTTGATCACAATGTGTTTGGTTAGTAGTTTATTGTGACCGGATGCTATTACATTTTGATTATATCTGAAATTGTTCAACATAGCAAATGTAAGTATATCTCTCGAACCTGTGCAGATATATTCAACTGTTTTAATTGATAGTAGATATTTGTTTTTTGGATTTATTCAGCCACAGAAGAAATATTGCATTATGTATAGGGTAATGATTGATCATCTGACTGTTCTTCATCTCCTTCGTTTTCTTCAATATTTATTTCAGCAAGCGATGCCCCATTAACAGCGTCCTCTTTTGCTCTGAATTCACTTGTCTTTCAGTTTTTTTCTGAGATTTTTGTTATTTCCTTGTGAAAACTCAATCTGAATCAATTGTGCTACTTTTTCATTCTAAGTAATTGAGAAACGACTGACTTCACCAACATCCTGATCAATAAGCTTCAGACTCATGAAATATATTCACATCAGAAGTTTCAATATTGATATTTGTAAACAAATCTCTTATTATAGTGAACCAGGGATTTGTCTCAGGTTCAAGATTTTGTCAAGAGTCCTAAAATTATGATGAAAAGTACAGATGAAAGAAATCAACAGAAATTCTAATAGCTAACTGAATTTCGTCGACTTTTTGAGAACAAAATTCATCAAATTTAATAACAAGCTAAGAGATGGTGATATTTCTTCCCATTAAATATTATGATAGTTGGATATACAGTGTGTCATACCATTGTAGAAAGATAATACTTATGATAGTAGACTAACCTTACCAGGGTGTCATTTGACGAGGAGAAAGAACAGGGGGCTAGGTAAACCCATGAAACTTTATTGGAATCTACTGAGACTGCGCCAAACTTGAATTAAAATATTGTAATCTAACTAGCAGGTCATTTAACAGAGTGGCGAGGTGTTTATGTGACAAAACAAGAAAAGGCAAACTGAACTGAAAATGCGTGGATTTGTTTTTTCGCTCGCAATTGACACACAAACCCAACCTGAACCAGCTAACCTAGCTTGCGAGACTCGAAAATGCGTGAATTAGTTCTTCGCTCGCAATTCACACACAAACCTAACCTGAGCAAGCTAACCTAAATTGCGAGACGAAAATGCGTGAATTAGATTTTCGCTCGCAGTTTACACACAAAACTAACCTGACCAAGCTAACCTAGCTTACGAGACTCGAAAAAGCGTGAATTAGTATTTCGCTCGCAATTTACACACAAAC
This sequence comes from Chrysolina haemoptera, assembly GCA_958298965.1. NCBI lineage: Eukaryota > Metazoa > Arthropoda > Insecta > Coleoptera > Chrysomelidae > Chrysolina > Chrysolina haemoptera. Next base: position 14,481,835 of record OY282594.1, read on the forward strand.
CTAACCCGAGCAAGCTAACCTAGCTTGCGAGACTCGAATGCTCAGTAGATTCCAATAAAGTTGCATGTGTTTACCCAGTCGCTTTTATCAGTAGATGGCACTGGAGAGTTCTTGTCCTCAGTATGTCGTAGCTTGAATCTCGCATTTTCTTGGCTTGGACAACCACCTTCCCTCAATAACAGATGGCGCCAAATTATTTCAGTGAAGATGGCATTGGATGCGGGTATGTTTTATCAACGCTTAATTTACCAAGGTAGGGGCGTAGGTTGTGTTCGAATTCATTCAACAGCAAATCTATATCACATCTGACGTGATATTTTTTCATTTGTTAATTTGAATAAGAGCCTGTAGAATTGAACAAGCTGCTATAACCGAAGTACATAAATTAGAACGAAGATTTGGAGACAGCAGCTATTCCAAGTCGAGAGATTTTACCAGAATCCTCTTTCAGACAGTCCAGGAGACCGATTTCCAGTTCTACTTTATCTACGTAAGCCTTTTATCAAGAAAAATGAAAACATCAGCTTAACAGATAGAAGGTATTTATCAAATTCATGCATTGAATCAGTTGAACTATGCATTTCAGTAAAGGTTTCTATACAATTTCTTCAGTTTTAGTCTGAATCATGTTCTTGATTTTGTGATTGAACTGTGATTAGGACTATGATGATGACAATGGTGCATGAATTTGCACTAAGTCGTTTTTGTTTATGTGAGTGCATCAGTCACCTTATACATTGACCAGTCGAATTTAATCCAAATCGAACGACATTTATGATAAACCTCATAAGAGCAACAAATAAAACTGGAAGAAACTCAGAAAAAATCTACAAAATTCGATTTTGAAAATACAGAAATTGTTGGAAAGCAACAAAACTATAAAAAAAGAGTAATGATAAAACAGATACTCAATTTCTACGTAACTCCTATTCATACCTAATAAAAGTAAACTGAAAACACCAAAATAATCAGTTTAAGATCGCTTGCAAAATTTGTACTGAACAGGAAAACATTATTTTCATTATTATGTTATTATTGTTTACATATTTTTCGATAATATTGCATTGTCCTCCAGTTCTGAGCTCGGTTTGAATTTTGAGTCGATTACAAAAATTTGTACCAAACACACAAAATTAATATTATCAATATTATAATGAGAGATACATTATTATTATTATATTGATAACATATTAAGCGATAATATTGCAATGTCATCCTGTTCTGAGCTATATTCGAAGAGAGTTTGAACTCGATTTTAAAAAGGGGAACATTCTCCATGAAACTCGAAAAATGAAAAATGTGATTTATTTGTAATACCTAACAGAAAACAACTACTTCCCCGGCACAAGCCACGCTGGACATTGAACTACATCTGATAGATATTATGGAAAGACTCTAACTGAAAAGGAAAGGAAAAATCTGAAAGTGAAAATTCGTATTTTCATTCAGATAACTAATTTTTTTAATTCTCTCTAGTTTTCATTGAAAAAATCATTAAATAAATTAGATAAGGAGAATGTTATTTAATAATGTTCGCTTCTCTCGCATTTAATCCCCAATACATTTTGGTCGACAAAAATCTATTTCGCTTTGCCAAGCTCTTCAGGAGGATTGATATAGGATTGGAATAAAACAGGCTCTTCAGAAGCCTGAATACCCAAGAGGTTATCTTGAACGATGAAAAATGGCGACTAAAGTTTGTCTTTCAGTCGCAGATGATACCACAACAGATTTTATGAATGTCCTATTCATATTTTCGAACTAAAATCGATTTTAAAATTTGTACATAACCTACAAACTTTATTAATAACAAAAATAAAGTCAACAGAAAAGAGCTTTCATTTAAATGCGCTAAAATAATAAAAAAAACTTTGAAGTAAATCAAACGCATAATTTTGGCACATTGTAAAAATTCATGAGATATAAAACCTTGTCGCAAGAAGTAACTTTACCTGAGAATGGACAACTACATGATAGTAGATAACTTTTTTGGACAGCTGCAATCAATTTTGAAATGTACATTCTGTGGTCACTGTTAAGTCACATTCGATACATTCTGGGGCATTTTTCTTCCGATATCACGGAGAACAGGGCAACTTAGACTCTCGGAATGTTTAGATTCATTCACTAGGAAAGAAACTATGATTGCTGATGGGAAACCGAACGAGAATCGAATTGTAAAGAATGAAAGAAATGCACAAAGTCTCTATTGATTCATAAATTCCCCACAATTTTAATAATCCATTTAAAAAGGTTTTCTCAAGCAGAAACATTTAGAGGAAAATTAAATGTCACCATTGATTTTCCTCTAAGAGGATTAGATATGAGCAACTACTTAGCGGACAATATAGCTGCTTGTCGCTATGACTTGTACGCTTTGTTGAATCACACAGCGGGACTACCCATAGCGGACACTACACTGCTTTCTGTAAATAACCATATAAGGGCACGTGGCACGTATACAACGATTTTCATGTTTCCCCGATTCCATCAGAATCCATCAAAAGTGGAAAAGCTATGCTGTTTATACATAATGGAAACAGCATGCCTAATTCATAAAAATAAAGCTAGCATGTACACTCCTGGTACTAATTGTTACAGTACCAGGCAGGACCACATGCTTTATTTACCCATTCCAAAATCTGCTCTGACTAAGCATTCTCTGATTTATGAAAGTATTAAAGTGTACAACCATCTACCTACTATCCTGAAAAATATTACAGATAAAAAAAAGTTCAGAAGTGCAGTTAAGAATATTTTAGTAGATAAGGCCTATTATTCGATCAACGAATTCTACTGTGATAATCTGTAAGTTCCTAATTGTCGTCATTTAAATGTTAAATGTTTTGTTAGTGATAATCTGTTTTTGTTGTTTTGCATTTATTATATTTTGACATGTATTTTATTATACGAAATCTCATGCTTTGTCAACAAGATGTATTATCTTAGACAATAAAGTATATTTTGACTTTGACTTTTGACTTTGACTTTGTACTCTTCTATGAGCAGGAGGGCACATAATCACACCTTGATTTATTTTTATTTTATAAATATGTTTATATTGTATTGTTTACAGATAAATCGTCAGAAGTAACTATGCATTTCTTATAAATTAAATTTGAAATTATATGTGTATATCAAGATTTTTCCGATTTTATTTTCGAAAGTTTTCGCGTCATTTCTCGAGAAGGAAAAATGATGAAAAGGAGAACATTCTCCATGAAAATTGAAAAAATTGGAAAATGTGATATTTCTATAATATCTAACAGAAAAAAACTACTTCCCGGCTGAACGTTGAACTACATCTACTAGATCTTGTGAAAAGAAAAAATCTGAAAGTGAAAATACGCATTTTCATTCAGAGAGTTGATTTTTTTAATAAAAAAAAAATCGCAATTAGAGTATTTTCACAATATCTATCAGATGTAGTTCAACGTCCAGCGTGGCTTCAGCCGGGGAAGTAATTGTTTTCTCTTATATATTACAAAAAAATCATATTTTCCATTTTTCAATTTTCATGGTGAATGTTCCCATTTTCAACGTGAATACGTCTTAATAGGTTATATTGAACGATAGAAAATAGCACCTAAAGTTTGTCTTTCAGCCGCAGATGATTCCACAACACATTTTGTGAATATTCTATTCATATTTTCGAACAAAAATCATTATGAAAATGAACTTCTCGTTTATTTACCTGAAAAAGCCAAATCATTTACAGTAGCTTCTGATCGTAACAACACAACCATTCAACTATTCAAATTGTATTAATTATGTATGAACCAATTCGGCATACATTATTGGAAACACATTTCTGGGTATTTTCTATTAGTGATCCCTATCGTATGGAAAATAAAATAAAAATAAATGGGCTAAGGAGATTTTTTTTCTGGCAGCCATACCCTCCAAATGTTAAAGAGGCATATTAATAAATACCTCTTCATTCACTAATTTATTCTTATTTATACTTACTTCCACGAAAAATTATACATCGTCGTGAAGCAAGTATATTGCCCCGCATGCCTAACTTTCTCGTTGCCAAATTTTAAGCTGTGCACTCCATAGAAATGATAGTGTTCCACTCTCCACTTAATAACAATTCAGTTCTTTCCTACTATCAGTGCATCGAGCGTTGCTTGGAGATCTAGCGTACCGGAGGGGTTTTCAATTGTTGTCGGTTATATAGCTAATTTCTGGGAAAAAATCAATAAACCAACTGTTTTCTTTCTCGCGCGCTATTGTATTGTAACGCGCTGTGACCCCCCGATTATTGAATATTAATTATGCTAATATTCTGATTAACTAGTTCATTTTTTCTTGCAATATACTGTGCTTCATGGTAAGTACTTAATCGCAATTTAAGTTAGCCTATAGAATTTCAGATAATTGACAAATCATTTCTGTAGGGTATACAGGGTGTTCAAGTGGCAACATATCACACTGTTATAATTGGCATAGAGGTTCTCTTCAAAAACAAATATTCATAAATCGTTTTTTTCTATTATTACAAACTAGATAGAACATTTCTACAAACAAAAATGAGAAAGAAAAAGGAGAGATGAACAGTTATTTTCCTTGTATTTTTGGCTTGCAGTCCCAATAATTAATAGGATTTTTTTTATTTTTATACTGAATTCTGTTTACTACCAATTCATTATCCATTCGAATTATTTCATATCTTCTTTATCATATATTTATGAGATATAAATGATATGTTACTGACCGCACAGAATTCGTATAATTTTATGGTGAGATATCAAGTAAAACAAGTTGACTTATTAACTATCAAAATCAAGCTTTTATCATTACCATTTTTACGAGCTTTTATTGAACTTAGATTAAATTTTGCGCTGAATTAGAACCACTGCCTTTACATGTTAGTTCAGTACCAATAACAATACAATAATGTCAAAAAATGTTAGTCCCCTGCACAGCGAAGGCTTAAAGAAAACGCATATCAATTCTAAAAAAAAAAACAATGGTTTCGTATGTCAAAAATAACGCCAACAAAAATTTTCAGGGGTTCAGACACCCCTTCCTTCCAGAAAAAGTTGTAGAAACTCGTGTTGTTGTCCGAAGAATCCGTAAAAATAGTGAACAATATTTGATAATCAAATAATCCAGATTCGAAGAGTTTTACCCCTCTACCCCACTTTGAAAGCTAGAAAGCGAACACACAGGAATTCAGAAAAATCTCCAAAGGGTTTCGACAAGGAAAATTACGATGGAAAAAAAAGGTTATTCGGCGACCTCAAACCCCCTTTTTTTTTGAAAAAAAAAAAATACAAAATATTGCGAATGTGAAAAAATTCGTAAAAATAGAAAAAAAATATTCGACCGTCCAATAATGTTACTACAAATGATGTTATCTCCTCCCTTGCATAAGAATTAGGAGAATTTTTCAACTGTTTCGAACATGGAAAATTACGAGTGAAAAAATGTTGGTTTCATACCCCACTCCTTCTCAAAAAAGTTGTGAAAATTTGCGAAATTAAAAAAATCTAAAAGGTATTGAAAAATATCTGACTATCGAATATTTTTGTCTTAGAACCTCTCGTCCCTCAAAAATGTTTCGAAAATAAAATCGGAAAAATACGTAATAATATTGAAAATCATAGGATAGTCGAATAATTCAATTTCAGACATTGATTTGGATGATAAAAAAAATTAATATTTGTCGAGGGACTCAGACCACCTCATTTTAAGGAAACTTTTTGCCAAAAATTCACCAAAATAAAATTGGAAAAATCTGTGAAAATTGTGAAGAATATCGAATCGTCGAATAATTTGCGTAGCTTGACCTATATGTGTGTATCCAGATGATCGAACAAATTCGAACGTCAAAAAAATTACAAAATGCAATAAACATGAAAAATATCATCAATCATGAAAAATAGCGTATAATACACGTGCCTCTAAAGTACTCTGCTTCGCTACGTGTCCTTAAACTCTATGTGCGTTTTTTAAAGGTTCAGTCACTTGTACATTTGTATTTTAATATCCTATGTTTCAAAATGTTCTTTAATATTTATTTTATTTTGATCATACCGACAGGTCGATTAAAATGTTATATGTTATACTATTTTTTGGATAACGTACCTACAATAATATTCATATAACCAGTAGGACTCGAAATGGGAAAATGTGAAGTCCGAGAAAAAAACTTGTTTGAATGAAAAAAAAAAAAAATTTTTATTCAATGCGAAATGATGCTTTTGCGTTCGAGAATAGAAGTTATTTTGCTGAGCTTCAGCGAAGCAAAAGTATTTCGCATTAGAGATGCAAATTATATTTTTTCAAAAACTGTATTAAAACTAATATGAGAATGAAATGGTTATTTAACGAACAAGTGTATTAATAAGGGCGATTAACAATCGAGATAATGTTTGAGATTGTTAATCGCCATTTTAATTCACGAGTTTGTTACAAAACTTTTCCGTCAACAGTAATTTTCGAAAATAGAGATATCTCACTTTCAATGTTTATTTATTTAACGTTACGACAAAAAACGATCACTATTTCCTATTTATATTAACTCTACTCAAAGATAGTTTAATTTTTCTCAGTGGTAGTTTTATTTTATTTTTTATTATTTATTTTCAAATTGAAATTAAAAAAAAAATTACCCTCGGTGGGTTTTGATCTCTCGACTTCAGTGTTGCATGCCAGGTGAACTTTACCGTTACGCCACGAGACCATATATGGTTTAGAGTGACAACTGGTGTAATGAACATTTTCTGAAATTTTATTTGAAAATTGACAAGTAAATAATGACAGATAGTATTAACCAATATAAAATGTATAAGAGCAATGTATGTTGGGTTGCATATAATCAAATCGTTGATTAATAGAAAATCATTCATTAACAGGGGTCATTAATCAACGATTTTGAGTGCGTTAAAATACATCATAAATGAACGGTCGGCGGAAAAATTTATAAATAAGTATCTGTCATTGTTAATTGACATTTCCTGTTTGAACTAAAACGAACGAACGAGGTGTTACTGTTTGCATGACTTTCGTATGGTAGCAACGTAATAAGTAGTAAACAGGACGCAAATAGTATATTACGTAACAAGTGTTGTAAAAGGCGAATGGAAAAATTACACACGAAGCCGCGTAGCGGCAAGTGCGTAATTCTATGAGTGCGTAATTGCTTTACAACACGCATTACATACTATACTTTACCTACGGCCATATACAGTGTGCCGTTTCCGAGATCCAAAACTTCATATTATCATTATTATTAGTAAAATTACCTTTTTTCAGAAGGGACGCCTACATAGACGAACTTAAGTAGCAATACCTCATCTGAATAATAAATTTGATCCAAAAACTTAAAGCCGTTTTCGAGATCCAAAAATTCACATCATTATTATCATTATTAGTAAAATCGCCTTTTTCTAAAAGAGACGCCTATATAGATGAACATAAAACGCAAAACTTTCTCTTAGTACAAAAAATACAAAATTTCGCAAATCATAAGAACCGTTTCAGATATCCAAAAATTCATATTATTAATATCATGAGTGAAATCAATTTTTTTCATGAAAAACGCCTATATACAGTGTGACCCATTTAAGATGAAAGCACCAAAAAGTCTACTAGGACACCATATTTCATGAATAAATCTCCATTTCCAGGGCCAACTAATTTTATTTTTCAAGGTCAGAAATCTAGACATATTACTAGAGATTTTTTCAGAAAAAATCTGACTACACCACTGGATTCGCGACATCTTCAAATAGATCATATGTCAATTACATTAAAATGCGTCGATGAATAAAAAAGTTATTAGGGAATGAAATTTGAAAAATATGCCGTTTAATTAACCCACCAATTCAATTTCAGAACTTTAATCAAAACTTTGACTACACCACTGAATTGAGGGTGTCTCGAAATATCACTGACTATAATTTCATTGAAATCTGTTGACAAATAAAATATATGACATAAATTGACATTTTCCCTGAATTAATATATTTTTCAAATTTTATTATCTTATAATTTTTATATTTATGAACAGATTTCGATGAAATTTCAACTGGTGATATATCGAAACCTCCTTAATACAGTAGTGTTTTCCGAATTTTGATAAAAGTTCGGAAATTTAATTGGTGGATTGATTAAACGGCATATTTTTCAAATTTCCTGATAACTTTTTTATTGATTGACGCATTTCAACGTAATTTACTTATGAACCGTTTGAAAATGGTGCGAATCCCATGGTGTAGTCAGATTTTTTCTAAAAAAATCGCTAGTGATTATTTTTTATTTTTGACCTTTTATGTTCTAGAACGAAAAAGGGACACTTCGCTAACTGAGGTTTTAAAGAAAATTTAAACATTTGAGTTCAGTTTTCAAATAGTAGTTTACCTAACAAGTGATACTTTTACGCACGCAAAGTGACTCTTTCAAAACTAAAATGAGTGTGAAAAAGTGGACTTTTCTGCACGCTAGTAGAAAAAACCGATATTTTCCATTCATTTAAATATAGATTCTCATTTTCTTTGGTTCATAGTATGCAGTATTCCATGAGTCAGATGAATAAATAAAATAATAATAGTGGAAAGGAGTGAAGTTCGGTATCGACAAATTTGTCACAGTTCCAGTCACGAGAGCGATGCGAGGAATACGGAGACAATGTCCAGCTCAAAGACGAAGTATGCTTCATCATCTTGATGCTGAAGAGAGGAGATAGGGGTAGATCAACTCCGCAGTTAAAGACTCTCTCCGCGGTAAGTATCAGCATAAACTCCGACAGATCTGGTCATCAGAACTGTTAGGAAAGAACAAAGTCTTTTCATCTACTTCTTTCGAGTGATGAAGAAGAATCAAGAGGAGATGTAATGCATCTTAATAGGAGCTTGGAAACTGAATCATCTGTTCCGCGGTTATACTTCCTCGGTCAACAGGGAGAATGGACTTTTGAGTTTGACACTGAAAGAGGTGACCGACTTGGAACCCATTTAGCAATAGGCTCACGTGAAAGCTGCGGAGACTGAAGAAATTTCACAGCTATAAGGATAAGTCAATGCATGGGGCAATAATCAATAATTTGAGCATTGCCTTTCTCAGGTCGAAGACCGAGGGATTGATAATAACCTGCCAGGATGGTGTCTTCAACAATTTGGTCTACCGTAGTCGCGTGATAGGTATATAGAGGTCCGGACGCATATAAGCAAAACGTAACACGTTTCAGCCAACGGCAGATATTCTAGCCCTCTGATTGGTTGTGACCAAACATAGGTGCATTTTTCCGATCCACGTGGTGCACCTTGTAACAGCGTGAATTAGTTTTTTGCTCGCAATTGACACACAAACCTGACCTGAGCAAGCTTACCTAGCTTGCGAGTCGAAAATGCGTGAATTAGTCTCTTTTACTCGCGATTTACACACAAACCTAACTAACCTAGGCCTAAACCAATGTAAGATGATTTTCGTTGTTACGGAGTTTTCGGGTACTGGCGAAACGAACGGCGTCCGAGAAGAGGACAAAAAGTTGACTTAATATCGAAATTTACTCTATCAACTCCGCAGGCTTCACCCAACCCCACTATGTCAAAATTGTGTTTCTGATCATACATGTACTTGGTGGAATGATGGACACGTTGCTCTCTAATCTGGAAATAATACTAGCTTGCCGTAATACGGCAGAAATCATAACTGGACAAATGCAGGAAGCCGTAGTTCTCAGTTCACTTCGTCTACTCCAGGCACATGACTGTTGAACCCAGTAATCAGTAATATCAAGGATGTGGAGAGTGTTTTTTTGGGTAAATAAACACTCGCATAAATAAACAAAGATCCTAGCCTTTGCGGGTATGCTTATTTTATTAATTCCGTCATGTTTCTCGTAATTCAAGATATATGTTTTTGACACTACGAGTCATACTTCGAACACCCAGTACATTGACATCTCAATAGATAACTCCAATTTTTCTTCAACGGGAAAAACTTTTACCCAAAGGCTGGACTGGATAACACCGGTAGCAACTTTTTGAATAATTAGCATGCAAATTCCCAGTATTCAATCATTTATATTGAGCAATGAATCAAAATGTTTACAACAAACTAAATTCTTTATTGTAATGCTTTGCTAGATTAATTTGGTTCCAGTTCAACAAACAATCGAGGGAATATGTTGAGCAAGCATAAAAAATTATTGGTTATTACGCCTGTGCTAAATTTTACAACACATATTCTGCGCGAAAGGTCATCTTCTTTCTCGTTCAGAATCGTTACTGCTGACTAATGATTATATAAGCGCAGTCGAATTAGAAATTGCAGATGAAAGTTCTCTTGTCATGAATCCGGCATTCATAGTAGGTGAATGATAATGAACATCAGCGTTGCACATATTAGTCAAGGTATTGTTGATGGAAATCGAAAAAGCATTCCTATATAAACAGTTAGTCATAGTACAGTAACCACAGAAAAATGTAAGCCACAAGTGAAGTATGAGTCGTAGCACTTTAAAATTTGGCACATGACTTCTTCACATCATGTATTGTTAGAAAAAAAAAATGTTTGTCAAAAAATCAGGAGTAGAACCAAAAAAAAAATGTTATTTAAAATAGCTATAATTTTTTTTGCTGTTTCGGAAAGTGTAAGATTTTTCAAGAAACAATTTCAACAATGCGAAAGATAATTCAATTCTCTACAAGAAATATACGAAGTAATTTTTCACAAAACGCGCTCGTTTTCTCAGAAAACCTGATTGAATTCCGATATCAAATTTCAGGCTCGCCTTAACACGCCACTGCAATTTCCGGCAGGGACGAAAATTAGATTTGTCAAAACTTTGCTGAAAATTATAGTAAAAGGGAAAGAAAAAGAGCGTATCATTCCTGAAGACTTCTAATTCCTCATGCAAATATAACATGTGAGTATTTGAGTACCTAAAATGTGTTTTGTCCCATTTCACATAACCCTTCTACGATATTTACGGAGGATCCGAAAGTCATGGATATTTCAGTTGATATGAAATAATTATACTGAAGCAGGAATCGGTACCCTCTTTGGACCATATGCAACGATTCAAAACCAGTGTGACAAGTCTCACTTATAGATGCCATAGAAAAAAGTGGGTTTTACTCCTGCCTTAGTTTTCAACTCGCCCGTAATCCCCGCAATTTCTTCAGTAAATGTTGAAAATAATCGCTCATACACATCCTACATAAAAAATGAAGTATGTGATTTCAAGCTTGAGGTTTGCACTTCATAATAGTATTGTAAAACATACAGAGTGGTCCAACGAAAAGTATGCACCTAGCTTTTATCCTTTTTATGGAATTGCAAGCAAAAATGCTCGGACACGTGGAGTTTGTTTTTGAGGGGGACATATTTCAGATATATTTTGCAACTTGTGCCTTCAACCCCCCAGCGACGGGGTATCACAACCCTAAAATTTTAAATGGAACGTTATGTCGACTGATATATCATTTGAACCGGCACAAAATTATCTTCCCAATGATACCCTTTTTGTTGAAATTTACTGAAGCAGTTAATGCGAAAACGGCTTCAAGAACATGAACCCGATAATGTTGGTATTAATGAAAAATACAAATAAGTTTTGGTTACTAGGAATAGGAAAATATGTACAAGTAGTACTCAGTACGTTTCAATATTTGTTACTTGTAATAGTGCTTTGTAAAAAAGAACAAGCTGTTGAATTGATTTATTGAAATGTTAGTTCAACAAGTGTTCAAATTGTGACCCATTTGCTTCCATACAATAATACAGATTTTGTTCAAATCTATGTCTAACATTTTGTAGCATATCAGGTGTTATGCTTCTGCACTCTGCTATAATCCGTTGGCGAATATCTTCTATGGACTCGGGCTTCGTAGCAAAACATTTATTTTTCAAGTGTCCCCATTAAAAAAAGTTCAAAGGCGATAAATCAGGTGACCTGGCAGGCCATTCCATTGGGCCTCTCTTGCCAATCCACTGTCCGGGGAACCGGTTATCTAAAAATTCTCGTACAGGAACAAAATAGTGCGGAGGTGCTCCATCTTGCTGGAAATGAAGCCGATCAGTATTATGATTTTGGTCATCTTCTATTATTTGTGTGATGAAAGGATCAATTGCGTCTTCAAGCATGTTTAGATAGATTTCACCATTTAAATTTCCAGAAATGAAAAGTGGTCCTATGATATGACTTCCTAATATGCCACACCAGACGTTTATTTTTTGAGGGGCCTGGGAATGAACCTCTCGGAAAAAGTATTGGTTACTGTCATCCCAGTAACGGCAATTATGCCTATTCAAAGCTCCATTCAAATAAAATGTACACTCATCTGTAAAACAAATGTTACACATATCTGCAGTTTTTTTCTTACACTTATCTGCAGTCGTTTTCGACAAAATCACGCAAACGATAAATGGGGGATTTAGTTGTGATAACAAAAAATTATCATTGAAATGTTGCTTTCGGCAAAATGAAGTAATTTAGAAATGATTGTCGTTATCCTGTTTCCTAGTACCCAAAACTGATTTGTATTTTTCATTAATACCAAAATTATCGAGTTAATGTTCTTAAAGCCGTTTTCGCATTAACTGTTTCAGTAAATTTCAACAAATAGGGTATCATTGGAAAGATAATTTTATGCCCGTTCAAATGATATATCACTCGACCCCACGTTCCATTTAAAATTTTAGAGTTGTAACACCCCCGCTAGGGGGTTAAAGACACAAGTTGCAAAATATATCTAAAATGTGTCCCCCCCAAAGGCACACTTCACGTGTCCGAGTATATTTGCTATGAATTCCAAAAAAAGGAGGAAAGCTAGGTGCATACTTTTCGTTGGACCACTCTGTATATGCTGTATATGAATAAGCGAATATTTTTAACATTTACTGAAGAGAATGCCAGTTTTATGGGTGAGTTGAATATGAGACAGGAGTTTTTTTTTTGCATGTATAAGTGGGACCTGTCACACTTCTTTAAAATTGATGCATATAATCCAAAGAGGGTATGGGCTTCAGTATAATAATTCCATATTATTAACTAAATTATTCATGATTTTCGGATCATCCGCAAACATCTCCGTGAAGTGCGACAAAACACATTTTAGGTACTCCAATACTCGCATATTATATTTGCATGAGAAGGTAGGAGTCTTCAGAAACGATATGAACTTAATTTTTTCCTTCTCCGATCATTTTTAGCAGAGTTATGACCAAACAAATATTTGGCTCCGCCAGAACTTTCAGCGGCGTGTAAGGGTGAACTTGAAATTTGATGTCGGCGTTCAATCACGTTTTCCGAGAAAACGAGCGCATTTCATAAGAAATTGCTAAGTATAATTTTTGTGAAAAATGTGATTGTTTGTCACCCTGTTGAGTTGTTTTTCCGATAAATTATATACTTTCCAAGATTACAGCAAAAATCTATTTATATATTTTTAAACGACAAAGAAAAATATGTTCCACCCCTGGAATTTTGGTAAACAATTTTTTTTTGTGAAAATGGTCAAGCTGTGTGCACGTTCCAATGTAATTGGATGAAGAAAAGGTTTGTATTTCGTGCAGAAATTCGTTTATAAAATCATAGCAAAGCGCTTTCGACTATAAAGTCATCATCAGCGCGTACCTGTAAGTAAGTGACATTGAATTGAATTTAAGAAATGATTCATTTCATTCATTCAATTCATTGTCATTGTTAACTTTTGATACAATGTCAATTTTTATTCATTTAGTTAGACTAAGCTTCAGCAGACATGGTACCTCTTGGTTTTGGGATACCCCTTTTGTCGCTTTGGGGAGTGTGAAGGTTCTCATTAGATCTATTTCATGATCCTGAGCATGGAATTGGTTTCACAAATTACCAAGGGAATGTGTCTTAAGCATGGTTCTGTGCACTTCGGGTGGAGGTTCTCATTAGACCTTTCTCCCGGTTTGTCATATTTCCTTGGGTTTGGATTAACTGAACTATAAATAGATTTACAGATCTATTTGACTAATTGGTCATTCAACAATTTTCAAAACATAGATCAATGTTTCTAGAAGTTCATGTTCGAAGCCAAACGTCATTGTCATTGTCAACTTTTGACACAATGTCAATTTCATTCATATTTCATTTAGTTTGACAGTATACTAAGTTCAGCAGACATGTGTTACTCTGCCTTTTGCAACTTTTATCCAACTCAATCCAGGAATCAGGATTTTTTTAAATGTTAATCATATGATGTCCCGTTTTAAATTTTTACATGGTCCTATGGACACATGATATTTTTATGGTCTGGCTCTCTTGTACACCTGACAAGTAAGTCATTTTTCAATTTTTCAAAATTCACATTATCAACATTTCTAAAATTCAATTCAATGTCACTTACTTACAGGTACGCACTGATGATGACTTTATAGTCGAAAGCGCTTTGCTATGATTTTATAAATAAATTTCTGCACGAAATACAAACCTTTTCTTCATCCAATTTTTTTTTTGTATTTATCATGGATTCAACTACTAGCATACCAAGATTAGTGGTGCTACAATCGATTCTTGTTTCAAAACCCAATCGTACTTGATTATCAGAAAACATGTAAAATAGGTCATGACGAAATGAGTCATTTATTATAATAGAAAGAATAATGAAAGTAGATTTTACATAGACTTTTCATGTATTTTCTTTAAAATTGCTTGTGTTTTTTTTAATTTTCTGTTACTTGTTGGCTGTGGCCATAAGAACATAAAATAATATTAGACGACCTCTACTTCATTTTCTGTAAGTAGGTACAGTTTTCCTTTCGAACTCATAGAAATTCAAACAACGTCGTTATCACAACATAATCACATTAAGACTGTAGTTCTTTTTATGTTCTATTCAGTCGATTTCTGTCGCTAAGATGGCATTCATTATTGCGATATCAGTTAACATGATTGCATGAAGTTTGTTTGTACAAGAAGTCGCATATTATATAACTACTTCTTTCTTCGTAGAATAGCGATTATATACTAGCTGGTTTTACTGAAGAATCGCCGGAAAGGAGTCAATTGAGAAATAAATAATTGTTACTACAATGTGTATGATTTAATAACGAGAAATGACTGGTGTGGAAATATCTAAAATGACAAGTAAATGGAGTTTCTTTGAAAGCTTATTGGGTTCATTGTTCTCTGAGAAAATTTTCATTTGAAATTTATGGAATCCATTGGGATTCTATCGTGAACTTGTCCTTAGCACACGTTCCCACGTATTCATATTATAAAACAAGAAAAACATTGTTATTCATGGTACTAGTGTGTTATGTTGAAAATAAGTCACGCGACAAAGATTTATTGATTTATACCACGAGGCCATTAGGCCATTAGGCCGAGTGGTATAAATTCTCAAGTGACTTAGGAAACATAACACACTAGTGGCAACAAGTGGAAGAAATCTTTTTTTTATGAGATAAAAATTAATAAGTTTAAAGTATGAACGTGAATTGAGTTTTCATAACAAAGGTTACTCCGAGACACGTGAAATGGTTTACTACTTCCCCATTCAATTACCTTTATCCAACACATGACAGTTATGACTGTCATCATTAATGTCATTTTAGAGAAGTAAACTATCACTCACTCACTAGTGAGTTATGGATTAGAACACACTAGTCTGTTATTTGATAGTTTGTCATTTGATAGTGTGCGTGAGTTATAATCCATAACTCACTAGTGTGTTATTTGATAGTTTACTTGTCTAAAATAACATTAATAATGACAGTCATAACTGTCATGTGTTGTGTAAACTAATAAACTAAATCATCCAGAATTCGATATTGTAGCATGGCAAATCAGAATCGTTCACATAAAGTATGGTACAGTGCGACAAACATAGCTGAAATCGTGAAAATATGGACGCCCATGATGCGCATTAGTCGTACGACTGACTATAGTCCGTAATATATCCTGTGAGGAGTGAGAAGGTACTTGAAGTCCACGCAACTAGTGGGAATTTCACAGTTTCCACTATGTTTGCCGAAATGTAATGTACTTCAGTGTTGCGATACCAGCTATATGAATACCAAACGAATGCCCATTTTCAAGAAATATTTTTGAATTCGTTTTCATAGTTAAATTGTGGTTAAATTCAAGGTTTTGGATTATTCCATATATTTCACCACAATTGAGAACCCTGTGGAAATATAATATCAAAGAGACTGGCTTTTGTCAAGGCAGAACATTGCAATGAATTGACATTTTTGAATAAAAATCATCACAGAAAAATGGACTATGAAACTGAGGATAGTATTGCGCAAGATTAGAAACTTAATAATTTTATTTTTTCATTAATTACTATTACTAATTAAATACTTCATGTGTCTGACAGAAGGATAAGAAGTAGTCAATTCCTCCCTTATATTAGGCCAATCAGGAAGGAAATCCAGATTATCCATTGAGTTAGTGGAAAAAAGATATCTACATCCTATACGTATATAGTTCTATGGAATAAAGTACAATCGTTAGAGGTTTTTTTCTTTAACCAAGACCAAAGTTGATGAAATTTGGCATACTAGTAGATTTTGAGATCGAAAAATAAATCGAAGATTCCTTTGCTGAGAAATGTTGAAAACAGGGTGAAACTACCTCCTGAGCTTTTAAATGCCTTTACATACGGCCACTGCAGAAAATAGGCAAAAACACACGACTCACAGCCTCAGTAAATAGCTCCTTACGCACGGTAAACAAATCGCACAGTTTTCATAAACAAAACGATATATCTCGGAAACGGTTACATCGATTTGGGAGAAATTTTGTATGTAGATAGGGTTTTGCTTTTTAAGTTTATCTATATAGGCGTCTTTTTTGGAAACACACGATTTTACTGATAATAATAATAATAACGATAAATTTTGGATCTCGAAAACGGCTACAACGATTTGGAACAAATTTTGTATTGCTACTTTAGTTCATCTATGTAGGCGCTTGTCATGAAAATATGTGATTTTACTCATAATATTAATAATAATAATATGAATTTTTGGATACTGAAACGGCTCTAATGATTTGGATCAAATTTTCTATTTAGATACAATTTTGCGTTTAAAGTTCATCTATATGTAGGCGTCTTTTTTAGAAAAGGCGATAATAATAATAATAATGTGAGTTTTTGGATTTCGAAAACGTCATCAACTTTTTGGATCAAATTTATTATTCAGATGAGGTATTGCTCCTCAAGTTCATCTATATAGGCGTCTTTTCTGAAAAAAGGTCATTTTATTATTAATAATAATGATATGAATTTTTGGATCTTGGAAACGGCACACGGTATGTGGCCGTAGGTAAATATACGTAATGCGTGTTGTAAAGCAATTACGCACTCATGGAATAACGTACTCGCCGCTACGCGGCTTCGTGTGTAATTTTTCCATTCGTGCGTAATATGCCTTTTACAACACTTGTTACTGTATTATACTATTTCATTCATGAAGGGGGGTTATATCATCAATGAAAATGTTCAATTGAAGAATATTGAGAGTTTCCTCCAGTGAGACTATATTAAATCAGATACAAACCAAACATTTTCAAGAACTCAAAATCAAAGAAATTGAAATTGTTTAAAATTGTTTGTTCGGTAACCACTAACTGTTGTAATGTATTGATTTTTTACCAGGGTTTAGTACTCTACAAGTGTATTAAAAATGCATTCATTCATTCATCAGAATAGAAAATAGACAATAAGAATCCATTTCGCAATTCAAATCTGTAACATAAGTGATTTTTTTATTGTTTTCAGTTCTTCATATTGTATAATTGTTATTCTTCCTTATATCGCTTTCTACTTGGTGCTATCTTTTAGTAATGAAGGCAATAATTTCGATAGATACCTATAAGTACCACAAACTGAGCTTTCATCATAAATTTATAAATTTTCGTATAGTCGTAGAGAAAGTATAGTCTTCAACTCGCGTATAATGAGCAATATTTTCATTATCCTCGAGAATAATAGCTATCATTATACGCTCGTTAAAGAATATACTATTAACCATTTCCTCATTAATCTTCAGTTTGACTCGGAGTTTTTGAGACGAATCGGTGACAGTGAAAAAAAAATTATTTTAATTTAGTTGTTTTTACTTTTTTCCATTCGAATTTATCACATTTCAGATGATATTCGTGAGATATTTGGATTTACAACAGACTCTCTGTACATGTACAATCCTTATTGCACCAGAGCAACATGTTTTGCTAACCAAAAATCAACTATCACTCGTCAAAGTCAAACACAAATAATAATAATAACGTTTATTGAACAAGGCTCACAAGAAAAAGTTCCTATGTTTACAATTTAACAATATATTCGCGAGTGTCGAGCACTTATAAGGGATAAGCACTAGTCACTGTGTGCGATAAAAAAATATATATAAATGAAAATGTTTCAGTTTTATGATAATATACAATATAATATACAAGCTATATAAAATATAAGATGGTACGAAAAGTAAAATGACAATATATATGTACATATAATTTAAGTTAAAATATTAAATGTAATCTAAAATACAAAAGTATATAAGTTTGGGATATAAATATTTTATTTTTAGGGTCTATGATTTTTTCTATTGTTGTTTTTTTTTTCTGAAACGAATTTTTTTAGGAGTATTTTGAATTTTTTTGTGGAATGTATATTTATGATTTCGAACGGAAGCGAGTTTATAATTTTGGGCCTAAGTAGTTTAAACTTCTTTGTCCAACAGTTTTATTCATTTGTGGAACAGAAAAGAGGGTTTTTGATCTGGTGTCGTATCTGGAGTTGTAAGCGGTTTCTAAAGTGTGTCTATTTTTGTATAGGTGGTTGGCAGCATTATAGAAATATATTTGTCTTGGATTAAAGAGCTTGATTTCCTGGAATAATTTTTCCGAAGGATATGCATGGGGTTTTCTTAGAATAATTTTGTAAAAACGCTTGAGTATATTTTCTAGCGGAAGTAGGTGGGTTTTCAGTATTCCACCCCATGCAATTATTCCATAGCTGAGGTGTGGTACTACTAAGGCATTATATAGGATAATTTGGTCATTTTGATGGAGACATTTTCTGGATTTATAGAATAAATAGATTAACAACCGTAGTTTTTTCATGATATATTCTATATGGGTATCCATTACTAAATAAACTTATGGATCACCCATATAATGTGTTGAATCATATCTGTCTCACATAGGTTCGCAATGTGTTCAATTGAATAAACATCATTCAAAGAAATTTTCTGCATTATCAGGAATACCTCCGGGTTCAATTTTGGGCCTATTACTTTTTATCATGTTTGCGACGAAATTGGTGATTAGGTAACAGTAAATAAATTCTGACTGTATGCGGATGACTTGAAGATGTACAATAAAATGGAAATGAGAAAATATCACTCCAACAGGACCTTGATAGATGTATCACGTTCTGGAATTCAAATGATCTCATATTGAATGAGAATAAATGAAATTCCTATCATTTACTGCTATCACGAATAAAAACTCAAAAAAACGGTCACTAAACAATATATCAGCTATAAAAAATTCAAAGGGAGAAATAATAACAAATAATAAAAATAAAGCTGATGCATTCAATGAGTTTTTTACCAATGTGGGAATCGATATGGCTAAAAAATTGAAAAATGTGAGCAACTCCCAGATAATTTTCTCCACGACCCAATGATCCCTTCATCAATTTTTCTCTAACCGGCCACAAAAAATGAAGTAATTATACTTATTGCAAATTTGAAAAATAACTGCGCGCCAGGACTGGACGGCATCGCTAGTAAAACTATTAATAAAATAAACCTCCATATTAGTAGTCCTCTTGTCCATGTTATCAATCTCTCCTATAAAAGTGGTAAAATA
This sequence comes from Chrysolina haemoptera, assembly GCA_958298965.1. NCBI lineage: Eukaryota > Metazoa > Arthropoda > Insecta > Coleoptera > Chrysomelidae > Chrysolina > Chrysolina haemoptera. The sequence goes on from OY282594.1 coordinate 14,501,651, forward strand.
CCGAGACAATGGAAAGAATCCCTTGTAACCCCAATATATAAATCAGCTAAATATAATGCCATGAACAATTACCGACCGATTTCTGTCATAAATAATTTTGCTAAGATTTTTGAACAGAGTATCAAAACCACACTAACCGCATTCTTCACTCAACATAACGTAATAACAAATAGACAGTTTGGTTTTAGAAGTAACTCAAATACTGAAAAAGCCATATTGGATTTCATCAAAAAAGTCGATGCCTTGGACAGATCGGAAAGATGCCTAGCAGTCTTTCTTGATCTGGCTAAGGCATTCGACACAGTTTCTCATGATTTGTTGCTGAATAAACTTGAAAATTATGGAGTCAGAGGTGTCGTGCTAAATTTAATGCGGAATTACTTATCACAAAGATCACAAGTTGTCAAAGTCTAGAACTATCAAAGTGAACCCATAGATGTCAAAATTGGTGTTCCACAGGGAACAGTACTAGGTCCAGTACTCTTCCTCATATATATTAACAGTATTGTATCAATTAATAATTTCAAAGGAACTATAGTCTCATATGCTGATGACACAGCAATTATATATAGGGGAAACTTGTAGCAACAATCACAGGATGACTCAGAAAGAGACCTAAAAAATCTTAAAATTTGGCTTCACCACAATCTTTTAAGCTTAAACGTGAAAAAAATTAAATTCATTTCATTTTCACTTTACAAAACCGAACAGTCTAATTACAACTCACTTGTGATACATGGTTGTAATAACGGAAACACATGTAACTGTCCCAATATAGAAAAAAACATCAAATATCAAATATCTTGGTATTATACTCGATCAGCATCTAAGGTGGGATGAACACAGTGCACATGTTACAAAAAGGTTAAGACAACTAATCCATAAATTCTACAGCATAAGAGATATCCTGGATAGAAAAAATCTACTGATGTTATACAACTCACTGGCGGAGTCGGTTATTAGATATTGCATTACAGCTCTGGGGGGGCTTATTCAATAACACAATCTCGAAACTTCAGTCTGTGCAAAACACATTATTGAAAATAATATATAAAAAAAACAAGTTTTTTTCTATCAATCTACTCTATAGGGAAATATTGGATATAAGAGGTCTTTATATCTACCAGTGCTTGGTATGGATGTTCCATAATAAAGATAGATATGTTACCCTCAATACAAAACACACTAGATCCGTCGAAAATAAGTCGATTGCTTTACCAATTTATAGAAAAACTCACACACAAAGATTCATCTTCTTTTTTGGACCAAAACTTTACAACTACTTGCCTTATACATCAATCAAAAACTTTATATTTCAAGATGAATATATAAGACTTTGTTTTTAGAAAACAGAACAATAAAATCTGTCTTTCCATTCCTCCAAATCTAAGCACAAAAATAACATCTAACCCCAACGTCCATCTCTCTCGTTTTGTTATCTCTTTTTCTCTCTCCTATATATTTCTTTCTCTCTATCTCTCTGTCTCAATCCCTCTCTCTCTCTCTCTCTCTCTCTATGACTCTCTATCACTCTCTTTCAATCGCTTCCTATTTACTTCTGCATCCATATACTGTAAGTTTCAATTATCTATACTGCCAATTATTTAGGTATTTAGTTAATTTATTTACGACTAATATAAAATATAAGTATTATACTTGTGGTTTTTGAAGTATAATGCCATATATTAATCCCTTAGGGAATAATGGCGAGGGATTAATAGTCTTTATTCCCTCTTGTACTCCTATCACAAAATTTCTCGAATTAAATAATACCATGGAAACAATATAACCAAACTCAAAAGTGTCAGTGTCAAACGCGTAGTGTTTGTGTATTTGTATTAAAATGAATGAAAATGAAGAATCTTTCACTTGTACACCACCAGAAATTGTACAATTAGCTGCAGCAACAACATCTACCTTAATACCAGAAACATCGAAATCCATTTATAATAAAACGTACGCATCGTTCAACGAATGGCGTCTTCGAAACAAGGCAAACTCTTATTCCGAAAATGTTCTGCTGGCCTATTTCGCTGAATTGGGTGCAAAATACAAGCCATCTTCATTATGGTCATTCTATTCAATGATTAAATCTGTGTTGAAGATAAACCATGACGTTGATCTGGAAAAATATAAGAAACTACGAGCGTTTTTAAAAAGAAAATCTGAAGGATTTCAAGCAAAGAAATCTTCCACTCTGACCCCGGAAGAAATTAGGAAATTTATTGACAGAGCTCCTGATGAAATTTTTCTTTTGCATAAGGTAAATGTTCATATTTAATCTGATCTATTCAAAAACTCATGTTCGTACTTGATTCAGATTATATTAGTTATTGGAATTATGGGCGCATGCCGCTCAAACGAGCTTTATGAAATGAAGATAGAAGACGTGAAGGATTTCCAAACAGAGGTATTGATAACAATATCCAAGACTAAAACTAAAATTGTACGAAAATTCACCATAAACAGTACGTTTTACAATATTGTAAAGAAGTACATCGATCTCCGTCCGTCACATGTAGAAACCAATTCATTCTTTCTAAATTATCAAAAATCGAAATGTACAATACAACGTATAGGAAAAAACAAATTTGCAGACATTGGTAGACAAATTGTCAAATATTTAAACTTGCCAAATCCTCAAAGTTATACCGGCCATTGTTATCGCAGATCATCTGCCATTCTGTACATTGATGGAGGAGGCGATATAACTGGATTGAAGCGTCATGGGGGCTGGAAATCTACCCAAGTAGCTGAAGGATACATTGATCAGTCTATGAGAAACAAAACAACTACAGCAGATACTATTGCCAAACAGATAAATAGTAATGAAGCAACTTCTTCTTCTACAGCAACCGAAATTCTAAATATTCGTGTTGAAAACTCTTCCAAAGTTAATCATAATTCACTACCAATTCAGTTTATTAATTGTACTATCACTAATTTAAATGTTATTGACAAATAAAGTTGTTCATTAAAAATCTAAAATAAATAAATTTGTCGTAAATAGAGTATACTACTCGCAATAATGGCTATTATTCTCTCGGAATGTTACTCCCTCGCCGCTAACGCGGCTCGGTTCGTAAAAATTCCTCGAGAATAATAGCTATCATTATTGACTCGTGGTATAATCTACTATTAGCCCACGCTGGGATCCAGTAACGCCACAACACAAGCATATCAATTGATTAGGTGGGTCTGCTGTCTGATAGGATGGAATCACAAAAATGTTTTGTAACAATTGTTGTAATTTTTTTTTGAATCTCAATAAATTCCAAAACTCCAATTCCAAAATTCCAATATTATCGTCAGAACTCTTCAATTCCAGGTTGCAATGTGGGGGTTATACACCATTCCTTTGGCAACTCTCGGATTCATAGTCCTATTTATGTTCGTATTGGATTCGATTTTGAGTTTACTACAGGTATGCAGAGCTATTCTTGCACCATTGTTCATTCTCAATGAGGAATCTTCTCTGTCGAAGAAGTATGGACCCTGGGCATGTGAGTATTATCGATTTCTGATTTCCAAAAACTATTTCCCAACTCATTTAAAGAAATTATTATATTCCAATATTTACTGAGGAAATATATACAGGGTGACCCATTTAATTTTGTAATTTAATATACCAAGATACAGTTTTACAATTAGACTTTACAATGTATTTGCCATCCTCACAAACAGGTGTGAGTTTTTTTGTTATATTGAACATATCCGTTTTAGTCCGTTTGAGTATGTGTATATATATTATCTGTTTTTTTATATGTGTATGTATAATTTAATGTTTTAAAATTAGTATTAATAAGTATATTATTCACTATCCTCACAAACAGGTGTAAGCCTCTGTGAGTTTCTGTTGTTTATTTTGAACATATGTCCGCTGTATTTTATTTGATGTATTTTATTTCTACAAAATAAACTTCTATTCTATTCTATTCTATTTGAAAGCGGGCCACCACTCTAAAACTGTTATTTATTATCCTTTTCAGAAGTTTTTTTTTCAATAGATAGAGCATTAATAGTTCTATTTGAAAGACATAAATTCGAAGTAAAAATAAAAATTTCAAGGCCTACTTTGATTTTTTTTCAATGTCAAAAATCCAAAAATTATACTAGCGATTTTTTTAAATACAATTTGACGACACGACTGGGTTCACGATATTTTCAAATGGTTTATGTGAAAATTATGTAGGAATGCGTCCATCAATAAAAAAGTTATATGGGATTCAAATTTGAAAATTATGTCAATAAATCAACCCAAAACTTCAATTTCAGAACTTTTATTAAAATTCTGACTACACCACTAGATTCAGAATATTTCGAAATGTATTTTGCCAGGATTTCATTGAAATCTATTCATACATAAAAAAATTATATAAGAATATAATTTGAAATGAACGTTATTTAGTGGAATTTCAGAAAAATTTTATTTTATTATTTTTTAATTTGTTTATTTATGAACAGATTTCAATGAAATTTTGACCAAGTATATTTCGGAATATTCTGAATCCAGTGGTGTAGACAGAATTCTGATAAAAGTTCTATAATTGAAGTGGTGGATTGATTTATTGACATAATATCCAAATTTATTCCCATATAACTTTTTTATTGTTGGACGCATTTCTACGTAATTTTTACATTACCTATTTGAAAATGTCGTGAATTCAGTGACGTCGTCAAATTCTATTTAAAAAAATCGCTAGTATGTCTGTTTGAATTTTGACCTTGAAAAAAATTCGGAGTAGGCCTTCAAATTTTGATTGAAAAAAAAAAACTTTCGAATCGGATAATAAATAACAGTTTTAGAAAGGTGACTCGCTTTCAAATGGGTAACTCTGTATACAGTGACCGCCAAAAAGTATGAACCATATGCGACCATATGGGAAAAAAGTTTATTATTAGAGTATTAGAAAAAAGATTCTTGGGAAAAGTTTTTGCATGTCCGATAACCTAATAATCAATTTTGACACATGTCACGTGATCGCTGGTATGGCGGCAAATTGAAAAAATTACTATGAATAGGCAAAAAGTCGGGTAAAATGGCAAGACATCAAAAAAAGTTATTTCAAAGAGTGGCTTAGAATTGAATTTTATACACATAGTGCCCTAAAAAAATTATACTTTGCCTTCATCATACTTAAATCAAATTTCGACAAAAACTATTTATTAGACCTCTATTCCGCTTTCATATATTCCAAAATATGTACAAATATAACGACATAGGGACAAGCTACCGAGGTTTTCAGAGTATTCATAATTCAAAAGAGCTTGTGTCCCAACTTGCTTCGTTTTCGAGATACAGGGTGTCAAAGTTTTTTATTCATTACTCAAAAAATGTTTGGCTGATTTTGATGAAACTTGAAATGCTTATTTGCGGTAATGAAAGGCTTATCTGAATGTACAAAACTATAAATTCAATCACTTTCTGATGATGATGATGATGATTACAACTTGATTAGCAAAACAGTTTAAATGATCTTGGTTATATAGTTATTGAAATATTTTATTTTATGAAATATGAATAACATACACTTTTTAAGTTTGTAATAAAAAAAAACTGTTTTCAACTTTCAATGAAAACTTATTCTAAAATACAATACATCTTGTAACGCGCATCAATATATATATATATATATATATAAACAATAAACAAGCCTTCAAGTGAACACTCTGGTATGAAATCTCTAGACACAACCAAAAATGCCGTGTTTCTGGAAATCTCAACCTAACCTCTCAACTTTTAAATCTATAATTTATTTAATTTATAGATTAGCTTCTTCAAAAAGGTGCAATCTCACTACGCAGCACTAGCGCGTACTATGAAATACACCGGTCTACTTATAAAAAATTATTAACATTTCCAAATCATCATCTTCATCAGTTGGAAGAATCAAGATGTTTATTTTTCAGTAATACATGAACATTTTTTATATATCTGTACATAGGAGGTAAACAGCACTAGGTATGTACACTTGATTACACATACACATTGCAGTTTTTACCTCCGAGTTACTGATTTTTTTTTACAAGGTTTCTATTTGCTGTCTTCCATTCCATTCTGGTGTGAACATACGAGTCCTTCATAGTCGAAAATGGATAATTTTTTTACCGAAAAAAAAAAATAATATGGTTGGTAAAGAAGTCACGTCTGAATGACGTCAGATTGCCGTCTATCGAATACGTTTTCGAGATACGTCAAAATGACATCAATTATTTGTCGATTCTTGCCGACGACCAGTCTTCACCTATACACGTCGATTCGACGAGAATTGACGTCACTCTGCTGCTTGGGTGTTCATTAACAAAAATTTTCATTTAAGTGACGTAACCTAAGTGAATACATTTCAATTCCATAATAATTCATCATACGTTTAAACTGAGACGCTTTCTTCAAATCCGAGAGAGAGTGGTACTATTGCTATATTTTCCTCACTAATTTGCATTTGATTTATAAAACAAACATTGCTCAATAAAAATATTATATAAATTCGCATGTCTCGGATCAACTGATATTGATAATGATATTGAAATGGTTGAATCAACTCGAGCGGAAATAAGTACAGTACATGTACTTTTTACCTACTACCAATATGTTATAATGTCAAACATTGCGACACTATTAAGAGAGTCGTAATGTCAGTGCAGTATCTTGAATTTTTTCGAGGCGGGGTAAAAACTGAAAAATGGCGACTCGCCCGTCTATATTTTTACATTCATCATTAGGGAGTTTTTAGGCTACTTAAAATTAACGTTGGAAAATAACACCTTTTATGTGGTTATTCTCAATAACGATAAAGATAACGAATAAAACGTAGAGGAAGATACGTAAAAATCCGTTATCTGTGATAACGATAACCACAAACCTCGTTATTCCAATCCGTCGTTGATAACGTTGGACGTTATCGCTATTTGTTTTGCCTCCCCTCATTTCCCTTACTGCGCATAGCACAAATAACGATAACAAGCCAAAAGTTGTTATTTTAAGTGGCCTAAAAACTCCCAATTATTTCAGCCATTAGACGCCTAATGATGGACATAGGCCTCGCGGATATAACGCCACAAGGACCTATATTTAGCCCTGCTCTTTCTGTGTTTACCCTATTCATTTACAAATATGCATACATGGACGTGTAGGACATATATATTGTTGTTAGAAAAGCACAGGATGAAATAAAACCAGTTAAATATATTATTGTATTGTATTTCAAATTGAAATTACAATTTTGCTCTTCTTGCTTTTTGTTCTGCAAACAAATCTATGGCACTGTCATAATTTATTTGATGTGCCGTTCGATTTTCTATCGCTAAGATTGCGAGACTCGACAAACGTTTCTGGCTCATAGATGATCGCAAATACTTTTTTCCTACGAGCGTGCGGAAAAGTAACTTTCCCGCACGAATTTTCGTTTCGGAAGTTGTACTTTTCCGAACGATTTTTGTATTGTTGAAAATGATGATACCTGGGATTAACTAAATGACCTATGTAACTATTCTGTTTTGTGTGTCATTTTGTAGCATTATGATAAAATCTTGTTTATTGAAAAACTTTTTTTATAAAAAATATTGTACCTAACTCTTACGGAAAATGTCTTTTCCGCCCTTAAGGGCTTGCCGCCGCGTGCGGAAAAGTACTACTTTCCACACTTGTTAGGTAAATAACTATTAATAAGTTTCAGTTTGCTAAAACCTCGCTCACAGCTTACGGATTTAGTAGGAAGAGTAGAGCAATACATATATTAGGAACGGCATCCTGCAAATATTGCAAGAGAAAGAAACCGTTAGCCTTTTTTTAAATGACCAAATAAAGTGAGGCTTGTTCTTTAAACACGTAGAGTTCGTGGCAGAATTCTACGGTATTTAAGTCTCGTTCGTATTTTTCTCAAGGCAGATCTGCTTTTGCAGTCCTTTAGTTGTCATGTTCAGAATTTCAGCACCATTGAGAAATGCATAATTCAAATTTAGCATAGTAGCTGAATCAAACCTCTTTGTAATTTCTGATATGAATGGATGGAATACCATAATTATTTCTTCAGAAAAGAGTTGAACAAGTTGAAGTGCCCTAAAAAATTATACTTTGCCTTCATCACACTTAAATCAAATTTTGACAAAAACTATTCATTAGACCTCTATTACGCTTTCATATATTCCAAAATAAGTATAAATATAACGACATGGGGACAAGCTACCGAGGTTTTCAGAGTATTCATAATTCAAAAGAGAATAATAAGACTCATTCATATTTGGTCTCAAATTCAATGAATCTTGCAGGGACACTTTCAAAAATAACAAAATCCTCACTGTCAGAAGTATACAGGGTGGCCCAGGGTTAAACCTCCAAACGATTAGTATCGATTTTTCAGGCAAAAATTAGAATTTTTCTCCATATGAGCTTGTGTCCCAACTTGCTTCGTTTTCGAGATACAGGGTGTCAAAGTTTTTCAAAAAAATCAGTTTTTTATTCATTACTCAAAAAAATTTTGGCTGATTATGATGAAACTTGGAATTCTTATTTGCGGTAATGAAAGGCTTATCTAAATGTACTCAGAATTTAAAAAAATATATTTTCTGTGAAAACTTGACACCCTGTATCTTGGAAACGATGCAAGTTAGGACATATATGCTTATATGAAGAAAAAGTCTTATTTTCACCTGAAAAACTGATATTGAACGTTTGGCGGTTTAACCCTGTATATTTACCCAAATTACACAGTTATATACATAAGAACTTGAATTCATTAGAAAAAAATCATAATAATCATAATTACTCAACAAGAAAGAGAAATGATATCCATATTCAAAACACTTATAACTTACAGCAATATAAAAAGTCTCCCTTATATGCTGGGGCAGACCACTTCAACAGGCTACCTGATCAAATCAAACAGTGTCCAAATGAAAAAGCCTTCAAAAAATCTCTTAAAGCATATTTCTGGGTGAATTGTTTTTATTCGCCAAGTGAATTTACTAAGAATAAATGTGTTTAATCGTTAATTGTCGTTGTCAATTATAGGTCTCTACACCTATATTTTAATTCTATTTATTTTTATTCATGTTATTCATGTATTTGCTATGACTTGTCACGTACTTCTATATAAAAAAGCAATGATCAATAAACTGTTTTGTATTGTATTGTATTCGTAATTCGTCACACATTTCATCAAATTGTTTTTTGCATTACGGAATTCGTTTATTTTACAGAATAGGCTCCACGCCAATTTTTCCAGTACTTCACTAGCCTCTTTTATCCAATATTCAATAGAATTTTGTGTCATTTTTTGCAAAGTTTTTAGCAGTCCATCCATTAAAGTGACGGAACGCGCAATGATTATATCCTTTTTTTGAATTTCCATATCATCTGGATGGATTTCGCGAAGAATATTAGCCCAAATTGTCAAATTGAGAATAAATTTAAAATTCTTTATAGCAAATGAGAGCTGACCTGCCGTACTCAGCTTCCGCATTATGAAAAGTTTGCCTAAATTCTTCTAAGGCTTTCCTACTTCTGGTAAATTATTTAAGAGGGCATAAACAGCGACATGTTCTGCCGATCATCCCGTCTGACTGATTCCTTTTAAATTTGTTTTATTGTGTTTTTTCATAATATCCCACCGAGTAATGGAGCCGACAAAAAAACAATATACTTTTTGATTTAATCCTAATAGGTTTATGGCTTCCTGGCATGATGAGGCAGAATGATCACCTACAAGATTTAACGAGTGGACCAAGCATGGCACGAACTCGGCCAGCTCATTCCTTTCTGTAATCCGAGATTGTACTTCTTTATAGATGCCAGCCATATTGGCCCCATTATGATAAAATTGGCCACGACATTGTCCAATAGCTAATCCATCTGTCAATTTTTCTAAAATCTGTACAAATAATGTACTACCCTATCTTTCCAGCAACTTTCATAAAATCAATGAAACTTTCTTTCATTTCACACACCACCAGTTGTTTTTACATGTCGAATTATCTGGCTCATTTGTTCTGCATAATTAGCTCATGCAATGTATCAAATGCCTTGCGGTAGTCGATCCATGCCATCGAAAGGTTCCGCTTATACTGCACAAAGTCATGCGTTTTACATCTGTCGATGAGCAGGTTCTCCTTGCAGCCAGTGACCCCCCTCTTTGACCCTCCTTGCTCATATATCAGTTCATACACCGGATCAACTGCGGAGGGTATTCGCGCGTATAAAATGCGAGTAAACATCTTATAGCACGAATTCAAATATGTAATCGGCCTGTAATTCTTTGGATCAGACAAATCTCCGTTTTCGAGGATAAGCACGGTTCGCCCCTCGACAAACCAATCCGAAATCTGATGCTCCCATCTAGCCAAGAGTTGAAAATTCTTGCCAAATGGTGGTGGTACTGGGGAATTTTTTCCACCAATAGTTGTTTAACCCATCAAGGCCTGGAGCAGCGATGTTATTTAAGCCTTTGACGGCCCGTCGAAGTCCTTCCGGAGTTATTGGATTGCGCAGATCATTGAGCTCAGGCTATTTAAACCTCTGCAGAAAGCTTCAAACTGCACCAGGGCTGGAGTGTCTACGATAAGTGGTTGCTGATACTCATAGATGTTTTTTCAGAAGGTTTCCACCCAATCAGCGGCCGGTGGGTTATCGACAACACGTGGTCGAATAAGCGAGAAGGTTCATCGCGGAACCTCATGTTTTCCGCGATGCTTCTCGCCCGCCTTAGTGGTGACTTTCTTGCAGCCACCAGCATTCGTAACCTATCAAGACAGTGCTGCTTGATGGTTAACAGCACGCCTTGATTCAGTGTGTGGTGAGCTCGTCTCAGTTTTGCGGCGATTGCAATGTGACCGTGAAAGGTCTGTTAGCCGCCACGTAGTCCACCACGCACTGGATACGAGACGCGTGTTGTCTCGGCGACTTGATCTTGGCTTCCATCTTGTTTATGTGTGCCTTCTCATGCCTTCCAATCAGAGGGGCGGTAGTCCTCCTCTCCGTTCGGAACACAGCATGAGTGGCGTCATACACGGCAGAGTTGATCTGCCAGATGTCAGCTTCCTCCGAAAGAACTCCACGAATACTCGCATCCACCCGTGTGCCAGTTGTTGTGGCTTCAGGGGCTTGGTTCTGTGAAGCACCATGTGGGTTCTGATGCCCTCCATTGGTGGTATGATGTGAGCATCCTCTGCAGCCAGGTTTACAAGTGGCATATCTGCCACTTCTGCCTCTACGTTAACCGGCTGAGCCCGAAGATGAGATACGTAATCAATAAGATTTTGGGCGGAAAGGGCGGCATACTCTGGGTATCTCTCACTCCACAGAACATGCATTCTCGCCATGTATCTTCTCCGGGCGGGCTCAATGCAGAAGGCCGTCCCTCAGCTCATCTGTCCAATCAAGGCGTCCATTGTCATTGCGGTTGTCATCGTTTAGCAATTCATCGTTTTGGGCCCCACCACCTTGCCTTTGACCCCTATTCCGATGGAGTCGGTTGTGGGGGCCTCTTCCTCGTGCATTTGGAACCCAAGTTTTAGGGTATACCGGAGGGTTAGCCTAGTATAACCCACGGCCGACATCAGAGGTCATTCTCTTTCCCTTCCCGGTGCCCCTGAGCTGCCGGTCCGGTTTTGCACCCGTTGCTCAAGAAAGTGGTGTTGCAACTCACCAAGGCCTCGGATGACGGTTGGATCACCTGCTTATGTTATATATTATTATTATTTTTCATCCGTTTGGTTTATACCAGTCGGGCCCTGTCTCTGGAGCTCCGACACGTACAGCCTTCTGCATTCGTCTGGCTGAGATTATCATTATTATTATTATTATTATTATTATTATTGTTTTTTCTGAAGGGATGTTCCAGTCAGGCCCTGTCTCCGAAGTCCCAATACATCCGGAGGACGCGCTGGATCGTTTACCCAGATAACCACTCCCAACGTCCGTGGGGTAAGTGATTACTGGGTCCGAGGATCATGGGCCTGAGCAGATTATCATTATGATTATTATTGTTACTATTATTCCTAAAAGGATGTTCCAGTCAGGCCCTGTCTCCGGAGCCCCGATACATCCGGAGGGCGCACTGGATCGTTTACCCAGATAACCACTCCCCACGTCCGTGGGGTAAGTGATTACTGGGTCCGAGAATCATGTGCCCCGAGCATATATTATTATCATTATTATTATTATTATTATTATTATTATTATTATTATTATTATTATTATTATTATTATTATTATTATTATAATATCGTGTTTTTTTCAGGAAATATAAGCAAAACCTTATTCAATAATAAAATTTGACCCAAATCGTTAAAGCCGTTTTCAATTCCAAGAATTCCTCGTTTAATGATATAAGATTGTTGCACAATTTGGCGCCCACTATTGGGCATATGAGAATACGTTTGCAAGACTATGCTTAATGACAAGGCAAATTCTATTACAGACCAACTTTCTCGTTAATTTATTCTTGTTTCTCCTCGTCTAGGACTTGAAAGGTAGGCAGAGTAAACTCTCAGGTCGATGGCATTAAAAAGATATCTAAGCAGGTCTCATTACGAATGATGATACTGATCAATTGTCTGACGATGGTGATGATGATGATGATGTTTAAATATGAATGAATTCCTAATAAAAGGGTTTAAATGAAATGAAATGGTAGACCATGGGATGTCACTTCCCTTTTGGTAAATTAAAATTTCAATGCAGAGGAAGTTGGTATTCAGGAAACCATCGAAAGGCCAAAATTCAGGGTTTTCAATAAAAAAAACATGGCTGATATGGAATTATCTAGGATCACTTGCAAGTCTGCTCAAGTTCTTGGTTCTATCTCTAGGTTATTTTGATAGTTGATGTAAAAAGTGGAAAGAGCAATTTCAGGCTGAAAAGTTCATATTGGAGGGGGAAGTTGAATCTCAAGGTTAATGTTGAAAAGGGGAACATTCTCCATGAAAACTGAAAAATGAGAAATATGATTTTTTTTGTGATATCTAAAAGAAAACAACTACTTCCCCGGCTAAAGCCACGCTGGACATTGAACTAGTACATATGATAGATATTGTGAAAAGACTGAAAAAAAAGCTGAAAGTGAAAATTCGCATTTTCATTCAAAGAGGTGATTTTTTAATTATCTCTAGTTTTCATTGGCATTTTCATTTTTGGTAGAAGAACATATTGTAATTACATGAAAGACCACCAATCCAGACAAGGGGAGATGTTGAACAAAAATAATAAAATCTCTCAAGATGTTGCAAAAGTTCTAAAAACTGCCATTCATATGTACAGCTTGGCATATGGTGCTCTAAATGTGAAATCGCCACGCCTATCGATGAGCGGTAGCACAATGTCTCAGTATAGTTCAACGGAACAAGTATGAGTTACAACTGGTCAGTTCTAGCATCGTGGAGTGCACTGTGAAGTTAACTGATTTTTTGATTACTGAATGTAGAATTATACTACCCTCTTTATCGTCCGAATAATCTAAATTCGCGCATCTCATATGTTTTTCGACATTCATTGCTAGACTCGTCAAGCTGTAGGTAATATTGCAAGAGAAGCGAAGCTCGATCGCCCATAAACTAAAATCGTAATATAGAAGGGATTTACTCAATGATATACTCTATTCCATATTCTACGAGTAGATTAATTTTTTTTCAATGATAAAATTATATTTGAACGAGAGGTCCCAGGTTCGATTCCCAACAGGGTCGAATTTTTTTCACTTTTCTGAATGATTGAATCTCGTTGCCAACTGGGAATAATCCTCCACGGTTCACTGTTGCGTTAAAAATTATGAGTGCTGTAAAGTGAAGGACTTAGTAGCACAGCCTATCCAGAACACGTGGCTAATGATAGCAGTCGATGCCAAAACACAAAAAAATTAAAGAAAAAAAAACATGGCTTCCTATCATAACCTTTGTATGAGGACAAGGCAAACAGTGTAGTATAGCTAGTTTAAATAGAGTAAAAGGCAATTGAAGACAAGAAACTCATTCCAATAATTATAAAAGCCATAGTATGTGGTTCCCAAAATATAAGTGGGATATTCAAAGATCCACATGATCGCATTTCCCAGATTCAGTCTTTTGCAGTGTACAGCTCAGTCTTTTGCAGGGTACAGCCACTGAACTACATGCTGAACTTGGATATCCCGTAAAGCTTGCTCTGTTGCAAGTATCAGAAAAGTTGTGAATTTTCTTCATGACTCCGCTGCAAGATTTAAAACGGGAAAATCATGATCCCAAGCCTAAAAAACATATTTTGAAAAAGCTGTGTTCAACAAGCTACATATTAAAGACACAAAGCCGTTTTGACATTCATGGAACACCTTCCTGCACTCTTCTATGTTCTAGAATATATCGCTAGTTCACCGAAAGGTAGAGAAAACGATGCATTGGCTTTCATGCACTCCATCCTCTCATCAGAGTTTTCAATTTGTGTAGTAGTGTTAGCTGAGTTTCTTGGAATAACTTGACCCTAAGCTCGCAAACTTCAAGCAGAATACTTAAAACGATCCAACGTAGGTACAGAATCAGCTGTGGAAGGACCGGTTTACAGTGTACACCCTTTTTCTGGGTTTCATTACCAATGAAACTGCAATTGACGTGTCATCCCTCCCCTCCCAAAAAAAAACTTATTTCTGGATCCGCCACTGCCGTTTCATTCATCCTATAGTCCTACGATAACTCCAGTCTCCAGTACCTAGTAAGAAATTAGGCACAGATACATCTATTTATTATGGAATCAGGTGTCATTTTAAAAAATAACAATATTGATTCAATATTACTTGATATATTATATCCAAAAATTGTCTGATATCTACGTTACAATTTATACTTTTGGAACAAATGTATCACTAGTTTTCAATACTCTCTAACTCATTCTTAGATTTTAATCTAAGAACTCATTATTGTAGTAATGATAAAATACATTCCACTCAAGTAGTGCTAAGTTTCGAATTCAATAAGGAGCTTTCATTTTAATCAATTATACCACTTTAATGACTTTAATATTTTATGTTGGCTGAACATTTATATCGGTTGGTGCAATACCTATAAGTGTTTTCGAAAACGAGGCTATTGCATATATAGGTAATAGTATTCCTTCTGTGTAGGTTTCTCGAAGTTTTCCCTTGAGAGGTTCAATCCTTGCTTGCTAAACAGTTATAACTTTCCGTTCAACTCTCAGAACATAAACTATTGCTTTCAATTTGAAACTTATTATTTCAACTTCAGGTTCTGTTTTTCTTGAACTTGGGTTTTTGCATGTGCCGTGTCAAGTTCTCATTAGACTCCCTCCTGGTTCAGCAATTTCTTTGGTTTTGATTAATAGAACTACTGAATTGAGTAAATGAGAAACATAAATTTTTAAATCTTTTCTGTTTGTAGTGCCTCTTGGTTTTGGGCTACCTTTTGGCGTTTCGGGGATTGAGAAGGTTCTCATTAGACCTGTCCCTTGATCCTGAGTATAGGATTGGTTTCACAAATTCTCAAGAGACTGTGTCTTAAGCCTGGTTCTGTGCACATCGGGTGAAGTTCTCATTAGACTTTTCACCCGGTTTGTCGTATTTCCTTGGGTTAAGATTAACAGAACTATAAATAGATTAACAGATCAATTTTTGAAAATTTCTTAAACAAATTTTCTGGTATAGGTTCATCATTTTGGTTACCCTCTTTGTTACTTTTAAGATTGGGAAGGTTCTCATCAGACTTATCTCACGATCTTAAGTTCCAATCTGGATTCCCAGGATGCTGAACTAATAATCATATTTGTTTCTTTGGTAAACTTAGGGCTGACGTTTTAAAGTTTATAAGTTCTCATTAGACTAAGCAATTTTTGTAACTTTGGTTCTGTCACCTTGAAACATTTTTATGATTAATTCACAAAATTTGACTAATTTGTCATTTATCAATTTTCAAAACAAAGCTTCAGCAGACATGTGTTACTCTGCCTGTTGAAACTTTCTCAAAATTTGACTAATTTGTCATTTATCAATTTTCATAACACAGATCATTATTTCTATAGGTACTGTTCTATGCCATACTTAATTGTCATTGTCAACTTTTGACACAATGTCAATTTTCATTTGTTTAGTTAGACATTAGACTAAGCTTCAGCAGACATGTGTTACTCTGTCTGTTGAAACTTTTATCTAGGTTAATCCTGGAATAAGGATTTTTTAAAACATGATATTTTTATGGTCTGGCTCTTGAACACCAGACGAGTAAGTAATTTTTCAATTTTCAAAATTCTCATTATTAAAATTTCCTAAATTCTATTTCAAGTCACTTACAGGTACGCACTGATGATGACTTTATAGTCGAAAGCGCTTTGCTATTATTTTATAAATAAATTTCTGCACGAAATACAAACCTTTTCTTCATCCAAACAGTTATAACACCAATCAATAGAGCAAAAAATGGGTGATTTTTAACGAAAATACTATGAGAAAATCGACTGTGCCATCACTTTGAGAGGCCTTACTTTATATCCTGTGATGTTTTGGACGCAACAACCATTTGTTAATTTGTTATAAACATATAAACGTGTTTTTTTTTCAGTGTTTGGCTCATAAAAAAAAACTAATTCAGAATTGTAGATAATTGAAATGCGAACAAAATAAGATTTTGTACGACCCGAAAAGATCAATAATAACTGGATGAATCGAAAAATTTATTAATTTTTTTAAAATTCGCAACTCCGTCATATTTTCAATTTATAGTGTTGGCCCTATTAATGAAAGGACTTATGTGTACTTGATTTATGCACAAAACAGGCATTGTCAAACCGTTGGTTTTGGCACAATTTCCATTTGATTTTTTTTTAACTATCTTGGAGCGTGCCTGGAAATCCGGCAGGCTCTAGTGATTTCAGTAGCTCGAACAGATTTCAAAAGTTCAAGTCTAGTACTACAAAATGTATATTCTCATCTGGATACAATGCTGCGAAATGGGTGAAAAAGGCTTGCAAATATGACTGACTACCTGAAAACTTCCAAGCCCGCCTAAGAGGTTGTGTAGTAGGAGTAACCAGGAGATTAGAGCACGTGATAATCCCTTTAGAATACGCTTCCCCTCATCACCTGGTCTTTCTTACGACCTGACCGCTTAGGCGGACTCGGTCGTTTTCAGTTATGTTTGCAAGTATTTCCCACCCATCTCGCGGCTTTGTAGCGGGAAATGAGAATAAACGTTTTGTAGTACTATACTTCTATTTTCAAAATCTGTCTGAGAAATTGACATCACACTATAACTAGAGCATCCAGGAACGCTGCAAAAAAAATCAAATTGCAATGGTGCTAAAACTAATGGTCCGAAAGCGCCTGTTTTGCGCACAAATGAAGTATACTTAATCAATTCACTACTTCCATGAAAAGCTACAACGCTACAAATTGAAAATTGACGGAGGTGTGAATTTTTGAAAAAATTGCCTAATTTTTCGATTTTTCCAGTTTTTTTTTTTTCGTCTCTAATGATTCATTCAATTTATTATTTACTAGAAGAATGTTAATTTTTGACAATTTTAATAAGATATGGCCAAGGTAGGTATTCAAATTGCTGGCAATACTATCCATATATCCATATCTCTAACATATAAAAAAAATTGTTAGTTAGAGATTTGACCGCGGTCGCCGTGCCGGCGTGCAGGACAGAATTTCTAATCAGTAGTCTATACGGACACCTTTACAATTCTAAGGTTAGGTTACGTTATTCATAATATACACGCCGGCAAATCGAAAACACCTGAATAAGCGAGCGTTTTCTCAATTTTGTCGCTCTAGAGCGAAAATGCTGCCGAGTAATGACATTCCTCATTAAATTTGCGTTGAAATTTGAACGGCTTGGTTTTCGAGATACAGGGTGATAAATATACATCTTTTTCAAGATTTTTTTGGAGTTAACTTCGACATTTTCGACAATAATCAGTTCAAGTTGGGCAAGTACAATCCATTCAATAGTACGCACGATACAAAATAAGTTCTCAAATAATTCACAGGGTCCTCCTTTTTTCAGAGTCAAGCCTTGTTGAACCCACCAGAATTTTTTTTCTGCCTTCACTGACATATTATGAGACATGAATGATCAATGTTGTTTCATTTAACATCTTTTTGTTCTCCTAAAGTTTTTCATTTACTTGTACGGTTCAAGAGCTACAATGAAAATATTAATGCGAACTGAAAAGGGGAACATTCTCCATGAATATTGAAAAATGAAAAATGTGATTTATTTGTAATATCTAACAGATATTACAAATAAATCACATTTTTCAATACCTCCCAAGAGGTTATCTTGAACGATGGAAATTAGCGACTAAAGTTTGTCTTCCAGTCGCAGATGATTCCACAACAGATTTTATGAATGTCCTATTCATATTTTCGAACTAAAATTAATGCGAACATTTTCCAGTATCGCACAACATAAAGAACTTTGAGAAGCAAATATTCTCACAAACTTCGAAGGGTGATTCTTTGATAGTTTTCAGTCAAGTTCACACAACATATGTGCTACACGGCTTAGTTTTCGAGACACAGGGTGATAAAAATAAATTTTTTTTCAATAGTTTTTGGAGTAGGCTTCGACATTTTTGACAAGATTATCTATTTATCGTTTATCTTTATATTTTTTATTTTATAATTTTTATTCATCGTAGATTTTTCTAATTCTGAAAAATATTTCTTCCAATTTACAATAATTTTCAAATTTTTCTAATGTCATGGGACACTCGAAAATGTTTCCATTAATATTTTCGTTATAGCTCCTGAACCGTACAACTAAATGAAAAACTTCAAGAAAACAAAATGATGAAACATCATTGATTATTCTTCTCTCACAATCTCAGAAAAATTGATTAAATTATACTGAACTACCTCAAAAAATACCAACTCATCTCAAACCGTCAATATGGATTCATGGAGGGGAAATCGACACAGGATGCAATTGCAGATTTAACAGCAAAATTGTATGCGGCAATGGATTCGAAAGAACCTTCAATTTGCATCTTTGTCGATCTCGCGAAAGCCTTCGACACGGTCAGCCAACCAGATCTACTGGAGACACTTGAGAATAATGGATTCAGGGGCACTGCTTATACCCTTCTGGAAAGTTATTTGAAAGATAGAGAACAATGTGTTAAAATCAATGATACTCTAAGTAACACGAGAAAAGTCCGTTTTGGTGTTCCGCAAAGAACAGTATTAGGTCCTATACTTTTTTTAATATACTTGAACGCTATATTTGACTTACTTGTAGAAGGAGAAATAAGTAGTTTTGTAGACGATACTGTCATCCTTTTCAAAGGCGTTTCTTGGGCTAACCTGAAAGAAAAAATTACAAGATCATTTCCCGTGATTTTAGACTTCTTTAACAGTAAACTACTCACCATCAACCTTAAAAAACAGTTTATCTTCCCTTTACCAGTTATAATTCGAACTTACCTGAATACACATCGATTGACATCCAACATAATAAAGATACACTAACAATCTCATCAAGTCCGTCAGTGAAATTTTTAGGAATCCATCTTGATTCTAATCTGAAATGGAATATTCACTTAGAAAATCTCATCAAAAAATTGAGGTACTATCTGAGAAAATTCAAATATATGAAAAAAATTCTCGAAATTAAGCATCTGAAAATTATGTATTTTGCATTGATACAAACTCACCTATTGGAATAATAGCTTGGGGCGATGTAACAAACCTTCATCTGAAACACTTGGAAACAATGCAGAAATGGATCATAAAGATAATATTGGGGAAAAATTATAGGTACCCCAGCGATGACTTGTACAAAGAGGCAAAAATTCTAGACATTAGACAAATTTTTGTTCTATCCCTTGCTATGTATCAGCGTAAAAATTTTGCAAAGTCTATATTGATAGACCATAGGTATCAAACTAGGTATAGGAACCAGTCTGTTGTCATACCTCGAATGTTGAAAACAATAGGACAAAGAAGGGACCTATATCTTGCACCAAAAATATATAGTGAAATTCCAAACTCTTTGAAACAACTTAACTCCATCTTAATGTTCAAATCCAAGCTCAAAACATGGTTGCTAAACAAATCCCGTCATGAGATTCAAAAACTCGTAGACCTGAAAAACAATTAAACATTGCCACCAATATTTCCCCCCACCCTAATAATCATCAAATGTTATAATAGATGTAGAATTAGGTACTTTATTTTTATCTATAGGTTTAGAAATTTAATGCATTATATACATTTTATTACAAATTTGCAATACATATAAAGTTTATATAAGAATACTTGGCAGGGATGAGATCACCGAGATAAAATTGTGGATCATTGTAATGATTACCCACGCACAGGATTTCCTTTGTGGGTCATACGAATTTATTCACAAGAAATCTCCTAACTTTATGTATGCATGTATGTGTGTATGTAAATGTATATGTGTCATATATCTGCGTATGGATATATGTATATATGTATTCGCTTTGTTTTGTAAATACGTTGATGTACGTGAATAAATATTATTATTATTATTATTATTATTATTATTATTATTATTATTATTATTAATCTCTCTCTGGTTGCAGAAGGGTTGAAGAAGTCTTAAATCTGAAAAAGGAGGACCCTGTGGATAATTTGAGAAATAAATTATTTTGTATCGTGCGTACTATTGAATGGATTGCCTAATTTGAACTGATTAAAAAAATCTTGAAAGAAATTTTTATTATCCTGTATCTCGAAATCCAAGCCGTTTGAGACATATGTTTATATGAACTTTTCATCCTGAAAACTTTTAAAGAATCACCCTTCGAAGTTTGTGAGAATATTTGCTTCTCAAATTTCTTTATGTTATGCGAAACTGGAAAAAATTAATATTTTCATTGTAGCTCCTGAACCATACAAGTAAATGAAAAACTACAAGAGAACAAAAATATGTTAAATGAAACAACATTGATTATTCCTGTATCATAATATGTCAATGACGGCAGAAAAAAAATTAAGGGTTGAACAAGGCTTGCGTACTATTGAATGAATTGTACTTGCCTGATTCGAACTAATTATTATCGAAAATGTCGAAGTTAACTCCAAAAAATTTCAACGTACTTAATTAACACCCTGTATACTTGTAAACTTGGGTAGTGGTGCCTTTGGCAGAAAACAGGTAAGTACCTACTAAAGGTGTACAATTCGGCAGAGGTTCATAGTTCCGGTGACAATGCAATATAACATTTTTAATATAGAAAAAAGCAAAATGGCGGCTCCAAAATGACGGCTCCAAGATGGCGGATCAGATTTGTGATAACGGTCCGATTCGATTTAAAATTGATATATATGGGTTCGAGCGGTCAACGATTATGATTATTTTATCAAAGTTCATAAATTCAAAATAGCGGCACCAAGATGGCGGACGAGATTTGTGATTGTGGTCAGATTCGTTTCAAATAAGGTATGTGGGGGTTTACTAAGACGTAGATTTACAATTTTTTGTCAAAATTCACTAATTAAAGATGGCGGCCGCTAAAATGGCGGACGAGATTTGTCTTTATGGTCCAATTTCATTCACAATTAGTGTGTGAGTTTTTCGGGGTCAGAGGTTATGAATTGGCACAAGATGGTTTTGTGATTATGGTCAGATTCGATTCAAAATTGGTATGTGGGGGTTTTCGAGGTCGGGGATTTCGATTTTTTAGTCATGAAAAAAATAATTGTTTAAAAACTTAAGAACGCGCTTCACTTCCAACATGAACTAAAAAGTTAAAAATAATTGACAATACAATAAATAACTCAAATGTGAAAAAGCGTGGGGTTCTGGACAAAGTTCTCTTAAGCTCTTGAATGCTCAGTATTGTTGAATTAAAATAAAGAATATGAGAATATAGATCGAAAACACGCGTTTTTACATTCGAGTAATTACATTGTCAATTATTTATTACTTTTTAGTTCATGTGGAAACGTGTTCATTAGTTTCTTTAAACTACTATTACATATATTTTATTCGAGATAATATGAGAAGTCACGTCGTTCATTGCCAGACACTTAATACGGTGGCAATCCCCCGCCGGACACCGTCAAACAATAATATAGTTATTTACCTAAAAAGTGCGGAAAGTAGTACTTTTCTGCTCGCGACGGCAGCTACACGAACGACGCTGAGCGGAGTTCGGGCAAGCCGTTAAGGGCGGAAAAGACATTTTCCGTAAGAGTTCAAAAATAAGTGTAAACTGGTATGGACTTGCCTTTATTATTCAAGCTTCACTTGACAACACTGTAATACAAGTCACTGTCAAAACTGAAATTCTGATACCAAAATACTAGTATCCAAGGTAACTCAAGGTAACTCCCTAACTAACTCACAAATGCATTGCTTATATATAAAAATAAAGTTCTAGAAAACTTAAGAAATCAATAGAACACAATAAGAATCTTCGACGATTGATCCAGAACAAAAGTTAGTGCTTCTAGATTTTTCCATCTAATTCATCGAACGATCTCGAACAATTCGAGAAGTCTTTATCAAATTTCAGATCTGTAACAATATTTTTCCTACGAGTGTTTTTGTCCATCTTATTTATGAAAAAACAAGGTTTTTAATAAATAAGTTTTCATAATAATGCTACAAAATGACTAATAAGACAGAATAGTTTCATAGATCATTTAGTTAGTCCTAAATATCCTCATTTTCAACAATACAAAAATTGTGCGGAAAAGTTACTTTTCCGCACGCACGTAGGAAAAATAAATTTCGCAATTATGGTTGTCAAAATCCCGGATTGCTGTTTCATTTCTGCTATTGTCACAATATTAAAACAGACGTACATAATTGAATTTTCGATTGAATCAGTCAATAGTCCTAAAGTATTTCTTCTCAAAATGGATAGAATGAGCCACTTATTGAATCAATCAATCATGCATTCTCACTCTAATGAGCACCAAATATGAACAAACAATCAGTTCAAAGTCTTTACCAATTTAGCTCTCGGTTCGGTGAAGATTATGCAACGTAATCTGTAATTTCTCGGTCTTATACCGCAGTATCTAACTGATCATTGTGTATGCATCAGTGTACATTTTTTCTAAACATTGCAGTTGCATTTCCTCAGCCATGACCCACTTTCACAGTCAAAAGGTGGATAAATTATAACTATTTGCGGTTAGTTTCCTTGTGAGATTTTTATTTCAAATGATGATAATGGTAGAGATGGATTTCACTGATGACATTACTCAAATACATTTTATGCAGAACCGTATCTAACCGGAAACAAATGGTAGCATTTCAAAATCTATGAAAGTTTGGTACTCATCATGAAATGAGATCTACTGTTTCTTGACATGATTTTTTGGGTTTATGACCTTCCACAATCTGAAAATGAAAAAATTTTTAATCCAAAGAAATCTGTACGAGTGCAGAAGGGCAAATTAATTAATTTGCCCGATAAGTTACTGCGTTCACAAGACTGCTGTCTTGAAAGAAATTAATTTTTGTCAGTAACGTACCCTACACTGAATTTGCCTATCTGAAAAAATGAGATCGAATTAACAAAAATTGTTGACGTTTCGGAGGCTGTGTCTGCCTCCGTTATCAAAACTTCTTGGAAAGACGCTGAAGAAATTAAATTTGAATTGCGATTTTGGAAATAAGATCTTTCTTCGACAGAGTAGAGATGACTTGAAAGTGTTCTTAGATTACATTAATAAACAAGAACCAACGATAACATTCACATTAGAAACAGAAAAAGATGATGAACTTCCATTTTTAGATGTTTGATAAAAAAATCAACAACTCGAGTCAACACAACTGTTTATAGAAAGAAAACACATACCAATAGATATCTCCATTATAACTCAAATCACCACACCAGAGTGAAAAAGGGAATTGTCAAATGTCTTTACAACAGGGCACAAGTGGTTTGCAATTCACCACAAAATCTGAAAGAAGAACTGAATTTTATAAAGTCCGTTCTCAGGGAAAATGCCTATCCAAATGAATTCGTGAAAAAAACCAATAATGAAATTGAAAATAGTACTTCACTTCACAATCGAACAACACAACACACAGACATGCGACATCTCCATACACATCCAACAAACAACATTATACCTTATGAACAACATTTAAAACAACCAATACATTGAGATCAATACTCACACATACAAAACCCAAAAACGCTGGTGAATGTTCAAAAAATTGTGTTTATAACATACCTTGTGCGTGTGGTAAGAGTTATATAGGTGAAACATCAAGACCATTGATAGTGCGCCGGGAAGAACATAAAAGGTACATCAGAAATCGAAAAATAACGGGTTCGAAAATATCCGAAATTATTCTAACATCTGATGGCGATCATATGATGGAATGGAATAATACCAAAATTTTATTGAGAGAATCAAATCAAGAAAAAAGAAAGTTAAAGGAAACTGCGTGCATTCTTTTGTCGAACAACTGCTTTTCAACCAATTCCATCGAAATGGACCGCACCTGATTACCTCTCCTCAGAGATGAAATAAGAACTAATAGAATGGTGATTGATTGATACCGAACACCCTATGTATCAACATACCAAATGTCAATCAAAAGAATGTATGACAGATTTCATTTGACTCTGTCAAAGAAAGATCTTATTTCCAAAACCGCAATTCAGATTCAATTTCTTCAGCGTCTTTCCAAGAAGTTTTGATAACGGAGGCAGATACAGCCTCCGAAACGTCAACAATTTTCAAAAAAAGAGAAGTATTCTTTGTTAATTCGATCTCATTTTTTCAGATAGGCAATTTCAGTGTAGGGTACGTTACTGACAAAAATTAATTTCTTTCAAGACAGCAGTCTTGTGAACGGGCAAATTAATTAATTTACCCTTCTACACTTGTACAGATTTCTATGGATTGAAAATTTTTTCATTTTCAGATTGTGGAAGGTAATAAACCCAAAAAATCATGTCAAGAATCGGATTTCCTCCACAAAATAAAACTTTCAATCGAGATCTACTGTATTAGGTAGAAAGTTGAATTGAATAACCTTTTTTTTTCTGTGACGGGAAAAAAGTTTGACATTTTATCCCTGTTGACAGGTAATAAAATATAACGTTTTTATGAAATTACATTTTTCTCCGAGAACCGGGAAAAAAGTGAGTACTTTTAAGATAGATATTTGAATAAATCGTCGTTTTTCGTGTCACAGAAAAAAAAATGTATTATACACGGGAAAAAGATTAGATTTTAGCTTTCGTACAGAACCTTGAGCTCAAATCTAATACTTTATTCACTTGTAAAATAAATACCGATTCTTATTACATTCCCTATTTTTAACACGCTTATATCAGCTTCACCTGTATCTATCTATCTATGTATGTATGTAACCGAATCTTTAAACGTGATTTTAACCTACTTCCAGAGGTCAGAATGATTTGAAATCCCGGCGACAATGCATTATGGAATTATTACAATCAAAATAACGGTTCCAAGTTTGCGGAGCAGTTTTTCGTTTATAGCCACATGTCATTCTCGTCGGAAACCACGATTTTTTTTAACTTGATTTTTCACATTTGCAAGAATTAAGAATGGTCATCGACATTCAAGAACGAGTCGGGTTCTGTTTTATAATGCAAACATAGGACTAAAAACAAAAAAAAAATAATTGTTTAAAAAACTAAAGAACACGCTTTTTACTTCCAACATGAAATAAAAAGTAAAATAGTAGTTTACCTAACAAGTGCGGAAAGTAATACTTTTCCGCACGCGATTGCAGATGGCCGAATGACGCGTTACCGATTTCAGGCCGAACTCCGCTAACGCGTCGTTCGGCCATCTGCAATCGCGTGCGGAAAAGACACTTTAAGCTCGTGTTAGGTACATTATTTTTTCTACTAGCGGAAAAAACACCCAAAAATTAACATAAGGAACATTCATTCAGAACCGATGAGAATTCAGGATATACTGCATTGTCTGACACCTTCTGTTGTTCGATGGAATGAATGGCATTGTCTTCACGTTACACAATTTTTATGTGGCTAATACCTCTTCATTTCTTACACCTTCTGATTTTTAATTAGTTGTCAGCATTTTTCGAAATAGTAATCGACATAAAATATTTAATTGAACCGTAAAAATAATTCCATACATCATAAAAAATGTTACCAAATTCATATTTACAATTGAAAACAATTAGAATAAAATAATTTCGGTAAACTGGCATTTTAGCAAAGTAATTGCTTGTTCCATCATATATTTCTTAGTACTCGTAGCCCATGTAGGGTAAACACTTCTAATTTATTCCAGAATATCTTGTTTCGAGAAACAGCTTTTTACTATTTTCTTTTTTTGTGTATTTGTTTCTTCAGTTTCATTGATTTTTGCGTTCCTATATTGTGCCTGTCTGCTTTTTCGTTAAAAAAAATTGTTCTTTCTACAACCAAGCTAAAAATACCATGTTTGCGCTTCAAAAATAACGCGTAAAGTTGCACTTTTCCGAGGAGCGTGCATTCTTTTACTTTGTCGCTCGCCGAGCGGCAAAGTATTCAAAACGCTCGCTGAGTTACTATGGAAACCATAATAGAAAAACGTCAAATGTTTTTTATAAGTAATTGAATGTTAGAGTCTACATCATATACCTAACTATATATATTACGATAAATAGAGCAATACATAAAGCAAATTAAACACTGTAGTTATAGAAAATTATCAAAAAATAGTTATTAGGATTATAACCTCCCATTTTCTAAGATTTTCATTATACTAAAGATGGTAAAAGTGTATATTTAGTAAATAATTCACATTATATTCGCGATATTTATAAATCACATTGATGCTAC
This sequence comes from Chrysolina haemoptera, assembly GCA_958298965.1. Lineage (NCBI taxonomy): Eukaryota > Metazoa > Arthropoda > Insecta > Coleoptera > Chrysomelidae > Chrysolina > Chrysolina haemoptera. Next base: position 14,528,400 of record OY282594.1, read on the forward strand.
TTTAGTTACGAAAAACAGTTCAAAAATTAGTTGATTGTTATTCTTCTTTCATTTTTAACGATTTTGTACTACTAAAGGTGGTAGGAAGTAATGCTCGCATGTTTTAAAATCTGAACTGCCAAATTTGAAGTTATCAACAATCATCAATTTTTTGAAAATATCTTGTGTGTAATTCGAGCGCAAAGACTTTTTCGTTCTGCAGTTCTGATCTATATTTTCCACCATAGTGTATTCTGAAATAATAATAACGGTACTTATCTTCTAACTCAACATGTTTGATAAATATATATGGAATTAATAGCTCTTGATAAGATCGATTCGTTTCATTTCCTTGGATATACAGTGCGTTCATAAAGTGTGGAAACGCTTTATTATCTTACGAGTTGATCATTTTCGGAGGAAAATCTCGGACAGGTCGATTTTGTATCTAAGTCTTACATCTTTTTTTACAAAAAAAAATTATTATTTCCCCCACCACCTTACAAGATATGACGTCATCGATATTTTTTTTAAACTGAAAGGGTATATTTTTATATCAAAAATTGAAAGCTCATATTTTTCTGAGTTCAACCATACCACATACGTCATATCTTACACTTCAAGTTACAGTATACAGAGTATAAAAGAAACCAGTGTTCATATTTCTCAACATTCATTTAATTATTTATTTGCAAGGAAAATATCATAAGAAGTAGTGAAAATAAACAAATAACAAATCTACAGCAAATGCTCGAACTGAGCTCCTTGGGTTAGTTGACAATATCCAAGACGTCTGGTGAATTCTTGGGTTACGTTTGACAACATATCTGGTGTAATTCGTTGAATTTCAGTTTGAATTCTCTCTTTAAGGTCTTCCAAACTGGGGGGTAGGTTTATGTACACTTTTCTTTTTAAGTAACCCCAGAGGAAGAAGTCCATGGGAGTTAAATCTGGAGACCTAGCAGGCCAATCCAGCGATTGGGGAACGTTTCATTGAGAAAATCTCTAACAACTCGAGCATAAGGTGGACCTGCTCCATCCTGATGGAACCAAATAGTAGAAACCATTCGATCAGGTTGATTGATATCTGGAAATGTCTCAGTTAAATATGGAACTACATAAGTTTGTAACATTTCCAAATAATTTTCATCCGTCACAGTACCGTCAAAAAAATATGGTCCTAAAATGGTATATTCCTAAGAATCCCAGCCCACACAGTGACTTTTTGGGGATATTGAGTATGAGCTTCCATCGTCCAATTGGGATTTTCTGGTGCCCAATAACGACAATTTTGCTTATTCACAGTACCGTTTGTAAAAAAAGTTGATTCGTCCGAAAATAAGACATTAAATTCAAACCCATCGTTTTGATTACATACTTCTTGCAATAATTTCATTAGGTTCATGTATGAGTTTAATTTCATATGGATGTAATTTTCTTAGAATTTTATGCACAGCACCACTACATAGTTATCTCATTGTTGTGATTGAACAATGAGGATTTTCTTCAATTCCTAGTAATACATTCAATTGAGTATCTTCGGCAACGGTAGGTCTGCCACTCTTAGGCTTATACCTAACATTGCCAACTTCATTAAATTTATGTAATATTTTGCTTACCGTCGATTTGCTTATTGGTTCTCGATTAGGATATTTTTCATTAAAGATTTCGCATACTTCTGCCATACTTCTTTTACGATCGCCGTAACCTAATATCATCAGAACTTCTATTCTCTGTTTTTCTGACAGCCCCATCGTTATTTCAAATAATAGCTTTTAGGGTAATATTTTTCAAAAAGTTATTATTGCAGACTTATAAATCGATATGCTACACAAACAAATCAATTTAATAATGACATATGCAATGGTAACTAAGAACATATTGTCTGATTGCTAAGGGCTTTCAGATGTTTTCATAGCCTACTACTCAAGTATGGCATACTCGTACTAACTACTGAGTAATTCTCAGGTTTCCATTGCAAAATAAATAATTTAATGAATGTTGAGAAATATGAACACAGGTTTCTTTTATACTCATTATACTGTAACTTGAAGTGTAAGATATGACGTGTGTGGTATGTTTGAACTGATATAAAAATATACCCTTTCAATTCAAAAAAAAATATCGATGATGTCATATCTTGTAAGGTGGTGGGGGAAAAAACATTTTTTTGTAAAAAAGATGGAAGACTGAAATACAAAATCGACCTGTCCGAGCTTTACCTCTGAAAATAATTATATCGTAAGATGATGGAGCGTTTCCACACTTTATGAACGCACTGTATATTATTACTTCATACATTTGTTGGTGAACCACATCTTTATTATTGAATAGAAAAAGTTGGTGAAACATTCAATACTTTGTTTGGAGAAGATTACGTTTTTGCTTGATGACATTCTTGTTGGACTACTTCCATCGATTTTTGGGTTCATTTACAACGTTTCACTTGTTATTGATTACCTAGGTGAATAGTGCAGACTATCATAGATTCAAGCGATTGAAAAATGAATTGTTTTTTTTTTTCATTTCTGAATTTCAGGTTCACACAAAATGGGACATTGTATTTAGGAGCTATCTTAAATACCAATGCATAGAATAGATGTTCCACGTTCTTGATATGAATGGAAACTGGAAATACCAGTATTTTGTCTTAGACAATATTTGAAAAATTTTCAATTTGATGAGTTGTTTTCAGAACTGGTGCTCCATATGGTTTTATTCACCAGTTCATTGTACAAAAGGTATATTCGGAGGAATTGACTCGTTTTGTAATATAACTCTTACAAAAATTATCATAATATCGTCGCCATGAATTTTATAATCACATTAGATGATTTAGATATCAGAAAACTGTAGGAATGGTTTCAGTCTCAGGGTCCTTTTCCGGAAATTGATGCTATTTTTTAAAAAAGTAGGTACGAATGAAAGATACTTTTTTCAAAAAATTAGGTTAAAGACATCAAGTGAAGTTATACCATTGCTTGTTGCTACACGTAAAATTGTGATAAATAGTTAACAAGTTCCGATTAGTCCTCTCTCACTTTTTCAAGATATAAACAGATTGAAAGATAGACAATGAAGTTCAGAAGTATATCAAATATGAGAAGTTCCTCACTCTGCTGTTGATGATAAAAAACTGAGAAAAACATCAAACTCTCAAGAGGTTATTTTGAACGATGGAAAATAGCGACTAAAGTTTGCCTTTCAGCCGCAGATGATTCCACAACAGATTTTATTTTCGAACAAAAATCAAAGTTAACTTGCATAATTTATTCCTCATTCATATAAAAAATTTCGATGATATTAATACCTTTGCATACATTATCGATAGTTTTATGATATTACATAGTTACATGACGATTTATGTGAATTATTATGTTAGATATATTCGATAAATCCAATGCAATGGCAATAATTGCCCAACAACAATTACCACGGCTGATAAAGATAACGAAGAAGAATACGGAGACATGATTTTGAACGTGAACTTTTCAATTGAGGTCTGTTGAGAACAATCTGGGATATTTATAAATTTTTCATTTAATTCGCAATCTAGATTTTTCAGCCTTGAACTCATTATCTTAATTTTAAAATACTCTTTAATATTAGGTTTGATTGAGTTTGATTGTTTCGACAGAAAAATTGACTTGAAAATTATTTCTATTTTTTTATTTCTTGCCATTTTGAATAATATTCCAACTAGATCGTCGGTTTTCAAATTCATAAAGGTTGAAGTAATTTCAATTACCGACGTTTGAAAAAAAACTCCAAAATTGGATTGATTTGGACTGATTCCAAGATAACGCATTTAATTTCTAAAGCTCGTCCACTGAAAATAATTCAGTTGTACTGCCTGAAAGCTACCGAAGTTTTACCCTTCGTTCTCATATCCATCAACAGTATATCATTCTGGCAAATATCTGTCAAAAAACACCTATTCCTCTGACTGATATCTGATATCGCGATTCTGTTCTGATTCAGACAAGGGGACCACACTCGCATACCAGTTTAGTGGTCTTTTCTTGAATAAAAATTAAACTTTTTCTAAAAATATTTCCAATTTGTATAAACAAAATTAACGAAATTTCTTCAAAATAATAATTGGTTATTATATCAGTCTCTGATGGAAACGTTCAAAAATTCAGTCGGAATCTGCTTATTTATTGCAGGATTATATATGATTTCTCCGCGATCCGTAAGAATTGTTAATAGTTACGAGAAACAGTTTTTGCCTTGCAATCTCTCTCGACATGTTTACGGCATCACATTAAGATAAACAAACTACCTCCCAACAATCGACTCTCCAGCAAAATTATTGCTTCGAAAGTATGAAAAAAACAAGTTTCTTAACAATTATCCATGCATTTGTCATTTCTTTCCATAATAACTAGAGATTATGGCTTACGAAATTTATTAAATTTATGAAGTCAATACCAATTTAATTTGAAAAATTAATGTTGGGATTACTACTCAATTACGTTTTTAATAAAAACGTTGGTACTTCACTTTCTAAACATTCTTGGTTTCAATCAAGTCGTTCTAATCATTTTATAAATAGAAGACTATCATCCACCTGGCATTGTTCGGGTAACTTCACTGGACTGTCTTCTCAGTACGTTTGTAGTGGTATTCTCAGGGTTTTCGTGGGTGATAACTTGGATCTCCAAATAAAATGGACTTTTCTGAGTTTCACCGTATATTGGGTTCGGTAAAAGTATAAGTCGGCGTTATTCGCACGTTGAAAACAAGCTAAAAGGAAACAAGAAAATTACGAAAAGCATAATTTCCAATTCTTATGAAATACACAAGTTGATAATTAAATGATGTATCACAGGGAAATAAAGCAGTACTATACAAATATATATTATTTATCCTAACACATGAGCGGAGAGGCCAAATAAAGCCTCATTTGGTAGTAAACACATTTATAAAGTCGTCGGCGAGTCTGGGTACAAGAGAAATGAAATAAATACATACCTAAAAGGCAGGCACACTGCTAGAGGAATACTCAGCAGATCAGAAAACCACCGCACTGGTAACTTAAAAACACAACGTGAAAAGTGACTTTAACGGGTTCTGAATAGCAAATGGCTGAAACGAATATCGGTTCAACCTCTCAATAAAGATATTCGTTTTTCTACACAAAAAATATTCGCGTGGCCCAGGTACAAATGTAGATAAATTCGGATAGAAATCGTACACGTAGCGACACCCCTACACTAGGTCAAAAACTGTAAGCGCACTATGGAATGGAGCATATAGATAACTTTTTGCAAGGAATGAAACCAACTGGTAAACCGGCAGGCACATACAGGATGACCCGTTACACGTTCAAGAACCTTTCAGAGCCTCTGTTATAGAAAATTCTACGGTTTTTTCGAATCTTCCATTACCTTCCATATTCTTCCAGAACATTCTGGAGTTTTCTCTGTTACACTCTTGAAGTTTCAAGAAAGTTCCACCCCATGGTCCCTTCCTGATGATTCTTGAAGTGGGGCGTCCTAAGTGGAGGCTCTTGCCACACACTTTATGCCTGTCTCTTATTTTTCACCCACCGAAGGTGCTACGGGATTCCTCTACCGCACCAAATCTGCTTGAAATCTACCCCCAGTTAAAAAATATGAAATATACTCATAAAAAATGAATTTTATTCATTCAAGGATCTTCTGAAATCATGTGGAAATATTTACCCTTAAATGCATATTATTGCCGTTTCGCAACAAAGAATTTCATTTGATCTAAAAATGCTTAATAGCTATTATACGGTACCAGTGCACATATTTACAATGATTCCATTCGAAATATAGTCAAACTTTTCGTTCATAGATGATGCTGTGTTGACTATTTTGAAATTAATAATTCAGTTACCCGTTGATATTTGGAGTTAGAGTACAGGTGTAATACAAGAAACTACAATAACAGTATTTTCGAAGAAAACCTGATAAGAATATTGCGTTGATGTACAATAAGGACAATAAGGTATAAGGTTCTGATACAATTTCATAACAAATATCACATAGAAAATTGATGGTGATAATCGATTATAAATTGTTGCAGATTTGCTACATAGTGCATTGAAAAGTAAAATTTTCATAACCAGCATGGATCGAAAACAGCCGCTTACTGAGATAAAATTGGCTGAAATTTGGGAGAATTGGTCAGACGAGGATGGATTGGACTTTTCAGATACAGATAGTGTTGCTGGCCCAAATTATAAACCAAGTGAAGCGGATATAAGCGATGATACACTTGTTGATCTAGACGACAATATTTAAGAAGCGTTTTCATAAGAGTCTTCCAATGAGGTTGATGAAGAAGTGGAACTAGAAGATCAAAATCAACCTGACCTGCAGCTCTCGGTGAATAATTTGTCGGCTAAAAAGAAAAAGTAACAAAAAAAGAAAAGTGGCATGGAAACACCGAGGTATTCATTTGAATGATATGCAGTTTGCATTTCATGTAGACACTGATCTTCCACCTGTAGTTATGGCTTTGGAAACCCCATATGATTTCTTCCCTTATTTTTTCAGTGACGATTTTGTTGAAAATATTTTGGAACAGACCAATTTATACTACTCAAACAAATCCAAATAATTCAAACATTTTTACTGTGACTGATTTAAAGCAGTTCATTGGTATTTGCTTCTACACCTCAATAGTTCATGTGCCCAGCGTGTTAGGCCTCTGAACAAATTTGAAAAGATCAGACATTACGTCCATTTCAAAGATAACTCAAAACATGTACCACGTGGTAGTCCAGGTCATGACTTCGACCAGTAGTTGAGCATCTGAATGAGAAGTTCATCAGTATTTTCCTAGAACCTACTTTTTCAGTAGATGAACAAATTGTCGCCACAAAAGTCAGGCACTACATGAAGCAATATATGCCTACGAAACCACACGAATGGTGTTTCAAATTAGTTGTACTTGCTGGTATTTCTGGATTAGCATATCGTTCAGTCTCGGGTCAGTCCTGATATGAAAAACTGTAGATTGTATTGTGATATTCATTGAACGTCGTTAGAACTCATGCTTCAGCTTGCCAAAAAAGGTATATTATCTCTTGGAACAATCAGACGTAACCGAATTCCAGATTGCAAATTACCAGCAGAAAATGAACTAAAAAAGAGAGAACGTGGCACCTCTGATGAGTATGTGATGACTATAGAGGGTATAGACGTATCGTCCCTGATATGGAGAGATAATAAATGTGTAACTTTCCTTTCAACATGCGCTGGTAAAGATCCTGTAACTAGTGTTCAACGCTATGAAGAAGAAGGGGGACATGTGAATTTGGAATACAAGAATACAATCGACATATGGGTAAGGTGGATTTAATGGATAGTTTCATAGGTCGTTACAGGATCAAGTTGAAAAGCAGAAAATGGTACTTACGAAATTTTTATCATTTACTCAATTTAGGAATGGTCAACGCATGGCACTCTACAAGCGACTCTTAACTTTACATGGAAAAACAAAAAGAAATATTAAGTCAAAATTTCGAAGCCAGGTAGCAAACTGTTTGTGTAATGTTGGATCTAAAAGTGTTGTCAAACGTGGTAGACCAAGTAATGTCTGGAAGAAGCTATTGAAGCTGAAAGGCACAGAGGTAATGCACAACATTTTCCTCCAAAACATGTATGAACAGTTGCAAGGGCTATACTGACAACAAAAAATGTTGAAATTATGAGAAAAATATTGAAATACAGGGTGTTATGTAATAAGTGTCCGATATTCAATAGGACGATTCCTCAGTTATTTATAAGATAAAAAGTTCATATAAACATGGGTCCATAAGGCCTTCAGTTTTGAGATAGAGGGTGTTGAAAATTTATTTTTATTTTGGTTTTTCGTGAATAAATTTTGAAATAATGTCGATATTCGAACAAAAATTGGTATTTGGGGACTTTTCAATATGAGAAATTCAAATTTGATATCTGTTTGGCACTTTATTGTAGGGGGCGCCACCTACAGGTCTTTGTCTCTTTTGGGGAGTCACAACTTTTTCGTGCATGTATGTATCACATTTTCTAGAAAAAAAAACATATTCCACTATCATTTATACGTGAAAAAGGAATACTTGTCAAAAGTCGCTACAAGCAGCCGTTATCGAGATATTTTAATTTAAATTAACCGATGCATCCAATCGCCTTCTCATTGATTCGCGAACTCTTTGAAAATTAAATAATCAAGTAGGCTAGTAAGTTTATTCCAATGTTATTTTTGTGCTGTCATTTCAAAAATTATATCTTGACGCATAGTTAAATAGTTTTATTTGTTACTAGTGTGATTATTTTATTGAAAATGGTAAACTTCACCAATGCAGAGTATGCTGACATACATTTTACATACGGACTTGCTAACGGAAATGCATATGAGGCTAGACGTTTATATCAGGAGCGTTATCCGAACCGCACAACTCCTACTTCAAAAACTTTTTCAAGAATTCACACTCGGTTAAGGGAAACAGGAAGTTTTGAGAAAGCTAGTCATCTGTCGGGTGCACATCGGACGGTAAGAACCCCAGCAACCGAGGAAGCAGTTCTTAATCTGGTAGGAGAACACCCGGAAACAAGCTCCAGGAAAATAGCGCTGACGTTGAACATTTCTCATGTTCCGGTATGGAAAATTTTAATTGATAATTTGTTATATCCCTACCATATTCAGAGAGTTCGGGCACTCCTCCCTCGTGACTTTCCGTTACGTATCAACTTCTGTCGTTGGTTTCTTCAACGCCTTATTCAAAATCCTTTATTTGAAAATCAAATCCTGTTTACCGACGAAGCAAATTTCTCACGCAACGCTATACGCAATTTTCACAACAATCATTTGTGGTCAGAGGAAAACCCCCATGCGATACAGGAATCACATTTCCAAGAACAGTTTTCTCTCAACGTGTGGTCAGGAATCCTTGGAGATTATCTGATAGGCCCATTCTTAATTCCGGGGAGATTAAACGGAGAGAGATATCGTCATTTTCTTGAAGCAGATTTGCCTATTTTACTGGAATATGTGCCGCTTAGACTACGACATGAAATGTGGTTTATGCATGACGGTGCCCCGGCACATTTCAGCATACAAGCGCGAGAATTCTTAGACCAAACTTCTCCAGGAATTTTCCAAAGAGTGCGAGAATCAATGAGAAGAAGATTGGATACGTGCATACAGGCAGGAGGTGGACATTTCGAACATTTATTGTAATTTTGAATCAGATTAATATTTAGTGTTCCGTTATTTATGGTTTATTAGGAATTAGCTTTTGAAATGTTTCTAGGTTAAATAAAAAAACAAAACCTTTTTTTTTTCATTTTTGGACAAACGCATACATCGATTAATTTAAATTAAAATATCTCTAAAACGGCTGCTTGTAGCGACTTTTGACAAGTATTCCTTTTTCACGTAAAAATGATAGTGGAATATGTTTTTTTTCTAGAAAATGTGATACATACATGCACGAAAAAGTTGTGACTCCCCAAAAGAGATGAAGACCTGTAGGTGGCGCCCCCTACAATAAAGTGCCAAACAGAGATCAAATTTAAATTTCTCATATTGAAAAGTCCCCAAATACCAATTTTTGTTCAAATATCGACATTATTTCAAAATTTATTCACGAAAAACCAAAATAACAATAAATTTTCAACACCCTCTATCTCAAAACAGAAGGCCTTGCGGACCCATGTTTATATGAACTTTTTACCTTATAAATAACTGAGGAATCGTCCCATTAAATATCGGACACTTATTATATAACACCCTGCATAATGTTTTTGATTATTTTTCCATGTTCCTCGATTTAGGAAAGGATGGGCATAAAACCTTATTAATATGGCTTTCAGCAAAATTTGGTAATTCATTCATATTTTGGTCCGTTCAAGACTAAACAATTTTGACAAGTTAGAACAGGATCGTATGATTAAGAGATCAGCTAGAGTGCGGAAAAGTTAAATAATTCAAAATGCATTGTTATGGTATTTTCCCAGAAAAACATAACAAAATAAATCAAAAAGCTGTCGACATCATTTTGTCAGACACTCAATTTTTATTCAATAATCAAGTTTTTATCTCTACATGGTTTGCTCAAGTTGTTATTTTAATCGGTCTTAGTTATACTATTAACTATTTACATTGATAGTTACCAGTTCTAAACTTGAGTAAATTTTTTGATTCAAAATATCAGTGTTGTCAATGAAGAAGGATTCAATTATTTCAGAAGTTCTGGATATCCACCTGGACTTCGATTGTCCAATATGAACTTCCAGTCCAAAATGAACTCAACTTCACAAACTGATCTTCAGATTCCAATGGAACTACATACAATTTATGAAAATGTTTCACCTTCTAGCCACCTAAATTTTCTGTTAGCAAACCAAAAATTGACGAGCATATCGCAGAAAGAATGCCAAAATCTGCAAGAATGAACGCTGCTGAAGCATTGAGCAGAGCATTTGATAGTTGTGCTGTTTGAATTTTGACGTCCACTGTGCAACTTTTGACAACACTTTATAAGAGCTTCAATCAAAACATCAAGTGATGCTGAATTTGTTGGTACTGAAAATGAGATCGTTGATCCACTACAATTGAAGTTTTGAGTGCAGTCAAATCTTTCCGTACTGGATCTTCTGGTCGACTAGATTCCTTGAGATCATCACATCTTCAAAATCTGCTCTCTAAAAGTTCTGGATACATGGACGAGAAACTTTCATGTTCTTTTGTTTTGTTTATTGGTCTTTATGAAATTTTCTACTCATTGGTAAAGTCAATCAAGATGGGATTCCAATACTATACGGAGCCTCATTAGTTGTTTGATAAATAAAAGATGTTGGCATGAGACTTATTGTCGTCGGTACATTTTTCAGACTTCTACTGGCAAAACTATATGTTCGAAGATGAAAGAATCATTAGGTTATTCATTCTACCCTGTCCAGTATGGTTTTGAAACTCCAGTTGGATGCGAAGCCGTTGCTCACGATGCCCGACGATTTGTGAATGAACATCCAGATCCCTATTCTACCGTATTCCTGAAACTAGTTTTCCGAAATGCTTCCAATGTGATTCTTAAAAATATTCTTTCAGGAAGAGTCAAAGATATAACGCCTCACTTCTTTTCCTTCGTTGGAAAATGTTACCAAAAACCCAATTTTTTCAATTACGTAAATAACGTTATTTTGTCAGAAAAAGGCATCCAACAGGGAGACCCACTGGGACCAGCACTTTCCTGTTCATACATTGAGGACTTAACAAAATCAATTGAGGCCGAGTTTGATTGCTGGTATCTTGATGATGGCACCATAGGTGGTGAAGCTGATATAATTTTAAAACAGTTCAAGAAAATTATATCATCGCCCAAAAAAATTGACATAAAAATTGTGAAGAAAAGTAATTGGAATCTTCTTGGAGCACCGGAAGAATCCTTAGCAGAATGCCAAAACCAAGAAACAATTTAAAACAAGTTTGATGGCATCCCGTATTGATACCTTTCCCAAACATATTGGTTATTTTTTCCTGAAGGACTGTCTAGTGATATCCAAATTTACTTATACATTGCGATGTTGTCCAACATGGCGCTGCAAAGAGAAACTTGATCTTTCCGATTAAACACTTCGCAGTTATGCGTGAAAGCGCCAAAGTAATTTAAAAAAAATAATAATAATATTCTTCGATAGCTATGTGGTTTCGATAAAATGGACGTTCACCAAATAGATCGTATTTATAATGCGGTGATATGCCAAATCTGCAAGTTTGATTAAATATGAAGTCATACAACGGATAATAAAATGACTTACAGTAATTGTAACGGCTTTGGGGAAGAAGGAAAACAGGAAACTCCAAACGGCGTGGGTGCCTCTTCTCAAGAGCTCTCTTGCCGGTTTTTCGTTCTTCTTGTCACTATAGTCTTTGGAGTTTGGATGAGTTGCAGATTTAGTACCAGACGTTTTTCGCGATACTCAACTCTTAATGACCTAATAAGACGAGCTTTTTCATCAGCCGATATTTCTACGGTCTTAGAATCTTTAGGAATATTTCGAGATGACGGCAGCTACGGAAAATCGTTGGCCTGGGACTTCACCTAAGTGGATAAAGTTGCAGCTTCACACATTGACTCAACATCGAAAAATGCAGGAGGTGCTGCAGATCCAGCTAAAAAATTGAAATTCAGAAATTATTCAAGTTTGAGTGACCAATTCATCTTCTACCCTGGTACCATCGAAACGTACGGTTCTTTTGGTAGCTATGCCTCCGAAATGAATAATCATATTTACCAAAAAGTTACCGATGAAAATGATAGCAGAGCAAGGTCTTTTTTAATGCCACTCATAAGTATTACCATACAGAGAGGAGATGCTAAATTTATTTCTTGTTCCTGCGAATAAAAGCCTAGATGAAATATTCAGCCTTCCGCAAAGAATGTACTAAAAATCTCAAAATTTCACAGGATCTGCCTCAATATCAATTCAAAATTCGAGTTCGTTATATCCTCACTCCAGTGACAGAGGCAACCAACGTTGTAAAAACTTTTCAAAGAAAAATAGCACTAGTGAAGCAACAACAGCGTTAAGCCTGTAGTGGATAGTACTATCAAAACACTCTTATCGGGTTGGAGGAAACGTTCAGTGATAATCAATTAGAACATTGGAAGTTTTTGTTTTGGATAAAAAACGGAACGAGTCATCTAGTGACGTGATGTGAACCATAATGATAAATTTCCATTCCAAGATTTATTCGTAATATTTATGAAAGAATAATTTTTTAATACATTATTTCACCGTACTATTTCAAATCGTTTCCAATACATTATAATCCTAATCAGTCCCAATGATTTCCTTTTCCATATTATAGCCTCAATCTAGAGAATATGTACCAAATTGTTACGATCCGAGAAAGAGTCGTGTAACAACTTTCTTTCCTAATCGGCAAGATCAGCAATACACAAATACGTGCATATTATCAATGATATGTACAAATGTTTCATTTTGCACTGTTATATTTTTATTGTATACAGGGTGGGGCAATAGTTCATTGAAGTCGGATTGTTAGAGTTCTGTGATAGAATGAGGATGATTCAAAATTATATTGCCGAGAATATACGATCAAACTGAGAAAAATAAACAGGGTTGAGCCATGTATATTATTACATTTCTTCAACAATTTTAGTGGCGTACAATATATTATCTACCTTCCAATGGATTTTTTGTCAAAATAATGCCATTTGCAGATGCATACCGCAAAATTTATCACTATCATGGGAAAAAGGAAGAAATAATTATTACGTAATTTGATACACAGATGTTTCACATTTATGTCTATTCTCTTTCCCTAAAATATTTTCTTTATTTGATTTGAATTTTCTCGTGTTTTTCGAATAGAACTTCCCGTTTATTTTTCGATCATAATATAACAGTGTTCCTTGGGTGGTGAACAAAGAATATATGTGTAACTAACTCGAGTAAACTAATACTTTGGCTTATGCCTAGCGTATATTTGAAAGGAGTTAAACTCAATTTTCAACGCTTAAACATCCCTCTACTTTAACTAGTGTATGTCAGGTTGGCGATAACATACCTGGATTCTAGCTTGAAAAATAATAGGATGGATCTAACTCTTGAGTGACATTAATTTGCGAAACAGATAATAAGGGTTCAAACACAACATTGCCGACTCAGGAGATCCTATCATATGTGATATCATATCATATCAGGTGAAACAAAACTGACTTACCTAGTCTATACTCATTCGCTTGTCTCTATGGTCCGGTTAGTTTATTTCTCTGGGGTGATGAGCAGGAACACATTAACTTATAGAACACGCACAATTAATCAGTTGCTTCAGAGCTGATTCGTTCTACTAATTCAGTAATATTTGGTTTGAATCAATTATTCACTCAACAACTTACAAAGGAAACTCAAGAAATAGTCTGTTTTTCATTTATTAGGGCAAAGGAGAGAAAAATAAATATAAATTGTTTAAATATGCGACTAAAATATGTTAATATTCAAGAGAAAAAAAAAAGAAGGATATAGCAAATTTACTTCATTAACGTCAGAATAGTGAAAATTACAATGATTATACTAAAACAGACTGCAAACAATATTTTGTTAACTCAACAAAAAATTATCTAATTGACAATAAAATACCTAGCGTGTTAGCTTACCAAGACCATATTCAAATGCTTGAAACTGATAAGAAATTCTAATGACTGATGAAATAATTAAGAAACCCTTCAACTCTGAGAAAATTTACCTGTATGCCCCAGGTCAAGGCGGAGGCCTAGGCCTTGACCTCAGCATTTTCACTCGTCTTACTGCTTCAAATATAACATTTCAACTGCTTTCTTGTTCTCAGTTTAAGGCATGCCAGGTATGGCCTTCCCCGTCCAGGAGAGGAGTTAGTCTCATCCTTCAGGATTTTAACTTGTGAAATAGATGTCGTTACTTGACCGATCTTGGTATTCTGAACCCTGTTTTTGTGTTCTAAATTCCTAATTAACTATCTCTACAAATAGGACTTTCAGCGAATGTGAATTAATCTTTATTGGCAGAAACGATCACAAAAACTGCCAAAACATTATTTTGCTAGTCCGATGTCCTTCAGTTGCCTGTGCCCTTTCAAAATAAGAAAATTTGCATACATCTTACAACGAACGACCTATTTCCATAAAAGTATTAGTTTTGACCAAATTAACTAATCATTTAAAGATCGAATTGGGTTGATTTCTAGGAATTACCCCGGCCTGCAACCGGGCGGTATACAAGCATTGGTATTTGACCTTTTCTATTCAAACTACAAATCCCAAACGTTAAAACTACTTGAAACCGTCCATATTTTTTATAATTCTCTGTAAATCTGCATTAATTTGGAGTTCGATTCTTGTAACTAGACTGGATCATTTCTTTAGGATTCAGGCCCATTTTTCCCCGGTGTTAAACATCTTTGTGCCAAATATCTGGTATTTAAATGAATTCTGTCACGCGATCAGTGGGGTCTCCCAAGATTTTATTACAATAAGATGTAGGAGTAGGACAGGAATATGTTTTGTTTGTACATCTTCATGGTCATTTTTACCCGTTTCCAAGTCCAACTCGAGGCGATCCTGTAATCTTAGTTTGGACCTCATGTACAGTAGAACAGTGAAACCAATCTAGATTTTCAATTGCGCGTTCGATCAAGTTGAGTGCCTTATCACTGGATATATTACGGACTATAATCCGTTGACCTACAGCACGTTTTCACGTTTAACATTAAACTGGTTTCACTGTACACACATAGCTGCAAATAAGAAAATATTCACGCCCACGATGCGCAGTAGTCGTATGACGTACGACCTAGTCATAAGGCAAACGTACAGTCTATGAAAAATTCATACACAATAAAAATGGAGTTTCAATCTTATTTTAGCGGCAAATTTTTGCACATACATATAATGGTTCCTACATTTGTGTATCCGATTGTACCTGTCTTTGGTCACTGACCCTTTTCCTTCCGATTGCCTTCTCACGTTATTGTTTGCGCTTTGGAGTGGGAATTTAACATTTTCTAATATGTTTGTTTTACTATAAATTTCGTGTGTACAACGCCATTGACAAAGTTGTTTATAACTGTAATACTGCTAATGAATTTCATCACCTGAACTGGATATTATCACTCTCGGCTCACAATTTAAAGTCAGTTGTTACCTAGGAGTCATTCAAGACAGTGTCATTCAATGTAATGATGGGTTCAACATTTAATCAAATTCCGTCATCAAAAATATTCAATATTTCTAAAATTATACATGAAACTTTCCCCAAATTTCAGTAATTACTGGATCGACAGATGGGATAGGAAAGGCTTACGCACACGAACTGGCGAAAAGAGGAATAAATATTGTTCTTGTCAGCAGAAATGAACAGAGATTGGAAAATACTGCACGTGAAATAGGTAAATATTTTTTTCTTGTATTACTATTATAGCTTAACGCATGTGCAATAATCTAAACCAGATAATTTTTGATTGATTCGGCCGTTACTTGATTAAGTTCCAGAGTAATTTTATAGACAGAAGACGATTTGATCTTCACAAACTTTTATTTTACCACGACGTTTCGCTATCACAGGACCTACCTCAAGTGACTATAGAATAAGCTACGTACATCCATTAACACCTTAACATTAATTACAATTAAAAACACCCTTCACCAGGCGGTTGATAATTATAGTTAACGGTCTGGTACGTATAGTCACTTGAGGAAGCTACTGTGATAGCGAAACATGTCGTGGTTAAATAAAAGTTTGTGAAGATTAAATCGTCTCCTGTCTATACAATAAACCAGAGAAAATCATAATTTAAGAAAATCCCTTTTTATATGTCATTCTCTCGCAATCGTCTAACAAAGTAGGATATGCACGCGGGTTGCCAACACCCTAGGATCGTCCCTGGGTTCACAAAAACGTTGGGTAGAATATATGTTTCGCAAATGAGTTTATTTTTATTTTTGAAGTCTTCATTCGATTTGTCATGAATGTAATGGAATTCTCCGATTAAACTTGAGAA
Organism: Chrysolina haemoptera; assembly: GCA_958298965.1. Lineage (NCBI taxonomy): Eukaryota > Metazoa > Arthropoda > Insecta > Coleoptera > Chrysomelidae > Chrysolina > Chrysolina haemoptera. The sequence continues at coordinate 14,544,906 of OY282594.1, forward strand.
ATAAGTATAATTCATAATTATCCACATTTTCGCACTCTTTCATTTTTAAACTGTCTAACTGACAACTGCAGCAAATTATATGTTTTTACGATTTACACCAGTCGTCTCCACTCGGAATACATCATTTTTTGAAGCCTTCTGATTGGCTAGAGGTAGGAAAGTCAAAAGTTGGTCAACTTTTGCGTTACCTTACGTTTCATACCTTACCTTGCATGAACGAGTCTACACAATTCCAATACTTTAAATTTCTTCGTTCTTGCCTTACCTTACCTTACGTTTACATAAACTAGGATTCAGATTTTTTTTCATGTCTATTGATGACTGCGTATCTGCTTGACAGTTTGGCGCAGTTATTTCATAAAGTATCACCCGGCGAGATCTTTCCACATGCTAGTTTTACTATTGATCTCGATTTTTCAAATAAAGGACAATTCTGTGAATACCATTCTCTTTTCTTGGTCTTTTGTATGATGGATGTGTACGTTTCAAATTGAGATCAAGAAAAAGTAGATAATAAGAACAGTAACCTCTTCAATTTTGACGAAATTTTTACTGATGATTCAGGTCACTTATGAAACGACAATTTTTTTTGCGGAAATGCCTGGAAAATAGTTATTTCCTTATTGAATGCTGAATTCTAGTGTGTAGAAAGTACAAGAACTCAAACGCTTTAATCAATCTTTTTACCTAATTTTTCATCTGGAGCACATTCCGGAAAAAAGAAAATACAATTTTAAGCCATACAAAAGCGATTGACACACAAAAAACATACAGAATACTCTTGAATTATTGTTAATTTTACTTCAAGGATCATCAGAATTCTGTAAGTCTGACACAAAACACATAATAATAATAATATTGTCAAATGTCAAACATAAACAAGAGACTATGAAGTAAGAGTAAAATGCTATGTTATCAAATATCCTTAAACTCCAGCACATTAGATGCCAATTGATTTTTTGTCGAAAATGATGGAAAATTATTTTTTCAAGAGTTTTAGCGCTATACATATAATTGATAATTATAAAAGAAAACACTAATCAGGGTAAAAGTAAGTTCAGTGGAATTCAAAAATAAAAAAAAAGTGATACTCACTTAGTTTTGTCTCTTGAACATGAATCTGACATGTTCAAGATTAATAAAAACATGCTCGCTATTTCATGGCTTAGGACAGAAAAAGAGGGGGAAATGACCTAACCTAACCTAAACTAACCTCGTGCCCTCCAAGTTGAATGCATTCCTTTCACTCTGCAATCGCTCATCTAACCTAATCTTTTAGATGTATTTAACTATTATCGCTTTGCTCGCCTAGCTCGCCTAGCTCGAATAGCTCGAATAGCTCGCCTAGCTCGCCTAGCTCGCCTAGCTCGCCTAGCTCGCCTAGCTCGCCTAGCTCGCCTAGCTCGCCTAGCTCGCCTAGCTCGCCTAGCTCGCCTAGCTCGCCTAGCTCGCCTAGCTCGCCTAGCTCGCCTAGCTCGCCTAGCTCGCCTAGCTCGCCTAGCTCGCCTAGCTCGCCTAGCTCGCCTAGCTCGCCTAGCTCGCCTAGCTCGCCTAGCTCGCCTAGCTCGCCTAGCTCGCCTAGCTCGCCTAGCTCGCCTAGCTCGATTTGCGAGCGAAGCGAGCATATTTGCAATAACATGAAATTAAAAAAAGAGATATCCAACACTACCTACATGCTTTTTGAACATTGAAGTTCATTATTCAAGATCATTTTTCACTTTTCAGACCATATTATTATAAGAACGTAGGTCTTCAGTTTTTTTGAAACTATAATTCATTTCCCAACACTGTTGGAGGTGACCTGAATGAAAATTGTTAGGATGCAAGGATACCAAAGATTATACCGCTGTCGAAGTCAAAATACTTTCAATAAATAATTTTCAGTTGCTTTCTACCGCTCGCATTGTATATTCAATCTGTCATTCTCGTTTGGGTATCTGACGGTATTCCCAAGTCTTGCCTCATATCAACAGGCATCAACATTACGTTTTCCATTCTCATGCCACCCGGGGTTGCAAAAAACGTTTCTTATGGTCTTGTCCTTCAGATCTAACATAATCAACTAGTTCAAGAAAAAATTCCAATATTCAAAATGCAACACTTGAATATAATTTATTGTACAGTGCCTCATTGTTATTTCGTAATAATGTCTGCGATTACCAAGACTAAATATTGGTTTGCAACTTGAGAATTGCATACAACATTTGAATGAAGCATAAATTCAATCAATTATTCTATCTCGAATCGACACTGTCATGGGTCATTTTACGAATAAAGATAATCAGCGTTTTGTAAGAACAGGCGTGATTTCTTGTTTCATCAGTAGGTAATTGGCCATTTTGTTTACACAACATTTCTAAAGTTCGCACAATAAATATACACTAATAACAGAGAAAAATTATCATATTTTGGTCAGACGAATTGTGAAAATTGTTGAGGATTCAAGAAAAAATTCCATAATAAATCAAGTAGAAAACTTTTATCGTAATTGCATGCATCGTAATCTGGGCGTCATTTTGGGATTTTCTTAATGGTATGTGGAATCGAGTGATATGTCACTTGAAACAACTTTCTTCTTGAGATAACCCCACACGAAAGGAATGTAAACGGGACAAATCAGGTGAGCGAGCTGGCCAATAAATAGGACCCCACCTATACCGTTCCTTTTTTCCAAAATAGTAAATTAAGTAACTAACGATATTTGTCAATTATGGTAGTGGACGAATGTTGATCGCAATCGATAATTTCACTCACGATATGAATCTCCCATCTCCTGCGATATAAGGACCAATCTAAACAATGTGCCTTTGTAGTACACAGTTTCTTTTTGTGAGCCGATAAGACCACGTCGTCATAGGCAACCACTAATAGAAAAAACAACGATATATTTTATTACTTCGTATGACATAAGTATATGTCATATATGTGACAGACTTTATGTTTATTATTCATTAGGTATACCTATTGAAGAACACAAGACAATGAAACTTCCTTGAAACTGAACTGACGGGGTGTAAGACTCAATGTTTCCACTACGTCACACTATGGTCTGGATCCGTCATTAAATAATTATGATGGTCAAATATTTTATTTTATTTCAGAAGAAAAGCACTGTGTGAAAACGAAAATAATTGTTGCTGACTTCTCTCTGGGAAAGAAAGCAGTAGATATGGTAAAAGATGCTGTGGGAATGCTACCAATCAACATTCTAGGTAAAACAATTTCTTATTATTAATTTTTTTATTTTTACACACTTGAGAACTTAAAATTTGGCATATGAGCTTCCTAACTAAAGAAAGGAGATCTCAAAAACCATTCAAGTTGAGGACGGTTCTTCATTTAATAATACTTTTGAACTATTCAAGGTTTTTCTTATTATTTCGCTCTTGTGCAAGTTTTGTGTATTCTGCATGGTGTATGGGGCATCAAAGTATCAGGTGGAATGTAAAATTTTTCTTCATTCGAGTTCAGTATTTTTCAACTAAAATCAAGCATAACGACCAAATAATTGGAAACAAATTGAGTAGTAACCTAATTTTTATACAGAAATTTAAGTTAAGTATTACATGATTTGTGTTTGATTCTTAACAATGAAAGAAAATTGGCATTATATTTTTCCGCGGTTGATTCATCCCTGAGAGGTTGATTTCATCCCCAAGAAGATGTAATAGCAAAATATCTCGTACTAGAGACCAAAGATCTCCAAGCTTGACAAGTATACAAGTTATTTCATGTAGATCTAGATGCAATATTCCCAAAAGTATTTGTTTATTCAATTTATTGAATATATGTGGTTTCTTTTGCAAATAGTTCTATTTGTTCGTTGCTTTCTGGCCAGCATTTAGCTCACTTTTCCTTCATACTCAAGTTTCCCTGCAATCGGAGAAATTAAAAACGTCACGTGGAATTTCTGGGTGGGAGACACCACAGAACTACTCGAAGATTCAGCTACAAGCTGGAAAATCAGATGATATTGATCCAATAGAAATTCAACTCAGCTCCTCAACCAACAAGGGCTACGGTTTGATCAAGCTGACTAATGGGAAATGGACCAAGTTCTTCTACTTCCTCAACATAACATATGAATGACTCAGTCTATGGCGACTTCTTCGAATTTCTATCTACTGGACTTTTTGTCAATCCAGAAAAACTGTTCAATCGCTGGAATTATTATAGGATATCAAATGCAAAATGTTTTGCAGTTTTTTGCGATTTCTGAAGTTAGCTCACCTCTGACGAGGTCGCAAAGTAGAAAATCGGATTAAGCGATCAAAAATACATATAAACATTTGAGAAATTAACTTTTTTCTTAGGAGAAATAATGCTTGGACTATCTATCACTCATTCACTGACTAATAGAATTTCTTCATAGGCTTTAATTGCACGTTCATCTTCCAAATATGAGATTCTTCATGGTTTTATTTCAGAAAGTAAGAGTTCCTGCTTTGAGTATTTAGTCTTGCATTATACTATAATTAAATTTACCTAATGCGAATGAAATCCCCAGTTCCGTAAATTCGTAGAATTGAACTGCCAGACCGATAAATCATAGCATTTCGGAAGAAAATGTTGTGGATCAGTAGACAGATATTTGATTAAAATAATGCTCAGAACGGAAGAAATCGATTGTTAAGAAATGTTCAACCAGTTATTGACCTCTCAACCATAAAATTTGCAGAATTATTTCATAATCACTCTCAACGATGCAATGTTATTTCATACAGGACCATAAAAATTATTCGTTGTCTCCTGAAATATGAAGAACGTTCATCAGCTCGATTTTGTTTTTATTTTTGCCATTTTAGACGAATAACATTTTTTTTCTACGTTCTTGCAAAAAACAAAACTTTATTGAACTATATTTGGTAGAAAAACTGGTACTTTATTGCACTCATCTGTCATTCTACTATAGCGTTCTGTCATCATGACAAACATAAACTTTCAAATTGACGCCAAATTTAGCCCATTTTCTGTGATATTGTATTACGTTTTAAATAGTTGCATGTTTCATCATATTAATTACATAATGGACTATGAAATTACTACAAAATGCAATTTGGTAAAAATAAAATTATTTCCTTCGAATATCATCTGAATTACACAAAATGTTTTTGAATTACTTTTAGCAGATAGATTTAAACAAACAATGTCTTCCTTACAGTTTAGTGCCACCTAAATGAAACATTTTCTGGTTTTTGAATGAACGTAGAAAAAATAATGTATAGTATTGCATAAATATCTATAAGTCGGGATCAGTCAATATGACGGACCATTTCTCTTTTCAATTATGGAAGAGAATAGTCGTTTCATAGTGAGAAACCAACTTCATTTCACTCATTCATCTAAAATTACAAGTGAATAACTGGAGTTGAAATGCTCATAATAATATCCAAAGACATTTTAACAATGTTCCAAACGGAAGACGAAGTCATTTTGAACGTATTGTGGAATTCTTCAAGTAGGTATGCACTCTTCAAATATTCATCAACGAAGACTTTTGGGTTTAGGTGTGGAATCAAATGTGGAGAATAGGCCCCAGCAAACCAAAAGGCCACATCTACCATTCCATCGATTTGAAAAGAAACGAAGAAGAAGGAAAATTTACTTTTTCCAATTTACTCGGATGTGTACATTTTACTGGTGAAAAGAAAGAGGCATTTTTAGTGTTATTTTCGAAGTTGGAACGTGTGCCATCGTACTTAAATTGAATTTTTCAAAGTGTGATAGTTGTCAGATAATAACTTTCCAATTGAAATTTTTGATTATTTTATCTCAGAAGTAATAAAAGTTATTGAAAATTGATTTTTCAATTACTTCAATACTTGTGAAAATTTAGGATCACTAAGTTCCGTTCATCAGAGAATCAATTACTTTATTCGTTCGAATATAATATAATAATAATAATAATAATACTCCCTCATGAACACTCGAAGAGTGTACCCAAAGGCATGGCCTGTGCGGGTAGAGGACGGCTATTATTATTATTTGTCGTGGCGCTCCGGGGCGACTTACTGATACATGGTGATCAATTTATTTAAACCTCTCGTAGCCAAGCGAAACGAGTCACGGGTATCCCGGAGTTCATAACAGCTCGTAGCCCTTTTGGCGTAGGGGGTAAACGTCACACGTGGTGGAGGCGCCGGGCAGATCAAGAGGCAGTTCTGCCGGAGCAGCGACCACTTGGAGATGATGCGGCTGTTCGAAAAGTTTCTGGAAATGGGCCAGGGCGGCAACAGCAGGGAGTTTTACCGGTTTTGCGAGGACGCTTGTTTGGTGCCGCACAAGATGAAGACGTTGGAGAAATTGAGAAAAATTCACTTTGACTATCCACAATGGCCTACAGCGAACATTGTCTATTTCCGATGATTACTCCGATAACGACGTGTTGGTAAAATCCGTGCTCTTTTCTGGCAGAGGTAATATTTTGACGTACCGTAACTGGGACATCGTAAAACGTAGACTCAAGAACAACACAACTGTCTTATTGACAAGAAATAATCAGAAGGCTACCATAACACTGGAAAGTGTCAATTTCAAAAAGAAGGAATACCCGACGAATCACCTGCTCCACATCAACGAAACGAGGTCGGACGTCAGAAGGACTACGTTGGTATTCACTTTTCAGCTGCAGGAAAACCCGGAAAACCTACAGCTCCACCTCAGGTGGCCGGCGTGCACTCGAAGCTAGCACTAGCCGAGATTGGCATCTAGACAAACACAGTATACTTGCTTTCAACAAAGACTGTGGTCGTCTATCGATTCCGATATTGGGTACTTGAGAAAAAATCCCTCGTACGTACATCGAACCGACTACCGCTATACTGAAGTTCTGAACGGCCTGCGTCTTAGACCGCCAGACCACCGACCACCATAACAAAGCAGTAATTTCATGGCTCCCAGATTCGATTACTGGCCCTGGACCCAGGATCTCATTACGGGCCCTGGACCCAGGATCTTATTGACGACCAACTCCTGCCTATTTTACAATCGCGTCATATATTATAATTGCATGGTTATTTCTCACCCATACTCTTTTAGAATTTAACCTGAAAATACAACTAAACTTTATTTATAAAATTATTTTTAGTTAAAAACCACAGGTCCCAACAGATGTTGTCCTGAATATCGATATATATGGATGCACAGAAAAAAAATTCACATTTCCCGTTTGCATTTTCATGTTTCCCGTTTCCTGTTTCATGTTTCATGTTTCCCGTGTCATGTTTCCCGTGTCATGTTTCGCGTTTCATGTTTCATGTTTCATGTTTCATGTTTCATGTTTCATGTTTCATGTTTCATGTTTCATGTTTCATGTTTCATGTTTCATGTTTCATGTTTCATGTTTCATGTTTCATGTTTCATGTTTCATGTTTCATGTTTCATGTTTCATGTTTCATGTTTCATGTTTCATGTTTCATGTTTCATGTTTCATGTTTCATATTTCATGTTTCATGAAATGATTAAGTAGGTACTCATTTCCTCTATTTGCAAACATCACATGATACTGAGACATTTTATTATTGTTTGATATACATATGTACAAAACTAATCTCCTAAAACACCATTCATTGCATTGGCGTAGCCAGGGAAGGGGCTTTGTGGCTGCAGCCCCCCACAAGCCACTAAATTACTATTGTTATTCATAACACTCGGATGACGAAAAAAAAAAGCTCTGGTAACTGATGAATTGTATGTTCAGCTCCCCCCCCTAACTGAAATCCTGGCTGCGCCACTGATTCATTGAATACCAACTTTCCAACAAATCTTCTTACGCAATTTCATTTTATGGCGAAGTAGTGGCAGATGCGCTGGCAGCAGATTTCAACTCATAAATTAACAATCACTTAACACACAAAAAAAATTTCATCAAAATTGATCCAGCCGTTTAGGAGCTTTAGGAGGAGTTCAGGACCGTATGGATGCACACTAAGGTGAATTGTAATACTTGAAAAAATAATAAGTAGGCTGGCTCGGGCCCCTCCCAGGAACGGGCCCAGGTCCCAGGGGTCCACCCAACCCCACCCTTGTGGGGGCCATGATCAATTTACTTTATTCATTCGTTTTGTGGACGAATAGGCAATTATGACTATTTTGGGAAAATTTTGTCTGAACAAATCACAAAAAACTGCCGCTTCCAAAAATTATCCATTCAATGACGGAGTTTATTACTGTAATGCATTTATATATTGTAGTTGGTTTAACTTGCCAAAAACCACTCGTATTTTATTTCATTGGATAAATTCCTATCAACTCCAAATTTTTTCATCATTCATTTCATTTGAAAACCTCTCGCAATTTTTTCATGTCAGTTTTTCACGTGAAATTACTGATTAGCAGTATTTCGAAGAATAAGGAATGTATCCGAAAAAACAGCTCTCTTGTTTGTAATGTTGAAAAATTCCTGAATGATGAAATGAAAATGAATAAGATACAGGCTAGACTCAACAAAAATATTATAAAAATTAACCCCCTCCATAGATGTGACAGCGTTCTGAAAATAAATAAAATTATAATATGTAATAAAATAAATTGGTAATCGCCGATTATATTTGATCAATAAGTGAAATCAAGTGTTTGTCTTCACTTACGATTATTAACAATTAACCTCGGTCCCATAATTATCTTAAAATTGCGTAGCAAACACTATGACTCTCAACGCTTAGCAAATATTAAGAAATATAGATTTTATTCATGTACAAGAGTAATATATTCTCCTAATAGGTCAAAATAGTAATAACACTCCCAGTAAACGTAAATTCTTGACATGTTTGGTTTACTTGAGTATTATGCAAAATGTTTGTGATGTTTAAATATTGACTGCATTCTTCGCAAAGGCCACAACTTCATTAATGCAAGTACACATCAAATTGAACTAAAGGGAATTCAAACATATATTTGAATCTCTTGGTAGATATAATTTTTCAAAAACATGGTTTTTGGTAGATTTTCTCAACTAAGATCTGTGTTCGTTTTTCATGATATTGCGTAATGATATATTCCCTTCGCAAGGAAATTATGTGAAATACAGACAAATTTATGGTATCTATAGAGGTTTGAGCGGGCTTCAATCTTTGCGGGTGATCATATCTCTCTCACTCTTACTCTCACATGTTTTTAGTCTGTTGCGTCCTCTTTTGTAGCTATGGTTTCTAGGATTTCTTACATTCATAGTTGGTGTTCTATTGCCAGAATATCCATGAAAATTTCGACCAGTTTCTCGCAGAATGTCTTGTCTGCTTCCTCTACTACCCCTACTTTCTTTATAATTTATAATCGAATATTCACCTCAGTACATATGATAATTTCACCATATCAACATGGATTTATGGCCAAACGTTCAACGGTAACAAACTTAACTGAGTTCACGCAATACGTGTCGGAGCATGTTGATAATCGCTGCCAAGTGGATGTTATCTACACAGATTTTGCTAAAGCGTTTGACAGAATTAACCACCTTTTTTTTGTTACAGAAACTTCATTATTTCGGCTTCCATTTGTCAGCTGTTTTATTCCTCAAATCCTACTTCACTCAACGATCTCAGTTTGTTTCTTATAATGGCTTCAATTCAAATAACTTTATTACTACATCTGGGGTTCCACAGGGTTCAAACCTAGGTCCCCTTTTATTTGCATTATTTATAAATGATTTAAATGACGAAATAGATTGTAAACGATTATTCTTTGCGGATGACTTGAAATTGTTTTCTATAATACAAAACATGGATGATTGTGAGGCCCTGCAATTTTAAATAAATAAGGTTCAGCAATGGTGCGAGGAGAATAAGCTTAGTTTAAATGCATCGAAATGTAAAAGCATGAGTTTCACAAGAAAAAAGTTTCCTATCTTATTCAACTACAACGTAAATAACACAATCTTGTCTCGTTGTGAGTTAATAAAGGATCTTGGCATTTACTTCGATTGCAACTTAACATTTGGTCACCACATTTCGATAAAAGTAAACCAAGCACTTAAAGCCTATGGCTTTATAGTAAGAAATTGTAAATCTTTTTGGAATATCAAAGCTCTATGTTCCTTGTATAATGCGTACGTTAGATCTAAATTGGAATATGGTTCTATTATATGGAATCCTGTCTATATATGTAACAGGTTGATGATTGAACGAGTTCAGAAAGGTTTCCTGAAGTTTTTATGTTTTAAAATCGATAATCAATATCCCGAAAGGGGCGTACCATACCAAATTTTAATTTCGCGCTTTGATTTTGAAAGTCTTGACGTAAGAAGAAAGCGTGCTGGCATTATTCTTCTTTACAAATTATTGCACTATCAAATTGATGCAAGTAATATAGTGTCGCAATTGAAATTTTTTGTTCCAAATTCTAGAACTAGGTACACCAAGACATTTCACTGTAATAGAGCCAGAACAAATTTATATCTAAAGTCCCCTATATATACCATGTGTGAAAATTTCAATAAAATTTCTGTTCACTGTGATATTCATTATGATACACTAAATGATATAGGAAATATGGCTATTCAATATCTGAATGAATACATTATGTAATATGTAGCAGTCTTTCTTTTTTTTTTCTCTTATATTTTATAGATTGTAGCATTTTTATTCTTCTTTTTCTTTTTTTTTCTTCTTTCCTTCATCTATACTTGATTATTCTGCAAAATGTTTGTAACTACACTTTGAACCTTCTTTTAAATAATTTGTCCTGTAAATGGGTAACTGTTGGGCAATAAACGCTATTATTATTATTATTATTATTATTATTATTATTATTATTATTATGCCCTCTCAGTCGGTAATGCACTTTCGAAATATTCGAGAGACCTCTGGTTATGGGTTTCGAAAAATATTGCAGTAAAAATGCTCTAAACGGTCAACCTGTTTAATTTTCACTAGTAGAATCGCTAATTTATATTCTACTCTCTTTTCATTTGAGTCAACGGTGAATTGTCTACTAACTCTCCGTCTTCTTCCGAAGTTCCTTGAATCGACCTTATATCTTAGAGAACACCACAGCGATGCTTCTGGACATTCAAATATCCTCTGCTAGGCTAGTGCGTTATCAGCCGGCACCTTCAAAAGATCTAGTGGCATTTTCTCGTTTAAAAAAAAAGCAAATAATTTCCAACAGGGGTACCCAGTTAAAGGAAATGCAAATGCAAAATTAAATGCTAAATGAAAAGAGTATATTATATTAAAATTAATACTCGTGAAATAAAAAAAAGTATTCAAAGAGAATAATGGAATTGCCTCAATAACATATTTATAACGTAATATACGATTATTGACGATACATGATATAACAGCGTTCAAAGAGTCATAATGAATATCACAATTTTTACAAATTTTGTTAAAGCTACTGCACATGAAATTCATAGGTAATCGATAACATTTGTTCGTGATACTTTGCAATAAAACTTTAGACCATGTCGACCTCCGATTCTAGGTACTAAAAAATTTACGTCGTTTAGAAGAACAATACTATCGATATTGTTGTTAATTAATTTATGCAAGAATTTTGTACCTAGTATAATTCTTCTTTTTTCCAAAGATATCATTTCAAATCGCGACAAAAAAATGTTATGATCAATACCTCTTGAAAGATATTGTCCGTCGATTTTAAATATTTCAGGAACTTCCTCTGTACCCTGTCAATTGACTTTTTTTGGTAATCGTAGATTGGGTTCCATATCAAAGAGCCATATTCTAACTGGGATGTGACAAAAGCAAAATACAGCATTTTCACTGTGGCAACATTTTTGAAGTTTTTACTGTTTCTGTTAATAAAACCAAGCACCCTATTTGCGTCTGCAACCGTATTTTTGATATGTGGGTTGAATGTTAGTTTACTATCATATGTGATACCAAGGTCTTTCATCTCTTGTACGCGGTTGATTATATTGTTGTCGATTGCATAATCATAATCAAGGTATTGAATTTTGTGTAAATGATGTTATATTACATTTCTTCACATTCAGTTGTAGACGATTATCATTACACCAAAGTTTGATTAAGTCTAATGCGGCCTCCGTACTCGTTGACAATCAATAATGTGTTCGACTTTATAATATGGGTTAAGATCGTCCGCAAATAGTAAGCTTGGAATATTTAGAGGGGTCGCCATATCATTTATAGAAATTAAAAACAGAAGAGGCCCCAGATTGGAACCTTGTGGCACTACGTATGAAGCAGAATTGAAGGATTCATATTCTACAAATTGTTTTCCTCCAACTAGATATGACTTCATTAAAATTAGCAGTTGTCTAGAGAAACTGAATTTTCCTAGTTTATTAAGAAGAATATAGTGGTCTATTTGATGAAAAGCCTTTTGAAAGTCTAAGTATACAACATTTACTTATTTTTGTTTGTCCGGTAAGTACCGAGATATTGATCTAAACAATCAAGGTTTGTTGTACATGATCTCTGTTGAGCGAAGCCATGTTGAGTAGGCGAAATAACTTTCCTAAAATGAGAGTACATAACATTGTCGATTCTCTTTAGATTCAGCTGAGTCTCGTTCGGAAATGCCGAAAATAACTAAGTTACATTTTTTAACATTTCTTTCGTGGATTTCTTGGACGATGTCCTCGAACACGTTTGTTGGAATGGAGGTAGGAGAAGCCCTTGCTTCCTTTTTTAATTCCTTCTCCCCTTCTTTTACTCCGTGTAGCGCTTTCTGTCTGTTTCAGTACGAGGACAAATTTCGGGAAAGTTATCTCTTCCTTGGGTGGACTGAGGTTGGGAACTTGGTCGTGATTTCGGTGTAAGGAGCCTGAAATGGACAACCCTAGGTTTTCTTCGGAGTGGCTTATGAATTTGGTAGTCTAGGTCGTTTCTCCTCTGCATCATCTGATGTGGAGCTTTCCGCGAGTTCTGCAACTTTAGTGATAAACTACGGCGACGTTTATAGGGTTATACAGCTGAATTAGGTCACCATACAGTTTGAAATCCTCCAACAACAGCCTTGATGTCACAGGTCTCCATCATCCAATCGCTGACACTCTAGATGTTCAAATGGGCTCGTTCATGGATATCGTTCTCAGCCAAAATTTACTGACGTGGTGACTTCTCGACTGTTCTTGAAATGCCGAGAGCGATGACATCATGCATTCCTTACAAGCTGCAGACAAGCAGACAGGTTTAGGAGACAAGTCCGTCCCAGCTCGTTACAATATTTACTTTCATCTTATCATTCGAATATGTTTATGTCAATAGTACTGTGTCCACTTAAGCGGACAGGTACCACCACATTAAAATGATAATGATTATTATTATATTTGACCCACCTTTGCGCTCTTGGTCCTGCGCCCATACATTACCATAGATTAGTGTTTTACATCTGCAACCTCATGAAAAATGTACAGTTCTTCAATAATTTGTGTCTCTTTCTGAATTGCATTTAATTCTATTTGCAGTCAATAACGTCGGTAAACAATACGAATACCCTATGTACCTGTCAGAAGTACCAGAAAAAGAGCTCTACGATATAATCAACATAAATGTGGGTGCTGTAACATTGATGTGTCGTGCCTTCATACATGACATGAAGAAACGAGGACGGGGAGCAATAGTCAACGTCTCTTCTGGATCAGAGTTGCAACCTTTACCTCTCATGACGGTGTATGCTGCAACAAAGGTGAGTCGATGGTTAGAATTTGCTCGTTTTTGTATTCCAGTTCCACTTCCTCAATATCGAACTGGAAATCTGACTGGGTAATTCGATACTCAATCCAAACGTACTGACTTATTTAGAACCAGGGTATTGCATTACCGAACATGTAGTCTTCGCTTTCGAGGAGTGTTACTTTGTTAGCAAGAGACAATGTCAACTTAAAATTGAATTAGTAACTAAAAGATAGAGTTGTCTTTGGCCTGGTCAACTGAGACGCAAGTCTATTGTGGAACTTCATGTGATTTGATGCACACTGTCTAGCTCGGTCTGATTCATGAGGTTCCAAATCTTTTAGTGGTTACTTTAAGTAGGTGTCGGCTTTCTATTTTATTGATCCGTAAACTGCATGTGCATTGATCTTCCTAAACCTTCGCAATAACGTAACATATGAAAAAACTTGCTTCGTTTCCGAGCAATGGGATGTCAAAGTTTGAAAAACTAGGTTAGGTTAGGTTAGGTTAGGTTTAAATGTGAGTGAGCCCATATCAGGCCCTCCACTGCGGCCAATTGCCTATTGTGGCTCACCCTATGGTTATATTTCTCCCAGTATATCCAATCTCTTAACGAAATTGAGTAACATATTGGGAGAACAGTTTACTAGATCTTCTGGCCTTACTTTTGTATTGCCAAATATTGAAAATCTGGTTCTGGCTGCTGCAGGGCATGTACACAGGATGTGTTTAGCCGTTTCATCATCCTCCATGCATAGACGGCACTCTGCATCCTGTGCAAGTCCGATTTTATGCATGTGGTGTTTGATTTTGCAGTGGCCAGTGAGCAAACCTACTATAACTCTGAGATGTGCTCTACTGAGTTCTAGAAGTTTGTCAGAGTCCTGTTTTTTCCTTGTTCAAGGAATAAATGCTTTGGAATGGGCTAGTCCTGGTAGACTGAGCCAATACTCAAGTCTTTTATTGTCTGCCCAGGTGGTTGTAGCATTCTTGACAGTGCTATATGCTAAACCGATGACCGGTTCTGGACCAGTGTGCTACACTACTTTATAAAAAAAAGAGATATTTTTAATAACAATGAAAACCACTAGAAAGCGAATGGTAACATAGCAATCACCGACTAACTCAATCGGGGTGCCATGGGTTCTATCACAAATTTATACCGCGCCAGTGATTTGAAAAGCCAGCCCAAAACACAGACTGCTCCTGATCTCTGAGGGAGATTTCTAAATGGAAGTTAAATTGTTATAAAGTATATGAAGCTCTGGTGGGTATATGTAGTTTGATGACTACGCTGTTCGAGTGTTGGGGTTAGGATGGGAATGAAAAGCCAAACGCTCAGTTTACAAACCTCTATTTCTCCCTCAGGATGTCAGTAATAACCATTTAATATCCACAAGGATTTCAGCAATATTCACAAGTAAGAAATACCTGGTAAGGTGTTGTCCAAGTGCCTTCCAAACTCCGTTGTGATCACAAAGGGTTGACAAGTGGAAAGGTCACAACCTAGAAATTACTTATTAAATGGGACTAAAAGTCCAAGAGGCAATAACACATAACACAAATATTGTTCGAAATAGATTATGGTAGAGGTAGGTTTGTAAACCACTATATATTAATATATATACATATACAACAACCCACAATGATAGGGCCACAACCTATCACAAACCAAAAGTATAGCTTCCACAATTAAATCTGCACCCTAAGGGTATGCAGCAAATACTATCTTGGCACCGAGGGTGCGCACAAATAGTCAAATATATCAATAAAACAAGTGCTTCTACTAGGTACGTACTCCCCTGCAGTACAGAATCAAAAACAATTTGTATTATTTAAAAGAATGAAGTTAGGCCAAGAAAGGTTTCGTAAATTTGGAAAAATTATTTGCTCTCCGTTTGATATGTTCTCCCCTGAAGTTCAGAATCAAAACAATATGTAATATTCAAAAGAATGAAGTTAGGCCAAGAAAGGTTTCGTAAATTTGGAAAAATTATTTGCTCTCCGTTTGATATGTTCTCCCCTACTTTTCCACTCCCACAACCGTTACCATAGATTAATATTTGAATAAGTGAAGCTTCAGAACTGAATTTAGGCCAAAAGAGGTTTTGTAAATTTGGAAAATATTTAATGAAACGTAGAATTGTCAAAGAATGCTATAGTTACACCAGTCTCTGCTCCTTCAGCCAAGATACTCAGGATACTTTGGCCTTAGTACAACTGGTAAGTCCCACACTTTCGTCCTATCCGAGGCAGCATTACTACTAGACTACTAATGCCTGGTCTCTCCTGTCCCTCACAAGGCTTCCGGTGTCCTGAGGTGGATGGAACGGGCTTGTTAATAACTATAGGAGCTACGCTACAGTACTGGGTAGCTTGGTCCAACAACTACGCCTCTGAGACTATCTATGGATGGAATTGACAGCTGGATTCACACGGATGATACAGGGCAACCAAGACAGTTTGGTATATCCAACCCTTTCACCTTTGGCCTTAGTACAACTGGGAAGTCAAACACTTTCGCCGTATCCGAGGCAGCGTTACTCCTTGACTACTGATGCCTGGTCTCTCCTGTCCCTCACAAGGCTTCCAGGGTCCTGGGGTGGATAAACCGGACCGCTTAATTCACACAGATGTTACAGGGCAACCACGTAGTTTGATACGGCTCGAGATCCAACACTCGTCTTAGTAGGTTCAATGATTCGTTGTAACGGTTTTTTCGGTGAAATTGATGATTAATTGTTAAAATAACGGTTAATGGGTGGAGATGAAGTATCACTTCATAAAGGCAGCAACAATCTCCTAGATACCTTGGGCTTCACAAAATGGCGGCAGCGACATCAATACTTCTAAATCCCCATTCATCAGGGTAATCTTGGTGATATATTCCATAAAACTATGACTATTCCAGTCCAAAAATCAGCCAAGACTATTGAATCATGTAAAATCAATGAAATCCACTAATACGTGATAAAATATTAAAAATTGATCACATGCGTATCGTCACACACCTGCCTTCGTGAACGTTGCAAACGGAAGAGAGCGAAATGCGCAGATTACTCCCTCACATTATCGAAAATCAAAACAAAAAAAATCAAGTCAACTGGTGGTGGCCTTCTTCGACTTCTTCTCAACTCAGGTTTGTTCGTCTGTTTTGGATTCGTTCCACTGACCAAGCCGATTATGTCCAATGTCATCCATAGACATAGCGAATATTTGTGGTGATTATATAAAAAAAACACTTATGGAAAGAACATGAGAAAAATTGTTAGTGAAAATCAGAAGATGTTATCCAAATTGAGTTAATTATAAGTCCATCAAAGTGCAAGTAATGTCTTCCGACCAATAAACTTCAGTAACCTAACCGAATGACGTAACTGAACCAACCCAAATATACGTCTTCTTCATGAGTCAATAATTGAAAACAAGGACAGAAATATTCAACAGAAGGCTCATTAGTTTACATAAAAAGTGAAGCACTTTCTACACTGGGTGTGAATCTTACTACACCGAACTGTACCTCGAAGCATACTAAAAGACCCTTAAAGTGAAAATAACTAAATGTCAGATTCGAAGTAACCTTCAAAATTTACAAAACAATAATAACCATTCTGACTATGATAGATATCCAGTTGGAAATTGCCTAATAATGCAACACAAAAGACAAAAGGTCGATATAACAAAAACTACATAATTTTATGACTTTCAGAAGTTGTTCCCAACAGTTATGAGCTCAAAATCAAGGTAGGTGATCCAGTAATGAACTATGATTAGCAGAAAAAAAAAAACGTCCAGTAAAAATTCACAAACCAATATACCGATTATAAGAAGTATAAATCAATTCAGTGGTCTTATTCTATACTATAGGCAAATGTCCATCAAAACGGAAGGTAGAATTGTTAGCAGGGTTTTTTTTGTGATTTTATACTAAAGAAGGTAACAGATCTCATCTGCATACAAACGACAAAATTTGATTTTGAACCGTAACAATCCCCCCTCTCCTTCCGGAGGAAGTAAAGTTCCATGAACTTTGCTGACGATAAACCTAAACAGAAAAGCAAGAACATCAACCAACAGTGACAGTCCAATGGTATGCATAAAATCAACTAATCTGGGAAGTTATTGTCCAGATGTGACTGGTCTACTTTGAGATCTTGAACATGCCAAATTCCCTTCTGGTTTCCTAAATGATCTTCTAATTCATATGTCCAAGAACCTACTTTCCTACGAATCTTGAAAGGTCCAATAAACTTGGGTGCTAGTTTGGCTGTGAAATAATTAAAAGCATCTGACTGAACTTTATTTCTACGCCACACCATATCACCTGCTTTGAAAGAAACAGAACGCCTACGAGAATCAAATATCTTCTTACTACGCTCTTGGGATTTCTTAAGACGAGCTTCTATATCGACATACATTTTCTGAAAACCCTTTTGACGTTGTTCAATTTCGTCATCAGGATCTAAATTATGTTCAGGCACCTGATCCAAGTAATCTTGACCATAAAGCTTATATTCCCTACCAAAGTTAATGAAGTATGGACTGTAACCCACGGTTTCATGACGAGCAGTACGTATTGCACAACCAATAGCTGCGAGATTTACATCCCATTTCCTATGATTACCTTGTACATATGAAGAAATCATGGTCTTAACGACTCTATTAACTCGTTCAGTCGGATCGGCCCGAGGCAAATAAGAAGCAGTATACGAAATATTTGTTTTGTATTTCTGACACAAGGCCTGAAACTCTTTACTCTTCATAGGTCCACCATTGTCACAGATGAGGTATAATGGAGCTCCATAAACAAGAAAAATAGCCTCTTCCACACACTTTGAAAGTGACTTACCAGTGGCCGTTCTCAAAGGAAAAACAACAACATATTTACTGTAAAAATCGGTAACAACCAGACAATGCAAATTACCTTGTGATGAACGAGGAAAAGGACCCATAAAATCTAAGCTTATCATCTGCCAAGGTTGTTGAATATTAGGACGAGTTCCCATAAGACCTGCAGGTGGTTTTTGCTCAGGCTTGTGCTCTGCACAAACTCTACAAGACTTGACATATTTAAGAATGTCACACTTCATCTTTGGCCAATAATAGCGACTTCGAACTTTCCAAAAGGTTTTAAAACTACCAACATGACCAGAAGTAGGATCATCATGACAACGCATTAAAATGTCCTTCCTCTTATCTTTGGGTACGACAATTTTCCAATAATCTGAGGTTCTAGACAACTCCGGGATTCTACATTTTACATATTTGAACAAGATTTTATTTTCAACTCTCCAAGTGCCAAATTGGTCAGGATGATTTTGGACTTTTCTACACATATTTATATACCAAACATCGCGGGTTTCATTAGGAAAATTTGCTTGATTATCCTCAATAGCAGCAACAGGAACAGCACGAGACAAGAAATCAGGGACTATATGGTCTTTACCTTTTCTATGAATCAACTCAAAATCATAAGGCTGTAAGCGGAGGATCCAGCGGCCAAGCCTACCTTGCGGTTCCTTGAGTCTTTGTAACCAAAGAAGTGAAAAATGATCCGTAATGACCTTGAAATGAACTCCCTCAAGATAATGACGTAGCTTTTCAATAGCCCAAATGACAGCAAGAGCCTCACGTTCCGTTGTGCTGTAATTTCTTTCCTGACGGGTAAGTGATCGTGACAGAAAACAAATGACCTTTTCACCCTCTGGAAACTCTTGGGATAAAACACCTGCTATACCATACGCGGATGCATCAGTTTGGAGTATAAAGGTTCTATTAAAATCAGGACATGTTAAAATAGGGGCCGTTACAAGAGATTCCTTGATGCTACGGAACGAATTCTCACAGTCAACAGTCCAATCCCATTTGACACCCTTTTTTGTTAAATTACTCAGTGGAGATAAAATTGAAGAGAAGCTAGGTATGAAACGTCGATACCAAGATGCAGTACCTATAAAACGTCGAATTTCTTGAACATTTTTGGGAGCAGTCACATCAAGAATGGCTTGAACTTTCTCTGGGTCAGGATGGAGACCGCGCTCATCCACTATATAGCCTAAATATTTTAGTTGAGGCAGGCAAAATTTACACTTTTCACGACTGACTACTAAACCAGCTGCATGTAAGCGATCAAAAACCACCGACAAAGTTTTGAGATGGGAATCAAAGTCTTGAGATATAATGACGATGTCATCAAGATAAACTAGAACTGAAGGCTGCAACTCTGGTCCCAACACAGAATCAATAATTCTCATCCAGGATCCAGGAGCGTTGGTAAGACCAAATGGCATGCGCAGAAAATGAAATAACCCTCGTCCAGGAACCGTGAACGCAGTATATTCCCTAGATTCAGGTTTCAAAGGAATTTGAAAATATGCTGATTTAATGTCCAAGGAGCTAAGATACTTTGCATCCCTCAATTGATCCAAAATATGAGAGATATATGGTAATGGGTACGCATCCTTTTTAGTTTTAGAGTTAAGTTGGCGAAAGTCAATACAAAATCTATAGGTGTCATCTTTCTTTTTAACGAGACAGACTGGCGATGACCATGCACTCCTTGACGGTTCAATAATTCCCTTTCTCAACATTGACTCAACCTCATCATCAATAATTTTCTGTTTAAAAGGGCTACACGGATAGTACCTCTGTTTGATAGGCTTAGTACCAGGAATGAGTTCAATTTCATGCTCACCAACTGTGCAATAACCCAAATTTGTTCCCATTAAAGCTAACTTTTCTTCAACTAACCTATTGAGTCGAGTTCTTTGTTCAGAAGTTAAAGTTGTATCACCCTGTATACCTTGATTGGGTTTAAACTCAACTGAATCTACATCATTAGTAAAATGCCAAATATCATTCCGAAGGTCTGGAAGAATATTCATGATTCTCCAAAAATCAATACCCAAAATTAATGGTTGTGAAATTTCATTAACCACCAGTATATCTATCAAATGAGTTTTCTCCATTAATGAAATTGGTGTAGAAACATGACCCATACTCGAGCAAGACTGGCCATTAGCTACTGTGCAGCTAGTAAAATTAGAAATAAGAGATAAACCAAGACTTTGTAAAATTTTAAAACCCGAATGATTTACCAAAGTTCTCGAACTACCACTATCAAGTAAACCCAACATTGTGTAGCCTAAAATCGTGACCTCAATATAAGGACGTTGATCTCCTTTAGCATGAGCAATTATATAATTTAATAGAACTGTTTGAGGAAAATTATTATCATTATTATTACTATTCAAGTTAGAAGAAAAATTATTTTTATTACTATTATTATACAAGTTGAAAGTAGTGAAATTATTATCATTATCATAAAAATTATATGTGGAATTATCAGTTGAAGTAGAGGAAAACTCACCACTTACTAGTTCCTCCGAGTTTCGTTTCCCGAATTACATCTACTACAAGTTTTGACAGTTACTCCAGACAACCCGCAGTTAAAACAGTGCAACCTTCTAGGGGCAGTACAATTTCTATTTAAATGACCAACTTTCTGGCAATTAAAACAAGTTACCGGCTTTCGCATACTTGACTGTTGCACTTCATGAACAAAATTTTTGCTAGATTTTACTTTAGAAGTTGAGGCAACAGAAAATTCAGAGTCCACAAAATCTATATTTTTCTGAGAAGGCGGAATGTAATTATCAACACGAAACTTTTTAGTTTCAAGTTTTAAACATTCATTTTCAAGTTCTTGTAAGGACCCAACCTGTGGTAACTGTGATGTATAAAAGGGTGACAAATTTCTTACAACAATATCCAACTGCATCTGTTCAGTCATGAGACCATACCGTCTGAACATAGACCTCATCGAATTTAAATAGTCAATAATGGATTCGTTAGTATCTTGAGTTCTCCTCAAAATATTTTCAAACAGTCTAGGTTTGTAATCCGGAACAGAATAATGAGTAATCAAAAGATCGGAAAGTTCTTGCCAAGTGTTAAAGCGATTTCTATTGTTCACAAACCAATTACGAGCTTTTCCTTCAAAGAGTTCATAAGCTGAATCAAATAATTCTATTTCAGAAACTTTACGAGAAACTCTTAACTCAGAAATTCTATCCAGAAATTCATGAACTGACAGTTCATCAATATTTCCAGAAAACTTAATATTCCACTTATATATTGGTAAAGATTTAACATTGACTGTAGTGGTGGTTGTAGATGTCAAAGGGGCGGTATTAGTTACATTTACTATATTATTACTAGTACTTACAGGTATTTCTGCCATTGTAGAAGACAAATTGTTTAAATCAGCATTTTCAAAAAGTAAACTTAAATTTGGATCTGTTTTAGAAACCGTTTCTAAATTGTCAAGAGCTGAAAGAATTTTCGACATGAGCTCCGCTCTAGCAACACTAATCAAATCATCAATTGGTATGCGATCACAACGATTTAATAAATGAACTAACCGAGACTGAAGTCGTTCAAATTTAGTTTTAGAATTTTCTCCAGGGACATTAGCTAGAGCAGAAGTAATCTCTCTCAATTTATTGGTAATGATTAACTGTTCATCCTCAAATTTCAGATTGTATTCCGGATATTTCAAAGATTTTCCCCCTTTTTCATATTTTAGAAGTGGTCGTAAACAAGACCTGAGTTCTTCCACAGTTTGACTATCCTGTGTCAATATGCCACGAACAGAAAGCTCATATCTCAATTCATCCTTCTTTAGATAATTGATGACAAGCCTAAAGTCCATGTTGAAAAAGGAAACAATAACTAATAATTCTTTATCACCAAGTAAAATACCTGTAGAAAATATACTTGTTCTCGTACAAGTGTATCAATAATTCAATAACAAATAAAAAGAAATAGTCAAGGATATCAATCCCTCAATAAATGACAAACATTAAAAATGATAAGTCCAATTTAAAATGTTGTATGCAATTTCCAAAAAAAAAAAATTATTTTACTCTCAAATGTTGTCTTCAGGGTGAGACTTCAGATTATCAATTTAGTAGATTGATTCAAAAGAAAATAAATACCTTTATGTAGAAATATTATTAAATTTCGAAAGTGAAAGAAAATTCAATTTCCATCCAATTCCCAACACTCGAAATAAATTTCAAAGCAAAATCAAAAGGCCCCACGTTGGGCGCCAATCTTGCTACACTACTTTATAAAAAAAAGAGATATTTTTAATAACAATGAAAACCACTAGAAAGCGAATGGTAACATAGCAATCACCGACTAACTCAATCGGGGTGCCATGGGTTCTATCACAAATTTATACCGCGCCAGTGATTTGAAAAGCCAGCCCAAAACACAGACTGCTCCTGATCTCTGAGGGAGATTTCTAAATGGAAGTTAAATTGTTATAAAGTATATGAAGCTCTGGTGGGTATATGTAGTTTGATGACTACGCTGTTCGAGTGTTGGGGTTAGGATGGGAATGAAAAGCCAAACGCTCAGTTTACAAACCTCTATTTCTCCCTCAGGATGTCAGTAATAACCATTTAATATCCACAAGGATTTCAGCAATATTCACAAGTAAGAAATACCTGGTAAGGTGTTGTCCAAGTGCCTTCCAAACTCCGTTGTGATCACAAAGGGTTGACAAGTGGAAAGGTCACAACCTAGAAATTACTTATTAAATGGGACTAAAAGTCCAAGAGGCAATAACACATAACACAAATATTGTTCGAAATAGATTATGGTAGAGGTAGGTTTGTAAACCACTATATATTAATATATATACATATACAACAACCCACAATGATAGGGCCACAACCTATCACAAACCAAAAGTATAGCTTCCACAATTAAATCTGCACCCTAAGGGTATGCAGCAAATACTATCTTGGCACCGAGGGTGCGCACAAATAGTCAAATATATCAATAAAACAAGTGCTTCTACTAGGTACGTACTCCCCTGCAGTACAGAATCAAAAACAATTTGTATTATTTAAAAGAATGAAGTTAGGCCAAGAAAGGTTTCGTAAATTTGGAAAAATTATTTGCTCTCCGTTTGATATGTTCTCCCCTGAAGTTCAGAATCAAAACAATATGTAATATTCAAAAGAATGAAGTTAGGCCAAGAAAGGTTTCGTAAATTTGGAAAAATTATTTGCTCTCCGTTTGATATGTTCTCCCCTACTTTTCCACTCCCACAACCGTTACCATAGATTAATATTTGAATAAGTGAAGCTTCAGAACTGAATTTAGGCCAAAAGAGGTTTTGTAAATTTGGAAAATATTTAATGAAACGTAGAATTGTCAAAGAATGCTATAGTTACACCAGTCTCTGCTCCTTCAGCCAAGATACTCAGGATACTTTGGCCTTAGTACAACTGGTAAGTCCCACACTTTCGTCCTATCCGAGGCAGCATTACTACTAGACTACTAATGCCTGGTCTCTCCTGTCCCTCACAAGGCTTCCAGGGTCCTGGGGTGGATAAACCGGACCGCTTAATTCACACAGATGTTACAGGGCAACCACGTAGTTTGATACGGCTCGAGATCCAACACTCGTCTTAGTAGGTTCAATGATTCGTTGTAACGGTTTTTTCGGTGAAATTGATGATTAATTGTTAAAATAACGGTTAATGGGTGGAGATGAAGTATCACTTCATAAAGGCAGCAACAATCTCCTAGATACCTTGGGCTTCACAAAATGGCGGCAGCGACATCAATACTTCTAAATCCCCATTCATCAGGGTAATCTTGGTGATATATTCCATAAAACTATGACTATTCCAGTCCAAAAATCAGCCAAGACTATTGAATCATGTAAAATCAATGAAATCCACTAATACGTGATAAAATATTAAAAATTGATCACATGCGTATCGTCACACACCTGCCTTCGTGAACGTTGCAAACGGAAGAGAGCGAAATGCGCAGATTACTCCCTCACATTATCGAAAATCAAAACAAAAAAAATCAAGTCAACTGGTGGTGGCCTTCTTCGACTTCTTCTCAACTCAGGTTTGTTCGTCTGTTTTGGATTCGTTCCACTGACCAAGCCGATTATGTCCAATGTCATCCATAGACATAGCGAATATTTGTGGTGATTATATAAAAAAAACACTTATGGAAAGAACATGAGAAAAATTGTTAGTGAAAATCAGAAGATGTTATCCAAATTGAGTTAATTATAAGTCCATCAAAGTGCAAGTAATGTCTTCCGACCAATAAACTTCAGTAACCTAACCGAATGACGTAACTGAACCAACCCAAATATACGTCTTCTTCATGAGTCAATAATTGAAAACAAGGACAGAAATATTCAACAGAAGGCTCATTAGTTTACATAAAAAGTGAAGCACTTTCTACACTGGGTGTGAATCTTACTACACCGAACTGTACCTCGAAGCATACTAAAAGACCCTTAAAGTGAAAATAACTAAATGTCAGATTCGAAGTAACCTTCAAAATTTACAAAACAATAATAACCATTCTGACTATGATAGATATCCAGTTGGAAATTGCCTAATAATGCAACACAAAAGACAAAAGGTCGATATAACAAAAACTACATAATTTTATGACTTTCAGAAGTTGTTCCCAACAGTTATGAGCTCAAAATCAAGGTAGGTGATCCAGTAATGAACTATGATTAGCAGAAAAAAAAAACGTCCAGTAAAAATTCACAAACCAATATACCGATTATAAGAAGTATAAATCAATTCAGTGGTCTTATTCTATACTATAGGCAAATGTCCATCAAAACGGAAGGTAGAATTGTTAGCAGGGTTTTTTTTGTGATTTTATACTAAAGAAGGTAACAGATCTCATCTGCATACAAACGACAAAATTTGATTTTGAACCGTAACAAGTGAACGTTGTTTCGGCCCCCCCTTTTGCTAGGGCGTCCGCTATTTCGTTTCCTTCTAGGCCCGTGTGACCTGGTATCCAAACTAGGGTAACGTTGTTGCCTTGTGCTAGTCGGTTCAAGGTGTCTCTGCAGTTCCATACTGCTCTGGACTTAAAGTAGTTGGATTCAAGCGCTTTCAATGCTGCTTGACTATCTGAAAATATTTTTATTGTTTTTCGTGTGAGGTGTCGGTTTTCCAGCTCCCTTGCACACATTTCAATGGCATATACCTCTGCCTGGAATATCGTAGCTAATTTACCCAAACTGAATGAGCGTTTCACTACTAGGTTCATACCATATATTCCGGCTCCGACACCTTCCAAAGTTTTGGAACCATCGGTGAACCACCTTTCATTTGCCCTACATAGGTCAGTTTCATTCCGAACCCAGTTTGAAAAACTAAATAAGGTTTTTTATTAACAAATCAAAAGTATTTTCCCCGATTGTGATGAAACTTACTTAATTACCACAAACAGAACGTCAAGCACAGTTTCACCGTCCACACTGAGCACGAAAAAATCGACAAAAAGCGGATCGGCCCGAGCACCGTACACGCATTCTGTTCGTGCTCAAATCAACTTCCACACTGTCAGAGCATTCGCTCGTTCGGTGCTCATTCGGTGCTCATGTGATGCGACAGAAACAAAATACGACGAACATGTTATAAGACACCGTTTGAGAAACAAAAAAAGACAGAAAGTTGGCACTCGATGGTACTATTCTACGAATAAATTTTTATATGCAGAAAACATTACCTCTACCAAAGCCGTCTACCAGTGTGCCTTTTATCTAAGACAAGTGTGGCTATACAACTTGGGGATTCATTGTGTAAGTAAAGGTGACGCCTTTGGTGAAAGATTTTTTCACCTTTGGACCAAAGAGGAAGTAAGGAGCAGTATTTTATCATTGCATTGATGATAAAAGTTACCATTTAGTAGCCTGGAGCAATTCTGCGGGTGGACAAAATAAGATTTTTTTTAGTTATTTGTTTATAGCATTACCTACTAAATTAGGGCATTTTTAAAACTGTTAGCCACAGTTTTATGGATATTGATAGAGACCTTGGAGAAAAAGTTTTCCGAAACGCTCAAAACATTTATACATTTGAACAGTTCATGACGTTAATGACGGAAACTAGAAAAATGAATCCGTTTGCATTAACTAGAATGGAAGATACATTTATTAATCTAAAGAACTGCCTGAAAAACTGAACTTGTTGAACAGAAAAAAAAGTAACAAGTTAAATCAAACTTGACGAATATACTTTTGAGTAATTCATAAAAAACTGCTTTTTCATATCCGCTTCTCGGAAAGAAATAATTTAGTTCACACGTTTGTATGAACCCCTTTTTCATAAAATATGACAAGGAATAAATGACATTGTTCAGAATACACCCTGGTAGTGAAAGCATTTTTCACAAGAGCATCAACATGGATATATCTATTAAAGATTGTCACATCGCTGGCCGTTTACGGCGGTGTTCTAGAGAAGTAGGCGAGTTCGTAAGCGAGGATCACTGATGAAAATATTTGTTTTTTTTTTTTTAATGAATTTCATACATTTTACTCGTTCATTACTGATCGATACCTGAATTTTTTGTATTGCAACCACCATCACTTCTGGAATATAATTGCCACATCCATTATGTTTATGATTTTCTGCAAAAACATACAGAATATATGCAAAATAACCTTCAACAACATTTTGACAAATTCTTTACGAATCGAGTATAACGCAGCCTAATTTTTCAGGCTTATATCAAAAGTTTTACAGCCGCACTCAGATATGAATATGGTGGTGAAGGAATAACCATCCAACATCTAGCTCCAATGTTTATCAATACTAAAATGAATTCCTTCAGTAAGAAATTGCAGAAGAATAATTTCTTCGTGCCCGATGCTGAGGAATACGCAAGATATGCAGTGATGACTTTAGGAAAAACTGATGAGTCCTCTGGATACTGGACGCACGGTATACAGGTACGTTCATAATTAGTCATGAAAAGAAAATTAGCATGTTTCATTTTTTTCAATAATCTTTATTTTCAATGTTTAGACTATAATAAAACTTCTAATTAATGGACATGACCCTGCTACTCAGATTGCCCAAAAATCTGTCGAAGTCCCTATTTTTGATCTGGGTTAGGATGGCTACAAACTCGATAGCTACGGACCAATATATTTTTGCCAAAGTGAAGAAAACCCTTGATGGGGAGGTTATGAGCCTAAAATCTCAAAGTCCACTGTGAGATTCTCCATATCAGGCATAAATACTGACTAAAATCTTCAACCCCCTTTAGACCCGTATAACTGTTCTCCGATGACACGCCAATTTTATTCGACACGCGTTTCGCCAACAAAGTTGACATTTTCAGGAGCTCCTGAAGATGCGAATTTTGTTTTCGAAAACGCATGTCTTTTAACATTGACGTATCCCACTGTACAAAACTCGTAGAATGTTATGTTTTTCGTTTAGAGTCGTTATATGTCCACCAACATAACAAGATTGCAATTACGTCAAATAAGAGTCAAATACATCATATTGAAATGCTCTATTACAGCAAAAGTACTTGCATGAGTAATGTATACAGTGAGGAGCAAAAGTCCGTCGCCCCCCCTGTAACTTCTTCATTTTCCATATTACAAAAAAATGTTAAATACATAAGTTGTAGGGTTTCATTCGATCTCTTTAATGGTTTAAGTTTCATTCATACAGAGTGTCTCAAAAAAGCACGGTGACTTAGAAGTTAATTTTTTTAAATGGGACACCCTGTATTTCATTGCATTATTACATTCTACGTTGAATTCTGAACAAGTTTGATAAATGGTTTTCTATCAAAAAAGTTAATAGTTTTGGACTTATGAACACTTGTAAATAATTATTCCGACTACTTTTGCGCCAGTTCAATGAGAAAATCGTAACAAATGGATCACAATGTATTCCACTTTCCTATCCTAACTTTTTGAAAGCTATCCAATGTTGCAAACTGCTGATGGTACCATGTGTAACTTACCTCGTCGTACCATTTTACAATTGTTAGAGTTGTTGAATCTCACGAAAAACTAGTACAAATGAAGTTGAAACATTTTATTAACAAATAAGGTAGTCCATAAATACAGATCAAGAATCATTAAAAACTGAAGAGATATTTTAATTTATAACTAAAAACGGTGAGTTTTTATCTATTTCAACATGTTCGACATGTCCACCATGCATTTCTTGACACATAAATAGTCGGGTTGTAAACTCTTCCCTAACATTAATCAAGGTTTGAGGTGTTATTTCTGAACACACTTCAATAATTCGACGGCGCAGTTCATCTAACGACCCACAAACTGTCTTAAAAACTACGGATTTCACATAGCCCCAGAGAAAGAAATCAAGCGGTGAGAGGTCCGGTGAGCGAGCTGGCCACTCTGTTGTACCTCGACGTCCAATCCACCTACCTGGATACCTTTCATCTAAGTAATTTCTCACCTCCCGAAAATAGTGTGGTGGCGCTCCATCTTGCTGAAATGTTACATCCAAGTAAAATTCATGTGGGTTTTGCGCAACGATCTCATCGATACTGGGACTTATTGTGTCTTGCAGCATTTGGACAATTTAAATTTTCTTCCAAGAATATGGGACCTACAATGTGGTTACCTAAAATACCAGCCCAAACATTAATTTTCTGGGGAAATTGAGTATGCCCCTCGCGGAATTCATGGGGATTCTCATCACTCCAATATCTACAATTCTGGGTAAGCAGATATGTTGCAAATAAAGTCGATTTGCAACAATTCTTTCTGCCATGGTCTCGCAAAATTCAAGTCGCCGGTCTGGATCATCTTCAACCAATTGGTGCAAAATTTTTATTTTGTAAGGATGGAATTTATTTTGTTTTAAAACCCTCTTTACTGATGTTTTAGAAACATCACATGTCTCAGCTACTTGCTTAGTTGATTGCTGTGGGTTATTTACCATTTCGGCTAGTACTTGAATTTCAACATCTTCCGTAATTATTTTCGGCCTCCCAGATCTCGGAGCATCTTTCACGGTGCCAGTTTGGTTAAATTTTGCCACCAATTTCTGCAGATATTTTCGACACATCGGACGTTCTGGAAACCGTTCATTGAAAATGCGAATAGCAGCGTGGTAATTTCGGTTAGCTTCACCAAATATGATAACGGCTTCAACTTTGTCTGCTACTGAACGAGCCATATTAATCAACAAGAGAAATTGAAAACCGTTTGAAAAAAAGTTTTGAAAACCTACAATATGTCAATGACATTTAGCAAAAACAGATAAGAGTTTTTTTTCGTTGTCATGGATAAAATAAACGCGCCTAGCGTGCATAGCCTACCTCATTAATTTATTCGTGAACTGGTGCAAAAGTAGTCGAAATAATTATTTACAAGTGTTCATAAGTCCAAAACTATTAATTTTTTTGATAGAAAACCATTTATCAAACTCGTTCAGAATTCAACGTAGAATGTAATAATGCAATGAAATACAGGGTGTCCCATTTAAAAAAATTAACTTCTAAGTCACCGTGCTTTTTTGAGACACTCTGTATGAATGAAACTTAAACCATTAAAGAGATCGAATGAAATGTATTCAACATTTTTTTGTAATATGTAGAATAAAGAAGTTACAGAGGGGGCGACGAACATTTGGTCCTCACTGTATAATGGAACCGAGACGTCAACAATACTTTCTCAAAGAGCAACTACAACGAGGCCGTTAAGTCCCAAGTCTTTGTTTCTCACATTTTTGGAATGTGTTCAGAACATCAATGTTTCAATATTTATAAGCCTTCGTTGCCTGCCAAGAACATCAAAAATTGTTCCAGATATAGGTACACTGTTCATTTTAACATTGGACTCAAATGGAAAAAAAATTGTGTTGATTTGTGTCTAACTTTATGCTAGACACAGTAAATGTGAGGTGAAATAAGTAAAATATATTTTTTTAAGAATTTTTTATGTCGTCATAAAATAGTTATTTATGCAACAAGTGCAAAAAGTAAGTGTTTATTGCACTCTACGTGAAATTGTCCGACGAGGCCGTTAGGCCGAGTTGGATAACACGTTGAGTGCAATAAACAATTTTTGCACGAGTTGCATACAATATTTTTTCTACGTTCAATGAAAGAAGAAAAAAATGGTTCATTAAGATTCGGCACTACGTGTAGAAAAATGAAAAGCGTAACTCAAATAATCAATAGTTACTATCCATTTGCATTGAAACAAATTACTATCATCTATTTTTCCATTAATGATACTCATTTTAAAACTTTCAATTCTGTATTTGTCAGAAATAATTTTTGACTGGCGTTTCTGTAACCACAGTTGCATTATGAAAATAAAAATCATAGTAGCCGTGAGCGCGTATGTTATCAGGAGGTGTGGTCATAGTACAGACAGTTTGATCTATGCAGGTAGACGGTTCCGAACAAAGCGGATCAGTTCTGATTATGGAGTATTTCTCGAGAAACCAATGTTTGTTTAACTCTGGCTGCTAACAATACAAAATAATATAAAATATGTAACTGTTTAAAACGTATTGATAATCTCACAGAATATCTGCTAAATATGTAGTGGGTTTAAATGTTTATGTTTGTCATGATGACAGCACGTTGAAGTAGAATGACAGATGAGTGCAATAAAAACTTCATTAGACTAGTGCAATAAAGAACTTCTTTTTCCACTAAATATAGTTCAATAAAGTTTTGCTTTTTGCATGAATGTAGAAAAAATACTTTAAAATGTGAATGTTGTCATTCTGTAAATTTAACATACACCATCATGTATACAGGTTCTACAAAAAAGTTGAAAAATCTTGTAGCAATCCTTCAATCCAAACTTACAGTGTCTGCACTACAGCTAGTTTTTTCTTCTCCTAGTAACCTCTGCTTGGAATGTCCCTACTATTCCATGGCAATTTCATCAAACATGCAATATTATAATGTAAAACTTTTTGGGCTGTACATAAAATCAAAAATCCATGATCATGTTGTTAGAAATATAAATATCACTACCTACCTCATATACTTTAGACTATTTCTTCAACTGCAGAATTATTCTTATGTCCCGCCTAGGAACAAATGATGCCAGCGAGTTAGTCATGGTCAAGAATAATATCAAGAAATCAGTCTCATTCTTTTTTTCTGTACCGAAAATATTCATAAACCGTTTGAGTTACTTTTTTGAATGCTGTCAATATGGCTATTAAAGTTATGCTACAATTAGAAAAACAAATACTTAAATTGTACAATAAATATAATTATTTCAGTATCCGATTGTATGGAAATGGCATGAAGACAAATGAAGTTATGCAATTGACAAGTTCACTTGCCTTGATTTGCCAGTCACATCAGATAATGAAACATTGAAATTCAAATTGGTTGACCAACTTGCCTTCCTACAAGTTGAATGTGGGTGCAAGCCATGAACAAAAAAAAACGCATTTTGTATTTTACTAATCCATAATTAAAAACAACTACCTTATAAACGTAGCTAAAAAAATGTCGATCGAGTCAAAAATAACAACAAAACAGCTCACGCGTCATTCACAGATCAGACTGAGATATCATATCTGTCGTTTGTCATTTTCATAGAACTAATTCGTAACCATTCACGTAGTAGCTACATTTCCAATCTGATTTGTGTATATAGATAAGAACCAGTTGACTATGAAACAGCAACAGCTAAAGGATGTGACTTAGACGTGACAAATAACTGAATCGCCTATACGTTCAAAGGATGTCTCAGGAGTCGTTAAGAATGAAATTAAGTTGCGATGATTTTTAAGGCTTTAACAGTGTCGAGATAGACTATAACAACATAATTTAACAATTTAAATTTAAATGTCAATAGATCTTCCGTCACTTATTTTGGTTCTAAGAGTAAGAGAACAGCAGTTTCTCAAATGATGAACATCAACATGAATAATGAGGAGCTACCGACCTTAAATGAGTGCAAAAATCTGGGATTATGGCTTGACTCCGATTTGAGGTTCAGCAAACACGTCCGTACATTATGCAGAAGTTCCTATGGCACTCTCAAAAAACTCTTTTCTCAGCGTGACATCCTACCTAAATCGACCAAAATAAAACTTTGTGAAACTTTAATTTTTTCCAAGATTGCGTACTGCGATTCTGTTTATGGCCCTGCTTTACTTGCTTCTGACGCAAAAAAACTTCAACTGATACAAAATACCTGTGTATTCGTTTTTGCACAGAACTGCACAAGTTTGACAGGGTTAGTAGACACACTAACGAAATAGGTTGGTTGCGAATAGACAAGACGCGTGATTTGCTTTCCCTTTGTTTCATTCACAAAGTTCTGAAAACTGAAACCCCCTCATATTTGAACCAAAAATTAGTGCTATCAGAAAGTACTAGAGTAAATACTAGAAAAAAGACCACCTCATTGTACCAAAACATTCGACGGCATACTTTACTCGTAGCTTCTCTTATCGTGCTTGCACCTGTATAATAACTTGAAATCTAAGTTTCGTCATTATACATTACTCAACTTCAAAAAAAAATTGAAAAAGCTCTATTTCAAAGACTGCATTGAATATTGAATAATGTTGAACTGTTTTTCCTTTCTCGGCGTACTGATACTCGATTGAATATTGACTGCTATACTCTAGCAGGATCTTTGTGGTATGCGTTACTATAGCATATTTTTATGATAGTTTGTTTCGTTCAGAATTTACTGTTTCAAAAACTTCTTGTTATACAACTTGGGTATTTATATGTATTTCATTGTATTCTCAGTAACTGAATTTTGTATATATTCTTTTTTCTTTTCTTGGTAAAGTTTAAAAACAGCTTCAGCTGACACTTCACCACTTCATCATCAATCTATTTTTTTTCTTTATATACAATGCCAATTTATGTTCTCTTGATTTTGATGAATAAAGACATTATTATTATTATTATTATAATATTACTACTTCACAACTTTTAAACTATGTGTTCTCAGCTACGCCTTCATGGGTTCAAGAATATAAAATTAACAAACCTCCCGAGGATGTTTCTTGCTCAGTGAGTTAGTGTTTTGATTAGTTTCTATTTCTTGAATTATTATACCATAGGTTCCAAATATTCCTTCACTTAAGAGTGATCTTTTTTTTGCATATATATAGGTACTCTTATACTACATATAGAATGTTAGATAAAATAAAAAATTAAAATGTATGTGATTCTTTTGATAAAAATACTTACTTGAAAAGAGTGATATAATTTTATGTATTGATTTTTTACTAATACCTGCTAATACTCTACAGTCCAAAACCGAAAAACTGTAGATACTCTATGCGGGCATAGCTTGTCAAATATAAATTTTAAACACTCGGCAACTGATATAGAATTTGGCTCTACAACTCCATCAGAAAAACCATGACAATATTTGAAATGCCATCTGTTGACATTAAGACGAATAACAAATCCCTTCTTTCGATGCGCGCTTGTAGAAAACTGATGTGAATAAGCTTCTTGAGAATTCTCATTGATCGCTTCAAATGTGCTTGCCATGCCGTACGAGAGATGTCCCTGTCATTTTTTTCTCATCAGTATTACCGCTATGATTACAAAATGAATGAATGCCCTCTTCATACTGCTAACAACATAGTAGATGGAAGAAGCATAACGGTTTTGGAAACGATAGGAAGAAATTTCAATTTAGGACGGCTTGAAAAACCGACCTGGTCTTCTTTGGTTAAGGTCCAAAACGTTTCAACTGCAACTGCGGTAGTCATCTTCAGGTGCATGATCGAAGTACACTCTTCTTGACGAATCAACTGAAACTTCTCTCGTATAAAAAAGATTATAATGATAGTTTGAATTTTTCTTTCCGAATATAAGCACATAGGTTTTAATAAAGTATACGGTTTCTGCGTCGTGTCGTTAAATTTTTTTTAAAAAAACGATGAAATCATATTTTCATATATTATATTTTTTATTATTACGATAAAACAATTTTTTTCTAGAATTATGATTACTTTTTCTAAATCAAGTGGGTAATCGATAGTTCCATCAAAAAATCATGGGAAAATTCCTCTGTTGTCATTTTCTGATAGAACTAATTTGGAAGCAATCCACCTGAAGTTAAACTTTCTTTTTCCAGACTTTCTTTACCAAATTCCCTCCGACCTGGCTAAGGATGTATATCGGAGCGCAGCTAAACCTCTCCTTCAGGAAGGACTATTTTGAAGAAAAGAAATGTATACAACAAAACAACAACGAAAGTTCAACAGGGAGAAACGAAGTAAAAGTAGACTAACTGAAAAAATGTTATTCTTTATCATTAGGGACATTTTTTATATTTTTTTACAATTGATAAAAATATTTTGTAAATATAGACTGGTAACAATTTTAAATAAATAATTAAAATTATAGTTTGTAACGAATTTTTATAAAAAGTCATCGATATAGCAAAGTACATCGACATTCGAAATTCGTTATCATTTTTTTCTGCATACCACGGAGATAACAGCGAGCCTTGGTGCCCCAGCATAGATATTTTATAGCAGACAGTGCAGACACTCAAAAGGAGCACGCGCACCGCGTACGCATCCCCAGTCGATAATAGTAGGGAGGAGGTCTTGGTGTGGAGAACCAGTCGAATAGGAACAGGTACCACTGGAGACAGTGAAGACAGACCAGATGAGAGGCAGTGGAGCTCGATCACTCGAAGAAGTCAGACTTGTCTTGAAAATGTCTAATACATTTCCCATATAGCACACGACGTCCAACGGACGTCCATTTTAGGTCCAATAATGATCCAAACGTCCAAACGTCGATTTGGATATCTGATGGATGTTCAATCCTGGATGTGCTTTGTGCAATTCTTATTGTACATCTCATGGATGATCAATTGACGAACAACATTGGATCAACATGAAACATATCAATAAGAGAATGATTTTGGATTTACATTGAATATACAATATGGGTCAATAATGCGAATGTTACTTATTATACAAATGCGTACGTCCATTTGACAAACAGTTCTGGATCAACTTGTCACGCCAATCAACTGTATGTTATTCGAATATTGAATACTGGACTTGATTTGTACGTTCACTATGTAACTATTTTGTACGTCCATTGGATGAACAAAATTGGATCAATTGGAAACTTCCATAATTTTACGTTTACGGATGTACACCGAATGTAGAATAATGGACTTGATCTGTACGTCCAATATGTTTTTGTTCGCGGGCCATTGAATGTAGAAAACTAGATCATTTGAAAATGTCCATAGTTGTACGTTTACGGATGTACAAGGAATGTAGAATACTGGACTTGATCTGTAGGTTCAATATGTTACTATTGTGTACGTCCATTGGATGAACGAAATTGATTCAATTGTGAACTTTCAGGATTTTACGTTCGAAAACATACGTTATTATACGTTTACGAACGTACACCGAATGTAGAGAACTGGACCTGATCTGTGCGTTACATTCGGATATGAGTGTATTTCATTCAATCACTTGTATAAGAATAATATTCTGACCAGAGCTGGGAAGTACTCAGTACAAATACCCGAATATTGTACTCTTGAGTACATTTCTGGTATTCTGTACTCGTTACCCAGTACATTTTATATAAAGTACTCGGTACTCTTACCCGCACATACTTTAATATGCAACGCGTCTGCGTCTGTCCTGTCTGTCCAGTCCAACATGTCTCACTTAGCAACTTCAAAACTCCAAAGGCTTTATAAATTATCAAAATAAGTTATTATGAAGGCAAGCCTGGCAAATAGAATTAACCAGTTATGCAATTACTGAATAACTATTTTGTTTTTATGTTTATTAATAAATATATTCTGATAAATTATTTTATTAATTTTTCCCTTTATGGACTGGAAACTACAAAATAGTTTAGTAATTATTAATTTGATAGTTCATGGTTATTTATATAAAAAGTGGTGAAGGTACAATGCATTACTCAGAGAAAACCCATTGGGAAGATGTATTCTTCAATTACTTTTGGACTTGCTAATACAACTTGATGAGCAAGTACTTGCAAAAAGTACTCTTAGAATTCGAGTACTTTTACTCGGAGTACTGTACTCGAGAGCATGTGTAATGGGTAAAATACTTGGTACCCTATACTCATACAATTTATCAGTACCTGGCCCAGCTCTGATTCTGACATTGTTTTAGCAATAATTACGTTAGCCTTGACTGGCATCATAGTGACAAGATGTGAATTGAAATGTCAAAATAATTTTTCATGGCTTTCCATTTGACTAAAATAAATGTAAAATTTGTGGTTGTGGAGAAAGCACAGTCTGTTACTCGGTTAGGATGAAAATTCGTTATACTCGTGGTTCCTCCCGCTCACTTTCAGCTCGTAACTTCTGACTCGCATCGGATTTTCATTATAATCTTGTATCTTTTAGAATGTACTATTCAATCTCAAGAACGAGAATGTTATTATTCTATTATCAAATATAATTTCAGAATTGGAAAAATTTTGTAAACGTTGTGGAGAAAAATATTTCTAGTACAGCGAAGTGAATCGGTATCACTATGAGTTCGGGCCACAGCAAAAGGCAGCGCCCATACAGCACATGTACGTCCATTACATGTTCATTGGAGGTACGAAATTAATATTATGGACGTCCATTGTACGTCCGGTTATGTACAAAACGTCCAGAAAATGTCCGAACCTCACTGGATTTAACATCCTATGAATGTACTTTCAGAGTGTGCAATGGACGTTCGTACAGAATGTCCAATGGACATAACATTAAGGACGTCCATTGGATGTACGAGAACGTTTCAAAATCACGTCCATTGGACGTACAACATGGATCTTAAATACGTAAAAAAATAAGATTTCACTTCTTTATCGTGGATACAATGTATTATGATTAATGATATATCGAGCGTGTACAAAACTGAATTATATTATTTTCAAAATATATCAAAAATTAATAAAAATACAACGCTTTCAACAAAAATCAAAACATGTAATATGAACATCTGAGCAAAATAGATTATTCAGAACAGAAGATATTTTCAACAGAAACTGAGAGTTTTTGTCCTTTTCCCTCATTCGCCTTCCCAACCATTTGAATATGGAATCTTTGGTCTGCTTCCTAGTAGTTGATATTTTTGATTGTTCTGCAGTTTTTGTAAAATTCAGTTTGAATCAAAATTTTTCATTGAGTCGGGAGTGTGCTGCAGAAATCAATACTGTACTATACTATGTAGTAAACTTTTGTCTTGTTTTGAGCATCACATTATTCAATTTCACATGTGTATATTAAAAATGATTCCATATACTGACCTGATGATATATGTTTCCTTCCACCTTCACACACCTCGTCACTACAATGAAGATATGTCAACAGGTAAAAATAATCAAATATTACACAAAACATGGGTATACGAAAAAATATAATAATGGCGGACCAACACCGAAATAAACAACAGATAACTACCTCACGATGAATGTCCCCTCTATGCCATTATGGAAAGTATTCGAAGGCCAATGAATTGATTTGTTATAGCGTACTGGACCGAGCATATCCGAATGTAACATACAGATCAAGTCCAGTATTCTGCATTCGGTGTACGTTCCCAGGCAGCAAGCGTACGTCATAATGACGTATCTTATAGGTCATGGTAGACGTCATATTGACTCCAGAGTTGACGTCATTCGGACGTCTAAATGACGGTCAAATGTCAGCGTCATTATGACGTCAGTATATGGCGTCATTTTGACGTTACATATAGCTTGTATATGACCTGTTAGGTCATACACAAGACGTACATATGACGTCACTCAAACGTTATAAACATCGTCATTGAGACGTACTTTTTTAGTTAATTTGGGGATATGAAGCAAAAAATGCAATGTTTTTTCACAATACTTGTAGCAACTGTTGGGATATTCGTATTTTTCTTAAAGAGAATCACAATCACACAGAAAAATTAGAAAGCAGTGTACTGGATGATCAATGACTGATACAAACTAGGTAGATTAGGAAACGTCAATGTCGTGGTTAATTTTTTTGATGCAAAGGATTAAGAAACTCGTGATCATGGAAAGAATTTTTATTTATAACAACATAAAACAATTTCGTTTCAGTAAGTAATACAGTAAAAAACTATTATAAAACTTAATTATGCAGATCATTCTGAAATATGTACTTAATTCGGAAGAGCTACTATAAGTTTTTCTTGCTAAAAGTCAGTAAAAATGTCATTGAATTTTTCACACTGGATTATGCTGTTTATGTAGCACTTAATATGACTATAGTTTTTATTCAATTATTACTAACCATCTAGTACAATATTCAAAAATTAATTAAATCAAAATACACATTACATACCTCTAGTGTAAACACATTTTTTTAATGGAATATAATGTCTATTTATCGGAAATATATCCTTCTCGTTTTACCGCTTTTTAATATAAGCTCCATTGTCTTTCTTTGTAGGGCGGCCAAAATATTTAGCTTTTTTAGTGAAGTAAACCACTCAGAGTTTACGACTATAAGGGCACCTTCATATTGTTTATTTGAACTCTACAGCTGAAAACACTTTGAACACTGTAACCACTGTAACACACAACTATTACCGAACTCTGCAATACTATCACTTCTATATTTATGCATAATGAAATCTTCCGACAACCAGAGAATAATGGTGACACCAAAACACATAGACATAAAGAACGAATACCATCGACATTCCACTGCACATGTTCATAGAAGGAAGCATCGACGACGGCCATGTTGCTTAATCCGAACCAATCCGATGCGAATGTGTCGGTGTCGGACAACTGGTGACTTTCGCGGGAAATACAAAATGACGAAAATAATAAGCAATTTGATTTCTTTACATATGTTGGTATTTTTATTTGATTCACTTTTGAGTTATACGTTTTTAGGTAAATAATAATTTAGTGTGTACTCTATTGATTGTATATGCAAATTATAA
Source organism: Chrysolina haemoptera (assembly GCA_958298965.1). Taxonomy (NCBI): domain Eukaryota; kingdom Metazoa; phylum Arthropoda; class Insecta; order Coleoptera; family Chrysomelidae; genus Chrysolina; species Chrysolina haemoptera. The sequence continues at coordinate 14,584,294 of OY282594.1, forward strand.
AATTAAACTTGTACCTTTATGCCACGGGATGAAGGCAATGGTTATTTTACGCTATTTTAAATGTGACTCGATATAGGTACAGGTAATTTAAATATATCACTAGCCACTTCAATGAAATAATTTTCAGAAATATCTGCTATAAAGCATTTTATGGGACATATATAATTAGTTGGATTTTTTATTTAAAAAGTTCTTCTATTTTTTGTGTGTAACATTAGTGACCAAAGAATTACGTCATAATGACGTCATGTGAAAGACGACATAGTAACGTCCACTGAATGACGTCTGGCAGACGTCATTTTTGCGTTGATGACGTCTACCGTCATGAAATCACTAATTAAGTACGTCATTATGACGTACGCTTGCTACCTGGGTTCGTAAACGTATAATTATGGATGATTTCGATTGATCCAATTTTGTTCCTCCAATGAACGTACAAAAATGTAACATATTCTTTTAATTTTCAACAGGGAGGAAAATTTATTCAAAATATCGTGAATAATATTTTCTACCGGGAAAATGGTAAGCGTTATGTTTATATAAGTGCGTCAGGTGGTAAACTTTCGTCAATTTTAAACAAAGTTGTTGGCCAAAGTTCGTTATGTTTCAACCAATGAGGTCCAGAAAACCACATCTTATCTCTGAATAATTCTGAAGGAAGTAACCCACGTGATGCACAATCAGCTGGATTATCCTTGGATGAGACATATTGCCAAAGAGAAGGAGTAATACGTTTTTGAATGAATGTTACGCGATTACTAACGAAAATTTTCCACCTATGTGGTGAAGACTTAATCCAACTTAATGTTATGAAACTATCTGTGTAAGCGTATGTTTGAAGGATGTTTATTTTATCTTTGAATGTTTTCATAACAGTTGAAAGCAACTTCACAAGAAGATCTGCAGCACATAGTTCAAGGCGGGCGACTGATATTGTTTTTATTGGTGCAACCTTAGATTTGCCATACACAAAATTTGTTTAGAATGAATCTTCACTATGCTGAACTCTGAAATATATAACGCAAGAGTAAGCCTTTTTTGAGGCATCACAATATGCATGTATTTGACACTGTAAATCGTTCAGTAATATGTGGCGAGGAATTTGTAAAGTTGTAAGTAAAGAAAATTCTGTTTTGAACTGAGACCATTTGTTGATGATATCCTCAGGTGGAACCTCATCCCACTGAATTCCGAGCATCCACAGGTGTTGCATAAGTAGTTTAGCGAATAAGGTGACTGAAGTCAAAAAACCCAATGGATCAAAAACGCGAGCGATATCAGATAAAATCTGACGTTTTGTGCAACTGCTGACTGATAAATTAATATTATACATAAAAATATCTGAACTTGGGTACCACTGTAATCCCAAAATTTTGATAGCTGACGACACTTCTTCATCAAACGAAATTGATTTGTTATAGAGATGAGATTCTGGAAGATCAGCTAAAAATGATTGATTATTACTCGCCCACTTGCGTAATTCAAAATGTCCTCTCTTACAAATTTCAATTAATTGATCTCGAATCAACTTCGCATTATCTAATGACGAGCACCTTGTACATATATCGTCAATACATACATTATTTTCTAAGACATTGGCTGCCAATGGAAAATGTTTTCTTTCATCGTGAGCCAATTGCAGAATTGTTTTATTGGCTAAATATGGACTACTAGAAAGTCCGAAGGTTATAGTTTTCAAACGAAAATCTTTTACAATTTCATTACTGGTAAATCTCCTTAATATTCTCTGATAGTCCTGATGTTTGGGATGGACTAAAATTTGCAAGAAGATTTTTTTTACGTCTGCCGTAAAAACTATAGGGTAAATTCGGAAATCCAATAAAACCAATAAAATATCTTTCTGCAATTTTTCACCCACCAACAGGGTTTCATTTAGTGAAATGCCTTGAGAGGATTTTGCGGAAGCGTCGAAAACAACGCGAAGTTTGGTTGTTATTGTACTGTTTTTCAGTACACAGTGGCGTGGAAAATAAAAAACGTGTTGCGTATCATAACAATTATCCACCTCTTCCATGTACCCACAATCTAAATATTCTTGTAGAAAATCAGAATATAATTTATGCAATTCTGGTGTACGCAAAAGGCGTCTTTCAAGCGAATAAAAACGGCGTAAAGCGAACGGGCGGGTGTCATTGATATTGAAAATTGGTTTAGAATTTTTAAATGGAAGATTAACAATATAACGATCAGTTTCATTTCTAAAATGTGTACTGGAATATATTTCATCACACAAGGTATCTTGCCCTTATTTTTGGAACTTCTTCAAGTTCCCAGAAACGTTTCAGAAAGTTGTCTAAAGTGAAAGTATGATTTTGAACAATACTTAAAAATGTGGAACTATTTGAAAATGCTTCTGGTTTATTGAACGCCACCTTCCCCATAAGTATATATCCAAAAATTGTGTTTATAGCTACAGGTTCATCAGCATTTCCTATAATACGCCCCTGTTCTAATATATGGGGAAAAACTTCAGCGCTAAGAAGCATATCATTTGACGATGATTTGTGGAAATTTTCATCGGCTAATTTGAGATTTCTAATGTGTGACCATTTTGCAACATCAAAGGTACTTGGCAAATTAGCGCATAACTTAATTTCATTCATGGACCCCAGACCTTGAATGGACATAGAAAAAGTGAAGCGAGTTAAACCTAACTTATGGTAACACTTTTGTGAAATGTAACTGGTCTGCGAAGCACTGTCGAGTAAAACTCTTACCTTCTGTCTGATAGTTATTGCCTGCATCTAATACTTCAATAATGGCCGTTGATAATAAAACATTGCTGGAAGATGATACCATACCAACAAAACTATTTTGATCTTGAGCAGGATCCCTTGAATTGTCTTGGGGTCTCGAGGGTACAGCGTGAAGTTGATTATCGTTGAAATTTTATTAACATGTATTGACGAATGATGTGAACCTCCACAAAAACGACGAGATGAAGTCGATTGACAATTTTTCATTGAATGCAGGGAACTCAAACAGTTGTAGCATAAATGTTTTTGTTTGACAAAATTTAATCTTTTTTGTGGCTGTTTATTGAAGTATTCAGAACATCAGTATATTGAATGATTACGTTTGCAAGATATACAAACTGGGTTTTGACTTGAAGTCTTATTTGAATTAGTAATTGAAAAATATGATGAAGTTTGTTTCAATTTTGTTATCGAGGCATTTTGAAAATGTTTATTTTTTTCTGGAAGAGCTGAATTTTTTGGAATCGAAAATTCAACTGCATCCAATGCATTGCATCGGTCAAGGATTCAAATGTTGGTGTAGCATCGTTAGCGATAGGGATCTCTAGTTCGAAACGAGTTACAGTTTCTTGATCGAGATGTTTTGAAAATGGATAATATAGAAGAAAATCCCACTCTTTTACAGGAAATTCCATATTTTGCAAAGCAGCTAAGTTTTCTGTAAAGGTATCTAATCGTGTTCGAGTATTTCTTGAATTCGTGATAATCGAAGCGTGATCGATTTCTTGTAAATGAGCAAAAGCAATTAATCTTTTATTGTCGTAGCGTTGTAAGAGAGCATCGTAAGCGATTTAATAATAGGTCACATGCATGTATCACAAAATCACTGGAATTGTTGTGTGCACCATCTAATTTGTTATTAAATCATTAAACATTGTTTCATTTAATTGTAACTTTTGAAAGTTTTGAACAATCCAGATTTTAAAATGTGAAGCAAATTTGAGTTTGGTAAAACGCGCGCCTCAGTATGACGTCAAAGTTCATTTAAACAAAATGTATTTTTCATGGTATTGACTTGTCGTTGATCAGTCTATCTAGAGTTTTTCAAGTGGTTGATTATTATCTTTTTATTATTTAGTTACTGCAAACCTACCGAAACTATGTTTTCTTTGGATAATCTTTGTTTACATGTATTTTGACATCACACCCTACCGCCAAAAGACAATCGTTTGAATTTCCACTATTTTCCAATCATTTTTATTCTTGTTAATTATTGATATTTTTGGCAGCTATCTTATTTTCCCAGTATTTGAATGGATGGTATAATTTATTGGAACAAATAGGAAAAAACATGCATGAGACCTATTCGCACTAGACATGGGTGTTGTTTGAACCAACGTGAGGGGTGGTCCACGTAGGGATGAAATGAGGTAATTGAATTTTTCAATATTTGATAGGTTTGTGTTGTTATGAATTAGACTCTGAAACATACCCAAAAACGGTTTGAAAGATTTGATATCTTCCGCAAATTTAGGAATTTCAATTTTGGATAACTTTACGTTACTACTAGAATTATTTGCCTCAGAACTAGCCTCAGTTGGACCAGGTTTGATTTTAAGTAGTGTTTAATTGATTGCTTCGATATATGAACACTCAAATTCAAAGTTTTTGCGCACAATTTCATCATCAGTCAAATTCTCATTGCTGATTGAAGCTAACATGATTATTTTTGAAAACCTCGCAACAATCTTGAAGGCCTTGATAGCGCATTTTGAATATAATTCGAACTTCTTCTTCAGTTTTTGCTCTGTCAGCAAGTTCTTTGATTTCTTTTATTTGATTGACGCTTATTTGACGAAGAGTTCTATACTGTTTTACCTTATTTGCGTATGGATAAACAATATGCCGATCAAGAAAAAAGTGTTTATTTTGATCGTATTAGTAAGACACTCTCTGAAGAATACCCAGTTGACCTCAGCAGAAAACACCTTCAATATACTAATCGAATGGCTTTGATATTTTTCAAAAGTTTTATGAAAAAATTTGGAAATATCTGAGTAATTAATTATCAATGGAATAGCGAATTTAACGTCTGGTATACTTATTAAATGATGATTTTTTGTGGAAAGAAAAAAAAACACTTGAGGAAACTTATTTAAGTGAAGAAAAACGCGACAGAAATAATCCTTGGCTCGAATAGGACCAAATGATTGATGTTAGCGAAATTGAATAGACAAAAAATAGCGTTTAAAGTTGAAGTAGCACTCACCAAATCCTTCCAGGCTGTAGTTGTTATGGTGGGAACTCCTTCAAACTTGCGAAATGGACTGTTTTTCTGGTTTTTAATGCGAATAGCGGTTGATGCGGTTGAAATTATTTTTGATATCACACTGACGTAAGAATATAATCGATCCGTCACTTTGTTTACATTGGTAAACAAACTCCTCCATCTCAGAATGCTCCATGTGCATACCTCAACTCAATATTTCGCGAAAATATAAATATAATTTTGGAAATGAAATGAGCGAATTAATCAGGATTTTACTAACTTAAAACTAAATTAGTGGAGTAGATCGAACATTGGGTATTGTTATGGAGCAGCATCGTAAAACTAAAATTTTCGATGATTGTTTAATTCAGTTTAATTTAACACAGAAGTGTGTATTGTCACTCTGCAGTAAATTTTTCGTACTTCGTGATCAATATTCAACTCTGATATACTCAAGTGAGCATCCAAGGGGAGTTTCAGGAGTTATAACCTCGCCCTTCTTGCTTTGCTCACGAGGTAGATTGACGACTACCCATTGATAGACACCGCTGTATCAGTTCGAGACAAATTGACTGATTATCCAGAATCTTGGCGTTTCTCAGAGATCCATTCTATCACGAACAATTCACATAAATGGTTTGTCGGGAGCTATAATATTATGTATGCAGTTTCCGCCATAAAGTTGGTTACATATGGGAAAAAATCCATTATTGAAATTTGTGGAAAAGTCTTATGGTGTTCGTTCCTGCATATCTGACAACTGAAAAATCCGTTGCTACTTATATCACGTGACCTCAGATTTGGGAAAAAATGGGTCAAATTGACAAAATATAGAAGAAATTTACGAGAAAATGTGTTTGGAATCTAAAGAGCACCCCATATACCAATTTTAAACAAGATTGAAAAAAAAACAAAAATATCATTATATTCCTCTTACTAAGAAACAGTAAGTATACATCCTTGTTTCATCTGGAGAAAGCTTTAATTAGCTGAATAACATAAATATGGGTCAAAACTAATCAAATATTTCTGAAATAGACATTTTGCGGGAGATTAATTATGAGAACAGGATTTAGTCTTGTCAATAGATGTAGTCATACCCTGTATTAAAGATGCACATAAGCTTATTCAATATTTTCAACCCGTAAATAAAATTTAAACCAACTAATATTTGTAACTGAAACTTATACATTATTTATCCATACTTAATTTAATATTGATTAGCAAAGCTAATGTATTCTTGAGTTATAATTACAAAAGCTAACCAATATTAAATTCAGTAAGGATAAATAATTTATTATTGAGTTTTCAATTACATATTTATAATATTTAGTTTAGCAAAACGCCTATTTCACAAATATTTGATTAGTTTTGACCCAAAATTTGATAACCTAATATTGAAGCTGTTTCCAAATAAAACAAAAATGTTTAATGTTTATCAGTAAGGGTAGAGGAATGAAATGGTACTTTTAATTATTTTCAATCTTGTTCATAATGGGTACATGGGGTCCTCGTTGGATTCCAAACAAATTTTCTCAATATTTTTTTTTTTATTCAAAAATTCAAAAATCCAAAAATCACTTAACTTCACAGTGAATTTCGCAATGCAAAAGATAGGTACACAAGTGAGTTCTTGTTCAACGGACTGTACTGATCCCTTCTGCTATCGCGCATTTATAGGCATGGCGATTTTACATTCATAGCTAGATTTGCCAAGCTGTAGAACTCAATGCAAACAAAACTCAGACAAATCTTCTCTCTAGAAAGGGCGATTACCCAGTAGCCAGCGTAAGTATATCAGGCGTATCCATACCAATGAAATCCTCAATTTCAATGCTCTGTATTACCATCAGCATTACCTTTCAAGTAAAAGCTATGTGAGGTCCATCGACAGAAGCTCCTCTCAGAAACTTGGTTTTCCGTTTCATGCCATAAGCTATATTTCACTTCCTGTCAACTGATTATAATTATGTCCTGGAGAACTGTTCCTGAATAGAAAGGGTACATTGAACATTTCAAATTATGTCCAAAAACGAGCAATTCGTCTCGTCGGAGATGCTACGATTACAAGCTCTCTCACCTATCTGGAACATCGCAGAAAAGTTATCAGTCTGTCTCTGTTAAATAGATTTGTTCAAGAACGAACCTTTTCTGAAATATCATTAATTGTTCCACCGTTATTGGTCCCATTAAGATCAAGACAAAGTTTTGGAACTCATTGCCTCGGGATTTGTTTCCCATGAAGCTAACGTTATGTGCTAAAAGCCTGCAGAAATTCCTACCTACGAGGAAAATAGTCGGTCGGATGGAAAGCGAACTGTCTCACTGTCATCTTAAGGACAGGAACTCAGAAAATAAATAACAAGTGTCACCGTCACTCATCGAAATCAAACAATAAACAAGGTTCTGTTATGTTCTGTCTACTGTCTGTATTCTATATACGTCGTTATACCCATGCCCCATGCCTTACACTGCCAATACTGCCTGGCCATTATTATTTCTTCATTTTCTATTAAACGATGGCCATACAGTTCAATTAACATGCCATCTACTTCTCAGTATAATACATTCAAACAGACTGAGAATGAATCGGTACAGTTTTCTTCCAATTAAAGTTTTGTTTCCCAATGTATCTCCTAGATGGCAACATTCGGTTCAACCTGAAATCGACCACAATTATCACTTATCAAATCAAATAAAAAAAGGTTTAATATCTACGCATCGATAAAAGTAAAACTATCTCTAAGCCACAGGAGGGTTTGAGAGGGAGTAGTGTTGCACTTTAGGAGGTGATGGGTTTTTCATCCTGCCCTGCTGAGGGATGTCAGCGGGCGGGCAAAACCAGCCCACGTCTGCCCACGAGCAGAACCTACGATGTTGTGTAGGCTGCTTACTTGTCGTGCTTGTAAGTCAGAGTATGTTAGGTTCCATGTCCCCGTCTCCTCCAAGTTATACGGGGGGGTATTGTACTTTATGTGTAAGACATCAGATGATTAGGACCATATATTGTTGGGGTTCAGAAAAACAACGAAAAAACCGGGTTTGAACAATCATTCTAAGGCGAGAGGTTTATCCCTCGTCCTCTGGGATATCCTGGAAATCCTCTAGGGCCTGGTAAATGAGTCCACCGTGCTTTTTTGGCCTATTGCAGTGTGCTCTGACTGCTGTGAGTTCCCTAGTCAACGAACTTCGAAGGATAAAGTAACAGAAGAACTTATCAGGCTGTCGTTTGATGAATTCCTAGATGGAATATCGGCTAGCTCCCTCAGTGCGTCTAGTCGAATGTATCTGTCACTGTCCGTGACGATACGGAGTACTTTGTTTTGCATCCTCTCCAAGCGCAACATGGTTGTCTTGGGGACGCTGCAGAACACTGGACATGCATATGTCATCACTGGTCTGATGATTTGCTTGTAGATTAACACTTTGGTCTCCATGGCCAGCCTGGTATCCCTGGCTATCAACGGATATGTCCTTTTTATAGCAGCCGCAGCTCGTTGGATTGCCAAGCTGACATGCTTCCCAGGTGTCAGTTTCCTGTCCAACTGTACTCCTATAGGTACCGCATGGATTCGGATTCGTCGAGCCGGGTATCCAGAGCCCTGAATCCTCCAAAGATTTCCACGAGTTAGGGTTTCTTCCTTTTTGTTGTGAAATTCATGAGTTCTATCTTCGCCGGATTTATCACTATTTTATTTTTCGCCATATACGGTACGACTCCCCATTGCAAATGGGCTCTGCTTATTCGCCTTGCGGCTTCGTGACTTGTTCCTGCGCTGGCATATATCGCCGTGTCGTCGGCGTATATGGCGGTACTTGTGTTTGGGTGCATAGGCAAGTCGTACGTATAGAGCGAAAACAAAAGTGGTGACAAACTCGAACCTTGCGGGACTCTTGCTACGACCTTCTTCACCGCGGAGTTTGTATAATTTACTCTAACCTTGAAAGTCCTGTCGACTAGGTACGAGTCCATGATCTTCACTATATAATCAGGCATACCTGCCCGTAACATCTCCATGACGAGACCTTCTATCCAGACGGTGTCAAACGCCTTCTGAATATCCAGCAGGACCATTAGTGTATTGAGATCCTTGAAAAAGCTTTCCTTCAACCCGTGGACAATTCGAGCCACCTGAGAGGTCGTTGAGTGACCTCTCCGGAAGCCGAACTGCTCCGCCGGGATGAGTTCCAGCTTCTCCTCCAGTTCTCTGAATCTCTTCAGTAGGATCCTGTCCACAACCTTGGCCACCGCACTGACCAGCGAAATTGGGCGGTAGCTTTCAATCCTTGCGTCGGATTTCCCTGATTTTAGGATAGGGATAATCTCAGCATGCTTTAGGCATTTCGGGTAGTGTTGCCACTTTATTACCCTGTTGATAATGTATATAAGCTGCACGAGAGACTTCCTTGGGAGGTTCCTAAGCAGGATCGCGTCGACAATTAGCACTTATAATCTCCATAATATCTGAATTATTGGGTTCACCTGAACTATTTATATGTATACTACAAAAAAAGATGCATGAAAATATTGTTATGTAAAACAGTGATATCTTTCGAATAGACAAGGTCAAGTTTTCAACAGTCGAAATGTCATGACTCAATAGCCGTGAAGAGAATTAGGTATAGTTTTCCCTCTTATGTTGATTTGTCTTTTAGGCAATGAAAAGTCCATAAGAACTTTACTCAATCTGGATTTATCGTTGAGTCTCACCACAAATGAGGCAAAATTACAACTCGACGGTTTCGAATTTCGACTTACAGCTCGGAATTAACAATAATAATAAAACAACTCGAAAGTATTGAGCAATGGTGTTCAATAATTTTTGCCGGAGAGTATCAAATAAATTAAATAGTAAAATCGGCAATCTCGAAGTGCCCTTCTCTCCAAATATCTCTACCATGTGGAAAATATGAAGTAAACATCTGACAAAAAACAGCAATAATGAGTTGTAACTCGAAAATAACACAAATTTTGATATAACTCGAAATTAGACTAATTCCGAGTTGTAACTCAAAATAGCACTAATCTTGAGTTGAAACTCGAACTTAAGGAAAATATGTCAATTCTACGCTTTCGAATAACTTGATGAGCTAGTGAAATTCAAGAAACATTATTATTAGTTTCCAAATATTTTAACTCCTTATTTACATTTAACTGAACAGTAAAAATGTTATGGACTTTCTTAATAAAAGCCAGACTTTTTGTAAAATTCAAGCAAATGACACTATTTTGAGTTCGCTAATTCAGTGGGAGTTGGAAATGGTTGTAGAATTCAAGTCAGCAACCTCGACTGGCTGAGTCATCAGGTAGGTAAATCTAAATATTTCAATTTACCGGTTCTTGAACGGAAGTAGGATGTTTGATCTGTGATCATTTATTTTTCAATCAGTGTTTCATGACTGATAATTCGCTGTGTATCAATTCATGGAATTATGAGAGAAGACTATACGAAGTGCTTTTGTTTATTTCGGGATATACCGGGTGACCACGAGGTGAGGTACGCCCGCCAATTTTTCTATAGTTTTGAAGATACAGATTTCAAACCCCTCCACTGAAAATTCACCACTTCCGGTTCTACCGGAAATGACCCGAAACTTTTTTTTTTCAAATTACACCCTGTACATATTTTTTCATTGTAAGAAAGACAACGCAATTTGTGATAACACTGTTCATCAAAATGGAAAATCGGTTGAAAAATGGCGGAGATACAGTTGATTGTTCAATCGAACAAAGTTGGCCATGAAATTCAAACTTAAATTATCACAATTGACAAACGACATCAGAAGTTACCAGAGGAAGCTTCGAAGTACGATACAGTTGAAAACTGAGGTTCTCATGTAATTTCAGCTTCCATATATATTCCAACAATTATCAAAAATGACCTAAAAACGAAATGGTATCCATAAAGAAACGCTCACAACTGCCATTTCTCAAATGGCAACATGTACTTTTCAATTTTTCATGATAAAAATTAATGAATTATTAGTTTACTCGTGTGAAAAGTTTTGGAGAATTCCTAAAGGAAACGAAGATACAATCAGGTTTCATGATGAGTTTTCCGAAAATTGAATATTCTACAACGTAGGCGGCTTAGAACATAATTAAGAAAGCAATACACAAAAGCTCATAATATTTCAACAAAGTCAAAGTTTGTTCTACGTATTTAATCAATACTGTTTCGCTTTTTTATGTTCATGGCCGCCTTCGTTGAAGAATATCTAATTTTGAGAACACTTATGAAAAAACATCTCGTATCTGCGACATCTTTCGGAATTCTCCAGAACTTTTCACACGAGTAATCTGATAATTAATCACTTTTCATTTTGACGAAGTGAAGAGAACATGTTGCCATTTGAGAAATAGCAGTTGTGAGCATTTCTTTATGGGTACTATTCCGTTTTTAGGAAATTTTTGATCATTTCAACTGCATGGCACTTCGAAGCTTCCTCTGATAACTTCTGATGTCATTTTTCAGTTGTGATGATTTAAGTTTGAATTTCATGGCCAACTTTGTTTGACTGAACAATCAACTGTATCTCGGCAATTTTTCAACCGATTTCCAATTTTGAAGAACAATTTTATCACAAATTGCGTGCTCTTTCGGATAATGGAAAAATATGTACAGGGTGTCATTTGAACCGGAAGTGGTGAATTTTCAGTAGAGGCGTCAAAATATGCGTATTCAAGTACTATAGCGACATACCAAATTTGAAATATGTATCTTCAAAACTATGGAAAAATTGGGGGGCGTACCTCACCTCTTGGTCATCCGGTATACCATTCCAGCTGGTCTATATTGATAACAAGAAATGTCGTACGCTGAATGTTCACGATATTTGAACTTCATGTGATAGGTAAATGGTTATGAAAATGCTGTCCAATGTCGTTAACTTTCCTCGATCCATACATTGTTGTATTAAAATAAAAATATACAGGGACACTGTTCTTTCATTATTCATCATTGGGTGGGCCAGGATAACTCCAACGTTATCTGGCCTTTGCATTTTGATGAAATACATGAAATCCATTAATAATGTCCTCTCTGCAGGTGGTCATTCCCAACCAGAAGGAAGATAATATTCAATGCTTTATCACAATTATCACTTGCAATTGTGTCCTCTTGAAGAAGCATTTCACAAATAAATGGCAGATGTGTTTCAATGTTAGTAAGGCCTAATCTGCATGTTCAAACTGTAGTGTACACGTAATTGTAATTATTATTCATATGATGATATATGGATGATTTGGAGTAAATAACGAATCCTGGACTTGACTCGGTCGTACGTGGTCTGTCGGGAGACAAGGGTCGAGAGTTGAGTGCGGCTACTAACTATAGTCTAGTATTATTTATATTACCCTTATTCCTAAAGTGTGATCTTCAGTGAGGATAACGAAGAATAGTGAACTCCACACAAACAAAGGTCGAAAACGGTGTAGGAAATTTTTAAATGAATGAAACGAACAATTTCGATGAAAATCAAACTCCTCTTGTCTCCACACTATCCCACAAAGTGGAAAATTTGAGGAAAACATCTGTCAGAAAACAACTATCCCCTTGAACATTCAATTATATATCTGCCATTTATTTGGGTTATAATCTCCAAAGAGGTTACAATTGAAAGTGCTAATTATAATGAAGCAGAAAATTTCATCCTTCATCTGGTTGGAAAAGACCCCCTGCAGACATGACCTGTTTCATGGGATTCACATTTCTCATCAGTGCTAGGATAGGTTAGACAACGTAAGAGCGAATCTTGCCCACCCAAAGAACGATAACAACCAAAATTAAAAACAAGAAGCTCTTCTCGGTACCACAGACTCCAGGAAGAGTTACTTCATATTCCAACAAAGTTCAAAAACTGTGCCAAAGAGTTTCAAATGAATGAAACTACACAAAGTCGAAATTCCCTTCCCTCTCCTCTATACCACAAATTAGAGAAATCTGTCAGAAAATAACTGCTTCTCCCTACGAACATTGAAATAAATCTGACATTTATTTGTGTAATGTTCCTCTGAGAGAACACATCAATTGCAAGTGCCAATTGTAATGAGGCATTGAATATTATCTTGCATCTGATTGGGACTGACCACCTGCAGACATGACATTCTTCTCATCAGTGCAAGGATAGGTCAGATAACGTTAGAAATATCCTGGCCCACCCAATTCACGATAACACCCAAAACTCAACAACGGAATTTCGATTTCCTCGAAATTGTTCCTTTTATTCGGTTGTTTTCTGATAGATATTTGCCTTAAATTTTCCACTCCGTACGATAGTGTGGAGAGAAGTATATGTCGACTTCGAAACATACGTTAACACTTCCTGGAGTGATCTCCAAGGGTGGCTGAGGCGCCGCAGACAACGGAAATAGCGACCCATTGACCCCTAGGTCACCGTACACCGCTACGCCAAAAACATATATGTTATGTTTCGAGGGACCTAGGATCGGATGCTACGGGACTGTTAGCCGGTGAACGAATCGACCGCAGCCGCTGCAATGCCCGGCTAAGAATTAGCCTTACCAAGGCTTTCACATGGACGCGGATCGAAGGAACTCGCAGCGAGAACTGAAAAACCTGTCTGATGGGAGCTGAGGAGGGATTTCGTATCGGGTTCTGCGGGATCTTAGATTATAGAACATAGCTGGTGAATGACTTACCCGTGGCCACCACACCACTCGGCTGAGAATCAGCCCCACTGAGGCTTCCGCGAGGGGCAGATTGAAGAGACTTGCTGCGAGAACTGGAAAACCTATCTTCAATGGGAGCCAGAGAGGTGCTCGGATACAACAGGAATAGTAGCCGGCGAAGTAATCACTAGCGCTCAGGGAATGGCAAAAAAAGCTCTTGTGGTCTAGCTGAATTATGTAGTACCCCTTGTTTCCCGTGTGAACACGCAATTTTTTAAAGAAACCGTGTCGCTTCAGGCCAACAAAACGCACCCATCTCTGTACCGTCGTGCCTGTGGCTCTATACTAACCTGAGTTCAATCTTTTGTTTTGCGTGAACGCAAAAAGATCGTCAATCCGAACAAGTTTGCAATTGAATGAAGAAATGAAGCGTAAAAGATACAGATCCAATTCTACATCCTGCCGATGATTTTGACACATTAAAAACGGAAAATTAACATTTCAGGAAGGAAAGAGATGTCTTCAATTCAAGATGGAGCCAGAGCTGACTCCCTAAAACTACTACTATTCACGAATGATCATAACCATAAATCTTGCCTAAGCTTTGCATAAGACTGGACTGGTATTTTATTTATAATTCACTTTTCATTATTATATCAGTAATCAGCGAACCTCGCAGACATTGTCCTGTCCGAACGTTGGCTTGCCTTCTATTAGCGGGATCAGCAAACTTTTTCAAATAATACTGGTGGCTAGGGGGTGAAATTTCGTTATCATATGTTCTGATATCGAAAAAAAATATATAATACATTTTTGCGACACGATCGCAGCGACCCCTACGAGGTCACGTGACTGAAGCTCTTTGATAACATAATATCAAAATAGCTGCACTAATTGCTTCAACATACAACCCCAAAATCACAATTATCTACTACTCTCGAGTTCCGAGATATTCCCTGACCAAAACCTCGTGGGCCACCTATATAGTATAATACAACTGTATCGTCGGCAAAACTCACTACGTGTCCCTTTGTTCGAATAGGTCATTGTTCCTTGTTCCTTGTTCCTCGTTCCTCGTTCCTCGTTCCTCGTTCCTCGTTCCTCGTTCCTCGTTCCTCGTTCCTCGTTCCTCGTTTCTCGTTCCTCGTTCCTCGTTCCTCGTTCCTCGTTCCTCTTTCCTCTTTCCTCGTTCCTCGTTCCTCGTTCCTCGTTCCTCGTTCCTCGTTCCTCGTTCCTCGTTCCTCGTTCCTCGTTCCTCGTTCCTCGTTCCTCGTTCCTCGTTCCTCGTTCCTCGTTCCTCGTTCCTCGTTCCTCGTTCCTCGTTCCTCGTTCCTCGTTCCTCGTTCCTCGTTCCTCGTTCCTCGTTCCTCGTTCCTCGTTCCTCGTTCCTCGTTCCTCGTTCCTCGTTCCTCGTTCCTCGTTCCTCGTTCCTCGTTCCTCGTTCCTCGTTCCTCGTTCCTCGTTCCTCGTTTCTCGTTCCTCGTTCCTCGTTCCTCGTTCCTCGTTCCTCGTTCCTCGTTCCTCGTTCCTCGTTCCTCGTTCCTCGTTCCTCGTTCCTCGTTCCTCGTTCCTCGTTCCTCGTTCCTCGTTCCTCGTTCCTCGTTCCTCGTTCCTCGTTCCTCGTTCCTCGTTCCTCGTTCCTCGTTCCTCGTTCCTCGTTCCTCGTTCCTCGTTCCTCGTTCCTCGTTCCTCGTTCCTCGTTCCTCGTTCCTCGTTCCTCGTTCCTCGTTCCTCGTTCCTCGTTCCTCGTTCCTCGTTCCTCGTTCCTCGTTCCTCGTTCCTCGTTCCTCGTTCCTCGTTCCTCGTTCCTCGTTCCTCGTTCCTCGTTCCTTGTTCCTCGTTCTCGAGGAACTCTGTATTCAACTACTGTTTCTATACTGAGGCCTATTTTCACGTGCTGCTTCCTATTTGTCAAAAAGCTTTTTAAAACATTATATAATAATTTTCACATTTATCCACACATTCACCAACTTCTTATGGCAAACTGAACAGATTCATTTATTTTAGCAGAGCGATGGCGTCTTTTGTCGATTAATTTTCGAATAGTTTTCTAAATTAGTAACGAACTATTCCAAATTGATTGATAGGAGTACGTGGATTCGAAAACGTGCACAGTCAGAATCAGTATTCCTACTCTTTCATCAAATGTGGAACTGAAAAACTGAGGTATTAGTACTACTCCCAAAAAGGAATTGAAAAAATTACTGATTTTTGTAGAACATAACAGAACTCAACATGAAACGTCATTAAAAAATCTTCGAATTAGCAATCGATATACCTACCTACGCGAATGCAATGTGGTATCACATTAGTATTTGATGCCTTTTAAACGATTGATTAACGAAAATACCCTGATATAATGTATCATGTAAATATTGTGATAAACAACTGCGTTCATACCGTTAGAACGTACTTGGAACCATATAAATCATTGAACATCGACGGAGCGAAGACAAAACATGGGTATTTCTCATTGGCACAACTCTGTGGGTTGTCGAACAAAAAAATATATACATCGTCACAGACTTGCTCAAAACTTTAATATGCAGTGTGACCCATTTAAGATGGAAGCAACCTTATAAAACTTACATTTTTCAACCGATTGGAATGATTTTTTTTCGTTAGGTAGACATTCAAAAAGTCTACTAGGGCACCAAATTTCATGATTAAATCTTCATTTCCAGGGCCAACTAATCTTATTTTTCAAGGTCAAAAATCTAAAAAAACTACTAGCGATTTTTTTAGAAAAAATCTGACTACACCATTGGATTTGTACCATTTTCAAACGGTTCACATGTAAATTACGTTGGAATACGTCAATCAGTAAAAAAGTTATAAAGAAATGAAATTTGAAAAATATGCCGTTTAATCAACCCATCAATTCAATTTCAGAAGTTTTATCAAAATTCGGAAAACACCACTGTATTGAGGAGGTTTCGATATATCACTAGTCAAAATTTCATCGAAATCTGTAAATAAATAAAAAAATTATAAGATAATGAAATTTGAAAAATATATTTATGGATTTTCAGGGAAATGTCATTTTATCTCATAGTTTTTATTTATCAATAGATTTCAATAAAATTACAGTTAGTGATATTTCGAAACACCCTCAATACAGTGGTGTAGTCAAAGTTTTGATTAAAGTTCTGAAATTGAATTGGTAGGTTAATTAAACGGCATATTTTTCAAATTTCATTCTCTTATAACTTTTTTATTCATTGACGCATTTCAACGTAATTTACATATAGACCATTTGAAAATGTCGCGAATCCAGTGGTGTAGTCAGATTTTTTCTGAAAAAATCGCTAGTAATTTTTCTAGATTTTTTACCTTGAAAAATGAAATTAGTTGGCCCTGGAAATGGAGATTTATTCATGAAATTTGGTGTCCTAGTAGACTTCTTGGATGTCTACCTAACGAAACAAAAATCATTCCAATCGGTTGAAAAATGTAAGTTTTATAAGGGTGCTTCCATCTTAAATAGGTCACACTGTATGTAATGTATCTGGCATTATTATAAATTGTCACTTAAAAACTTACTTCACTAAGATTAATTTACAATTCATCAAGGTTGTTGTTATATGCTTCTTATTTTACAATAAAAAATGTATATGGTCTTTGATCTAGTATACTACTTATCATGTTTTCGATCACTTTTACTTCATCAGTTGTTCCAGTTCCAATAATATAATATATACGTAATAGTCCACAAGCCCTCGTACAGAATCTTAAGTGATAACCAGCAAGTTGTAACTTTGTATACTGTTTAAGTATGCCGAGTCCACCAAGATTTCGCAGAGAGGAAACCTCGACAGTGGTAAGTTTTCCTTTGGCTTTCTGAAAAACATGCCAATTTCGCATTTATATTTAAGGTAATGACCAGCATTTAGTTGAGTTGAAGTGAAAGATATTCACTAGAAGTAATCTAAAAAAATCGTCCAACAAAAAGTGTCGGTACTTCCAGTTTGTCCACCACTCTAAACGTGTCGATTTCACGACTTGTAAGTTGGAGACAGGCAGCAATCTGAGTTTTCTAGTAGAATACAATAATTAAATAAGATTTTCAATGGCACCACAACATTAATAAGGATCTTCAGCAGTCCAACGCTCCAAAGATGTCGATTTGACGACAACAATGTTGGTGATAACCAGCAATGTTGTCTTGACTTTTTTTTTTTCAAAGAAATTAAATATATAAGACAGTAATATATTTGTCCGACAATTAAGTTATAGGTATATTTGTCGAAAAACTGCAAAAAAAAAAACAAATTTTACTCTTTGTATTTTAACACTAACCAAAACCACCGAGCTATACAAAAATACAGACATTTGGGCATGTAAAAAGGCTGTTTATTCCTGAAAAACAAATAGAAAAATAAAAATTTCTGAATGATTTGTTTTGGAATCGAAATGAAATTCGCACGTGCGGGTATACATAAGAGATGAAATGGTATGCCGGCCGTTGTCGAGAAGGCGCACTATGATTGTCAGGTAAAATAAAATGCGAATGTTTCTAATAAACAAACATTCTCGTGTATGTCTCGTGGAATTATTTAGTGATAATGGAGTGTTTTTTATGCTCATTTGTAAATCGCGATTCGTCAAAACGGAAATATGAAAAAGTAAAAAAAAAATATTTGAGTATGTGGTTGAATTGTCAAAATTTTTCATTTTTATTGAACACACTGTATAAATATTGCGATCTTAATATAGATTCACATGACGTTCACTCTGCTAGTGCATCAGAATCCGTGAATGTGTTGAAAATGATTTTTCAACACACAAAAAAAATTGGTACCTGAATACAATGAAAAAGTTCAGTGACTCAATGAATATTTTTATCAATATTGGTCCAATGAACGCAATCGTTATGTCAATGTACCATTGGTTATCCATACTATGAATACGGATCTTAATAATATCAATGAATGCTTTCATTGATATCATGATCAAGTACATTAAATAGGTTCGTTATGGTAATGAATTTCATTCATCAAACGAATGAAGAGTGTTCACCCAAGCAATAAATTGTATTCGTTCAACTGATGAAACTGTATTCATCAAATTAGTTATTATTGTCCATTCTTCGAATGAATGCTGTATGATTGATATAATGATTCAGATTAGTTCGACGATGGATATTTTTCATCAATCCAATGAACGGTGATTATTAAGTATCGGCTATTCCTTGATTCAATAATTGATATACATACATTAAATCTATGTTTCAGTTCATTCTCGTGAATATTATAATTGCATATCATTCGTAAATGCAATGAAGGCCTTCCACTGATATTGAGCATACAGTGAGTTTCCGAAAGATATGCAAAATAATTAACATGCATTCATCAGAACATCGCAATCCTGATTGGAAGGCGTATCTCCGAGTTATCTTTTATTTCGGCTGGCTCCTTTCTGAGCTCTTCGGATGTCTCTGTAGTCTGTTCTACTTGAGAAGATGCTTCAACGATCGCTTCTGTCTGCTTAAGTTAACCGGCTCTGTGCAAACAACGAAGTCGTGCCGAGTGGTCCCTCTAGTGGAGAAGCTATGTACTACCAGCTAAAGCTAACTTGCCAGCAATGCAGATTTCTATGCGAGGATTCTGCTGAACAGATACCAGCAAAATTTATGAGTATATTTGAACACGAGATGGCTTGTTTCGACATAAGGGTTATTATTATATTCATGAACATATTAATTACGGAGTTATAGAATAGGAGGAAAATGTTGCTTCTATCTGCCTAACAAAACTGGGACTTAGTAACTTCGTTACACCTTCCATGATCCTTCCATAGCCCCAATAAAACCTGTGTGTAGATCTGAAAATAAATTATCATTGATTTCGATAAACTTGGATTAATTGTAACAATAAAATCATCTCTGGGACCATGAATTATGTTCATTGATGTGATGAAAAATTTCAAATTGTTTCAGTGTACCACATTCCTCACGTCAATGAACCTGTCCATAGCAGCAACGAAACCTGTTCATAAATATAAAAATCATCAACTTTGATCTCAATGAACTTGAATTCATTGTATCAATAAATACCTTCGTAAATCAGTGAATGTTTAATCATTATCACGATGAAAAGTTAATTGTGCCAATGAACGGAAAGGTAATAAACGGTATTCATTGATATTATGTACCACATTTTTTTCATGAAATAATATACATTGTTCCAATGTACTTTTTTCTTCATTTCAATAATCTTTTTCAAAGCCGTAACGAAATATGTTCATAGGTCTGAAATTAGATCATCATTGATCTCAGTGTACCCCTTTCCTCACCTCAATAAACTTTTCCGCAGGAGCAACGAAAACTGTTCATAAATGTAAGAAACGATCATCTTTGATCTCAATAAACTTGAATTCGTTGTATCAATAAATACCTACAAAAGTCAGTGAATATTTATTCATTGCCACGATGAAAAATGTATTTTGCCAATGAACGGAGAGGTAAAAAAGGCATTTATTGATATAACGTACCACATTTTTTTCAGTGAATGCGAGCGAAGAATCTACTGAAGAAGAAGAAGATGATGAACAGAGCTGGGAAGTACTCAGTACAAATACCCGTACTCTTGAGTACATTTCTGGTACTCTGTGTCCGTTACCCAGTACATTTTATATAAAATACTCGGTACTCATACCCGTACATATCGGCTAAAACTATCCGATACCCGCGCTTCTGACGAGAGTACATTTTTACGAGTACTTTATTATGCAACGCGTCTGCGCCTGGCCTGTCTGTCCAGTCCGTCATGCCTCACTCAGCAACCTCAAAACTCCAAAGGCTTTATAAATCATCAAAATTAGTTATTATGAAGCCAATCCTGGCAAACAGAATCAACCAGTTATGCCATTACTGAATAATTATTTTTTCTGCAAACGTCAAAAATATGCGAAGTGACACTTTTTTTCGTTTTCCTTCGTCACCATGACAACGTGCGCGAAGTAATGTGCAAAATACCTATTTCGCACACTGCATGTAAACTATATGGGATTTTCATATACTAACCTATACTCCTCAATCAAGCAAAAATTCAAGAAATCATTTATTTCTTACGTTATGGTCCTCATCCAAGCGAAAATCCAAAAAATCATTTATTTCTGAACAATAATTAAATAGGCCTTTTTTTAAAACTTTTCGAAATGTGACAAAATTTTATATCACCTATTTTTTTTGACATTTGCAGCCGATTTAAAAAAAAAATCGAGATAATCGAGCATTTAGCGCACGAGATCCAAAAATAACTATTGTTTTTATTATTATTACCGTTCATTTTATCCTTTATGGACTGAAAACTACAAAATAGTTTAGTCATTATTGATTTGATACTTCATGGTTATTTATAGGGTGCAAAAAGTGGTGAAGGTATAATGCAAGACTAAGAGAAAACCCAATACGAGAGAATATTGTTCAATTATTTTTGGACTTGCTACATACAACTTGATGAGAAAGTACTTGCAAAAAGTACTCTTAGAATTCGAGTACTTTTACTCGAGAGCATGTGTAATGAGTAAAGTACTTGGTACTCTGTACTCGTTCATCAATTTTTGGAAGTACCCGGTACCCAGTACAATTTCGAGTACAATTTATCAGTACCCGTCCCAGCTCTGATGATGAATGATTCTTTTTATTTTTAATGAAAATGTATGTTTAATTATCTTTCTTGTTGAGAAATAAACTGTGTACCAACATTGTATTTTTATATAATTTTAAATTTTTAAAACTATGGTGAGAAATATTGAAATTACAAAATTTCAACATTTTTTGTCGGACCAGGCAAAACAGTCCAATATTTTTGTCGAAGAATCGATACTTCCGGCGATAAGTATTATATATTTTTTTCAATTTCCACTTTTGTCTGACAGCTGATTATCACCAACATTGTTGTCGTCAAATCGACATCTTTGGAGCGTTGGACTGCTGAAGATCCTTATTAATTTTGTCGGACAATGGTGCCATTGAAAATCTCATTCAATTATTGTATGCTTCTAGAAAAATCAAATTGCTGCCTGTCGCCAACTTACAAGTCGTGAAATCGACACGTTTAGAGTGGTGGACAAACTGGAAGTACCGAAACTTTTTGTCGGACAATTTTTTTTTAGATTACTTCAAGTGCATGAATATCTTTTACTTTAACTTAAAAACTAAATGCTGGTCATTACCTTACATACAGTATCGGAAAGTTTTTATCGGGGTATGCTGATTTCAGAGGAGCGTCAAGATAAGCTTGCTATTATGTTGAGAGAGCATTACAATTTCTTCTCGACTCGCTCGAGCAAGGGATATCGACGTGGCTGTTAATTCGTCGGACGAGGTAGTAGGGGAGTCATACAGTAGTGCGTCTCTCTTATTTATGTGGTATTATCATATCATTGCGTTCCTTGTTGCTCGCATAGATTTGTCTATACCCCGATGACAACTTTCCGATACTGTATAAATGCGCGGTATTGACATGTTTTTCAGGAAAACTTACCACTGTCAAGGTTTTCTCTCTGCGAAATCTTGGCGGACTCGGCATACTTCAACAGTATACAAAGTTACAACTTGCTGGTTATCATGCACTTAAGATTCTGTACTTGGGCTTGCGGACTATAACTTTTTTGTAATTGATTAATATAAAACAAATCAATGTGGAAAGTCTGGCATAAGAAAGTAAATAAAAAAATAAAAAATAGAAGAACAGTCACCTTGTGGGATTTCTAAATAGTAGCTAATGATGACAGCTATAAAAAACCTAAAAATACCCATCATCACACACCCTGAGACTATGGTAAGCAGGAAAAATAATAATTGTTATCACCTAATTAAATAAAAAACTGTTTTTGATTTTCAATCTGTAACTCTCAAGCGACCGTTGGAATGTTTACAGTTCGGTTGGACGACTAGCATACATACCGACATTATCTGAAGGAATTTTCAATCGTGCAGAATCCCACCTTGAAAGGTAAGACCCTCGTCATTCCGGTCTCGCAAGAAGACTTCTGAGGGGGTTACTCGTACAGGTGCATTTGGATGACTGTTTTTTCAGAACCAATTTCTCCATTTGAAGATTGGGAAAGCCTCTAGAAAACTTCAAGTCTTTTTTAAAGTCTATTTTTTAAAGAAAATAATTTCGAAACAACCTCGAATTAAATGAATTCATTGAAATATATTACATTCTTGTAAGATGATTTTCAATAAAGTTTACAAACCAAAGTATTGCTAATTATAAACTCGTTTCAAAGTCCGGTATACATCTGATGGGAAAAATGCGAAGAAACCGATATTATGAATCACCCCATACTCAAGACCTCACGTTGTCGTATTCTTCCGCCAACACACAAGCGGCTTAAGACATTCACAAAGCTCTGGCGCGGGCGCAATACCATCGGTAACGAAAAGTGAATGTTTCAAACTTCTTGAATTCTCAATCTGACAGTTCTTGACGGACTGTTGCTGATTAGACTCGCAGAAGACTGAAGAAATATTCGATACGCGCGATGACCGTGATATAACCCAATTTTTCACGAAGATGCGACACAAAAAATAGTGCGGGTGCAATAGTGAATTTTTTGTAATATTGTAGTGTAGTTTGGTTGTTTTTTCGTTTCGTTGTACCTTGGAGAAGGGAAGGATATTCTTCACAAGTGAGTACTCCTATTGTTTACTTATTAATTAATATGCGAGAGAGGTATGGATGGTACTGTTAAGTGTGTACTAGATATTGCAGCTTTGATTACGTATCATCAGTTAGACTGGCCGTCCCACATCCAGTGATGTATATCAATCCGTTGATGTTTCTTCAGATTAGAGAAACAAGGAGTTTATCAAGTATCTGATCTCATTACCTATTTTACTGTCTACCAATGAAAGTGAAATTCTACCTAATCTACCTAATTATACTTAATGATTATTCGTCAGTTGACTTTTGACGGTCTAGCCCTTTATACTAATTCGTTCAGTTTTCAAATATATTCATAAAATTTAATTTTTTATTAATTCCCTTATATTTTCAAAGCAATCTCAATGTTGAATTTGAATAGTTTCCATGTCCAGAATCAGACCATATCAAATATTATGTAATAAATTGTTACTGCAAGTAATATTGAGTAATATTAAAATAAATTCATCGTCATTTTAGCAAACTATATTGACTGTATGATATATGAATACATCTTCACTATATGTACCTTCTCGATTTTTCACAAAAAGACGAAATTGTTCTTTGAGAATCATTCATTTATGAGTCATTAGTTTGCCAAAATTCGTACAAAAATAAATTAAATTCATCAAAATAAATGAAGAGTGTTCCTCGTCCATCTCTCATTGAAGTCTCCACGATAAAGAAAAGAAATATTGTTGACTACAAAAATTTCTGAAATATTGTAATTAACCAAAAATTCGTAGACAACTGACCACCTAATTAGATATTTCTGATCGACAAATAGTGGTTAGAAAGTGCAATTTGAATATGCTTTTGAAACTTGTTTGCCATTCAGTTAGAAACCGTTGCTCGGTTTTAGAGATATGCACACACCCAGTAACCTTGACAATTTGCATTTATGTGGTGTATAGGAAGCAAAAAATCATATACCTACCCACCTTTTCAAATGACCTATAGTGTCATTTGTTTGTATACGCAGTGGTCTATTATGTTGGGACATACGTAAATGTTTTCACTTCCTAGTTGATCATAGATAGTTCCACTAGTATTAGGAAAATAATTTATTTTTATTCATGCTGATTTGAAATATATGTTCTTGCCGAAAGGAACATTTTATCTTGACATTTCATCAAGAAATATAATTAAATATTTCATATTATGTGGAACTGAGTCCACATGCGAAAGGCCATATTTTCGTAAAATGAAAGTGAATTTTTAATAATCCAGCCGTTCGCAAAGGACCCCGCAACAACCCTTATGGAAAATGGCTCTCGGTGAAATTGGCTGAAACTTTAGGATATTGTACATATCGATGTCCTGATTAAATATCTCATGGGCACAAAATCCAAAAATGGACAGTTTTTAAGATACAGGGTGTCGAACATGCAGACAGAAGGATGTTACTTACCTTCAAAAAATCAATAGTATGGCGATTATTTCGTTACAAAAAGTTAGGAAATATAATTGCAATCTTAATATTGTCGACTCGAGTTGTAATGAAACGTTCTAAGACATCATATACAGGGTTATTAACAATTACTTACATAATTTTTATGTAATTCTTTGAACAAAGTCAGTCAAGCGCAAAAGCTGGTAGTCTTGCAGAATGAGTGAATATCATTTGATTTTGATATTGGGTGATCTGAGGTTACTTTTATACGGGGTCACTCAAAATTTTCTTTTCTGATTGTATTTATTTTAATTTTTTTAAGAAACATCGATACAAATTAAACGTAAAGTAGAAAACTAAATATAATATGATCAATAGTTGCTGACTATTGTCTATTTGTTGCATCTTGTACAGATTCTGGTCAACGGCGTAATGATGCAGCTATCAAAAGGGAGACTACTACATTGAAAATTGTTTTTACTTGTTCATACCTTGTCTGTTAAGACATTGTACCTGGTTACTAAAAAGACAAATGTGAGACACTTTTATTAAAATCGAATGAAACTGTTCCGTATCTACATTAGCATCGTTTATAACGTTCAATAAACCTGTATGAGAAGTCGCTCAAATCTGGGGTCAGAATTGGAGAAAATACAATCTTTTGAGTGACCTTGTACAAAAGTAACCTCAGATCACCCAATATCAAAATCAAATGATATTTGACACCCTGTATCTCAAAAACTGTCCATTTTTGGACTTTGTGCCCATTGAGATATTTAATCAGGACATCGATATCTACAATATCCCAAAGTTTCAGCCAATTTCACCGAGAGCCATTTTCCATAAGGGTTGTTGCGGGGTCCTTTCCTATACTATATGAATTTTGTCGACAAGCATTGAAGACAAAATAATCCAACAGCCCCATTCGACTTCAGAATCACCTCTGCCCAACACCTGGGTTTTTTTACAAGATCTCACTCTGCAATGCTCCCTGTCAGAGCCCTAGTCGGATTAATTCCTATAGATATGGCTCAATGTAGATTCTGGTGTAGTCTAGGCACCACCCCATGTCACGTGTGCCGTTATATGTCCCCTCAGTTTCATTGTGGGGATTTGTAGAACCCCTATACGAGTATAGAGAAAAAATTGACCGCCAAACTGCAAGATTTTTCATTTGAATATATCTTCGTAACAATTAGTCCGATTTTAATTTTCTAAACATCATTGCACTCCTTCTTTAAAGGCAAACAAATCTTGTGACTAAACTATTTTTGATAAATCCAATAGTTTGGAGATACAGTGAGATTTTTTCTTTAGTGTTGTTACAATTTAGAAAATAAACTTCGAATTGAACAAGATGAGTGACTCAGTGAAGCTGGTCATTCCTCAGAAGGAGCGTAGTGACGACGAAAAAGACGTTAACTTGTGCATGTTTTGTAAAAAATCTTTGCAATCATGTTCAAGAAAAAACGATGGAGAAAACATTAAAAGTGCTGCTATACTCATTGGACAAGATGTGTTACAAGGCATTGAAGATGAAAAACGCATTAAATATCACATATACTCGAGCATATATACTGATATAGACCTTACATACCAGAAGAAAAATATAGCTTAGTTCGGAAGCAGAGGGTAAAACCGGCACCTACATCAATGATAGGCTAGTAGAACTAGACCCAGTGGACGTTTAAAAAAATGTATAGTCTATAACCAATCGAAAGTAAAAGACTTGAAACTGTGAAAACAGCAACTACTGAAAGCTCAGCAAGATGTAGTGTTTTAGATGCGAACGACTATCACCAGAACTGTATAAGAATAGTATATTCTATAACAAACTTCTCAGAGTACTAAACCCTTCCCATGGCATGGCTTGACTCCACCATAGCAGACTTCATTTCCCCAGAAAATCATGGGATTTCATGATTAATCAAAATAATGGAAGTCTCTCGAGGACTGGCGTGTGAAGTGGTGTTTTTATATATACTTCTGATTTTAAAATTCCATTCAAAAAAGCTGTCGATATATCAAGCTGTCTTATGTTCCAATTTTTCCGAACTGCATGGAAATCATCATTCTAACAGTTGATAGTCTTGCCACAGGTGGCACATAGGTGCGTAAACTTTTCCATATGATTCTTCTTGAATCCTTTCGCTACAAGTCTGGCCCTCTTAATACCATTGTCTTTGGTTCGGAAAACCCATTTGGTGTCAATTTTATTATTTGACAACTCTGCTGGTATATCCAAGTTCCAAGTTTTTTATGTGCTTCCAATTCTTGGTCGATTGCATTTTGCCAATCTGTGCTTTTTTCAATTGCTTGTTTGTATGTTGTTGGATCACTATTTGTAAATAGACAGTAGGCCATATAAAGCTCATAGTCATTGAGTTTTTTAGGTAATTTAATATCCCTTACTGGTCTACTTTGGTCATTATTTTCGTTCTCTTCTATATCGTTGATTTGTTCAGGTTCTACGTTTCTAATACTGCTATTTGGTTGGCTCTCTTCCAAATCTCCCGTTATCGAAATTTGGTGTTTAATTTCAGTTGATTCTTTGTTTCATTGATAACTAATGGAGTTTTCATCAAATTTCACGTCTCTAGCACATATTACTTTATTTTCTGTTGGATTCCATAATCTGTATCCTTCTCCACCATATCCTATCATTCTAATTTCTGTAGCTCTAGATTCAAATTTTCCTGTTTTTGATAGATTATAAACCCAAGCTTTGCTTCTAAATATTATCATCTTGGACAGATCAGCGTGACGAAACCTAATTTTTGCTGGTATTTCATTTCGTAATGCTGCGGTGGGAGAGCGGTTTAACTGATATGCTGAACACCGCACAGCCTCTCCCCACAAATGTTTTGGTAAACCTGATTCCTCCATAATTGTCCTTGATTTGTCTAAGAGGGTCCTATTCATCCGTTCTGATAAACCAGTCTGTTAAGTGCTATACGGCTGGGTATATTCTAGTTTGATTCCTTTTTGTAAAGAAAAGTTCTGGAAATTTCTTGATGAATACTCTCCTCCTCTGTCACATCGAATCTTATTTGTTCGTATTCCAAATTCTGCTTTCATTCGTCTGATATAGTTCATAAAATTATTCTTTGCTTCATTTTTTGTTTTCAATAGGTAAACTACAGTAAAATGTGAAAAATCGTCTGTTATCGCTTAAAAATATCGCTCCCCGTCATTTGTTGGCGCATTAATGGGACCACATAAATCAGAGTGCAAAAGATCCCCAATGCGTTTTGACTTGGTGTGAGTCACAGTCTGGAAGGGATTTCTCGTTGCCTTACCCTTCATACAAGAATCACATGTTTTTGTGCTGAATGGAAGATTCATCAACTTCAAACTTTTTCTGTTTAAATGGCCTTATCTTTTATGCCATAAATCATCATTTTTCGTTAACATGCAATGATTATTATTTATTGAAAATTTCATTATATATAAGTGTCCCATCATTTTGCTTTTAATATCGACTCCATTTCGAACATTTATTCTTACTCCTTCCTCATTGAAGATTACTTGTTTACCAGAATGAATGAGTTTTCTTACTGACAGCAGATTGTGGGATAAATCTGGTACAATTATTGCCTCCAGTGTAATATTTCTTCCTTCACGATGTAGTGTTAAACATCCTTTCTTTTTCGCAATCATTGATTTTCCATCGGCAATATTGATCTTCATCTCTTTTTCGAGTTGCTGGACGTTTGACATGAGTGGTTCTAGGGTACTAGTTACTAGGTGTTCAGTTGCTACAGAGTCTATAATAGAAGTCACATCCTGTTCACTACATATTCTTCTTCTTCTTGTATAACTATTGCCATATTGTCTTCTTCTTTGGAATCTTCCACGTTTTCCTGATGCTTGTGAAATTAGTCTATTGTTTGGACACAAATTTTAATGTTATATTTGTCGACATAGTTTCAATGGCTGTTATGACGGTGTCATATTTTTCCGGCATTGTCACAAAAACAAACTTTAGTGGCGACTAAAGTTCGTATTTCAGTCGCAGATGATTCCACAAAAGATTTTATGAATGTCCTGTTCATATATTCGAACTAAAATCAAAATGCGCATGACATGTCTATGTCAAAAAATAATTTTCAGTGTCACCGCAGAAGAAATATTTCCCGCATATCCATCCCTAATGTGTATGCTTCTGAAGAGCCTGTTTTATTCCAATCCTATATCAATCCTCCTGAAGAGCTTGGCAAAGCGAAATAGATTTTTGTCGACCAAAATGTATTGGGGATTAAATGGGAGAGAAGCCAACCTTGCTTCAACGAAATGAACGATTTCTGTGAGTGACATTTTTTTAATAACATTCTCCTTATCTAATTTATATAATGATTTTTTCAATGAAAACTAGAGAGAATTAAAAAAATCAGTTATCTGAATGAAAATGCGAATTTTCACTTTCAGAGTCTTTTCATAATACCTATCTATCAGATGTAGTTCAATGTCCAGCGTGGCTTGTGCCAGGGAAGTAGTTGTTTTCTGTTAGATATTACAAATAAATCACATTTTTCATTTTTCAATTTTCATGGAGAATGTTCCCCTTTTCAATTATAAATGGCAAACTTTATCACTCTCATCAATTTTTGAACCAAATCCTTTCAATTCTCTAATCATGGTTTCAAATTGCACGAAATGATCTTCTAAACTATCTAGACAATTATATTTCAGTGACAGTAGCTTTCTTTTCAAGTAGTTTTGAAAATATACTCTTTCTTTCAAACACGTTCTCCAACGAAACTAAGTATAATTTCTTTGGCCGATTTCGCATTCTTAATGTATTCTAAATGTTTATCGGTCAAGCACTGTATTATTATTGATTTCGCCTTGGCATCATCTTTCTTCAACTGAATTTCATCAGCTCCTTCTGTAATTCCTGTGATGATGACCTCTTTGACTCCTTTTTCTTATTCTAACAGGGCTAATACTCGGAACTTCCAGTTCGAAAAATGTTCACTTGACAGCAACGGTAGGTTTTGTGTGTTTGTAGTCATCATGTTTCAGAATTTTACTTGCTTCACAATATTCGGGATGTCCTGCTTTAACAACGTGACTCTGGGCCCATAACCTTTTGAAATAATACCATCTAATGTAGAAAAAACTAGTAGTTCTGAAACTTCAGTTGCAAAACTTTTTATTGACTTTTTTAAGTTGTCATTCAAAAATATAAAAATCATTTTTTATAGTCTAATCAGCTAATAAATAGTAAAGTGAATTTCAACATCATTGAGCACTAAAATACAATTTTTTTTTCTTCCCATTTTTGATTTTAAATGCTAAATTGATTTTCTAGATTCATCACTGCGCCAGTCATAGAAATACTTAATAACCGACCTGTTCTCTTAGACGTGGACGACACCATCGGAGGGAATTAACACAATTCTATAAATAGCGCAAACTTTAGTCACCTTTATGTAATAAACACACGCGAAGATGCCGCAACGCAAGATTCCCACCAGTTTCATATTTTCTTGATGTTGGTTACTGTTCGATGTTTACTCATCGTGCGAAATCAGTAATAGCGCGGTTAACCTAACAGTATTTGGTGTATGGAATGACGATGTATGGGAAGCTGTAATGATCCACAGTCTGTCTATTATTGCGGTACCTGGTTAGTAATGAATCGAGTTTGTTACCGGTAACTAACTACTCTACCCACAGCCGACTTAATCTCCCGACCCGTGTTGAGACAATCGGCAACACCGCATGGAAAACAATTTGAAGTCCTACTCACTAATTCTTTAATAGCTTTGTTCTGGTTCTGAAAATTATTATTTCTGGGACGTCAGGATTCTGCGCAGTTGAAGAAAATTGAGCGAATATGAACTTAAAGAGCACAGTTCTCGTCAACTGCGCATGATCCTGACGTCCCAAGACTGATAATTTTAAAACCTAATGTGAATTTCTCGGCTTATTCGGAAAACTAGGAAAAAAACATTAGGGATGAAATTTTAGAGAAAAGAACGACGATTAATATGGTTATTTAATTTTTTTCATCACAAACTGGAATAGCAATATTTTCAATTTCTTAGACATGGGAAATCCGTCAAGTTGTTTTTCCATGCCCTAAAAATTCACATTTCGGGAGATTTTTTTGAAATATTGTTTTTGATAAATGCAGAAACCACATAGATGATCTTTTATTTTTTTCAGATTTTTCATTTGAAATCTGACTGACGAAAATAATATTTTATTGGAAGGTGTTTCCATAAAGTAACCCCCTCTTAACTTTTGAACGGATTGGAATTTTCGCAGGAATTTTCTTTTTGGAGGAATAGCAGTTCATAAGCTACTTTCTGACGACAAAAAAATGTCTATCTTTCAAAATGGCGGCCCGACGCCATTTTGAAAGAATTTTTTAAATGACATGAGGGGTCGAGTGATACCTCATTCGAAACGTCTTACAATTCTCTATACGTCCCCAAAATTTCGAACAAAAATATACATCCAAAACAAAATGGCGGTACATAATGTTAGAGCTCTGCCATATGAGGATCTTTTCGATTCCTATTAATGAACTCTAGTAAAATCATCAAATCTTTTTTGGTATCATTAAATGAAAGTTTTTTTGCTAAAAATGATAAAAGAGTGCCATATTCGAATGAAATTTAGGGAGAAGGCAGGTGATTGTTTTATTGAATTTCAGCAAAATTAAGAAAACCATCCAGAATAAAGGGTAATGTTTATTTTACATAAATATCTGAAAAATTGAGAAAGAAAATCAAATTAAATGTTCGAAATGTTGGCCATTGACTTCCTGGCACATGAAGAGACGATTCTGAAATTTGCTTCTTACATTTCCAAACATTTCTGGTGTAAGATTCCTGCATACGTCTCTTATGCGTTCCTCCAATTCATTTATCATTCCTGGAGCGGTTCTGTACACTTGAGATTTGAGATATCCCCACAAGAAAAAATCCAAAGGGGTCAAATCAGGAGAGCGAGCTCGCCATTCAATAGAACCCCTCCTACCGATCCATCTTTCCGGAAAATGTTCATTTAAAAAGTTGGTTACTGGCCTGAAATAATGAGTAGGTGCTCCATCTTGTTGAAAATGAATATTTTCTATATTATTTCCAGCCACCTGAATTATTTCCGGAAAGATGTTTTCTTGTAGCATCCTCAAATATCGAACATTATGTACCGCTATTTTGTTTTGGACGAATGTTTTTGTTTGAAATTTTGTTGTTGTGTAGAGAATTGAAATGCAATTCAAACGATGTATCCCTTGACACCCATAGCATTTAAAAAAAAATAAATGGATGACCGACGTCATTTAAAAAAAAAATATTTTTTTTGGTGTCAAGAAGAAGCTTATGAACTACTATTAAACCAAAAAAAAATCAAAACAGAATTCCAATCCGTTCAAAAGTTAACATGGGTGGGGTTACTCTAAGAGAGTTCTTACATTATATACCGCCATTTTGTTTTGGATGTATATTTTTGTTTGAAATTTTGGGGGCGTATAGAGAATTGTAAGACGTTTCGAAAGAGGTATCACTCGACCCCCCTTGCCATTTAAAAAATTCTGTCAAAATGGCGTCGGGAAAGATAGACATTTTTTTTGTCGTCAGCTTATGAACTGCTATTCCTCCAAAAAAAATTCATGCGAAAATTCCAATCCGTTCAAAAGTTAACAGGGGGGGTTACTTTATGGAAACACTGTATAGAATGTACCGAACTACCTGAGTTTGGTACATCCTGTATAATTGCTATTCCAGTTTGTGATGAAAAAAATTAAATGGCCACATTAATCTACGTTCTTTTCTCTAAAAATTCATTCTCATATATTTTTTTACTAGTTTTTCGAATAAGCCGAGAAATTCACATTAAAGAATTAATGAATAGGACGTCAAATTGCTTTCTTTCCATGCGGTGTTGCCGATTTTATCACCACGGCTCGAGAGATTAAGGTGGCTGTGCTCTCTACCCCAACGGTGTCATTGAGCGGTTCAGGTCTGAATAATTACTGATGAAGAATTCAAAACATTAATGTGATCCTTATGTGAAGAATGTTATATTCTCATATTTCTTCTCCACTCTATTGAGTTTCTTCGAACATATGGATCCTCATCACACTATCGATCACTGTCGAAATTTATGACAAGTCGTCAATAATTATTGTTATTTTAATGGTTTGGCATCGTTTTCAATAAGTTTATTGCCCATTATTGCATTCATGGCGGTTTTCTTCCAATCGACTACTGTTATTTTGTTAATTTCTTCCTTCGGAGCAGTATTATTGCAATGAACGTTTCTTAAGTATGCCACATATGATTTCGATTGGATTAGACCCTGTACCGTGGTTATTTCAAAACTGTCCTTGAGCTGTTGCTACATCATCATTGACACGAGAACAAATATGTAGGATTTTTCACAAGTATTGCAACCCTAGATGCAAATATCTTCATAAATAGAAATACTAATATACGATCCCATTTTCCATAAATGAGTATTTCTTCTCGACCATCTCTGTTTAAAAATCCAGTCAGTAGTTTCTTTTCAGTGTATATTTCGCTTCGAAGTATAGATAAATAGTGCTTCTGAACTCTAAAACTTCTAATTTTTTACAGCTATATTCATTTTCAGTTTCAAATGTACCATGACAGCTTTTATATTCCTTTGATGTTTTTACATAAGTTACCATACATGCGGAAGAAGTTGGATCGGATTTTTCTAAAAAATCCTGTCTATTGTATTTTGAAGAAGTCATGTTACTTGTCAATCTTCAGAAAATACTTTTAATCTTGGTGAGCAGGGTATTCGGCCTTCATAATTTCACTTTCACAAATTACAAAATCAATAATATGATTATTTTTGGTACCTAGTTCCGGGTTCACAAAATAATAATAGAATAAGTACGGTATTTATACCAGTACTTTGTCTAATTTTCAATTTCAAACACACGGCCTGCGTAACTAATTGAATTCCAAAAACGAAAGCCCACCAAGCATAATCATTCTCTGGTTCTCAACTGAAATCGTGAGAGGTCTGGCCATTGTTTGAAATAGGTAACATAAAATGTTGGGTATTCTACGAGCTGATTGATACTGCTCTTTTCAGTAATTTACACCTAATGGTTAAAATAATTTTCAAATGCAATGAACCCTTCATCATTTCAGCACAGGACCGCATTGTCTGTATTTATCCCTACCTGGTTTCCTTCAAAAAGTTCTCATCATATAGGAAAAACTTTTAATAATAATTCATTATCAAAGTCGACTTGGGCGTTAAGTCGACTTTGAAAAAGATGAAAAATGGCCTACGCTCATTCTTATGCAAACATTCACACCCTGTGCTTTAAACAACCACTTTTCATACTAGTATCATGAGTGGCAATTATTTTATTCGATCACCAGTGTGAAATAGTAGTTTACCTAACAAGTGCGGAAAGTGAAACATTTCCGCACGCGATTGCAGAACTCCGCTAACGCGTCGTTCGGCCAGAAATCGCCAAACTTGGTATGCTAGTTGTTGGAACCATGATAAACACGAAAAATAATTGTTTACCAAAATTCCAGGGGTGGAACATTTTTTTTTTTTCGTTTAAAAATAAATAATTAGATATTTGGTGTAATCTTAGAAAGTATATGATTTATCGGAAAAACAACTAAACAAGGTGAAAAACAATTCAATTTTCCACAAAAATTATTCCTAGTAATTTCTTATGAAATGCACTTGTTTTCTCAAAAAACGTGTTTGAACGCCGACATCAAATTTCAGGTTCACTCCTACCGCCGCTGAAAGTTCTTACGGAGCCCAATATTTGATTGGACGTAAATCTGATAAAAATGATCGTTTCTGAAGACTCCAACTTTCTCATGCGAGTATAATATGCGAGTATTTGAGTACCTTAAATGTGTTTTGTCGCACTTCACGGAGATGATTGCGGATGAACCGAATATCATGAATAATTTAGTAAATATGGAATTATTATCCTGAAGCAGCAACCCATATACTCTCTAGACTATATGCAACAATTTTAAAGTATTGTGAGAGGTCCCACTTATACATGCCAAAAAAATATTTTGTTTTACTCCTGCCTCATATTCAACACACCCACAAAATGTATATGTTTAATAACACTGTTGTCAAGTGCAAACCTCAAGCTTGAAATTACATACTTCATTTTTTATGTAGGATGTGTATGAGCGATCATTTTCAACATTTACTGAAGAAACTGCTGAGATAATGGGCGAGTTGAAAACTGAGGCAGGAGTAAAACCCAGTGTTTTCTTTGGCATGTATAAGTGAGAATTTTCTCACTAGTCTAAAATCGTTGCATATGATCCAAAGATGGTACTGATTCCTGCTTCAGTATAATTATTTCATATCAACTAAAATATCCATGACTTTCGGATCCTCCGTAAATATCGTACAAGGGTTATATGAAGTGGGACAAAACACATTTAAGGTTTTCATAGACTCACATGTTATATGTGTATGAGGAAGTAGAAGTCTTCATGAACGATATGCATTTTTTTTCCAACTACTATAATTTTTAGCAAAGTTATGAAAAATCTAATTTTTGGCCCTGCCTCAACTTGCAGTGGCGGGTAGCGCGAGCCTGAAATGTGATGTCGACGTTGAATCACGTTTTCTGA
The DNA here is from genome assembly GCA_958298965.1 of Chrysolina haemoptera. NCBI lineage: Eukaryota > Metazoa > Arthropoda > Insecta > Coleoptera > Chrysomelidae > Chrysolina > Chrysolina haemoptera. The sequence goes on from OY282594.1 coordinate 14,619,586, forward strand.
GAAAACGAGGGTATTTCATGAGGTATTACTGACTATTTCACTCATCTTAAAATTCTCACCTAATCTGACCAATAGGAAGCCAAAGACAACTCGTGTTATCGCGATAACACCAGCTGTTTTTCAATTCTGATTGGAGGATCAGCTTCGGTATTTTCAGCGACGTAACCATGACGAAATGAATACATTTGACAGTTCTATCAATAATAAATATAGCTGGATATGTCAGAATGAGTCGCTTCACTGCAAATTCAAATGAAATTATGAAACGAAACATCATAATATTGACGATTTTAATAATTTGGTTATGACTGTCATACATTATTCGTATTTATATTAATGAAGAAACTTTATTCGTGAAATAGTCTAATAAAATTCAAGTCGTGATTGAATTTATCTCAAGTCTGTCTTTTATTTCTGAACTCAACTGTTTTGAGAAAACACCACTCGTCCTGGAAGCAATTCAGTTTCGTTCAGAAATAAATCGACAGACTTATCGCGAAAATTCAATCGCCCGTGGTATTACTCCTGAAAATCATTCTTGTGGAGAATTGAATTATCTTTCAACCTATCGAAATTGTTTTTTGATAAATCGTATATTTTCTGAAATAACAACAAAAAAAAAATATTTTTTTTAATTGAAAATGATTTTAGCTTTCACCCCTAATTTTTTGGTAAACAATTTTTTTTCTAAAAATACATGATGTCGAGATGCCATGTGCCGAGTTTCAGAATGCTACAATTCATTCTTCACTTTTGGCTCGAGTTTTTCTGTCGTTACTGGATTACATGACAAATGGAAAATATGACATTTTAGTTCTCGGTGCCAAAAAATAATTAGTAATCAAAGCAATCGTATTATGCTCAAAATGTTTCTGGTGAAGGCCTATTCATTGCCAATTTATCTCCTTCTATATCGGATGCTTCAGAATATTCATTAATTAATTCGGTATTCATAATATTGACAGTCGAAATATTCTATAGTTTGTTTCTTTCAAGATTTGAATTGACACAAAATAACAATAATTGTATGTAAACAAACTATAAAAACCGACATCGCTACCTTGATAACGCCTACACGATGAATAGGTTTAACTAAGATTTTACTGATATATACCAAATATTTTAAAATTTTGCCTAAATTTCATATCACTTTGATGAAACGAAAGAACACTCTTTTGTCTTATTTCCACTAGATTTTTATTGTGTAACACTTGATAATGGGATAAAACCCGAAACCGGTCGTAACAATAAAAATCTAGTGGAAATAAGACAAAAGAGTGTTCTTTCGTTTCATCAAAGTGATCATGAATTTCCACAAAATAAACAAGTCATCAACCACACAAATTGAATTCCATATATTATACTTCTGTGTCAAAAAATATTGATACACTCGTGAAAAGTGTGTTTGAAACACTGGTGTGAATTGCATACGTTCACACCTTTTTTTTTAAATCATTCACCATTCACACTTGCATTATAAATAGATATTACACCAAAAAGCGTGCGAAATCTTCAATATTATAACACGCCGTGCTATAAAGGTTGTTGCTAGCTAACAACGCCATGTTTTCGGTTTCATAATAAGACTCCATGTCAACAATACGTGATATCAGATCTCCATTAACTGCTCGATTAAATTAATTTCCAGCATTGTTTCTGAAGTCACGATGTAGGCATGGCAGTGGCAAATCCGGTCGTGCTTTGACGTGAATTTGACGAGTTGTTTGCGTTTTAAAAACGGCAGTTTCAGTGTCATAGGCATAGCTCACTATCTGGCCATCGATATCTATGAAGAACAAAATATTCCAATATAAGTATTGAAGAGACAGGGGCCTAATACAGTGCCCTGTGGCATGCCATATCTCATGATTCTGAACTCTCGATCAATAAAGGTACCTAACTCTGCAATAACTCAAAACATGGTCTTCTCAATCGTAATTGTTTTACTATTATCAGTAGTTTATCATGGCTCACTGGTCAGATCACGCCAAGTCCTCGAAAATGCAAAGCGTTGGTTTTCCTTCATTAATAGAGCTATATTGTTAAAATTGTTAAAATTGTTATTTCCATATACTTATATATTTTCAGTTGTTGCATCCTGAATGAACGTGGCGTCTCTAAAAGCCAACATCCCTTGAACATAAGGGTAACAAACGTGTTGCTGTACAGCAAAACAGTGTAGAGTCGTAACTTCAACGGGTTGTCTAACAACGTTTCTAACAAATGTTTTTTGTTCCAACGTTTCCACACTGGTCCCAAACGCTTTCATTCAAAACGTTTTGTAGCAAGACAAAACATTTTAAAATATACTAACTAATCACACAAAACCGCTTCACTCAAAAATAGTTTGCTTCGAATAGTTTCAAAGAGCTTAAAGGTGTTTCCCTATTTTGCTGTACCAGTGTGTGTCACTTTACTATAATCCGCGGAGAAAAAACTACTACTCCTACCTGAATAATTGGTCAAAAACGTTTTGCCTTAACACATTTTTAATTTTCTGTGTGACCAACCTTATAGTTTAAGTAATCCAATTTTTCAGCTTTTTAATCAAAGAACAACTAATAAATTCCTACCTACTGAACAACGAGTTGTATTTTTGAAATACACATACTTTTTTTTTACTGAATATTCTGAAAATTTGGTTTCAAAACGACGTGTTATTTCTGTTATTTTCTCTTGTTTCATATACGATGGATATTCTAATAATTAAAATAATAAATTAATAAATACTTCGCCATTCATACACATTGGGTTCGTTCAAAGAAATACAAACAAAGTTTATCACACAAAGTTTGAGAGATTACGGTTGCTCATGCTCTTAGAATTCCTACTGAATTTTGATGACTGTTTTTATTTGACAAACGATATAGGTAGTCTGAATATGCATGTAAACCTTGAAATGCTGAAAAATATCTGGTATTGATGCCCCCAGGCCAGACTGTCGAAATCGAAGATTGCGGTGATAATGTTCCAAGCAGAGTTGATAACCTTCGGAAATTCAAATGTTGCAAACGACAGTGATTTCAGTATAAGACGAGTTTTTAGTCATCATTTGTACCTACCCAAATGAATTGCCAGGAATTGCGTGATAAGTATTAAGAAACATTAAAAAATTATTGAACAATCAATCATCTGGACAAAAAATGTTGCCACTATTTGTATAGCTCATCTTTCACGAATAATAATATCATTGAGGCAACTGGCCAGCTGAATGAAAGTGAAATCAATAGCTATTTATGATACAAGTTCGTAAAGTAGGACTTTTTTGTACGAATGTGTGGTTTGTTAAATAAGGCCTAGTCGAGTACAGAAAACCCCTTTGCGAAAGTGTATCATACATGTTTTCTCTACGATAGTTATTATGTTTCCAAATTATAGCAATTGTATCGTTAATTTGAATGTTTTGTATTATGAATTGTCGGCGGCCGGAGACATACTTTACTAAAATCAATATAACGGCACTGTGACGTTATCAGTCATCGAATATTCATCAAGCAACCTGAAAAAATAGCAAATAAACGAAGTACTTTTAATATGTCAAAATTTTGATTCTTTTACTAACTTTCTCAAATAATTCTTTCTCTTGAATTTTTTAGAACATTTATTTTAAACTAGCAAATGGATCTTTTTTAAGTTATCATTAAAGTATAAGTGAGTATATCTACATATAAATACTTGACACGCTACGACTTTCCCTTTCATTTTATTTTCAATTGAAAAACCATGGATGGCTGTCTTTTTTATATTGAAAAGAGGGAAAACATTCTAAATTGAAAATTCAAAAGAAAAACCTATGATTCCACATCTGATTCATGAGCACCCTGATCATATTTACGAAAAAATCATTTTTTCATTACACCTAAATAAATGACTACGTAGGTATGTATATATAAATTTCAGGTTTTATTGATTTTCAACAGTTATACTGAAAAACTAGGAGGGTAAAATACTCATTCCATCAAATGTTCTATCCGCTGATCGACTTTTTGCTGCTACAATTGAATTTTTCTGATATTTTCTAATTTTCATAAATGTTCCGAAATCATGCCAATAGCTTGTCTTATTCGATTTTCAAGGATCTCTAAATTGGATGATTGAGTTGCATATACTTTCCGTTTGATAAAACTCCATATGAAAAAGTCCGTTGGAGTAAATTCGGGCAATCTGGCTGGCCACCGGAATGGACCGTTACTACACAACCAATTTTTTCCAAATCGTTCAGAAGGTAGTTCGTTACAGCTCTTGTAATATGCACGGGGCCGCTATCTTGTTGAAAGATGATTCCATTATTTACATCTAAATGCAAGTCTATCAAAAATTCAATTTAGTTTTGAAGAATTTCCAAATACATTTCGCCATTTAATGGCCTTCACACCCAAAAAAACATTCAGCACTCCCTTGAAAAGCACCTTCTCATACCAGTCGTTGATTTTCTCTAGCCCAATAGCGAGTGTTTTGCCAGTGGAACATACAGAGATTGATAAATCTATTGTCATCTGAGAACAATATTTGATATGATGGAATACTCTATTAACATTATAATTTTTCCAAAAACAATCACAATAATTTAGGCGCCTATCAAAGTCATTTTCGTATAAGTAATGGTAAATTTGAATTTTTTTTTTTAAACTTGATATTGTGCTTTTTTGAAAATTTCCTAGAACTTTTACTATAAAGCCATCTTCATTTTTCAAGTGTTGAACTAACCATAAAGAATGACGATATGGGAATCGCTCTCCATGTCTGCGCTTGTTTGGCATTCTGTTTAAACTCGCTATATACAGTGTCCGCCATACAGTTGGCTACAAATGAGAAAAAATGTGTTATTGAAATTTCTGAGAAACTCTAATGGCGGTTCGTTTCTGCATGTCTGACAACTGAAAAATCCGACTCATATCACGTGACCTCGGATTTAGCAGGAATTTTAAAAAAAAATTTTATTGAGAAAATGTGTTTGGAATCCAACGAGGACCCCATGTACATACCGATTTAGTTTTGTCACTAGGTGTAGTCATGCCCTGTATATGGATGCACATGAGCTTATTCAATATTCTCAAACCGTAAATAAAATTCAAACCAACTAATATTTGTAATTGAAACTAGATAATACATTAGGTATGTATCCTAAATAAATATAATATTAATAATAATAATAATAATAATGATGATAACTTTATTCACACACAATAAATAAATACGAATACAAATAGTTGGATGACTACAGATGGTGGAAGTGAATCAAGCAGTTTAGCGATAAGTGCAAGCACTTGTTTCGCAAAATATGTAGTAAAAATATTCAGTACACATATGTTTAAAAAAGAATGTCAAACCGTAAAATGTGAGATATGAAATGTACAAAAAATTTAAGGAGTACAATTTGAAATGTTGAATTTAAATATTAAAATATTAAATGTAAAAACTATGATGTAAGTGTGATATGTGACATGGTAAAAGTATCATATGACTAGCAATGTTAGGTATGTAACATAATAAAAAAAAATAACTTATTCAATATGTAGTGGACACATGCATGCATATATATTCACACATATACCACATATAAACACACCTAAACACACGCACACTCATGTAGGTGGTGCTTAAGGACAATTCTCATAGATCAATATACAAATATAATTAGATTCAGAATTCATTTTTTTTTTTTTTTAGGTATGATTTCAATCTTTTTTTAAACAGGCACAGACTTGTGATATATTGTATTGTCTCGAGAAGTGTATTGTATATTGTATATTGGTTTGCTTTCGTTATTAAAACAATACCTACATTATTTATCCTTTCCTAGCTTTGCCAAACAATATTCAATTTATTGTGGATAACTAATGTATTAGGTTTCCATTACAAATATTATTTGGTTTTAATTTTATTTTTCTACATTCATGCAAAAAACAAAACTTTATTAAACTATATTTAGTGGAAAAAGAAGTTCTTTATTGCACTAGTGCAATAAAGTTTTTATTGCACTCATCTGTCATTCTACTTCAACGTGCTGTCATCATGACAAACATTAACGTTCGAACCTACTACATATTAAGTAGATATTCTGTGAGGTTGGCAATAAGTTTTAAACAGTTACATATTTCATATTATTTTGTATTAATGTTAGCAGCCAGACTTGAAAAAATAATGTCTCCCTGAAAATAACCCCATAATCAAAACTGATCCGCTTTGTTCTAAACCGCCTACATGCATAGACCAAACTGTCTGTACTATGACCATATCTCGTGATAACATACGCGCTCACGGCTACTATGATTTTGATTTTTATAATGCATCTGTAGTTACAGAAACGTCAGTAAAAAATTAATTCTTACAATTACAGAATTGAAAGTTTCAAAATGAGTAATAATAATGGAAAATAGATGATAGTGATTTGTTTCAATGCAAATCGATAGTAATAATTGATTATTTAAGTTGCAATTTTCATTTTCCTACACCTAGTGCCGCACCTTTATAATTCATTTTTTGCTTTTTGCATGAACGTAGAAAAAATACAAAAATTGTTTATTGCACTCGACGTTTTGTCCAACTCGGCTTAAATAAACACTTACTTTTTGCACTTGTTGCATAAATAACTATTTCCTACAAGCGTGCGTGATTCACCCTCTACCCGCACGCAATTCAGTTTGGAAAGTGTCATTTTCCCACAGTTGTGCGGGAAAAGTTTTCCCACACTAGTGCGGGAAATTTTTTCCCACACTAGTGCGGGAAAAACATTTATATGATATCCTCGTAAAATATAAGTGGTGGGTGACAAAATATGAAAGTTCAAGCTTTTTTGTTGCAATACTAAGTGAGTTTGATCAAAATCATCCATCATTTTGCACTATTTATTGAAAAAATGAACAAATATTGATAAATGAAAATGTATTGTTATGAAAATCACCCTTTGATTGATCTGATAACGAGTAGGTAACAATTGATGTTGTCATGCCGATCAATACACAAATTTGTTTGTAATTGTCAGAGTGACAGACAAAGCGTTACTTATATAAAATTTTCGATTCAGTGAAATTGCCACAATGGATTATTCATCTGATGAAGAACTTCCACAAGAAATCGTGCAAGCAGCTACAGATGCTAACTTAGAGTTATTGCCAACGAAATCTAAACAAAGGTATGAGAAGCAATACACGAGTTTTATTGAATGGCGCAACAATAAAAAAGTGAAAACACCAAATAAAGAAGAAGTATTCTTGGCTTATTTTCTAGAAATGTCTAAAACATGGAAGCCGAACACTTTATGGGCAAGATATTCAATGTTGAAGAGTGTATTCAAAGTAAAGCAAAATTTGGATATTAGCAAATTTTACAAAATAATTGCATTCATTAAAAGACAGAATGTCGGTTTTCGACCGAAAAAAGCCAAAATCTTCACTCAAGAAGACGTTTCAAAATTTATGACTGAAGCACCCGATGACATATACCTCATGATTAAGTTAGTAGCAATTTTTGGATTAGCTGGTGCTTGCAGACGAGAAGAGCAGACAAAACTCACCATTGACGACATAGACGACAAAGAAAACCTGATAATTTTTAATATCAAGGATTCCAAAAATCATTCCTCTAGATCCTTCGTGATATCTGAAGAAGCAAATGATGGTTATTTTTTGAACGTATACAGAAATTATGTACATTTACGTCCAAAAGAGACTCCTCACCGTCGTTTATACTTGTATTACAAAAGTGGAAAATGTACTGTGCAATGTGTAGGAATCAATACCATAGGAAAGATACCCTCCAAAATAGCAGTATATCTGCGCCTTCAAAATCCAGAGCTTTACACTGGTCACAGCTTCAGGCGTTCCTCAGCCACTTTACTTGCTGACTGTGGTGTGGGTATAACTAATATCAAACGGCTAGGAGGATGGAAATCGACTTCAGTTGCAGAGGGGTATTTAGAAGACTCCACCAATCGAAAAAAAGAAATGTCCAACAAAATTCTCAATTTGAACACTACATCGTCTTCCGGGTGCATTTTAGAACCATCCACGTCTATATCGATCGGCGACGATTTGATGCCTGTGCCTGCACATTCGATTTCTTTCGATAATGTATTGCCCGAGTTACCTTCTTCTTCAGGAAATCAGCCATGCTGGCTTCCGCTATAAATTTACATAATGCATCAAATTGTACATTTACAATAAATATTACGAATAATTAGTGGATAGAAAATGTTACTCTTGTTAGTTGTTTCCATTTCCATGAATAAATAATTGAAAAAATGAATTTGTTTCCTACGCTTGTAGAAAAAGTATTGTTCCTAACTCATGCGGAAAGTGTCTTTCCGCACTTGCTAGGAAAATTACTATTCTGATAAACTATTTTGTTTATTTCACCCTTTATCGACTGAAAACTACAAAATAGTTTAGTAATTATTGATATGATAGTTCAAGGTTATTTATAGTGTGCAAAAAGTGGGGAAGGTATAATGCAAGACTCATGAGAAAACCGAATGGGTAGGTAAACCTTCAATTATTTTTGGACTTGCTATAAGTACAACTTGATGAGAAAGTACTTGCAAAAAGTACCCTCGGAATTAGAGTACTTTTACTCGGAGTACTGTGCTCGAGATCATGTGTAATGAGTAAAGTACTTGGTACTCTGTACTCGTTCTTCAATTATTGGAAGTACCTACTCGGTACCCAGTACTCAAGTACAATTTATCAGTACCAAGCCCAACTCTGTATACAGGCATGACTACATCTAGTGACAAGACAATCCTGTTTTCATAATCTCCCGCAAAATGTCTATTTCACGAATATTTGATTGATCCTGACCCAAATGTATATGTGATTTAGGTTATTAAAACTGTTTTCAGATGAAACAAGAATGCATAATGTTTCTTAGTAAGGGTAGAGGAATAAAATGGTATTTTTGAGGTCCTTATTGGATTTCAAACACATTTCCTCAATATTTTTTTTTTGAATTTTCAAGTTAATCGGACAACTAGAAGTGGGTCAAAATTCACTTGCAATATTTGACCAGAACATACATACATACCTTGCAAGTTAAATAAAAGCTTGTAAAAAACAAGCGACGTAGTATGTCAAGCATTTATCTGTAGATACTGACTTATTTTTATCTATCTTCATTTTAATTTCCAATTAATATTTTCTATTCAAAATGTTCCAGAAAATTCAAGAGAAACAAAGTCATTTTAAAGAATTACTAAAAGGAATCCTGATTGGTGATAAATCAAAATTTTTGCATGTTTCATCAAAAACAAATCAAAATGCTACGTTAATTTGGTATGTTTTTTGATGAAAATTCGATGTCTCCTGCGGCGCCATTTTGATATGTGATATGTTGTTGAAAAATAATTTGTTTGCTCTTTGGAATAGCGTGAAAATATCACACATACAGGGTTTCATTTAAAATGTTTTCCCTATAGATCTACCTATTTCCGTTGAAGTGATATTAGTTTTTTCATGGAAAATGTGGGTTCTAAGGAACTATAACTTCGTTCCAAATGTCAAAAGTCCAACTTAAAAAACAACTAATAGACGCTATGAACAATGATTAAGTTGTCACCCAGTATATGTACCAGAATCATCATCACTACAGATGCAACAAAATACGCATTAACATATAAATTCAAAACATTTTTCGACAAAAAAAAATCCACGGTCGTGAACACCTCGTATAAGTTTCATTATATCCAATGCGGATGAAAAACAAGTTGTATACCAATATGGAGAGAAAATGAGTCTATTCTTAGAGTTTTTGTAACAACTATAAACAATTATTTGGTGTAGGCATTAGGAAAGTGTGGAGAAAGTGGTGGCGCAGCAATACAGAAATGCTAATAAAAATAATATTATCGATAGATTACCAGATAATACGTCAACCGTGTATGAGAAAGTGGACAAAGAATATTCATTCGTAATGAAGGTTTTACAATCAGCTTCCGTGGTCATGTAAATAACTGTACTGTAGCTGTACGGTACAAAAATTATTTTAATAACAATAACAATTCTATTTGAAAACAGTTTCGAATATCTTTTCAAACATTTATATCAATTCGGATAATTCCAGCGTAAAAATAGCTATTTATCATGTAACAAGTTACATAATGAACGTGTTTCTTGCACCAGACGTGTGAAAAAAATATATATACAGAGTGACCCATTTGAAAGCGGGCCATCTCTGTAAAACTGTTATTTATTACTCGATTCAGAAGTTTTTTTTCTCAATAGATAGAGCATCAAAAGTTCTAGTTAAGTGCCATAAATTCGAAATAAAAATCAAAATTTCAAGGCGTACTTCGAATTTTTTTCAAGGTCAAAAATCCAATAAACATACTATCGATTTTTTTAAATAGAATTTGACGACGTTACTGGATTCACGACATTTTCAAATAGTTTATGTGAAAATTAGGTAGAAATGCGTCCATCAATAAAAAAGTTAAATGGGAATAGAACTTGGAGATTATGTCAATAAATCAACCCACCACTTCAATTTCAGAACTTTTATCAGAGTTCTGTCTGCACCACTGGATTCAGAATATTTCGTAATATGTTTGATCAGAATTTCATCGAAATCTGTTCATAAATAAACAAATTATAAAATTATAAAATAAAATAGTCTGAAATTCCACTAAATAACGTTCTTTTAAAATTTTATTATTTTATTTTTTTTTTATTTATGAATAGATTTCGATGAAATTCTGGCAAAATATATTTCGAAATATTCTTAATCTAGTGGTGTAGTCAGAATTTTGATAAAAGTTCTGAAATTGAAGTTTTGGATTGATTTATTTTTCAATTCATTTCATTTCATTTATTTTCAGTCACGAAAGAATATAATACAGTAACATGACTATACCATACACTAATGTGACAATGTCAGAAGGTAGATAATTCCGAAAGACTAAGCAATTTGGCAAAAAGAAAAGAAAGAACACGACATATAAATGTATAAATAAAAACAGAGATTTAAAAACAGATAGAAATGATCAGAAATCACTATAAAATTCCTCCAGCGAATAGTAGGTTTTCTTCAATAATAACTGTTTCATCTTCCTCTTGAAAATATGAATGTTTCCCGAGTTCTGTACATCTTTAGGAAGAGTATTAGATAGTTTGCAACCATTATAAAAGATACCCCTTTGATATACTTAGGCTGGAAGAATGTTTCGATGGAAGCAATCTGTTTTTCATACGAGTTTCATAGGTATTGACATAATTTTCATATTTGAATCTACTATAACTTTTTTATTGAGGGACGCATTCCTACGTGTTGTCAAATTCTATTTAAAAAATCGCTAGTATGATTTTTGGATTATTTAATGTTCTATCCATTAAAAAAAGAAACTTCCGAAAATGATAATAAATAACAGTTTTCGAGAGGAAGCCCCCTTTCAAATGCGTCACTTTGTTTATACAGGGTCTATCTTAAATGATGTCATTAATTTCAGGTGATTCCTTGTCACATTTTAAGAAAAAAAGTTCATATAAACCTGTGTAACGGGGAATCAACTGCGACGCCACTGGAATTAAAACTCAAAATGTAATTTTGTGAAAAGAAGCCCCTTGTTACTACTAACAAACAAGAAAGTTTATTCAGAATCGTCTCGAAAAATTTTGAGTAATTCATGAAAAACCGATTTTTTGTTAAACTTTTGACACCCCGTTACTCAGAAACGCAAGTTAAGACACATGTTTATAAGAACATTTTTTCATAAAATGTGACAAGGAATCACCTCCTGAAATTAATGTCATCATTTAAAATATACCTTGTATATCTTATTGAAAATGGTCGCAAAAAAGGAAAACTGAAATTAAGGTAAAATAAAAACCAAAGACAATTTTCTGTAACATTATACATAACAGCTTTAATAATAAAATTTCATACGTTGATGGCTACAAAACATGTTTCATTGACTAAAATATTAAATGGAGAAACCAAAAATAATAAAAATCAAAAAATAACACCTTAACATTTAAAATTTTACATTCTCATTAGCCTACTGTGTGTCTCAATTTAAGGAATAATAATTAATTTAAAAAAATCTGAGAATTCTAACAAATAATAAAATAGCTGCCCTCTACATAGGTGAATGAATGCACATCAGAGGAGGGCCGTCCACCTCCACATAGGCAAATTATGGTTTAAAAAAACTAAAAAAACACGCTTCAATTCTCAATGTAATTACTCAAATGTAAGAAAAGCTTGGGTGCTCTTAACCAATATTCTTATATTACTAATTTTATCTTTATAATCCATTAAGAGTTTATCAAGAGCTCAACAGAACCTATGTCAAGCACAGGGCCGTAACGAGGGCGGAGCAAGGGAGGCTTTGGCCGCGGGCGCCACAATGACTAATATTAGCTGAGGTTTTACTATTGTTACGGGGCGCAAACCTACATATTCGCCACGGGCGCCATCCACCGAGTTACGGCTCTGGTCAAACATCCCACGCTTTTTTTACATTTAGGTAATTATTCTTTACTTCTTAGTGCATGTTGGCAGTAAAGTTCTTTAGTTTTCTCATACTGTTACTTTAGTTTGTTTTTAGTCTTACATTTGCATTATATCGAGGTAAATGGACATGAAGAAAAAAGAAAAGAACCTGGCTCGTTCTTGGATGTTATTCCATGATTGTTATCGATTTTTGCAAATGTACAAAATCGAGTTGAACAAATCATGATATCCGACGAGAATTACATGTGGCCATAACCACAAAACTTGTCGACAAACTTGGAACCGTCATCTTGATTTTATGGATGATGACTAAAAAATCAAAATCTCACACCCCGAAAACCCCCACATACCAATTTTGAATCGAATCTGACCTTAATCACATAACTCGTCCACCATCTTGGGCCGCCATTTTGAATTTGACTTTTGACAAAAAATTCAAAATCTCTGACCCCGAAAATCCTCACATACCAATTTTGAATCGACCCGGACCATAATGACAAATCTCGTCCGCCATTGTGAAGCTGCCATAATTTTAATAAAATTCATAAACTACGACCCTGAAAACTCCAACTAATTTTTAATCGAATCGGACCATAATCACAAATCTCGTCCGCTATCTTGAAGTCGCCATTTTGTTTTTCTCTAACAAAAATTCCATAATGCATTGTCACCGGAATTATGAATAATTGCCAAATTTCAAATCATTTGGACGTCTGGAAATGGGTGAAATTCACGTTCAATAAATCAATAAACACGTCAAATATACAGGGCTTTCAAAATTCAATACAAATAATTCAAGGGCGTCAAATATAACCTTTTTTTCATAAATATTTGACCTAAAATGCACTTCCTCCAAGCTACGGACATCACGAGCGAAGCAAAAAAAAATGTTAATTTGTATTGTGGCTAACTCTAATTCAACAGGGTGAATGATGATTGCCTAGTTTCTATGTTATCTTAAAAAAAATAATTTTAACATGTCCATCGAGTTGGTCATAAAAAAAACAAAGATGTTGGCTGTTGGCCTTCTGCATTTTTTTGAATCAGCTAAAATTATTTTCGCGAAAATCACTGGTAAATAAAACGAGAATGTTAAAGTAACAAACTCAAAATACTTACGTTTAAAATGTGAAACACCACTTTGATTTACTAGTAAGTTTGACGTTTCTTAAACAGTTTTTACATCTTTTGTGTTTTTTGGTTTAGTGAATTTTTTTTGTTTTGTCTGTAGCTTGGAGGGGGTGAATTTTAGGACACATGTTTATGGGCAAAAATGTATCTCGCCAAAATGTTATAGAAGCGTTAAGAGTCGAAACAGCATACACTATAAAGACATTAAATAAGGAATTAATATTTTAGAAATAGTCACAGTTCATTGATTATTAATTCATTCACTATCTTTCAAAAACCACCCTAATAAAAATCATGTACCTCCTATCTACAAGATTTGTAGTAACTACGTTTGCCTGATCAAAATTTATATTTATCGACCGAAACGTAAATGTTCAGACTCCAACTGGAATTTGAATACACGTATTGAAGGTTAAAAATCAGGTCCTTTCGTTTTGATACGATTTGCTTTCACTTGCAAGAATATATTTGTGACAAGAGATAATTTCGAGTGTAAAATTGCATAAAGTGTAGTCATTGGATCACTTTAAGATATTGCCTTTTCATTTGGGGTAACTTGGGGTAACTTGAAGATTCTGATGAAAACATTTCAATATGACTTTTTCAGGTCCAAGTATAACATTAAATAATTTCGTATCAGGGTCCAAAACATGAGTTTATTTTGTTAAAAAATTGTTATTGTTGAAAACGTTATTTCCGTTAACCGGCTGCACCCTTACAGGCAACCCTCAGAAGTCTTCGACGTAGCCCTCACCTTTTAACGTGTGATGCATGCACGGAACTGGTTTCCTTGCTGGGATTCGTATCCATTCACTTACCGATGATTGAGATAAGATAACTCAGCTGCGCCTCGTTAAAAAAAATCAGTTCTCGATCACCAAAGCAGCATTTCACGCACTAGATACAAAAATAACTATTTTCATTTCAAATTCAAATTTTTGAGAATTGAACTGAATTAGAAAAAAACTGTAAAATCAAATAATTAAATGAATAGTGGAAATATATAAAAAAGTGATGATGGACAAAAAGTGGCCGAAACGTATTGACACTGGCATAATTGTTACCTACATCAATATATTCAGAAAGAAATATATTTCAAAAAGCTATTCTTCGAAAATGAAAAATGAATAGTTGATGGTTATTCAATAACGAAACGTGGGACAGTAAAACTGATATCATCACAAGAAAGCTTATGAAAAATGTCTGAAAAGCTTTGACAATAACACCAGAAAAAAGGAAATGAGAAATCAGTTTGTCCAAGGAGAAAAATATTTTTGGAAATTTCATACTTCCATATACAGGATCTTTCATAAGTAAATGCTGATCTGGATGGGAAAAAATATTCCTGAGCATAGGTTCGTAAACGCTTCATTTCTGAAATTTAACGAAACTAATAATGATAATAAATATTATATTCATGATTGTCCTCTATTTTTTTTTATAAAATTGGTCTCCTGCCTCTTTTTCGTCCATTTCATTGAGACTAACAAAAATCGCATAGGTACAAATAAATGAAGGCATTTTATTTTTTAAATCGAAAACCATTTGCTGGACGAAAAAATGCAAGAAACCATTTTTATAAGAAAACAGATGACAATTACAAACATAATATTATTTTGACAAAAACAGTTTTGTATAATTATTTTGATCAAAAGTATGGCAGGGTATGTTAGCAAGGATGCCACTGATGAAAATTAGGAAAATCATTATCATGGAAAAAATGTATTTTTATACATACTCTGTATGTACCAAAATTGAAAAAAAAATCTGTTTTGGAGATATTGGGAAAAAACTGATTTTTTTTCTTGAATTTCAACACCCTGTATATTAGAAATAAAGCATTTGGGGATCTATGTTCATATGCAGAATGTTTCTTAATCAAGGATTATCGTCCTTTAGGATCAGCATTCAATCATTAAAAATGTAGATATGTGACTTCTTTTATACAACCCTTTTCCAATTCAACCAATTACCGTTTTGGATATCAAATGGTAGACAACATTATCTTGGATTCCCTGTATATTTTATCTACATGCCCTACAGTAATCAGAATCAGGTTTTCTTTTTGGCAATTCTTTCCCAATGTGCTTCTCAATTTCATTCAAAGATTGCATATACTGGGATAAGTAAATACAAATAATACAGTCTATTTGCCGTGGAGGG
Organism: Chrysolina haemoptera; assembly: GCA_958298965.1. Classification (NCBI taxonomy): domain Eukaryota; kingdom Metazoa; phylum Arthropoda; class Insecta; order Coleoptera; family Chrysomelidae; genus Chrysolina; species Chrysolina haemoptera. The sequence goes on from OY282594.1 coordinate 14,635,324, forward strand.
TAGCCAAATTTAGGTCCAGTCACAATTGAATTTAACCAAACCTGATTAAAATGGAGCTCAATTTGATTAAAATGGAGCTCAATTTGATTAAACGAGGAATTTATAAGTGCAATGTGAAAAATTTATAATAGTTACAATTAAAAAATGGTAAAAATTTAGTTTCAAAACTAATAACTAAACAGCTACATAATTGTTATTGATATAATAGTAATGTAATCTTTCGAACAAAATAAATGCTCTTTTAACAGGAACATCATACAATGGTTTTTTTGCAAACACTGTTGAAAGACCGCCAAAATAATAAATAAAGTATAGTAGAATTTTATTCATAAAATTTGCTCGTTTTCAAATACGTTACAACCATGCTGTCCATGCATGTTTTCAAATATATAGCAACCATTGGTTATTGCTGTTAGTTTGCCGAAAAGCTTGTAGTAATTTTAATAAAAAGCGTCATTTTATTGAACTTTCAATGAAAAATGTACAAGAAAATTGTCTACTAACTGAAATAAATAAAGCATTTGCTCAAATTGGTTGAGTGAAATAATAACTGCTAAACTCGACCTAGTGAAGTAAAGACCATTTATTATCATTTATGTACTTAAAAAAAAAAGGAAAAAATTTCATTTTTAACACTGCAGTGAAAAGTAACTCATTAAAAGGCGAGCTTTTAATGGTGTTTGCAGAAAAAATATTTTAGACAAGTGATACACTGGTTCCCAATTATATTCCTTCTTGAATAATAACAAATATCACCCTTTTCTCAAAACGAAGAAACATAATCCTACCTAAATAAATAAATATCAAAATTTCTATAAAAGGACTCAATACAGAGAACATGTAGCAGTTTATGGCTGCTTTCCATTTAAGGTTTTGATGCACCAGGGCTTCTTATTCTAGTTTCATCATTGGCTGAAAAATGGCATCTGTCAAATCTACCAATAATTAGTCTAGAATAAATGGAAAACTCCAATATATTGGCAACTATAATAGCGATATTCTTTTTACCAATTTCAACTGAGATCAAAGTAAGATTCTCAGCTCAGCTCAATTGTTCAATATTGACAGTAATCAGTCTTAATTAAATGTAACATGTCATTACCTAAGCTATTGAGCTGTGCTGGGAATCTTACTTAATCTCAGTTAAAATTGGTAAAAAGAATACTACTAATGAAACTACAATATTATTTTCTTAAATATTCAGGTACAAACAAGTGATTCCCTGAAATCTCACCAATCCCCTGTCATAGAGGAACCAATCAAATTTTTTTGTTTGTTTGTTTTTTTTTTGCTTATCTCAAATGACTATTATTTCAATTTCATTTATGTTTATGATTCACTATTATATTGATTATAATATAATGTTTCAGTAAAACTTAACATCTAGAAACTTTAGAATATAATGGTTACCTTCTCATTCAAGCATTACCTTATAACTGCAAATTATTTTCTCCCTTCTTACAACAGAACAATAATAAAACAAACAAACTTCAACTTAAATTCATAAAGATAGAACATTTTCAGTTATTTTTGAATTAACAACTGATTCAATAGCTTCAAGAGATATTTGATGAGGCTCTAACTATCAGGTATCATACTCACTCAGTCCTACGTACAATAAAATTGTTCAATAATATCTTCAAATCTAAAAACAACAGTACCAAGTAAAATTGAATACTAGATAATACTAACCTAAAACAGTCTCAGTATGAGCTACGCTACATTTTTGTAGTGTGCTTGAAGTATTCTCTAATTATATACACATGCTCAATTTCAATTCAAACCTTTTATTTGCTTCTTTGTCTTTCTCTTGAAAAATCCACAACACTTAGTTTCTTCCACCACTTCCACTTCCCTAGGTTGAGTAATAGGAGTACTACTATGTGCGGCAGTAGAACAATCAGCCACATTATCTCCATTTGTAGAGTTCATGACCATAACAGAGTCATGACGTTCACCGAACGTCAAGTCTCCGAAGGTGAGTTCTCTCCCGAAGTCAGGCTTCGGTTTTTCTTTCACAGGAGAAATTGGAAATTCTTGGGTTGCTGTTGGTAGTGACCCTGCTGAAATGTGGGTTGTATTTCCTGACCAGTCATAAACCCCGTCATCACTATAATTTTTTTTTGCAAACAGTCCGGTAAATAGTCCTTTCAAATACACATAGTCTGGTGCCTCGAAAAAATCCAATTTCCTAGAATAACTCAAGTACACAGCAAATTCTTCAGGATAACCATCGCACAAGCTCTCAATTGAAGTCTCTCGTTTTGTATCTCCAATTTTCTGGTAACGCTCTTTTAAAGTATCAGCTTTAAGACCTTGCCATGGCAATGACCCCCTCAATAAATACATGAACATATGCCCCAATGCTTCTAAGTCATCTCTTCTAGACTGCTCCTTACCCAAATGTGTATTTATCGACATATACCTTGCAGTACCAGTCAGTGATTTGTGCTCCCGATATGGAATGTGTTTATTTGTTTCAGAATCAACATATTCTTTGGCCAAACCGAAATCAATCACATGTATTACCTTTTCCTTTTTCATTCTATTTCTTCCTATGAGAAAGTTTTCAGGTTTCACATCTCGGTAAATCAGTCCTCTGGAGTGTACGTATTCAATCCGATTCAGCAGCTGCATCGCAATCATCAACACAGTCTTAAGAGTGAATTTTCGGTCACAGACATCAAATAAATCTTCAAGGCTAGGCCCAAGAAGCTCCATGACCAGAGCATTATATTTACTACAAGGTCCGAAATAATACACATCAGGTAAACCCTCATGACTACCAAGTACCTTATAAAACCTGTACTCTAAGTGTAGTTGGGGTGCTTTGGACTTGAGAGGCTCCAACTTGATTGCAACATGTTCATTGTTATACAGATTTTTACCTAGACGAATTTCTCCAAAGTTGCCACAACCAATTTTCTTTCCAACTCTGAAGTTGATGCCTACCATTAGAATAGTAGAGGTGGCATTTGAGCTAGTTTGGTTACTTTTTTGGGTTTTAGTAGAACTCTTGAATTCTTGGTCCCCTTTGTCCATGTTCTAGGAAATAATAATCTTTGACCAGAACAATTTTTTATACCACACTTTTGGTGAGAAATATCACAGTAAGAGTATCACAGATATTTAAGAGTTCCAATCCAGTTCTAATCTAGAAATGAAGGATTTTCAAAATGACTAAAATAGAGAAGATATCAAGAGAAACTTGTTTCATTCCAATAAATTAACACTTTTTAATCACTCACAGGAATACTAATTGACCACCTACTTGGATTCACAGCTTTTCATGTCATAAAGGAGCAATATCCAATTAACCCCATGATAAATCCAATTTGTTCGAAGTTGGAAAGGGAGTAAACAAAGTTTGATAAAACATCTACAATAAAGGAATTCTGTTAGACAACTTATGATTCAAGGATATTCATACATACCTATTCGTAGAATATTTGTCTTATCTTCTTTATCTACTCTCATGTATTCTAATTAAAATTGATGAACCCAGTTTGCAAGACTGAAATGGCAAACTATTTAAAAATAGACTGGGCATGTGTAGTCAACAAACCTGCTAAAATCTAAATTGAATTACGTAGATTAAAACTGATTCAATAAATTGGTAATTAACGTTTTCTTTTAGCTTTTACCTTTTGAAATACTCGTGACATCTTTGGTATGTTTATTTTATATGTAGTGATGACAGTGATGTAAATAAAGCATGAAGTAACCAATAAATTTGACAGTTGCCGTGGTCAGCACCTAGAGTATTGTTTTTTATTACTCTGAGGTCAGCACGGAATACGGATAATAGAGACATCGTTGCATCCGCCATGTTTTGTGCCGTCAATGAATTATACTTTTTGTAAACATACGTCTCATCACAGAACACCTTAACTACAGTAGTTAGTAGTAGTTAAGGTGTTCTGTGGTCTCATAACTCTCATATTTGTCCCTAGTGTCCTTAGCAAAAAAGGACCAACTCTTTTTTGCTTTAAGTACGTTTTGTTATTGTTCGAGCTGCAGTGGTTTGAGAGTAAAAATATTGAAAATTACGCCTTTATTATTTAAAAAGGCCGAATTTAACAACCATTGGTCTAAAGAGAATAAGGAATCAACTAATTATCACTGTATTGGCGAGTGCACTAGATCCTAGCAGGCTTCAAGGCTAGGATCCAGTGACCCTAGAGTTTAGCATTATGCCGGGTTCATATGCTAGCTTTTTGTAGTTGAGCTTACAGCGTATTGTTTTCTGATTGGTCACTGAATGACACAGAACGACTTGTTTTCAGTCAGCGGCCAATCAAAAAACAATACGGCATAAGCGAGAGCTATCATGTGTACCGGGCGTTAGGTCACGACCCCTACCGAGAAATATTTAAAACTCTATAACCAGTGTTTGTTCACAACTGTACCTGTGAACATCACAGTTATCATTCAGGAAAACTGAAATTTTCACTTCAAATTAACACTCGAGGTATATGAAAAACACTATAGAGATATGGAAAAACACTCCAGGGGTCGAATAAGATATGAAACTGAACAGAACACAGAACTACAAATGACAATCAATAGCGTATTCCACCAGAATATTTTGATAACACTTCAAACTGATAGTTGAGGGATATGAAAAACCACTCGAGACGAAGCATTACAATTTGATCCGAATGAAATGAGTGGGTATACACGAAAATACCCGATTGAATACGGACCTAGCATATATAAAGGCCCTCGCTTGTAAACAAACAAAGTAATGTTGCTTTCAAGACAAGGATGGAAAAGGCATCTTTATGATCTTTTTACTACTCTGAGAATAGAATCAATAGCATTATCAACATGGCATGACAGGAAATTATGCGGAAGGTTAACGACACTGAACGAATGCACACGAAAGTGATGGGAAACATCTTAGAGTAATACAAGACATAGAGATGCCCTGCCCCTACACAAATAACTGTTTTGAAGTGAACATGAACTGTCCTTTTCTATTTAATTTGTGGGAGAGGGGGGTGACGGGTGGTGAAACGTCATGGACAGTTTGTTTACATTTGGAGTAAGAAGGACCATAATACAAACGAAGAATGATAACTTGATCTGAAAGAAATGAGCGAGCATACACGAAACTACCCGATTGAATACGGACTTAACACGTTTAAGGCCCTCCCACCCGCTTGTAAACAACAAAGTTATGTTGCCAGTTGTACAGCGGCCAACCAAAAAATGCCATAAGCGAGAGCCATCATGTGTACCGGGCGGTATACGCTGTTCGTTCCATATTTTCTGTTGAATACAATCTCAGAGTAATAAAAGACATAGAGATGCCCTGCCTATACCTACACAAATAACTGTTTTGAAATGAACATGAACTATCTTTTTCTATTCAATTTGTTGGCGAGGGGGGTGACGAGTGGTGAAACGTCATGGACAGTTTGTTTACATTTGGAGTAAGAAGGACCATATTACAACCGAAGATGATAACTTGATCCGAAAGAAATGAGCGAGCATACACGAAACTACTCGATTGAGTACGGACTTAAGATGTTTAAGGCCCTCCGCTTGTAAACAACAAAGTTATGTTGCCTTCAAGACAAGGATGGAAAAGGCATATCTATGGTCCTTTATTACTCTGAGAGAAACCTTAAGTCCACAAGCGAGCAGGGGTGGGATTCTGTATACCGTATAGAATTTTATTGTCGACAGTTTTGTCTCTTTCTCTACCATGAATTCAACCATAATGTCATCTCACTTTTTCTATTGACAATAGAATTCTATGGTGCACAAAATCCCACCCCAGGGGCCCTATTCTCAAATGTCGACTACCTTTTATGGTACGGTAGACTGACACAACGGTCCTGTTTTTGCTTCATATTTCGTTTATTTTTACAACTTATTAATTTTCACTCATTTTCTTGGCTTGCATACGCCTGTAGAAAAAGGTACCTACTTTCCGGCACGCAACTATCAGTAACGGCAGTGAAGATAATGACTATTTCTCTTGTTTCTGTAATAACACACACAATATGTGCACCTATGGGCGAGTTTTTAAATTCATCGATGGATGATGAGCATTCGTGCTGTCATTGTCATTTTCCATTAGTTAAATAAGGATGCAATGCTCATCGATGGATCCCATCGATGAATTTAAAAACTTGCCCTATACATACGACATACACACATACCTAACAGTAACATACCATCAGATATCACGATATCAGTTGCATTTCCTTAGTTGTCTGTCTGTATATCGATGTTATTTGTAATCGAAATCATACCTGATCGTCTAAAGTGAAAGTGGGTCAGCGTCAACTTTGCCAGCAGCTGTTACAGCTGCTAAAATAAGAACGAGAACCTCGCGGTTGAAACCACATGGACGACATCGTGTAATCTAGTTCTTTCTTATCTTATTGAATGACAAGTTTCACGTAATCTTTGAACTCACTTTTTCCTTTATTTGGGAAATAAAATTCGTGTTTCAATAGGCTGTTGAAATTCGACGGGTAACTTTCAGATCCTCAATTCCCAGATCATACATAGGAGGATATGTCGACTCAAAATGAGAATTAGTAGGTACAGTTGTACTAAAACATAGATGAAACCGTGAAAACATGCACGCGCCCATAATGCGCATTCGTCGAACAACGGACAGTCCGTAATACAGAGTGAGACTCATTTGAAAGCGTGCCACCTCTCTATAACTGTTATTTATTATAGAGCATAAATATTTCTAGTTGAGTGCTATACAGTCGAAATGAAAATAAGGCCTATTTCAAATTTTTTCCACGGTCACTAATTCAAAAAAAACGGTAGCGATTTTTTTAGATAGAATTAGACGGCGCCACTGGATTCACGACATTCTCAGGTGATTTATGTGAAAATTACGTAGGAATGTCCATGAATGAAAAAGTTATATGGAAATGAAATTTGAAAATTGTCAGTAAATCAAACCACCTTTTCAATTTCAGAATTTTCATCAAAATTCTGACTACACCACTGGATTCAGAATACTTCGGAAAACATTTGGTCAGAATTTCATCAAAATCTGTTCCTACATAAAAAATTATAAAATATTAAAATTTAAAATCAGTGGAATTTTAGGAAAATTTTATTTTATTATTTTATAATTTTTTTATTTATGAACAGATTTTGATGAAATTCTGACCAAATATATTTCGAAATATTTTGATTTCAGTGGTATTGTCAGAATTTTGATAAAAAGTTCTGAAATTGAAGTGGTGGCTTGATTTATTGACAAAATTTTCAATTTTTCATTGATGGACGCATTCCTACATCATTTTCACATTAACCACTTGAATATGTCGTGAATCCAGTGGCGTCGCCAAATTCTATTTAAAAAATCGCTAGTATGTTTTTTAGGTACCAATAGTAGCTTCACTAAGCTATACAAATGTTTTCAATTTTTATTTCGATTGGTTTTCCGGCAATTTTGTGTTGCCGCCAGAAAAGTCAGAAAGGTGAATTTGTTTTAAAAAATTATTGTATTGTTGAAAATTTTATTTTATTTATTTTATAGTTACAAGAGTTTACATTAATGTAAATATCTGCGAGCTACAAAAAAAATCAACAAAAATTAATTTTTGATAAATTGCATCAAACTTGGAAAACTGGTATAGGTAGGGGCCCAGCTCCATACTCCGTCCTAGGCCCAATGCTGGCTCTGTCCGGTCCTGTATTTATGTAGGTAGGTATTTCATAATAATGTCGTAATTTCAGGTTTAAGAGGGGGCACGACCTGTTAGGTAGAATTTGACTCTTATTTTCTTATTTAGTAAAACTCTTTTATATAAAAGCGAAGTTTATTTCAGTAAGTACAAATAAATGGTGAAATATGAATTTACTTCAGAATTGAATGAAATACTTTACTAACAGAGAACAAAATTAATTTCTCCCTTGATGTTAATTCTGTATAATTATCACAATAGATAAAAATACTTACAATATAAATCAAGGGAACTAACATCACCAGATTCTCTAATTATTCATGGTACTCATTGACTCACCAGCACCTCCATTTCCCTAACTAACTTAGGGCACGTTTTTTACTTACGAGCTCTAAAGTGAAGTATTTGCTGCAAATAAAAAAAGAATTCTGACAATGAAGTATTTACCACTGTCAAACTATCCATACAAATACACAAATAACTTTTTCCTCATGACAAATAAAATCGACAACAACAATTAAAATATTTATTAAGTGCCAATTACTTTGTGTCATTACTATAAGTACTTCATATGTGATACTAGGAAGCACTACCTTAAAAGTATTTGAATTTTAGTTTGATAGTGACAATTAAACACCGTCTGGGTCTTTTTTTTTTCTAGTGGCAATAAGTAAGACCCAGTCCCAAATACAGGTGCTTTTTTTGATTGCCAATACTGAAGTTTTAATAATGGTTATTAAAGTATTATCTCGGTGAATAACCATACCACTTTAAACACGTGTTCACTGGAAAGTGATTCAATTATTTTCAATTAAAACATGCTTGCAAGTATATGATATTTTGATGGACACCAAATATATTTCTGAAACAACTTTTTCATAGTAAATATTTTGTTCAATCGATATTCAATCGATCGCTCACCTTGCGGTTGTAAAATCATTTCCCGTTTTGTTATCAATGATTATGATGTTTATCGATAATTTCATCTCATAAAAAAGAAATTCCTACTCAAACCAATTAAAATAAAGGAAATATATCTTATATGTATTGAAGGCGGGGCATCAACCATTTAGTATTATTTTAATTAAAGGCTAGAATCAGAATGCCTGAGAAATGTCCATTGTTATTGAAGTGAAATGAATATTTATTTCATAAATCGTTCGAATTGAGAACAACAATAAATCTCATAGTTATATTAATTGAGATTACGGTGAATTGCATCTGCATGTACACACTTCAATTTTCTATAATATAACTAAAATTATTTTGCTCTACTTCTCATGAGAATGTCGTAGATTCAATATCGTGTTTAACGTAGTTCAATGTTCATTTTGACGATCACGATCAAGATAATTTTACAATAAAATAAATATTTCAAGAATTATTGAATCTACTATATAATGGGCAACTAAAATTTTTTGGGATCGTCAGCTAATTCTCATGTTTCAATAGCGAAACAATCGGAACAAATATAATGATAGGTATATTATAGGCTTTGCATAAAACTTGACCCTGATGGTGCATTTTGGTAATATTAATAATCATACTATTCCATATTGCTTTATCGAGGTTTACTAAGATGATTCTGTAAAATGGCCAATACTGACTCAACAAAACTGAAATAAATCATTGGTCCATCCATCATCATTGAGGTTTTACCACAATTATTTCCACATTACTTTCTACTGTTAAATTACAAGAAACTCAAAGAAATTCATGCAATCTCCTTGATGTACTCATCACCATGAGGAATAAACAATATATTTAGTTGATATTTAGTTTTTTGTTTTTATGAATATGACCTTTAGCCATTATATATGGTGAAGATTTTGTAGACAACTTTTTATCCTCGGATGATGGGTTATTACAATATGATCCTGAAATCATTTGCATATATATTAATTCGAATATCCTCGAATAGCATGATAATTCAACTGGTTTTCTGTCGAATTTATAATAGATCACAAACATCAATTTTTCTGGTACCAACGGACCAAAACAAGAGTTACCTTCTTTTCAAACAGATAATATGCTCTGCTTATACGAGAAAAATCAACTGAAAACTTAAAAGACCCCACTTGTAATTCTGGCAGCACAAAAATGCTAAATATCATAATTTCGTCACAATCATCAATTGGAATTTTTTAATAAACTGTAGTAAGTAAACAATGATCCACATCTTCATTGTGAATACAAGGAGTTTTTTGTCGAGGGTAATACCCCAAGACGTTTTTTATTTTATTATATGAAATTTTATATTAAACGAAAACTAGGTTGCTTTGGCAACTGCCGAGAGCAAATTACATGATAAATCACGACACCAAAGGTTGAATGATATTATCTGATCACTACTTCTATGTCGTAACCTGTTTTTTTTTTATTTATCTGATGGGAAATAAAGACCTTTATTGTTATTATTATTATCTTATTTGCTCGCGTCATATTACAAGCTACCATGTTTGAATATAGAACAAAATTAAAGTTTATCCAATGAAGAAAAAAAACGTCGAGTATTCATAGTGAGATAATTTAACGAATCAAATAAACGAGTTATTGAACAAAAGTACATAAAACATAATTTATTGAATTAAATGAATAAAATAAATGTTTATCCACTTACAAACAGTTACTTTCCTATTTATCCGATTTCAAACTGCCAAAACTAACGATTTTTATGGATGATTTTATACATGAGGTAAATTATCAACATTAATTGAAATTAACGCTTCGTCATAATACACGGGATACCAACAATCCTAGGCGAGTAAAAAATCATTTGTATGACTATGAAGGTGTACAATCAATCAATTTCGAGGCTCACTCAGGGGTGCCTCAAGGATCTAATTTTGAGCCTCTTCTATTTCTTCTATACATTAGTAAAATATGCTCCTGAATCCAGTTGTACAAACTCTTTTCTGCATATGATATCAAAATGTACACAGATATCATAAATATTAGCGGTTCTTTTCACCTATACTTCTGTCATTTGATTGGTGTGCTGCAAATGCCTCTGAACGTTGAAAAATGAAAATCATGAGCAATTCTAGGAAAGTTTCTACTACTATATTTGACCATAATATGCTAGATCGTGGAATAATATGTGAAGTAAGCTAATTCGAAGATTTGGGTGTTATCTTGGAGAGTAAACTGATTTTCAACCAGCTCAAGAAGATAATCATGAATAGGTAATGTCAATAGAGCTATGAGTTTTCTTGTACGCCATTGCAAGGATTTCACGAATACCATTGCGATCCTATTACTACTGTTTAGTACGTAGTATATTAGAAAACTGAAGTGTAGTGTGGACAAGCCACATTATATATAAACAGATATAGAAACAGTAACGAAAAATTCTGGAATTTCTGTTCTTCAAGAAACACAATTATTATTTAGAATAGCAGCTTCCAATTTTTCGATGTGGACTTGGGCATAAGGACACCAAATAATCGAAGCATATTCAAGATGAGATCTAACCAAAGAAATGAATAAGATTTTCACTGTACTCATATGAACAAAATCTCTGGAATGTCTCTTTATGAAACCCAACTGCTTGAGTGCTCTATTACATCAATGATGATCTATTTTCATACCTATGAACATATTTCGTTGCGGCTATGGAAAAGATCATTGAAATGAAGAAAGACGTACATTGAAACAATGTATACCATTATATGAATAAAATGTGGTACATTATATCAATGAATACCGTTTATTACCTTTCCGTTCATTGGCACAATACATTTTTCATCGTGACAATGATTCAAGTTCATTGAGATCAAAGATGATCTTTTTTTACATTTATGAACAGGTTTCGTTGCTGCTATGGAAAAGTTCATTGAGGTAATGAAAGGGGTACACTGAATCCATTTGAAATAGTTCATCATATCAATGAACGTAATTTATGGTCCCAGAGATGATTTTATTGTTACAATGAATCCAAGTTTATCGAAATCAATGATAATCTATTTTCAGATCTACACACAGGTTTAATGGGGCTATGGAAAGATTATAGAAGGTGTAACGATGTTATTAAGTCCCAGTTTTGTTAGGCTGATAGAAGCTACATTTTCCTCCCATTCTATAACTCCGTAAATAATATGTTCATGAATATAATAATAAGCATTATGTCGAACCAAGCCACCTCGTGTTTCTGTTCAGCCGAATCCTCGCATAGAAATCTCCGTTGCTGGCAAGTTAGCTTTAGCTGGTAGTACACAGCGCCTCCACTAGAGGGACCACTCCGAACAACTTCGTTGTTTGCACAGAGCCGGTTAACTTAAGCAGACAGAAGCGATCGTTGAAGCATCTTCTCAGGTAGCACAGACTACAAAGACATCCGAAGAGCTCCGAAAGGAGCCAGCCGAAATAAAAGATAACTTGGAGATACGCCTTCCAATCAGGATTGTGATGTTCTGATAAATGCATGTTAATTATTTTGCATATCTTTCGGAAACTCACTGTATGCTCAATATCAGTGGGAGGCCTTCATTGCATTTACGAATGATATGCAATGATTGACTAAATACCGCTTATTCAAATGATAAACAAAATAATCAGTTCAATGTGTGAAAGCATCACGAGAATAAACTGAAACATAGATTTAATGTATATCAATTATTGAATCAAGGAATAACCGATACTTAATAATCACCGTTCATTGGATTGATGAAAAATATCCATCGTCGAACTAATCTGAATAATTATATCAATCATACAGCATTCCTTCGAAGAATGGACAATAATAGCTAATTTGATGAATACACTTTCATCAGTTGAACGAATACAGTCCATTGCTTGGGTGATCACTCTTTATCCGTTTGATGAATGGAATTCATTACCATAACGAACCTATTTAATGTACTTGATCATGATATCAATGAAAGAATTCAATGATATTATTAAGATTCGTATTCATAGTATGGATAACCAGTAGTACATTGACATAACGATTGCGTTCATTGGACCAATATTGATGAAAATATTCATTGAGTCACTGAACTTTTTCATTGTATTCAGGTACCAATTTTTTCTGTGTGGGACTCAACAATCAATTTCGTCTCTACGGTTGTCAGAAAACCTGTCAGCTCATCAATGCCCCGTTTACGTCTCATATCTTACATTTAAAACGTACTCTATAATTTGATGAAGTTCTCAAGTTCATCAAAGTTCTTCAGTCAATCACCTCTTCCTCTTCAGAATTGCATTAACATTCGTCGAAATAGTCATAACTTCATAAAAAAATGATAATCAACATAATGTGTGTTTGCCTCTTGGAATGGACATAATAATATAATAAAAATAATTATGAGGCTTTTGTAGGCGTTTTGCAAATGGTTTACTATTATTCTATTGTTGATTGTATATGCCTATTATTGATGGTGCGTGGGTGCGTAGTATTTTGTTATATTCCTGTGACTCGAACGGTACAAATATATTTCATAAGAATAAACAATGTTTGATAGATATTTAGCTTAAAGATGGGTTGATATTTTTATCAAAGTACATTTAGAATACATAAACTGAGATCATACATAAACTGAGTTCAGTATACACAAGATAAAATGCATTTGAAAAAAATCTTGGCTACGTATAGGTAAGCCTCTTGTGCCGAAAACAATATTTGAAATAATTTAAAAGAAAAATTATATAATCGACATTTTTCTGGTAAAGCAAACTTCCGTATGTTCAGACAGCCACTGGAGCCCCAAGGCAGCATCCGTTTTTCCTGCTTAATCACCTTATTTTAGTTAAATAAATGGAAATTGCAAATGAAATTTCAGTTGTGAAAGTTCGGAATGATCAATGTTTCTCAGTTGTTTACAATCATACTCTCGACTGAATTAGTAAACAATGACCTCCACCATTTCTTTTCTCTTATTCTATTACGATAGTTGGTAATCTCATTATCCTCTCATATATATACAGGGTGTTGAGTACGTTGACAAACTTCAGGAGGTGATTCATGATACAAAATAATTCATTTCTCAAATAATTCACAAAGTCCTCCTTTTTCCAGAAGGCGTTACTGACATATTATGAGACAAGTACAATCAATGTTGTTTCATTTAACATCTTTTTGTCCTCTTGTAGTTTTTCATTTACTTGTACGGTTCAGGAACTACAATGAAAATATTAATGCGAACATTTTCCAGTATCGCATAACACAAAGAAATTTGAGGAGCAAATATCCTCACAAACTTCGAAAGGTGATTATTTGAAAGCTTTCAGTGCGAAAATTTCATATAAACATATGTCCCAAACGGCTTAGTTTTCGAGATACAGGGTGATGAAAATAAATTTTTTCCAAGATTTTTTGGAGTAGACTTCTACATTTTCGACAATAATGAGTTCAAATCATGCAAGTACAATCCATTCAATAGTATGCCTGATACAAAATAATTCATTTCTCAAATAATTCACAGGGTCCTCCTTTTTTCAGAGTCAATACTTATGTTCAACCGTTCAGAATTTTTTTCTGCCACAGTGAGATATTGTGAGAGAAGAATTATAAATGATGTTCCATCATCTATTTTTTTTTCTTGAAGTACGGTTCAGAGGCACGACACGGTTTCCTTCATTTATTTTCATTCCTCAAATTTATTTCTTTCCGGTAATGAATATTTTCTGTTGAAAATATCGGAAAAGAATATTTTTCTAGCATCGTGTCCAATCTTTGACCAATACATACAAGTTAGTGGTAGAGTGATATACCCAGGTAACTACAAAAAATATAACAACTCTATTCTTCAAATCTCAGTTGTTCATATAGAAATTATGACTTTTTTGGAATTCATGAATATTTGAGAAATGAAATATTTACCTGTGAAATAAAAAATTATGAAAAATATTTTCTGAGGTGATTGTTCTGTTTCTCTACTCGACCATAATTATTTAAATTATTTGGCGATTATTATTTTTGGTATTTGTTACTGGTTATTGTGACCTAACATGTAGGTACTGATGATTTCTAAAATGGAATAAAACAGATATTAATGTGTTGCTGGGTATATATAAATTTTCAGTATTTGTTGCCATCGGTCGAGCATCTATTTTGAATATCAGTATAGTCGCAGTTGGAAAAACGGAAGTCTGTTGACTTCAAGATTTTCACTACAGCAAAACAAACTAGCTGAAGATGTGAAATTGCGCGTACGTTCATGTTGCGTGCCTTATCACTGGACATATTACAGACTATAAGTCCGTTGTCTGACGAGTGCGCATCACGTTTTCTCGTTTTCAGCTAGTTTGTCGAACTGTACGTAGTATACCACAATACCACAGAACTGAAGTGTTTTTTCAATGGCACAGGTGATTGTTGCCGGAGTGCTTATACAATTTTTTGCTCGTTTCGCTGCGATCCTATCCAGAATTTTACCTTCCCTCCTCGGGATTGAAAGACACACTTCAGTCCTACTAGGTGTAGATCTTCAAGGAATGACACATTGCTAACACAACCAGGGAGATTCCTACTGTCATTGGTTTGAGAAGTTGATTTATTTCATTAGTTTGGCAAGAACAGTTCTCATAAACGTATATGAACAAAACTCTACCGATTCTGAAATTAGGCTATTTGATATTAAGTAATGATATATGATTTCAATGGTTGGTAGTCGGTGAGAACCAAGTAGATTTTTCTCAAACATCTGTTAAACTACTGAAAATAAAAACTTTTTTTTTTTCTTACTTTCATCTTCTGGTTCATACGCGCAAAAAGCAAAATATTTCATGTTCAGAGAATATCTTGACGAAAAATGGGACAAAGGTAAAAGATATAGGAATGAGTATTGTTTTGGAATTCTTGAAGGATGTAACCTTCGAGAAGAACATCTTAAGGCAATGTGTTCTGGCATTCAGAAAGTTTTGACCGGGAAGTCGGAAAGTCTCCAGATCAAGCACAGAAATATCATATAACGTTGACAAAGAAGAAAAGAGCGTTGGTAAAAATAGCTATTTGTATTACTAAGGAGGAAAGTACCACTTTTCCTCCCGCAAGATGTAGTTCACTGCCCGACGCGAAGGGAGGAAAAGCACTTTACTCCCATGTAATACATATGATTTTTCCTCCTACCCATCTAATGAAACTCTTTTTGTAAATTTAAAGTGCATCTCAACTGCTTTTGTCTTAAACGGACCTATACTTGCATGATGGAAAGTATAGACCATACAGTTGTCCATCTGAGAATCTGCGATGGTGCAATGGCTAACTTGTATTCCGAAGGTACCCGATTTTTTGCCTCAGCCTTTTCCGGGGTTATCATCGAAACAACCAGCCTCACAAACTAACTGCAAGCATTGTCTACGTTGAATGCAATACACTACACGCATTAGCTTTGCAGGAGGCGTGTGTCTCACCGAACAGTACCACAATGTTATGAAATGCCCGACTTTGCGTTACCATCAACGCGGTCGGGCAACGGCGTCCTCTCTCGGAGGCTCTAGGCTCTCTTCACCGAGAGCAGAAAGGATCGCTACTTCTGCGTCCACCTATCCATCATTCCCTGACTCCCCTGGGTTAAGAAGAGTGGAATATCGGTGTCAGTTGGCATATCATATATTGTGCAATGTATTTATACTTAACTATGGTAATAAACCCCTATTTATTTATTTATTTATTTATTTCTTCCGAAGGTCCCGGGTTCAGCTCATAGCAATTGCAACTTTTTTTTTTTCAGAACGTTATTTTACTTTTTTCTTGCTAGTAATTTGAATTATTGGACATTTAGATAGCTTAGGTATACATTTCGGATTGCTGTTGAGTGATTTTCTCATAAGTAATGTTATGTGCCTATTTGAGTGAAGTGTCGATCATTTTTTTTTCTAAGAGCTGCGCTTGTAGAAAAAATAATGTGTGGATTTTGAGCACAAAGTGTTATTGTCGTTTTCCAAAGATTTATCTTTTTGTCGAGCGACAATCAATCACTTTGCGCTCTAAACACACAAATAGCTATAAAAGAACTAAAGTAGAAGTAACATTCATGTTTTATTTTTACCAGAATACAGGATATATAAGATGTTCTAGAAATTACGGAAACAATTTTGTTATAATAGATCCACAAGTTTCATCGTTTACAACTTACTCGAAATGAGGAAGAGAAAACGTACTTTCCTCCCTAGGGAGGAAAAGAATGAGTTTCCTCCCTGTTTTGAGGGAGGAAAGTGTGTACTTTCTATAGGGGTAGGAGTTAAATATATTTCTGTGGCGTTCTAGATAACTGAACGTGTTTGTGGGCAAAGAATCACTGATACAATTCACTCTGCTCCTAAGAAAGTACTTCCAATAATAATACAGCTTTAATAATATGTAGCAGTGAAATGAAAGATGCAATCGTCAAAGTCATATTCGAAATTTTCTGACACAGCTCACACCAATGTCAAAGCTCATTCCATGACATCTCTGTTAATCTGTGAATCAACCAATGAAGTCACGTATGAGAAAAATCTGGCGATATTTCAGATCGTCATCATGTATTCACTTTTTTTATTAGTATAATGTGCACCACAACGAAAGAGACGTTAACAATCAGCAAATGCAACAAGATAAAAACTTCCTCTTTGGACATATCCTATTATTAGTAACGAATTGGCCTCAGATCAGAATCTTGAAGGTTAACATATCGATTGTCTTGTCTTAAATAGCACAAAATGTACTTTCTATTAGGAGCATTATTATAGGATGATATTTTAATAATGTTGAAGCCATTTGTGTGACCTTGGAGTGTTGTAATAACTGGTGATGGTGATGTTTACTACGATTTGCCGATGGTTTTCGTGTGTTTAGGAGAAAGTTGATACCTGGCATATAATAGAAGTCAAATGAGAGTAATTAGTGATTACTTTGATGAATTTAGGTAAACTTGTTCCTCAATGTTCCGTTATTATTCTTAATGTCATTATAGTCGTTATATAGGTTAAACAATAGGTCGTTATATAGTTACACAGCTTCTTGATCTCCAGGAGAAAAAAAGTCTTGGGCAGTTTTATGCCCAAATTCTTATAGAATATGCGAGAATTTTTGGCTTAATATGATGCATTTGATTTCACTAATTGTATTCAAAGGAAAAGGCTGGAATGGTGGAAAATATAAATGGGTTCTAGGACAGTTCTTCGAATGAACAGTTATTCGAAAGGACAATTCTTCGAATAGACAATTATTCGAATAGATAATTCTTCGGGATAGTTGGTTTTATTTTATTGTATAATTAGGATTCAGATAATATGCCATGAGCATGTATCCAGAGCAGGCCTGTAATAATAGTCATAATTCTTTTGTTTACCAACGTGTTATGGTATTGATGTTGTAGTTGGTTTTATATGTCACAAATTCGAAAACTCAGAACTACTTCTAAAAAATATATTTAGTCATTCCTGGACTGATATAACTACAAGAGAATTGAATGATTAGAAAAGACGAAGAGATGCTGAACCAATCGAACTGATGAAAATCCACCAGAAGACTCTTTTCCTATATAGAGATGAAAACATTATGTTCTTCAGCTGGAAACAATGAGAAGCTCTAAAATTGGCTGATGCTATACTTGTTTCATTGCATGAAGAAGTAAAGATGTCTCACTTCGCCAGAGTGCTAAGTGGAATCATCAGAAGGGATAATGACAGCAGGGATGCATTATTATTAATGAACAAAGCAGTTTAAACTTGCTCGGACATTCGAAATTTTGTTGAAGAAGCAGATAGCAAAATCATAATCCGACTGATTTTTTTCTTTAACGAATAGCAGTTAGGCAAATTAACCAGGCGCATGCCCTAGGCTCATACCTTGAGGAGGGTAATAGGGGGAGGACTCCATCATTTTTGACATATTATTTACCAAGACGGTTTTATATAAGTTCAAAAAAGTTAAACTCCAGTCCCAATAAGACAGTCCTCGGAGGAAGGGAGGTAATTGCCCTATTATCCCCCTCGGACACAAGCCTGAACTTCACAAAGCAGCTTAATTGATTTCTCGCCATTGAGGACATATATCATTCAGGTACAGTCAACTTGCTAGTGTACATCCGTAGGATTTTAAATAATACAAGCATGCTAGTGGTACCAATTTCTTCGTTATGACATAGGGAATCAGTACATGGATCCTGGACAATGACCACTGGTGGCAGATTGAACTTATAAACAAAAAACAAAATGGCCAACACTTTGTTTATGTCGTAAAATACTGCAGTCACAGTGACATATTACCAAAAGTGTTCAGTTTTACATTCTAGACAAAACATTCATCTGGGGTATTTCGTGTACGGTAGACCTTTAACATATAAATTGTTCACTCAGATACTTGATATATCCAATATTACACCAATACCAGCTTTGTAATTATGTAGATGTAACATATTTATTTGAAATGCGTATACATTCAAAATAAGGCTTATATTTTATGTTACATATAATTTTTTGAAGGAGTAACCAGAAAAAAATAGTATATTGAAGTATGAATCTAGATATGACATAAAGTTCAATCTAAGCAACCATCAATTTCCAGAATGTGCTGATGTCAACCCAAGTTTTTTTGACCCTCCTATATCTACTTCTCTTCATTCTGTTGGTTACACGAATCAGAACTAATATTTTCATGGGAATCTAAAATCCAGTGCAGTCACAAGGGTAATTTTCGAGTCAGCCATTAGAAATTTCGATACTGGCACTGTACTTTGAAATTATAGGAAAAAATTCGAAAGATATTTCTGACAAGTTCTTTATTTGAGAAATTCTGCCTCTCTATACAAGATACCTTATTACTAACTAACAAATATCGCAATCGAATGTCGCAATCTAAGCATTTGAAAGAATTTAAATGTTTTTTCATGAATAGCATAGCAACACAAAACCAGTTTTTTGTTAGTTTATTGTTTCAATGTAACAAGTAAATAAAATGACAGCCTACCACTCCAATCACGTTTGCACCATTCGGGTACCTACTCTTTTATTATCGATTTGTCAGAAAATGCTATTTTTCATAAACATTGGTACATTGCGGAATAATTGCATATGAGTTGGCAAACATTTCAAATTTCCAAACCGTGTACGGGAGAAAGAACAATTTTGATCAAGTGTAAACTACCCTTATTTTTGACATTATCAAAAAAGTTTATCCAAGGAAGCTGTAAAATATTGAAAACAAATAAATTTGGAATCACAGCCAGGGTAGTTTAGACTACGATATTTTGTTTTCCCTTGTACATTGTTTACAAATTTGAAATTTTGACAACTTCTATGCAATTATTTCACAATGAACCAATTTTTATGAAGACTAAAATTTTCTGACAAATCAATAATAAAAAAGTTCTCGAATGGTGCAAACTCTTGAAACTCACTGTATATGAACATAACATCATTGGAGTAGTAGACTCTCATTTTATTTACTTGTTACATCGAAACAACAAACTGTCAAAAAACTAGCTTTGTAGAAATATGTGCAAATTGTTCTGTCGCTGCCTCCCGCCCAATCAGCAAGCTTATTTATTTTATCCAACACATGACAGTTATGACTGTCATTATTAATGTCATTTTAGAGAAGTAAACTATCAAATAACACACTAGTGAGTTATAACCCATAAGTCACTAGTGAGTTATGGATTATAACTCACTAGTGTGTTATTTGATAGTTTACCTGTCTAAAATGACATTAATAATGGGTCATAACTGTCATGTGTTGGATAAAACATTGTATGCCACTCATGTGTTATGTTTTTTAAGTCACTTTACAATTTATACCACTCGGCCTGACGGCCTCGTGGTATAAATCTTTCTCGCGTGACTTATTTTCAACATAACACACTAGTACCATAAATAACTATTATCGAATAACTGCTCGACCATATACCATTGCGTTGGGTAGAGTTAGTGAGCTGTTTTTCCCGATGTGTACGGGTGATACGAAACTAAAAAAGGCATGGACTAAAATGGTATGTTGTTAAGGCTGGTGGATGTTCTGGTATGTACCTTTTCAACTACAAAAGTAATTTGCCTCGAAAAATATTTACGTAACTAACGGTGAATTTGATAATTGAAAGAGGTTCAACTTCATTATAATTCAACATCAACAAGGACCTCAAGATAAGGGAAATAAAAAAAAACACCAATACTTACGTGAACGAACTAATTTACAAGGTAGAAAAATCAAATTTTGCTGGGAGCGTTATAAAATCAGTATTGAAAAAAAATGGTAGCTCAGAAACTTAATCAGTAAGATGAAGTAAACAGTCATTTTTGAATAATAGACCAAGAGCTAGTGAACCCTCCGAGTAACGGTATGTCTGTAAGGCTAGAAATTCTTATACTGATGAGTCGTAGCATGCTAAGTACGGTAACCGTCACCTGGCACGTCTCAGCCCTGCATGTCATCAACCCCTATACTTTTGAAAGTGTAGATGAAATTTGAAAAAAAAAACTTGTTGCTTTAAGCTTGAAATTTTTATAGGTTTTTTTTTCACTCATTGTAAAGAAAAAAAAAAAATACAGGCGTTTTCGATGAGCATAAGTACCTGACAGGTGAACCGAAAGGTGTTAATATACAGGGTGGTTCCTAACTACGGTTCCCAACTGCTGGGGGTGATTCGTTAGGTAATTTTAAGAAGAAAAGTTCCTATGAACATATGTCCGGAGTTGCTTCGTTTCTGAGATACCTACAGGGCGTAGAAATAAAAAAAAAATATTGGTAATTATGAAATATCACGAATATCCTGGAACCGATTTGGTTGAACTTCGGTACATTTATTTGAACTGATAAGGCGCTCATTTAGCCCTAACTAGATTTAAATTATTAAGACCAGTGGATTCTCATTGGGCACTACAACCAACAATATTGCAAGAAAAGTACGCCACTGACTTTTTTCGGAAGACTTTTTTTTATATTGTTGGCTGTGGTGCCCTCTGAGACGTCACTGGCCCTAATAATGTCAATATAGTTGAGGCTAAATGAGCGCCTTATTAGTTCAAATGAATGTACCAAATTTCAACCAAATCTTCTCTAGGATATTCATGATAATTTATAATTACCGTTAATTTTTTTTAAATTTGAATGCCCTGAATCTCAGATACGAAGCAACTTAGGAGATAGGTTCATACGAACTTTTCTTCCTAAAATAACTTAACGAATCAGGAACCGTAGTTAGGAAACACCCTGTATATTACACGCCTTTCGGTTTACCTGTCAGGTACTTGTGCTTATCGAAAACGCCTGTAAATTTTTATATTAAACTTTGCAATGAATAAACAAAATCGTATAAAAATTTCAAGCATACAGCAACAAGTTTTATTTTCAAATTTTATCTACACTTTCAAAAATATAGGGGTTGACGACGTGCAGGGCTGAGGCGTGCCAGGTGGTAGTTACCGTACTTAGCATGCTATGACTCATCACTATAAGAAAATTCTAGACTTACAGACATACCGTTACTCGATGGCAGGGCCGTAACGAGGGCGGGGCAAGGGAGGCTTTAGGGGGCGCAAACCTTACATATTCGCCACGGGCGCCATCCACCTAGTTACGGCTCTGCTCGGAGGGTTCACTAGCTCTCCTACTATACGCATTTGTAGTAATAATACGGATTTTTCGCATTCTACAAGAAAAGAAAATCGTTCTGTGAGTGTGAATAAAATTTCATTCAAACACTCTAATCGCTAAACGGATATGACAATCTATCAGAATCATACTAACAAATTCCAAATGAAGTAAAGTTCACAAAACTTATTATTTACGAAAGAGTATGTTCTGATAGACGTCATTTCGCTTCCCATATGATTCATATTCAAATATCCTTTCAAGACATTATTACGTGAATACTCAGCCATCAACAAAAGACTCCATTAGTAATTCTCTTTCACGATTATTACCAATGCAGTAAGCAACGAAAACATGACTCGATCTGTCGTGGGTAAAATGTATCGTTCACAAGTGATTGGCAATATCAAACGTTTAATTTTATAATCTTTGTTCGAGACTGTGCAATCGAGTCACACTGTAACCAAAGCGTCTATCTAATCTTTGCTGTGACCGAGTCAAATCGTGACTTATTTCTCACCCGCTAGCATCGACATTCAGTTATGTTCACCAAGGCGGTTACATAACCTACCAATTGTGTTCGAAATAAAATGTTTCAAATTGCGCAGATAGCTTTCTACGCGTACCTACTGGTTAATGGTCTCTAAGCTTTTCTGTAACTCCAAAGTTGCCGTTGAGAATATTTTGTTGACAATATATTTCCTTGCTTAACAACTAATCAGTGGATTTCAAATTTTGAAATTCAGCCAATAGAATCGGAACTACAGTGAAAATATAGCTTGTCGCTGTATTTTCACGGTGATAAACCTGCTTAGTTTTTGTTTTACTATCTGTCAAGTGAAAATAATGATTCAAATTATAAACGTCAAATTTATAAGTTTTGACTAGTTATCTTTATTTATCAATATGACCGATCGTTGGGGACAAATGTCCATTGGTATCATAGATGAGGCCGTGGAAAAGAGTATTCCGTGGAATACGGCTAGAAGTAAAGCATCAATTACCAGGTGATACGATTTTTCTTTATTTCAAATCGATGTATTGTCGTCCTGAATATAATTCGTGGTATGATTAAAAACCTATAATTTTTTGGAATATCAATTCATTGGCAATCCCAATGCAAGAAAATACAACTCGTCCCGCGGACTCATTGTATTTTCAGCTTTGGAATTGCAATTCATCAATATTCCAAAAAATTATCGGTAATAATCATACCACTTATTATATTACCCCTGACAATATTATTTCATGGAATTACCCTACATAACTCAACATTTTGGCCTACAGTTATTGATAATAATATTGAATTTTATATGGTATGGCTTACTTTGGTAGTAGAAGTGTAGGTTTTTGGAATGTAATTCAGAAAGATTCAGCTAAAAAGTGATGGGAAAAATAAATCTCCATTGGTGATTCAACAAACTATGAAACTGAAATGTAGGTGAAGAAATAATAGCAATTTTTATATACTTTCATATATACAAACATCATATCATCACGTATAATAACTGTTACTGAATTTCCACTCAGGTCCCTTGCCTCTCTTGGGCACCCTAAAGCTGAGAATACGTCACTGACTATTATTTTCGTCTTATTGTATATAGGTATGGAATAAAATGACTTAATTCATTTTTGATATAAATGTAAATATAAGAAAAGGACAATTACAATGAAAAATGACTCTGAGTATCTTTACAAATTGAAAAATGGCGGAGTTGTGAATTTTTCAAAAAAATTTTCGTTTTTTTCAGTTTTTCTCTATTACTAATAATCCGATTCATTTTGTTCGTATTTCAATTCTCTATAATTCATCTCATTGGAGCAACCAGATTGATGTATTAGTTTTCATTTTATAAGCAAAACACCAAAAAAACGCTTTTTTTAATTAATTGTTTATAAAAAATTAATAAATGTTAGGTTCGTTTTAAAAATTAAAGAATAGTTCCTCTAGAACAAAGTAAAAAGTAACTAACAAGAACAAAGTAAAACATCAAAATGATTGATCGGCGCTCCGGGGCGGCTTAAATGATATTGGTGGCGCATTCGCTTTCAGAGCTGCAGGGAAACCCGGAAAAACCTGCAACACCACATCATCTGAAGAGTTGGAATTCATTGGTAGGGAACTCTAAAGATGTCCGACGAATTGTGACAATCTGCTCTATGGTAAAATAGGATGTATGGTATCTTCGAAGGCTCCAAAAGGTCCAGTTCGAAAGAAGGTACTCTATTTACGCAATTGTCATCAAATTTATACCAGTCCATTCTAACTTTGGCTAAGGTGTAATAGTGGCCAAAATCAGCTCCAGAACCACAGTGAACAATGACTGCGTAAAACTCGTAATTGCAGTCGGCTAGATTGGGGTGTTCTAGCTTGATTCGTTGAAATAGTTTGATACATCTTTGGGTTGCTGAGTCATAACTGAAGAGCATCAAAGTTATGATCAGATTTGCAGGTGTTTCAACTATACTTCTTATTTTATGGCTGTCTGTTGTTATGGCACAGATTTGACAGTACAGTTGACTATCACCTGTTAGGTATTCTGGTCTCAGGTGATGAATGAGTAGATTCTGTATGGGCTGAATTTCTGAAAGATTGGGAAACGCGAGCTCTAATTCAAAAAAGTCATTGAAGATCCTGCATTCTGCATTTGCTACAACGTGAAACTGTGAGGATCCTTCATCCAAAAGATTTTTGTACTGAAGAAGCGATAGGTTGTAATTCCTCACCATCAGGGCATTCAAAAATATCGACTGAATTATTCTCCTGCTCATGAAGTGTACTCAGCAGGTATCCTAAAAATTCGGAACTGTCTTGATAAATGACAGTTGCGTGTCCAAAACATAGCAAAATATAACTATGAACTGTCCTTCATGTGATGGCACAGTCGGTTTCCCAATCGTATTTTTGTTACGAAAAAATCCTCTATTGATTGGCCTATAACTGAAATATCAGAATAAGTGCCAGCACGCAAACACCAACGCATTTTTTTGTGGTTGAAACTTTCCAGAAATATCCTGGAGTAATCGATTGAGAATATAGAATCGTTTGGTGAGCTTCCGAAATACGTAAATGACTGATCATTTTCATTTAATATCAATAGATGATTTCAATCGGCCCCAAAACGGAAATGATCAATTTGAAAACTCTCAGAAGTTTCATGAAGGGTTTCATCGTACGAGTTGTTAGATGGTGGCGTAGGAGAGATAATTTATATAAAAAGTTGTATGAATTTAAAAAGAACATTCGACTTCTCAACTTGTATGCTTGCTAGTAAAACAGTTCGTTCGAAACTTTTCCGAAATGAATCAGTTGTATCTGTTCGTACTTTTATCCATATTGGGAATGTGCGCTGCTCAAGTGAATTTCACGCCGAACTGGGGAAAAAGATCTTCCGCGGAGGAAATTCGTGATGGTGGAGATTCAAGTTACGGAAATTACTGCAACGAAAATTTGGAAGTCATCAAGCTGGTGTACCGAATTTTACAAGAAGAAACTAAACGGCTAGTGGAATGTGGAAAATCATATTGAAATGAGTTATGTCGAAATACCTAAATGAAAATTTTCCGATGCATGAGTGAATAAAAATTTTATCTTCGACCATGTGCATTTTTTTTGTTCACATGAAAGTGACGACAATCCTTGACTTTTTTTGTTACTTTGCATTGAATACAGTGTTACGGCATTAGTGACTTAATTTTCTCTTCTTTTATTTAGTTTTCTTCCCCATATTCCATCGATTGCACTTCTATAACATCAGAGCTTCGTGGTTTTGAAATATCTTTTCGAGTCTCAGTTGAAGTAGGTATTCGCGATTGAAAAAATATCTGAATAGTTTCATAATACACGAAAGCAAATTACGTTTAAATTGTTTTAAATTGTTTTTTACGTTAACCAGCTGTCGTTCCCCTACTTGTGCGAGCCAAGGAACGAGGTCTTACCTATCAACATGCGATTCCTAGTACTTTCTCGGGCCATATAAGGAAAAAATCTGTAGTCGCTAGTATTCGAACCTACACAACCAGCAGCATGAATGGCTGGAAACCACGCTCTCAACCACTGGGCTACCTGACCCTTAAATTATGATGCGTGGTTTCTCTGATGAACCAATTCAGTTTAAATAAATTGTGTTTTGAAAAATAACAGAAAAAAACTCAATGTTGCATTGGCAGATTAACATCTATCAGAATGGAGACAGTTTGCATAAAAATACTCAATTGTGCTTAATCAGGGACGGACCGAAGGCGTGTTATTGGGGAGGGGGGGGTGGGAATTCTAGGCGATTTTCCCAACTATCAACATTGCTATCAACAAGAATAAATTTTTTTATTAACAAAAAAAACAACATATGTTTTGACTTTGAAATAATAATAATAATGATACTCGGGCGGGGATTTGGCGCAGTGGTTAGTGCTGCGGCTCGTGATCGAAAGGTCGCGGGTTCGATCGCCAGACAGAGCAAGGTTTTTTCAGTTTCAGATGTCAAAATCTGAGTGATTGAATCTTGTTGCTGGCTGGGGATAATCCTCCACGATTCACTGTTGCGTTAATAATTAACAGTGCTGCTCCTAAGGTGGCGTATGGAGTTAGTAACAAGGCCTATCCAGAACACGTGGCTAAAGCCCATAGCAGTCGATGCCAACACACACAAAAAAAAATAATGATACTCCCTCATAAACACTCGTAGAGTGTACCCAAAGGCAAGGCCTGTGCGGTGAGGACGGACATTATCATTATTTGCCGTGGCGCTCCCACTAAAAATGAATTCTACCATCAAAAACCAAAGAAATCACATATACAATTATTATAAAAAATATTGTTTAATACACAAAACAAATTATTATTCTTAGTGATTTTATTTTTGTCCACGAGTCACAAAGATCTTCTTTAGATTCAGTTAACATGAGCGAATCATTTTTAACAAACTGTAGCGTACTATTCGATATTTCGTGTTTTGCTACCGAATATCCTGCAGTGAAAATAAGCTGACACAGTCAGGAAAACTCCAAAACAGCCTTACGTTCTTTTGATGTATTTACGATATAATTCATTGTTGCTCTAAATACATACAGGGTGTTTCCGAAATTGAAGCGATAGAGAAAATCTTTTTAAAAAATCTGTTATTGTTAAAATTGTTTTTTCCGTTAACCGGATGTCGTCGCCTTACGAACGGCAGTCATCATAATTCGAAACTTGTGCGAGCCAAGGATTAACGAGGTCTTACCTTTTAACATGCGATTCCTAGCACTTTCTCGGGTCATCAGGAAAAAATATTTTTTGAACGCGATGGACTTAACCACTGAGCTATCTAACACTATAATGGGTTGTTATATGGAACATAATGGAACATTATGGAACAATAAATGGCAAGAATTGTTGTGTTTGCAGCAATCAAAAATTTTAGAAATCTTCATGAAATCGCTTTCGGTTACCTTTGTTTAGGAGGCACTGGTTTAATTCTCCAGGCCACAGCCCACTGGCAGTGTTTCAGCGTGGTTTGCGCAGGCTGTAGACCTCTCATCAGTGATTTTTCGAAAAAAATATATTCTGTTATTTCGTTTAATTTTGTCATCTACTTCCCACTTCATTTATCATTCCAATTTAGAAAACACCCTGTATATGAAAAAAAACTGTTTTTTTCCTGAAGAGCATAAACATCCGATTTTTCACCAGGTGGGTATAATTCAATAACAGATTGAATGTTCTGAATGATGAGCAGGTCACTGAACAACGGTAGAAAAATGTCTTTGAAGAAAAAATTTATTTGTGTCCAATTCAACAGGGTTTTCTCTCGATTCATCAAGTTTTCTGGGAATTTCCTGTGATGCCTTGGAAAGTCATATACTCTGGCAAATTTCCGTTTTTTGTGATTTTTTTTTTTCGCAGTTTCAATTAAGTTAAGTAATTAATTTATTGTTTGGTACAATATTGTGAAAATATTGGCAAAATATTCAAATACCTAATAATACTGGCGAGAAAAAAAATGTGAACATTCGGCGATATTGGTCCAATATTTAAAAAATAATATTGGTCTAATATTCTCGAAGCAATATTGGCCTCAAAATGTTAGGCGATATTAGTACAATATCGCTGTTGCACACTTACATTGGAATAATATTGATAAAATATTGGTAAAAAATAATATTGGTCTAATATTCTCGAAGCAATATTGGCCTCAAAATGTTAGGCGATATTAGTAGAATATCGCTGTTGCACACTTACATTGTAATAATATTGGTAAAAAATAAAACGTAATATTGGCGAGATAAAATTATAATTATTTCGGGATATTGGCACAATATTACTTGGACATAATATTATTGAAATATTGAGGAAGCAATATTGGCCCAAAAATATTTAGGGATATTGGAACAATATCATTTGCATATATTGGTAAAATATTCAAAGTTGGAAATATTGATGAAATATTTTCAGAAAATGTCCAATAATTTAAAAATTCTACAATTTCGTTTCTACTTCAACTTACCACTGAGTAGATTGACTTGTAAACGCATTGTGAGAAGCCTTATTTAATATATGTTACTATGATTCAGCTGTTGTTCCATATGTGGGGCCATCTAGCGGTTTCTTACCAAGTTTAATCATGATTCATTTAAATATTGTTTATTGAATATTCGGCCAATATTCAAATTTTAATCCTAGTGATAAGTGTATTTTGTAATATTGTATCAATTGTATCTTTCAAATATTGGCGTAAGGTTTTGTAACAATCTCAATCAATATAGGGTCAATATCATTTTTAGAATATGGATTAAATGATATTCTACCAATGTGCTATTAAACTTGGATATACAAAATTGTTTTTAATCTCTAAAATCGATATGAGAGTAATATTGAAATCGCAATATTGGAGCTAGATGCTGGAAACAATATATAGGCTCTATCGATATTGGTGAAAATTATTGAACCAATATTCACCCAATATTTTATGAAACAATATACATTCGGAACACGTTGAGCCAATATTCGACCAATATTATTAATGAAATATTGTTTTTCCAATATGAACCCATATTGGTTCAATATTAATATTACATTTGCAATATATCCATATTTTATGAATTTCCTATTCATATTTTCGAACTAAAATGAAAACAAGATTCAGCCAACATGAGGTGCTACCTGGGTCTGCTTGTATTGTGCCGTCTATCTCTAAAAGGCCGTTTATAAGGTTCAAGTTTAACGATTCCATAAGCTCAGTTATAATTTTCAGTTTGTATTAAACTGTTTTAATAAACATCAAACATCACATGAATTCAAAACTTAGTATTCTCTTACTTTTTCTGATTTTCAGATAAAATATGCAGTTGCGTACGTTGTACCTTTCTGAACAATAGTACAAATCAAATAACTTGTTACTTCAATTATGATATAGAAATAGAAATAAAAGGTTTCAAAAATTATTTGGTTCTTTTTGTATTCACCAATCTCCCAACTCACAGTTTATTGGGGATGGAGAGTCCGTCTCCATGGGCCCGTCCCTGTGCTTAATGTGGCATGTTTGAATATGATGCTCTTGTTTCGCCTATCTCGTACAATATTTCGAAGACTTTTTTTGTCTTGGACTATTTGGAGCCTCTGGAAATAGCCTAGCCTAATACATCATTTTTTACTGAAGAGCAAATGTTCACAGTTCGACGGATATTTTTAGCAGTTTTCAACAAGTTGAATCCAGTTTATTCCAACTCTTCAGATGATGTGGTTTTGCAGGTTTTTCGGAGATTACTTGCAGCTGTGCAAAAGCGAATGCGCCAAAGAATTCATTTTAGAAGCCCCGAAGCGCCGATATTTTTTTTTATATATTGTTACTTCATTAAATATAATGAATTTCAAGTACAAAAATAGAAAATACCAATTTTGCTATTTTAGGTACTTCAGGTATAGAATATTTTCAAGTTCTACACCTACGACTACTCTAGTAATTCAGGACACATATTGTGGAAATCCATTGGTTGTTACTGATTAGTCTACAATGCTAATCAGACTAGTATCTGATTCCATATCGCAGTTGCAAAATCATTCTTGAAAAAAATTGTTAACGTGATTAATCGTCTGGTAAACAAAGAACAGCGAGCTGCCGTTAGCATTTCAAAATCATTCTCAAGGAAACACGTTTTTATGGAACCCCACCCGATATTGGCATGAAAGTTTCTCGTTATAAAGACACTCACATAGATATTGGGTTGGGTGGACAACTCTCGATTGCGGTATTTGACTCAAAACCGACGATTAAGAATATGAAGGAAAACGTAATATATTCCCATTTTGCTAATAAATACCAAAATTCCAGGGGTGGAACATTTTTTTTTTCGTTTAAAAATATGTAAATAGATTTTTGCTGTAATCTTGGAAGTTATTGATTTATCGGAAAAACAACTCAACAGGGTGAAAAACAATTCAATTTTCCGCAAAAATTAATCCTAGCAATTTCTTACGAAATGTACTCGTTTTCTCAGAAAACGTGATTGAACGCCGACATCAAATTTCAGGTTCACCCTTATCTGCCGCTGAAAGTTCTGGCGGAGCCGAATATTGGATTGGTCATAACTCTCCTAAAAATGATCGGAGAAGGAAAAGAAAAAGTTCATATCGTTTTTGAACACTCCTACCTTCTCATGCAAATATAATATGCGAGTATTTGAGTACCTAAAATGTGTTTTGTCGCACTTCACGGAGATATTTGCGGATAATTCGAAAATCATGAACAATTCAGTAAATATGTAATTATCATACTGAAGCAGCAACCCATCCCCTTTTTGAACTATATGCAACAATTTTGAAGTAGTGTGACAGGTCCCACTTAAACATGCTTAAAAACTTAAAAAACTTTGTTTTACTCCTACCTCATTTTCAACTTACCCATAAAATCGGCATTATCTTCACTAAATATGGAAAATAATGGCTTATTCATATCCTGCATATACAGTATGGTGCAAATGAATGGAATAAATTCATTATTTTGTAATAAGGCGACGCTACAGAAAAATCCTGATACCCGTCGATTTTTATTATCGAACGCGCATTCTGTCAAATATT
Source organism: Chrysolina haemoptera (assembly GCA_958298965.1). Lineage (NCBI taxonomy): Eukaryota > Metazoa > Arthropoda > Insecta > Coleoptera > Chrysomelidae > Chrysolina > Chrysolina haemoptera. Next base: position 14,666,564 of record OY282594.1, read on the forward strand.
TTTGATACGCATGACGTCATTGGTGTGAGCGTGATGACGTCATCGATGATTTTTTTAAATGGAAATGTGGGTCATGTGATAAGTCATTGGAAAGGTCTTCCAATCAGCTATCAGTAGGAGATTTGAGCCGGTTCTGGGCCTCCCCCCACCACTATGACGTCATCAGTGACCTTGACCTATGACCTATGACCTCGACCTATGACCTTGACCCATGACCTTGACCTATGACCTATGACCTTGACCTATGACCTCGACCTATGACCTCGACCTAGGACTTGACCTAGGACTTGGGCTTGCCCTTAGCCTTGACCATGATGTATATTGTTGGGAGGTGTTCAGGGTTTGTGTTTGTCCTAGAGATTGTGATGACTTGATTTTTTTTCATACACGGACAAGTACCTTTTGCCAAGTACTTAATATATTTTTCTTACCTCAATGTCTTTCATGTATACTTACTCTGCCATTGTGTATGATCTAATGTGTGGAGTACGCATAAAAATCTAAACCGAAGTATAGAGACGTCTGCACGCCACGGATATCCAGTCAGATATGTGAACTGGCGTCACACACCCATACACTGCGGTGACTCATCGACTACTCTCCGTCCTCTCTTCATTGATATGGTGGGGATGGTTCTGCTGTGACGTTGTATGAATAGTCGAAGCGGATAGAATTTGTTCACCCTCTCTCCCACTCATCGATATTACATATAAAGGAGGTGGGAATGATTGTGAAATCAGTATTTTGTTGAGTTTTGTGCTGAGAAGACGACATCGATAAAATGTATTCCTGTGGTTGTGGTAAATCGTTCACTCGTAGTGATAATCTCCGTCGGCATCAACTTCAAAGTTGCCAAGGTGGCCCTTCTGTGAAAAGGATTAAGTTAGATGTGGCTGCATCGACACCAATGTACACATGCAATTGTTGTAATGTGACAATTCCTACATCCCAAGTTAATTCTCACAAAAGAACTCTCCAACACAGGAACAATGCATGTGTGCAAGTGAGTGATGGCATACAGATTATAAGGAATGCTTTCAAGTGTAGAATTGTGAGTTATAGAGTGGAAAGTACCAATGTTTACACTGAATATATGCCATTCTTCAATGAGATCAGGGAGAAGGTTATTGGATTACTTGAAGAGGCAATAAAGGTTCACAAGATCTTTAAAGTGAATATGGAAGTATTTGGCAGCTACATTGTTCAAACACGGGATTTGAGTGACACGAAGTCATTCAATTCACAGAATAAAATTGTGGATCAGTCTACGGATTTGGGTGCATTATTCGATGGATTCCGTGATGTCATTATTGCTCAGACTACGGAATTTGAAGAACGTGATTCAGGTATTTATTTAAAGTTTCATTTCTATTTATATGAATAATAAATTATTGTTATGTTTCAGGATGGAGTTGTGAAAAAATTAAGTTCCTCGAAGTGAACATCAACAAGTATAGTCCACTCAGCGGATGTTCGTATGTGAAGCTGCCCGAGTTCATTGAGACAAGAAAAGGCGTTGTGAATATTCGTAATGAAGATCAACATTGTTTTGCATGGGCCATCACATCTGCATTGTTTCCTGCGAATGGTAGAGTGTCAGAAGTTTCCTCATACCCCCACTACGCCAATGTCTTGAATGTAACAGGTATGGATTTTCCAGTTAAACTTCAAGCTATAAAAAAGTTTGAGGACATGAATGATATTTCAATTAATGTGTATGGGTTAGAGTCAAAACTTGATAAGGGTAAAATGAAATATGAAGTGGTTGGTCCGTTGCGTTACTCACAGAGAAGACTTAGAAGACATGTTAATTTGTTACTTATAACAGATGATTCTGGCAATAGTCATTATTGTTGGATTAAAGACCTTTCTAGGTTAGTTTCAAGTCAACTATCTGCGCATGAGCATAAAAAATATTTTTGTGATGGATGTTTATTGTATTTCTCTCACGAGCGATTACTGTTACGTCATCAGTTGCATGACTGTAATCACTTGAGTACTACAACACCATCAGTCAATTTCAGAATCAACAAATATGGTAAAATGTTACCGGGTAATGCACTTATGTTTGAAAATTTTGAGAAACAAATGAAGGTGCCATTTGTAGTTTATGCTGATTTTGAATCAGTTCTCAAACCCATTCAAACTAGTCAACCCAACCCTAAACACTCATTCTCGAATAAAACATACAAACACGAACCTTATTCATTTGCTTATTCGATAAAATGTTCATACAATGATAAATTATCGAAATTTGTTACATATAGGGGTGAGGATGCAGCCGAGAAATTTGTTACAAAACTTGAAGATGATTTGAGAAATATTTATCACAATTATTTGAGGTATCCAATTCCTATGGCTGCACAAACCCCCGCGGAAGAAGCAGAGTTTTCTTCTACACAATTTTGTGGAATATGTGATAAACCATTCACGGGTGGTGATGTGAAAGTGAGAGACCATTGCCACCTCACTGGAAAAAAAAGATCACCTGCCGCACATTCCGTATGTAACTTAAATTTCAAATTGCCAAATTTTGTTCCAATCATTTTCCATAATCTGAGTGGGTATGATTGTCATTTGTTCATAAAAGAACTGTATAGAAACAAAGACAAAGTGGATGTTATTCCACAAACTAAGGAAAAATACATTTCTTTCACTAAGCATCTATTCACTCACACATACACTGACAAAGACGGAAAAGAAAAAAAGAATTTTTTGAAAATGAGATTTATAGATAGTTTCAAATTCATGTCGAATTCTTTGCAGAACTTAGGTGCTAACTTAACATCCGATCAGTGTATTGAGATGCATAAACATTTTCCACAAATTGACAAATTCAATTTGATGAGACAGAAAGGTGTTTTTCCATATAACTTTGTTGATCATATTGACAAGTTGAATTATCCAACTCTACCCACTAAAAATCAGTTTTATGACAATCTTAACGGAGAGCATATATCAGATAAGGATTATATGAGAGCGAAACTTGTTTGGCATTTATTCGAGTGTAAGAGTTTAGGGGAATACTCGGATTTATATTTGAAGTCCGATGTTCTTCTATTATGCGACATATTTGAGAATTTTCGAAATATATGCTTAGATAAATATAAATTAGATCCAGCACAGTATTATACAGCGCCCGGATTATCGTGGGATGCAATGCTGAAGTATACGAATATTGAATTGGAATTATTGACAGACATTGACATGATTAATTTTTTCAAAAAAGGAATACGGGGCGGAATAAGTCAGTGTAGTGAAAGGAAGCATATAGCTAATAATAAATTTTTACCCGATTATAACCCAGATGAACCTTCATCATACATATCATATTTAGATGCAACTAACCTATATGGTCACAGTATGTCACAACCATTACCCACCAACGATTTTGCATGGCTAACACCCGATGAAATAATCAATTTGGATGTAATGGGAGTGGCATCTGATAGTCCATACGGTTATGTTCTTGAAGTAGATGTTCATTATCCCCAAGAGTTACATGACAAACATGCTGATCTTCCCTTTCTCGTTGAAAGTTTAATACCACCACACTCGAAATCAAAAATTCCTAAATTAATTCCAAATTTAAATGACAAAAGAAAATATATTGTACATTATAAAAACTTACAGCAGGCTGTGGCCAATGGTCTTATTATTATGAACACACATAGAGTGTTGAGATTCAAGCAGTCATGTTGGATGAAACCTTATATTGATTTGAACACTGAAATGCGAAATCGATCTAACAACAAAGCTGAAAAAGATTTCTATAAACTCATGAATAATGCAGTTTATGGGAAAACAATGGAAAACGTTGATAACAGAATTGATGTTAGACTGGTTACGCATTGGGAAAGTATCAAGAGGAAAATTGGTGCTAGCGCCCTAATATCACGTCCAAATTTCAAAAGCTGTTCAATTTTTTCAGAAAATTTTGTTGCTATTCAATTGGGCAAAGTTAATGTATTGTACGATAAACCGCTATATTTGGGATTTTGTATTCTAGAATTATCCAAAACAGTCATGTACAACTTTTTCTATGGATGTATTAAACGTCATTATGCAGAAAATGCCACCTTACTCTACACTGACACGGATTCTTTAATTTTGAAAGTAAATACCGATAATTTTTATGATTTCATGACCAACAATATATGCGAGTTTGATACTTCCAATTACAACGTAGGAAACCAATTCAATATTCCTATTACAAAGTCAATTCTGGGTAATTTCAAAGATGAATTTCCGAATGATCCCATAATTAGCTTTTATGGTACCGGTGCCAAAGCATATTATGTTCAGTCTGTAGGTAGTGAATTCAAAAAAGCAAAAGGTGTCAAAAGATCCGTCATAAAGAATGAATTGACATGTGAAGATTATAAGAAAATTGTCGAACAGGGTGGTCTAATATTCAGGAAGATGAACTCGTTCAGAAGCATATTGCATGACATGTATACTGAATTGAAGAACAAAGTTGCATTGTCATACCATGATGATAAACGGTTCATCATTCCCAATACGACACACACTCTTCCTTGGGGTCATAGCGATATAGAATTCTACCAGAATGATCCAGTAGAGAATATTCGTTGGGTTTCCAATATTATTCAATCTTTTTCCCAAGAGAGTCCTTTGGATCAATTACTTCATTTATTAACAGCTGAATTGAACAAATGAAATATCATTTCAAATGGAAAATTCACCACCATACTTATTTATTTGTATTTGAGATGTAATTACGCTTATTATATAAAAGTCAAATTATACTAGTCAATTTTAGTTAATGTCTTGTCCAGTTACCAAATATATAAAAATATATAAATATACACGTTATTCTGATTTCCTATTGTTTCATTTAAGAGAATAAATATCTACACAGAGATATATAGATTTTAATTGTCTTGAAATCATCAGTATGAAAGATATCAAGGTGGAAGAAAGATGTCCAAAGCTATTGATAAATTCGGCCGTAGACGAAAATGGGGTACTGTCAAATTTCGAGTTCTTCAAGGTTCCCAAGGTCCTCAAGGTATGGGATTCAAGCTTTCGCCTGACGACCAATATGATATGCAAGGTAAAAGACTGAAAAATGCTGGTGAACCGATAGACGAGAGTGATTGTGTAACTCAATTATATCTCAATGAACAAATTACGGAGACGAAGGCACTTGTCCTTAAAGCCTTGCAGGCTGCCATACATGCCACAATGGCTAAGATTGTACCTGAAGCCCGTCAAGCATTCAATGAAAAAGTAGAGGAGGTGACTGATGATCTAGATCGCAAATACAAAAATCTAAAAAGTGATGTGGATATCAAAGTATGGGATGCTACAGCCACAATGACACGAAAAATATCAGAGTTGACAACTGAACTCGATTACAACAGCAAAAATCTGAAAAATGATTTGGATGCCAATGCATTGAATGTCACATCTGCAGTGATGCTGAAATATAATGATTTGGAAAGAAGGTTAGCTGAATTGGAGAATAAACATCCTGATGTTTGGCTCACACATAGACCAAAACTGTGGGCTCCAGGTAGTGATCCAGAACCCGCTGTTTGAAAAATAAATTTGTATTATGAAAATATTACAAATAAAATGTTCTAAATCAATGTTGAAATTTTTCATTTCTTACTCACCAAATATATTATAGAATTTGGTAGTGGGTGAGTTCTTTTTGAAAAGTATCAATTCAAGTTATGGAAACTTTGTACATTTTTGCCATTGAGTGGCGCAGATGCGTGTGTTTATGTTCTTTGTGTGGCCCTGAAAAGGGCCTATTGGGTGCTCCGAAGAGCTGGGTGCCATCCCGCATATTTATGCGGGACGACCACGGGGGGGGGGGGGGGGGGCAGGGTGAGGACTTAGATGACATCGTCATCCTCGTCATCCGATGACACCAAGATGATGGTGTCATCATCGGAGTCGTCCTCTACGGGGAACTCGTCCGGGTCGAGGTCCATATTTATGTCCTCGACACGGATATGGACCACTTGGCCATCATCCTCGAACTCATCCTCCGAGGAGCTATCGAAGTCGTCGACGCGTTGATCCATATCTTCGTCGTCCGAAGTCGACGGAGATGGATAGTTCCACACATCTGTGGAGTCCGACACCTCATTCACCTGAATCGGACCCCGTGGATCTCGATGGTAAAATGGATCCTGCCTCTCACCCTGGTATACCTGCTGGACCTGTACGGCAGAGACGATCTGATATCTTTCTATCATCGCTTCCCGTTCCAAATCATCTTCGAATTCGGCACAATGTCTCGGAGACGAGGTGGAGTCTGGAAGAGGCATCTTGGAAGACTGATACTATAATCTGAGCTGGCATTGAATTTATACTAGTTCGGGGGTGGCAGTGTAGGGTGGGAGAAGAGAGTGGGGGTTTGAAGGCTGAGAGAAATCAGGAGATGGGAGAAATACACATCATATTATTTTATAAAATATGTAAATAAAATATAAATAAAATATGTATATAAATAAAATATAAATAAAATATGTAAAAACATAATTCAGATGAATTGAAGAAAAATGCCCCATCCTCCGCATTGTTCAATGTGCACCAGACCATTAAATGTGCACTCCTATTTCACTTCATCTTTTTTTCTATTTTTATTCTAAATCTACATATACAAAACTTATATCTACTTACAAATAACTTAACCTTAACCTTAACATATCTAAAAATTAAAATTAGCAAATTGCTCCAGGTTGCTTCGGAGCCGTGCCACCAAAGCCACCCCCTGCGCCTTGGCGTCTTCCAGCCTGGTGACTAGCTGGACCTCCCGGAGACTTTGCTGCCGATCGCGGGCCATCAGCTCTGCCTGCTGGCGCTCAAGCTCTTCCAGCTGGCGGTTGAGTTCTGCCCGCGCCAGCTGACTGTCATCATAGTCCCGCTGGGCCTCCTCTATCCCACGCTTTGCCCGTTGCACACTCATCTCCAGCTCAGGTACGATAGGTGCTGGAGGGTGGACTTCTTCAGCAGTGGGTTGTGGAGGGGCAACTTCAACGACAGGTGGTAAAGGTGCGTCTATAACCGGTGTCACAACAGTTGAGGATGTCTTCTTGGACACCCTTCTTCTGCTGTTGTGTGCGTGCTTCCTCGATGATGATTTCTTCGGTGGTTTTGGAGGCAGGAAATCATCATCGCTGTCAGCAATTTGGATTATAGGCAAACCTTCCATCGACGAATTTGCTCCTGCGTCACGGGATCTCTTGGAAGCAACTCCGTTAATGAACCCACCTTGCCGTCTGCGTTGGTCCATCGTCAGCGACTGCATTTCGGGGACCTCTCTCCTGATGACGTCCATAACGTCATTGAAGTGCTCTTCGTCTGGCATTTGAGGTGCGGCGCCATCCACCCTGATGTTACTCAGGATCGTTATTGCTGCAAGACCAGTTAATGCGGGAGAATCCATAGCTAAACATACAAAAAAAAATTAAACGGGTTCATGATTACAAGATTGTTAACTTACTCTCAAATTATTACAGCTTGCTATAGTCTGCTAATTCAGTTGGCTGGTGGTTGATCTGGCGGGTGATCTTGTGGATGATGTGGTAGCTGATGTCAGTTCAGAAGAGTGACTGAAGATTATTCGGAGGAAGTTCTTGTTTTAAACACTCAGACCTCCACCCCACTCCTCTTCTTCTTCTCCGACCTCCTACTCCAATCCCCACTCCGACCACCCACTCCTCTTCTTCTTCTCCGACCTCCTACTCCAATCCCCACTCCGACCACCCACTCCTCTTCTTCTTCTCCGACCTCCTACTCCAGTCCCCACTTCGACCACCTACTCCGACCTTCCACTTCAATCCCCACTATGTCTTAAGCCACACCTCTTTCTTTAGCCAGTATCCCTCAGACCAGAAAACCCCACCCCATCATAACCCCACCCCTATTTCAGCTCTGTTATTTGTTACAATGTACACATCCACCTACGGGACAGAGCAGATATAGGGGTGAGTGACAAGAATAACAATTATGAGTGGGAACATTTGCATACTCGAGTGTATCATGTGAATTAACATGCTGATACCACTCACCATTATTATTCATGCCGCAATACCGTACAAAACAAATATCACATAGGAAGCGTTTTTCATTATCACAAGTTTTGATAGTAACAAATGAAAAGCTGCAACAGTACAAATTAGTCGCAACGTCTTCTAACACCTCTGTCATATTTATCTGATGGGCATTGCTCACGATCGTTTCGGGGACATCCTCACAGTCTGGTACAATTCCATCGTCTACTTCTGGTTCTTCTCCGTCATCTTCTAGGAACTCTTCTTCGACGAAGTCATCCCCAGCGGGTATGTCTTGGCGGCCATCTTCAAAATCTACCAGGTCATGGAATTCGCCATTGTCACCATTCTCACCCACTACAACTTCATCTTCTTGTTCCCAAACAAACTCGTCACCTGCCAACACATCAACTTGATTGTTGGCATCTAATTGGGAGAGGGCTTCCAATGCAAAACCAACTTGATCAACCATAATTGCTTTACAAACACAGTTTCTAACAGAAAATACAAAAGTCGAATGAAATGTTAGGATTTTGGACCGATTTTATATGTTACAATCGTGAGTGGGGGTTACCACCTCCACTAAACCCACACTTCATCTCCTGAGAATAGCAATTCCTCCATTAACCTAGATTTCCTCGTCATCTAATTAGTGACGCAAATGCAAACAACGAGGATACAAAAATACTGAAGATATTTAGGAAAAAATATTTGATTTTCGAATTAAACCACAGAAACATGACAAAAATATATCTTCAATTTTTTTTCTAGTAGAATCCACCCATTCAAATCTTTTATCAAGTATGACATATTTCGATAAAATCCATTATAACGTGGATAAAAAAATATTAGAGATTCTAAAAAGATATGTTTGATTTTCGAATTAAAGTGCAGAAACATGACAAAAAAAATATTTTCAAATATTTTTTCTAGTTGAATTTACTCTTTCAAATCTTTTATCAAGTATGACAAATTTCGATAAAATCCATTATATCGCGGATACAATACATTACAGCAATTCCAATATGCACTGATTCAACCCCGCATGGAAACGCCAATGATACCTGCCGTCTACAATAGCTTTAATATTTTAGTAACTGACCGGTGAGGGTGAATTTTACCTGAGATGACCGTAAATTCATTTCATTTGGGTAAATTTTTATTTCATAGCGTTTCTTTGCGATAGTTCAGTTGTGTTTTATCTGTAATGGCGTTAGTAACAAAATCTCAATCAGAAAGTGAAGCGGCGGTTAAGGCACTGTTGGACATGGAAAATATAGTGCCGACTATCATATCACCCATTAGAGAAAACGAAATTGTGGAACAATCGCCTGTGAAAAGTGCAAGGAAGCGTAGTAGGCCGATATCGAAAATAGACAAATTCAAAGAAATCGTCAAAAAAGCTAGCCCATATGCCCGGAATGCATGGAGAAAACCGAACTTTTCATTACAACCGAGTGTTAGGGAAGAATATAGAGTGGAGGACTTTAGCGACGACGACGAACCAACAGAACAACAGACAGACAAACCAAAAGACACAAAAAACACTACAGACTCAGGGAGTTCTTCTACAGACACAGATACTTCATCTACAGATACAGACACAAAACAGACAGACAACAAACAACAAAGGTCTACAGAAACGGAGAATTTTGTCAAGGAAAGCAAGCGTATGTTTGCTTTACTGGAGAAACTTGATTTATCGACTGATACAGACAATGAAAATTTGAAAAAACTGAACAGTACATGTGATAGGTATGAAAAGAAATTTCGGGAAGCTCAGATACAACGTGACCAACTGAAAAATAAGATAGGAAAGCGTGAAGAAGCAATAGAATTCAGGAAGCAGATGATGGAAAACTATGCAATTTTTTTTTCAGGAAATGATTAATATGCAATTTTTTTTCAGGAAATGATTAGTTGATGAAAGTTCTGAAAGGAGTGCATATATATTAATTGGTCGATGTACACAGTGAAGGGCGATGTAGAGGGGCCCTTCACGGACTTTCATTGATTAATTATTTGAAATAAAAAATCTATTTTAAGCTGGGATCGGAACAAAATTCTAGAAATGAAAAATAAAAATGGAAATATTCATTGATTAATTATTTGAAATAAAAAATCTAATTTAAGCTGGGATCCGAAATGCAAAAAAAAATTATAATCGAATAGAAAAGAGAGGTTCATTGATTAAAAAACGATAAATAAAAAAAACTATTTTAGGCTGGGATTCGAACCTGTACAGCGCAAAATTCTAGATATGAAAAATAAAAATGGAATTATGCAAAAAAAATATAATCGAACAGAAAAGATAGGTTTTTTTTTTGATGGGCGAGTTCAAGGTCACAAAACCAAAAAAAGCCCGAGAAATAAATCTCTTAATATCACCCTCCACCCACCTCCTAGGTGATATAGAGAGATTTCTTTCTCGGGGCACACTGCAAACTCACCACTGAGCTACGCAGCCTCCGAAAGAATTAGTCAAATTTCTTCTATATGAATGTTTTAAATCAAACCCCTGAAATGTATGCGACTAAATATACATGCTCCTACAATTCCGTAAAACTGAAGAGTTGGTCCATCTAGTGCCAAATAGCACAACACATATAAACTATACCAACTGAGCTAATGCGATCTCCGAAGGAATTCGTTATAGCTACCTCTAAAGACCTTTATTTAACCCCTCATGATAAATTCCCCCAAAGAAAATATGACTTTTTGTGATAGAAGTGCAAGTAAAAGGAACGTATGTGAAATATCTTGCAGTTTACAGGCTTGTAAATTGTACATGCTTCAAAAACTCTGCATGGGCAATTTACAAGCATATATTTTTGACCCTTGCTTGTGTTTATAAACTGCTAACAGTTCACATACGTTCCTATTCAAAAGAGATATTTTCTTTAGTTCAGAAGTATTAACTTTGTTAATACTGGAGGAATTTAACATGAAGGGTCAAAAACCCTGGGTGGGCACCCATGTATCTGAATCTTGGCGTATCCACCAGCCATTGAAGTGCAGAATGTTTTGATTAGGGGCAATGCATTGAACCGCTTTTCAGATATTTTGCTGCGATTTTTTTTATATATTTTTTTGGAAATATATGATCATTGCGAAAGTTTTTCATCATAGAACTTTTTTGAAATTCCCACTTATGAGTGAGATATGATTTTTTTAAATATTGATATCGAGATTTTGTTGTAAAATTTATTTCAAGTATAACCTACAATTTTATATTTTTTCTTGGAAGATATGATCATTTTTAATGTTTTTGACCAACAAACTTTTTCTTTATTATCATTCATGAGTGAGATATAATTTTCAAAAATAAGTAGGAGTAGGAGATCTGAGCCGGTTCTGGACCTACCCCCACCATCAACCAGCAAATTATTTCGCGGTTCGATTCGCGGCCGCGAATTTAATCGCAGTTCGATTCGCGGCCGCGAATTTAATCGCGTTTTGATTCGCGCTCGCGAATCAAAACAGCGGTCAAGGTCTCGAATCCGCGGATTCGTCCGTAGGTCTATTATTTTGAATTTTTCACTTTCTTGATGTCCAACACTTCTTTTTCCTATGAAGTTTGTGAAGGTAACTCCTGGGAGGGAGGGATATCTACTCCCTCTCCTTCTATGGTGGTTTGTTGTCATGTTCATTGTGCGCATGTACCAGTCGACTTGTTTGAATAAAACTTAGAGTCGCATTAACATCAGCACCATTTCTGTCCACATCCCATTGATATCACACATTCCTACGAGCTAAATATGTACTCATTACCAAATTTGTCTGCTGAAGAAGAAGCAATGCCATGTATTGCAACAAATGATGACTTTGGTTTTGAAGATATTCCGGTATATCACTTGTCATCCCAAGAAGGTTTCATCGATGAATATAACATTGATGATTATCTGAAGATGGGAGATATACCGGAACCTTCAGAAAGTGTTGATCCAACCCTTTCACAATTGTCACTACCAAAATGCCCGTCACTTCTCTCTCCTCTTAGTGTCGATACGAAAGCGAAACCATCTAGGAGAAAGTGTGCATCTACTGCTTCAAATCCCAAGAAAACAAGTAAGGGTGTACGGAAACCCCGTAAGAAGAAAGTAGATGACACCTTCAAGAATGTGATAGGTGATTTGGAAGATGTATCGCTTCATTCTTTTGGTCCACTGCAGCGTTGTGGAGACATGCTTAAGAAAGCGAAATGCAGCATCGTAAAATCGAGAGCTATCATCGTCAAATGCGATGACGATGTTCGAAGAGGTAGCATGGACGACGAGGTGGTTCTTCAGAAGCTCGATGCAAAGATTGTATCATCGAAGGCTGAACTGATCAAAATGTGTGAAGATGCAGATAAACTCCGTTTCAAAATCACACAGAAGAATCAGTCCGCCCTTTGTTTGAAAATGCAAGCTGAGATTGAGCTTCAGGAGTCCACTAAACTTTTTGATATGGTAGCATCTGTACGTGATAAGTGGCGAAAAGAGTTTGATCACGCATTCCAATCTGATAGTGATTAGCTCTGAGGATTATGAAATGTTATCAATGTTGTGAGTTGAAATGAAAGACTTTTTCAAAAATCTATGAAGTGGGGAGGAGTATGCAGATTATTTCGGTTTTGGCATACACTGGGCGTTGCGTTTGGTTGGGGCAACGTTCACCACTTCATGATTTATTCATTTTGAAAAAAAACTCAAAAATAGTTCTATATTTTCTATAGTTTATTAATAATCTTACAGCTTAGTGAGAATAATAAGTAATACAATTTCATTCAAATATTAAACCATAGCACTTTTGTGTAACCATGAATTCTTTCCGCTTGGAAGGCCTAACCACTTAATGTATAGTTTATTTCCTTTCCTCCTCAACACTTTTTCAACTAGGTATACGTCAGGATTTTGCGTTTTCAATAATTCTTCTCCATAAAAACATCCTCTAATCGGGCTCCCATCCATGTCTTCAAGAATATAAGTTATGGGGTATGTTTGGTTAATTTTAACAATTTTGAATAGTTCTGTTGTGTAATTGGCAGTGTAACCCTTTTCGAAAATATTCTTGTACTTGCTTATACGTACAATATCATTCATTCGAAATTTGGAAATACTTTGTTTTCTTCGAGGGATTACTTTGGAACTTTTGAATTTCAGTTTTGTTGCTGGCATAACATCGATTGGTTTCATACCAATTGTACGATGCACCTTATTGTTATATTTGCTTGTTATGATTGGAAGAATATTCAACCATTTGTTGTGTCCCATCGCTGAAAATTCTCTATAAAGCCACGTCTTTATTGTTCGAATTACTCTTTCAGCTATGGCCGCCTTCATGGTGCTGAATGTTGAATAATGGTTGATCTTATATTTTCGCATCAAAAATGAAAAAGAACTATTGAAAAATTCTGATCCTTGATCGCTTTGTAGATGTTTCGGGGAATAGTTGGCTTCTTTCAGCACATCTTCCATTGCATTGGTTACAGCACTACCTGTTTTATTTTTAATCGGCTTCGTCCATAGATATTTCGAGTAGCAATCAATGACCACAAGAACATATCGATATCCTTTGTTATGTTTAGCATAAGGTTGTAATTCGGCAAGATCTATTTGCCACAGATCTGCAAAACCTTTGACGGTGGTGGTTCTTCTGATGAAATTACGTCTTGCCGGCTTATGTAACTCATTGACAACTTGTCGTTTGACATCACTTATTTCATTATCCATCTCCTCGCAATCACTTATTTGTTTTCATTCAGACAAACAATTTGACAATGTTACGGCATCATATAATGAGAACAAACTGATCATTTTTGCTGATGTATTAGATTATTATACCTTCCTCACGTAATTCTTCAATTATGGAAATTATTTCATTATCATGTCCAGTGTGTCCAGCTGACTTTGAAGATATCAATAGCCGCAAACGAGCGACTAACTCCTTGGGTGAATTCCAGTAAACATAATTCGCAGGTTTGGGATCATACATTTTCTGCATTTTCATTCGATGGAACCCTTCACCTTTTTTTGTCCTACTTCTGGTCGTCTGATAATGTGATAAGTTTAGTATAGGTTTAATAACTTCACGGAATTTTTTAGATTTCGGGTGTTTGAAACCATTTCGCAGTAGATGTTGTTTGTAAGGTGCATTTGTTAGCCTCAATATTTTAGCATATGTATGACGAACTTCATCATTATCATCAACTTCAGGTGGGTTTTTCAAAAAAATCATGTTGTATAACTCCAGACTACTTGGGAATTCATGTGTTCGTGTTTTATTTTTGTTCCAAAATAATATATTTCCATCACTGAAACGTACATTGTGACTCCCCATTTTCAGTTTTTGTGTAGTAGGATCTAACCGTATGCCAAATATTCTGTCATAAGCTGCATTCTTAGTTTTGACATTTTCCAAATGTCTTTTCAAAACATCTCCAGTATTGTCTTCAAAATTATCAAATACGGACTTTTCATCTTTTCCGAATTCTTTGATGGTATCTGTCTCACTGTCAACAGATGATAATTCACTACTATATGATGAATTATTTCCCACTGAAGTACTCCTAACTTTTATTGGAGTAGACTGAGAATTCACTTGCTTCATCGAAAACGTCGGCTGTGGTGGCTGTGGTTTCGTGGTAGCAGCAGCTGAAGAAAGAACATTTAATGGCTTCATTATGGGATCATAGAGTTTTTCAAGCGCCATTCGATTTTCAATAAGTCCACTCTTGATAGAGTTAAATTTCTGCCGTACAGCTTCTGTTGTCTCAACAAGTTGGCGTTTCAAATTCAATTCATTGTTTTTATCTTCAACTACTTTATCATTTTTTGTCTTCATTTTGCTTCACAAGAGAGAGAATACACTGAAGTAACCTCTATGCAATTCAGCGATCGATTGAATGCGTATTGTATTATCATGGATATATAAAACTATCGAACCCCATGCGATATCTACCTTCATGCATTTTTCTATCCTTATCAATGACCAAAAATCCATATTGATCCTCCCAACATTTAACACACATCAATTGGAATTGCTTAAATGTTACATCGGGTGACACGTGATCCGAATAAATATGGTGTAGATTCGTTTCATCTTGCTTGAACATTACGATAAAGTTGGTATTATCTCGCACTAACTGTTTGGGCACTCGTGAATATGTTTGAGCAAGATAAAAACAGTCAACATCTTTATGACGTCCCATACAGAAATATGATCTTATAATATCCTGTTTTTCACATATTACATCATCGAAAATGAAAACAGAATTTGGTTTGGCATCGGATGGTTCCACTATTTCTGCATTATTACTGAATGTATAAAATCCCAACCCCTTGATGGGTTCCAATACATTTCGTAGGAATTGATATTTGGGTTGATTGAGTGATTTCGAATAGAGATAAACATTTGTGAATCGCAGTCCTTGTGGATGTGTTAAAAGAGAGATCATGGCATTCGTCTTTCCACAATTCGATGGTCCGATAATGAGTCCTCGAACAGATGATGGAAGTAGTGGACCATGCCGCAACACTTTCTGTCCATTCAATCCACAACCGAATTTTTCATCTAGATTATCTACAGCAAACTTTTCTTTCTGCTTCACAATGCGCATCGTACCGTGGTTGGAGACTATGTAAGCGATGATATGCTGTGAACATTTCATTTAAATGAGTACCATCAAACGATACGGATGTGTTCGTAGTGGATGCAGAAAAAGCGGTCGTGGATTCGTTAATAATTTAATAAACAAATTGCCGTTCGAATTACATTTACCCGGAGGATATCAGTATTGTGGACCCGGTACAAAATTGGAAAAACGTTTAGCCCGCAAAGATCCTGGAATCAATAAATTGGATATTGCATGCAAACAACACGATATTCAATATTTGAATCATCTAACTGATCTCACAGCGAGACATAGAGCAGACAAAGAACTCGAATACGCAGCTTGGAACAGGGTTAAATCGAAGGACGCTGGTATTAAGGAAAGAATAGCTGCCCTACTCGTTACCAACATTATGAAATCAAAGAGACGTTTCGGTATGGGTTGTAGTAGTACTACTGTGAAGACAAAGAAGAGGAATCAACCGAAGAAAAAGAAGAGAAATCAACCGAAGAAGAAGAAAAATAATCTCATAAAAATCGCCTTTGGTTCTGGGGTGGTTCATAAAGTGCGGAATGTACTGAAAAAAGCTGGGGGTGAGCAATTTGTGACGAATAATTTGAAAAAAGCCACCGTAGTGGCATTGCATGCAGCACGTAAATACCTCAAAGCTGCCGGTGGAAAGAAAACGATCCGCACGCCTCGCATAATTCCAATACCTAAAGTCGGAGGGATTCTACCATTGATACCAATTTTTGCTGGATTGTCTGCGCTCGGAAGTTTAGCTGGTGCTGTTGCAGGCATCACCAGAGCTGTGAATTCAGCAAAAGCAAGCAGAACCGCCCTGATCGAAGCGAATCGTCATAATAGGAAAATGGAAAGTGTGGCATTGGGTAAAAGTGGTAGTGGTATATACCTTAAACCTTACCGTAAAGGACTCGGACTCTATTTGAAACCATACAATCCAAAAAACTAGTTGATTCCCTACCTCGAAAACCTCTCACCGACATCGATCTCACTTATTATGCCAAGAAAATGAAAATTCCATACTTTCGCGGTATTTTCATGCGTGATACATTACCCACTAGAGGTCCACGACACCGCGAGACCGCCATTGTCAATTTAGATGGAATAAGAGGATCGGGAACACATTGGGTGGCATACAGCAAATGTGGGAAAGACATTACATACTTTGATAGTTTTGGAAATCTACCCCCACCAATAGAGTTGATTCAATACTTCCAGAAATGTTCGAAAGTGAAAATTCTATATAACTATGATCGCCAGCAGAAGTTCAACACAGTTTTCTGCGGTCACTTGTGCCTGAAGTTTCTCTCTGAATTATTATAGAATGGATAAAACTCCAGCAATGACTCGAGAGGCTATTAGGACGATGGGATTATCACTCAAAATGTATTCAAAATATCGGACCTTGACAAGAATGGATCGAGTGATGCTTGCAAATATGCCGAAGGAAGTGATACTCGCATGCGCTGCACATGAGATTGCTTCTGTTTGGGAAAAGTTACCTAAAAGTCTACAAGATGATGTTGATATAATGAAATATAGATATTGCAATGACCACCACAATCTTGACGGCGAAAGCGTTTCAGATTCTGATGTGAATGATGGTCCTATACCTCGAAAAATATTCTGCTGTTATTGCAATATAAAGGATATGAATATTGGTGCTAATAAAAATGAAATGGATATTGATGAACCATCTCCGAAAAAGCGTAGGTTGTCCCGAGTGTGTTGTAGACAACAATAAATTGAAGTGAAATCCATAAAATGTATCAGTCATGTCACGGAAGTTCGAACTACAAGCTGTCGGGACGAGTGTCTTGAGTGCAGACTTTTTCCCACCCGTTGAATTGGATAGAAACAGTCGTTATGGATTGGGACTTTTAGGATTCTATGGATGCAACACAGTAAATAATATAACTGAAAAAAACAATGTGATCAGTTTTAGAATCAGTGATATAAGTTCACCAATACTTCAGAAGTACACAATTGAAATTCCATGTGGTGCCTATGAAATAGATGAGATCAATGCAGTTATTCAGAAACATATCATGTTTCGATTGTTTCATGGGAAAAATCAAAACGATACCAATGCAGATGATATATTCTACCTACATGCCAATAATAATACTTTCAAATGTGAGATGCGATCAAAATATGAAATTGATCTAACTCATCCGAATTCCATAGCAAAGATGATGGGTTTTAATTTTGATAGATTTCAACCGAATCAGATACACGAATCCTCACATCCGATAAATATAACAACTGTGAGACTAATCCGCTTAGATTGCAACATTATATCTGGTTCATACATAAACAATGAAGAATCCCACATTCTTTTTTCATTCGATATCGATGTGGAGCCTGGATTCAATCTCACAAAAGAACCACACAAGATTATATATATGCCCATCAGTCCAGAAGGTCGTCAGTTGATTCACAACATCACAGTGCGTATTTTGGATCATAATAATAATCTCATTGATTTTGGAAGTGCAGAAGAGATTGTTATAATTTTGGAATTGAAAAAAATCTAATAACTATTATGGGTTTTTGTTATAATAGACAGAATCGACAAGGATTTGAAAACATTCCACAAATAGCTAAAAAGGAAGGTTCGAATAGAAAAAGGCTCATTCCAAAAGTGTACGCTAAACAGTTAGCACACCACACTGCTCTCTCGCTGAGAGATCTCAAATTTTTGAAATCAATTGGACTGAAAGTAAGGAACAATGGTGCTCGAAACAAATAGTGAAAAGTTGAATATATTTGACGAGCCGATGCTCGATCATTCCCTCACAAGTTTACATGAGCATACATATAAACCATATGGATCACCATTGTTTAGGAATTCAGATGAAATTCGAATTGCAATCAATAATCAAGACGTTATACTTGACATTGCTGAGAGTTTCATTTATATAGAGGGTAAATTCACACCTAAAGATGAAACAAAATTATGTTATCTCTCGAATAATGCAATCGCCTTCCTTTTTGATGAAATTCGCTACGAAATGGGTGGTGAACAAGTTGCTGTGGTCAGGAAGCCGGGGATAACATCTACAATGAAGAATATGATATCATTTGGACAATCGCATGCTAACACTTTATTGACAACTGGATGGGGACTTTCGGAAACTAAACAGGATATCTTGGATACAACTAGTCACGTATTCAGTGGTAAATTACCACTGAAATATTTGATGGGTTTCGCTGAAGATTACAACAAAAGTATCTTGAATGCCAAACAAGAAATGATTTTAATAATCGCTCGATCCTTCAAGAACTCATATATTGGTGAGGTTGATGCTGATTTGGAAATCAATAAAATTGAGTGGAAAATAAGACACATAGTGCCAGAAGATAAGCACAAGCTCAAACTTTTAAATAGAATCAACAAAAGCGGTCTGAATGCTAAAATCAAGTTGGCTTATCGCATGTGGGATCTCTATGAACTTCCATCACTACGTGGCACGTCTTCAGACATATGGGCTATCAAGACAACCAACGCCCTTGAAACACCTCGTTACATCATCATTGGATTCCAAAGCACTACCACTTCTGAAGACAGGACAAAGGACATCACTAAATTCACAACTGCTGATATCAATAACATTCGTGTGTACTTGAACTCTGAAGTATACCCATATGAACGTTGGAATTTGGATTTCGATAAAAAACTCGATACTTCGGCTTATTATGCCTATGAGAACTTTCAACGAAGTTATTATGATAAAGATATGAGTGAACCTCTCATGGACATTGGTCAATTTCGACAAAATCCACTATTCATCATTGATTGTTCACATCAGCCGAATGCCACAAAATCATCAACTATTGATATTAAGCTCGAGTTTGAAACTAGGAAAGTCAACTTCCCAGCCAACACCAAAGTATATGCACTCATTCTGCATGATACATTTTTGACATACAATGCATTGGATGGTTCAGTTCACTGCAGATATTGATGAAGACACACACACACACATTTTTTTCATTTTTCTTTCTTTATTCATGTAAAAGAGAAATAGGTAAATAAAACATGTGTAAAAAATTTTTATGTTTTTTTATCCAAATATCATTAGCTTAGAATTCAAATAGTCTTAGGTATGTACAAACAATCTAATATAACTTCTTCTTCATCTTCATCATAATTTTCTCCTTCTTCGATTTCACTATCATCATCATCCAGTTGGTACTTTTTGATGATGTCTTCAGGTAGGTATGGTAGGAGGCGGTGGAGAAATCTTTTCAGCTCACATTCAATCATTGCGTCGCAGAGGTGATGTAGATCGAAAGAACCATCTGTATATTTCTCGCAGAGATCCACACCCTTTTTGTAGTTCTCGTAATCACGCATACAGTGTTGGATCCTTTCTTCATCATAGCATACGCTCAGGTCATAAATGGTGGCGTGGTGAGCATCCTCGCTCAAAGCACGCAACTCAGAAGTTAACCTTTCAACGGCGGAAGAGATGTCTATGGCTTCGGTCCAGTGTTGACTTGCATACATCATCCACATTTTTCAAAAATGAAGCTATGATCAAAGAGAAATTATTGAAATAAGAATGCTACAAAAATAATCAGTACTACTCACATTAGACTTTTGATGATGTCTCCACCGAAGAGTGTGTTTAACAATGTATGAAAAGTTTTTATATTTTCCTTACAATTATCACCTATAATATAAAAGAATCAGAATTAGAAGATATGACAAGTGGAAATTATATATTACAATTATTCAGTGAGATCAAATTTGACCAACGATCTCGTTTTCATGCCGGCAAAGCTTTGTGGACTCTGACCCAAATATGCTACTGTATATTTACCACCTGATGAATTGATGCATGCTACATCATCATCGGTAAATTGTTCTGAAACGCGTTTTGGCAGCCATGTTTTGAATAATGTATCATTGCTTACATCAAGTAGTATCAATAAAATGGATTTACCAAACCGGGTAGAACAAACTGACATCGTCTTAATTGGGTAAGCTTCATTCAGTGGCAAAGATGATATTACTTTTTGCTCTAACACTTCCATCTCTTGTTTAATTATAGAATTGATTTTTTGTAAATCTACTTTTGGAACTGACATGATGATAATATATATGGAAAATATAAATAATTTTCAATAGAAAAACACACTCACTGATCTCTCTCACTGTGTAGGCACTGAATAACTTCACTACTCTTGCTGACTGCTCGACTGCTAGGTATACAACTTCTGATTTCATATCACCATACCAACTTCTTTTATAATAGATAGTGAACCACCCCCCACCACAGACTTATGAAACATGTATGATACAAAGCCCCCACCATGCGCGAGTTTGCATCGCATCGATAGAGGGCGGAGAGTAAATAGTAGTCGATGAGTCACCGCAGCGTATGGGTGTGTGACGTCAGCGCGGATCCAACCCACCCTATCGAGAGCGAGGGTGGATGCGCATAGCGTCACGCGACCCCTCCTCCCACCACCATCGCAAGGTATACATCACTGGAGAGTAATCAGAGTTCACATATCTGACTGGATCTCCGTGGTGTGCAGACGTGTTGTACCCTCTCTATACTTCGGTATAGATTTGTATGTGTACTCCACACATAAGGGTCATACACAATGGCAGAGTAAGTATACATGAAGGACATGGAAGACATTGAGGTAAGAAAAATAAATTAAGTACTTGGAAAAAGTACTTGTCCGTGTATGAAAAAAAAATCCAAGTCATTATAATCTCAATGTCAAACACAAACCCTGAACACCTCCCAACAATATACATCATGGTCAAGGCTAAGGGCAAGCCCAAGTCCTAGGTCAAGTCCTAGGTCGAGGTCATAGGTCGAGGTCATAGGTCAAGGTCATAGGTCAAGGTCATGGGTCAAGGTCATAGGTCGAGGTCATAGGTCATAGGTCAAGGTCACTGATGACGTCATAGTGGTGGGGGGAGGCCCAGAACCGGCTCAAATCTCCTACTGCTATCCAATCATATTCATGATTTCAAGTAATTTGGGTTTTTATTCTAACAAACAATTGTAGTAATAAAAGAAAATTCCCATTCAATGAATACCAACAACTTCAAAGCAAATGTTCAAACTGCCGACCATCTGCTATAAGACAGTGGGATAGACGAGCAGTAAATTCTTCTCGAACTCTGCCAATAACGTCCTGAGTGATTCGTCCCATCTCGATGCGTATACGGTCTTTGAGATCACGGATATTGTGTGGTCTATTTTGGTACACTTTACTTTTCAAGTATCCCCATAAAAAGAAATCCAGAGGTGTTAGATCTGGCGACCTAGGTGGCCATTCAATTGCTCCTCTTCTTCCTATCCACCGATCTGGAAAGACGTTGTTCAAGTAGCGTCTCACCACGACAGCATAGTGTGGCGGCGCACCATCTTGCTGCAGCCACAAATCAGTTCTGTTTGGGAACAGCCGATTCAGTTCGGGTAGCTAGAAGTTTTGCAGAAATTCTAAATATCGAGGACCTGTCAAGGACTCATCGAAGAAATATGGTCCTATTATCATATTCTCTATAATTCCCGCCCAAACATTCAATTTTTCTGGATATTGAGTATGATATTCCTGCATCCAATGTGGATTTTCAGTAGCCCAATACCGACACGTCTGACGATTGACATGACCGTTTAGGAGAAATGTAGCTTCATCAGAAAAAAGAACTTTTCGGAAAAACACCGATGTTATTTTTCACCATCATAATTTCGCAAAATTCAATTCTTCTATCAAAGTCGTCTTCCAGAAGCTCCTGAACTAAACTAACTTTGTAGGGATGCCACTTCTCCTTTTTTAGCGTTCTAAGAACTGTTGAATGGTCAATGTCATTATCTAATGCTACTTGCCTTGAACTGGTATGGGGATTATCTTGAAAAGCTAGTAAAACATCTAGTTTCTTGTCATCTGGAATTTGTTTCTTACTACCTTTGGGTAGGTCTTTCACATGACCCGTTTCTCTGAATTTCTTTTCAATTTTGCTTACCGTGGATTGTGAAATTGGTTCTCGGTTGGGATATTTATTATTGAACAGAGTACAAACTTCTTTTTGCGTTCGTGTTTTGTCTTCACAACCAATCATTATAAGAATTTCGATTCTTTCTGTGTCAGTGAGCTTCATATTGATAATTTTTGAATATTTCTACTGTTATAACCATTAACATTCGACAAGCCGATTGAGTTTAATTCGAATGTAGCAGTTTCGATGAGACCCACATTTGTGAACCGGCAAAAAATCAAGTAAGAAGCTATCATTTCGTTCCCAGGGACGGCCTTTTCAAAATTAGATCTTGGTTACTTACAGAGATTCAAAAATCATTAATTGGACACAGAATTTAATAATTTTGTAATGAGTGATCTATAATTTCAAAATCAATTTTTTTCTGCATACAACAACCATTAGACAAATTTTTCGATATGGTTGGATAGGTAAATGAAACACCTTTCCAATGACATATCACATGACCCACATGTCCATTTAAAAAAATCATCGATGACGTCATCACGCTCACACCAATGACGTCATGCTTATCAAAAATATTTGACAGAATGCGCGTTCGATAATAAAAATCGACGGGTATCAGGATTTTTCTGTAGGGTCGCCTTATTACAAAATAATGAATTTATTCCATTCATTTGCACCATACTGTATATTTAATAACACTATTGTGGAGTGAAAACCTCAAGCTTGAAATCACATACTTCATTTTTTATGTAAGTAAAACAGGAGTAAAACCTAGTTTTTTCTTTGGCATGTATAAGTGAGACTTGTCTCACTAGCCTTAAATCGTTGAATATGGTCCAAAGGGGGTACTGATTTCTGCTCCAGTATAATTATTTCATATCAACTAAAACATCCATGACTTTCGGATCCTCCGTAAATATCGTAGAAGAGTTATGTGAAGTGGGACAAAACACATACTCGTACTCAGACACTCACATGTTATATTTGCATGAGAAAGTAGAAGTCTTCAGGAACGATATGCACTTTTTCTTTTCCTTCTACTATAATTTTTAGCAAAGTTATGGCAAATCTAATTTTCGTCCCTGCCTGAATTTGCAGTGGCGGGTTAGCGCGAGCATTAAATGTGACGTCGGCGTTAAACCACGTTTTCTGAGAAAACGAGCGTATTTCATGAGGTATTATTAAAAATTATTCTGATATAACAACAAAAAAAATATATTTTTTTAAATGAAAAATTTTTTAGGTTCTACCCCTGATTTTTTGGTTAACAATATTTTTTTCTAATGGAACATGATGTCAAGATGTCATGTGCCGTGTTTCAGAGTTCTACAATCCATTCTTCACTTTTTGCTCGAGTTTGTCAATCGGTACTGGATTATATAATAGATAACAATTTACTTTTGTAGAAGTTATGATTTTCAGTTGGCACAATCAGCACAATGGGGGATGGTGATGTTCAAATAATGAATACATTTGCTTTTTCTAATGTTTCGTTATAAAAGTTATTCTACAAAGGACATCGGTATACCTTACGTAATTTTAGGTCCTCAACTCCGCTGAGAGCAATGATCCAAAAAACATTTCATGTAGGGGGATATACATATAGTTTCCCCTCATGCAAAAACTGGTTTTTGCATATTTGGATTCCCATTGCTTTGGTAGTTACTTTCAATAGAAAAAAAATCAAGGTAGGCACTGTAAACTATTAATTCCAAGAGCCTGACGGCTCTTAATTCTCTGAAGACGGGAATGTCGTTTATGAAAGATGAATCAGCCGTTTTGGGGTATTTGGTGAGTTTTTGATGCGGTCACTATCATGAGGTACCATAGCGGGTGTTTTACGGTGGATGGATCATTAGAAATATCTGAAGAACGAAATGACATTTCGAAAATATTTGGGCATGGATAAGGAAATATCAAGCCTTTGGTGTAAAGTCGCCGTATTTAAGCGGTTCGTCGTGATAATCTCTAAGCCTGGTTATGTCTCTGGTTCGAGGGCTGTTGGGCACAAAATACTTGAAGAACCAATAATGGGGTCCATTGATATAGTCTCGTACAGTCTCCACGGATGTACTTGTCTTTATTTGTGATTATACTGAGTTTTGCATCCTCTCAAGTCTCAGGAACTCGTTTTTTTTGAGCTTGCAAAACACTGGACAGGCGTATGTTAACGTAGGTTTCATGACTTGTTTAATACATTGACCTCTTGTTTTTCTAAACTTCCTAGCTATAAGGGGGTATGTCCTTTTTATAGCCGCTGATGCCCTCTGGAGTGCCAGACTGAAGTGCTTGTGTGGGGTAAGACGCCTGTCCAGTTGTACCCCCAGGTACCTCACAGACTCAGACTCCCGCACGTGCTAACCCTTCATCATTGGTAAATGCTTTTAACACCTCGACCACTTCGTTTTCCCAATAAGTAATAATATACAGGGTGTTTCATTTAAAAAAACTTGAATTTTTGTAATTTTCATGAGTCTCTGGAAAGAAGTTTCTCCTGATATCCTGTTCATCGGCAGAATTCTTAATGCTCTTATGCAACTATCACAGCAATTTGACAAAATAATTTTCACAAAAACACAGAGATAGGTATAGAGAATTATCAGGGAAAGTTATGAGAAATCTTATTATATAATATTATATTTGGGGTGTTTTTTTAACAAATAACTTCCATCCACCCTGAAACACCCGGTATACTTTCTGATAAATCTCAAATACATGTTTCATTCATTTTTACCATAAAGTTATTTTATACATTCCATAAAGTATTATTTTTTGCCACACATTCGTTTAAAATTTCTCGGCCTACGTTAATTTTGTTCGCACCCATTACATACAAGTTCAACAGAATGTATTGGAACGAATTATTGTTGAATATTGTCAAGATCAACTAGTTTTTTCGCATTTGATATCAAAACCGCTCCTTATTCTATCAGTATGTAGGTACCAACGAGTAAGTCGAGAGTCAAGGAACTCGACAACAATGATTCTTGTAGGATCACGTTTCCTTATTTCATTGAAATTCAACAAGGGGAATGTCAAACGTCGAATTATAATAGCTTGTTAAATTTATAAATTCATTAGCAAAATCAAACTTTTGGAAATGCGGAAGGGGATTTTGTTTCCGCTTGATTTTACCAGTTATTATATCAGATTGTAAAATAGTATACAATAACAAATTGGGTATAATGATGTATCGATTGTACCAACACGTATTTCCTTTATCATCCCTTGAGTCTATTCTTTTATCTCACGTAAAGGAAAATCCTGTACTCAGTACGCAGAAAACAATGTGAGAACTAAAAAAAGTATGATGAGGCGTCAGGTATACAAACTAAACCATAAAATTAAATATTCATATTAAGAGAATAAAACTTAGCATACTTTCACTGAAATAAATGATTCTCGTCGGTTTTCTGAACCCATAATTTTTGAAAATTATTAGCGTTAAAGTTTTATAAAAAAAAAAAATTGGGGCTGTTAGCCTTCAGGAAGACCTTCCTTGATAATAAGTTTCAAAGCTCCACAGTTTGTAAAATTCGAAACCTGAAAAAAAAATCGGCTAGTATTTAGGTACTATAAGAGGCTGGGAATTTAAAACTCGTTGGGTCAATCTTGATAAAACTGCTAACGTTGGAACGATGATAATTTTATGGTGTTACAGTGAAACGTCTGTTCTTTCTTTAAAAAAATACTGCACTGTCACAAACATTTCTAAGAAGTCTTGTATTTTATACTATTTTGGATATAACCTAAATAAAAATATGAATATGATATTCATAAAATCTGTTGAGAAAATAAAAAAAAAAATCAACTGTCGAAATGAAAATGCGAATATTCACTTTCAGATTTTTGCTTACAATAGATTTTTATGAATATCATATTTATATTTTCAAAGTGTTACCGCAGAAGAATTATTTCCAACATCTTTGATGTGTATAATGGCTTCTGAAGAGCCTGTTTTCCAATTATATCAATCTCCCTGATGAGCTTGGCGAAGCGAAACAGATTTTCGTCGACCAAAATGTATTGGAGATTAAATGAGAGAGAAACCTTGCTGCAATGAAATGAACGAATTCTGTGAATGAAATTTTTAAATAACATTCTCATGGTATTTAATGAATTTTCAATGAAAACTAGAGAAAATAACTAGAGAATGAAAATGCGAATTTTCACTTTCAGATTTTTTTTTCAGTTAGAGTCTTTTCACAATGTCTATCAGATGTAGTTCAATGTTCAGCGTGGCTTTAGACGGGGAAGTAGTTGTTTTCTGTTAGATATTACAAATAAATCACATTTTTCATTTTTTAATTTTCATGGAGAATATTCCCCTTTTCGAGATAAATCTTGTCATCTGGTACACAGAAAAAAATTGGTACCTGAATACAATGAAAAAGTTCAATGAACGCAATCGTTATGTCAATGTACCACTGGTTATCCATACTATGAATACGGATCTTAATAATATCAATGAATGCTTTCATTGATATCATGATCAAGTACATTAAAAAAGGTTCGTTATGGTAATGAATTCCATTCATCAAACGAATGAAGAGTGTTCACCCAAGCAATAAATTGTATTCGTTCAACTGATGAAACTGTATTCATCAAATTAGTTATCATTGTCCATTCTTCGAATGAATGCTGTATGATTGATATAATGATTCAGATTAGTTCGACGATGGATATTTTTCATCAATCCAATGAACGGTGATTATTAAGTATCGGTTATTACTTGATTCAATAATTGATATACATTAAATCTATGTTTCAGTTTATTCTCGTAATGCTTTCACACATTGAACTAATTATTTTGTTTATCATTTGAATAAGTGGTATTTATTCAATCATTGCATATCATTCGAAAATGCAATGAAGGCCTCCCAATGATATTGAGCATACAGTGAGTTTCCGAAAGATATGCAAAATAATTAACATGCATTCATCAGAACATCGCAATCCTGATTGAAAGGCGTATCTCCAAGTTATCATTTATTTCGGCTTGCTTCTTTCGGAGCTCTTCGGATGTCTCTGCAGTCTGTGCTACCTGAGAAGATGCTTCAACGATCGCTTCTGTCTGCTTAAGTTAACCGGCTCTGTGCAAACAACGAAGTCGTGCGGAGTGGTCCCTCTAGTGGAGGCGCTGTGTACTACCAGCTAAAGCTAACTTGCCAGCAACAGAGATTTCTATGCGAGGATTCGGCTGAACAGATGCCGGCAATATTTATGAGTATATTTAAACACGAGATGGCTTGGTTCGACATAAGGCTTATTATTATATTCATGAACATATTAATTACGGAGTTATAGAATGGGAGGAAAATGTTGCTTCTATCTGCCTAACAAAACTGGGACTTGGTAACTTCGTTACATCTTCTATGATCTTTCCATAGCCCCAATAAAATCTGTGTGTAGATCTGAAAATAGATTATCATTTATTTCGATAAACTTGGATTGATTGTAACAATAAAATTATTTCTGGGACCATTAATTACGTTCATCGATATGGTGAACAATTTCAAATGGATTCAGTGTACCCCTTTCATTACCTCAATGAACTTTTCCATAGCAGTAACGAAACCTGTTCATAAATGTAAAAAAAGATCATCTTTGATCTCAATGAACTTGAATCATTGTCACGATGAAAAATGTATTGTGCCAATGAACGGAAAGGTAATAAACGGTATTCATTGATATAGTGTACCACATTTCATTCATAAAATAGTATACATTGTTTCAATGTACTTCTTTCTTCATTTCAATGATCTTTTCCATAGCCGCAATGAAACATGTTCATAGATCTGAAAATAGATCATCATTGATCTCGATAAACTTGAATTCATTGTAACAATAAAAACATACATATTTCAGTGAATGGTCATTCATTGATTCGACGAAAAATGTATTGTGCCAATAAACGAAGAGGTATTCATCAATAAAATGTACCATATTTTTTTTAAATATATACATCAGTGCTCTGGGACCATGAATTATGTTCATTGATGTGATGAAACAATTTCAAATTATTTCAGTGTACCACGTTCCTCACCTCAATGAACCTTTCCATAGCAGCAACGAAACATGTTCATAAATATAAAAAACCATCAAATTTGATCTCAATGAACTTGAATTCATTGTATCAATAAATACCTTCGTACATCAGTGAATGTTTAATCATTATCACGATGAAAAGTTAATTGTGCCAATGAAGGGAAAGGTAATAAACGGTATTCATTGATATTATGTACCACATTTTTTTCATGAAATAATATACATTGGTCCAATGTACTTTTTTCTTCATTTCAATAATCTTTTTCAAAGCCGTAACGAAATATGTTCATAGGTCTGAAATTAGATCATTATATTGATCTCAGTGTACCCCTTTCCTCACCTCAATAAACTTTTCCGCAGGAGCAACGAAAACTGTTCATAAATGTAAGAAACGATCATCTTTGATCTCAATAAACTTGAATTCGTTGTATCAATAAATACCTACAAAAGTCAGTGAATATTTATTCATTGCCACGATGAAAAATGTATTTTGCCAATGAACGGAGAGGTAAAAAACGACATTTATTGATATAACGTACCACATTTTTTTCAGTGTAGTTTTAAACACTAAAACACATGTAAGCAGTGATTTTGAACAAAACACTGAACTCCTTTCGATAGTCATATTGCCAATGATCGAGATAAAAATCGACATATGTTATATTTTTACTAATACAGAATTGTGGCCAAATGAATGAATTTCCATAAATATGGTTTCTGGGTCAGTAACCTCTACTTGAACGTGCAACATCAAAACCAATCTTCACAAATTGCAACATATACTCGTTAGTTCATAGTATTTCACAACTTTCAATCAACAATTAAGTCTCATTGATGGTAATAAAATAATTATTGTTACAATCGGCCTCCGGCTGAAAGTAATCCAAATAATCGAATCCATCGTGCCTATGTAATTTAAGAGAATGTTGTCAACAACATATTTTGCTGAGTTCCTTACCCAGAAACCGCGTGAACCAAGCGGGTAACTCATCAAATACTGACTTTTCTTTCCGTTGATGACTAGATTCAAGTCAATAATGTAACGCTCCAAATAAAATTGTTTATAATCCAGTACGATTGGGTTTTGAGACGAGGATCGATTGTAGCACCACCAAACTTGGTTTATGCTAGTAGTTGGAACCATGATAAACACGAAAAAACATTGTTTACCAAAATTCCAGGGGTGGAATATATTTTTTTTCTCGTTTGAAAATAAGTAATTAGATTTTTGCTGTAATCTTCTAAAGTATATGATTTATCGGAAAAACACTCAACAAGGTGAAGAACAATTCAATTTTCCACAACAATTATTCCTAGTAATTTCTTATGAAATGCGGTCATTTTCTCAGAAAACGTGATGAACGCCGACATCAAATTTCAGGTTCACGTTTATCCGCCGCTGAAAGTTATATTTGATTGGTCATAACTCTGCTAAAAATGATCTGAGAAGAAAAAGGAAAAGTTCATATCGTTTCTGAGAAATCCTAACTTCTCATGCAAATATAATATGCAAGTATTTGAGTACCTAAAATGTGTTTTATCGCACTTCACGGAGATGTTTTCGGATGATCCGAAAATCATGAATGATGTAGTGCAAACATCAATCTTGAAATCGCATACCTAATTTTTGATGTAGGATGTGTATGCGCGATTATTTTCAACATTTACTGAAGAAACTGCCGGGATTATGGGTGAGTTGAAAACTGAGGCAGGAGTAAAATACAGTTTTTTCTTTGGCATGTATAGTGAGACTTGTCTCACTAGTCTAAAGTCGTTGCACATGGTCCAAAGAGGGTCCTGATTCCTGCTTCAGTATAATTATTTTTTATCAACTAAAATATCCATAACTTCCGGATCCTCCGTAAATATCGTAGAAGGGTTATGTGAAGTAGGACAAAACACACTTTAGTTTCTCAGATACTCACATGTTATATTTGCATGAGGAAGTAGAAGTCTTCAGGAACGATATACACTTTTTCTTTTCCTTCTACCATGATTTTTAGCAAAGTTATGACAAGTCTAGTAGTGGCGGATAACGCGAGCCTGAAATTTGATATCAGAATTCAATCAGGTTTTCTGAGAAAACTAGCGCATTTTGTGATAAATTACTAGGCATATTTCTTGTGGAGAATTGAATTATCTTCGGCCTCGTTGAAATTGTTTCTTGATAAATCTTATACTTTTCGAAACAACAGCAAAAAAAAATTGTACCATCGGATCGTCGGATATCGTATTCTGGGATGGATTAGCTTATATTATGTTCACTAATTTCTGTAGTAGAAGATAAGCGAAAACGAGACATTTCAATTTTGATTTTTGTCAAACTTGACAATTTTCTTTGTTTGTTTACGAAAATATCCGCGTGTTGACCTAAATTATCATGTTTACTTGAATATCTGCTCATACTGCATGTCATGCGACTTCAACCACGTTATTTCATAGGTGCAGCCTGCAGCCATGTGTGAATGAAATAGTTAATGAAATTTGTCGAAATTTTGACACAATGGTTGTTTTTAGACACTTTTAAAATTTATTATCATCTGATTCACCTAAATTTTTGACACGATGCAGTAAAATCAATAACACTGTTTTGGTGGGACCAAAAATCTATTTTGATCTCTTTGCATTCGTCCTGAAAACAAACCTGAAAAACAAATATTGTCTTTCTGAGGCAGACAGAATATTGCAACTTATATTTGGAAATATTGTTACGCCTTAAATGAAAGCGTTCCTCCATAAATCATTCTTACAAACTGGTTGGTTGATGTATATGTCAACGAATGTAAATATTATTCAGCACTCTGTTGTTAAAACGTTGTTACGAGGGTCAACCTTTTTCAACGTGATTGTTATTTAAATTCAGTTCCTGAATAATTTTTTAAAAAATACCTACCTGTATATTGGGGATTGCTCTATATTTTCAGTAGACCTAATTCCGAACGTAAATCGTCATTAGTATCAGTTAGCATCAAATTGATTTAAAAATATTTTGCAGACTCCAGTACTATCCAGTAAGAATCTACTGAACTCACTAGCTGAAAGGAACCGAAAATGTGATTGGCGATTTTATTGAATTCGAACCAAGTTTAGTTGAACCCAAAATCAATTCCATACCAATAGTTTAATAATCTACAAATGAAAAGATTTCGCTAAATTTCTGCACGTATGTTCATTTTTGACTCGCTTCCCTTGAACAATTGATGATCTCAATGATTTTTTTTTTGATAGAGATGTATCTACGTATACGACAATGACTCTTAGACTACGTTTATCTCACAACTTTGGATCCGCTCAAAATGAGTTTGACTTGACTGGATCCGATCCATCTAATCGACAGTTTCCGGATTGGATTGAACCTCTCAAGTCAATTCCATAAAATATAGTATTGGACCCAACCGATCGCCTTGAAGAGAAGTGAAATTACGAGATAAATGAGTTTGAAATTTTCAGATGTCAGGGAAAAGTAGTCAAATTCAGATTGGTGGTTTATCGTCTCAATTGTCTGGAATCGGATGTAATGATTAAGAAAAAACGTTTTTTGGGATACATGGATTAGGAAAGGATTTATTAGGGTTTCGCATATTTTCAACAACGATTCATAAATTAATTCGCAGAACACAAGAAATTTTACGTTACGAAATTTGAAATATTGCTGTGAAGTTATACTTATACAGTGACCGCCAAAAAGTATGTACCATATGAGAAAAAACTTTATTATTAGAGTATTGGAAAAAATATTCTTGAGAAAAGTTTGTGCATGTCCGATAACCTAAAAATCGATTTTGACACATGTCACGTGATCGCTGGTATGGCGGCAAATTGAAAAAAATTACTATGAAAAGGCAAAAAGTGGGGTAAAATGGCAAGATATCAAAAAAAGTTATTTCAAAAAGTTGCTTAGAAACGAATTTTATACATATGCAAAGTTTGAAAATATAATGAGAGAAAATTGAAAATAGCTATATTTTTCAAATATTTTCCTAACTGTATGAAAATATCAAATTATTATCTTATGAATAGCTTGATCATACTGAAACATTTGTGTTTCAATGAGAATGACAAAATTTTCTTATTTTCTCCACATCAGTAAGCAGTAAATTAAAAAAATTGGATTTGGTCAAAACCTTGGCTGTTAAATTGGTTCGTAATCGTATCTAACAGTTATATCAGAATTCCACGACCATTGTGATGACATGACACTCCAGAAACATGGTGTTTTGCAGATTATAATCAAGTTTCGATGATAATCGTGCCAGAGCATTTCACTTCGCTTGCAATGTTGAAAGCTCTAGCCTCTTTAATTTGACGCACTATTTTTAAGATTATGTGCGAAGTGAAACGATATTTTTGGATTTCTCCATCATCGCAATAATCGTGGAATTCTGATATAACTGTTAGATACGAACCAATGTAACATCAAGGGTTCTGACAAAATTCAATTTTTTAATTTAGTGCTCTCTGGTGTGGAGAAAATGAGAAAGGTTTGTTATTATCATTGAAATACAAATATTTCAGTGTGGTCAAGATATTCATAAGAAAATAATTTGATATTTTTATAAAGCTAGGAAAATATTTAAAAAAAATTGCTATTTTCAATTTTCTCACATTATTTTGTAAAACTTTGTATATGTGTATAAAATTGAATTCTAAGCAACTCTTTCAAATTACTTTTTTCGATATCTTGCCATTTTACTCGATTTTTTGCCTATTCATAGTAACTTTTTTCAATTTGCCGCGATACCAGCGATCACGTGACATATGTCAAAATCGATTTTTAGGTTATTGGACATGCACAAACTTTTCTCAAGAATCTTTTTTCGAATATTCTAATAATAAACTTTTTTCCCATATGGTACATACTTTTTGGCGGTCACTGTATATCGCAACATAAACTGAAGGGTAGTTTTACTTGACTTAATGCTAGCGAATTTGAAGGGGATAGAGACCGTCGAGATAAACGTAGTCATTGATGAGACGGCATGAATTTCTATATTCCCACAATTAGTTGACCGTGGGAAAACTTCAATCTATTGCTGAATATTAACAATTCCATCCTTGTCGATTACCTATAGTGGGAGTATAAAATGTGCAGCTAACTACGAAATGCATCATTCTCAGGAATATCTATTCAACGGAACGCCATTAACTATTACTAATAACATTAATTGATCAGACATTTCATTCAAAAACATAGGCCAAGTAAACATAGGTCAATAAGTTAGAATGAGCTTACTTTTGCATGGAACTTCTTAGCTCAAATCTACTGGGTGTCTCAAAAAAACAAACATTCTACACTATAGATAAAGTTGCCTAATGTGGAATACAATTTTATTTTAACTGAATAAAATATTGATATTTTCAATTTTTTCTTCAGGATCTTGTAGAAGTCTAGTTTTAGTTATTGTTGATATATATTTCATATATCACAAAAACTGTAAAAGGAAATTGAGAGCGTGAAAATATTTTTTTATGTTCACAAAAATGAATTCCTGATGTGGAATATACAATATGAAATATCGTTCAATTTAAAATTGAAATTTATTTCTGAAGGAAGCAACAGAATTTGCCAAACTAGTTTATTCAAAGATCGATTGTTTATACATTTTCATGAAAATCTTATAAAACTAGCGGCAGAAATCACAGATATATGTCTATTTCTCAAGTCCTTCGCACTCTTCATGTGCCCAACAGTTAAATGGTATGCACATGCAGTTTCTCCTCGATTATTGTCCGAAAACTTGTCACAAAAAATGCATGGAGCGTCTCGATGAGAATTAGATCCTTGTTCTTCATCATATGAATATTTCACAATCACAACCCCTTACTATTCCACAATAGGAGCATATCAAATTTTTATTTCATATCAACATTATTCAATATCAAATTGTTATCTGCGTTGAATATTGAGCACATATCGAGCCTACGGACTACCTTCCATACCCTCCGAAATATTTTAGCTTCAATATCGAAAACAAGGGAGATATAACACTTTTTCAGAACAACGTAAGAAATGTCTGCCGTCACCTAAACTACCTTTGCTCCTCTGGAATTAGAGATATCGATGTTGGGAAAGGTTTTAGAAATAGCGCTTGGTCCGCTGGTTTGTAAGTAGATAGCGTCTATAATAGGTCAGCGTATAACAGGGTATTTCACATTAGGAACCTATACCACAATAGGCGACTTTACACTAATACTACTAAATACTGCTTAAAAATATATATTGGAGTCCATCAAGGGTGGACTAACTTGAACGTCACCTTGTTAGAGAAATGATGATGTTATGGTTGCGATATATTTTCTCCAAACCACACTCTGCTAACAGGTTATGTTTATACACAGTTTAGTCCCTCGAAATTCAACTCAAAGCTCTAAGAAAAGAGTTGGAAGAAGTTACCAAAATAAAGTCCACAGTTATCTATTTCCGTTTGAGGTTAAGCCGAATCTAAGCATCTGGATGGTACCAATTATGGAGACTGGAAATTCTGGATGAAGAATTTTCTAGTTGATGTAGGTCTGTGGTGTTGTGTAGGACCCGTTTGATCCGATTTCATATCAAATTGTTTGATATAAAAACATGGCTGTACCTTCGAGTTGTTCATAAAAGCAGATTTGAACTGGAAGCCAGTAGACAATTTGATGTAGGCTGGAATAAGTAGAATAGCAGGTTAATTCAAATGGATAATGAGCGCAATTAACCAACGAATAGGAATTAACGGTGTGGTAAGCTTAGAGTTCTTGAGAATGTCAACTTTATTGGCGAATCGCGCTTCGGGTGAAAGTGACTTAGTTTTGGTGTTTTGGGTAGCTGTTATTTCTTGAATAGCTATAAAGGGTTCATTTTCTCATAGGTAATATTATATGTTTATGTTGAATGAAGTATCAAGTGGTTTTTTGTCTAAGAACTGCATATTGGTAATTGTCTTTGTCGATCGGCAGTCTATCACTTTGCGCTCTGAATACACAAATTGCAATTATGTATCTACTACTATTTCTCGATTATTTGTTCAATGCCATCATCCCACCACAACAATATCAATATATTGGTAAAGTTCTGAATTAATTTGTTGATTTCTCACTGTTGAATATGCGGCCCATAACCAAAAAATTCATTAGTTCCGCTTAATCGGATCGGGAGTCAATTAATTTTTCGAATAGTTAACCTTGTAACTGGAAGTCCAGATGAGTATCCAATCAATGTATTATTGCCAAAGAACGACATCGAATTTCTCAGATTATTCAGTTAGCTATCTGTTCTTCTCTCACCACCCAAACCAAACTATTGACAATTCTATATTCGTTTTTTTGACTGTTTCCAAGCTTACTCAACTGAAACAGATTATTGATATCTTCAGAAATGACTTGTATCACTGCCAGATTTCTACACATTTCCCCTAGGGCTAATTGACCAGATTCACCGTCGCCATATTGTCATGCGACAATACCAACTTACGCAGGGTTCTCAACTAAGAATAACCAAATTTACCAATTTCATACGTCAGTGAAAATTTAAAATGATATTTATTTAGGCAGGGCATTTCTCAAAAAATGTTTAGCAGAGTGGGAGTGACTTTAGTATCAACTTGATTTCATTTATAGATGAAAACTAAGGGTCGTGGACAGAAACATTTCGGAATTTCCGAAATCATCAAAAGAAAATGATATTTTGAAATACAAAAAGAGACTTCTACAGAAGGCAGGGTCAAAATTGCACATTTTTGTTTACCGCATGTATAAAAGGCAAATATTCAAAATGTTTTTCACTAAGTTATAGTGCCAACGTTGTCATTATTGAAGCCCAGGTGAAAGCTGATATCGTTGGTAAATCTGGTGATTTTTTGGTCATATTACTCAGTCAGTCACGCAAAACCCTATGATTACGAAAAATTCACAAATTTTAATGTTTCCATTTTTTTCTTGAAATTTTGCTTTTTTCCTAAAAATTCTATATAAGGCATCGCTGCTGGTCGAGATCAAAGTGAATATAATTTTCACAAAAACAGGGAAATGCCGACAAGGAAGGCTTCTTTATTTTCCGCCCTTCAAAATTTATCGCTAGAGGTTAAAAGTCTCTTACCCCCCCTAAATCCGGCTTTGACTTGTCTGCATCATTCTGGGACAAAAGTCTTTATCACAACTTCCATGAAACCTTTCATGACTTTTGGAAATATAGCGTTTAATTGAATTACAAAAAATCTTACTGAATTCGATATAAATTAGTAAATTCGTTTTTGTTATTTTCAGAAATGGCAACTAATGGACTCCGACCTGATCCATACAGCGACGATAACATATCAGACGATGAAAGCTCGCCACTGACTGAAAATATTTATGGGGGAAGGTAAGATGAGTTTTCGTTTTCACATAGGTGTACAGGGTGTTTCATAATTAAATGCTGATCCTAAAAGGCGATGTCTCTGAAACCAATTATTTTTTGTCAATTTTGATATATGCAAAGAACTCAAATTTAGATTGTTTCCACGATGATTTTTTTAATTTTCATCAGCGGCGTCTCTGATAAACCTGCCATATATTTGATCAAAATAACAAAGCATGTCCTGAAAAATCAGTAGAAATGGCGACTCATTGGTTCGTGATTGTTTTTATTTTTGTTTCTTTCGATCTTCCTTATTTTCTCAGTCAAATTGACCGTTGATGAAACCCTATGAATTACACGATAGTAATCTCATTCCGTCAATAAAAACAACATACGCTATAAAACTACAATGAAAGTGCGTGAGAAAGGACAAGAACCGAATCATGAATTTTAAAGGCATACCTATTATCTTTGCAATTATAAACACATTTTTGTAACGTGAGTATTTTTACAGAGATAGATTACATTGTAAGTCGCCAGTGTATCAGATATAATGACTTTTTTAATTGTTGTGTGCAGAGGGACACCGTGTTCTGTCAAGGTCTCCATTCGAACGAAGGTGGTTTGAATGTCTACAACATTCTTCAGATAAAATAACTGCAAATTGTCATTAAAATACTGCTTTTCTCAATGACTTATATAGAGTTGAGTGGAAGTCTTGTATAAGAGTATTGATTCAGCAGAACATAATAATATTAAGAAAAATCCTATTTTGCGTCTAAAGTGAAGTAATATTTAATTGAGCCCTTATCATTTAAATATTCTGTTCCATGCACTTGTAGAAAGCCACTTACGCTATGAAATAGCTAGCTGGGGAGGAGCCTTCAGAACGCACCTTCATCCACATCCCAGACAGTACAAGATTATTCTGGGAATGTTCTCAGAATAGTTTCGTTGAACATTTGAATGTTCTCAGAATGTTCTCACAAGGTGCACCAAATGTTCTGAGAATATTCAGAAAACATGAAAATGGGACAGAAACGCAAGTTCCAAAATCATGCTCAGAATATTCTTGGGTATGTTCTGGAATGTTCTGAGAACTTCATCGAAACATCCTCAGAATATACCCAAGTATATTTTCAGAACATCATCAGTATATTTTCAAGAATATCCTCAGAACATCTGTGGGACATACTCTCGGATGGTCTAAGAATATTCTGAGAACATTTCGGGCATTATATTCTCAAAATGAGCCTATAATAAGTATTGGGATTTATAAATACCAATAATAATGAAAACAAATAATTTCAACTAAAATTGAAAATACCCTTCTCTCCATATTTTGTGAGAATAATTTCAACCAAAGTTGAAAATACCCTTCTCTCCACATTTTGTGAGATAAGGGTATTTTCAACTTCAGTTGAAATTATTTGTTTTCATTTATATGTTCAATTTATTTCATCCCATTATTTATTATGTACGCATTCCTTATAACAATGAAAACAAATAATTTCAATTAAAGTTGAAAATAACCTTTCCACATTTTGTGGGAACATTTCCACAAAGACTTTGTGGTAATGTATGGAGAGAAGGGTATTTTCAACCTTAGCTGAAATCATTTTTATTTATTTTTTTCATTTATATCTGATGAAACATATTTTGAACGTTGTTTGATTTATTTAATCCCAATATTTATTATAGACGCATTCCTATTATCACTTCTGGAGAACATTCATAGAATATTATAAGATATTCTAGAACTTTCTTAGAATATTCGGAATATTGTGAAATATCCTAAAAAATTCTAAGAATATTCAAATAATATATTCTATGACTATTCCTTGAGGACATCCATAGAAGATTATTATACATTCTGAAAAGTTCCCAGAATAATCAAATAATACATTCTATGATCGCTCATGGAGAACATTCATAGAATATTATAAGACATTCTAGAACTTTCTTAGAATATTCAAATATTATATTCTATGATCATCCTTTGAGAACATCCACGGAATATTGTGAAATATCCTAAAAAGTTCTAAGAATATTCAAATAATATATTCTATGATCATTCCTGGATAACATTCTTAATAACCAGAACATACTTATCACATTCTGCGGAACTTCTGTAGAATATTCGATAGGAGGTATGTTGTGAACTTTGTGAGAATATTCATAGTATGTTGTGTGCTGTCTGGGGTGAGATGTTACAAAATAGATTTCTGAAATTAATTTTATCAAAACCCAAAAGGTACTCAACAGAAAAACTCTTTTCTGAAGCTACTGTCTTTGACATTTGTCAACTCTTTTATTATAACACCATCATAACATATCATAGAAAGAGGAGTTATATCTTACAATACACGAAAAAAAGATCACCACGTCATCCCACTAGCACAAAAATCTCTCATCCAACATTCATATACGTACTTAGCTCCTAAACTGTTCAACACTATTCCTCAGACAATTAAAAGTATTAACATTTTCCACATTTTCAAAAAATCACTGAAAACATTTATATTTAGTCAATCCAGACAAATAATTGCAGATTTCGTTGACAAGAAGTGTTTTTGATCCTATCCAGTAGTGGAAGAAATATGTGTGTGTACTTCTATTTTTATTTTTTTTTATTTTTTATTTCTTCTATTATTTTAATTCGTGTTTCTCTTTTTATAAACTATGACTTGACATTTTCAATTTTAATTATATCATATATTAATTTTATTGTAACTCATTGAATTTTTTTGTATTATTTTTGGTATTTTATCTGATTCCACATTGTATAGTTTATAGTTTATATTTTTACATATATATTCGAACGTTTATACATTTACAAATTTATACAATTTCACATTTTACGTTTTCAATTCTCAAATTATTTTTTTTGGCGTTTTCACTTTCATGTTTTACATATTTTAAATATTTTACACTTTTTTATTTTACATTTTCACACTTTCATCCTTCCTCATCTTAACGTTTCAACATTTCAATATTTTACATTTTTATTAAGTTTTTAATTCGTTAATTCATTGTATTAATCCTAGATATACATTTTTTCTACGTTTATGCAAAAAACAAAACTTTATTGAACTATATTTGGTAGAAAAACTGTATCTTTATTGCACTCATCTGTCATTCTACTATAGCGTTCTGTCATCATGACAGACATAAACTTTCAAATCGACGCCAAATTTAGCCCATTTTCTGTGAGATTGTATTATCTTTTGAATAGTTGCATGTTTCATCATATTCATTATATAATGGACTATGATATTACTAGAAAATGCAATTTGTTACAAATAAAATTATTTCATCTGAATTGCACAAAATGTTTTTGAATTACTTTCAGCAGATAGATTTAAACAAACTATAGGTTTGTCTCTCTCATTAATTATCAACAAAATAGATAGATCTGTTTCAAGAAATCTAAGTAAAACCATTGCTTATGGTTTATTCATTAGACCCAATGTCTTCCTCACAGTTTAGTGCCACCTAAATGAAACATTTTCTGGTTTTTGCATGAACGTAGAAAAAATATTGTATGAAACTCGTGCAAAAAGAGTAATAAACACCTACTTTTTGCACTTGTTGCATAAATAACTATTGGGAAACAAGTGCTTTGCACTTATCTCTAAATCACTTTATTCACTCTAGCATGTAGTAATTTGAATTTGAATTGTATTATTATTCATTTATTCTGAATAAAGTTATGATTTATTATTATTAATTATAAAACCCAATTCGTAACAATACGCATTTTTTATTTTTTCGAGGTTGATAACATCAAATTGTCATACGAAATTTATTATTCAAATAATTTATATATACACATTTATACACATTCATTTCGAATATTTGCATACCGAATATTAGAAATTTTTTTATTCAAGATATTGTTTAATTTTTCAAAACAATAACTATGTATTGTGACCAACATTTCCTTGTTATCTTAACTATGATTACTTATTTTCTAGGGCACTGAGCATAATAAGCATACAATTTTCCATTTTTTCTTTTTGCTTTTTTCATTGTTACATGAGTTTCCTCTTCATGTAAGCAACTCTGTATTCACAATATTTATTTATACATCAAAACGATATTTTGTTGTATATCTTAATTCCGAAATCCAAGTTGGAATTCCGAAATCTACGTCGAAGTTACGAAACTGATCGTATCATTCGTATCGTTGTGTTCCCACCATTAACTTCAACGTTTGAAAATGGTTATTTAACGAACAAGTGTATTAATAAGGGCGATTAACAATCGAGATAATTCAACATCATAAATGAACGGTCGACGGAAAAAAGTATTTGCTTCCAAAGGCTTATGAAAATAAAAAATAAAAATTGTGGCTAATATCAAAGCTGTACCATTACTTGAGCAAATCAAATTTCTTCGTAATAACTCAGCTTGCTTCATTACCCAATTATGATAGCAGCATAAACGACATTTCACAAATTTACTTAGGAAAGCGTGAATGATTATTTTTCGAAATGTTTCCATAAATTAATTCGTTCTAGAGCATGGATATTTATTTGAAAACAGTTCAGCACCTAAAGTTTTTTTTACCGTTAATGCTTATGTAACACACTAACACGGTTTTGAAACAACTACAAAATAACTGAGGTGTGCTCATTGTCTGTTTGATAATATAATAATTGAATGGATGACTATCTTATAATGTGTTATTATTCCACTTCCTGTTGAAATTTCCTTTCACGGGCTAAGAGTATGCTTCTAATGAGCACTAAGTAGGCACAACAATTATGAAATCTGGATCGCTTTTGAGTGGATCCATACAGCTAATTCGGATGCTCTCGAGAGAAACAAAATACAATCAAAACAGTTGCGTTAGCTCAATGTCCAATTTACTGCCAAGACCGTGAAATGATGGAAGTTGTTAAATTTTTATAGAGATAGGTGAGCATTCATGACCATGACCCAACTCTTATTACCATGTTACCATGTTTTTATTAACTCGCATTCTTGTATCTCTGTGTAATTTTGTAATTGATTTTAAACTAACTTCCTGCTAGATACTTGAAATTTGAACCATAGCTCAGAAGTGGATGAAAGTGGATGACAATGCATGAAACTATGAAAAAACACGGTTTTACTCAAAATAATGATAAAAATGATGTGAATTTTTGGATCTCGCACGCAAACAGCTCTAACGATTTGGATAAAATTTTGTATAAAGATGAAGCTTTGCGTTTTTACGTGGGGGAAACCGCTGAGAATATTGTGTACACTAATTCCCAAAAATGCCACTAATACCCAAGTAATTGCCGTGTAATACCCAGTAAAATTTCCCTAAGTAATGCCAGTACTGCCCGTCAGAAATATAAAATATAAAATCGTGTCTTAATGTTCTCTCACTGCCGAATAATTCCTGTAATTCCCATGTAATGGTCGAGTAATGCCCAATAATTCATAAGTAATTTAAGTAATGCCACTAATTCCCAACTAATACCCGAGTAATGCCCCTAATTCCCTACTAATACCCGAGTAATGCCACTAATACCCAAGACATGTACACCAAAATTCCCCAGCGGTTTCCGCCTCGAGTTCATCTATTTAGGCATCTTTTTGGAAAAAACACCATTTCACTGATAATAATAATAATAATGTGAATATTTGCATCTCGGAAACGGCTACAACGATTTGGAGCAAATTTTGTATAAAGATGAAGTTTTGCGTTTTAAGTTCATCTATTTAAGCGTTTTTCTTGAAAAAACACATTTCACTGATAATAATTATAATAAAAATAATAATGTGAATGTTTGGATCTCGAAAACGGCTTCAACGATTTGGATCGAATTTTGTATTCAGATAAGGTTTTGCTTTTTAAGTTCATCCATATAGGCGTATTCACTGAAAACACGTGATTTCACTAATAATAATAATGATGATGTGAATCTTTAAATTCTATTTTCACCCACTTCCAAACATCCCAATAATCTGAAATTTGACAGAGACGGAAGACATTACAAGATTTTCACAATGTTGATGTAATGATGATAATAATAAAAATGATAGAAATAATTTCAAATTTAACTTTTCCACCCTCTACCAATCCTCCGAATTACCTAAAATTAGGCACACATTTCCGGAACCGACGACAATACAAGAATTTCATAATATTGATGTGAATCTGAGTGATTAAATTTTGTTGCTGGCTGGGGATAATCCTCCACGATTCACTGTTGCGTTAATAATCAACAGTGCTGCTTCTAAGGTGGCGTATGGAGTTAGTAACAAGGCCTACCCAGAACACGTGGCTACACACAAAGAAAAACAAATACCAATAATAATGGTCCGCGACCGTGAAAAAGCAGGGATTGGAGCATTTCTTTTCAAGGCAGCAATCCGGGCAGGGGCAAACCCATGTCACCGAGTTGGAACCCGTTCAGCAAAAAGCTCTCATCAAAACTGCGGAGACTGAGGTCCTTCTACAGCTGCACAATGATGAGCCAATGCATGGGGTCTTCTTCCAGAACATTGAAGACCTTAGGCTATCCAAAAACCTGACCTTTGCTTTCCTCAGGTCAAGTGAGCTGAAGTCGGAGGCCGAGGGATTCATAATGGCCTGCCAGGATGGTGTTTCCAACACCCTGGTTTACCGTGTCGTGGGGCGCATGAGACCCTTATGCATTTGCTGGCAGCATGTCCTGCATATGCGGTCTCAGCCTATATCCACAGGCATAACGCGGTTCTACGAGTGTTGTACTACCATCTACGATACTCGTACGGTATAGATGAGACACCGGTGTTGCCTTATGCTCCGGGGGATATTGAGTCCGTTGTGCATGTGGAGAATGAGAAGTGCCGAATATATTGGAACTACTCATTCCCCACCCTCAGGCAAATACAAGTCAAAAAGCCTGATGTAGTCCTTCTCGACCATCAAAGTAAGAAGATTTTCGTCATG
Source organism: Chrysolina haemoptera (assembly GCA_958298965.1). Lineage (NCBI taxonomy): Eukaryota > Metazoa > Arthropoda > Insecta > Coleoptera > Chrysomelidae > Chrysolina > Chrysolina haemoptera. The sequence goes on from OY282594.1 coordinate 14,710,487, forward strand.
GAGTTTTCTGCTCCTGGCGAAACGAACATAGTCCGAGAAGAGGAGGAGAAACGGACTAAATATCGAGACTTATTCTTTGAACTCCGCAGGCTCCACCCAAACCATTATGTTACAATGGTGGTTCTTATTATAGGGGTCCTTGGTGGTATGAAGGCCGTTATCCTTGTTCACTGCGTCTGCTCAGGGCACATGATTCTCGGACCCAGTAATCACTTACCCCATGGACGTGGGGAGTGGTTATCCGGGTAAACGATCCAGCGCGCCCTCTGTATGTGTCGGGGCTTCGGAGACAGGGCCTGGCTGGAACATCCTTTTGGGAAAAAAAATAATACTGAAATACAAGCTAATGAAACTGATGTAGTCCTCATCGACCATAATAGTAGGACAATTCTCGTCAGAGTTTTCGGCTCCTGGTGAAACGAACATCATCCGAAAAGATAGAAGAAAACAAGACTGGAATAAATCTGGAATGTATCTATCACATGTCGCTGTAATGGCGCCATCAAAGTATATAAAATCAAGTCATTTCAGTCACATAACCATAAAACGCAGAAAATAATGATAAAATAAAAAAAAATAAGCTATTGAGTTCTAGCTCGTTCTGGTAATTCAGAAAAATGTGGTTGTAGAACTCCCAATAAATCATTGTCAGCGAATTGATGCTTGATCATCATCAGATTTGTCCAGGTCCTCCTCAAAACTATTGAAGTATTTGACCGATGAGAGGTTAGATTCCTGTAAATTAGAATGAGGTTGAGTTTTTGTTTGTGGAAAGAAACATTTGATTCACAATGCTCTCTAATATTCGTTCAAAAGGTGTTTTCTAGAGCTCATGCTTTACCTTTTATTGTTCGTTTCAAACAAGTGAAAACTGGTAATGAGTATAGGTACTTACTTTATCTGCGATTCTTCGTTGAAGATATACTGAAATCGCCAAAACACAAAAATTTTAACACTGCACCAACCACTATAATGTCCACAATGAATCCAAATTATCAAACACTATTTAGCAGACTTAATTCTTCTATCTCAAACACGACATGAAACAATGCCACAGAATACCTAACCTCACATTTTCTTCTTCTTCTTCAACTACGTTCATGTGCATGAATTGGACGTCTAATGGATGTTTACTATTGGACATCCAAAGGAAGTCCAAATATGTACATAAATTGGCTGATCATTTAATTCACAAGAATCACATAAATAAATCATAATAATCAATACGTTTTTTTGTGTACCTACATTATATGTACGTACAATGGATGTACAAAATTGGACATCCATCGTACGCCCGTGTTCTGGACATACAATTAATGGACGTACATTCAACGTCCATGGACGTTTGGTCTTTTGCTGGACGTAAAACGGACATCAATTGGATGTCCGGTGCTATGTAGAGAGAGAGTATCTTGCAGGTATCTCAACTTCTCTCCAAAGCGAATTTCCTGCTAAATCAGTAATGCATTGGCAACTTGAATGAATATGAAATGTAGAATATTCAAGAATAAAACAAAGCTCACCATGTTTCAACATAAATATAAATTACCTCAATGTTATTATACTAACTAATGAATTATGGTTTATATGGAATGGAATTCTAGAAATTAAATGGGTGAGTTAAAACAACCAAAACTATCAAAATCATGACAAAAAAAACAGTATGTAGACATGTAATTCTAATTCTCTGGACAGCATTTTCTTCCTGACGAAATCAGTACCTATCCTGAAAATGCCAAATTTTGTTAATCACGGAGTTCACCTTTCTAAGTTTCTACTTACCTTTCCGGTTCTTGAAAGTTCTTGGTAGAAACAATTATTGGGCAATATTAATATCCACACTTAAGAAAAATTAATCAAATAGAACACTGCACAATCAGAAAAACCTATAGAATATTTATAGAGAGGCCTCAAACAAATACAAATTCTACTTGATTCTCGACCCGACAAACAACTTTGGCCATTTTGTGTCGTGTCAGTGATGTCATGCTCAATTTTGATACCGAAAAAATCGCAATGTAACCAAAATTCATGTTAATGTGCTTCGCAATTTTCTTCACATATTATGACTCAAAGCGACGCTAACGAGAAGGAAATTGTGAACAATTCATAATATTTGGCATCGCTAAGTGTGGTAACAGTGATGTCAAAATGCAACTCAATTTGTTACCAAAATAATCAAGAAAGCAACATCTCCTAGAGGTTTAAGCAACATCCACTAGAGGTATAGCAACTGGGTTGCTATACAAGTTCAGATATCCCAAGTCTTAATTGGCTCCCCATATACATATATAAAATACATATATAAATCATACCTAGATGCAAATCCTACAAGCTATATATACTGCAAAATACCTTGAACTGGTGTTTGGATGACAGCCTGTTGGCATTGATCGACATCCCTTGTCTGGATCTTTGGGACTAGGGAAAAAACACAATATTAAGTTTGACTATGTATAAGATAAGTGGGATAGATGAAATTAGTTGTTGAGTCATGTCTCATTCTCAAGTGCTCGTTTCTACACTCACCGCCTACCTGCCATCGTGATAATGACGACCAAGATCAATTTCAGTGAAATAATCCATTAACCTTAAATAAAATTCACTAACACCCCATTACACGGCCCCCAATAAAACAGCACTTTATTCTCGCATCAGATAAATTAAGCTCTGCTTGCCAAAGACATCTTAAAATAATACACTGGCTGTCGATTTATTCGTTTTTGCGAATTCAAGTTATGCTTTTACGATGCTCATAATAATCAGTCATGAGAAACGTTTTCTATATTTGGCAATCGTCGTTATAAATAACTCTTTGTGTCTTGATGTAGGGTTCTTGATCTGCTGAAAAAATGCGACCGGTTGTAAGATGTGAACAAACGTCCTTCTCGACAGGGCGGCTTCATTTCGAGGGAAAGCGGAGTAAGTAGTAGCGTTCACTGAATCCCACACGTTTAGCTTTCATAAGAAACACCTACACAGTTTATGGGACCATTTTACTTACCCACTGTAAATTTAATCTCGGGCAATTTCCTTTCAGATTTTCCTCTCAAACAAGTCACCCTCGCACAATTTGCTCTCAACCAATTTGCTTTAAACTAATTTGGTCTCATTCAATTTACTCCCATGTTATTTGCTCTCACACAGTGGAAATTTGGGGGAGAGAAAATTGAATACATGCATTTTGCGATGAGTAATTATTTGAACTGTTCTTACCAAAACGAACTAGCACTTGTGTGCGATGAAATTAAATAAATACATTTTGTGAGGATTGATTTTAAAGTCAGTTCTAACCAGAGCAAACCTAACTCACGTGGACACTTGGGCGCGAGGAAATTAAACAAATACATTTTGTGAGAAATTGTTTAGTCTGAACTAACCAGCATGAAACATGTACAAAACGATGCTGCCATATGAAAAAGATGATAGTCATTAGCAGTGTATCCTACCATGATCATTTTGTTCACTTTGGATTCTATTTTCCCTCGTTTCTCTTAAGGAATCAATGCATAACAAATACAACTAAATACTCAAAGTTTTGGAATATCTGGTTTCGTTCCATACCACAGTTCAGCAGGAGTATTGAATTGGAGACATGATGTTTGGCTCCTATTAATGAGGTAAACAACTGTTTCTACAGCCTCACTTCAGAGGAATTTTGGTAATTCTGCACCAGCTGTCATGCATCTCGCTTTTTCCAAAATAGTACGATCCATTCTTTCGGATAATCCGTTTTGTTCTGGAGTTTGAGGTATGGTATACTCGGTTATGATACCTTTCGCCTCACAAAATCTCGTCAGACCGCAAAACAGAATATCTTGCTGCTGAATTTCGCAGATACCCAGGCTTCATATATTCTAAAATACCTCAATACTTCGGACTTCTTCCTTAAAATATATACAACGGTAAAATGAGAGTAGTCGTCTATAAATTTGAGGGAGTACATTTTTCCATTCCATGAGTTAGGAGTAACTGGACCGCAAACATTACTGTGAATTAGTTCCAGATGTCTACTAGTTCTCGCTCTCTCCTTTCTATGGCGCAATTTTGACTGTTTTACCTCTACACAAATCTCACATATTTTAGGGTTTTCTTCTGGTGTCAAATTCATTCCATCGACCATATTTTTATTGAACAACTTCAGCAAATATGTTTGCCTGTTATGTCCGAAACGTTTGTGCCAAAGTTACATATTTGAAGGAATACTATGTTATGAATAATAGCAAGTATCATTCCATTCTTGCCATAAAACCAATTCATATAACCGATCAATTCTTTTGGCTACTGCAACCACAACATTATTCTCAATGATACGGGCTTCTGCCTTTTAATAATAATAATATAATAATAAATCGGCTTTATTCATCAACATCATAAACAAAAACAACAAACTTACAAACTAATAAAAGAAAAAACATGAGTGATGAATCGGCGAAGTATCAGCAAGAGCTGTTTTTCAACTTAACCGCAAACAAAAAAGTGTTTAATATAAAAAGGTGGAGAAACGCCAAGAAAGATAAATATATACCATAAACAGATAAAAATATTCAACTCATTTCTAGATCGTGATGTCTGAAAGTCCAATGCCATGCAGTATCATATATTTGTATTCACTTATTCCCTGCTTCCTTATAGTGAATCTTCAATCTTTTTTTAAAATTTGATAGAGTGTACGATCTAAATTCACTGAGTAATTGATTATACAATTTTGGAGCATTGTATGAAAAGCTGCGGGTGAAAATGGCAGAACGATGTCTAGGTATGATTAGTGATTTACTGTTTCGAGTATTCGATCTATTTACACTGGAAAAAGTCGTCAATTTACGAAGGAGATATTCTGGTTTTTTAGAAATGAGGATCTTATGCGTGATAGTTAAAAGATGCACAGTTCTGAGGGTATCCAGTCGCAACCAACCAGAGTGCTTCATTTTCGACGAGATGTGGTCATATTTACGTATTCCATAACAAAGTCTTAAACACGAATTTTGAATAGGTTGTAAGCGATGTGCGTCATATTGCAGTAAGGCAGGTCCGTAAATACTATCACAATAAGAAATTTTAGAAAAAATCAGAGACTCGCAAAGTTTCATTTTAAGTTTTGTAGAGAGTATATCACGATTCGGATATAACTCCCTCAGGGTGTTATAAGAGGTTTGACAAAGATAGTTAACATGTTTCGTGAATCTTAGATCAGAATCGAAGTATAGTCCTAGGTTCTTATTTTCCTCAAGTAATGGCAATTTATTGCCATCGATGTATATTTCAAAATTTCCAAGTGCAATGTCAGTTTGCTTTCATCGGTAGCTTTGAATATGTCATCAGTAATAGATAGAAGGGCTGTTGTAGTACTGTGATCTTGTCTGAAACCAGACTGTACTGAAGTAATAATATTACTTTCCTGTACATAGGAGGTTATTTGCTCTTTCATTACCTTTTCTGCAACTTTAGACAGAGATGGTAAAATACTTATGGGACGAAGGTCCGAAAAATGTAAAGGTGTATTACACTTGGGAAGGGGAATAACTAGAGCGTGTTTCCAGGCTTGAGGAAATACAGCACCCATTAACATGGTATTTATTATATAAGTGATATGTTTCAGTAGATGGTCATCTATCAAATGGAGCATACAAAGTGAAATTTGATCTGTCCCTGTCGCATTGCTTTTGATGTCGTACATGTGCTTTCTTACCACTATTTCTGTAACGCGAGAGAAAGTAAATAACTTTTCGGTAGTTGGTAATATTTCATATTTATCGAGTAATAACAGCTGGTCTCCTGAAGGTATGAGCTGAGGAATACTATTGAAATGGTTATTAATAAGGTTCTTATTTTTTAGGTCGGGTGGTATTTCAGTATTACTTTTTTCACGTAACAAATCAAGAGATCGTAGAGCGTTCCAAGTAGATTTCGAATTTTTTTGCAGGAGAATATGATCCAGATATGCTTTTTTTTCTCGACGTATCGCACCCGTAATGTAATTTCTCAGTTCGCGTTAATATGTCCAGTCTAGCAAGGAGCGAGACTTTTTATATTTATTAAATGCCTCTTTTCTACATAATATCATTTCCTTGGTATTGTATGTGAAAAAAAATTTCTTTCCAACCAAATTATTTGTCCCATTCATCATGACAAATGCTTTTATCGTTCCAACTTTCGTAACTTCCAAATTTAGTCCTGACTTTGCAACTGACAATCTAATTGGATAATCCAAGACTGTCACCGTGCAGAGATATTCTTCTTTGTTGACCAGATGTTCGGTTGAACCAGAATCCAAGTACCGTTGAATTGATTTGGGTTCAGTTACACGATTAAATACGGATGCTTGATTGAAAGCAGCGAATGATACAGGCGAATTCGAAGAATCAATTTCATCGTCTGATTCAATTGACCATATTCACCGTCGCCATATTGTCATGCGACAATACCAACTTACCCAGGGTTCTCAACTAAGAATAACCAAATTTACTAATTCCATATACGTCAGTGAAAATTTAAAATGATATTTATTTAGGCAGTGCATTTCTCCACAGAACACCTACACATGTTTTATGCGTTTCTTAAAAAATATTTAGTAGAGTGGGAGTGACTATATTATCAAGTTGATTTCATTTTTAGATGAAAACTACGGGTCCGTGGACAAAAACATTTCGGAATTTCCAAAAGCATCAAAAGAAAATGATATTGTGAAATACAAAAAGAAAAGTCTACAGAAGGAATTGTCAAAAATAGCACCTTTCTGCATGTATAAAGCAAATACATAAAGTTCAAAATGTTTTACTAATAGACTGAGAGCTGGCTGGCATTTTACGGCAGGTATTCCAGGCAAGATGAGAATTTCAACAACACTTCTTTAATTATAGACAGGTATAAAAGTGCAAGCCTGACAGGAGGTTAGCGGTTGCCTTGCCATCCTTAAATTTTCAAAGTGGAATTTTTTTTTTTTTAGAAAAATGTTTTTCATGCATTTTGAAACTTTTGTATGTTTTAATTTTATTATCAAATAGTTTAGAAAATAAAGACAGATCATTTAACCAGTTTAAAAATTGGGCCAGGCATTTTCAAAATTGTTTTTCGATGCATTCCAAAAAATGTATTTTAGACACGCTGCGATCTTAACAGCATAAAATAAGTAATTGAAAATTAATAATTACAAAAAGACGGCTGGCATTTTACGGCAGGTATTCCAGGCAAGATGAGAATTTCAACAACACTTCTTTAATCATAGACAGGTATAAAAGTGCAAGCCTGACTGGAGGTTAGCGGTTGCCTTGCCATCCTTAAATTTTCAAAGTGGAATTTTTTTTTTTAGAAAAATGTTTTTCAGGCATTTTGAAACTTTTGTATGTTTTAATTTTATTATCAAATAGTTTAGAAAATAAAGCCAGATCATTTAACCAGTTTAAAAATTGGGCCAGGCATTTTCAAAATTGTTTTTCGATGCATTCCAAAAAATGTATTTTAGACACGCTGCGATCTTAACAGCATAAAATAAGTAATTGAAAATTAATAATTACAAAAAGACGGATCATTCAGTAGGTTTTTTCAATTCGCCAGGCGATCAAGAAGATGAGTAAGAGTGCGGGTAAACAGCGCTATGGGTACCTACGCTGAAGTGCGAGAGAGAGCGTTTATCGGCAGCCGTCTTTGTTGAAGGGCGCAGTTTGTCAACTTCATTTTCGGAGTACTTTATTTGATTTCATGAAAATACTCAAAATAATTTTTGGGGTAGTATATTTAATTTAATAAAAATAGCTGCAATAATAACGCATGTTGGACTTATAATAATAATAATAATAATAATAATTTCATCAGGATTATTATTTTTATTTGAAAAAATTAATAATTTAGGAATAATTTAATTTTCAGCAGTAACGTTTTTAATAATTTTCGAATTTTAATATGTTTGGCTGTAAATGAAAAGGGTTTTATATTTGGTATGAATTTATTGATGCGCAAAATTTTCAAGGAAAATAAATTTTTCTTCATGGACCAACTGATTATTTATTTATCAAACAAACATATAAAAATATTTTTTTTATTCAGTGTTGTTCCTAGGGTGAAAATTTTAGTACTAGATTCTATGTGTAAAAAGTACGAAGAAGATATTTCTCATTTTGGTATAATTTTGTTCTCATCTGAGGGGCTTTTGGAGCTACAAAGTAATAATTAACATAGCCTTGTCAAATATAAAAATAAAATATTTGCTGAAAATTCAACGCAACAAAGATAACACTTGAGTTCTATAAGAATTCACATAGAACAAAAATGAAAATTGTAAAGGCAAATCAACATTGGATCTATCCGAGAGTCTTGAAAATGGTAAAATTTTAAAATGTGAAATCTCCTGAATCAGATTCAGCTTCAGTCCATTCATATTTAATTTTTTGTTTTAATAAAGATTCAACTGTTCTGGTTCAGCCTCAAAAGTAACAAGGAGTTGGGTAGTGCAAATTTTACTATTATCTATAGCATCTTGAGTTGTATTGTCGTTATTTCTTATAAGGAATCTCAGAAAAGAAAAAAACTCTGAAATCAATACACATAAGTACTTTATCTCCCACATTCTGAGTTTTACAATATGAATAATAATAAAATTTGGACAGAGAACAGCAACTAACAAAATTGAAAAATCACAATTATTGGAGTATTCACTTCACAGTAATCAGACAAAACAAGAATCAAAGAATTATGAATATCATAACATGAGAAATAGTGCTGTTTACCCGCGGTTCTTGATCGCCTCGCGAATTGCAAAAACCGACTGAATGATCTGACTTTTTGTAATTATTAATTTTGAATTACCTATTTTATGCTGTTTAAATCGCAGCGTGCCTAAAATACATTTTTGGAATGCATCGAAAAACAATTTTCAAAATGCCTGGCCCAATTTTTTAACCGGTTGAATGATCTGGCACTATTTCTAAACTCTTTGATAATGAATTTAAAATATACAAAAGTTTCAAAATGCCTAAAAAACATTTATCTAAAAAAAAAATTTCTACTTTGAAAATTTAAGTGTGGCAAGGCAACCGCTACCCTCCCGCCAGGCTTGCACTTTTATACCTGCCTATGATTAAAGAAGTGTTGTTGAAATTCTCATCTTGCCTGGAATTCCTACCATAAAATTCCAGCCAGCTCTCATATTATAAGTTATGATGCCTATGTTGTCATTATTAAAACTCAGGTGAAAGCTGATACCGATAGTGATATCTATCCATGCATCCTAGATTTTGTCTTCGGTCAAATTTTTCTGAAACTCATAAAATACGCAAATGAAATATGCACCAAATAAAACAGTCTTCAACTCCTCAAGGTAAAACAATATATTCTCTCAGGAACTTCACAGAAATTTTCGCGACGAATGCTGCTCTATTGGTAGGAGTTACAAAGAATCTTCTTAACAATGCTTGAGATCTTAGTGAAAACAATAATTCTCGAATAAATTGTGTATGTCTGTGCGTGTATACAATATTCCTACACTGTGGTAACTTCTGAAAATATTGTTCTCGTGTTTTACAGTCACTGCTTTCGAATCTGACGCCGATAAGAATCTTGTGATAAAATTTCAGTATTCATTCAGGCGGACGATGACGAGTAGCAGATATAATTCAATATCCGTCGAAGTATTAGCCAGGGAATTAGTTATTTTCTGCTGGACGCATAGCCATAAAATCTATACAGAAGTATCGTAATTTATGAAAGAAGTTTTCTACTATTTTATAGTGACAATAATATTATATTAATCCTTGAAACAGGTGAATGTATGAACATATGAAAAAATACAGTAAAGAAAAAAAATAATACAAGAATATTTAATTTGCCAAAGAACAAGTTATCGTTCCTAATATCTTGAATAATTTCCGGTAATTTTAGAAAGCAATGGCATTGTAGCAGTACCAACGACCCCGGTCGCCCCTGATTTTTCATCAGGGTGTTGCTCCTCAAACAAGGGCCATTCTTCTCACGCCCAAGGTCAGATAAGCGCACTCCTTCGCCCGAGGTCAGTGTTCACATGCGGATTTGGCCCGACAAAGAAATTATATCGCGATATGCCATTGGCTTGGAAGGAGGATGGGTTTTCGGAAAAATGTTTCGTCTGCTGTCATCGGCAAGTAGATATTTAATAAAATTTCTCAAAAAAAAACCGATGGAAATCCTACAGTGAGCCCAGTTATTTAGAAAAATTAATTTAATTGAATTGAAATAAGTGTAGAATACCCTTAGTTGAAAATCGGGTACGAGAAAATATCAATAATTTTGTTCTACTCGCATAACTTAAATGGCATTTTATCGATTATTCATATATTCACACTATATTCTTTAAATATACCCCCATGGTAACTGTTTGGTTTCGGTGGTGGTTGACAAAGTAGTTCTTAATCTGTCAACTGAAATTGTCGAGATAACCTGAGAAAAGTCAACATTTTGTTGTTCAAATACGAGTTCGTAGAAAAAGTACCGTATGTAACGAGTTTATGATTTCCTTTAGGCACTCGTTCATTTAACACCCGCTCCGCTACGCTACGTTCGTACGTAAAATAATCGTTAATAAAAGAACGTTTATTACACTTGTTAGATAATGTTTTGTTCTTCTTTTATTTAGTTATTTGCTATTGGCGAATATATTCTAGCTGATTATTTTCACTGCAGTTTTTATCTGAGATGTCAAGAAAGTGACAAGTAAATGTATGTATGGGTTATTTTTTATTCACATAACTATATAAAATGGCATTTTGTGTATGGATATGCATGTACCGCGTTAAAAGATTGACAATCTGTGTTCAGGGCAACTTTTAAAAATATCACCATAGTCACTCCATTCCTCATAGTATATTGTATAACAATTGTTATGAACTTCGATTAAGTAACACGAGTGTTTATAGTTTTATTTGCAACTTTTTTACTATATTTGTAATTGATATTTCAATCTATTCCTACACCGCCATGGAATGGAACAAATAAAACGCAACTACTCTGTCTGGCAGTAACCAGAGTGATGTATTCAAATAATGGAGTCGCCATAGTAACGTGCTTCAAACACAGATTGTGGATCTGTGATTAAATAATTTTTGTTAAGTGGGAAGAAAAAATACATTACTATGATAAAGGTTTGATTTTATATGCATTGTGAGCCTTGGTTTTCCTGGGAATATTTCTCGAACGGACTCCCCTTACGAAAGTCATTCGCGCTAATTATCCCTCCAAAACGGTCCATTAGCGGTCTCCATGCATTTTTAATTTCCACGCTCGGTCGACTGAAGGTACCATCGACTTCGATATAGGCGGACTCAATGAATTTGCGCTTGAATCAGTGTTCTTCTCTATGAAGAACATTAGCCTCGTCTCAAAGAATTTTATGGTGCTCTGTCCATGCGTGGTCGGCAATTCCCGATTTAGATGTTTCCCTCCATTGAGTCCACTTTTTGTGTTCGGCTATTCTTACAGATAATGGCCTCTTGGTCTCTCTGATATAGGAATCTCCACATTCACATGGGACCGTGTAAATACAGTTTCTGCTGGATTCTGTTTTGTTCTCTGGTTTCGTCTTAGCGAGGACGTGAAGAACCAGGAGTCTCTGGATGCGGAAATAAACCACATCAAAAAAGACCAACGCCAAAACGGATACTCCGAAAAACTCATAGGGGAAGTTCAGAAACAACTCAAAAGGACCAAAACGGTCGAAGAACGACCACAAAACCCCGTTCTTGTCCTTCCCTACATCAGGGGTATCTCCGAGAAGATCATAAGGATCGGAAACAAATAAAACATCAAGAGTTGCTTTCAACCCGACAGCACTTTACGAAGACAAAACCAGAGAATGAAACAGAATCCAGCAAAAACTGTATTTACGAGGTCCCATGTGAATGTGGAGATTCCTATATCAGAGAGATCAAGCGGCCATTATCTGTAAGAATAGCTGAACACAAAAAGTGGACTCAACGGGGGAAAACATCTAAATCGGAAATTGCCGACCACGCATGGACCATCGAATTCTTTGGAACGAGGCTAATGTTCATCATAGGGAAGAACACTGGTTTTAGCTCAAATTTATTGAAATCGCCTATATCCCTGTCAATGGTGCCTTTAGTCAACCGAGCGTGGAAATTAAAAAGTATGGAGACCGCTAATGGACCGTTTTGAAGGGATAATTAGCGCGAAAGCTCACGCCCCAAAGACCGCGCGTAATTACAATGTAATTAACGTAATTACCGACAGACCTATAAAACATTGTGTAGATTCTAAATTTGTCAGTATTCACCTGAACGTGATTGCAGATTCAAGCAATTGAAACGTAGTGAAAAAATTGAAAGAAGTAGAAATCTTTCAAACATTAAGACGATGGATGTCCGAAGTACAAGTAATCAAGTTACATCGTCTACAACCTTCAAAAAAACATAGCAAACGACACATCTTCATACTGTCACGCCTATTTCCGAATATAACAAAAATAAACTTATATGAGTGACTGAATGATTGGAAAGAAAAGTGTTTTACGTATGCCAGGGTAGGATCAACGCACGCCAGCGCTTGCAACGCATTCAAACAAATGTACCTGGTTCTCTTGGTGATAATAGGATAATTATAATATTGAATACGTTTATTATATACCAACATATGAATACAGCAGAAAAAAAAATACATAATATGGCAATTAGAATTGAAGGTAAGCATTTAATGGCAGTTTCGTTCAGAAGAGGATAAATCTCTGAGTCTGGAAGAGAGAGCGAATAAGAGAGGGAGAGCGAGCGAAAGAGATAGAGAGAGAGTGTCTAGAATTGAGTTTGGTAGAGGTTACGCAGCGCTGTCCATTCCCAGACTTGTTCAATGTTTTATATGCCTGTTTAGTTGTACTCTCAAATATCTCCCAGTGCTCAACTCCTCTGTAACTTTGTCTGAGATCCTCAACTTTTGATAAAAACCAAAAGGTACTTATACTTACTCTCGTAAAGTTGATGACCTCAATCTACTTCGGCTTCACCACAGAGTCACATTGATAGTTTTTAATGATGATGGTGGCGTATGTTTGTAGCCTTCTATATAGAACACCATCCACTGTAGTTGTTACTAATGAGCTTTTATCTCCTTTTTCGTACAGTGGGCAAAGATACCATAGCTCCATATTTTTCGGGCATTGTTTCTTCCTCTTGCCCTAATTAGTTTTTTTGTCCCAATTGTTGAATGAAACGAGTGTACCATCCAGTTTTGGAAAAATGGCGTAACTGAAACAGTTGTTTGGAAAAAATTATACTACCCTTCATGAACATTCATACATTGACTCTGAACAAAGCATGTGAGCTCTCATTCAGCACGATATATTTGAAAGAAAAATAGAAAAATGTGCGGTTCTTGCACCGAACTTGACCAGCTGCAGTGATGCCTGGGTAGTTAATTACAAGAAATTATTTATGCTAGTATTAAAAATGTTTCATGCATCTACTCTGATACCCTAAACTTACTCGAAATCCACGATTTGGTGTTTCAATAGGTCCTTTCGAATTTTTCTGTTCACATAATATATTTGCACGCCTATGGACACACCCACCACTGTTACAATGTGCATAAATTCTAATAAATTTTTATGGGGGGTTCTCCGTTGTATTCGGCTTTGTTGCAATCAATTCCACGAACATTTTTGTTGTTTTGCTTTGCTTCGATGAAAGCGGTAATAAATTTATAGAAATATAGCCTTGAGATGTTGCCGACGTATACCTATGTACGGTTAGCAATTTCAAAAATAAAATAAAAAATTCCATAATTTTTCCAACGACGGTGCATGGTGCATGGTTGTTAACTACCAGATTCCAAACAGATATTTGTACATACACTGATATGAACTATTCTACCAAGGCGCGAATTGATCGATGAGATCTTTTCTAAAAAAAAGGGTAATACCAATTTCTGTTATTTTGTCACACTGAATTAGTCAAAAGCAACTTTTCTTTAACTCGTTATATTTATTTTGTTCAGAAAGGGATGAACTTACAACTTACTTATCTAAAACCTTCAAATGATATAAATTTGCTCGAACTTTTTATATATTGTAGAACTCGTGAGACTAATCAAATGTCTCCATTGCGCGAATACTCTGAATTCAACGGTTTAAATCATAGTGTGTGGGTGTTGAAGTTCACTTTTCCAAAATTTCAAATGGTGTATGTGAAGCCATTTCTTCGAATATATGAAATAAATCAACCATGCATCGATTATTTATATGGCCAATAAAAATCCACTATAGATTATAGTAATTCCTACATATACCCACGATATACAGGGTGAGTCCAAGGCTAGCAATTTTTTTAATGATTTGTAAAAAAATTCCATTCATTTCCAGATATTTTGAAGAATACTAAGATCAAATTCAATTGATGATGTTAGCATCTCCTGAATCAGACTTCCGTATTTTATACAAGATGTTTTATTTCTCATGAATCCGTCCTGCTTGTTGATATATTCAAATGTCTGGAATTCCGGATAACTTGGTGATAAATTCGATCGTTTATGATAAGAGTTCACTCAGCAGATGTACAAAATATACAGTGTCTATCAAAAAATGATTGCCTTTTCATGAATAAAATGAATTTCAAAACCCCAACTACTTAAGAGAAATCATCAGGAAAGGCCATTATTTTTGATAGGCATCTGCAGAGTATAGTATCATCATAAACGATCGAGTTTGTTACTATGTTATCCGGAATTCCAGGCATTTTAAATATATCGAATGAATTTAATCTCAGTATCCTTCAATTTTTTACAAATCACTAAAAAAATTGCTAGACTTGAATCCAAGTAAATCCCTGTAGGAATGCAGGAATTACTATATCCTATAGTGGATTTTTATTGGCCATATAAATAATCGATGTATGATTGATTTGGTTTATAGATTCGAAGAAATGGCTGCACAATGGTCATTTGAAATTTTGGAAAAGTCGACTTTAACAACCTGTATGATCTAAACCGTTGAATTTAGAGCGATTGCGCAATGGATACACCTTAGTGATTTATGCATCAAAGACACGAGGAGTTGTTTATTAAAAAAAATTTTTTTTTTTTGAAAAATAGTTTCTTGTGTAAAGTTTATAGAATATGGAAGACAACCAATACAAAAGGAATACTTATATGAAACACACCCTAAGGAAATGTATGAATCATGTCGGTATAGGCTATTCCCTCAAATACAAGAGAATAAAAAAGTTCATGGTTGAATGAGAGTCACTTTATCAATTCCAAAGCAGATCTTGTTTTTCAAATATATTTTCCCCAAAAAGGAATCATTCGCGTATAGGAGAGATCCATGGATTTTTGGAAACAAATCAGAACAGTAACTTTTGATCGTAAAAAATGTGGTGAGTATGAATGTAAAATGCCCATTCGAAATTTGACTTTTATAGGATCAGGTGAACTATACCAGGTGAGGTACGCCCCCCAATTTTTCTATAGTTTTGAAGATACAGATTTCAAATTTGGTATGTCGCTATAGTACTTGAATACGCATAATATAATGCCACTACTAAAAATGCAACACTTCCGGTTTAACCGGAAGTGACCACAATTTTTTTTCTTCAAATGACACCCTGTAATCATCATTATCCAGAAAAGCAGGCCATTTGTGATAACACTGTTCTTCAAAATTGAAAACCGGACAAAATGGTGGAAATAGAGTTGATTGTTCAGTCAAACAAAGTTGGCCATGCAATTCAAACTTAAATCATCACAACTGACAAACGACATCAGAAGTTATCAGAGGAGGCTTGGAAGTGCAATACAGTTGAAAACTGAGGTTCTCATGTAAATGCAGCTTCCATATATTCCAACAATTATCTAAAATTTCCTAAAAACGAAATAGTACCCATAAATGAATGCTCACAACTGCCATGATGAACAATGATTAATTATCAGATTACTCGTGTAAAAAGTGTTTTCGAGACTTTCGAAATAAATCGAAAATACAAGATGTTTTATCATGAGTGTTCTCAAAATTAGATATTCTTCAACAAAGGCGGCCATGCGAACATGAAAAAAGCGAAACAAAAAAGCAGCAGTAACTAATAAGTAAAAAAAACTGTGAGTTTGTTGAAATAAAATGAGCTTTTGTGTATTGCTTTCTCAATTATGTTCTGAACCGCCTACGTTGAAGAAAGTTCAATTTTAGAAACACCCATGAAACCTGATATATAATTTTTCATCATGACAAAGTGAAAACTACATGTTGCCATTTGAGAAATGGCAGTTGTAAGCATTTCTTTATGGGTATTATTCCGTTTCTAGGTAATTTTTGATTTTTGTTGGAATATATGGTAGCTACAATTAATGAGAACCTCAGTTTTCAAGTGTATCGCACTTTGAAGCTCCCTCTGGTAACTTCTGATGTCGTTTGTCAGTTGTGATGATTTAAGTTTGAACAATCAACTGTATCTCCGCCATTTTTGAACTGATTTCCAATTTTCAAGATCGGTGTTTTCACAAATTGCGTGTTCTTCCTGATAATGAAAAAAATGTACAGGGTGTCATTTGAAAAAAAAGTTTGGTGTCACTTCCGGTTAAAAGTGATGAATTTTTAGTAGTTGCGTCAAAATATGCGTATTCAAGTACTATAGAGACATACCAAAATTGAAATCTGTATCTTCAAAACTGTAGAATAACATTTTTTTTATAGAGAGATAATGAGTCTCAAATCTTGAAACCTTCTGTGAGACTCCGCTGGATTCTCCGCCGATACTTTCAGGGCTGCTCATCAGAACCTCCACCTCTATGAATGTAGGTCAGTCAGGTTATTGCTTTCACAGGGAGAGGGGAAATGAGTCTCAAAACCTACTGTGAGACTCCGCTGATTCTCCGATACCTTAGGGCTGCTCACCAAAACCACCACCTCTATGCCTAGACCTGCATGTAGGTCCGTCAAGTTGTTGCCTCCGGTGACTCTTAGGCCTATTGGCCCATTTTATCATGACTATATTTTGTACTGTCACACTACCCAATCCAGTACTTCCGTGCCTTGTATTGGTATTGGTAAGTATGGTTGGTGACTCATGCGCTGCGACCTGATTAGATCTATTGTGCCCCATTTTCTTCTGCTATCACAAGGTTTTCTTGTTTACAGCAGCCCTTCAAGCCCCAATTCCTTCAGGAATTTTAGGATTTTGGGGGAGTCTACTCGTGGTTTTTCTCCCACAGTCAGCTGGTGTGATCCCAGTATATTCAATCTTTTACGATGTACAGCGTAACACTCCATCAATATATGGTGGGGTGTTTCTGGATGTTCCCCACAGAATCTGCAGGTGCTATCCTCCTCTAAGCCTAGCTTCCTCAGGTGTTCTTTGAATCTGCAGTGCCCCGCTAGAAATCCCGTGATTGTCTTAAGACTAATTTTGCTGAGGTTAATCAGTGTCTTCGATCTTGCTCGGTTGAAATTGCCAAGGAGATCTTTGGCCTGCCTCAGCCCTGGAAGTTTTGGACAGAATCTTGCTCTCATTGCTTCTTCAGCTTTATTGAGTTCTTCTCGGAAGTAATATTTTCCAAGTCCGCAGAATGGTTTTGGCCCGATCAATGGCGTTGCTGGGCTTTCCGTGCCAGCGTGTCTGCTTGTACGTATGTATAATTCTGGATCGCCAGTCTAGTGCCTCGAAACAGCACAGTATGTGGTCCACTGTTCCTGGATCCTCACCGCACAGTCTGCAGGTCAGGTCTCCATTATACAGTCCCATTTTGTTGAGGTGATCCTTCATAACCGTTTAGGAGTCCCGTAATGGTTTTCAGCTGGCCCCTGTTCATCGCTAAAAGGCCTGCCGTTCATTAATGGCTCATCTTTGATGTATTATTTTTCGTGTTTGTTTTCTGGGGTGCTTTTCTAGTAGTTTTTTATGTGTTTGTTTCCAATACAGTCTCTTACAGAAGCTCTTACCGCACACTTCGGTACCTCTAGTGTCTGCCCTTGGTTTGGGTGATTTTCTGAAACGGTTCTTACGACTTCGTCTGCTTTCTCATTGTCTGCAACTCCCTGGTATCCTGGGACCAATATCAGTTTGACGTGATTCCAGTTTGCCAGCGCTCTTCCTTGCAGTTCCATACCAGTTTGGACGTCACTATCTTGCCTCAAGTTCCGCCTAACTGACAGAATGTTAATATGCGCGTTTTCAACGGTTCGCGTATTGGATTATCGTGTACACCTCTGATGCCTGAAAGACAGAAAGAAGGGTGCCCAGTGAGTGAATGGTGCCAGTACTTGGATTCCTGGAGAACTCTTCTGAGTCAGCACCATTCCAATCTTGAATCCATCTGTGTACCAGATGTTCCCCTGTGGAATGTCCTTGAGCTGCAGGGCGTCCCACAAAGTTCGGTCTGGGATCAGCAACCTGAATTGGCTATGAAAGCAGTGAATACATATAAAGTCCAAGAACAACTTATTCATGATATGCTCTCAGAATGGAGTTTTCAAAATCTAGGTCTACAAAACTTGAATTATCTGAAATCAGAAGTTAGGCCTGTCGCAGAACTTCCGAATCCATTATGATCTATATATATATGCGATGTCTCTTTATATGCACACACATAAAACGCTTAGGTAAAGGAAAGGCAAAACTCTGATGGTTCGACCACCAAAGTATGACTACTTATATATAATTTCATAGAACTTTCGGCTAGATGCGAAAGAAGATCATATAACGCAGAAAGAGGGAAAAAAGAAGGAAAATTCTTCTCGAACTTCACAGAGATAAATGAGAATAACTGTTCTTTGTATACTACACACTGGCTATCGTTGGAACACTATTACTACTACTACCAACAAGGCAGAAATCTCAATCAGATGAATTCAAAAGGTTTGTCTTAGTTCATTGTGTCTAATGTATCCAAATGAATATCAAACCTAATGACCACTCATCCTGCAAAAATACACTGTGTTAATAAAAATGGTAGAAATATATGTAGAACTGTACCAATTGATATTTTGAATCATTCATTTATGTTTACAGCTGAAATCAACGGCAAACTTACCCATTGCAGAATAGTTACAAAATTACAGGTTATATTTCCTAAGTATACTATACATATAAGCTGATAAACCACAAGAAAGATAATCAACTGACTTATGAGATTCAATTGCTGAAATAAGGTATAGCTTATTCTCATTCAGGTGGTATATTTCATTCTTTTAATACTTCAAGCATTGCAGGAATATTCATGATTTCTTGTAGTTGGTACGAGTCAAAATCTTTCATAAAGGTTGTTCCACTCGGAATCATCTATTTGAATAAACATATGTTTGGTCTTTAAGTGCACCCACTCGTGTATTTAATTTTTTTTCAAGAATCATTGCAAATTCTGCAAGCGGTCGCAGTTTATTGAACTCTGTCAAAAACGATGTTTGTTAAGTCAATATGTTCATGTTTCGGACCAAGTTCTTGATGTTTCCACAAGATAAACAGAATTTATTTCACTTCTGTTTGAATCTGATCTCAGGGAGAGCTTAACGGGAGGTAAGAACGAAAAACCGATTAAATATTTCTTAAATAAATATTACATAACGAGTAACTGCACAAAATTCTTCCAAAACTTTTATTTTGTTCGTTTTTTCACAAGAGATTTCATTCGGAGTAAACACGCTATGTTATGTCAATGGTATAATATTATAACGAATACATTATGTAAAGTTGACCGCAGTTTTTATATAGGGTGCCTCCAAGAAGTATGCAGAACAAAAATAATGAAAATATCAATACATATACATAGTAAGTGTGCGATCCAATAATCAGTCAAGTGAATCTACATTCCAGTTTGTAAAAATTTGTATCTTTACAGGTTGTTCTGTATTTTTTCACTTATCCCACATATAGTATTATCAACTGCCATTTCTCAAATGAGTGAGCATTTCTTTTTGGGTACTTATTCCGTTTCTAGATAATTTTTTATTTTTGTCTGATTGTCCTACGTGAGCGGCAACACGCGGCCGGCGCGGTATTGGCCGCGCCGGTGATATCAAAGCGATGACAGTTTACTAACCTCCAAACAGGCAGCTTGCTTGGTCTGCTTTCTCAAAAACCCATCAAAACGCAATTTTACGCAGTTTTAAACCATTCTGCCTCCTTAAAAACACGTAAAAAGCATTTTTTCACATTTTTGAAGAAGGCTGAATGGTTAACACCGATTCTCAACCATTCAGACTTCTTAAATTGAAAATGGCAAAAATTGCGTTTTATACAGGTTTATAAGAAGGCAAAATTGTTAAAAACGGTGGAAAATTACTTTTTTATTGGTTTTGAGAAATCAGACTAAGAAAGAGTCAATTTGGAGGTTATGATATTATCAAGAAGCTCGTCAGTCAAAATATTCGGGCTCTCGCTAGACGCTAGTCTCCTTAGCAATTACCGCGCGTCGAGCACTGCCCAAGCAGAGTTCTTAAAGCGGCATAGCAGGTCAAAATATTTGGAATTACCGCCTTTGCCTTTGTCTCGGACGGTCAGCTCATTTGTGAGTTTTTTTTTTTCTCTCGAAAACTAAGCAAGATACGAAAAAACTCAAGAGACCAAAAAGCTGGTTTTTTGACTGTCTTCACCCGAATAAATATAAATTCATTGCAGCGTCGACCGCCGCACCGGTCGCGTCGGCCACGTGTCCCCGCTTACGTAGGACAATGCGTTCAGTATTTTTCACGCGCCATCAGTATCATATTTACTGGGAAAGGACCCATGGGCTTTTACTAGTACCAAAGGAAACAGTATATATTTTAAATGGGTTCAATATACAGGGTGACCCAGGGTTAAACCGCCAAACGTTCAGTATTGATTTTTGAGATGAAAATAAGATTATTTTTTTTCGTACAAGCATATGTCCCAACTTGCTTCCAACTTGCTTCGTTTTCAAGTTACAGAGTGTCAAAATTTTTGAGAAAAAATCAGTTTTTTATTCGTTATTCAAAAATCTTTTGGATGAATTTCATAAAACTTGTCATGCTCATTAGCGGTGATAATAGGATTATTTTAATGTACTTGAAATTTAAAAAAATCTGATTTCTCCCAAAAACTTCTACACCCTGTATCTTGAAAACGAAGCAAGCTGGGGCACATGCTTATTTGACGAAAAAACCTTATATTCACCTAAAGAATCGATACTGATTATTTGGCGGTTTAACCCTGGGCCACCCTGTATATTTCTAATTTCTTGCGTTACATGCGTCATCCCGATAGACCTAAATTTTTTCAATGATTGATGTCATTCTCTCAGTTGAACCCGTATCTCACATATCCATAAAAGTTATCATACTGAAGGAATTCAAATTTCGAAGATATTTTTTGACATAAAAGTAAATACGAATGAAAGATATATATTCTGTCTTCGTATATCGGAATTTCGACTTGGTTGAATACGAAATGGGATACTGATGAATAATGGGGAACACTTGTTGACGGGAGACTAATAATGGAAAATGGATCATATAATCCAATCTTCCGCAAAAAACCCTATACAGTAGGTGAACGTTGGAAATATCCAACAGGAAACAACTACATGCCTCCTAATATGGCCGATTTTTTTTGTAAGTTCTGGTTTCCACGAAAAGGAAAATCGTGTATTGTTCAGAAAACATCGTGAGAGTCGAGGGAAAGTAGGTAGGAAATGGTGTTCTTTTTGAAGTTCTGAAGGCTGTATGTCAGGGAACACCTCCCAAGCAGCGAGTTCCAAAGCTGAAATGGATCCATGCGGAACACCAGCATTTATTGGTAGAGTATTAGATGATACTCCATCAACCACCACGTGAAGAGATCGGTCTGAGAGAAAACTAGATATAGCAAGAAACACAACTGGGGAGGCAAGTTAGGCTGGGAGTCCTTGGTACCAAAAGCGATCAAACGCCATGGATATATCCAGTGCAACGGCCAGAGATTCACCATAATTTTCGGTAGATTGCTGCCAAATATGTAAGGAATAAGCAAACAGGTCACCAGTTGATCTCTGATGCCGGAAACCATATATTAGTGCAATGGGTCTCTAGTTGCTGGGAAGGGTTTTTTTTCCATTTTTTGGAGACTGGTTGTACTCTTGCAATTTTCCAGTTGGACGGAAATATCCTCAAATTATAGCAGAGGTTGAATCACTTACAAAGAACTGGTGTTAGTTCAGGAGTACATTTTTCGAGAACGATCGGCGGAATTCCGTCAGATGTACTAGCTTTGTTGGTGTCAAGACCCAGCAAAATGCGTCTGATGGTTTGCTGGCGAAAAATAATTTCAGGCATATGACTGCCAATGGGGATGATATTCTGGGGTTGTTTTCCCAATGAATCCAGCGTAAAATTTGCAGCAAACATGTTTGCAAATTATATCTGTTTAAAAATTGACAAACTTCTCTACAAGGACTACTTTGGACAAAATAGGGAAGCTGAAATAATTTTTCCAATCGAATGGGGGTAGTAAACATAGGTACTGGTTTGTTGAGTATTGTTAACCAACAGCGAGCAAAAAAATAGCGCTGGAATTTACTTCAATATATATTTTTGTAATTACCATCAATAGATTTTTTTAATTTCATTCTGATGATTGGCAAGAACCAGGAAACCGGTACTTAGTAGTTAATAATAATAATAGTATTCCCTCATAACCACTCGTAGAGGGTACCCAAATGCATATAGCCTGTGCGGGTAGAGGACGGCTATTATTATTATTTGCCATGGCGCTCCGGGTCAACTTACTGATTTTTGGTGGCGTATTAACTTTTCAGTTGTAGGAAAACACGAAAAACCTACAACACCACCTCGAGTGGTCGGTATGCACTACTAGACGAGATTGGCATCTAGACAACTCACAATACACTTGTTTTTCAGCAAGGCATGCGGTTGCCTATCGATCCTATATTGAGTATTTGAGAAAAAACCGCTTGTACCTACATCGGGCTCGAACCGACTATAGCTATGCTGGAGTTTCGAGGGGCCTGTGGATCATACCGCTGAGCTACCGGCCACCCCAAATTGCCGCACCTACTTCGAAAAATTATTCTATTTATAATTTTCAAAGGGCACTTCAAAGTAGTTCTTGTAGAAAACTTTGCCAAGTATCACAGGGATATGAGTCAACTGTCGTAGAAAACAGTAGTTATTTTCTGTTGGATATTTGTCGACAAATGACCTATTGTATACAGTATCGGAAAATTTTCATCTGGTTTTATGAAGCGTGAAGAATATAATGTTGAGAGAGCATTACGCATTAATTCCTCGAGCGAGGTGACAGGAGAGGCACGCAGTAGTGCGTCTCTCTTATTTATGTGGTATTATCATTGCGTCCCTTGTTGCTCGCCTAGATTTCTGTCTATACCCCAGATGAAAAGTTTCCGATACTGTAGAGTTTTTTGCGAATGATGTGGTTATATTATCTATTCATTTTATTCATCATTATAAATAATCCTTTGCTATTTGTTTCAAGGGGTAATAATGAACTAGTGACTGTGGAACCATCGAAATAATCCTATCAGAAATTGTTATACTTTTGTTTAGATTTCATGCCATATGTTCAGCAGAAAACAACTACTTCCTGAGTGGATACTCCGACAGATAATGAATCAATCAATAACTTGCAAGAGCTGCTCTATGCGTTGCTTTGAAATAGTTATTATTAAATGGGTCTATGTGCGAGAGAGATACTAATATGGTTCATTAGCAGACTTCGCCTCAGTAAAACACAGATGGTCACTATTCACATATTGTTCATGTACTGACACATTGGTTTTTGCTCTCAAAGCTTTGAATAAATGTATTAAGTTGTCCAATATTATTTCTGATCATCCATGTTACAGTCCACTGGAACCCACATTAACAAATTCTGTCGGTTGGTGAAAATAACAGAGTAATCACCCCGCAGAACTGCACAGATGAAAGAGGAGAAGAATTAATGAGAAGTAAAGGAATCAGCAATTTTTTAAATGAAAGAAACAAGGTGTCCTATCCTCCAAGACCCCAAGTAGCACACTCATATTGGCAAAATACTCAAATAACAATATGGGCGAGAAAAAAAAATGTAAATATTCAGCGATATTGGTCCAATATTTTAAAAATAATATTGATGTAATATTCTTGAAGCCATATTGGCCTCAAAATGTTGAGCGGTATTGGTACAATATTGCTGAAGGTAGCACACTTACATTAGAATAATATTGGTAAAATATCATAAACATATTAGCAAACTATTCAAATTTAATATTGGCGAGATGAAATTATAATTATTTCGGGATATTGATCTAATATTATTGGACATTATACAAATAATATTAGTGAAATATTGTGAAAGCAATAGTGGCCTCAAAATATTAAGCGATGTAAGTGAATATGTTGCCTTAAACTATTTCCAGAAAATGTGGAATAATTTGAAAATTCTACAATTTTATTTATACTTCAATTAACATCTGAGTTGATTGTCCTGTAAACGCATTGTGAGAAACCTTATTTAATATATCTTATTATGATTCAGCTGTCGTTTCTTGTGTGGGTCCACCTAGCGGTTTCTTACCCATGTTCGATCATAATTAATTTCAATACATCAGTGTATTGAATATTCAGCCAATATTCAAATTTCAATGATACTTATATATTTAGGTGATAAAGAAATTGTCGTTAGAGGACAAATAACGAACTCCCTATTTATCAGCCAACGTTTCGTTTAATTCAGTTAAAACTTCATCAGGTCCTAAAAGGGCGAAATATATATAAAAAACACAGTTAAAATGTATGTGAAAACACGATACATCACGATACAAAGCTTGACTAATGGCAAAAATAGACGAAAGACAACAAAAAACAATAAAAAAAAATATTATTGTTTTTTGTTGTTTTTCGTCTTTTTTGCCATTAGTCAAGCTTCAATGTTATGTTATTGATATTTTTGATATACTGGGTGTTTGGATGTGTTTTCAATGGTGTTATAATTTTGCCAAAACTTTGTATCGTGATGTATCGTGTTTTCACTTACATTTTAACTCTGTTTTTTATATATATTTCGCCCTTTTAGGCCCTGATGAAGTTTTAACTGAATAAAACGAAACGTTGGCTGATAAATAGGAAGTTCATTATTAGTCCTCTAATGACTATTTCTTTATCACCTACACACAATTCCAAGATCTAATATATTTATTTTATAAAATTGTATCAATATTGTCTTTCAAATATTGCGTGAGATTTTCGTAGCAATCTTTGCCAATAGAGGGTTAATATGATTTATTGAATATGGATGGATAATATTCAACCAATGTGCTATCAAACTTGGATATACAATATTGTTTTATGTCTGAAATCGATATGAGAGGAATATTGAAATTCAGAACAGGTTGAGCAAATATTCCACCAATATTATTTTTACATTTACAATATATCCATATTGGCCCAATATGAAATCAAGATTCAGCCAATATGAGGTGCTACCTGGTCTAGGTTTTCCCTTCCAACCAAAAGCAATACCCAAATTGAGTAATTTCTATAGGTGGTCCAAATGTTTCGATTAACATTTCCATGCAACTAGCAATTGCAGAAAACGCCTTGTAGGAACTCTGCATGGAAATTCATTAGATGTAATTCAACGTTCTTCGTGGTATCAGCCAGGAAGGTAGTTGTTTTCTGATGGATTTTTGACCCAATTATTCTTGTTTCTTAAGAAGCCAAGAACATTAAGTACATCTATTATTTCAGAAGTTGAAAATTCATGCTCCTGAGTTGCTGATTTGATGGATTGAGATCTCTTAAGCATACAGGCTACTTCAGTTCTGGAGAAAAGACTATTGTTGCGCGCTGCTTTAAATATGAGAAAACATCGGTAATGAATTTGCACGATGTTAATTGTCATGCGTAAAAAACTGATGGGGTGAAAACCAAAAACATTTGGTACCGAGCGAGCTGTTAGCATTGTTTTACTCATTTATGAAATACTGTTAAGTTTTTGTTTTGTTTAGGTATAAGTATTATTTTAAAATGTATGATGTTATCTTTTAATAGTTAGTTGTAATTTTCTCTTCCTACTTATACATTATAGCAAAGTAGGTATAAAGTATTCCGTACTGGACTTGAATGATATTATGTAGATACTTTTGCAAGACTCTCGTACGAGACGAGACTGGAGGCTTAAGAGACAGACTCGATACAAGACTTCTTATTTCATTGGCTATATAGGCGAGACGAAACTTTATTAAAGTCCCATCGCGTTAGTCTCGCGGGCATCACTACTTCATTCAATAAAACTGATTATTAAGAATGGTTAGTAAGATTTAATGTTCTGCCAGCTTCTTATGGAAAATTTGAATGTTATAGAGGACACCATGATTAATTGATCAGCGCAATAGTACAACTGATGATTCAGGAATACATGCCTTTACCCAGTCTGATAAATTCAATATTTCATCATGTAGTAGGTATTTCATTACCGCATAAACTACGTGATTCTCAATTTTCGTAATGAAGTCTCAGTCGACATGGATAACTATTCTAACATTTCCATTGTAAGATACACGTCTCTTCTCAAACTGATAGTTCACCATTGCTTGAGTTTTCATAACATTATACTGTGTTGAAATGAATGGGTGGGTGGCGATTTCTCCATTAGAACAAATGAATTCATCATCATTGGCAATCTGTACGCTTTCATAATTCCGATAAGTTGATCGATATTTAATGAACGCGTATGACTGTCTAAATACCATGAACCTTACTTTGGTGATATCATTCTTGAAATCTTTGGCGGTATCTTGAGGCCGTTTACACGAACTGAATCAATCAGTAATTGTCTACAGTTTTGGATTGCTTTAATAAAAGTGAAATGCCAAGGATAACTAGATCTGCTGCTGGGCTGGTACGCGGATGTTGGGTACGATTGAATATTAAGAGAATATGGTCCATTGGAGAAGTTCCTATATACTGAAATGTTTACATTAGTCATCGATCTCATGTGTCTTTCCTAGGTGCATGACAATCTTTAATTGTTCACCTTGGCAAAATCAGTGTGAAATACAGGGTTCCAACTTAAGTTGATACTTTCATTTTGAACATGATGACCTCACACGTATTTCATTATTATATAGGTGTTAGCTATGAATTCGTATATATTTTCTTTGTCCACAACCGTTACAGAATTTTCCAATTCTAAAATCAAATTTGTTAACAGAACGGTAACATTCTCGCTCATGAAACAAATATTCTACAACACTTGCTGTTCTATAATTTTGCGTGTATTTCATTCCATCACTTGTTAAGGAATGAATATTCTAACACTGTTAGTGTAATAACGTTAGCCTTGACATTGAAATGTCAAAATAATTTCTCGTTGGCTTTCCATTTGGTAATAGAAAAATTTGTGATTGTGGAGAAAACACAGTCTGTTACTCGATGGTTCATCACGCTCGCCTCTAGTTCAGAAACCTAACCTAACCTTGTTACAGAATATATAATAATAATATATAAACAAACCTGAACGTTTTTGAATATTTGAGTTTAATGAATATTTTTGGAACAAATATTGATAATAAATTGCCAGTGAACAACATAATGTCATTCAGAAGAAGTTAATACTGTTTTTCAATAATATACAACATTGATAAAAAGCATGTATAGGGGTTTCTCTCTGCGTGATCTATCAAATGAAAATATCTCTCATTGATATGACATTAGTTCCGGTTATACCATTATTTCCTATAGAGTACCCTATATTTTTTATTTCGTTAAATTCTAATGTAACTTGATTTATGAAACATTCCGAATTTCTATTGGGCTTCGACTCGAATCCTCACTTTATGTTCACAATAAATGCAAATGTGATGCTGAAGTGGATGAATCTGGAGTACATGGTTTAAGTTGCAAATTCAGTGCTGGTCGTATATATAGATCTCGCAGAGAATGATTTGTATAAGTGGTCTTTGAATACGGCCAAAATTCCATCAATTTTAGAGCTTGTAGGCGTGAGTCGTGAAGATGGAAAATGACCTGATGGAATGACTTTGATCCCCTGGAAATTAGATAAACCAGTCATATGGGATTTCACTTGTATTGATCCCATGGCACCTTCACACATAGTCACTACTTCTGAACGTCAGGGAGCAGCAGCAGAAATTGGGGAGAAATCAAAGAACAAAAAGTACGAGAATTTGAAAAAAGACTACATTTTCTACCCCGAAGCTATAGAAACTTACGGAGTGTTCGGATCAAGTGCAATGTATTTCATAAGAGAAATTGGAAAGAAAATATATTAAGTAACGAATGATAAAAGATCCACCAGCTTTCTCATTCAACGAATCAGTATCGCCATTCAGAGAGGAAACGCAGCATCAGTGCTGGGAACTAGTCCTGCCGGTCATCAACTGGATGAATTTTTCATCAATCCAACAAACAGGAAACGCCACTTCAATGATTTATCGACAAAACTCTATTATATCTCCTTTCACCTCAATATCCAACAGTCTTAAGTCGACTTCCTTGTAAATATTGATTGAAAGTTTGATTTTGTGGAGGAAATCCAGTTCTTGACATAATTTTTTGGGTTTATGACCTTCCACAATCTTATTACAGCGATCCAGTGACAGGAACAATGATCGTATCAGAAACTACTCCGAAGACGATAGCAATGGAAAACGCAGCACAAACAGCTTCAACTTCATCAGGACTGTAGAACCAATTATTATCAAAACTCTGGATCTTAATTGGTTGGAAAATATTGGTAACACATGCTTCATGAATAATGTTATCCAGTGATTATCGAACACAAGATTATTATTGGAGTATTTGAAAAAAGACGCCTTCACAAGGGATATAAACACTGGCATATATAGAGAGGAAGCTTAAATAAAAGCATTTGCCGAGAAGATCAAAGAACTTTGGTCAGAAGATTCGTCAGATAGAGTTGTGAATATAGTCAAATCGAAAAATTCGCTCCTCGTTTCATCGGTTATGCCCAGGAAGATGCACAGGAGTTCTTACGATTCTTGTTAGAAGGTCTACATTTAGACGTCAATAGAGCAACCGATAAGCCGAAACGCATTATGACAGAGATAGATGAGAAATTAAGTGACAGTGAGAAGGCTCTAGAATCATGGTCGGACAATTCCAAAATTGTAGATAACTTTGTTGGCCAGTTAAAATCTACATTGGAATGTACTTATTGTGGTCACTGTTCAGTTACTTTCGATCCGTTCTGGGATCTTTCCCTCCCAATACCTCGAAGAATAGGGCAACTCAGACTATCACAATGCTTGAATATATTCAAAAGGGAAGAAACTTTGGATGGTGATGAGAATCCGACATGTACGAAGTGCAAAGAGAGAAGAAAGTGCACGAAATCCATAACAATTCATAAGATCCCGAAAATTTCAGTACAGTCTACTGTAGACATCGGTATGCGAGTACGTGGCATGAATATAATGATTCATGTGTAACCCCAATTTCATCTAAATCCCTCATGAGCTGAGATAACTATGTTCTCTTCTATGAGCAGGAAGACACTACACACCTTTTAGATTATATTTAGTTTTATTTTATGTTTCATTTGTATTTTACATTATGTTCTATTTTTACTTATTAATTATAGAACATTAAGATTAACATTCATACTTGAATTTTTTCAGTTTTGACCACACCGTCACACCTTCTTTCAAAAAATCATACTTTCCTTTGCGTGTAATAATAATAATAATAATAATAATAATAATAATAATAATATATAATCTTTATTTCATGGAATTTTTCATATTTTTATACAGACAAAATATGAAACAAAAAATGAAAATAAGCATTAGAAAAAAATCACAGTTAAACATGTTAGTAGGATTAGAGCTATGTGAATGTATGTAGGTAATAATCGTCAAGAGAGTAAGGTAAATAAAAAGATAAATAATTTCTTTAATTTCTTTTTGAATTTACTGATGCTGTTCAAAATTTTTATATTATTTGGTAATTTTTTGAAATTTTTATGAAGGCATATGATAGATGGTTTCCTGATAGTACTAATCTGTGTACCGGAAAATTCAAATTTATATTGTGTTGGATATTTTTGATTGGGTCTTATGTAGTTTTGGTAGTCTTGGTACAATTCATCAGTAGTGAATCTGTTTTTTTTTTTAATTCTTCAAGTTTACCTTATATGTCGATCATATACACGATGAAGAATAAATCAATTTACCTAATTTTAATGAATTCGAATGAAAGTTTTCCATTAACATTAACTGCATGCTACAGAACATCATATGAGTTGCGAGAAATAGTAATAATGAAAAAATATCTGAAATTGATGAAATATCCCTAAAAAATTTCGGAAATATTCTCTCAATACGCTTAGTAGCACTTATTGATATTATTTCCGCCTAGGCATTTTTCCATCCTTTTTAGAAATCTCAGTGATAATACCTGTGGTAGTGATACAAATTCCCCTTATAATTTTAGACTTATGCCTCCCATTTCTTTACCAAAAACTATAGAAAAACTGTTTGAAAATAAACAACTTCTCAAGAACCAACGCTATCATGAGCACACAACAGTTTGGATTTCAATATAAAATGATACTATTTTTACTTTTATGTAAATTGTATAATGAAATTAACAGTGGGGAGGCAGCCACGGAAGTATTTTGTAATTTGTCCAAGGCATTTGTCTGTGCCATACACAAAATACTGTTGAGGAAACTTTACTGTTATGGAAAAGGACATAGTGCTAATAGATGGTATGAGATATACTTGGCGGGTCGACATAGTTGGTAAAAACAAATACAATCTCCAGTATGGCCAAATACGTCCTGGCGTACCACAAGGCTCAGACCTTGGCCCAACTTTAATTTTGCTTTTGTCAATGACTTGACAGCACTCAATTTATAAGGGTCATTCACTCTTTTCACAGATGATACCACTATATAATTGCATAGCAGCCATGGTATTGACTTGCATCGGGCCAACAAAACTAGGTTATGGCATTGCCTGAGTGCCGAGAGGATTAGGTAAAAAGCTGTAGGACAATTGATGATACTTCAGAAGAGTATCGTTTGTGACAATATATATATGAATCAGAAGCAAATGTCAACCTTTCTGCGGTGTCTCAGATAAGTGGGCGAGCTTTTACGCGAAGCATCACCAATGATCGATATTCTGTTTGATATCAGGGCCCTGTTTCATGTGTACTGCTGCCTGCTTGGAGGCGACAGCATTGAAGCCTTTTCTGCTGAACCAGGGTATATCAAATGATGTTCATCTTGACGTGTTTGGTATATATGTGCAACCTCTAAGACACATAGATATGTCCGCCAATACCTTCTTTTCTGACAATTTCCTAAAATTTTTACAATTTTTCCGTATATTGTCTCGAAACCAATATGGTTTAATTAGTACGGAAAATAGGGCATAGTGTATACGATGGGGCGAGATATGACACAAATAACTCGGATACTATGGGTTGACTACCCATCGGCCCAGAAGACTGGATTTTTTTAGGAACATATTTTTTTTTGCCAAATGGCAGAATGAAGTGGAATAACAAGATGCGAAACGGAGGTCGATCAAACCCGATATTGAGCTTTGGAATTTTTCTTCTGATATGAAAAGGACTACCATAATGTGCTGTAAGTGAGAAACTAATTTATGTGCAGCGTACTTTGGAATACGTACTATATATATACAGTAAAGGAAACTTTTCGAGTAGAGGAGAAATTGTAATGCTCTCTCAACATATAGCAAGCTCTTCTTTACGCTCTCATGGAACCACCAAATCCAAGATGAATACTTTCCGATACTGTATATGAGGACAACATCAGGGACCATGTGAATCCAAAAATATATCCCAAGCACTTGCCTCTTTGTAACGAAATTTAGATAAAATATACTGTTTTTTATTTTAAAATCATTGTAGGAGAAAACTTCCCAATAATTCAGTACGACTGGGTTTTGAGACAAGAATCGATTGTAGCACCACCAAACTTGGTATCCTAGTAGTTGGAACCATGATAAACACGAAAAAAAATTATTCACAGCGGTGGAAGATATATATATATATATATATATATATATATATATATATATATATATATATATATATATATATTTTTTTTTTTTCGTTCAAAAATATATAAATAGATTTTTGCTGTAATCTTGGAAAGTATATGATTTATGGGAAAAACAACTTAATATGGTGAAAACAATTCAAATTTCCACAAAAATTATTCCTTGTAATTTCTTATGAAATGCGCTCGTTTTCTCAGAAAACGTGATTGAACACCGACATCAAATTTCAGGTTTACCTTTACCGCCGCTGAAAGTTCTGGCGGAGCCGAATATTTGATTGGTCATAACTCTGCTAAAAATGATCGGAGAAGAGGAAAAGTTCATATCGTTTCTGAAGACTCCTACTTTCTCATTCGAATATAATATGCGAGTATTTGATACCTAAAATGTGTTTTGTCGCACTTCACCGACATGTTTGCGGATGATCCGACAATCATGAATAATATAGTAAATATGGAATTATCATACTGAAGCAGCAACCTATACCCTCTTTGGAATATATGCAACAATTTTAAAGTAGTATGACAGGTCCCACTTATACATGCAAAAAAAACTTTGTTTACTCTTGCCTCATTTTCAACTTACATAAGTCGGCATTCTCTTCACCAAATGTTGAAAATAATCGCTTATTCATATCCTCCATATATATATATATTCAATAACACTATTGTGAAGTGCAAACCTCAAGCTTGAAATCACATACTTAATTTTTTATGTAGGATGTGTATATGAGAGATTATTTTCAACATTTAGTGAAGAAATTGCCGGGATTATCGGTGAGTTGAAAACTGAGGCAGGAGTAACACCAAGATTTTTCCTTGGCATGTATAAGTGAGACTTGTCTCACTAGTCTTAAATCGCTGCATATGGTCCAAAGAGGGTACTGATTCCTGCTTCAGTATAATTATTTCATATCAACTAAAATATCCATGACTTCTGGATCCTCCGTAAATATCGTAGAAGGGTTATGTGAAGTGGGACAAAACATATTTTAGGTAATCCGATACTCACATGTTATATTTTTTGCATGAGGAAATAGAAGTCTTCAGGAACGATATAACCTTTTTCTTTTCTTTCTAATATAATTTTTAGCAAAGTTATGACAAATCTAATTTTCAGCTCTGCCTGAACTTGCAGTGGCGGTTAGCGCGAGCATGAAATGTGACGTCGGCGTAAAACCACATTTTCTGAGATAACGAACGTATTTCATAAGGTATCACTGAAAATTATTCTTGTGGAGAATTGAATCATCTCTCAACCTATCGAAATCGTTTTTGATAAATCTTATATTTTCTGAAATAACAAATAAAAATCATATTTTTTTTAATAAAAATTGTTTTAGGTTCTACCCCAGATTTTTTGATAAACAATTTTTTTTCTAATAATACATGAGATGTCAAGATGTCATGTGCCGAGTTTCAGAGTGCTACAATTCATTCTTCACTTTTTGCTCGAGTTTGTCCGTCGTTACTGGATTACAAGTAATTTCATAATTTCAAATGAACATATCCTCTTAAGCAGTACATAATCGAGTTAGGTAAAAAACATGAAAACTACAGCTATTAGCTGTATTTCTGTCTGCTAAGAACTTTATAAACGAGAAAGTTTTCCATTCACTTGAAGTTTTTTTTTATCTCAAACTGGATCTATCACCGTCCTTGCATTGCATTTTTGTTAAGAATAGGCGCGATTGCGTTATGGTTAGTTCAGATATACTAGGTGGAGAGAAAAGAGGCAGTAAAAGGTAATTTTCTTGTGGACACTCAATTATATTTTTGAGAAATGTTTGTTGGTTATTCAAGCTGTTTCATAGGTACAATAGTATAGGCATACCTAAAAATCAGAATTCAATTATTCATGATACCACCCGTCGCGTTGGTAAAAATAATAAGATTTTCTACGATATTTCACGGACTAGACGAAGATAAATCATGATCATCGTTTTTTATCTTTGTGAAATAAACTTAGAGATAAAATGTTTAAATATTCAATTGTGACTCATGTTTCAGGCATACCAAGCCAAAATATCAATTCCACAGCTTTTAGACTAATCATTTTAATAAAAATTTAAATTAAAAAAATGGGCAATTAATAACTAAAGAACGAAAACTTTCACAAAAGTTGTATTTTAGTGCTCAATAAAACAATACAAATTTGCCACCTCGAACAAGGCCGGTAACATTGTTAAATATGAATCATAAGCCAGCTTGGGAAACGATAAAGGATGATAAACAAGGTAGAAAGATGGTCTTTTTCTCCCGTAGAACAAATAACAAGATATTTTTTACCACGATTGTTCGATTTTGTACGAAGATGATCAGTGGAAATCTTCACATACAAGGGTTTGTTTCACTTCATATTTTATCATAAGTCCACAAATTTCTTCAATTTTTCTTATAAGTTTGCATGCATTTCATTAATTTATTTAACTTCCGGTAAAACCGAAAGTTGTATGAAGTCGGGTCACTTGTCAAAAAATGCATTTTTATGTCATATACAGATTCTCCAAATTTCATTCTATTATCTGCAAAAAAAAATATAGGTTCGAGCCACCTTCCACAGATACTCGCTATACCTCAGGAAAAAACTATATAGGAGTTGTTCTGTTTTGTTACCGGATGTTGCCGTAATCTTTTTTGATTGGAATCTCCCAATGTTTCGACTGCAACTGCGGTAGTCATCTTCAGTGCGTAGTAGAAGTACTCTTCTTGACGTATCGCAACTGAAACTAAAACTGGAACGTCGAGAAGAGTACTTCGACGACACCACTGAAGATGACGCTGCAGTTGCAGTGCTTCAAAGCCTTCTGGATCCAGTGACCCTAAGTATAAAGGTTTGAAGATTTTAACCAATGAAGGTCACGGCAAAACTCGGAAATCATAATCAGAACATTGACGCCAACCGCGAAAGCCTACATTCCTAAATCCAGGAATTATGAATGGATAAGAGCTGCCATTTTGCTGGGTTAATCTGCTCATTTGTCTTTCACACAACCCATTTTGTAACCGAATTACTCGTTTGATGTGGAATTTTAAAGTCAATGTGTTTATTTATGTTTATACTTTTGTGACTGTTGCTTTATTAGAAAAATGCATTCTTCAGCAAAATAAATGATTTTTTTCCACCTATCTATAAGAGTATAACAACATAAATTAAATTCATATTTGACCCACTATTAGGCTCAGATAATATTCAGACCATGATCTATTGAAATCAGTTTATAACCAAGTCAAAGAATTTCATAATATTCTTATTCTTGTAGAAAGCGCGGTAGTAGGTTAGGTTAGGTTAGGTTAGGTTTAAATGTGAGTGAGCCCATATCAGGCTCTCCACTGCGGCCAATGGCCTATTGTGGCTCACCCTATGGTTATATTTCTCCCAGCATATCCAATCTCTTAACGAAATTGAGTAACATATTAGGAGAACAGTTTACCAGATCTTCTGGCCTTACTTTTGTATTGCCAAATATTGAAAATCTGGTTCTGGCTGCTGCAGGGCATGTGCACAGGATGTGTTTAGCCGTTTCATCATCCTCCATGCATAGACGGCACTCTGCATCCTGTGCAAGTCCGATTTTATGCATGTGGTGTTTGAGTTTGCAGTGGACAGTGAGCAAACCTACTATAACTCTGAGATGTGCTCTACTGAGTTCTAGAAGTTTGTCAGAGTCCTGTTTTTTCCTTGTACAAGCAATAAATGCTTTGGAATGGGCTAGTCCTGGTAGACTGAGCCAATAGCGCGGTAGTAAACCCACTTATTGTTCTGACTCTTAAAGTCGGGCATATGAAAGACGAGCCATTCTTTAAGGCCGATTCAGATGCATGGGTGCCAACCGCTTGATACATTCCTCCAGTATTAATAAAGTTAATATGACTTTATATAGAAACGCAAGTAAAAGGAACGTATGTGAACTGTCTTGCAGTTTACAGGCACAAGGGCAAAAATATGTGCTTGTAAATCGACCATGCAGGGTTTTTGGAGTATGTGTGACTATATTTTTGACCCTCTGGTGCATGAAAACTGCAAGGCAGTTCACATACGATCGAAAAGTCATATTTTCTTTGGTTCAGAATTATTAATTTTATTAATACTGGAGGAATTTATCATGCAGGGTCAAAAACCCATGCATCTGAATCGCAAGAATTCCTTTCCATATCATTTCCCAATAGGCAATCCACATGGACCAATCAAAACTAACCAAAAAATCAGGGCTGAAACCTAAAAAAATTTCATTTTAAAAATATAAATTTTTTTTTGTTGTTATTTCAGAAAATATAAGATTTATCAAAAAACGATTTCGATAGGTTGAGAGATAATTCAATTCTCCACAAGAATGATATTTAGTATTACCTCATGAAATACGCTCGTTTTCTCAGAAAACCTGGTTTAACGCCGACGTCACATTTCATGCTCGTGCTAACCCGCCACTGCAAGTTCAGGCAGGGCCGAAAATTAGATTTGTCATAACTTTGCTAAAAAGTATAGTAGAAGGAAAAGA
Source organism: Chrysolina haemoptera (assembly GCA_958298965.1). Classification (NCBI taxonomy): domain Eukaryota; kingdom Metazoa; phylum Arthropoda; class Insecta; order Coleoptera; family Chrysomelidae; genus Chrysolina; species Chrysolina haemoptera. Next base: position 14,746,974 of record OY282594.1, read on the forward strand.
AAAAGTGCATATCGTTAGGGGAAATGGGGGCAAATTGATGCAAAAGGGGCACATTGATACATCACCACTCACTCGAACTGTACAGCAGCGATAGAAACGTGACTATCCTTCAATAGATGGCTCTAGTGATTCAATATTACCAGCGGAACTATGGTCGTTTACAATGCAAATTTCGCTGTTGACCAATACAAGTGCATTTCAGAGCCGTTTGAGTAAATTTAGAGAGTCTCAGATAATCAGTCAGTTTACGTAGATTACGTATTTGTTTTGTTAGGTTTCTTCGTATTTATGTAAGTACATGTCTGATTAAGGTATATATAAGAGGTTACTTGTTGATCTTATATAGTTTTTTCGTGAGGTAGATATTTACAAAAACCGACACGTTGGGGTATAATGATACAAGCTGCATGGGGCGGTTTGATGTGTTTCAATGTGCCCCTTTTACAAATGAAGGATATCATCTAAATTTTCGTGTACTACACACAGCACCTCCATGCACTTCGGCTGTCATCATAACACCTTAAATGACCATATCCAAAGGCCCAACAAAAAAAAATCCAAAATAATATCCGAAAAAATGGGAAATCAAGAATTTTATAGACCACCAGAATAAAATAAATTGCAGATGCTTCAATATCATAGAAAGAAGAGAAAAAAGAAATGAAAGAAAACACAACACAATTGAAAAATGTTAAAAAATAACTGGGTTGGACTTATCGAAAGGAAAATAGCGAGAAAAGATCGCGTCGATGCGGACTTGACTCAGATTCGACTAGTTCTGAATAGTTTTTCGAATTTGATTTAACCCACTTGAGAAAGAAATCGACATCTTATGTTTTCTTTATCCATATTGACCATATTACCAAAACCTCATATTACTAAAGGAACCAACCGAACTGCTTAGTTCTTTAGGTTTTTTTTTCTATTTTGATTCTTATAATGTACAATGAGCAGTATTGATTACTCGTTTTTTAACTACTAGGTACTTCTTTGATTTATAACGTAAAATGAGCAGCAATTCGTTAGGTTCTTAAATCGGTGAGCGATAATGTGTTTTTCTTTAATTATTATAAGAGAATTCACTGAAAGAAGTCGTTAAGATTCTTATTTTGCATAAAGTATATGAAATATCAATATGCCCCATACCCTGGTTCAATGTGCCCCGTATGCGGGGTGGTTTGATACAAATCCTATTTTTCACATATTCGATCATTTTTCTTTTTCATTTAACGTTATGAAAAAAACTGTAATACACCATGAAACTAGATAAAATTGTGTCTGCATTGGTGCATCAAACTTTATCTCAAACTAGCTCTATCACCCAGTTTTCAATTCTTAAAAAAAAGTGAATCAATCTGCCCCCACTCCCCCCTACTTATTCATGCAAATATAACATGTGAGTATCTGAGTACCTAAAATGTGTTTTGTCTCACTTCACATAACCCTTCTACGATATTTACGGATGATCCGAAAGTCATGGATATTTTAGTTGATATGAAATAATTAAAATGGAGCAGGAATCAGTACCCTCTTTGGACAATATGGAACGATTTAATGCTAGTGAGACAAGTCTCACTTATACATGCCAAAGCAAAAACAGGGTTTTACTCCTGCCTCAGTTTTCAATTCACCCATAATCCCGGCAATTTATTCAGTAAATGTTGAAAATAATCGCTCATAAACATTATCATATAATTTCAATATCTATCCGAAAAAATTTATAAGGTGAGGTACGGAAGTTTCTTATGATAAAAAAGTTAGAGTCCCGCAAATGCTCATCTTCATCCAGGTAACTACTGCCAGTCACATGGGGCAAAATAATGAACTATAAATATGAAATAGACGTCACAATCATTTCCCGGAATGCTAGTGGGCAAAATGTTCCTTAGGGTTCGTTTCAAGAATGAATTCAAACAACTAATCTGAAAAGAAAGGATTAAAAGGAAGCAAGTATTCTTGGTAATCAAAAGTGTTTCAGAGGATAAATTCTGAATTACTGAAGCAGATAACTGTTATTAAAGCTACACCACTCAATTATGAAAATCAACAAAGGGCGTCGATATGGGGGGTAATTAAAACCCAGGAATAGTTATATATTAGTATTTTTTAGTATTTTCAAATTAAATTTAAGTCTTTACCCCCCCAAGAAATAAATTAAAGCTTTACCCCCCCCAAGAAAAAAAATTAGCGACGCCCTTGAACCCAACTTCCGATATTCCACCAGGACCTTTTCCTAATGGAACACTAAACTCGTTAAAGAAACCCTTGTCAACCTGCTAGTCCAAGATAAGGTATTCTTGGCTATTATGCGTGACTATATACTGGTTGCATTTATCGTAGAAAATGATATTAATAAAATCAAAACTACATAATTGAAAAGCGATACAAAAAAACAATTCAGCCTGAATATTTCGTAAAAATTTTACTCCGCAGTCACACTTTATATACTTACACTAGTACTTCCTTGACGTTATATACTCGGGAGGTTGTCAATACTCTTTCCCCATCGCCATAGTGTCCTTTGTGGCAAATAATTCTTATATGGTTTCAAAGAGTGGTGCTGTAGATTTTCTGGTTTTTCCTACAGCTGAAAAGTGGATACGCTACCAGAAATAAGTCCCGGAACGCCACGGCAAATAACAACAATAATAGTCGTCATCTACCCACACAGACAGTGCCGAATTCAGGGTGGGGGTGCTATGGAACTATCAGCCCCCGGCGGTGAATTTTAAGAGGCGGTAAAGCAAGCAGGTATATACTCGTCGAGGCGACAAGTATATTATATTGCATCTTGCTTTTTATATGCCGCCTCTTAACTCGGCGCCTTTTGAAGCAAACGCGTAATTAGCGACTGCCGGCACCGCATCAAAAGGACTAGGTTGGGATACCGTTTTTGTGTAATGTAAAATTATCCGTTTTACGCGACAAATGTATCTTTTCACGTCACTAAATTATTCTTTTTATTCCAGCACAAGAACGGTTCAAGAAACTAAAGGATGGGACGTCTTCAGGGACCCTCCGAGCAAGGAGCTCTCCAGCTCCATGGCCGACCAACATTGTTTAGAACTGACAGTCAAAATTCTCAAAGTCGTAGCTTACTTAGTAACATTCGTCATAGTATTAGTATCGGGTGTAATAGCGAAAGGAACTCTTCTATTCATGACGTCACAACTTAGGGCTGATAAAATAGTCACGTATTGTAATAGAGAATTAGGTGAGTAGAAAAGTTATAGTTTCAGATAAATATTCTAACTGTACAATATTAGAATATTTTGCACATACATGCTGTAGAAAATAAAATGAATGAAACAGTATATGACTAGGTATGCTTTTCTCATGCGTTTTTCAGTATTTGAGACCACCTCTCCAAATTCAAAATTTGATGGTAAAAATAGGCTACTAACTCAGGATGTATTCGAATTTATTATAATATTTATCTTAACCTCCTCTTCGAAAGTTGATTACTCCTGATATGTGGTTTTATTTTTAGGGGTTGAAACCTATCTAAGTTGAATATAATTTATGATCTTTTGTAATATTTCAACCCTAAAAACCAACCCTTATGACGAAATTAACAAATTTTTTTCAACAGATTGAAATTGTCTTATTGACCATTTATGATAAATTGAAATCCCCTCAATAATCGTATCATTATTTTATTTCTGATTTATTGCAACATTCGAACACCAAAAAACCACCCTCTATTATAAAATGTACAAAAAATTTCAATGTTTAACATCATGTAATTTAATAATGGTATTCTGGACCTGTATACCGGGCGTCCACGGAAGGTGGCTCACCCCTATAACTCTTTTGTTTTTGAATATATTGGAATTAAATTCGGAGGATCTATATAATACATAAAACTGCATTTCTTGACAAGTGAATCAGCTTAATTCAACTTCCGGTCTCGCCGGAAGTGATATAAACTTTCGACTTTTAAATGAGACAGCCGGTATATTGTCACTTTTTTTGTGTCCATATGACATTCTGAATACAAGCATCTATCATTTGTTACTTTTTGTAACCAAACATTTTTAAAATTTTGAAATTTATTTTTATATCTAGAGGGCTATGAATACGTTCAAATGATTAACTTTAGTCCTTAAGTATTGGGAAAAATACAACTTTACGGTTTTCGATTAAAATACATCTGCTGGGTAAAATTTAATTTTCAAATTATTATTACAATTTTTTTCAAATAGCAACATAGTGGCTCGTCGGGTCGAAAAAAAAAGAGCATTTCATTACGATTAGTTTGATACCTCATACTATTAGGTCTCGAAGAAACTTTCGTCAACAAACTTAAAAATATTACGGTAGATCTTTCTTTTTGGGATCGAAATAATATTAAAATTCATCGAGTAACCTGTGACCAACACAAATGATATAACAAAACCATCAATCCAAAAATTAATATCTTCCTGTATACATGCAATTAACATGTTTTTCAATCAATAGTGAACACAACAGTTTCCTAATTCAGATATGGAAAAGTGGGGTAAGATAACTTATCGACAAGTAATGTTTTTTTTTCAATACACCTTAATTACCTTGTTCTATCAGTTATATAGGTCACAGGATACACGATGTATTTGAATCTCATTTTAATCTGAAATGTTATTACATTTTAAGAAAGATCTTGGTAATCTTTTTTTTTTCAAGTTTTTTAACGAAAGTTTTTTTTGAAACGTATGACAGTAAAGCGGTATCAACATAATTGTAATAAAATTCACAAAATTTCCAATTGAAAACATTAGTAACACAAATTCTAAAATTGAATTGTATGTACATAGCAGAAATATTTCGACTGAAGACAGTATTCCACAAAAACTCCATATTTTTTTCCCACCCGACCAGCCACTATATTGTCATTTGAAAATAAAATATTAAAATTAAAAATTAAATTTCACACAGGAGATGCATTTTAACCGAAAACAGTAAAGTTGTATTTTTCCCAATACTTTGGGACTAAAATTAATAATTTGATGTTATTGGTAGCCCCCATAGATTCAAAAATAAATTTCAAAATTTTAAAAATTATTCGTTACAAAAAGTAACAAATGATACATGGTTGTATTCAGAATGTCATATGGAGACAAAAAAGTGAAAATATACCAGGTGTCTAATTTAAAAATCGAAAGTATATATTACTTCCAGTGAGACCGGAAGTTGCATGAAGCTGGGTCAATTGTCAAAAAATACTGTTTTATGTATTATATTGATCCTCCAAATTTCATTCCAATATCTTCAAAAACAAAAGGGTTATAGGTACGAACCACTTTCCATGGACACCCGGTATCTCATTTTCTTTATTTATTGCAGCATTTTTCCCTCCTTAGCCCTTGTAGTTAACATTAAAAACAGTGTTTCCTTACGAATAAAAACTTAAATGTTGACAGAATAACAACAACATACGTAGTATAAGGTATAGGGAAAATTATTTTTCAAGAGGCACGTCACAAAAGTCAAATTTCATCATTGCGCCGCACATCTTAGGTGTGTGCGGATATATTTTTCGAGGGTGATATTGGAAATAACGAAAAAAAATACGTAGCTGGGAGCGCCAATAAGGGAGATAGCTCCTAATCGTAGTTTCGGTTTTGAGTAAAAAATAATGATTTTATAAAAAAAAAGTTTTCTTCTCGTTCTATAATTTTCTTAAGAATGCGGAAATCTACCTATTTTTTTCATTTGTCGAACCATAATTTATTAAAACCAAAAATCAGTTAATTTCCCGCATTCTAACAGACAAATTGAATCATCTGTACCAACAAAATTTTCGCAAAAAACTAAAACTGAACGCTCAAAACCGATACTCCTGTCATCAAAGGTATTGTTTGCTTTTAACGTACATTGTGCTTTATTATCGAAATTCTATACATAATTAGAACTATCATCATTATCGATCTCCTGATTTATAGCAATTTAGATGTTCCAAAATTTTCACCGAAAGACGCGATTGGGTTTTTATTGAGAACTTCCTCATTTTTTAATATACCTGTCTTATCGGCCAAAAACCAGTTTTGGATGAAATAGTTACAATTCTCGCGGGTAAGCCATTTCACTTTGCTACTTTATTTTGATAAGAACTCTGTCAATTTTATGTTAACGACTTCAAAGAAATAGGTACTCATTTCAAAGGTGTTTTCAAGTACTTACTATAAAAAATCTATAACGTTAACTCTGCAAATTTCATGTTAGCGACTTTGGAAGAAATACTCATTTCAAGCAATTTGAAAAATCTCCGGTGAGTTTTCCTCCAAAATTTGTCGCTTTTCAAGAGGTTTTTTTTTTCATCACTTCGACTTTGAAGTCGAAATTTCAACATTAAAGTCGAAATTTTTTTTTTCTTGAAATTTCATGTTTAATGTCGACATTTCGACTTTCATGTCGAAATTTGGTCACTTCGAATGTTGTAATTTCGACATTACTGTCGAACATTTCGACTTTTTTCTCGAAATTTCGACTTTTTTCTTGAAATTTCGAGTTTAATGTCGAAATTTCGACTTTTATGTCGAAATTTAATCACTTCGACTTTAAAGTCGAAATTTCGAGAAAAAAGTCGAAATTTCAACATTAAACTTGAAATTTCAAGAAAAAAGTTACATATTAAAGTCGAAGTGATGAAAAAAACTACTTGTGGCCCTCCTGCGCTTTCGTACTTTTCTGTTATTGGCGTTGAAATATTTCAATTCAGTTTTCGATTCGGTTACATGAGTTGTAAGGCATTTACTTAGAAAATTAGACATTTTGTGATTTTTAATTCAACTAATGAATGAAAATTCAAACTCAGATTTCGATTCCATATTCCAAGAGATAATGTCTCACGCAAGAAAACTAATTGCACGAGGAAATCAATAAGTTGTCTGTTTAATCTCACATTATGATTGTTCAAAAGTTCATATTTCATATTTCATATTTCAAAATACTGGCTTGAAATAGTAATTTTTGTATCAAGTGAGTAAAGTAATACTTTTTGTTACAAGTAGGAAATGTTGACGCACGACGCCGTGGGCGGAGTGCGGCATTCCTACGAGTAAAAAAACACTTTACTCACGAGTTTCATACAGTATTTTTTCTACAACTGTCAAAAAAAATTACCAATTCATATTTTTTTGCAAATGTGAAATGAATTTGGCATATTTTTATTGATTCATTATACGAACAAAGTTAGAAGAGTATGCCGGAGAGTTGACTTTCAAACGAATGAAACGAATAATTTCGGAGAGTTGACTTTCAAACAAATGAAACGAATAATTTCGACAGAGTCGAAATCCCTTTCTCTTCACACTATCCCGCAAAATGGAAAATTTGAAGCGAATATTAAAATAACATATTCATCGAGGTCAATATTATTATTATTAATGACTTTCGAATAACTAGTCCATCGAAGTAACTTTTCATTTTCTCAGATTTGTATTCAAAATAAATAAACAATCCTCATGAAGCAACGAATACCTTTTTGTTTATTTGAACTATGTCAAGGAAATCTCATATTTGCACTATCCACGATTTTCTCCGTTCAATCTTCATCACTTTTCATTTCTACTTAAATTAAATTTATAGTTATCAAGAATTCGTTATCTGGATAGATGCCCAATTTCACAAATTTCATTATTGTTGTCAACTAGTTTCTGACGGCAAAACAGCCATAGCTACCTTGGATTACCTAGTGTAGATTAGGTCCAATGGTTCCTTATAGGTATATGCTATTATTTTAAATATATTCGCCGTGATAGTTTGGAATTTTGATAATACTTATTTAATAGTAAGAATGCTAAGAATATTATTGGTGAAACATTTGTATTTTGTATTTGTATATGACAGGATTTCGTTATTCGGATCTGTCACTGTTGTTGCATGAAACTGTCGGTTGCCTAGCAACAGCCGTTAAAAAAAGTGCACTTTTTTTACGCTTTTCCGTTTAATACTGAAATCATATGTTGATAGTGAAATATTGTAATACTTTACACACACAAACCACACAAAAAAGTGGACTTTTTTTGATAGTTGTAGAAAATAGTAATTTATGTATCAAATGAGTGAAGTGATACTTTTTTACGAGTAGGAAATGTTGACACACGACGCCGTAGGCGGAGTGCGGCAATTACTACGAGTAAAAAAACACTTCACTCACGAGTTTCATACAGTATTTTTTCTACAACTGTGAAAAACCTCAACCAAATCAGATTATTTTGCAAATATGAAACCCCTTTCTCTCCACAGTTTCACGCAAAATGGAAAATTTGAGATAAATATTAAAATAACATATTTATCAAAGTCAACATTATTATTATTAACGTTGACTTCACTTTCGAATAACTGGTCCATAGGGAGTAAATTTTCATTTTCTTAGACTTGTCTTCAAAATAATCAAACGATTCTCCGTGAAGTTACGAATACCTACCGTTTTCTTTACGCTGTGCCAAGAAAAACTCATATTTACGCTATCCACTATTTTCTCTGTTCAATCTTCATCACTTTCTATTTCTGCACCTATCAAAAATTCGTTATCGCGAAAGATGCCTGATTTTACTTCCATTTATTATTATTGATGTCAACTAGTTTCTGACGGCCAAACAGCCACAGCTACTTTGGATTACCTAGTGTGAATTACAGGTCCAATAGTTCTTTGGAAGTATATTGTTGTGACAATATATTTCCTTGCGTAACAACCAATCAGTGGATTTCAAATTTTGAAATTCAGCCAATAGAATCGGAACTACAGTGAAAATATAGCTTGTCGCTGTATGTTCACGGTGGTAAACCTGCTTAGTTTTTGTTTTACTATCCGTCAAGTGAAAATAATGATTTAAATTATAAACGTCAAATTTATGTGTTTTGACTAGTTATCTTTATTTATCAATATGAGCGATCGTTGGGGACAAATGTCCATTGGTATCATAGATACCATACTTATTTTATAGTCAAAACGCTAAGAATATTATTGGTGAAACATATGTACCTATATCAGATATTTATGCCAGGATTTCGTTATTATTCGGATCTGTCATTGTTGTCGCATGGAATTGTCTGTCGCCTAGCAACTAAGAGCCGTTAAAAAAAATCCTTTTTTTTATTTTCCGTTCAATAATGAAATCGTATGTTGATAGTGAAATATTATAATACTTTAAGCATACAAACCACACAAAAAAGAGGACTTTTTTGACAGTTGTAGAAATAGTATAGTATTTACCTACCTACGGCTCATATCGTCAACTATATCAGGGTGAATATATGCTTGTTGAATAATACAATAATTTCAAATATTGAGATTGTAGTTTTTAATGAGAAATTGCCATTCCATTTGAGTCGTATTGAAATTAAAACATATTTTCATACTATGATATTTTCCTGCACACACAATAATTTGTTATGGTGTTTCAGGTAGAGAAAAACAATTTATAGTCAAATTACCAACGCCGGAACGGGTAGTATGGATGTGGTGTATATTTTTCGCCTTTGCAATACCTCAACTAGGAGCTCTGTTCCGATCCACCAGAATGTGTTACTTCAAATCTTCCAAGAGGCCTCCATTTGCACATTTTGTTATCATATTTTTAGTAGAAACGGCGCATACAGTTGGCATTGCCATTCTGGTTTTCCACATATTGCCAGACATTGACGTAGTCAAAGGTGCTATGTTGACCAACTGCCTTTGCTTTGTACCTGCAGTCTTAGGTAAGAATAATAATTAGAATACAAAATGAAAGACTTTACTGTCAGTATTCCTTAGTCTATAACACTTGTCTGAATTCATAATAGTTACCTACTCGAAAGAGTCGAAATTCTCTGAATCACTCATACGCAGAATCCAATATTTTCAAAAGAAGCGATCATTTTACATAGTGAATTATTCTTTTCCAGGATTATTATCGAGAAATAGCAAGGAATCTCAACGCTTCATAAAAGTCATCATAGATCTCATAGCCATATCAGCTCAAGCGACTGGATTTATTGTCTGGCCAATCATGGAAGGACGAGCAGATCTTTGGATAATTCCCGTGGCCATTTTCATGATATCACTCGGTTGGTGGGAAAACTACATATCCAAGCACTCGCCATTGCCTTTTATCAAGAGATTGGGAAAAATCAAAGAAAATTTTGACCAGACAAGATACTACACTTACATGTTCATTTCTACTTGGAAAATTCTATGTTTCCTCCTCAGTATATTGTTCATACTCTTAGCGAGGGAAGGAGAGATGGGATTTTTCTTCACGGAGTTTTCTGAAGGATTTGGGGCGCATGCTATAACAATATTAGAGGTAAATCGTATATTTTATGATACCCTTTCTTTTTCAACTAATAATTCTAAGGGATGAGATAATATACCCGGTGGGTCGGGTCGGTATGAGACCGATAGACTCCTCACGTATTTCTTTTGTTATAACAGGATAAAAACTATTTGTCAATAATGTTCATGACTCGTCCTAATATTGAGCTTTGTAGAACTCCTTAATCAATATATCTCAATTGATTTCTACATATTGCTGAGATTCAACAAAGTGCTGACTTTACCTATAAAATATTGCTCAAGAAAAAAATGTTTTAAATTGAAAATAATTGAGTCGAAACAAAACGTTTAAATACTGCTAAAACGTAGACAGGCAATGAAAACAATGGTTGATATTTTTTAATTTGGATATGAAAATACATAGTGGATGTAAATCTCTAAATCAACAAGCTAGATACGTCGTAATCTAAAGTTCGCGCATATATTTCCTAAAAATATACTCACTCAATAATTTTTCCTTCATCAATACTTATATTCTTCAAAAAGTGTAGTAGGCATGGGCATAGGAGACGTTAAGTAGGACTTCCACACTTCCACTTTCAAATAATTGTTAAAAAAAAACAATTGTTAAAATTGTTTTTTCCGTTGACCAGCTGTCGTCCCCTTACGAACGGCAGCCCTCAAAAGTCGAAACTAGTGCGAGCCAAGGATTAACGAGGTCTTACCTTTTAACGTCCGAGAGGACAGTTCGAACGGTAGACCGCGTGGCTCATAGATATCAAAGCCAAGCAACGTGATGCGAAGTTATGGTTTGGATGGAGACTTATTGACGACCTCCTTTCGAGATCTATTCGCTCAGGTCGTGCTAGGAATTGCACGTTAAAAAGTAAGACCTCGTTGATCCTTAGCTTGCACAAGTTTCGACTTCTGAGGGCTGCCGTTCGTAGGGGGACGACAACAGGTTAACGGAAAACAATTTCAGCACAATTTAACATACGATTCCTAGCACTTTTTCGGGCCATCAGATAAAAATCTGTAGTCGCTAAGGATTCGAACCTAGCCGATCAGCAGTCAATGGTTTCGAACGCGAAAGTCTCAACCACTGAGCTACTTGGCCCTTGTTGTTTTGTTGAGATATAAAAATATGGAAGGTTAGACATTTTGTGTTGAGCATTGGTAGACAAAAATCATTCTTCCATACTATATACAGGGTGTCCCGCGAAGATTAGGACAGGGAATATCTCGGAACTCGAGAGTAGTAGAGAATTGAAATTTTGGGGTTGTGAATTAAAGCAATTAAAGTATTAATGGGATAACCTGTATATTTTGGCATTTCTATGTTTCTCCCGATAAATAGATTCCAATAAACTATCACACTTGTGGTCTAAAACTACAGGTACCTGCTTCATTTTTCTTTGTTCCACGACGTTTTTTAATGAAATATGTATGATTATTATAATTTTGCCTTATTTTATTCATCACAAAAAATATAGGACTGCCCAAATACATATAAATAGGGGATAAATGGATTTATAACCCTAATTGTTCCACTGATTTCAACATATTCTACTACCTACCTACTTAGGTTCTTACTAGGTAAAATAATAAAAAACCAACACCGCCAGTTTCTCGGCCTCATTCTGACTCACCCTCTTAAAAATTGTCATAAAAAAATATAAAACAGCGTGACCCATTTAAAATGGAGTACCCTTATAAAACATACATTTTTCAACCGAACGGAATGATTTTTTTATGACTATTTTCATTTTTCAAGGTCGAAAATATTTTAAAAAATTATTAGCAATTAACCTAGAGAAAATCTGACTACATCTCGACATTATCAAATGGTTCATGTTGAAATTACGTTGAAATGCGTTGATCAATAAGAATGTTATAATGGAAAAAAAAATGGGAAATATGCCGTTTAATGAACCACTTCAATTATAGATTTTTTATCTAGAAATAGAAACATATTTTTGAAATTTTATTTTCTTACAGGTAATTTTCTTATTTATAAACCGATTTCCATGAAATTCTGATCAGTGAAATTTGGAGAATTCCTGAATACAGTGGTGTATTCCGAATTTTGATAAAGGTTCTGGAACTGAATTGGTGGATTGAATAGATAAACGGAGTATTTTCCAAATTTTTTACTCTTATAAATTTTTTATTGATGTACGTATTTTAACATGAATCGAGACATGAACAATTTAAAAATGTCGCGAATTTAGTGGTGTAGTAAGATTTTTTTCTAGAACAATAATTTTTGACCTTGAAAAATAAGAAAATGAAGGTTGGTGTCCTACTGGAGTTTTTGAAAAAAAAATTAAAAATAATTCCAATCCATTGAAAAATGTAAGTTTCATAAGGATGCTCCGATTTTAAATGGGCCATTTTTCAGTGTAGTTGACCTGAAGGATATTATTAATAAATGTACAAATTGAAGATTTGCGAAGTGTTTTCATAAAACCTAAAATCTGAATAATTACTTTTCAGATCAAACCTGTTTTGGGAGGAACATCTCTACCAGACATCTCTGAGATCCTGCCCACAGGTGACGATACAGTCGTCCAATCCAGCGATATCACCCCGATCTACGTTCTGATGATCAACGTCCTTGCCTCGTACCTAGCCTATATTTTCGGAAAGTTTGCCTGCAAAATCATGATACAGGGATTCTCTTATGCTTTTCCAGTGAATCTAACGATCCCAGTCTCCGTTTCTCTCCTGATAACCGCGTGTGGATTAAGGAATGGCGATCCATGTTTCTTCCATGACACGATTCCGGATTATTTGTTTTTTGAGTCACCTCCTGCAGTATTCCTCAATGACTTCATCCATCACCAGCACGCTTGGGTTTGGCTGCTCTGGCTGCTGTCTCAAACTTGGGTGATGATACACATTTGGACGCCAAAGTGTGAACGTCTTGCTAGTACTGAAAAATTACAGGTTGTGCCTCTGTATGACGGTAAGAATCACACATACGAAATGAATCATAAAATTCCAATATATCAGGTGTAGGTAGAATTGAAAATCATCTAAAAACTAAAACAATAAGGTAGTCAGAAAATATCTACAATAATAGCAATTTTTATACTACTATCTACTATCGAAAAAAATGCAGAAAAAGTGTATATGTAGTTTGTGTGCCTAAATTATGTTGAAATTCAGTATAAAAATACAATTTTACCATTTTACATAGAAGCCTAAATAAAGGTAATAAAAGTAATGGTGAGTTTATACAGCAAGTAAAATAAAATACTATAAAAAGATAAAACTGCACAACACCCATAACAAGTTCATACAGAAAATAAAATAAGAGAAGTAAAATAAAATATGGTTAGGTATCTTTTATTTTATTTCAAGTTGACGAGACATTCGACAAATGACAGAACACATACATATAAATAATACGGCTGAGTGCTTGTTTTTGTTTATTTTCTCATGGCATTATTTATCATTTGTATTGCCAATATTGAAAATAGCCATCAAACTTCTGTAGCCTAGTAAAGATGCCGTTAGAGGACGGAGATTTTATTATGAGTTTAATGGTGGCAATGTTGCATTATTATTTAATGAATAAAGCAAGGCACTGTTCTATTTAAAATATGACCTTTGAATAATAATAGGAAAAAGATGATTTTTTTTTTAAGTGGTGCCAATATAAAATTCTAAATTATGATTGGCAACTTCCTATTTCTTATATTATTTTACTCTGCTGTATAAACACTCCAAAAATTATTACTTTACATCTTACTTTATTTTATTTCTTATTTTATTTTACTTGCTGTATAAACTCACCAAGTGAGAAAAAAGTCAATTTAATTTCACTTATTACCTGATGGTTACAACCGTGAAATAAAGAAAAAATAACGTTACAAATGTTATGCAATAACAACGACAAATTCATCCGAATATTCCGAATAACAACTAAATCCTGTTTTACTCGTATATTTATATCAGCTGTGGATAAAATTTTGTATTGCACCTTCAATTCAAAATACAAATTGTGGAGGGGAAGCTGAAAGATTATTACCTATGGTTGAAAAATGATTGGAAAAAAAATCAAAATATTACTTACAATAAGTATAGAGACAAAGAAATTTCACTAATCCATGGAAGTCACTATGACAAGTCTTCTCGTAATTTTATAAATATAGAGGTAGTCTTCCAATATAATACAAAGATAATTTAATTTTTTTTTAATAGGTTTGATCATGCAATGGCGTTGGTTCGACCCAAAAATTATATCGAAGAATTAAACTATTTGTGGGGGCGACTTTGTTATTGAAAAAAAAATAATAATTATTATTTATGACTCCAACCACACAGAAGATCAGAAATCAAACCATATTTCATAGTCTGAAAATATCTAATTGAAGTAAATGATTTTTGTCATCTTTGACGTCCTTTCGGTGAAGTACAGTAAATACTACAACTACTTAAATGTCCTACTTCCTACATCAAGGACATATTGATGTAGTTGAAAAAAAAATCTGACCCTGCGTCGGAATCTAAGTAGCGCGAATTTGCTCTATAGAGTGCGTACAGCCATTCATCAATCAATCAATCACATTCTTGATTGATTTGGAGACATTAAAATGCATCAAGCATACTGAAATCATGTACACGTTCCAACAATTTTTCAAACACTCATTATCAATTCTATACCTGTTTTCAAAAAGGTGCACATGAACGCTGAACTTCACGAGTATTGCAGATAATAATAATAATGATGTCTTCATTTCCACATTCCCACATTACAGAAAGATGAAGTGGTGGAAAAATTAAAATAATGAAGTTTACCAATTGGTGCTGTGACACTTAATCCTTGTTTTGATGAAATTTAATATAATTTTATGCCTACCAAACCCAAGCCTAACCCTAACCTAACCACCCCTTTTTTTTATCGGGTACCTAGCTTGTTATTTCGTTATTCAAACATCAACTATCAAAAAAACTATTATTTTTAGAAATAAAAAAAAAGACTTTGTATCAATTGTTCAGTGACTATATTTGAGTTGGATAGTTTGTACACAACTGGACACATCTTTCGAAAATGGAAGATTCGGTGCGGAGGACATGTCAGTAGATTTTTATTCCTGATAATGATATTGTGGGTATCAGTATAATTCAATTCACAATAAAGATATGTAGGGCTTTTATACAATAACATCTTGTGAAACAGACCTAACCCAGATAACACAGGATATCCCATGGATATCCATTTTATGTCCAATTCAGGTCGGGATATCCTTGGATCTGAAATCGATATTCATGGGATATCCAACAAAGGATTCGAAATAGATATCCTTCAGCAGATATCCTATGGATGTACTTGAGATACGCAGGAATAATGAATGCGATTAAATTGCAAGACAGATTTTGATATTATCAATTTCTGAGTTTCTTCCATACTCTTGCACGAATTGAAGCATTTGATGAATACTCTTAATTTTCGTTTTCCGACTGGACTTGAAATGGATATCCATAAGATATCCGTTGACTGATTCAGAATGGATATCCTTCAGAAGATGTCCTATAGATGACCATAAGATGTCCAAAGCAAATATTGAAAAGTTTGAATTGCAAGATTGATTTTAATAGTTTCGATTCTCGATTTTCTCTCATTCTCGTACAAATGGATTGGGTTTTTTGAAAATATTTCATTTTTCGTTTTCCTACTGGATTTGATATATCCGTCGATGGCTTTGAAATTGATGAGATACCCGAAGCATATAGAGTAATGTTTGAATTGAAAGATCGATGTTCATACTATCAATTCCTGAAATTTTTTCATGTTCGTATATTCAGATTGCATTTGAAAAAATTCACATTGATATCCGATATCCGACGCAGGATTTGAAAGTGTCAGTTTGAGTTTTTTTCATGCTTGTAAATTTGGAATTAATTTTTTAGAAAATATAATTCGTTTTGGATTTGAAATGGATATTCATAAGATATCCGTCCATGTATATCCTTCAGAAGATGTCCATAAGATATCCAAAGCATATCACGATAAGTTTAAATTGAGAGGCAGATTTTCAAAGTGTCAATTTATGAGTTTTCTTCATTCTCGTACATATGGATTCAACTTTTTGATAAATCTGATCCGTTTTGGATTTGAAATGAATAGCCTTCAGAAGATTTCTTATGGTTGACCATAAGATATCTAAAGCATTAATACAAAAGTTTGAATTGAAATATTATTTTTGAATTGTCAATTACTGAGTTTTTTCATGCTCGTACCCATTGATAGGATTTTTGAAAAAAAAAAAAAAAGATTTATTCTGCTGGATTCAAAATGGATATCCATAAGATATACGTCGATGGATTTGAAATGGATATCCTCCAGGAGATGTCCTCTGGATAGTCATGAGATATCCAAAGCATATATCAAAAAGTTCAAATTAAATGTTTTATTGGTTAATTGTCAATTCCTGCATTAAGGCATGAAACCTAAATATTTCTCTCATTTGAAGCCAATTTAGTTTATGGAAAAATCCTAATAAGTTAGGGGCAACTTGGTTGGTGAAACACACATATTTCAAGAAGTGTTCCAGTTTTGATGTTTAGGAAAATTAATTCCAATCAACCAATTCAATCTAGCAAATGGAAAAACTAGGGTTCTCAGCAAAAAAATGTTTGAATAATAAAAAGTAAAATAACTGGAAAAGCGGTTTCATAGCAAAATTATGTCTCCAGGTCTCCTTATCGATCAGTGCTTGGGACTCAACAGGCGCCGTGACGATGAAGCAGACGTCAAACCAGAAGATCTGGACGAGATACAAAAAGAAAAAGCAGACGAATACTATGAAACTATATCCAACCACACCGATGGATCATCACCGAAAAATGTGAAAAACTCTGACCATATTACCAGAATATACGCTTGTGCTACTATGTGGCACGAAAACAAAGAAGAAATGATAGAGTTCTTGAAATCCATTTTGAGATTAGATGAAGATCAGTCCGCTAGGCGAGTGGCACAAAAATATTTGAGGGTCGTGGATCCTGATTACTATGAATTCGAAAGTGAGTAATTTTGTGTATAGTATATTCAGACCACTAGAGTTCAACAAGAATATTATAGATATTAAGAAATACAAAATTGCTATAAAATCATTTGTACGCTACAATCAACTTATTATTAAAAATGTATATTGAACAAATAGCCTTGAAATCTCCATTCTCCAGAAACACAAGAAATTTGAACTGTTTACATACTTAGTATAAATCTTCTTTTAAATATAAATCTGTTAAGCCACTTATAGACCGTCGCATACAAGATTCGAATAGGGTTGAAAAGTATATCGATTTCGAGTAAAATGAAGATATTTTTACCAATGGCTCTTAGGGATAACATATCGAAAATCGATTTTTTTTGTTTCCCTCGTGTTTCCTAGGAACTTTTTTTCTTAAAACGACCTAACGAATCACCCTCTGTAGTTTCGTAACGCAGTTAGGAACACAAGGGAAACAAATAAACACTGTTCTGAAAAATCGAATTCTCGGTATGTTATCCGGCTTCCGGACAAATGCCCGAAAGACAATTCCCTGAAAACAGTTGCCCGAATGGACAATTTCCCGAAACACAATTGATCGAATGTACAATTGCCCGAATAGACAATTTCTCGAAAAACAATTGCCCGAAAGGACAATTGACCGAAAAATGTATTTTAGCACTACTTTATAAATTTGTAACCAATATTTTCGGAAAATTCTGTATACTATTATTTCTTCTCTGATTTACAATAACACCCTTAATACCTACTATAATAATTAAGGTTACTCATTGAACGTCTCCAGGTACACTAACAAACTCTTAATAAATAATAACATCCTAATATCCTAACATCCAAATAACACCCTCAATACCTACTATAATAATTAAAGTTAGAATAAGTGAGACTCGTTAATTAGTCATTATTTCCTTTTATTTAAATACTGCACTAAAGGTTTCTTATTCATTTATTGTCCAAAATCTGAGCAAGAGTCACGACGCAAAATGGCTTTGGAGTTTGTACTTAGTGAAAAGGGGAAAAGGAAATTATTGATCGACGGCTATCTTTACCAGAAAGATATAGAAAATCAAAGTAATTATTGGAAATGTTATTACTACAAGACGTTCAAGTGGAACACACAAACATGTAGCGGATGCAAGGCAAGTGGAACAAACAAAATTTCTCAATGGCATAAGTGAAAACGCTTACACAAACCCAAGATGGGCCACATCATATACTATCAACTGCATCTATTCAGCTTGGTCAAGCTACAGCTACAGCTTTGCCACTTTGTTGATTTTTTCAACCAGACAAAATATGTTTCTTCTGGCAAGGTCACAACACTGGTTTGCCGACAGAACTGTACCTCACCTTTTTCATCAACTATATACAATCCACGGATTGGATAAGAATACTGCGATTACTTTAGTATATGCACTACTACCTAACAAGGTACAAGAAACTTATGTTCGCTTACTTTCGAAAGTAAAAGAACTTTTGCCTGAAGCTTCGCCTGCAACCATATTAACAGATTTTGAAAGCGGTATGATAAGTGCTATAAGACAACAATATCCCAACTCAAGCCATCGTGGGTGCTTTTTCCATTCCAGTCAATGTCTCTTCAGAAGAATCCAGTCAGACGGTTTAAAAAGAAGGTACGAAACTGATTTTGCTTTAAAGCTCCGATTATTGTCGGCCCTAGCATTATTCGTTCCTACTGCAGACGTAGTGGAGGCATTTGAAACCGCTTGCGAGCAAAATGTGTTACCTGCAGAAGCACAGTCAGTAATTGATTATTTTGAAGATACCTGGATCGGGCGTCCACAGAGAGGGAGACAACGTCGTTTGCCCTCTTTTTCGCATGATCTGTGGAATTGTTATGATGGGGTACAAGAAAGCCAAAAACAAACAATTCCATAGAAGGATGGCATCGAGCGTTTGAACAACAGATTTCTGTAGATCATCCAAACATTTGGAGATTCATTAAAGGCATTCAGCTGGAGCAAAGCTTACACGAACTTCAAATTGAACAGTATGTAGGAGGCTTGGACGTAAAAAATGCAGAGCGGATTGTCTGGTAAATAATTACGATGCTGCGAACACTTATGAGTTCCTACGGGGAATAGAACATAATTTTTCGTATTAGTATAAATAAATTAGTATAATAAATAAATTCTCTAAAAAAAAAGGCAAATTGAATGTTTTATTCCAAGTTCTAAACACGCCTAGCGATAGACGTGAAAACGTGTGCTGTGCACTTATCGGACAACGGATTATATTCCGTAATATATCCAGTGATAAGGCACTCAACATGATGTACGCGCAATTAAAAATCTATTGGTTTCACTGTTATATTTATATACATTTTTCGGTCAATTGTCCTTTCGGGGAATTGTAAATTCGATCAATTGTGTTTCGGGAAATTGTCAATTCGGGCAATCGTCCATTCGGGGAACTGTCTTTCGGGAAATTGTTTTCGGGCAATTGTCCTAGATGCAACATATTTTGAAAACATTACCAGAATCATCAAATTAGTCGACTTTACGCAGTTTTTATTATTTACTGAAGTGTTGCAAAAAAAAACACAAAAATAGGGAAAATTAATTCGGTATTTTTTGTCCACGTCATATATTATCAATCTTTTTTATACGCAGAAGAAAATACAAAATACCACTTAATTCATTTTTCATACTTATCATACTTATATTGAAGCCCTTTATTTTTCACTGACAGCAAATCTTTATGAAATGCGCTCGTTTTCTCAGAAAACGTGTTTGAACGTCGACATCGAATTTCAGGTTTACTCTTACCCGCCGCTGAAAGTTCTGACGGAGCCGAATATTTGATTGGTCATAATTCTGCTAAAATGATCGGAGAAGAAAAAGCAACCCATACACTCTTTACACTATATACAACAATTTTAAAGTATTGTGACAGGTCCCTCTTATACATGCCAAAAAAAATACTTTGTTTTACTCCTGCCTCATATTCAACTCACCCATAAAACCGGCATTCTCTTAAGTAAATGTTGAAACCTAACCTGCGTATATGTTTAATAACACTGTTGTCAAGTGCAACCCACAAGCTTGAAATCACATACTTCATTTTTTATGTAGGATGTGTATGAGCGATTATTTTCAACATTTACTGAAGAAACTGCTAGGATTATGGATGCGTTGAAAACTGAGGCAGAAAACCCAGTGTTTTCCTTGGCATGTATAAGTGAGACTTGTCTCACTAGTCTAAAATCGTTGCATATGTCCAAAGATGGTACTGATTCCTGCTTCAGTATAGGTAATTATTTTATATCAACTAAAATATCCATGACTTTCGGATCCTCCGTAAATATCGTAGAAGGATTATGTAAAGTGGGACAAAACACATTTAAGGTTCTCAGATACTCACATGTTATATTTGCATGAGGAAGTAGAAGTCTTCAGGAACGATATACACTTTTTCTTTTCCTTCTGCTATAATTTTTAGCAAAATTATGTCAAATCTAATTTTCGACCTTGCCTGAACTTGCAGTGGCGGGGTAGCGCGAGCCTGAAATGTGATGTCGGCGTTAAGTCACGTTTTCTGAGAAAACTAGCGTATTTCGTAAGGTATTACTGAATATCATTCTTGTAGAAAATTGAATTATCTCTCAACCTATCGAAATCGTTTTTTGATAAATCTTATATTTTCTGAAAT
Source organism: Chrysolina haemoptera (assembly GCA_958298965.1). Taxonomy (NCBI): domain Eukaryota; kingdom Metazoa; phylum Arthropoda; class Insecta; order Coleoptera; family Chrysomelidae; genus Chrysolina; species Chrysolina haemoptera. The sequence continues at coordinate 14,767,911 of OY282594.1, forward strand.
AATCAGAAAAAAAATATATATTTTTTTTAATGTATTTTTTTTTAGGTTCCACCCCTGATTTTTTGGTAAACAATTTTTTTTTCTAATAATACATGACGTCGATATGTCATGTGCCGAGTTTTAGAGTGCTACAATTCATTCTTCACTTTTGGCTCGAGTTTGTCTGCCGTTACTGGGATATTATGTATATTTCATTTCAGCGACTGCACTAAGTTAATTTTATAATTTCCTATCGTCTCGTTTTTCAGCCCATATTTTTTTCGACGATGCTTACGAAATCTCCGACCACAATGACGATGACACCCAAGTAAACCGTTTCGTGAAGCTTCTTATCGCTACTATCGATGAGGCAGCGTCAGATGTGCATCAAACCCACATTCGTGTTCGACCCCCTAAGAAAATTCCTACCCCATACGGTGGTCGGTTAATCTGGCAACTACCTGGAAAAACTAAGATGATCGCTCACTTGAAGGATAAGATGAAGATAAGACACAGAAAGAGGTGGTCACAGGTGAGAGATATAGACTATAACAGAACGAGTGTGAAAAAGTAATGTAGGTACCTACACATTTTTTTTTACCACGCGATAATTTTACTAAATAATATCGATATTATTGACACGTGTGCAAGAAAATCAAACAAAATTCACCATTAATAATAATTTTCAAATAAAAAATATTTTCTTACTGGAATATACTATACCTACGCGATCAAAATCATAATAAAACACACTTTTATTTTCTGATTTATTATAAACGACCAATTAGGATTACCTGGTAAACTTTCTTATAAATGGAAAAAATGATGACTTATTGTTTCAGTGCCTCAATTGTATGTTATGTTAAATAGGTAAATCTAATATAAATTATATATTTGACAGCTTATTATTATTAAATTATATAACTGGAATAGATGCGGAATACGAGTATATCTGCGAGTGACTGTTGGATGGGATAGAATTAACAAAATCTATGGAACCATCGATGAGGTGGCCTCAGAAATGAATGCTGGTTCGGTTTCACAAAAATGTAATGAAAAATAATAATATTTTTTTTTTCAAACCACGCTTATATTTAAATGCACTAAAAATGGGAAAATAATTTTTTTCAAGATTATCTAAAAATGAAAGGTATAGTGCTTAATCATCATTGCGAAACGTATTTTCCTGGCGCTCCACGCTTTTACTATACCCTTCATTTTTGGATAATCATGAAAAAAAATATTTTCCCCTTTTTAGTGCATTTGAATATAAGCGTGGTAAAAAAATTATTATTATTTTTATTTTCTACTTTTTAGTCTTGTATATATATACAGTGTGACCCATTCAAGATGGAAGCACCCTTATAAAACACACATTTTTCATCCAATTGGAATTATTTTTCTTTTCGTTAGGTAGACATTCAAAAAGTCTACTAGGACACCAAATTTCATGATTAAATCTCCATTTCCATGGCCAACTAATCTTATTTTTCAAGGTCAAAAATCTAAAAAAATTACTAGTGATTTTTTTAGAAAAAATCTGACTACACCACTGGATTCGCGACATTTTCAAATGGTTTATATGTAAATCACGTTGAAATGCGTTAGTCAATCAATAAAAAAGTTACAAGGAAATGAAACTTGAAAAATATTCCGTTTTTTCAACCCACCAATTCAATTTCAGAACTTCAATCAAAATTCGGAAAACACTACTGCATTGAGGAGGTATCGATATATCACTAGTCAAAATTTCATCGAAATCTGTTCATAAATAAAAAAATTATAAGATAATAAAATTTGAAAAATATATTAATGGATTTCCAGGAAAATGTCATTTTATCTCATAATTTTTCTGTATCGACAGATTTTAATGAAAATATAGTCAGTGATATTTCGAGACACCCTTAATCCAGTGGTGTAGTCAAAGTTTTGATAAAAGTTTTGAAATTGATTTGCTGGGTTAATTAAATGGCATATTTTTCAAGTTTCATTCCCTTATAACTTTTTATTCATTGACGCATTTTAACGTAATTGACATATGGACTACTTGAAAATGTTGCGAATCCAGTGGTGAAGTCAGATTTTTTCTAAAAAAATGGATAGTAATTTTTCTATATTTTTGACCTTGAAAAATAAAATTAGTTGGCCCTGGAAATGGAGATTTATTCATGAAATTTGGTGTTCTAGTAGACTTCTTGGATGTCTACCTAACGAGACAAAAATCATTCCAATCGATGAAAAATGTAGGTTTTATAAGGGTGCTTCCATCTTAAATGGGTCACACTGTATATATATATATATATATATATTTATTTATTTTTCAGTTTCAACAAAAGAATCATAATCTCTGAACACGAAAACCCTCATTTACCAATTTTGAATCGAATTGGACCATAACACAAAATTCGTTCGCCATATTGAAGCCGCCATCTCGATTTTCAAATTTTGACAAAGGAATCATAATCTCTGACCCCGAAAACTCACAGATACCAATTTTTAATTGAATCGGGTCATAATTACAAAACTCGTCCGCCATACTGGAGACGCCATTTCGAACTTTCCAATTTTGATAAAAGAATCATAATCTTCGCCCCCGAAAACTCCCAGATACTAATTTTGAATAGAATCGTATCATAATTACAAAACTCGTCCGCCATAATGGAGCCGCCATTTTGTTTTCTCCTCTAACAAAACTTTCATAATGCATTGTCACCGGAATTATGTACACCTGCCAAATTTCAAATCAATTAGACGATTACAAGTGGTCTAAAAATTGGTTACAAGATTTGACGGTGACATATATAGGATGTAATCTAACTTCTTGCACGCCCGTGAAGGACGGGTGTATAATGCCATGTTATAAAAATTCAAAAAAAAAAATTGTGGAAAGTTTAAATTGTGTTGGAAAATTCGTAGAAATTCTGGAAACCGCTGTACGCCGAACGTCAGCTAACCGGAGCAGAGCTGTAATAATACTGGAATTGCCGGATGGAAGAAACTGTGTAATTTCAGCGGCGGTTTCCAAGACTTTCCGAACTTTCCAACATTATTTAAAATTTCCAATTTTTTTTAGAATTTCTCACACCTGCCATTCGTTATAAAATGGCATTATACACGCGTCCTTCACGGGAGTGCAAGAAGATAGATTACACCTTGTATAAATTTTTTTTTTCAGAGTTAATATAACCGTGGTAATAAAAAAAACAACAGTAACAAATAATATCTTTTTTCCCAAAATTTTGAGAATTTAATGTAGGGAAAATTTGTATTTTTTTTTTGTAATTGTGAAAACGTCTTTATTTCACGTGATTATTAGTTTTAGAATAATTTCATAGACGCCCATCATATTATTGGTGTCTCCCTCCTTGGCTACACCGTACCTATTGATAATAACCAACAAATCTGAAACATGATTAGTTTGCCCTTTGAAGGTTATACCCATTATTTTCTCCATTTCCTATATAACCCATGACTGAGCCAGATTTATGACAAGTTTCTGAGTATCAATAGAATATCCCAATCTGAGCATTAACACATTCACAAATAATAATGAAAAATAGGTCATATATTAACAATTCGGACGCAGGAACCTGTTCAATAGGGACATTTCCCTCAGCCAGCCTTCAAAAGAACAAATATTATGTACCCTACGGCCATTGAATTATATTTATCAGATTCTTAGCAATGTTTCTGAAAGAATCATTTTACGGTATTGTATAGATCTAACAGCCAAATGTATATTGACAGAATTATTCGCTTGTCTTTTGGAATATGGTAAAAATTCCCTGTACTGACTTTGGAATTTTGTTGATAAGGGTTGTATGATTTCCTTTGTGTATCATGACTGACGTCAAACATAAGATATTAATTTTGTCAATTGAAAAGAAGTAACAATACAAATATATCTTGTTCAGGTTATGTATATGTACTACCTTCTTGGACACCGACTCATGGAGCTACCCATTTCCGTTGACAGAAAAGCCACCATTGCCGAAAATACATACTTGTTAACCTTAGATGGAGATATCGATTTTCAACCATCTGCTGTGTTGTTACTCATAGATTTGATGAAGAAAAATAAAAATCTGGGTATGAAATGAAAATATAGTTGCAGTTCAAACAAAATCTGCCAGTGATTTTGTTCAACTCAATTCTTAATTAATAATATTTTATCTTTTATAGGAGCGGCTTGTGGACGCATTCATCCAGTGGGTTCAGGACCCATGGTTTGGTACCAACTTTTTGAGTATGCGATTGGTCATTGGCTGCAAAAAGCAACTGAACACGTTATTGGTTGTGTGCTCTGTAGCCCAGGTTGTTTTTCTCTCTTCAGGGGAAAGTCTCTGATGGATGACAACGTCATGAAAAAATATACCACAAGGTAAAATTGAAACTAATGAATAATAATAAAAAAAAATATTCAAATGCGAAGAGAAGTAAAACAATTATTTCTTCAGATTTGTGAAAAAATTGTTATTCACTTTTCAGCGCATTGGAATATATTTCATTTTGTGCTGTTCAGTTAGTACGCATTAATCTATGAATTTTTGATAAGGCATTGTTTTTATTAGGCCTATTTCCGCTCGTCCGCTATCCTGGAGTCATTATCTTGAATTTATGAATTTTTATAAAACTTTTATGATCGTCGACCCAAATACCCGCACATACCAATTTTTTTTTCGAATCGGATCAAAATCACAATAGTATTTCGCCATATTGAATCCGCCATTTTGAATTCATAAATTTTGATAACAAATGTGTCATCTCCGATTTCCAAAACGATACGTACCAATTTTGAATCAAATCAGACCCTAATCACAAAACTTTAGGTTAAAATGCAATGTCACCAAAATTGTAAATAACTGCAAAATTCCAAGATAATTGAATGACTAGAAGTGGGTTAAATTCAACTTCCAAGATTTGATTACACACAGATACCGGGACAGGTAAAACAATAAAAAATATTGTGAAGCCGCCATTTTTATTTTATTTTTTAAATGCAATGTCACCGGAATTATAAAAACCTGCCAAATTTGTAGTAAATCAGAAGGCTAGAAGTAGGTCAAATTTTACATGCAAGAGTTTATTACAGACAGACACCTAGACAGGTTAAGGTAAATAAAAGCTTGTAAATAGCTATTTATGCAACAAGTTACGAAAAGGGCGTGTTTAAAAGATAATTTGTGAAAGCGTAGAATTTCATGTTTTTATGCTTCTTTTGTATTTTTAACATTTTGAAAAGTGGGCAGGCAATCTGTTTCTAAGGCATTGTTTATGCATTGGTCAATGTCAAGTTTGTGTCAAGTTCAAACTATTATAGTACTTACATTGCTCTTAGGGAACAGATGCCCTTTTATTAATTTCCAATCCATTTTAACTCGCTGAACCATTCTATATGTAACTAACCATTAATTTTCTTTTTTTGTATAATGTTCGAGGTGTTTTATAAATTTTAATTTTTAACCATTGTAATCCCACATAATTAATTTTATTTTTTATCTCCATTTGAGAATTCCATTTCAATATATGTTGTTCTCATACTTCAGAATCCTGAAGATGAAACAATATAGTTTCGAAACGTCAACGGATCAAAATTCAACATCACGACCAAATTTCCGCCAACCCAACAATTGTAATAATAGTTAACGGTCGCTATCTCTTTCAACAAATTACTATTTTTGTTACTAATTTTTTTCACATACAAAATGTAATCATTCCTTCAACTTGTTCACAGTTCTGGCGAAGCAAGACACTACGTCCAATACGATCAAGGCGAAGACAGATGGTTGTGCACATTACTTCTCCAGAGAGGGTACAGGGTGGAATATTCTGCAGCTTCAGATGCGTACACTCACGCTCCAGAGGGCTTCAACGAATTTTTCAACCAGCGTCGAAGATGGGTTCCATCAACCATCGCCAACATCATGGATCTGCTCATGGCCTCCAAGAAAACGATCGAAGTTAACGATAACATCTCTATGCCCTATATTGGATATCAAATCCTACTGATGGGCGGTACTATCTTAGGTCCTGGTACTATATTTCTTATGTTGGTGGGGGCTTTCGTGGCAGCCTTCCAGATTGACAATTGGACTAGTTTCTATTACAATATTTACCCGATTTTATTCTTCATGCTTGTTTGTTTCACTTGCAAATCAAATCTACAGGTAAGAAAATACAACATTACCATATTAGGGTGAGCTACCTTTCCGTTTCAAAATTTGCAATCCATTTCTCAATCACTTGCTGGTCTCCGAGTGGGCTGTTAATTTCAGTTTGAGAAAACATCTACCTCCTGCCCCTGAGAAGGCTAGATAGAGAGTAGACGGTTTCAGACGTCGAAAATTACGCCAACAAACTGATGTCTCTCGATAAAGCCCGATAAAGAACGCGTAGTAATGCGAAAAAATTCCAGATAATTTCGGATATGGAAAAAAAATAAAAATTGTCGGAGAGGTCGAAAACCCACAAAAAAAAAGGAAAAACTCGAAAAAATAAAATTGTAAAAATTTGAAAAAATTCCTAAAAACATCGGATCGCCGGAAATTTCATTATAAAAAAGTTCACTCCCTACCTCACTCGAGGCTAGAAATAGAGACCGCGTAGGAATTAAGAAACATTTCCGATGGTTGCGAAACCTCGCCAGAGTAAAATCAGATAAATCTGTAAACATCGTACCATCTAATAATTTCAATTCAAAAATTTTACCGTCCTCCACCAATAAAGTCTAGACAAAGAACGATGGAATTCGGAAAAATTTCCAACAGTTTCCGACCTGGAAAATTACGAATAAGAAATTGTCGATCGGGGTACTCAAACTTCCCTCCTAAAAAACCGTACAACAACCTGTGGGCACCTAGCGCACCTATTCAGACGGATAATTCTAGGCCAAAAAGTACAAATTGAAAGAAACGTAAACAATGTTTTGAAAAATAAGCTTCTAATTATAAATTAATAAAACAAAAAACTCTCAAAAATTCAAATATATTATGAAAAGTTTCAAGCTCTCAATAAATTATAAACATTTATGAAAGTTTTAGAGTATAATTTTCCACTTTTTAGTTCTATTTTTATAAATAAAAGCTTTTTTTTAAAGAGATTTTTTGCGTTTATTTCTTAGTTGATTAGATTTTTTTTAGATAGCTAAATTCAAGATACGACACGTTACTGAATATTTTTTATAATTTTTGTCATGACAACACTTTTGTTAAAGCAGTGAGTTATCGTTGCAAATTCATTAATTTGTCCTTTGATAACATCAGTTGCTTAATCAATAATCATAGTCCATACAATACTAACTCCTAATATGTACAAAGTAGTTATGTTATAAATTATTAATATCCTTTTTTATTATCAATATTTTTTCAGTTACTGGCCGCCCAAATTCTATCCACTGGCTATGCCTTGATCATGATGGCTGTTATAGTCGGTACAGCTCTTCAGTTGAGGGAAGATGGCGTTGGTTCACCATCAGCCATTTTCTTAATAGCCATGACAGGTTCGTTCTTCATAGCAGCTTGTTTACATCCTCAAGAATTTTGGTGTATTGTACCTGGCATCATATATCTTTTATCCATACCTTCTATGTACTTGCTGTTGATTCTTTACTCTATTATCAATCTGAACAATGTGTCATGGGGAACAAGAGAAGTTGCAGTAAAAAAGACGAAAAAGGTGAGTTTCATTATAAGTACTAGCATAATACTTGATTAAGTGGTTTGTCTCTACAAATCAAGATAAAAAATAAGTTGATCAGGCCACATTTATAATTCAGATTTTTGATGAATTTTTATGAATTTCATTCTTTATATGCACCAAATCCAATTTGTGAATGAAGTCATACATCCTCACTAGTCAGAAAATTAATGAAAAATGATCTTAAGCTACAGAAAACAGCCAATATTAAGTGGTAATTTGAGTACAGATTGCACTGTTGAGTATATGGCGTACCGCTAGGTACTGTTCTAGGTCCAGTGCTCTTTGTACTTTACATAAATAATCTTTTCAAATACCTAACTTATCAGGAGTCATCAGTTCAGCAGGTGATACCTCCAGTCTTTGTATCTAAAAACTGGTAAATTTCAGAACCATCAGACAGAAAGATTTAAAACTTGTCAAAACTAGTCAATTATGAGTTATTGGCAATTAGTTTCGAGAAGAACGTTTTATATGCCGTTTTCGTTCTATGAAAACAGCAATCCTTCATTATAGGGACCTCAAAATATGCGATATGTAATTTAAAAATAAATCAGATCGAATCAGTGAAAATTCAGGAGTAATCATTGATAAAGCTCTGAGATTGAACGTACATATATTACTAAGCATCACCATGAGAAGTTTCTGAAACAGATTCAAATATCATTTAATCAATATCAAGTTTCATTCAGATTGACATATAGGATAATAGGGAGATGAAGTACACTGTAAGGAACATTTCGATATTCTTTAATCCTTGACATTCGTCAACATTATTTCTTCATCTCTTCTTGCTTTGGATTTAAAAGTAAATCTAATCTTCGTATACTAGAACATTGTTAAGGAACAAGACACAAATCCAATTATTTCAAAATACCGATTCCTTCGAAATCTGGCCGGCAGCGATGCTTTTCGTATTCAAATCGAAATGAAAGAGATTTTATACTATGAATGATTCAAAAAGAAAATAAATAATATTAACTTGATTCAAACAAACTTAGAGTTCATGAGCTTGTGGAAGTTAATATATTATCGATATCGCTACTTTCGTCATTTAATTTTTTTCAATTTTTCCTATTTTAATATGAATGGATTATCTTTCATTCATGTAATTTGTGTCGTTTCATTTGTTATTCATTCTAGTCAATCTATTCCTACATTACTACCGAAATGGCACAAATAAATCGCAACGTATGTGAATTTGTGATTATTCGATTTAGCGCGGTAAATATCTATACTTACGCCATTTCAGTTAATTTAGTAGAAGAACATATTTTTTATTCGCTGTATTCATTATTTATAGAAATTATTTTCAATCATAGACTACACTCACTCCACAGAAAATCTTTAACTATGTGGTTTTCTGCTTATTTGTGAAAAAATCATTCAACTATAGGTAAAAATTGAAAAAAATATTGGTCGCTTATCTTCGGATTTTTACGTTTTTAAATGATGTTACTAGTTCTATGAAAGCTTATTGATGACAATCTTGATATTATATTTCATTTCAACAAACAGCAACTTAATATATGCATCTTTTGTTACGAAATTCGGAATGATATCGTTCATTTAATTTTTTTTTATTGTCAAATCTCCATAAGTATATCTAAGCAAAACAGTATAAATAAACCATATTGAGCAAATAATAGCCAATGCATTTTGAGAATATTCCAACAAAACCAACTTTACGACGTATTTTTATTTATCACGAAACAAATTTCAAGGAACTTGAAGAAGACAAAAAAGCAGCGGAAGCAGCGCTGAAACAAAAGAAAGGAAAGTCATTGCTGGGTTTCCTGCAAAGCGGTGGTATCAACGATGACGACGAAGGTAGTATCGAAATATCACTAGCCGGTCTCTTCAGATGTATGCTGTGCACACACCAAAAAGCGGGAGACGAAAAGGCGCAGCTAATGCACATAGCAGATTCTTTGGACAGTTTAGCCAAAAGGCTAGAACACATAGAAAAGTAAGTTATCGAGAATAGAATAATCTTCATTTTCTAGAGGCAATAATTACATTGTGTCGGAAACGAAAAAAAAACTAAAACTGCATACATGTACACATAACACATAATACAAAACATTCTCAGTGACACCGAGTTAATGTTTTTAATAAAGTAAATTTCAAGAAATTCAACTGTACCTGTATCAGACAGGACTGTGTTATTCAAATCCAGTTGTAATTAAACTGATGGCTGTTTTTAATTATGAAAACGAATCCCCTGTGTTTTCTTCTTAGCGTTAAAATATAGATCGTCGTTATTAAAAAATATACAAGCGGCGTCCAGTTATTTTTCGGTTTCTTGTTTCAAAACTAATGTACTTTTTGATGACTTTAAGATGGATACGCAACGAAGTCTAAGTGGAGTATATAATAATAATAACTTTATCATCCCAAGAAACATAATAATAAGAGAGCTAATGATCCCTCCGAGTAACTGTATGTCTGTAAGGCTAGAAATTCTTATAGTGATGAGTCAGAGCATGCTGAGTACGGTAACCATCAACTGGCACGCGTCAGCCCTGCACGTCATCAACCCCTACATTTTGGAGAGTGTAGATGAAATTTGAAAAAAAAAACTTTTTGTTGTAAGCTTGAAATATTTATACAATTTTGTTCATTCATTGTAAAGTTAAAAAAAATTGTTGGAAATATTTGCAACTAATATCTCCCAGGATAGCTTTTGGGTTTCAAGAAATAACAGAGTTATACTGAGAAACGAATAAAAGTGAACTTTACTAGAAATTGCGAAATACAATTTTCAGTTTTCAAAAATCATCAATCAAATATGTCAGATCACTAGCTACAACCGTTTTAGAACGACGTTTTGGACAATCAGCTTTCAGATGTCCAACTACTTTACAATAAAAACAGTGTCTCTTTTCAACCTTTTGTTGCTCTGTATTTCCTTGCAATTCTGTTGTCGTCGAAGGAATCGTTGATGAATCCACGTGATCATGCTTAACATGTTGTCCTGTATAATTATTTTTCTTTCCCACAGTATATGAAGAATTTGTTTGAAATTGCCCAAACTTTTGATAAGACTGACTTCTATTTACATTAGATTTTCCATAAATTCTCTCAAAACGTATGATTTCATGTAAAAGATCATCATAATTGTCTATTTTAGCAGCAATTAGACCTGGAATGATGTCTTTATTTGCTAAACCAATCAAAAGTTGTTCTTTGGTATCTTGAAAATCATAACCAAGAGTTTGGCAAATCATAACTTTATCATGAAAGTAAGAAGAAACAGATTCTGACTTACCCTGTATTCTCTTTTTCATTTTATCCCAAAGCTCATCTTTGCTTTCTTTCAAGTCAAATGTTTTTGAAAATTTACTTTTGAAGTCGTCAAAATTCTTTATATCCGCAGCCTTTTCCAAATACCATTTTTTTGCTGTCCCAACTAAATGAATTTTGGCTGTCTCCAGTTTAAATTCTTCCGTCCACCTATGAAGTAAAGCTGCACATTCTACCGTCTTCAACCAGTCCATCGCCTTCTTTCCTAGATTCTCGCCATCGAAATTCTCAATGCTTTTGCTAAAATCGGGCATTACCTGAAACTGTGTTTGAACCTGAGTTTGTGTTTGCTTCTCCAATAGTTTTAGAAATTTCTCTTCACTGGCTAATCGTGATTGTTCCATCATTTGCATCATATTCATAAACTTTTCCATGAAATGCATTTGATTTGAACTTGTGACACCTTCCTCGCCGTTCATTGTCACTTTTTCTCGAACGTCAAAATTGTCAGAGTCAAATTACTTTTTTAAATAACGATTTATTCTCCTTGAAAACTTGTTGTATCCTTCGGTTTTCCTTTTCTTCCTGTTCAGCTTTTCTCCAGTTCTCTGTAACTGCTTCTCTTGACCACTTCTGATTTATGTTGGAAATATTTGCAACTAATATCTCCCAGGATAGCTTTTGGGTTTCAAGAAATAACAGAGTTATACTGAGAAACGAATAAAAGTGAACTTTACTAGAAATTGCGAAATACAATTTTCAGTTTTCAAAAATCATCAATCAAATATGTCAACCCCTGACAGTCCTCTCTTCCCCCTGGAAACGGCCTCCTCCTCATCGCAATATAGGGTGACTTGGAAATAGATAACAAAATGATAGGCGTTTTCGATGAGCACAAATACCTGACAGAGGTGAACCGAAAGGTGTGTACTATACAGGGTGTTTTCTAACTACGGTTCCAAACTGCAGGGATTGATTCATTTAGTCATTTAAGAAGAAAGGTTTATATGTCCGGAGTCAATTCGTTTCTGAGATACAAGGCATTGAAATTTAAAAAAATAAACGGTAATTATAAAATATCATAAATATCCTAGAACCGATTTGATGGAATTTTGGTACATTTATTTGAACTAACAAGACGTTCATTTAGCCCCAACTAGATTGATATTATTGGGAACAGGATAATTCCCCGACAACAATTCACCGACTGGATGATTCCCCGAGAGGATAATTCCCCGACGAGGAATATTCCCCGACAACAATTCACCGACAACAGTTCACATAACTTTATTTCAAAACGGTAAAAGTTCTTACTTACTGTAATTAGTAGAAGGGCCAATTCTTCAGAGGGTCAATAACCCTCTCTTAGGGTAGTAATATAATTATTGATATTTTACAGAAATAAAAGGGTCTTTCCTTTATTATACTTTATTTCAAAATGGTAAAAATTTGTATGGTCACTTTCTTTAATAAGTAAGATTGTGAGCTATATCGAGCAAATAGGCGAAAAGTGTTCTCTCGTCATATTTCGCAACGAGGGCTGCTATTCTACCGGCACAATCACGATACTTTTTACGACTAGGGGGTCCTTCAGCGCCTCCTACGTATTGTTCTATCTGAAGCTCATGAAGCTCATGTAAACTTTGCTCTTGTTTTATTTTTATATTCTTCCGGGAAAATTATATCTCTTCGGTGGAGTGGTAAAGCCGGAGCAGCTTCCTCCTTTGTACGAATTTTCCTTATAGTTCTCTTCATGCTGGAAACTTTCGGTAAGTATGCTGCAGTAGCCTAGGTAAGTCCATTGGATGCAGTAGAGATGACATGATGTGATGTATCTTGGGTAGAATTGGCCCTTATACTACAGTAAGTAAGAACTTTTACCGTTTTGAAATAAAGTTGTGTGAACTGTTGTCGGTGAATTGCCCGTCGGTGGATTGTTGTCGGGGAATATTCTCCGTCGGGGAATTATCCTCTCGGGGAATCATCCAATCCGTGAACTGTTGTCGGGGAATTGCCCTAGACCCAATATTATTAGGGCCAGTGGCGTCTCAGTGGGCACAGCCAACAATCTTGTAAAAAAAGTATGCCACTGACTTTTTTCGCAGATTTTTTATTTTTTTTAGCAACTGAAAATACAATATTTCTAGCTTCGTTTTACTGAAATTGAATTTGTGGGTTTCCATGTAAAAAACCGAATATATTTTCCAATTTGCTTTTCGATTTATCTTACACAAAAAGTAATGAAATTTTAACTACCTACGTTTCATGTTACAGAAACTAGACCATATTGGCGAGTGATTTCACCTCCCATCAATCTTTAAAATAATTTTTCGACGCGATGTTACAGAGTGTTGAATTACTCATGTTTTTTTGAATGTAATCTCTATTCAATAAAGGGTGTTCCATTACAAAGAAAAAACATAACTTTGGTTTGGTGCTCTTTAAGGTATATTACGGAATATTTTTTGAAGCTATGGACGACCGAAGCGCAGTTGCAGGACCTTGTATACATTTAATCGATTTATTTTGTAACGATTTTAATGGTTTTAAAACGAAACTATTCGCAATTTCCCATACAGAAACGTGATAGTAAAATTGTGAATATAATAAACTATAATAGATATTTTTGAAAAAGTTTTGTGGTATATAATTTCTTATTCTGTAAAGAATACCTATAAGAGATGATATTTTCTTTCAGATCCTTTCAATATGCTTATTCCATGGTAATTTTTCATCGATGTTAAGTCCTAAAAATTTTGTTGAGTCAGTATAATTTGACATGTTTTTCATAATGAATAGAACTGGTCGAAGTGTCAATTGTTCTTTTAGATGAACATGAAGGAAGATTTATTGAACGTAATTTGTGTTGCTGGAACCATATAATTTTTTTTTATCATTATTTATGTAGTTTTGTATTCTTCTATAATCATCTGGAAAGTATATTTGTAGTGTCAGCAAATAATGTCAAATTCGACAGATTGTTTATATAAATTAAAAAAAGAACAAGACCAAGAATTAAACCTTCTGGTACTCCACAGGTTATATTTTTTAAAAAACTCTGATGATTTCCGATTTGAACAAATTGTTTTCTATTAAAGAAATTATGTACAAATCTGCTAACGGGACCATTTTTTAGGGTTGTGGATCCAGCAGGTCATCATACGAGAAGGAGGAGCATGTCGGCCTCTTCTCGTCATGGTGGAGAGTCCTTATTGAGACCTGTTAGCGAAGAAGAAGAACAAAGAGAATCGAGCAATGAATCCGACGATGAAACTGTTTCAGTAACTCCAAGGAATAAGAGGGACGATTTGGTGAATCCCTACTGGATTGAAGATCCAGACGTCGGCAAGGGAGAAGTTGAATATTTGAATAGTAACGAGTTGCAATTCTGGAAAGACTTATTGGCGAAATATTTATATCCTCTAGATGAAAATAAGGAAGAAAAGGTAACGTCCCAACTGAATTGACATTGAATAGATTCGTTTTTTTCAGTTCTACAAAGCTTAATGGCAGAACAATGAAATTTTGGCAAACTGTCCACGGTGGAGATTTACTCGTAGACCAGTTTTAGGGAAATTTCTGTTGATTATTATTGTTTATTAATTATTAACAAACCTCCCGAGGATGTTTCGCTCAGTAGGAAGTACCTTCAGATCCTCAACTAATTGAAGGCAAGCCCGCAATACATTGTTTTGCCAACTATCTGAAGTTCGAGTCCTATATGAATGCAAAAAAAAATGTCCTCTGGTTGCTATGTAGTCACTACAACTTGCAATGTCGCCTTCCTTAACGGCATACTAATTTTTTGAAACACTACGGTTTGAATTCCATTCTGAGGTTATTGCAGTCAAGTTTTATTCCAAAGTATATTCGTCCTCTAGAAACGAGACTTGAAATAAATGTTTTTAAGTGAAACCCGCAAGCCAATTTTCGTCAGTAAAAATAATACTAAGGGCCGGTTGCATAAGGAATTCAAAATATAGAATAAAGAGAAAGGTTTACGTTGCTTTACAGAGTATTGTTATCTAATTCTGAAGAAAAATTCAAGAAAATGGAAACTTCCTCATTGGATTTTGGATTAGTTATTTGAAAGTCAACGCGTTAATATCAGCTCAGTTAAAACGCTTCTGATAGGAAAATACTTCTACAATTTAGACGAATACTTTGCATGCGCATTATGGTTATCTATTATTATATATTCAACAATCCATACTGTGATATATAGCGTGAAAGGAAGGTTTTCGTAGCTTTACAGAGTAGTATTTTCTAATTTTGAGGAAAAATCTAATGTATTTGAATATTTAGTCAACAAATATGCCAAATTCATTTCATATTACTGTAAGTTCTGATACATATTCAAGAATCTAATTTTGATTAATCTAAAAATTTTAAGTTCTATTCGAGTAGTGTCAAAAAGTTTGGATTTGGTTCAAGAGCAAAGTAGGTACTTTTATTTGTAACAATATCGAAAATTATCAATATGAAGAGTTGTTCAGAATTGTTAGTCATATTCAAATACGCATTGATATCTATCTTCAAAATTAGGTGTTAGAACATTTTACAGTTGATGATTTTTTTCCTAAAACGTGAAATAAAAAAGTTTTTGTCATGTCGCCAACTTCAGTGGACACACTGTATATATGACATCAAATTTTGTTCAAAAACATGTCGCTTTCAGTAGTATATATCAACACCAGTTTCACACTGCTTCGAAACAATCGAAACTATAACTGAGTTCTGTTTCAAAGAACTCGTGATTTAATTAATGGCCCTGATTAATACTACTCGTCCACTCTGTATAATTCCATTTTAATTTTAAAGTTTATGCGATACGATTAAAAAACATTTCTGTTCAACATAACCAATTGGAAATTTAAATTGATACCATACAAGTGAGTTACTCATGATTGTTTGCAAATATTATAGGCCCGTATAGCAGCCGATCTCAAGGAACTTCGTGACCAATCCGTCTTTGCTTTCTTTATGGTGAATGCCCTCTTCGTGTTAATAGTTTTCTTGCTGACCTTGAAAAAAGACAACCTTCATATTAAATGGCCCTTTGGAGTTCGAACTAACATAACCTACGACGAGAGTACACAAGAGGTAACTTTAATGGGATTGCGTGGTATTTTTGTCGGTGGGTTCATTGAAATATTTTCCATAAAGCTAAACTTTCAACATCATCTTCATTTTCATTCCGTGAAAAATTAATTCTACCGACAAGGGACCATGTAACCCCCACTCACAACTGATCTAATCCCCATTGAATTTCTTTACAGGATAGGATAGCGAAAGACTTGATTGAACTACGGAATAAGTCAGTGTTCGCTTTCATCATGTTTAATGCTTTATTCGTCTTAGTCGTCTTTCTCCTTCAACTCAATAAGGATCAGATCCACGTTAAGTGGCCATTAGGAGTTCGAACTAATATTACATATATTGAGGAAACCTCCGAGGTATTTAAAGGCTTTATTGAGTCTTCTGAGATGGATTCTGGATACTAATGAATCTTTGGCGTAGGATTTAACTCCTATAGTATGTTGTGTTAATTGTAACTCTGACCCATCAATTCATTCATTTTCGATCAAGTGCAGGGTGAAAACATGCACGCATTTCGAAGGGAAATTAACTGTTGAAGAGCAAGAATCGGCAACACTTGAAAATTAGTTGGCTATTGTAGCAGTATTACCAATCGATATTTAAAAAAAACCCTTCGGATTTCGTGAAATTGTTCACCCAAAATTCATCGTTACTTCAAAATCTCAAAATAAATTTCAGGACTAATTGAAATTATTCAACATAATTTACTCATTATGAAAATAATGTCTTTGATACTGAAATTTTACTAACTGACTATTCAAAATCAAGTTTTCTGAATGAGTAGTGGAAACAAATATACTTCAACAGTTATTTCAGCCTTTAGAAACTTTTGACTATGGGTCACTGTTACTAATACATGTCTACTTACTTGGATCTTCAGTACACTTTCTTGTGATTAATACACATTTCCGGAGCAAATTTCCTGTTGTGTTATGTAACAAATTATCACCGTAATAGGTGCATTGTTTTTATTCACTCAATTCACATCATATTTATACCTCTAATTTTCACTATACTGATGGTGTTATAATATATAATACATTATATAAGGCACTGTGTACATTTTCACCTGTGGAGGAATTTAATCCATTAACATATCATACTCACCACGTTTACTAAAAAAGTCGCACTCAGGTCACATATTCATTGAGAGCACCGTTACCTCGTTTTTCTAATACAGAATCATCCTTTCATCCATTATATAATTATCATATCCACCTGATTATCCGTCGCTTGACGAATGACATAACCTGGACAGGAGTATATAGAATATATGGGGGCGTCCATAAAATACGTGAGATGTTAAAGGGGGGAGGGGGTCGAGTCAAATCTCATCTAATCTTACGTTGGCGAGAGAGAGAGGGTCTCGGCAAATATCACGCAATTTTTTTTCTGATTGAAACAAAAAAAATTATACTATTTTGGTCCATTTAATCCAGATTGTACATGCTTAAGATTTAATCTTAAGCGTAATCTTAATACGATTACGATGACCAGAAGTGCTGCAGCCCACGCCGGAGTGATCTGCATATGATTCTTCACGACCGTTTTCTGCCACCTCCATACCCTATCACGCAGGTTGATAGACATTTGACAATTCCGGACTTTAAAGAGTATGACGGAAAGAAATTTGCTCCATTTCTAATACGCCACTGCCTACCGATTCAACCGCTGAATGCCTTCATCAGCACGCCTTATGATCTCTATTGCCCAAGTGTACGTGATGATTTAGAGAAAAGATGCTGCAGTACATACAGTATTTACTCTGCATCTAGCACAAGAGCTGCAGATCACTGGCGAGCAGCCCACATTGCACCAGCTAAGCAACCACGTATGTTCCGCAAAGTGCGACCCTCACGGATTGTCACAAGACGAGCTGATGAGTTACTTTGCGCAAGCGCCAACGTCTTAGAGTGGCTAGATCAGAACGAAGTTGAAGGAGCAGATGATTTTACTGAAAATCATATGGACATGTTGGTTCCAATAGTCTGTCTTGAGACCACGCATCATTCTCCATGGACTGAATTAGAGTAGATATTCTTTTTTTAATCACAGTAGTTACGATTTAAGTATTCTATTGTTAAATTTTTATTACACTTATAATTAAACTCTCAGCAATATTGATTACTAGTCTTAAAAACTAGTCGTAAATATTTATAAGTACGAAGCAATTTTTTTTTCTTTTTACAATAAAACAATCCAACGCGTTTACGTTCACGTGAGATTGGGGGATGGGGGAAGGGGTTGAATAAAATCTTACATCTCACCAGGGGGGGAGGGAGGTACAGAAAATTTAAAAAAACACCTCACGTAATTTATGGACGCCCCCTATGATGAGGACCCGATTTTTGAATAGAGCATTTGAATAAGTTTAAATTGGCATTAGAATTATGGCTATCAGTGGGAAACCTCCCAATAAGCTAAATTTTTCATTATAAACAGTAATTGATATTTAAATTTTTCTTATATCCAACTTAATAATTAATATAATAATTTAGTAAGTTTTTTGGATTATACTCACAAAAATTTTAAAAATCTTTTTGACTGTTTGAGTCCGTAAAATTGAATGTAATTGTTATTTTAGGTTTGATTTATGAAACTTAAAATTAGTATGTCCAAATGGTCATATTTTGTTATCACGCATGATTATCAATTCGTTATTTGATAGATCTTCAACTAAATTTAACATTAGATTTTTCATGTTCATTGACCTTATTAATATCATATTAATATCGATCGTCAGTCATCATTACTTTCATTCATATCTCTCATATTCATTCGATAGGACAACGTTCGTTATTAACGGATTCTCATTTCTCACAAAATAGTTGTTAGAAATGTCATCGTCGACGGTGATCCTGAATATTCGTCTTCCAATAATCCACCTCATCAACTTTGTGTTCCTTATCTCTTTGTGAATAATTACAACCTGAGTGTTAATATTTTAATTTGATCTTTTATGTTATTAATATCATTTTCAAAAATTTATCTGTAGACATTTTTCAGAGTAAATTGTAGAATTCAGTAAAGAAGGGTGACTTTTTGAAAATATTAAGTGTATGTCCTACTACTGCGATTTGTTTGGTGAAAAAATATATTATGTTGGTTTTTTAATACCTCTCAAAATTTGAAAGGAAATCAAATATACTTTTTGAAATCCACCAAGCAAATTTAGGTATAAATACTTTTTCTCAAAATGTTGCTCACAAAAGTAGTTTAGTGTTTTTAATTATTCATTAACAACGGATTTCTAGATTGACTTAATTTGTGTGGCAATTTTGACAAAAAATATTGTAAAATTCACTACTTACTTCCGAATTCACTTATAAAATGTTGAAACTTGTTATTCTAGGTCCACATATCAAAAGAATATCTTCAACTGGAACCTATAGGTTTGGTATTCGTATTTTTCTTCGCCCTTATCTTGGTCATCCAATTTGTTGCTATGTTGTTCCATCGTTTTGGAACTATAGCCCACATCTTGTCTTCCACTGAGCTCAACTGGTCATGTACGAAAAAGGTAGGTGATTCACAATGCAATAATAATTATTCATATATTATTCTTGTTTATTGCATTTTAGAAAGAGGAAATGTCTCCAAATGCTCTGTTAGACAAGCAAGCGGTGGAAATAGTCAAACAATTGCAGAGGTTACAAGGAATCGACGGTGACTATGATAATGATTCGGGATCTGGTCCAGACAGAATTGGAAGGAGAAAAACGATACAGAATCTGGAAAAAGCAGCCCACAAGAAGAGGCAAATCGGAACTCTAGATGTGGCATTCAAAAAGAGATTTGCAAAACTCAACGCCAATCCTGAGGGAGGTATGTAGCATAAAATAAGCAAAAGCCAACTACAAAAATGAATTTCTATTAATAACAGGACTAATAGTTTATCAATTGATACCTCAGGATGAATCGATTAATGAACTACACGCAGAAAGTACCTGTATTAACAGTATTTGAGACAATAACAGTAATTAAGTTGGCTGCATACCCTGACAATACAGTATGAAAATACCGACAGAGTAAAATAATAACCCCACATAAATTCAAATATTGGCTAAACATTGCTTTCTTGCCGTCCAGCTCGTCAATAATTTCTTGAATATCGGTGGGATTCAGGAACATAGAAGAGGAAGACGTTGAAAACCTTTCTTGGTTATCTGCTATAGTTCTGGATAATTCAGCTCCAATATTCACAAAATAGTCATTAAAATGCTCGCATATTTCCATTTTATCTTCAATTCGTCTTAATAATATTATTTATGGATTCATGATTTTGCTTTATCAGTTATTTGTGTTGGTCACAGGTTTAAATCTTATTTTAACATCAAAAGATGTTTCATTTCAAGAATTTTCTAACGCAATGTTTTTAGTTTATTTTAGGCTTATCAGAACCATAATATGAAATGAATCGTGATAAAATATTATTTTTTCCTAACCCGATGAGCTGCCATGTTGCCATTTGAAAAAAATTAGTAATACATATTTATATTAGTTATATTTTTCGTGGGTGTATCAGTTCAAATCCTGAGAAACATCACTTTGCATATATTAAAAAATCATTCGAAAATATATAAATTTTCTATGAGTATTAAAATTTGATTGGTGACGCCGATGCAAGCGAGCAGTCTTAGATATTTGAGAGGATTTTCCAAAACCAATAATGATCATAACTATGTCTATCATATGAAAGACAATATATCTAGGCTAATTATATGTACCTGACAACTACTTTGTTTCCATCACCTATCATGTTTCAGGTACTCCGGTTTTGAGTAGACGTATGACAATGCGACGTGAAACGATGAAAGCCCTCGAGGTACGAGTCAACTCAGTGATGGCGGAACGCAGAAAATCCCACATGCAGACTCTCGGAGCCAAGAACGACTTCAGTACCAATAACAATGTTCCGCGGAACCACAGGAACAGTGTGGCCAGCAGCATACCAGCAAAAGATGTTTTCGAAAATGGACATGTCAATAAGGCATTTGAAGAAGAAGTTTACGGAAGTCGAAATTCTTTGCCGATGCATTCTAGGTCTAACAACGTAAGCTGGCTTGGGTCCACAAATCGATTGTGAATAAAAAATGTATTATTGTTGTGAATCCACTGGCTCGTGATCTGTTAACAAAACTTCTGCTTTAGCTCAAGAAAACTATCCTATGAAAAACCTGTAGATGTTCAACAAAATTCCACTGACATTACAGCTTTCGTTGGTAATCTGTAAACCCTAGATTCTGTTACTACAACTATGAAGGAAATTGAATGAAACATAAATAAATAAATATGTATTCCGGTACTGTAAACTGAAAAGCTGGCGAGTGATCTATGTATGGCTATAATATCAGGTCAAACCGATTAGTTGAAGAAAAAACTGAAAAGGAAAATTGAATCCAATGAGAGCTGTGAAGTGTACAGGCTCGTCACAGCATGAAAGTATAAGTAAAAAAAATGTAATTTATATTAGATACCCAGTGACTAGCACACAGATAAATTGTTCTTTATCTGTTAGTGACTATTCTCGCTGCCAATTTTCTTTTGAATACTCTACAACAATACTCATTTCACCACTGCCTGTCTACAGTGAAAATAATAAAATCTTTGTAAATACTCATTTTTATGCCAACATTTTCTAAATATAAGACTCGATTATTGTAAGCTCAACATTTTAGGAGTAATAAAGACATTTTTGTACTTTTTAGTTTGTAAGTCATATTTATATTTTTTACATACGGTTGTGTGAGTACAATAAATAATTTGTATATAAACTACTGTTTTATTTCAAAATAGGCATGAGGCAGCTAATCGTATATTAAGGCACGTTTCTATATGAAGACTTACTGAAACCACTTAAAACCTAATAAAAAGCAACACTAGCAATTTTTCTTGTTGGCAAAGAGGGGGTTCATAGAAGCCAATAAATGTATTATTAGAAATAATGTTTAAGACCCTTAATTGTGAAAAATATTTCTCCGACTCAAAATGGTAAATAGAATCAGGGTTTTGGCTACAAAAAACAAACATAATAGTATAGAATAAAGTATTTATATAATATGTCAAAAGGATTGATTCACATTATGCTCAGGTTGTTAACACACCAAAGATAAGTAGCCATAACAATATATTGATTAATCTAAACAAAAATTTCACTAAAAGACCTATTCATCAGTTGGAAACTAGGGGAAGGAAGATTGATTTTGGTAAACTGTATCTATAGAATAGTAGACATTAATGTAAAATATCGTTTTTTTCTCTACAATTATGAATACGATGGATGAAGTTGCACCTAAAAGACATATCACAATTCGACCCGCATTTAAAGAATGGTGGAATGAAGAAGTGAAAATAGCTACGAGAAATAGAGAAAGGTATAAATTAAACAGCAGTAAAAAAACAAGAGAAAATTGGGAAAACTACAAACAAAAAAGTAATAACGCGGTTAACACAATGAGAAAAGAGAAATCCAAATTTTATGAGACCAAACTAAATGAAAACAAAAGCAATTCGAGAGAAATGTGGAAAATATTGAAAATGCCAATCCCCAAAAACAACATTTATTTACTACACTAGAAATAGACGAAAATGAAATAATTACAAACATAGAGGAAATGCCTAACTGTCTGAATAATTACTACATTGACAGTATCAAACAGATTACTGATGGACTCGAACATTCTGGAAAAGAGTTTTCTATTGATAGACAGAATAAGGTATGTGGGCGGACGGAGCCATAAGTATGTAGGCCTCTCAATCGGGCCCCTTATGCACCCACCACTGCTGGGAGATGGTTCAGTTTTGAAGGTAGCCTATCTCGCGAGCGAAAGAAGCCAGCCTTCTAACCGATACCTCCCTCTCCGGGTTCAGTACGATACTCCCGAGGTGCGCTTCCCGCGTTGCTGCCACTGCCGGGCATTCCGTGAGGATGTGGGTGGCTGACTCCTCATCCTGCATTCGGTATCATCCGTGAAACCTAAAATGTTGAGGTGCCTGTTGAGATGGCAGTGCCCCGTCAGGAGCCCTGTCACTGATCTGATTTCCTTTCTGCTCAGTGTGAGCAGAGCCTTGGTCCTCCTAGTAGAAGGGCCTCCGATGTGGAGTTTCGATTGCCTCATGCCCGGTGCATCTTTCCATGTGTCCTGGAATTTTATTTCCAGAATTTCCTTCATGGTTGAGACGCACCATGATCTAGAAACTAGGATAGGTTCTGGTCCAATCGTTGGGCTTTTCGCACCTTGTCTGGACAAATAATCAGCCCGTTTGTTTACAGGTACTCCGGTATGACCAGGGACCCAAAGTAGCTTTACTTTATTGGCGGAAGATAGCCTTTGCAGATCATCGATGCATTCAGTCACCAGCAGCGAGGTGACTGAATGCATATCGCTTGGCTGTCGGTGCATATCGTGATTTGCTGGCCGCGGTAGCCTCTGTTGAGATTTTCTCTTACACAGGCGAGAATGGCAAACATTTCTGCCTGAAATACAGTAACAAAAGTTCCTAGAGCGTACCAGAGTTCCGCTTTCGGAGACTGCCCGTATACCCCGGCGCCGGCTGACTTATCCATCCTGGAGCCATCTGTGTACCAGATGATCCCCTTGGTGGGACAAAATAATAAGTTGTGGAAACGCTTCAAATTAATCTCACATGTCGAACTTGAAGAACTCATAATATCTATGCCAAATAAGGGGTGCCCTGATGGGATTAGTGACATTTATAAAAAATTGTTTCCATAGTATCGCTGAACCACTTTTGAGTTTAATGAACACATCTATTGAATTATGCCAAGTACCAAATTAACTTAAAATATCAACCATCATCCCAGTCCCTAAAGTGTCAAATTCAAACAAAGCTTCTGATCAGAGTCCCATCAATATGCTAAGCTCAATAGAGAAAATTCTAGAGAAAATTATTTCAAAGCAAATTATAGATTATTTGGAAGAAAATAAAATAGTAAACAGGTCACAGTCTGGATTTAGAAGTAAACGTAATTGTGAAACTGCACTTCAATGTGTTCTGAATGATTGGAAGAACAATTTGGAAACAAATGCGTATTTCTTGACCTATATACTAAGAGCCTTTGAAACTATTGATAGAAATCGCTTGATAAAAAACTGGAGTGTTTGGGTATTGTTGAGGATGCATTAGACTGGATGATTGACTACCTTGGAAATAGAAGACAAAAACTGAAATTGAATAATATTGTATCTGACGAGATAGGGTGTGAGCGTGGTGTCCCGCAGGGAAGTGTTCTTGGTCCCCTGCTATTCCTTCTCTATATAAATGATATAGTTGGAGTAGCGGGAGAGTGTGGTATGCACCTCTTTGCTGATGACACCCTCATATATTACTCATGTGACAACAGTAATAGACTCATCGAAGTGATCAATGTAACGTTAGAGAATATCTATCAGTGGTGTTGCTCAAATTTTCTCAAAGTCGATATAAAAAAAACAACAAAATATATGATTTTAAGTGGAGCACGAGATTACAGAGAATTCTGTGAAATTTGTGATAACAAGAATTAAATTAAAATTGGCAGTGATATCATTGAAAGAGTTGAGGAATTCAAATATTTGGGTGTTATTGTTGACCGGAATCTGAAGTTCAAAGAACATGCAAGTAGCATTATTAAGATTATATCATTCAAAATAAATTATCTATATAGATGTGCTAAATTTCTTACCCAGTGGTCGTTCATGGTGATATACAATACTCTCATCCTACCGCATTTTAATTACAAATTATTCTTACTGAATCTGAAAAATGTCAACCGATTTCAAAAATTGAAAAATCGAGCAATGCGCATAATATTAAGATGTTCCAAATGTTCCAAAAAAAATATGTTGAGTACATTGTACTGGTTACCAGTCAAACTATTTTGGCAATATGAAACAATGTTATTCATTTTCAAAATAAAATCTGGAGATGCTCCTCCATACTTACAAGATATTGTAAATCACAAGTATCAAGTTCACAATTATGATACAAGATCTAGAAATGGTTTTTCAATTCAGAGGGTATCAAAAAAAGGACAGAAACATCTGTATTTTTCAAAAGGATTGAAAATGTATATCAGCTTCCTCTAGTCATCAAAAAATGTTCTACACTTCTGTCCCTCAAGAGTAAGTTGAAAAAATATCTTTCATCTGAGTGAAAACTTCTAACTATTCGAATATGTGTGAGTCTCCTGTCTGCTACGCCTGTTAGTGTTATTTATTAAATGTTTTATTTACATGTCATGTTTTTATTTGATTGTTTTATTTTAATTTATGTATTGACTGTATGTGACATCACTGACATTATACTTCTTATTTATTTTAATTTTATTTATTATATTTGTATTATGTATTAGTTGAGGACTCAATAAAGGATCTATATATATATATAAGAGCAGATCAACATTTTTTTTGTATTCAATTGATTTCTGATTCTGCCATGAGATGAACAGTTTTACTACAGGCTTAGCGATATGGTGTCGGCCGTTGATGTTTCAGCTAGCATTGACCCTGGTTCGAAAACATGTGAGAAATAAAAATGTTTCTCAAGTGTATCGGAATTTATAGACGGCACATGCCTTGTTAACAAGCAATTATGAAGTAGGTTGTCTAGATATCAATCCCGGCGTCTAGTGTTGTTTGAAATTCGCACTGACCACCCCTAACTTAACTTCAACTACAATAAAAAATGTATGAACCATGTAGGCATAGAATACATTACTTGGTGGCACAGACTCCACAGACCAAATTGTCACATACTTCAAACTATTGATAGTCTATCTATAGTATCAATTGCATTGGTGTTTAACAAACACTAATCCCTAGCTAACTGAAGGACAAAAATAAATAAATAAAAAATTGTATTGGATGGAAATAATCGATAATTGAAATTTTATTGATTTATAAAAATAGTAGTAACATAGATTAGAAAACTGCATAACATAAAATAGTCACTTAATAAATCTCTATGTAACAAACAGTAAGTAATTTTTCTAAGCTCTACTTGTAGAGGATAATTCCTTTTTAAACATCTCATAATTAAGAATTGTCGGTTCTTCGGGAAAACAGTCCTGTTCCTCAGTCTGACTTTCGGATTTATAACTTGTTTCTGTATCCCTAGGATCATCCTCATCCTCAGATTCGCTACCACATGTTAGAGACTCATATGTTCCTGAATCAGTTGACTTGTTGAAATTGGATGAACAATCTGCTGTATCCTTATCATTTACAGCCCCTACAACCATTGCATTGTCAAGAAGGGGCAGCTCATCAACAATCTCCGATTTAACAATCTGAGATTTCAATACGTTCCCATCTTCATCCACATCCTGAATCGTTATCAATACCTTATTCTCCTTCACAGTATCTTTATCTGCAGGTTTGAGAGTCTGTTCATTGGTTTCTGATATAGACAGAACATAACCAGTTTTACCATTGTCATAATTCAAGAGGTAGCGAACCCCTTCTTTAACTTTACTTGTAGGCATTGACTCACTGCGTATCACTTCTTGGGTTACTTCTAAGCTCTCTAAACGAACTGTTTGTAATCGGTAGATTCCATCTTGGTCTTTTCGATATCTTGAAAAAAATATAATAAATTACATAAAATATTCTTCTTGTTCTTCAACTGACATATTTGGATTCGTTCAATGCTGTACCCCAAATTACCCCATCAACTAACATTTGTCTGTAAAATGCAAATTAGTAATTGATCGAATAATTGAAATTAAACCAAATGAGAATAACATTGACGTCAGCTGGGTATACTAACCTCAATTAAGTTCCATCACGAAGATTTTGACGTGTTCTACGAGAAGCTTGTTATTTAATTCTGATTGATTATGTAATAAAATCCATGAAGCTTTTTGCTTTGTTTATCTGTAAACTTTCGAGAAGATTATATTTAAGAATTGGGGCTAAAAAGAATAGATCCCAGGCAGGGTCTGCCTGTCGTGAGAGCCGACTAAAAGACCTCACATACAATGGGAATCGAAGCAGGGACCAAGGGTGCCTCTAAGATGGCAAACCTAGGTGCGGAAGTGGACACCCCCGAAAACGGAACCAGAGGAATCGAAGTTACCCCCAAACACATGTTTAGAGGGGAACCTTCCAAGGGACCCCTGTAGCCACTTCTCTGGGACCTTCCCAGGTACGGTCTGCCTGTCGTAAGCGTCGACTTCAAGACCACATCTACAAGGGAAACCGAACCAGGAACTTCCTGGAACCCAAGCCAACCGTCCCAAGGGCGCCAACCAGACGAACCTTCTAAGGGTGCCTCTGGGATGGTAAACCTAAGTGCGAAGGTGGGCACCCCGGAATAGGAATCAGAGAACCGCAGGTACCTCCAAACAGAAGTTTACGAGGAACCTTCAGAAGGACCCCCAAAACTACCTCGCTGAGGACTTCCCCAGGTGTAAGGGGAACCGAAGCAGGAACCTCAAGAATCCATTTGAAGGGAGTCAACCCAACCGTCTTGAAAGCGCCAATCAGAGAAACCCCAAGGGGGCCTCTGAGATGACTTACCTAGTTGCGGAATTCCTCCCCCAAAACACAGTTCATTAGGGGAACATCCCAAGGGTCTATCTGTGCCAGAAGAAGAACTATAAGTCCTTTGCTTACAGTATGTAGAATATCGTATTTGTGGTCAAATGAATGCCTATCTGCGATAAGATGATTTGCTTAAGTTGTTTTTTCTTTAATGAAACTACTACTGTGTTCAAGGATTCTCTTGCTGAAGGTTCTACCAGTCTGACTGATGTAAAACTTGGAAAAACTGTTTATTAATTAAATTATGTTAGTAGCAATTATTTTTTGGAATCTATTTTACTATTTCTATTTGTAAATTTTCTTCAAATAGTCAAAGTCATAAATATATGATATTTCAATTCAAAATTTGGTCCAATTTACTGTTTGTACCTACTGGAATATCGACGTTTGTTGAAAATGGTTCCAATTTTAAATAGTTCTTTGGTGTTAATTTGATATTTCACTCTGTAGGTATGTCTATAATAACTATCAGTATTATTTTATGGAAGAAAAAGAAAAAATTAAATAATTAATTATTGCTAAGCAATTAAATAATACAAATCTGAAAGTTTACGATCGCTTTAAAAAAAATAGGAACATTTTTTTGATACTTATTAGCTTGGCTGTGATTTCAAATCTGAGTCTTGTTTTTAATTCTAAACAAGTGTACTGAATAACCTTTAGTTACCCAGACAGCCAGTGTACGTCATAATGACGTTGATTTAGGGTGATTTTCTAGTCGGGTACGTCATAGTACCAAAATATGACGGGATTTTGACATCACCAATAAATGATGTCAGTTGAAATTATGTCATCACGACGTCATTTGATCACCTCATTCTGATATATGTATCGATAGATTTCATCAATTGACGTCATTGAGACGTCACTCCATGGCACATACAAAATGAAGTAGAACAGGAAACCGGAATTGAACGAGTTGAAAAATATCGCTCACGAGTTTGAATACAGTCAATATATTTTACCCGAATAAAAGAATGGAAGTTTCGTCCTCATATACATACGCATATTACATAGTACAACTATGTAGGTATATTTGGGAAGGTGAAAAATATGTAAGTAAAAAAACCTAGAAACTTTTGTTGAGATATCGGTCAACAATGAAAGATCCGTCTGTTAGTGATCTTACTAACAATTTTGAATGAATAACCTTTATAATATTCTCGTCATTTTGAATTTCCCGCCTTTATTGCAGGGTTTCCGTTTTTAGTACAATTGTACTTTTCTAGTACATTTCATCCACATTTAGTACGTCAGTACAATTCAGGTACAAAAATGAAATTATATGAATCCTATCATTTTAAGCTAATTTCTCCCCTTCAGTAGTGACTATAACCGAAACCGAAGAAGCAGAAGTTTTCTTAAAAACCATTAATTTAAGGCGGAACACAGAAAAGTTGCGTAATTAGCATTTCCAAGTCTACTTTTGAAAATTATATTTCTTAATGCGCAAGCGCATCAAGAATATTCGAGGGACTCGGACGATTTTATTCAATTCAGTACCATTTAGTACAATTTTGAAAGACGATCTAATACGAAAAAAAATCTGGAGTGGCAACCCTGCTTTATAGTGGCCTATTACAATCACAGAGCGCATCTCGCGCACATGCGCACGTCCGCTCGTCGGTTGGTTCGTTTATGACGCCATGTTGTATGTTTTACTGGTTTTTAGAGCTTCATGAAGGTGCTGAGTGTACAGGTAAAATGTTACTGTTGACTTTAATAGCGTATTCCACTGATATGCTCTTAACTTGGTGTAGATGTGTATTTAGTGCCGCATTGACAGAAATCATTTGGTTCGAAGCGACCTGGAAAATAATAATTATATTGTGGAATATGTGAAATGTCTATATCATTGGCGCTTTTCCCACGATTTGATAAAAGTAGGTTATTGTGTTCTAATTTTGTTTTTTTAATGTTAAGTGAACATATTGCATTTATTGACAATAAGAAATCATTTTGAACCAAGTTGTTTTATTTCCGTTTAATAAAATATTACTTGTTTTTTCTTATTTATAAAGGCAATTTAGCAATGCTCTATAGCTGTTTGGTGACCTACTATTCCAAAAAAAATTTTCAAGAGGTTCGCCGCCATTAATATTCGGTTAGTCATTGTGTAGGTTTTTTGGTTTTTATATTCTTTTAAAAATATATCCAATTCTAATTATTTCAAAATAATTTTTCAAAATTATGGAAGGGAATTATACGATCTTTTGACGAAATTTTCACGTTACTTTGACGTGAACTTTACGTTGTTTCGACGACAATTCAAATGTAAATATTCGTCAGTTCTAACGTAGAAATGACATCATTTTCTGACGTCACTAGGCTGTGACATTGTGACGGCATTTTAACGTGATTTATAGGTCAATTGAAAAGGTGATAAAGACGTAAACACTGACGTAAAAACCACGTCATTCAGGCGTACCCTGGCTACCTGGGTATTTCGAAAATGAGGGTAGTTTGCTCTTGAAAGAAATTTAATTTTTTTTGTAAATTTGAAATTTTGACGACTCAAATGCAAGTTTTCTGCAATGTACTAGTCTTGGTTGCGCGTAGGAAGTGGGCCCGCTTGCTAAGCCAAAGTACGCGGGTTCAATTCACCGCGACGTCACACTTCTAAGGGTTTCCTGTACAGCCAGTTAAGAGATAATGAGAGTCATCATCCTCTGGTAGGTTTTTCGAGTATGAATAAGTGAAAAACACGAATTGACTTTTGCCAATGTTTATTGTTAAAAGCCGATTTATGTGTCACTGTTTGATAATTTTTATTCTTCCTCGGCTTTTTACGCTATATCATTTTTCACGCTATATAGATTTTTTCTTATTTCAATACTTTCTAATATTTTCGATAATCTGGGATATAAAGAAACAAATTACTTACTTGAATCTTGAATGTCCTGAAGGCCAATGATAGTTATGGAGATTTGTTAGATGTTTTGTCAAATATCCACCTCTTTTGAATTTTTTTTTGCAGCAATGACATTCGTAGCACAAACCACTCTGTAATAAAATTGGGAATAACTATTATCAAAGGTGCATAAATCAATAAATAAATGAAATTTAACTTTTACTGGAATATCTCTTAAAATCAAAATAGTGTTCCATTAGTAACTCGCCTTTTTAAAAGTTGGTAGTATCACAAATATATTTTAGTGTGCTGAACACGAATTTGAAGTTTTAACTTGGCGATCTCAAATCATTTGAAAATTGACCGTTCGAAATACAAATAGGATATTTTCAAACACAACATTCTGTCACTAGAAAATACAAAAAAAAAAAATATTCTTTGTATACCTTCACTCCACCAGGAATGAGGATTTTATTTCAGATTCGTGAAGTCATTAAAAAAATAATATTTAAAGGTCCATTCTATACTTTGGAGAAATTCTAAAATATATAATTGGAAGTGTGCACTTGTAATATTCTGTGATTTTGTATTGTCTTCATAGTTCATATTTCATGTCTTATACCAATTGTGATCTTTGGATGGATACATTTGATTTAATTTTACCCATTAACTATTCTTATGTATTTTTTATAAATTATAACACAATAATTAAGGTTAGAGGGGTCACATAAAAACCTATATTTGTTTTTAAGGGAAAGGAAGTCGGAAGCGATTTTATTTTCTGATTGATGAAGGCATGTATAAGTGTACAAAAGTTAAAATATATATATATATATATATATATATATATATATATATATATATATATATATATATATATATATTGAGAGTATTAAATGAATAAAAAGGATATTTTCCCCATTTTTATGCATTTTTGATCATTGCCACAAGCAAAATGAACGAATATTATTATATTTTATTGTATTCCCTCCAAAATCCAGAAAAAGAACGCGTAGGTATTAGGAAAAATTCATGACTGTTTCATAACTTGACAATTACAACAAAAAGTTGAAGGTTCGAGAAGGATATTAGAAAATAATAGAAAATAAAATCCGAAAATCCATTCAAAAAACCATAAATCATAAAACTGGGTCGCCGTCCTAAATTCCTGAATTTTTATAGAAAAATCATGATCTCCGAACCCAAAAACTCCTATCGAATCGGCCCATAATCACAAAAGTCGTCCGTCATTTTGAAGCCGTTATCTTGAGTTCATAAATTTTATCAAAAATATCATAATTTTTGAGTCTGAAAACCCCTCACAAATGAATTTTGAATCAAATTAGACCTTAAAAAATTTCGTCCGCCATCTTGATTTTTTGTATTTTGACGGAAGTTTCATAATCTCCAAACCCAAAAACCCTCACATACTAATTTTGAACCAAATGAGACCATAATCACAAAACCTGCCGCCATCTTGGAGTCGTCATCTTGAATTCATTAATTTTGACTAAAGATTCAAATCTCCGAGCATGAAAACCCACACATACGAATTTTGAATCGAATCTGATCATAATAACAAATCTCGTCAGTCATCTTAAATGTATCAATTTTGACAAAAGAACCATAATTTCCGATTCCGAAAACACACACATACGAATTTTGAATCGAATCTGATCATAATCTCAAATCTCGTCCGCCATCTTGAGTTTAATAATTTTGACAAAAGAACCATAATCTCCGATTCCGAAAACCCATACATACAAATTTTTAATCGAATCTGCTCATAATCGCACATCTTGTTCGCGATCTTAAATTTACTACTTTGGACTAAAGATCCGTAATCTCCGACCCCCAATATGGCAATACGCCCACATACCAATTTTCAATTAAACGGGACGATAATCACAAATTTGCTCTGCTGCTATTACGGACACCTGCCAAACAAGTATCCCAATAAAAGTAATTCTGTTTCAATAGGTTTATGTTTATGAAAATGATATGGTAAAGACTTTTTACGACAGCACTGTACATTTATGGTGCAATTTTCTTCTCAATATTCACATTCATAACATATCCGAATAGTTTCGGCACTTCAAACTATTGTACTATTTTGAACAATTCATCTTCAAGAGATTTTCGTAGTTTTCATTTCGCTTCTATATTTTTTCAATTTTCGTTACATTTTGTGACTGGAGTCCAGTATATATATATATATATATATATATAGTTAGGAGAGAGGAAGTCTTTGCTGACCAGTTAAGATAAAGCTAGGAAAACTTGTTGGGTACGCAGCATGCAGGAAGTATACTCTTATAACACTTGTTCCAATATTTCGACAACGTTTATTGTCATCCTCAGGGAAAGCTACAATATTATTAAAATACAATGAAACAATGACTGTGACAATGACAATGACTGAATCCACTGTTAGTCATTGTTTCATTGTATTTTAATAATATTGTAGCTTTCCCTGAGGATGACAATAAACGTTGTCGAAATATTGGAACAAGTGTTATAAGAGTATACTTCCTGCATGCTGCGTACCCAACAAGTTTTCCTAGCTATATATATATATATATATATATAATATTCTGAAATTTCCATGCAAACTTTCAGATTACCACGAAAACGAAGAAGTTTGAATATAGCTTTGTAATCTGGAAGATCGAGAACCGAATTATTTCACGTGGTCCTGTACCGCGCCAGAATTATCAAGCTACAAATAGGGAGGAATTTAGATTTGTTGCTTTGTTGAAACTGGCACTGTCATCTAGTGATATACGTTTGCTATTATAAGGGATAAAGACCGTTAGAAGTTACAAAAATAGCTCTACTTCTACAGAAAACGAATTTATTACAGGTGTTAGAAATTAGTTGAAAACCCCTGGTATTTGATAGTTAGAAGTTTTATGACAAGTAAAAAATAAAAACACTGTCAAAAAGAAATTAGATTATATTTATTCAACTAGAATAAGAAATAATTAGAAAGAGAGCTTAATATTTGGTCCTTCGAGCTCTAAGAGAATCTACCCATGGATGCACCACGGAAAACTTTGCGTAAAACAGCGGGCAAAAATAAAAGCCTTCCCGTCGACTTCACGTGGCCTGAAAAATTTGGTGAAGGAACTTCGAATATGAATTCCAAAATGTCTCACAACAGTTCACATAATTCTCAAGTGAGCTTACAGCGAAAACGATTTGCCATCGAGATGGAAAAGAAACGGCAGGCGTTGGAGAAAGAGAAACTTGAGATAGAAAATAGTATGCGACTGTTGCAGATGGAAAATGATTTGGAAAACGCCAGATTTGATGCAATCGAAGAAATAAGAAGCCATAGAAGCCAGTCCCATAGTTCAAATGCAAACATGAGTATCCACACTCGTCATGAAAATGATATACCCCAATGTTTATATCCCGAAGTGATAGTAAGAAATGATGAACTATCGAGTACCACAGAAGAGTCTGATCAGGAACTGATTTCAAAGCATGCCTATGTGAGCGAATGGGTGAGAAAATCAACAGTTTATGGTGGTGATGATCATCAAAGAGAAGTAGGAAGATGTGAATCTATAATTTTTCCTAAAACTGATGAACCGTCTGTGAAGAAAACAGAAATTGAGATGTTATGTCAAACCATATCAGATGCAATAAAAACAGCAACGCAAGGTGTTGCTCCCTTAGCGAACGAATCCAGGCAAGACATGTTCCTAGCTCGCCAAGTTATCGAGAAAGATTTTCCCAAATTCGATGGGAATCCTGCTGAGTGGCCACTTTTTTATCAACAATATCAGAGAATATCGAAATTATGTGGTTTCACCAACGAGGAAAAAATGTCCAAGTTACAAAAATGTTTGATTGGAGAGGCTAAATCCGCTGTAGCAGGAATGATGCTGACTTCGGAAAATATTGATTTGGTTATTGAAACTTTACAACTTCAGTTTGGGCGACCAGATTACATTATTGAAGTGATCATTTCGAAAATAAAGCAACTGCCAATTCTGAAAGAAAAAAACGTTGAGAAACTCATTCAATTTTCCAATGAAGTTAACAACCTTGTCACAACTATGGAAACTTTGAACTCCAAAGGACACATGGAAAATCCGCATTTGATTCGAGATTTGGTCAATAAACTGCCTGATATGATAAAACTGAAGTGGGGAGAAAAAGTTTCAGAAAGCTGCGAAAAAATAGACTTGAGAAATTTTTCAAAGTTTATGAGAGATATAGCAAAAGCAGCATGTTACGTTAGCTATCCAATCGAAATTAATGTTCCAGCTCAGACGGAAAAACACATTCAAAAAATAATTCCCATTAGGAAACATGAGCGAGTATTCAGCACAAGTGATATAACGAAGAAAGTTTGTTCCTACTGTGAGCTTGAACATGAAGAAATTTGTTCCAAACTTCAATCCGATGGAGTTGATGAAAGATGGAAGAATGTCACGGAAAAAAAACTATGTTTCATTTGCCTTAAGAGAAGACACCAGAAATTCAGATGTAATAAGAAAAAGCGATGTCTTGTTGATGGTTGTCAAAGTTTCCATCATCCACTTCTCCATAAAAGTTCAGCATCGGTCCAGTCCAGTACAAATCTTCATATTGATTCGATCCTTACTACTAGAGGCGAAAAATCGAAAATTCTGTTGAGAACGATCCCAATAAAAATTTATGGTCCTGAAAAAGTCGTTGAAATTCTTGCTCTTTGCGACGAAGCGTCTACTGTAACAATTATCGATAAAGAAGTGTTAAGAAATCTTGGACTCAATGGAATGAAAGAAGCTCTTTGTTTGCAATGGACCAGTGACATTATTTCAAGACAAGAAAATTCCGAAAAGTTGAATCTGAAAATCTCAAAGAAACAAGATGGTGCCGCAATATTCACCTTGATGGGAGTTCGATCTATAGAAAATCTTTCACTTCCCGCACAGTCGGTAAATATGGATCAATGGAAGTCATTTTCTCACCTCAAAAATCTGCCAATCGAAAATA
This sequence comes from Chrysolina haemoptera, assembly GCA_958298965.1. Classification (NCBI taxonomy): domain Eukaryota; kingdom Metazoa; phylum Arthropoda; class Insecta; order Coleoptera; family Chrysomelidae; genus Chrysolina; species Chrysolina haemoptera. Next base: position 14,803,320 of record OY282594.1, read on the forward strand.
TTCACAATGAGAAACCACTTCTGCTGATTGGCCAAGATAATATCAAACTTATTGCTCCCAGCCAAGTGAGAAATGGCCCAGAAAATGTTCCAGTAGCTACAAAATGCAAATTGGGTTGGTCACTCCATGGTCCTATTATGGAAATTACAGATAAAGACGAAGATGTGTTGATCAGAGCTCAAACATTACACATATGCAACAAAGAAGATGACAACGAATTGCTTGAAATGCTGAAACGTTCATTCACAACTGAAGACTTTGGAATAAGACAACTTCAGATTTCACGCAATCCTGAAGATGATAGAGCATTGGCAATCATGAAGAGAACAATCAAACGCAAAGGAGATAGATTTGAAATTGGATTACTTTGGAACAATGAAGATAAACCGTTACCTGAGAGTAAATGCAATGCCATGCAGCGTTTAAAATGCATGGAAAGAAAATGTATGCAAAACAAAGATTTCGCCAAAGAGTACCAAGAAAAAATCAAATATTACATCGAGAATGGGTATGCCAGGAAGTTATCCCGGGACGAAGCTGCAATTGAAGGCCCCAGAACCTGGTATTTGCCACATTTTGGTGTTGTCAACCCTAAAAAACCTGGAAAGTTGAGATTGGTATTTGACGCTGCTGCCAAATCCAGTGGATTGAGCCTAAATGATTTTTTGTTACCTGGTCCTGATTTATTGCAATCATTGGTGGCAATTCTCTGGAAGTTTAGAGAAAGAAGAATTGGTTTTTGCGGAGATGCCAAAGATATGTTTCACCAGGTTTTGATTCGTGACGAGGACAGATGCGCACAACGTTTTCTGTGGCGAGATTTGAATGATAACAAAGACCCCGACGTGTACGAAATGATGGTCATGATATTTGGTTCAAAATGTTCACCAGCTTGTGCTCAGTTTGTAAAAAACCACATTGCTGAAGAGCACGCAGAATCTCCAGAAATCTTGAATGCAATAATCAAAAAATTTTATGTAGACGATTACCTCGATAGCAAAGATTCTGAAGAGGAAGCTATTCAAACCATACTCGAAATACGCAGAACTCTGGCCAAAGGGGGATTTAACATTGTGAATTGGATGACAAATTCTGCAAAAGTAAGAGAAAAACTAGGCTTTGATTTACTCGTGAAGAAGTTAGATGAAGGAAGCACACATCGAGTCTTAGGTCTTTGGTGGAACAGTAAAGAAGATGAGTTTCTATTCAAAATAAATAAAAATACCTTGAATAAACCATTCACCAAAAGGGAAGTTCTCAAATCTTTGATGTCCATATTCGATCCACTTGGTTTTGTTGCATCTTTCACCATAGAAGCAAAGATTTTGATGCAAGATATATGGCGCTCAGGAATCGATTGGGACGACGAACTTTCAGAAGACCTTGGGAATGTTTGGAGTAGATGGATAGCAAGTTTTCAAGAGATCGAAACAATTAGGATTCCCAGATGTTATTCAATAAATGTTCCTGAAGCTGATAACATTGAAATCCACTCATTTTGTGACAGCAGCCAGAAAGCATATGCCTGTGTAGTTTATCTGAGAGTCAAGCGAGGTCAACAAATAGATGTTTCATTTATTGCAGCAAAAACTAAAGTTGCACCATTGAAATTACTTTCTATTCCACGTTTGGAACTTCAGGCAGCAGTCATGTCAAGTAGACTGACACAAGCTATCAAAAACGAGTTGGAACTGTCAGTGAACGAAACATTTTATTGGACAGATTCAAAGTGTGTCCTCTGTTGGATACGAGGGGATGTACAAAAATACAAACAATTTGTTGCCCATCGAGTCGAAGAGATACACGACCTGACAGAAGTGAGTCAATGGAAGTGGATTCCCACCGACATGAATGTAGCAGATGAGGCCACGAAAAAGAACAACTCTAGACAAAAAATCATTTCTGATGAATGGTTCAAAGGTCCTGGTTTCTTGAAGAATCCCAAAGAGGAATGGCCAAGAGAGAAAGAAATGGATTTGTCAGAAACAGTTGAACAGGAATTCAAGAAAACATTCCTTGGTATTCACGTACATCCTACGAATGATTTTGCAGAATCTTTACCAGACGTGGAGAGGTTCTCGAAATGGCTTCGACTCATTAGAAGTACAGCTTGGATGTTGCGATTCGTAAAAAAGGTGAAAAGTATTCCTCTGAAGAGCAAAGAGTTATCCGTCGAAGAATTGAATAATGCAGAAGAATTGTGGATCAAGAAAGTCCAACAGGATAGTTATAAAGAAGAAATTGAGCTTCTGAAAGATGGAGGACAGATAAAAAAAGGCAGTAAGATAGAGAGTTTGTGTCCCAGGTTATCACAAGGGTTTTTGATAGTTGGCGGTAGGACTGATCTAGCTCCAAACATGGAAGAGCAAACAAAGAAACCTATTATTTTACATCCGAAGCATCGATATACTCAACTACTCATTCGCCATTTTCATGAAAAATTCAAACATCAGGGTGTGAATCTTGTTCTTAATGAGTTACGGCAAAGGTTTTGGATTGTCAATGGACGAGCAGCAGTAAAGTTCGCATTTTTCAGCTGTCAGTATTGTAAGAATAGGAATGTCAAACCAGTTCCACCCATCATGGGTCAACTTCCCAGACCTAGACTCACTCCTAACACAAGGGCTTTTGTGAATGTCGGCTTGGACTATTTCGGTCCTTTCTATGTCACAGTGGGCAGAAAGAAAGAAAAGAGGTGGGGTGTTCTGTTTACATGTTTAGCAGTAAGAGCCATTCACCTAGAAATTTCACATACTTTGGACTCAGATTCTTGTCTTATGGCAATAAAAAGAATGATAGCAAGAAGAGGAAAACCGAAAACAATTTTCTGTGATAATGGGACAAATTTCCGAGGAGCAGATAATGAAATTCGAAAAGCGAAAAATGATCTGGACAATTCGGCATTCATAAATTCCCTGACCTCGGAGGCTATTAACTTCAAATTCAATCCTGCGGCTGCACCACACATGGGAGGTGTGTGGGAACGATTAATTGGCTCTGTTAAAAAAGTTATTGGAAAAATTTTATATGGACAATCCTTGAAAGATGAAACGCTCCAAACACTTTTTGCAGAAGCTGAAAATATTGTTAATTCCCGACCACTTACAGTTTTATCTACAGACCCCACGGATCTCGAGCCTTTAACGCCAAATCATTTTTTAACTGGGTTTGCAAATAATGGTAATTCTATTGTTGAATTAGATCCTGATAGTAGTTTCCTAAGGAGAGAATGGAGAAAGGCGGAAATGTTAAAAAATTCCTTCTGGAACAGATGGTTGAAGGAATATCTTCCCACCCTCAATAAAAGGAACAAATGGACTTTGGATCAGGTATCAATTAAAGAAAATGATATTGTTGTCATGGTGGACGATGAAGCTCCAAGACATAAATGGAAATTAGGAAAAATTGTCCAAACGTATCCAGGCCCTGACGGCAGAATTAGAGTTGTGGATGTTAAAATGGGATCTTCAATATATCGTCGTCCAGTTGTCAAGATATGTAAACTAGAACTGGAACCTCAGTAAATTTCTTTACCGGGTGGGAGAATGTTAGAAATTAGTTGAAAACCCCTGGTATTTGATAGTTAGAAGTTTTATGACAAGTAAAAAATAAAAACACTGTCAAAAAGAAATTAGATTATATTTATTCAACTAGAATAAGAAATAATTAGAAAGAGAGCTTAATAACAGGGACTGAAAATATAAAAACTAATTGGTACTGCAATTATTAAAACAAAGTTTGAAAAAGTGTGCTGGAGAGTAACAAACAAATGAAATGGATAAATTCCTCAATGTCAAAATACCCTTTTCTTCACACACTCCTACAACTACTTTCCTGACTAATACCATGATGAATATTGACTTATATCCGTTAGATATTTGTGCACCCTTTCTCAAAGATGGCACTGCATAGACCAGTGTTTTGAGGTTTTTGCCCCTGATCAGAACTAGGTAGTTCGGACAACACTGAATTGGTCCATCTCTCAGCCGAATGAACCCATTTAATGAGATTTAGCCGCAGCACCACTCATGAGACCGAAAAAGTGTAACAGGGAGAATCAAACAAATAATATGAATAAATTTGACCTCTCCCTTCCCACATTCTCACTGGAAAATACTAGTTATAGTATAAGTAAGTATAAGTAATTATTTTCTGTCAGATTTTCACCTTATTCTTTTCAGAAATGAGCTCTAATGATTGATACAGGATGCACTAGCAATAGTGTCATCCTCGAGGAACTTTGTATTAATATTGTAATAAAATCTGAAGAGACGCCACTGATCGCGTGACAAATCTATTTTTGCTAGATCAACAATCAGAACATTTGGCACAAAGATGTTCAAAAAAGGGACTAAGTTCTAAAGAAATTATCAAGTCTAGTGACAAGAATCGAACTCCAAATTTATTAGGGACGTGCCACAAACAATGTAGATTTTCAGCGAATTATAAAAAATATGGACAGTTTTAAGTAGTTGTAACGTTTGGGAATTGCAGGTTGAATAGAAAAAGGTCGGATGCTACGATCTTATACTGCCTCGTTGAGAGGCCAGGGCATTTCTTAGAATCAACGCAATTCTTTTAATTATTAGTTAATTTCGTCAAAAATAATACTTATATGGAAATAGGTCGTTCGTTGTAAGATGTATGCAAATTTTGTTATTTTGAAATAAGGCAACAACTAAAGGACATCGGACTAGCAAAATAATGTTTTGGCAGTTTTTGTGATCGTTTCTGCCAATAAAGATTAATTCACATTCAGTGCGAGTCCTATTTGTACGGAGCGATCACCCAAATGATGTCACTCAATAGGAAAAGTTAAAGGTAGTTAATTAGTAATGTAGAACACAAAAATAGGGTTTAGAATACCAAGATCGGTCAAGTAACGACATCTATTTTACAAGTTAAAATCCTGAAGGATGAGACTATCCCTTCTCGGAGGAGGAAGGCCATAACTGGGATGCCTTGAACTCTGAGAAAAAGAAATCAGTTGAAATTTTATTTTTGAAGCAGTAAGAAGTGTTTAAAAATTCTCAGGTCAAGGCCTCCGCTTTGACCTGGGGCATACCGGTATATTCTCAGAGTTGAAGGGTTTCTTAATTATTTTATCAGTCACTAGAATTTCTTATCATTTTCGAGTATTTAAATGTGGTATTGGTAAGCTAACAAGTTAGGTATTTTATTGTCAATTTGATAGTTTTTTTTTGTTGAGTTAAGGAAATATTGTTTGCAGTCTGTTTTAGTATAATCATTGTAATTTTCACTATTTTGACGTTAAAGATGAAAGTAAATTTGCTTTTTCCTTCTTTTTTCTCGTAAATATTAACATTCTAGTCACATATTTAAACAATTTATATTTATTTTTCTCCCTTTGGCCTTAATAAATGAAAAAAAGACCATTTCTTGAGTTTCCTTTGCAAGTTAAGTGAATAATTGAATCAAACCAAAAATTACCGAATTAGTAAAACCAATCAGCTCTGAAACAACTAATTAATTGTGCGTGGTCCATAAGTTAATGTGTACCTGCTCATCACCCCAGAGAAACAAGCCTACCGGACCATAGAGACGGGCGAATGAGTGTAGACTAGGTCAGTAAATTTGTATAAAATGAGGTACATATATGATATCACGTATGACAGGACCTCCTGAGTCGGCAATGTTATGTTTGAACCCTTTTTATCTGTTCCACGACTAAATTTATTCGCTCAAGAGTAAGATCCATCCTATTATTTTTCAAATCAGAATCCATGTATGTTATCGCTAACCTGACATACAAGATATACACTAGTTGAAGTAGAGGGGTGTTTAAGGTTTGAAAATGGAGCTCAACTCCTATTGAATATACGCCAGGCATAAGCCAAGGTATTAGTTCACTCGAGTTAGTCACACATATGTTCTTTGTTCACCTCGTAAGGAACACTGTTATAATATCTATCAGATATAGCTTGATGTCTGTAGTGGTATTAGGCAGAAAAGTAGTTAATTTCTGTCAGATATTTGTCTCATATTTTCCACTTTGCGAGAATGTTTGGAGAGAATGGTATTTCATCGTAAAATTTATTCTTTTAATTTGAATGGGACCTCTTCATTCTATTGTTAGATTCGTGTTCAGCAGACCCAAACATTGAAATAGTGAAATATTTCTCTGGAAAACAAATACTTACTGCTTCATGTTTTTTCACATAGTGATTGTCCAAACCAACACGTGTTCGACAACTGAAATCACACACATCACATTTCATGGGGTTGTTTTTTTCGTGTATCTTCATGTGAGTATGTAAATTGTGCTTTGCAACAAACCTATAAAAAAATATAGCAATTCAATAAAGTTGCCTTTCATTCATTTAATATATATGATAGTATCGATTATGTTCAAGAATGGATATTCTACAATTATAATAATTTATATCCTATTTTTTTTCAAATTTCAATTATTATTAATGAATGAACTACGTCGACTAATTAACTCGTTAGGTCACAAAAACATTGCTCATGACATTTAAAATAATTGTAGACATATAATTTTAAACTTTATAAATACTTCTCACGACTATACAGCCAATATTATTAAAAGTTTATACTGTAGTTCCTATTTAGTTAATGCAATCGAATAAAGTAAATTTTGATTTTAGTTATTTATGTACTGTCTATTGGCTCGCCTGCTTGCTAGACTCGGCTGCGCCTCAGCTATCAATTTGCAGGCTCGACTATATTAGACAGTTTTTCGCCGAGGTGCATATTACATTTTTCGTCGACATCTACAAATTACGTTCCTATTTCCGAATCACTAATCGACAATTTTTTCGTCCGTAAACGCTTTTCGTGCGCTGTGCTATGCCGTATCATAGTGACCACAGCGGACGAAAAGCGTTTGTGGACGAAAAGCTTTTGTGGACGAAAAGCGTTTGTGGACGAAAAGCGTTTGTGGACGTAAAGTGTTTGCGGACGTAAACTACTTGCCTTCAAAAATTGTCGATTTTCCATAAGGAAATTAGTACGTAAAATGTCATTTTTTGCAGACGTCGAGGAAAAAATACATCACCATCAATGGAAAAAATACATTACCATCAATGGAAAAGATTAGCTTCTTACAAGCAGATTGAAGAAAACGTTGATAAAAACGAAATTCTAATAAACAATCAATTTGGTTTTTGGAAAAACGATTCATGCAAATCTGCATTACAACTGGCTTTGTCTAAATTAAGAGGATAATAGCATATATGATAATGTTTATCAATGGTTGCTGACAAATGATAAAGCTATTGAGAAAATCAATTTTGTACTAAAGGACGTAAATGAATATCTCATGACAAATAGTATGATAACAACAACTAAACATAAGTTTACCTACCTTGAACTGAACGAAATAAATCTGCAATATATAATGAAAAAATTGTAATTGTGACATCTATTGAATATCTTAGATTTCAGCAAGATAGTGTATTACACTTTGGTATATGAATTCGAACAAAGTCCAAAAAGTGTGCCGGAGAGTTTCAAATGAATGAAACGAAAAATCTCGACAAGACAAGATGTAAATAACCAAAGTATCTATTCAAGTGAACCTAACTACTTAACAAAACTATCTTAACGAATAACTAGGGGCAACAAAATAAATATAAATGTTCAAAGTTCCTATTGTTTGCTGCAAGGCTAATTTCAAAAATTTTCATTAAATGTTTTTTTGTAACATTCTGGAACATTTACGGTGTTATATTTTGACAAATCCTCAAAATTCAATTGTGCAAATCCTCCAAGTTCAATGGTTGAGAGTATACACCTCCAATTCCAGATACAAAAAAAGTCTAATGGGGATCAAGTCTGGATAACGAGCAGGCCATTTTATTGGTCGATTTGTTCGGAGCCATCTTTGACGAAAAAGAAGGTTCAAGTGATTTGTCTCGATCCCAGCAATCTGAGGTGGTGCTACGTCCTGCTGAAAGAACATTTCTTTGTTATCTCTATGGGGAAAATGCAAGTGTTGCTAATACAAAAATCAAGAAATTTTGGAAAGGGTATTTCAGTGAATTGAAGGTAGATTGAACATTTATGATATTAACGTGCCTAGTTATTCGTTAAGATAGTAATTTCTTGTTGGAGTTGTTTGTTAAGCATTTATAAGTATACTTGAATACGTACTTTGGTATTTTCATTTGTTGATAATAGAATTCACTCTTACTATTGAGGTGAACAATCAGAACACTAATGAGATATAATATCATACATATTGTAGGGTGCGCTATTTGAAAAATTTAGGTAAAGAAAGTTATAATTTCGCGAAAATCATATTATTCATCCGACCACTCTGTAAAGATGAATATTATGTCCTATGATAGAATATGCAATGAACTATCAATACTCTTGAATGGTTCCATAAATTCTTTGTAATATAGGTAATGGGTTTTTCTTAAAAAATTCGGATTTAATGAAAAACTGTTATAACTTGGCAAATAATTGGGTGATATGAATAAACCTTGAGCAAATACTTTTACTCATATTTCTTGAAATAGATGTATTCATTTTGGTTAGTTATGAGGGAGATAAACTCATAGAATAAGCATACTAGCTTTTATTCATACCACCCAATGAGAATTCAAAGATGTCGAAGTATATAAGGTGTTCCATTTGAAAAAAAATTGCGCCTCTCGTATAAAAATAGTCATTCCTGAAGATAGCTTTCATAGTGCCGTATATGATATAAAATCATAATATTTTGAAAATTACTCTTGGTCCAATTGATTTTCAATTGTCCAGCTGGTCTAGGGACACACTGTATATCGCAATTATTCTATCGCATTTTGACTATTGTACATCTTCTATTATTTTTCTTATTACTTTGAATCAATCATCACAACTATAAAAAATTCAAAACATCTAATAGCAACACACTGGACGTTAATAGCATATTAAACTCTTTATTTGTGATAAAGATATCAACCTTTGTAAGGTATTGAAAATTGTGGCTTGGTGTTTGGATAATATTCCACTGTATTCATAACCATACCAAACATTTCAAATAGTGCAGTGAAATTATCTATCTATTTCGTAAAATCAATTATTACATATTTACTTACGTTTTACCACAATCAGAGCATTTGAAGGGTTTGTACTTCACATGCTTAAACCTAATATGTTTCGCTAGCAGCGATGGTTTTGTACAGGTCATATCACACATTGTACATTTGTAGTGGTTTATGTGGGAACGAATATGATCTCTCAACAGGCGTTCACTTGGAAACAGCTTCAGACACTGAGAACACTGATAGCTCTGTACTGAAATCAATAAATTATGATTTAATCAGGAAAGTTAGTTTACCTTATCGTTCGATATGTTTCAATTGTTAAAAATTGTTAAAATTGTTATTTCTATCAACCGGCTGCCCCCTTACGAGCAACCCTTAGAAGTCTTCGATAGACTTACGCGAGCTAGGGAAAATGCAGCCCTCACCTTTTAACATGAGGTCGGTGGACGCGGCGAATTAAATTAAATAAATTTTAATAATATTTCAATTGAATAATAAAAGAGGTACTTGAAAAATCCAGCTTTCTGTAAACAAAATTCATGAATCCAACAGAACACAACTAGCCCCCCTGCGACCTGATATGGGATTGTGTTTGCAGAGGGATGGATATTTTTCAATATTCACTTAATGTGCCTTCTGTCAAATATTGGCATTATACTTCTCGAATAATTCAACTATTGTAACGCAGCAATTATAATTCGAGGCGACAGGTGTCGGGTGGTAGGTGACATACGATGTCACTTGTTTCTGTTTTGCATTCTTTTCTTTATACTTAGCCTCAAATCAATAAAAAAAACCTAGATAGGCCCGATGCTATGTAAACACCATATTCAGTGAACCGAAGACAACTGTGTTTATAAACATTCACCTCCTACCTCTGTTGTTTTACTCCCTGTTGTCAAATTGGTAAAAAAATATTTATGTAAAAAATATTTATATGATTTTGGTAGGTATCAATCAATGCGTAATTATTCATATTTTATCTTCAGATTTATTATTCTAAAAGTCCAGGGAAATATCAATTTCCAAAGAGATGGAAAAAAATCTTCTAAGCAGATGATATATGTCGTTTAATTCAAATAACGAGGTGACCGAGGTCTCCACACAACAAAATTATGGAGGCACTGTAAATTCCACCAAATTTACAGACAGGACTGATCGCGAAAAATTATTTCCCCGAGGTTTAGAATCCCGTGGCCTCTGCTGGGTCCTGTTTATGAATTTGGTTGGATTTGTAGTGTCTCCAGTTTTTTATTGAATGTAGACCTCGATGATCTCGTTATTCGAATTCAGTGGCCTCTGCTGAGTCCTGTCTATGATTCTGGTTCAAGTTGTAGTGTCTGTGGGTGGAGACCTCGTTATTCGAATTTAATGGCCTCTGAAGAGTATTGTCCGTGAATTTGTGGAAGGTGCAGTGCTTCCGGTTTTGGTGGGATGGAGACCTCGGGGGCCTCATTATTCGGTTTCAATGTCCCTTGCTGTGTTCTGTCAACAAATTTCAGGAAATTTGTTGCGCGCACCCTCAGGTTTGTCTTGAATCGAGACCTCATTGTTCAAACTCAACACCCCGTACTGAGTTATGTGTGCAAGTTTCAAAAAATATAATAGGAAAGTTTGAACCAAAATTATTATAATAATTACTAAAAAAGGAATTGGATGTTTTCCACCATCATGAATCATGACTTTGTACAATGTTGACTTTTTACTATAAACCTCATGTTTAATGTCTTGATGAAGAAAATAAACATTTCAGAAAGCTCGACCAATTAACAGAGAGTATTCTTTTAAACAGCCCAGTATTTTGACTGCATCCTCAAGATCCATCCGCATTTTTCCTTAACTAGTCAGTCAAGACTGCCCTTCGCCTTATACATATTATATATATTCTATATCTCTAATGTAGCTAATACAGTAGATAAATAATTCATTATTGAAGAGAAAGATATCACAAAATCATCTCCACAACGAACAAGAAATGTAATAATAATTACTATTATTAGTAGTCCAGCTATCCGTAATATAGCTACATATGCATTGAACCACATTCCCACAATTAATACTAGCTGATAATAATCATCCTGTGAGCTATTTCACAGTACTTCGAATAATGTTGAGATTTGGCAACAATGCAGTAGCAGTAGGGTGGACCGTTGGATATTCGGTAGATATTCCAGCAGAAAACTGTAATTTATTTGGAAATATTATAAAAGATCGCTGTCACTATGGTATGAAAAACATATATTGTCAGTGCCATCTTACAGTTCAGACGCGAAATATTTGACTTTATATTTACCTTAACCAAGATACTTTCCTTTTTCTTCACGAAAATAAGGATAAAGTGGTTTTAACACCCTTAAAAACGCACAGCACTGTGCCAACGGTATTTTGTTTTGGTTCGACCGTCAGAAACCCAATACATCACATTCCCCGCGAGAGTTATCTTCGGTTCACAATATTATACTGATATTCGGCATCGGGCCTATCTAGTGATTTTTATTGATCTGAGTACTCAACACAGGAGAGAGGAGACGACACGGCGATGTCGTCGACTGCCACCCGCATCTCCAAAATGCGACAGGTTCTCGGCGAATCTTGGCATCTTGAAAGTCTTTTTTCGAAGTAGCTTCATTTGGATCTTTGTTAAAATAAAGTCAAATGTTCCTACAGATATCCGCATAAATTCAAAGAACCTTTCGGGATGGTTCCTAAGATCTCCATAAAGGTTATGAAATTCGCCGTTTCGACGACGAACTTCGTTTAACACTAAACCCTTCGTCTTCTCCTTCTGTAAAGTTTAAACACAATAACACCCAAAACCTGCAACCTGTCGCTCACCACTTGACACCTGTCGCAAGGGAAGTATAATTACGGCCTAATGATTGAAATTTCCACTGTGTTCTTTGTAGGAATATCAATAGGTATCCTGATGTTTTCGAAAATATGAACAAGATGTTCATAAAATCAGTTGTGGAGTCATCTGCGGCTGAAAGACAAACTTTAGTCGCTACTTTCCATCGTTCGAAGTAACCTTTAATGAGGTATTCATGTTGAGAAAGCGAATATTCTCCATAAAAATTGAAAAAATTGATTTTTTCTAATATCTACCAGCAAACAATTAGGTACTTCCACGGTTAAAATCATGCTGGAAATTGATCTACATCTGATAAATATTGCGAAAAGACCCTAACTGACAGGAAAAAATTGGAAAATAAAAAATTTGCTTTTTCATTCAGATGGTTGATTTTTTAATTATGTCAAAAACAATTTCCAAAGTGTTACTGCAGAGGGAATATTTCCATCATTTCCATCCTTGATGTATGAAATTGCTTCTGAAGAGCCTGCTTCTCAATTCTTTCAATCTCCCTGATCATCTCGGAAGAGTAAAATATATTTTCGTCGACAAAAATGTATTGAAGATCTAATGTAAGAGGTGCGTTCTTTGCATCAATGAATTGAACGATTTCTGTGAGTGATACTTTTGAGTGACATTTTTCCTATCCCATTTATATAAATTTTTAATGAAAACTAGAGATAATTAAAAAATAAATATCCGAATTAAAATGCAAATTTTCACTTTCAGATTTTTTCTTTTCAGTCTTTTCACAATATCTATCAGATGTAGTTGAATGTCAAGCGTGCCTTATTAGATAATAAAAAAAAAATAACATTTTTACGTGGTATTCTTTAGTTGAAATCTTCAAATTTTTCGAATGCAACTGTGCCAGTCACCTTCAACGGTGATTTTTGAACTGAAAGTGGAGCCTTCGATCTTGGCAAGCCATTTATAATGTAGTTGTCGTTGATTGGGACAAATCGAAAAGTCTGCAAGTGCTGAAAACGTGTTGACCGACCAAGAAGACAATATCCTATTAAAAAAAATCCGAGCAGCTAGCTCAAAATGTATTTAGAATATATCTATAGAGATATACACAGAGTTCGAGAAAAGACATCTTTCACCGTCGCGTCGGCTCAGGATTGCGGCAGTTCAACGGTATGCCATTTGGACTCAGCAATGCCCAGCTCCATTTGAGCTTGATGATACAGTTTTGAAGGGACTCTTCTGGAAGAAGTTTCCAGGATATCTGTAAGATATAATTGTAGTTTGCACATCGTGAAAAACCTGGTGGAGGTATTTCTGCGAATGAGAAACTGTGGATTGAAACTGGGTTCCAAAAAATCCAGTCTGTTCAAGAAGTAAGTATGATATCTCGGCCACGTTGTTTCTGGCAAAGGAGTAGCAGTAGATAAACAGAAGATCTAAGTAGTAAAGGAGTGGCCGATTCCAAAAGATATACAACAGCTTTGGAGTGCACCCACTACCTCCGATATGTGCGGGAAAAGGACACACAAGAAAGTAGGGATACAGTTGAAGAAGGGCCAGAGAAACATCTACTAATCAATACGCATTCCTGTGGTAAGTAGTTGTATGAAGATGTCTGGAAAAACCTCACCAAACTAAGAGATAGAAGCTTGAACACGATCTTGTGAACCTGTCAACCCCAAAATTGTACTGTGGGATTAATGGGCTGGATTGGAGATTACCAGCAGCGTTAAGATTTTGGCATGGTTAACAATTCCCCATTGGGACATAATGAATCACTTTCATTGATTTTCACGGTGCAGATATGGTGAATTTTGCAGATATTGCAACACTCTAAGGATGACATTCGGTAGCAAAAGAATGGGGCAAAGTAACGAGCTGGGGCAAAGTAACGAGCTGGAGCCAGACCTGTCTGCTCCTGGCGTTCTAGGATGTTCAAACTTGGTTCACTTGCAAAATAAAGAACTCGTCTTCAACTAAATTGAATACAAAGTTTACTGTGTCGGATCTGGACTGTATATAAAAAAAAGGAAGTTATTTTATTTTTTCTCTGTGTGCGAAAATGCTGGCTAAAATTAGGCGGCAATAAGTAACTTTGAAAAATCTCCGAAAAATCCCGAAAAAATAGCTGGAAACTCGAAAGGGCACTTTTCTCTGACGGATATATTTCAAAACTTCGTAACGATCAAAATCTGCATTCGCACACACAGACATCTCAAGCTATTGTAACCCTTTCTCAAAGCAAAATTTTACAACATAGGATTCGCGCCGTATATATAGGAAACACATTACACTTCAATCATTCAATCATTCAATTTTAATTTTAATACTAAACATTTACCTTGGGATAAGGTTTCTTTGTATGGTTTTTTTCAGTTTATTTGCTAGAATGTATAGACTTCTGTAGTTATATGTATTTATTTGTGAAGAAACTTATAGTATTATTATTATTATATAAGTGAACAAGATGTTTACTATGATGATTAGCTTCCAGATGTACAAGAGAAAAATACTACATAAACCTCAATTGAATACTCACTAAAACTTGATTGTTGTCTTCTCCTGTGATCACAAAATTTCGTTTTACTGCTGAAAATGGTCAAGCATGTGGGACATCCAATTATTTTTTCCTTTGTGTGAGTCCTCAAATGTTCTCTCAAATATGCCAGTTTTGAAGTATTTTTCTTCTCACAACCTGAAATCAAAAAGAAGGTTATAAATGTCTCCGTTTCTTAAATTGATAAATCAATTTCAGCTTCAAGCTGACTTATGTAAGAGTGGACAAGAATCAAAATTCTTCTAAAGGGTATCTCATAATGAAAGTTGGAAATGATGCTTATTAATATTTCTGGAACGAACAGTAAGAAAATAAATACGAAATATATCTACTTTGCTAACTTCAACTACTCAAAAAATTCGGTGGTTTTGCCAAACGAATGTAAGAGCCAGAGCTCCACTAATCAAGAAATCTACTTGAATTAAGCCAGTTTAATGATGGCATCTGTTGAAGCACCTCCTCTTTTATTGCTGCTTCATTTAAATTTATTTATCAATACAATCAATTGACCATCGATCAGGGTACTTTTTTATCAATTATTTATTGCAATGTTGTTGATGCGTACCGTTTTCCATTTAATCCCCTCACCAGTTCCATGCTTGAATAACTTGAGTGTTAAAGCTAGTTATTCAAGATGTTTTGAAAAGTACTATGTGCACTAACACCTTGAAATATATTGCGGCTGAGGTAAAAGGAGTACCAGGTTGTTATGGCCAGAAATCTCTCCTGAGGGACATAAATAATAACTGGGCTCCTCTCTGTCAAGAACCCCATAATTTAGCTTCAGAGAGTCTCCCAAACGATATGCCTATCCACTTCTTTTAACAACCATCTTTTGCACTTTTCATCAAATTTCTAAATATGCTGCATATTCAATGAAATAATTAAACTTGTGATATTGCCTTTTATCGAATTTGCCTTTAAGTATTTTTGGTTGCATATACTAAGTTGAAATTCGCAATTTCATACAATAGTATTCCAGGTAGGCGTGGCAAAAACCTCTCTCGTCGAAACAAATACTTAAATAGTACCTTTTTATAAAAATCTCATTCCCTGCTCCAGTGGCGCACCTCTAGGAGAAGGTAGGTATGAAGTTTGCAATTCTGTTTTAGTAAACAGGAGTTTCGAATGAGCTAAATGAACGCTGAATGATAATGGTAGAGCTCAATAGGACAAATTGTAGGAATGTCTGAAAAATTAATTATCAATATATTAATTGAAGAAAAGTCGAAGAGATTCGAGCATTGCAGTAACTAGGTAGGTTTAGGTATATGAGTTTAAATTTAAATGTAACACCCTGTAAATTGTTCGTATTTCGGATTCTTTAAATTAATGTACATCCGAATCCATAATTTTCAAATAAATTCGGATATAAAATTAATTTTTAAACCAAATTTTATCTCTCAGTCCAGAGTGCCATGACCATCCTTAAATGTCTACATAGCCTGTAATACTTCATCGCAGATCACTTTAGAGAACTTATCTTTCCTACATATGGACCAATTAGGTGGCCTCTTCGTTCGCCATATCTGACTCTTCTCGATTTTTTGTAGGTTTACATTAATAGTGTTGTCTGTGTTACACCACCAAGAATACAACAAATTTTAGAACGACACATACTACAGGTATCTGAGAGCATTACATCAGAAATGCTTAGGAATGTAGCACAGCATGATAAATTCCGAGTTCGAAGAAGCAGAGATCAGTTGGATCAACACTTCGAACACCTTATTGGGGATGAGGATATTAGATTAAGTTTGTTCTTTGTGTATTAAACTTATAACTTACTCAACAGACTTTTGTTTATTTTCGTAGGTTAACATCCAATCCATATACACATTGCAACTAATGGTGAAATGCATATAGATGTTGCACACAATATGGAAGATATTTGAATTATCAAGAAAATAATTAAATTAGTTAATTAATCAATTATGACCGATATTTTAACGCGTGAGCGAAGCGAGTGTCAAAAACCCTGGGTGGACACCCATGTATCTGAATCCGCTATTAAAGGCTGTGTAATATTTGCCCAAAACTGTGAAAATATTCAATATTCTGGAAACAACCACAGGGAGCGCTAGTGTTTGGAGAAGTTATTCAAATCGAGTTTAAATTGAAGAGAAATTTTAAACGTTAAAATTTCAGAAAATAATGGGATTTGAGGAAGTATCTTCAATAATTGTAATTTTTGAGGCCCGAATTGATGCAGCAAACCCAAAAAATTAAATCATGCCCTATCAGTCTTTGTAAGCTATGCGAGATACCGCAAAATTTAAATCAATAATGACATAAAAGTAAGCTGTGATAATAGATGGTAGTATGGTGGAGTATGTGTATATTTATTTATTATATATATTTTTGGATTCATCTCAAAATGCATTTAATAGTGTTATGCAACAGATATAAGTAGTATGTATTCTTTTTACCAATTTTAACTGAGATTTAAGTAAGATTATCAGCACAGCTCAATAGCTTAGGTAATGACATGTAACATTTACTTAAGACTGATAACTGTCCTATATTGAGCAATTGAGCTGTGCTGAGAATCTTACTTTGATCCCAGTTAAAATTGGTAAAAAGAATATCGCTATAGTTGCATTTGAGTTTTTGTTAACTAGACCAAAAAAAACTGAATTATACAACTGTACTGCCTTCCTTTAGGTTAACAAATTAAGATATAACTCTTTTTATATTTTTCTGTAAGTAGAGAGGCTATGATGAGAAATGGGGCACAAAAATATGCCCCATTATTCTATCAATTTTCTTTCTGGAGATAATCGCTTGGAGATAATTCAGTTTCATTTGTTATTGGCAGCAATATTTTGCGAAATTCCGTCACATATTTCAATAAATGAAATTTTCTGACAGCAGCGGGGAAGGTGAGGACATCTAGACAGTGATATCATCATATCTAAGAATATAACATCCGTCTAGCTTAGCTACTCAGCCGTCTACCCTGCAAAACACAGGGGCAGGAGCCGTCGGCGTCAAGTTTTGCAGCTGTTAATTCAAAAGAATAAAAAATAATAGTTTAAAAAAACTAAAGAAGACGCTTTACTTCCGACGGACTAAAAAGTAAAAAATAATTGACAATTTAATTTCTCAAATGTAAAAAAAGTGTGGCTTTCGATAAAATATTTCAGGCAATCAGATAGGTCAAATAACTTTTACTATCTCACAAAGACCATCGGTTGTATATTCCATCACTTTCGTAGATACTTTCATCATTACTTAAAATTCAGAATTTTTTTCTTATCATTGAACCCTGATTTTATCAAATGCGTGCGCTCCTGTCGGTTGTAAAAATGTCACAGTCTATCGTTACCTTCTATCTTCCCCGCAGCCCGCGCGCCCACAAACTTAGCGACTTCAAAACAATCAGTGTTGTAGGTAGAGCAATGCTGAGTCCCTCTGTATTTTTACGATATTATAAGTACATGGAAACGACTATTTGACTCAATAAACATTTTTAGGTTGAAAGAAATGACGATATTTGATATTCTGGAATGTATAATGGTTCATATTCATTCAGCCAGTTTTCTGTTAAATGAACTACATTAGGGACTGCACACGGGCTTCATGCAATTGTTATTGTTATTTTTTCGGGCGCCAGCTAACTCAGTCTTTTTCCTATTTGGGAATGTGGAAAAATAAAAGTCCACTTCACACTTTTTTGTTTACTAAAAACTTCCTTTTGGTTGGTACACTTTACAGAAGAATTTCACAGACTATTTCTAGTGGTTAAAATTTAGCTACAGGAATCATAATAAACTTCTTTCATATCTCCTAACCTCACAATGTCAATGTTCCCGCATCTCTTTTTTCTACGCCAGGGTTGCCAGTCATTAATCCTCCCAATATTTTAGAAGTAGCTATTTTGCTGGTGTAGGCTATTCTACAACAGGAAGTCTATACTTAACAAAAATATATAAAGATCATGTGACTCACTGCACACTGATTGAATATTGAGTAAAAATATGGTCATGGATATTTGCTTTTGCTTTTTATCAAAAACAAAAAAAAAGGTTTGGCTTTCTCTTAGTTACCAGCTTATCATTCAAAATCTTTGAGTTTAATCCAAGTTAACAGATTTACCTCTTGTTTTGAAAACTTCATTTTCAGAATTTGGAGAATTGGCCAATATTTTTGTATTAATTTCTATATATTTGAAATTTCTGAAAGCTTTCGTTGTTTGAATATTTTGTATATTTGGTATTATTATGGTTGATTAAATTATTATAGTTATTATAATTATAATTAATATTCTATTGAATGAATTTAACAGGTACGGTTTAAGAGGTGTTACATATTCTTGGTTTACGAGTTACTTACATCAAAGAACTCACTAAACAGTATCGGAAACAATTTATCTGGAGTATAGACAGAAATCTACGTGAGCAACAAGGAACGCAATGATATGATAATACCACATAAACAAGAGAGGCGCACAGTAGTACCCCACTCGACGCATTAACGGACCACGTGGCAATGCGACACAGCATACGTCGATATCCCTTCCTCGAGTGAGTCGAGGATAAATTGTAATGCTCTCTCAACATATAACAATATCTATCAGATGTAGTTCAATGTCCAGCGTGGCTTGTGCCGGGGAAGTAGTTGTTTTCTGTTAGATATTACAAATAAGTCACATTTTTCAATTTTCATGGAGAATGTTCCCCTTTTCAACATGAATACCTCCCAAGAGGTTATCTTGAACGATGGAAAATAGCGACTAAAGTTTTTCTTTCAGTCGCAGATGATTCCACAAAAGATTTTATGAATTTCCTATTCATATTTTCGAACTAAAATATAACAAGCTATTCTTTACGCTCTCATGAAACCACCATAACCAAGATGAAAACTTTCCGATACTGTATGTGTTTGGCATTTGGAATAATTCATTCAGTGATGAATCATTTGAGATAATTTAGTCGTGATAGGTTTATGAGTTTGTAGAAATAGACCATCAGATAATGACATATTTTGCTGACTCATTTTCTCGTTTCAGGGATTTTAACCACTGAAAATTCCCAAAATTTTCCAAAATTTTCCTGCCGGAAAATTTACTTAAACAGTTGATTGGCTTATGGGAATTTTCTATCAGGTTCCTAACGATATCAGATTTCATTCTGTCGATTGCCATAAGCGAGAAAATGCGTCAGCGACCGAGTATTCTTTTACAAGATGGCTCCCTTATTTCCACCCTTTAAGGACATTCAAACCTTATGGCTTTGGTTTTTCACTATTAGATTGTTCCTACCTGTTAAGGTGGGAGTCGCAATGGGCAATTTTCAGCTATTTTCAGTGACTTAGGTTTTCGTAAACAATTAATGAACCGTTGGAGTATTTCAATTGAAATTTGCTATAGAGGTGACTGAAGGTTCAATACATTTCTTTTGACCCATGGCAACTCTGCAACTGAATGAGTAGCCAGAAAAAAATTCTCAAAACTGATCAAGTTTGAGGTTATCAATATCAAAAACAAAATTCAGTTTAAATTTATTTTCGAGTTGTGAGCTAGATATTGCCCTCACTTAGATTATTGAGAATGCATCCTAACAAAGAAAGTCGAGAAAAAGTGTCTTGTTTTTGAGTTTTTTAGGAAAAACTGATCGTGTGTATAGATACGTGATATGGCGAGCTGTGGCAAATATATGAGTGGCTCAGTTCAGCTACCGACCGGTAGAGGGAGATTTTACTGCAATAGAAAATATAAATGAAAATTCCATGCCTGGTAACAATATTACAACGTCTTCAAAAAAGGGGCGCACGCGGCGTTGCCATACTTCGACAAACCTTTCAGTTATTATTGCTCATTGGACTCAATGAGATTTCTTCAAATCAGAGTCTCATAATTCATTTGAAGTTCAATTTTGGGCATTTTGTCAGATCATTTATTATGCAATGAGGAGTACATGTATAGAGTAAAACTTATTAAATGATAATAATAATAATAATACTTACTCATAAACACACAGAGAGTGCGGGTAGACGACGGATATTATTATTATTTGCCGTGGCGCGCTCGGGGCCATTTTTGGTGGCGTCTTCACTTTTCAGCTGTAGGAAAACTAGGAAAAACTTTCAGCACCACCCTGGGTGATCGGTCGCACTATATGGATACCTTGTTTTGTAGGTTTCGTTTTGCATACCTATCTCTGATCTCTTTTGTGATTATGATCAGATTCTATTCAAAATTGGTTGTGGGGGCTTTTAGAATCGGAGATTCAAATTTTTTAACAATTATTCCTAAAATCAAGATGGCGGCTACACGATGGCGGAGTAGTTATGGTAATTATGGCCTGATTCTATTGACATTTGGTATTTGGAGGTTTTTGGGGTCGGAGAATATGATTTTTTCGTCAAAATTCATGAATTCAAGATGGCGGAATAGTTTTGTGATTTTGAACCAATTCAATTAAAAATTGGTATGTGGGGGCTTTCGGAATCGGAGATTAGAATGTTTTTACAGTTATTCCTAAAATCAAGATGGCGGCTACACGATGGCGGACGAATTATTATGAATGTGGTCCGATTTCATCCAAATTTGGTATTTGGGGCTTTTTGGGGTAGGAGAATATGATTTTTTTGTCAAAACTCATGAATTCAAGATGGCGGAATAGTTTTGTGATTTTGAACCAATTCAATTAAAAATTGGTATGTGGGGGCTTTCGGAATCGGAGATTATAATGTTTTTACAGTTATTCCTAAAATCAAGATGGCGGCTACACGGTGGCGGACGAATTATTATGAATGTGGTCCGATTTCATCCAAATTTGGTATTTGGGGGTTTTTGGGGTAGGAGAATATGATTTTTTTGTCAAAACTCATGAATTCAAGATGGCGGAATAGTTTTGTGATTTTGAACCAATTCAATTAAAAATTGGTATGTGGGGGCTTTCGGAATCGGAGATTATAATGTTTTTACAGTTATTCCTAAAATCAAGATGGCGGCTACACGATGGCGGACGAATTATTATGAATGTGGTCCGATTTCATCCAAATTTGGTATTTGGGGGTTTTTGGGGTAGGAGAATATAATTTTTTTGTCAAAACTCATGAATTCAAGATGGCGGAATAGTTTTGTGATTTTGAACCAATTCAATTAAAAATTGGTATGTGGGGGCTTTCGGAATCGGAGATTATAATGTTTTTACAGTTATTCCTAAAATCAAGATGGCGGCTACACGGTGGCGGACGAATTATTATGAATGTGGTCCGATTTCATCCAAATTTGGTATTTGGGGGTTTTTGGGGTAGGAGAATATGATTTTTTTGTCAAAACTCATGAATTCAAGATGGTGGAATAGTTTTGTGATTTTGAACCAATTCAATTAAAAATTGGTATGTGGGGGCTTTCGGAATCGGAGATTATAATGTTTTTACAGTTATTCCTAAAATCAGGATGGCGGCTACACGGTGGCGGACGAATTATTATGAATGTGGTCCGATTTCATCCAAATTTGGTATTTGGAGGTTTTTGGGGTAGGAGAATATGATTTTTTTGTCAAAACTCATGAATTCAAGATGGCGGAATAGTTTTGTGATTTTGACCCGATTCAATTCCAAATTGGTATGTGCGGGCTTTCGGAATCGGAGATTATATATTTTTTTAAAGTATTCCTAAAATCAAGATGGCGAAGAAGTTATTGTGATTATCGCCCGATTTCATTGAAATTAGGTATTTGGAGGTTATTGGGGTCGGAGAATATAATTTTTTTGGCAAAATTCATGAATTCAAGATGGCGGAATAGTTTTGTGATTTTGACCCGATTTCGGAATCGAAGATTATAATTTTTTTTTACAATTTCTCCTAAAATCAAGATGGCATGTTATACATAACAAAAAAAATTCAAATGGACTTTAGAAAAATAGGAACATCTCTATCAGTTGAAGTTGACATTTTGGGGAAAGCAGCTATCTTTCTTCTCGTAAATACACACACTTATCAAGAAATCAAACACAATAAAACAATACTAGGCACCGTACAAACAAAACACGAATGGATAAATCAGTAAATCACGGCTCACAGCTTTCTAACGGCTCTGAACTCCGAAAACGATTGAACTGACAACGTTGCATTGGCAGTCGACCACCGAAAACGGGGTATTACCGGAATTCCTACAACGCTGACTTTATCAATGAAGAGGGAGGTAGACACTTGTACGGTTAGTTGAATAACTATTTTATTTTCGTGGTGCAGTGAATCGGGTGCTGACACTGCCATCTGTAGTTTTTAGGTAGTCAAGGGTGTTGGAACTCCCACCTTAATGTGTTAAAATGACATAAATGAGAGATTGAAAAAAAACTATTTTTTTTACACAAAAAAAATGGATACAAAACTGTACAAACCAGGGTGAACATACATCTTCTGTGATTGGTATACATTACCTGTCCAGCAGCACTTCATTATTTCATTATCGGACTCCATTGTAGCAGTGGGTTTTTTCCTGACATGAGTCAACATATGGTGGAAAAACTCGTAAATAGTACAGAAATTGTGCGAACAATCCTCCCACTCACAAGTATAGCCAAACGTTTCCATTGGTATGTTAGACACCTCCTTCTGATTGCACTTCGGCAAGCCGTCCCTGTCGACAACATTCTGGCCAATATTTATTATTTTGGAGATATATCCATGGTACGATAAGTGCTGCATCAGAAGAGGGACAGTGGTGGTATCATGATCACAGTTTGCCCACTGACATGTTAAACGTTCTGAAAAAAATATATGTAACTGTTTGGTATGAGGCATGGTGAATTATTCAGAGTTGTAAAGCACACGGTACTTCAGTTAAATACCTGAACACAAAGCTCAGAGTTCTTTTGGTGAATCGTTTGATAACGATAGTCGTCGCCGACCGATGTTTTTCCCTTTTTACTCCCATATACACCTACAACGTGGGCTAATTGTGGCAAATACCTGCCAAAAAACAACTATTCCCCTGGGTAATACCACAACGGTTATAGAATTATATCCAACAGATACTTGTGCAATGTACCTCATTGCAGAGAAAACGATTCGTTAAATGCTTCGGAGCACCAAGCACTAAGCACTGAATTATGAAAGTGCTCGAGAGCACAGTGCTTAGGGCTTCGAGCACTTTCACGAGCACTAAGCACTGTGCTTTGGGACAGCTCTATATGATGTCAAAGATTTTCATTTTCATAAATGCTCCTGATAACTTTACAGGCTTCATCCAGTACCATTCTGTTATGTAGACACTCCAAACTCGAAAGTCCACGGCCTCCCTGCTGTCTGGGAAAGTACAACCGTGGAACGGACGATTTAGGATGCAAGCTCCTATTAAGATGCATGAGTCCATTTCACCACTCCAAAGGAGTAGAGTAAGATCGGACGGCAAGCATATTATTTGCAGCAACTTTATTCTGACGACCAGATCTGTCGGAGTTTGTGCTGATACTTGCCGCGTTGAAAGTTTTTAACAGTGGTTACCTCTTGAGAGCGGCGCTATTCCACCACTAGGTAAATGTACGTCTCTTCGGCATCAAGATGATGTAGGATGCTTCCGTCTACGAGCTGGACATCCTCTCCGTACTCCTCGCATCGTCCTCTTTTGAGATGAACCGTGGCACATTTGTCGATCTCTAACTCCATTCCGATGGGATGCGTGTACTCTTGCACCACCCTCAAGGACTGATGTAGATCCTTTTCTCCTTGTGCATCCGGGTGCTGGAGGTGCCGCAATTGTAACCACGGGTGTTTCTGAGTGCAACGGATAATGACAGTAGTGAGATGCAGAAAAGAAGAGGGCTGAGGGAATCTCCCTGAAATACGCCCCTTCTAAAGATTAACTGCTGTGTTTGGACTCTGACTTGACCAAATCTTATGGTGAAGCAAGTCATCCAGAGCGGCATCAGTTGTATCACTATCACATCGAACACCACAAGGCATCTGAGCAAATGCAAGATAAGCTCATGCGAGGTTATCAAACGCGTTGAGGTAATCTATCCAGGGCATCGAAAGGCTACGCTTATACTGCACAGAGTCCTTAGTTATACATCTGTGAATGAGCAGGTTCTTCTTGCAGCCAGCGGTAAAACACTCAAATTCATCGAATACATTTGGAACATGTTGGAGTACTTGTTGAATATATCGGGATTAAAGTGTAACCGATTCGCCGAAATCGTGGAAGTACGAATGCATGACATTAAACGGCCACCTTAATGGGTTGAAGAATATTGGTAATACTTGTGTTATGAATAGTGCTACGCAGTGTTTATCCAACACAAGATGTGTTATAAAATGGCCGGACAGTATCAGACTTGACCATGAAAAATGAAACACACCTTTCTACTCAAGTATTCAGCAAAGACTGACTTTATTCACTTTATTCAGCATGGATCATGGAACATAGAATTTATATGAACAGAGTACACTACAATTATGATAGATGGCAGTAGTAACATGGTATGACAATCATATATTGGGCTAATATTCCAACAAGATGTTTGTTGAAATATTTGAAAATGGATGTCTACACAAGCGATACAAACACAAGTAAATCTATTATGAAAGAAGCTTTAATCCAATAATTTGCATAGGTGATCAAGACCCTATGGTTTTAACAGTTACTCCCAGCAAGATTCTCAGTAGTTCCTACGTTTCTTGCCGGAGGGTCCACATGAAGAC
The DNA here is from genome assembly GCA_958298965.1 of Chrysolina haemoptera. NCBI lineage: Eukaryota > Metazoa > Arthropoda > Insecta > Coleoptera > Chrysomelidae > Chrysolina > Chrysolina haemoptera. The sequence continues at coordinate 14,828,375 of OY282594.1, forward strand.
TTGAAAAGAATTATGGAGAATCCTAGACCCGTCTAAGTGCCAATAAAAAAGCTGAAGAGACTTGGTTAAGGTTCTCAAGGATGAAATACTTCAAGATTGACACCTTTGTTGACCAACTGAAATCTTCATTGAAATGTACATATGTGGTTATTGTTCACGTTTGATCCATTTTGGGACCTTTCTCTACCAATTTCGCAAAGAACGTACCAACTCAAGACTGTCAGGTTGTCTGGATTCTTTTATTATTGAAAAAACTTTAGATGGTGATGAGAAACCTACTTGTTCAAATTGTCAAGAGTGACGGAAGTGCATGAAATTCATATTGATTCATAAATTTCCAGAAATTCTAGTGATCCATCTGAAACTTTTTTCTTCAAGAGAAAATTTTCCTTCAGAAGGATTCGATATGAGCAACTATGCAGCCAACAATATAGCGCCCTATTGCTATAACCTGTATGCATTATCCTATCACAAAGAGAAACTTCCATTAGCGGATACTACAGAGCATATTGTAGACACTCTTATGTGAGCACGTAGCATGAATTTAATAACTCGCGTGTATCACTTATTGTGAGCAGAGACGCTCATGCCCTTTTATGAGTCCTGCTTGCACTGGGGTTTCACTTTATATTTTTAGATCAATTTTCACTAATATTTATTTTATTAGACATTTGTATGAAATACAAATAAATTTATTCATGAGTTGCATACCTATTAATATAATATCCCAATAATACTAGATATTAAAAACTACCTTAACTATTTTTACCAAATACCTGACTCACTACTAGCAGCATGGTCCATCAAATGAGAATTGAATTTTTCCCAAGAATCGTAGATCTCGTCGCATAATTTCCATTCACATCGTAAACTGAGCGGTTCCTTCGACAATTTAATAAGAGGACTCTTCTTTTTCGTGACCTTAAATAAAAAAATTACCATCACAAACCAATAAGAATACAGTGTGTTATAATAAATTACCATGAGACCATTTGCTTCATTTTCAGGAAAACCCAACAAACTCTTAAAGAGGGTGAAATAATAGTGTAACAAAGATAGAATGAACATTCGATGCGAGTGAAAAGTTCCGAGCACGAGCCGAAGGGCGAATGCGAGGAACCATAAACATAACGAATTTCCATTCTAACCGAGTGACAGACTATACTTTCTCCACGATAAAAAATGTTCATCAAATGAAATGAAAAGAAATGAAGAATTCATAAGAAATATAACTAACTCTGGGTTAACTATTTATTTACTACAAAAAGATGCATAAAAAATAATAATACATTCAACAAAATTTTCATCAAGAATAAAAATTCAAATAAAAAATACCAATTATTTGCTTCCACTTGGATTGGACCTCGGGTACATGCGACTGTTAGCCAAATACTCCGTCCCCTGCACCATCTCTACCATACTAAATAAGTGACAACTGCTATATATTAAAGTTACAATTCGATATGATGAATATTTAACAAAAAATCATGGATCATAGTTAGACGATGATTTGCTATCGAGAAAACAACTATAGTGTTCAAGTCAGTTGGTGTCGATCAAAAATTCAAGCTAATATGAGCGGGTGACTACCATACTTAGAAGGAAATTTTCAGTAGGAATCATCGACCGTGCTTGTGATCCCACGTTAAAAGATAAGAGCCTCATCATTCCTAGCTCACACAAGTCTCCTGAAGATTCCAGGAACAAAAAAAAATGGTTCTCCCTTTTCGTTCTACAGATATAATCGACTGCAAAGGACCCCACACTTCTCTTATGGAAAATGGCCTTATCACAAGTGTCCATTAGCCCAACACGATCCTCCGACTAGTTTTCGAGATATAGGGTGTTAAAAGTTGAAAGTGAACATTTTTATTTCGTTATTCTTTACGCGATCAGAAGTTTCAATAATTATTTTGTTCTGACGGTTGTTGTTTATACTATCTGAAATAATATTCTGATGCTTGAATGAGAACTATTTTTCAATTATCTACTAGTACTACAGCTCCCAGAGTAAAAAAAATCACTGAAACTGCAAAAAAGAAATGGAACTCCATGAAATTTGGTATGGGGTTAGTTTAACTAATAGACGAACAGGTATCCAAAGAGTTCCGGGCCATATTTTGTGAAAACCGAAAGAAAATCCGGTTCAAAGAATTTTCCGACGCTTTTCCGGCCGTAACTCGGAAAAAACTTGAAAATTGAAAAAATATGAAGAGACCAAAAATGAAGCTAAGAAAATTGAGAACAAAAAAACTCCCATACACTTTTTCCGGAAAACCTTATGTTAGATAGAATAATTAAAGAGAAGGAAAAAAATGTATTCACTCCGACTTTTGAGTGAAAATCCCAAGATAAAAGATTAAAAATTGTTTCGAAAATGTACTTTTTTCTTTATATTTTTTGGTTTCAATAATAAAATACACCAGAAAGAATATTCCGGTTCATAATTATATATTTCACAATTTCAATGGCTTTCTGGTCAAAAGTTACAAAGCACGTTTCCATGCCTATCTCTTTATTGTGTTCAGCTGCATATTTTATTACGGTATATATAGTGTTACGATTACTGGGCGTAGAATTCACAAACGATAAGCCAATAACGCAACTTTTTTCGAAAGAACGGTCGCTGATTAGCGACCCCATAAATCCATTCCACCCCGGCACAACAGATTCCGTATTGTCCCCTAAAATATATTTGCCGAATATCCAAAGAAATTGAGAATTCGACATATTCGTAGCATTAAAATGGTATGATGATAGGTTTTAGCGAGGGTTTTAGTTTAATATTATTTTATTATTATTAAAATAGACAACTGCGAGACCGGGAAGGGCATGTGCAGAACGCGCCAGTCCGTGCTATTCAAAAACGTGGTTCCAGTCCGGCCCAATATTACCTTAACCACACAAAAGAAACACCTCGCCATTCAAAACCAGTGAACAAAAACTATATGGAATTTGAAAAGGGAGACTTCAGCTTTCATTTTCCACCGAGAACGTATTCAGAAAAGTTGTATACAAAATTAAGTCAAAATAGGGATTTTTTGGTTGAATGTTTAAATACATTAATTATTCGATTTTTTTCTGCTAATAACTCACATGGTGAAAATCACAAATGGCACTTGACGGATTTCAGACCATCCTGGAATTTTTTCAAAATTTTCGCAAACATCTTTCACTCAGTGAATGTCCAAGACCGATTTTTCAAAAACGAGATCAGTACGGCAGTTTCGTTAGCTGAAATCAAATTACATAGTACAAGCCTCAAAACTATGGAACTGCATGAGACACAGGATAAATTTTCTGTATAGGTTCTTCAAAAATTGTACTAGAAAACCCAATAGTTGCGGAAATTCATAGAAGTATCTGGGTGATGGAAAAATGTATTTTATATTTTATACCCAGGATTCTGAAAGTTCAAGTTTTACCCTTCAATCCCCCGTTTGATTTATCAAAATCTGAGCCTGAATAATGCCAGTTGTAACTTTGAAAACACTATCTTTTATTTAAAAACGTGAGAGTTTCCGACACACGAGCATTATTATGACGTTCCAAAGTAATTTCAGAAAAATCCTTTGATTTTTGATAAAAAATAAATACCTGGAAAAATTTCGCAGCTTTATTTTTGATTCCACGTTTTTTCAAGTTACAGTCGGAAAAGAGTCGGAAAATTCTTTACACCGGATTTTCTTTCGATTTTCACAAAGTATGGCCCGGAACTTTTTCGAAACCTTTTCCTCTATTGTCAAATTAAGCTCATACCAAATTTCATGGACTTCCAATTTTTTGAGCAGAAGAAATCTCTGGTTACTGTACCATACAGGGTAATCTTCGAATAAAAATAAACTCATTCTATGAACATCATTTAATTTGACATTTTTCAGTAAAATATGTATCAGAATATGACGAACAAACCCTGATAGAAAATAATTTATGACTTCCAAATACGAATACGATTATATTGAAGACCAATTCTGAATCTATATTAATTTGGAGGAATCCACTGGGTGATTCAATAGAAATAAGCAAAATAAAAAGAATTTTACTGACTCGCTAGAAAAGCTACCCACTTAACCACGAATCACAAGTTCTTTCATCTCAAATGATGCACGAATTCGAACTGTATGGGAATAACTTTATGCTGCAAAACAACTTTTACTTTGGACTCAGTCAAGAAAACCTCAGGCTACAAAATGATAACTGTTCATTTCATTACTTCAAATTGATAAGTATCTCTTCTTATCCCATACACAGAGAACTCTAAATGTATGAACATGTACATGGGAAAACATACAATAAAACAAAATTATGAACTGATGTCTCCTTCATTCCCCCACCTAAGGAACAATAACAAGGAAGTAACTCATATTCAAGAGACAATTTTTAGAATAAAGTCAATACAATAATTTCTAACAAAATAGTTTCGGTGGCTCACTAATCCGGCCACTTCGAGTTATTGTCGGACGATTTGAAATATCGTATTTGCCATCACGCAAACCCACACTTTCACTAATTACGTTTACTCTGGTTTTGATGTCAGAATTAACATCAGACACTCCCACACTGGCTTCTGCTGCATCTCCTAGAGCTGGAGGTGAGGTTTTGGGGTCCTGGCTATCCTCTTGCTTCGATTTACAGCTAATTGATGAAGATTTTAGATCAGCTCTGACAGGAGTTGCATCTATACACTCCAAGGGATATATACGTTTGATGGGCCTCAACAAAGTTCCTTTCGCGTTACCACTTAGACTAAATGAATTTTGTCATCTATTCCTGGGAATCAGCTGGATGATGCGTCCCAATAGCCAATCTAGACGTTTGCTGTGGTCGTTATCAACCAAAACTATCTCTGTTGTGGTTTCGATTGGTCATTAACTTCAATTGTCCTAAATACTCGTTTCGAAAACGATGTCTTAAATCTTCACGCAGCTTTTGCTTGTGGTGCCATATGAGAATTTGTGATTGTGTGAACTTTTCTCAATGAAACTACAATCAGGCATTCCATGCTCATTCACATCTCGTAAAAGCATTGCTGGAGACAAGGCAACGAGATCGCTTCGATTGCCCAACAATCACAGAGGATAGTCATCAAGTCTTCGTAAGACAAACAGGAGCGACCAAGCACTCGTCTCAGTAGCTTCTTCAATATTTCGACAAGACGCTCCCAAAAACCACCCCACCAAGTGGATGTGGGTGAGTTGAATTTCCAAGAAATTCGCTGAGTTGAAGAATATTCTGTTCGTTCCGATATCACTATATATTGTTCTAGGCCTACCGCGTCGCGCCACAAATTGTCTTAGATCCCGAATAAAACCATGAGTAGAAAGAGAAATTGTCAGTTCTGAATGAATCGCACGATACACGGCACATATGTGAATAGGCAAATCCAGGACTTTTCACCCGATTTCATATAAAGCAGCCCCGCAAAGTCTATACCCTTTATTTCAAATGCTACTGCGTCACGAACTCTCTCTAATGGGAGTGGAGAGGAGATAGATTTTAAAAATGTTTCGCTTAAATATCCTACAAATCACGCACTTTTTTATGACAGATCGTATTACCCGACAACCACCAAGTACCCAGTATCTTTCGCGAAGGTTACTAGTACTTCAGTACCAATATGACACATTTGCACGTGTGTATCAAAAATAAGTCTATACACGACGTAGTGTTTTGACGGAAACACAATCGGAAACACAATCGGAAACCGGAAGTCATTTACGTCATGTCTTCAAGAAATCCTGCTTTTTAGACGAATGAGACCAAATTCGTCTTTGAACGGACAGAGGGAAGTGATACTGTGATCGCCTTAAATCTCAACATTCTTTCTGCATAAGACGGACAATAAATTTCTCAGCTTCATCTATTTCATGAACGCTCAGAGGATCATTTTTCATTGAAGATGAATTCTTCAAGTTATGAATGGAACGAAAGATCCACGCTACCATTCTGGTAATTTTATTGCATTTTAAAAAATACCCGAGATGAAAATCATCCGAAGAATAGCTCAGAGTGGTCGTTACAATCGATTTCTTTCTTTCCTTTATGATTTCATCCTCATCGAATATCATTTCTTCATTTAACCATGAGGTTGAGGGATTGTACAACCAGGTCCCCTCCAACCATTTAGACTGATATAGTTGACGAGGAGAACATCCTCGGGAAAGAAGATTAGCGGGTTTTGACGTTCTTGCGATATGTCGCCACGATTCAGTATCGGACAGGCGACGTATCTCTTGTACTCGATTCTCAACAAATGTTTCCCATGGATCAATCCGTCGAATCCATGAGAACAGTTGATGAATCGCTCCTATATTCGCAACTAATAATTCCATGCGAGGAATTGAAATATCTTTCAATGGCTTGACTCTGGATTTACTACCCAGTAAGTGAACTGAAACTTTTTCGCTCACTACTCTCAAGAAAATCACTGCAGATTTGTGCAGTTGTAGAAAAAGTATAGTGTCCAACATGTGGGAAAAGTTACTTACCCCACTTGTTGCACAATATACGATTCTTATTCCTGATCAATCGAGAAAAAACAGAAAAGATTCTAAATAAAAACTTAAATGAGAACAATTAAAAAACACTCGACTACTGTTTTTTAATTGTTCTCATTCAAAACTCTCGACTACTGTTTTTTAATTGTTCTCATTCGGTAATATGATCGCAGATTAGAGCAGATTTTAGTCACGTGGCCACAAATCAGTCGGTAATAAACGAACGAAATGGACGAGATCAGCGTGTGCTTGACTTTGGCAGAATGTTGTTAACCTATAACATTTAAAATTGAGGTTTTTTTTTTAAAGAAGCTTCAAGTTTGAAATTTGAACTGTGGCTATTTCAAAGTAAATCTTTCATTTCCATTTGAGCTATCAACATCGAACTACTCCTATCAAAGCAAATATGAAACATAAACATAACCACACACTTTCAAATTAATCGGAATCGTCCGTCAAAATTCTACGAGCAAAAAGGTCAATCTCGGACGAAAAACCAACCGATCAAGATTTAGCTCCCCTACAATAGGTTGCAATAAATGAACGATTCAAACTAATGCCGGATTTTCAGGCATCCACCAATCAGAACATTTTCGTACCATCGGATCGTCGGATATCGTATCTATGAAAATCTGGCCTAATCCGATCAGGGCCCGTATTCTCGAGAAGTGAGCTTTTGTGCGTATCTGTAGGTATATCCAAATCCGGCTAAAATCTCTATAACAAATCGAACCAATCTTTGGAGAGGCGAAAGAGTTTGATGAATTGTTTATTACTTAAATGAGTGAATAGATTTCCTCGCCTATCTCTTTGCTCTGCAATCTACATCTTCCAGAGTATCAATTAATACAAGCTCTACCGCTTCATCCGCCATAATTATTCATAGGTACTTTGTTTTAACGTTTTCAGTATTAAATTCGTGTGAAAAAATTAATATGTCACAAGTCAGAATAGCAAACACATGCTAAAAAGCGCTCGCAGTAAACATTCGCTTTGAAAGCGTATACGTTCCGATGTTCACGGGTTAAGAATATGAAAACGAGCGAAAATCTCAAAATGCGCATACGCATGAAAAGTTCACTTGTCGAGAATACTGCCCCAGTCCGACGTAAAAACCGAACACGGTTAGTGAGTAACGAAGTGGAATGACCCCACGCGCCAGCTGGCAACAACGCCGAAGAGGAATAACCGAACGCGCCAGCTGACAACAACGCCAGCCGGCAACCGTGTTGAGTGTTGACCGTGTTGCAAAATTGCAAAGTCACCAAAAGTCAGCTGTTTGTTATGATTTTGAATAAGTTTTGTTTATTTATCACTGGGTTGAATTCTCATTTTCCATTTCTATTTAGTTTATCAATGATGAGTTGAAATGCTGTCCAGTTTGAAAGAAAAAATACTTGGTGTATCTTTATTTAACACCAGTGAGCAAAAGCCTGAGAATAAGGTAATACTCAACTTGAATGCGGGTGCTGAAATACTCCACCAATTCCAAAACCAATGGGAACAACTACATAAAAACAATGAAGATAATGCTAAGAATGCAGAGAAGATAGCAAAGGAAATTGAAGACATTTCTAATGGAATTAGTGCCAACAAAACACACATTGAGCTCATAGAGCATATATTCACAAGTTCAAAACTAGGCGACAATATAAGTAATTGTTTAGGTGCAATAAAGGATGTATACAGAACGGTAGAAAGTATTGAAAAAGATTTGATAGAGCTGGAAAATTTAATAGATGAGGCTGATTTTCGGAGAATGAAGCGCCAGCATGAGTACCATCTAAGTCAGTACCAACTCAGAAAAGAAGAGTCGTTAGAGTCTTTTAAAGCTACTCTGAATGAAAATCATTCCAAAAAAGTTTCTGAATACGAAGCCAGTAAACAAAAATTATTAGAAGAACGGCAAAGAGTTTTCCAAGATGCATTCAAGACAGACTTGGAGTTATACAAAAATTTGGGTACAATACCGGAAATGGACCAACCAAAAAAACAAAATGGTGCCCTACTTGAGGAGATTCAGCTAGATTTCGACCAAAAGGAGTTGGACCAGTTTTTTGAAGATAACTGATCAGTAGATATGTTGTAGCGATTATGGCCAGTGCAATTATTTAAAATATACTACTCTTTTTGTGAGAATTGTATTAGGAATTGACGAATTTATTTTTGTATTTATGGGATTGGAATTTTATTAAATTGTTTCAAACAACTGTTTTTTTTTAGTTTGGCAGGTGTAAAAGCAGTGCTGTGTTCACATGGCATTCCATATAGTACAGGATCCGAAGAGAGATCGACCTTCACCGTTCTGGTTAATGGATGAAACAAACTTTTTATGAAGTTTCAGGAATAGACGAATATGCCTAAAATGGGTTGCCTATCATAATGTGGTCCAGACTATATGCAGTGAGTTTAAAAAATTTGCACCATATGGAACACTTTTTTATTATCGATTTGTCAGAAAATGTTATTCCTCATAAAATTAGTGTATTGCAAAATACTTGCATAACAGTTGTCAATAATTAAAATTTCCAAACGGTGTACAGGGGGGAACAAAATATAGAATTTTGATCAAGAGTAAACTGTGCTGGCTGTGAGTCCAAATTTGAATATTGTTTTCAATTCTGAACAACCTCCTTGAATGAACTTTTTGATAATGTCAATAATAAGGGGTATTTAACACTTGATCAAAATTTCAACTTTTTGTTCCCCCTGTACACCGTTTGGATATTTTAAATTTGGTCAACTATAATGCAAGTATTCTGCAATGCACTAATTTTTATGAAGAATAAAAGTTTCTGACAAATCGATAAGAAAAAAGTTTTTTCAAACTCACTGTATATAGTCTGGACCACATTTTGATAGGCAACCCATTTTAGGCGTATTCGTCTATTTATGAAACTTCATAAGAAGTAAGTTTCATCGGTTAACCAGAACGGTGAAGGTCGACCTCTCTTCGGCTCTTAGACTAATAATATTGTGTGAAAAATGCTAGGTGAACAAATTTTGAGTAATTGTTTTTCAGGGATAACATTTTATAAGATACCAAAATCCCTTCAAAATTTGAATTTGGTTGAATAACTACCTTCTATTTAAAAAAAAATATATCCGTAAATACTGTTAGATTATCCTATGGTAAGAGGCCATCTTTTAGACAGACCGCCCACAATATTCCATAAATATTCATTGTTGATTTTTAATAACATTAATATTTAAAATACTCTCATGAGTATACTCCGTCATAGCCTGTACTGTAGTGGATTGGAGATGACTTCTTGATTTTTTTGACAACTTTTTCAGCATCAAAAACCCAATGCAATATACAGGACACTATTTTTGCATCTATTCTACAACACTGCTTGAGGAACCGAGTGCAGACAAGGATAACATAAAAAACTTCTTGAAGGATGGAAGCCAGTTCCTAGAAAATCTAAAATAGCTACTCAAATTCTGGAAGGAGAACAACGTACAAGTAGGGGAAAATTGACAAATAAGAGTTTTAAATGAAGGACCTGAGACCTCCACAAGTGAAAGATTCAAAATTTAAAAAATTGCCACAAAATAAGTTTGCAATAGGTGATTACTTTAATTGTGATATTAAATCTGTGAACAACTCAAATAGCCAATAACTAGTATACTGAATACACTAGAGATTCATCTCATCGTGGTAGCTTGGTGATTGAAACACATGTCGAGGTATTAAAAATAGTGGCACTAAAGGTTCTATACCACGCAGTGCTTTCAGAGATGCCTAGGAAGGTTGTTTTTAATCTTATGAATGTAGCAGACCACTTCCATTATGTAAAGACAGGTCAGAGAAAGAATATTCAATTCGGCAAACAATGGCTTACAGGAATTCCTGGGTGATACGTTTTTTACAGTTCTTACTGCTTTTTTCTGAAAAAGAAATAGATGCCGTGTAGCTGGAGAATTAAAAAAATTTAAAAATTGTGTTTTTCGTTAACCTGCTGTCCCCCTACGAATGGCAGCCGTCAGAAGTCGAAACTTGTGCGAGCTAAGGACCAACGAGGTCTTACCTATTAACGTGCGATTCCTAGAATAGATCTCGAAAGGAGGTCGTCCGTGAGTCTCCATCCAAACCATAACTTCGCATCACGTTGCTTGGCTTTGATATCGATGACCCACATGCTCTACTGTTCGAGCGGTCCTCTCGTAAGTATGTCTGGATATTGGGGACGTAGTAAGTTAATGGACACTATAATGGTTATTATGAAACATTTATAAGCTTGGAACTAGAGAAATTCCACTCAAGATCATTAAATCATTCCCAAGGGAATGTCAACTAAGAGTCAAAGCGGATTACAGTATTAATTTATTTATTTACATGAATAGGCCACTCAACAGATGGTTTTACCCATCCAATTACAGAGTAGCACTAAAATAAACAATATAATTAAATGGTTGTGAAAGCTTACAATAAAGTACTGAGTGGAGATTAACAAGAGTCATTCCTAGAAAAGTTACTCAGTTCAAAAAATGAACGTGACATATGATTATAAATGTCATTTAGAAAAGTGAACATGGTACAATGAATGGGATCAAAAATTTAGATATAAAACTAAATAATGATTATTTTATATTAAACGAGACATATTTCTAAGTATGATAAAAATAAACTATTGAAAGTGTCAATTAAGTAAATAACGCTACCAAAAAATAACAGTGACTTCAGTCATCAACATGTTACTCAAGGTTATTGTAAACAAGAAAAGGAAGAGGAAAAAAAAACAAAGTTTTATCAATGATTTGAAAACATTATTGCTTTCAAACGTTTTTTGAAGCTCAAGAAAGGAGTGGAAAAAATATCCAAATCAGAATTATTACCAACAACAGAATTATAGGATCTCAGGCATCTAATGAATGGTGAGTTCAAGTGTGCATTTGTTGAGCTGTGGGCTGCTACGAACAATGGTCTGTTCCTAACGAGGTGCCGTGTGCAGTTGAAGTTGAGATTACTAAGAAGGGACGATGAGTCAAGTGAATTGTTGACTATTTTAGAAATCATAAATATTTCTAGAAATTTTCGTCTCATATCAAGTTTTTCAATTTTATAGTATTTCAGATTCTGTTCATATGAGAAGTGGTGACGTTGTTTATTGAATCTAAAGTTAAGGACACTCACACATTTTTTTTGGACTATTTCGATACGGTTGGAATGTACATTGTAATGAGGGTTCCAAATAATGGAGCCATACTCTACGGTTGATCTTACCATAGAATTATATAGAGCAATAACCCCATCAGGTCTTGAAAAGCTTTTAGTTGCCAAGATTTATTCGACTTTTCTGAATGGTTGAGGTATCCCACATCGATCTGTATTGGGACCACTAATAGTTCATCCTTTGATCTAATTATGCTATTCAAGAAATAGAAGTTACCCAAAACACCACAGCTCTCGAGAACTTTGTTGGCAAAACTTGTGTTGTGTGAAAGTGACGTAGTTTTGGTTAACTTCTATTTCTTGAATCGTATTCACACCAGAGGTTCCAAATATTCATTTATTCGAATCACAATAATGGCAATATATCAAGATAAGTGCTCAAAGAAAGCTATTCTTTCAAATATGAGAAAAGCCAAATGCATTTACTTTTCACAAAGAAGATAATTTAAAGAACATACTACCCACAGAAACATTTTCCACTCACACAATACACTCAGTGAATATCCATAATAACTATCAGTATGACTTTATAGGAGAAAATTATCAAATGAATCAATTAATTGTTGCTAAATAATCAAAATTCCTATTTTTTGTGCTCCCCAGTACACCGTATGGAAATTTATAATTTTGACAACTAAAATGCAAATTTTTCGCAATACACAAATTTTTGTCAAGAATAAAAATTTCTGACAAATGATGCAAACTTTTTGAAACCGTTTGAAACTCACTGTATATCATCTATGCAATCAAATATATTTTTTAAACAAGAAAATCGATATCAAGCACTGTGCTAGTGTTTTATATAACAATACACATGCTGTCTAGTTTGACTTGGCTCAGTTAACAGAGCACCTGAGACTATAATCTAATCAAGTAGTGTGTTCTTTGGTAGGGAAATGAATGAAGGCATGGTTACACTCTTTTTTCCAGGATTTTCTATTAAACAACATTTACAAAATATTCAATCTTCAACACCAAAGTTATCAGTTATGAGTGGCTTTCTACTTAACAGTTCGTCCACAACTGTCAGTTACAATCATCGCCAGAGGCGTCTATACTGAAGAAATAGGTTAGAACCACTACAAGTTCCCATTAATCTTTTATGATAACGATATTTATTATTATAATAATTATTTATTATCAGTTTTGGGTGTCATTTCGGAATTTTAGTCACTTAGTTCTGAGAACTAAGTTCTTAAAATATAATATAAAATATCAATCAAAATCAAGAAAAAGGAAAACTGAAATTATTTCCTAGAATATCTACCAAAATGAAGGATTGTCAAAAACTTACATTATTTTTCTTCTCATCAATTACCAATTCTGTCTCTGAGGAAGAAGACTCTTCATACTCTGATGTGTTTGTTTTGAACTTCACCTTTTTCTGAGCTTTTTCTATTTCCACATGTTCAAAAACAGCCAGCCTACTTTTCCTTTTCACACCTGTTTCAGCTTCGTCCATGGCTTTCAACAATTACTTATCTGAAAATTGTTATTGAACGCTATTAATATATCACTCAGTACTGGATATATTTATGGCAGCGAATTTAGACAGTCATAGCATAGAAATTATTCGGTTAATTATTTTTATGTCTATCTGAATAAATCTTCATAAAGTAGTAACAATGCTAATTTAGGCACAAGAGTATAATGAATTTGTCATAACATATTCTATCAAATATATCTTTTAGATATATATATATATATATATATATATATATATATATATATATATATATGTATATAGAAGAATCCTTTCAATTCGACAGTCGTCAAACCTTCACAACTTATATGTATATATATAGTGGAGCTTCCGAAACCATTATCATTGTCTTTGCCATAAGGTATTAACTCAGAGTGATTTCGTTTTAATTTCGTAAAGCTGTCCTGACGAGTTGTAAACAACGAAACGACGTCGTCGGCAGATGGTGGGACTTTCGGAATTAAATCGAAAACACTCTCTCCACTTCAGATTCTGTTTGCGTTCTTTTTCACGCATGAGAAACTTATTTGAACTTTGGATTGGCCAGAACAACAAAATTGTTGACTACCTGCCAATGAGTATTTTTTTAACTGTGGATTTCGTGGTTTGTTTCAAATCAAGTTTCAACTAGTAACTGTAGATGACACAAGTTATTTTTCATTATATATATATATATATATATATATATATATATATACAGGGTGTCCCAGAATAAAGGGGACAAACTCCGAGGGTAGAATCCTCACTTCATTTTAAGGCTGAAAGTTCCAATAAACATATACCCTAAAATGAGTATTAACCGAGTTACAGGGTGTTGAAAGTAACGGCTTAACTTTTCTTAATGAAATTTGGTATAAATAATAAATAAAACAATGGTAACTCCAACAAGTCCAAAAATTACGTCACCAGTTAAGAAGAAATAAAAGCATTACCAAGAAATAGTCCCACGAATACGCATCAATGTGTATTACTTTTTGGAATAAATGATGACATTAAAGGGAAACTCCAATTCATTCAAGTAATAATCAAAATATCTGAACTTTATTGTGACAAACTTTAAAACTTATACAGATCGGGAAGAAATTTGACGCAGCATAGCATTTGCCATCCTATTTGATATGAGACAAAATGCAGTTGATCAGCACCAAATGTGTGACGTTATGCATTGGAGAGTTTTACCATCTGAACTACTGCTTCCAGTATCAATCGCCACTATGTCAAGTGATTCCGTTTACTTGAGTCTCAGTCTCTTCCACCCATCAATATTATGTGAGGTCGACTGCCTTCTGTCTAGCACATCTCATTGCATGTTAAATTTCTTCCCGATCTGTTGACAAAGCTTTTCACAGTGGATGATAAATTTATCAAAATTAATTGCATTAGGTTAATAATTGAAAACTACAATGGTGATAGTTTCTCTACCTACACATTACCTCAGATGAAAAAGAGAAATTATAATCTAGTTTGAACTATGACAAAAAGGATTTAAAGTGGAGGTACATATTTCTTTCAGCCAATTTGTCGAATTATTCAACTGTTGATTTGAAGAGAAAAAATTCCCTGATAATTCATGAAAAAATTTACAAAACTCTTCTTGGTGACCTTGTTTGTGGTAAACTTGTCTTACAAATTAACACATTTTATAAGTGTAGTAATTCATGTAATTTACATATGTTTTCATGAAGATGCATCTTCCAATTTTCTCGCCTACCTTTCCTTTCAATGTACATCTGCAATGCAAGATAGTCTGTTTCCAAAGTATACAAAGGAACTATATCAGCGCCACTGACAGTTACCTCATTTTCTTTTACTTCAATCCAGGGAAAATCCTACAAATTGTATAGGTAATTTATATCTCAACATTTTATGTCACTGCAGCATTTCTTCTAGAAAGATCCTTTCAATAGAAGTTTTGTTGTATCTGGCTATACATAATTTACAAATTCTAAGAAAGATTGTTTATTAAGTTACTGTTACAATTTATAATGTGAAATATCAGCCATGTAGATTGAAAAAAAGGAAAGAAACTGTTCATTTGATGAAATATGTACCTCATAAATTGGTTCTTGGTTGAAGTCAACACTTGAATAAGCTGTTGTCTGGATGCTTATACTGAAGGTTGAGTCATCTGACAAGTCCTCTAAATAAGACTGAGCACTATAAAGCTTCAGAATGAAATTTCGCATTGACTGTTCCAGTTCAACTAAAAGAGGATCACTGAAAAAAATAATTATGAACCTCAGTACAAACCATGGATAAAAAAAAATACAAAAATAACTGTCAAGATATTATTGAATATCTAATGTTAAATTTACTTACATACCTTTCAGCAGTATTCTTCAGTCTTAGCACATCAAAAACATAACGCTCACATATGCAGTCTTTTTCATGAAAACACACAAAAAGTCTGGTGAGCTGATTTTTTCTGGAATGAAAATTGATAGCTTGCAGGCATCGGTTGGTGTATTCATTTACATCCGGGTGAATACACTGATAAACTGGAATTCCATACTTCTTTTTCCTAGCAAAAATAGTTTCTGGGTATAGTTTTCTGGCATATATAATGCTGTGTATCACAACTTCGAAAAATTCACACAGCAGATCCGCGGGAGCTGCAAACGATTTTTTTAATATATATTATTTATATGCAATAGCAACATACCTGTTTTATATGCAGACATCAACAGCTACTACCCAATAAGCAGAAATGTTTTCTCTAAGGACAACTTTAGAAGTCATTAATTTCTACCTTATCAAAGCTCACTTTCTCTAAATTTTGTAGTCACGACTCATTGGTTATTATTATATTTCTTTTTTGAAATTCTGAAGCTTCTTTCAGTTGTAAACAATTAACCAGGTTAGTAGTTCTTACCAGTAGGTGTAGTGAAGTGGATGTGTAGACGATGTAATAGAACTACAGGGCACAGAACACAGAGTGGTGTTGTAACTAAATTCACCGTGATCTTTGCAGTTGGTACTTGTTAGTCTGTCACCCTATCCTATCACCCTTACGACGGATTATCGTATGAAGAAAAACCAATTTGAGGAGAAAATATATTAGTTTCATTTAAGATTTTCTCATTTTGTAGAAATGAGCGTGTTTTCACTGATCTGTAATAAAGCTGGATGAGCAGTGCCCGTTTCGTCTTATGAAAAAAATACGCCAAATTGAACCCTCTCAAATTAAAAATGCGCATGTGTATTGCTCCAAATTGTCAATGTCATTACGTCAAGACGCCATTGTTATCCAGTGTCGTGCGCTCATGTACCGTACCTTATATTTCTCTTATTAAGGATAGTGCCTGACTTTATTTATACCTCCATAAAGTACACCTTATTTTACGTTCGGGCGAATTCGCTCATTGAAATATAATCTATGAGTATATTTATTGTCTTAACAAATATAAATGAGTTTATTTCAAATTCATGCAAAGACCTCTACATATTCAACAAGAATAATTTTATACATATAATCCTGTTTCCAACTACCTACTCAGGTTAGAAATAAGGTAATGAATACCAAGAATCAGATGATTACCGATAACACTAATTTTACAAAATAAATAAGGTCATGCAGTATATTTAAATAACGTAGTCTTTTATTACTGCACGGAAGCTACCGATAACTCTAATGTTTCACCAATAATATAGAAGAATACATTTCAACAAAAATAATAGTAGTTTCAATTACAACAAATGTTATTATTTGAAGTGATGATGAAATTTATATCTAATATTTCCAAAATAGTGATATTTTCAAGTTGTGGCTTCAAAATAGATTAATTATCAGAACTGGTAAGTTTATGAGATTACGAATACTCGATACACAAATTAGTGATTTGTTTTTCTGCTACTCATTTGCATAAAGCTTTTTGTTAAGCTAACGTAGGATTAACACACTGCTAACTGATGAAGTACGAGTTGTAGTAATAAACAAATGAAATATTTAATTGTCTATTATTTTACTTAATGCAATCCTGCCTGATGGCCTGTCTTGTAAAGAACTGTCTTTTTGACCTCATCTTTCAAACAAGGCATCTCATCTACAGGTACTGGTTTGTATTTGTTCTTAGTAATTGCCTTCCCTGTGGACCAAACACATTTAATGTTTGTTGGAAAATGTTATCCAAAGATTCAACATCCTCTCTGAAAATAAAATTAGGATATACAGAGTTCTGAAAGATGGTTGTTCATAATAATAATCTTCTTACGTAACACATTTGACCAGAAATGCTGAAATATACTTGCATTTACCAATATTTTCTGCTTTACAGGAGCACAACATAACTTCTAACAGCTATGGCGGTGTTATGGGTGTTAAAACTGTGCCCTTACTTCGTGAGGGTCAGATTTGAGAGCAGTAGACTGTAAAAACAAGGCATTGAATTTAATCATCATTTTCCTCTATTTGACCAGCCAATCACTTTGAAAAGTCAATAGAAAATACCCAGGGAGTAGTTCTGATTTTCGTCGGTGTGGCACTTGCGATCTTAATTTCAATCTCAGAGTAATAAAAGACCATAGAGATGCCTTCTCCATCCTTGTCTTCAACGTAACTTTGTTTGTTTACAAGCAAGGGCCTTATACATGTTAAGTCTGTATTCATTCATTATTCATTTGCATCAAGGTGTAGTGTAGTGTAATTCACACCACATTTTGAATCGAGTTTAGCCACTGAAATAGTGTAGCTGAGTGGTTAATTACACCGGGTGTAGGAATTAAAGTGCTACACGTCGATGCAATGAGCGAATAAACCTTAACTCTTGTCTATGAATTTTAGGGTATATATCGCCGAACATTTCGCAACCGGCTCTGCACATATAAGGACCCATTGTGACTTGTCTTTAGTCAACAATTTAAAATTAATTTGTTAAAAGTATAATTTTTTCTTCAAAAAACAATTGAATGTAATGCTTTCAGACCCAAAGACCTCGTTTGAGATGAATATTCGATTTTTGATCCAAAGTTTCAAAATTTGGTACACAATAAAATAATTCCAATTGACAAATAACAAGCGGTTCCCGAGTTACCGAGGAAAAAGTACGGTCACAGAACACCTTGTGTTCTGTGGTTCGGTTGCAAGTTGCAATGGTTGCATTGCAACACTGGTTCGTGGTGGATTAGGTTAGGTTGTTGTTGTTCTGTCGTTGAATCGATGAGTCGTTTATTTTTTAAATTTGTTGGGAAATGTGATGTGGTTTTGAATTGTGATTCAGTTATTTGTATTTTATATCGTCGAATATTCGTGCTTTATTATGGAAAACGAGTGTCTTGAAGCAACAAGTTTATGCAGAACATGCATGCAGTCTACGAATGAGTTTATTTCATTATTTGATGCAATCTCTATAGAATCCGAAGAAGAATGCTTGAATTCCATTCTTATGAAATGTACATCAATTAAAGTAATTGATTCATAAAATTTATACCGAATCTGGCAATTATTTGTTGATTTTTTAAGGTTACAAAAAATGATCTATATTCCCAAAATATCTGCCAGATTTGTTTGGGCCAATTAACCAAATCTTATTTATTCAAGAAGAAGTGTTACAAAACGCAGGAACGATTAGAACAAATTTACAAAGATTACAGTACATCTCTGAAGGAAACCGATTCCTTGAAGAATAAAAATGATGATTTGTCACTGGAGTGTGAACCAGAGTCTGAAGTTTATTCTGTCCAAAAAGATTATTCAGACAATGATAATCAGAATGATTACCAGGATTATAATGATGATGCTTCTCCCTGTGTCATCACCTTTGGAGATTTTGATAATGAGATTATCAAAAAGAGTAAACAAGGAAGCGAAAAATTATGTTGTATTGAATGTGGCAAAAAGTTTTGGTTAGAGGTACAACTACAAAAGCACATTCAATCACATTCTGATACAGAAAGATTGAAATGTAGCATCTGTTGCAAAGAATTCACAAGGTACTTGTTTAAGATCCTTTTCTGCCTTATTACAATCATGATTTGAACTATTTCATTCAACTTTATCAGAATTTTCTGGCACAACCTAGGTTTGTAGTCCTACTTCCACTTGAATGTGTTCAATATAATAAATTAATATTCATATATTATGCATATGATTTGATTTTTCCTACTTTTGTTGTCAAGTACATTTTCTACATGAAGGAAGCAAAACTTGTATTTCGTGCAGAAATACATTTAATAAAAATCATAGCAGAGTGCTTTCGACTAAACAGTCATTATCAGTGCTTACTTGTCAGGTGTACAAGACCCAAAAACTATAAAAACATCATGCATCCCAAGGACCCTGAAAGTGATTTAAAGTCAAGTCAAGTCAAGTCAAAATATACTTTATTGTCTAAGATAATACATCTTGTTGACAAAGCATGAGATTTCGTATAATAAAATACATGTCAAAATATAATAAATGCAAAACAACAAAAACAGATTATCACTAACAAAACATTTAACATTTAAATGACGACAATTAGGAACTTACAGATTATCACAGTAGAATTCGTTGATCGAATAATAGGCCTTATCTACTAAAATATTCTTAACTGCACTTCTGAACTTTTTTTTATCTGTAATATTTTTCAGGATAGTAGGTAGATGGTTGTACACTTTAATACTTTCATAAATCAGAGAATGCTTAGTCAGAGCAGATTTTAAAATTAGGACATTTTAGAACCTTAAAGATTCAAAGTACTGGGCCAGGATTATTCTGGATAAAACAATTCTACTACAACATGTATGAATGTCTTATGAATTAGAATTGTTTTATCCAGAATAATAATAATAATACTTTTATCAGAACTTTCACTACACCACTGGATTGAGGGAGTCTCGAAATATCACTGACTAATTTCATAGAAATCTGTTGATAAATAAAAATAATTAAAAATTATGATTTAAAAAGACAATTTTACTGAAATTCAATTAACGTATTTTTCAAATTTTATTATCTTTATATTTTCTTATTTATGAATAGATTTCGATGAAACTCTGACCAATGATATATCAAGACCTCCTGAATACAGTGGTGTATTCTGAATTTTGATACAAATTCTGAAATTGACTTGGTGGGTTGATTAAACGGCATATTTTTCAAATTTAATTCTCTTACAACTTTTTTATTTATTGATACATTTCAACGTAATTGGCAATTAAACCAGTCGAGAATCCAGTCGTATGGTCAGATTTAAAAAGAAAATCGCTAGTAATTTTTTGGTTCTGGTTGGATGGAAGAGCAAGATCTGGCTGTGCTTTCAGTAGCGCAGTCAGAAATTGAATCCTACCATTTGATAGGACCTATTATGCAATCGCCATCGAAATTGTTTTGTTCATGTTTTTTTCCTGTCAATAAAATCTATTATTATTATTTTTATCATTAAAACTCGAATTAGTTGGCCCTGAAAATGGAGATTCATTCATGAAATTTGGTGTCCTAATAGACTTTTTGAATGAATGAATTTTTTTTTTATAAGGGTGCTATGGTCCTAAGTGGGTCACACTGTATATTTATGCACGAAATACAAATTTTGCTTCCTTCAATTATGTTGATACACACAGCTTGCACACAGCTTGACAATTTCACTCATGTTCTACTTGGCCCATAAGTTTCCAGGAGCTAAAAGCTTCGCCATAGAAAAATATGCCAATACAATTTTTTCAGGATCTCATAATGTTTCTCACTACATCATATTGTCTTGAAACTATTTCATACTATTTTATACTATTTTTTAGATTTAACAGGTAGGATTCTAGTTAATCTTATGCTCCAGTCATTTTCAAGATCAGAATCATCACTCAAATGTTTTGTTCCATTTGATTTTTGATCGGATCACACTGATAAAACATATTTTTTTCAATCAGGTGGGCATTCAAAAAGTCTGCCAAAACACCAAATTTCATGACCGAGTCTTCAACTATCAACAATTTTTTTAGAAAGAGTCTGGCTACTCCACTAGATTCGCGAAATTTTTAAATGGATTATTTCAAAATACTTAACGTTGAAATGGGTCCATCAATAAAAAAGTTTAACGGTATAAAGTTTGAAAAACATCAATTTCGTCAATATTCTGACCCACCACTGGACTCAGAAAGTCATTAAATATAATTATTAGAATATTGATAAAAATATTATAAGGGAATTGAATTTGAAAAAAATGTCATAAGGGAATTAAATTTGAAAAATATTTCATTATGTTTGTTTCACTGATCAGTGATATTTCGAGACATGCTGTGTTGTCAGAATTCTCATAAAAGTTCTGAAATAGGGAACAGGCATATTAATTTTCACTAAATGTGATTTTACATAACATAAAGGAATAGATATGAAATTTGACTTACCTACCAAAATCTTTGGTGAATTGATAGGTCATTTTCTGAGTAAAAACAGTTTTTCAGTAGAAAGGATTTCTAGCTAATGCTTTCCCTGCTGATCAATGATCTTTACTTCAATGATTTTCCAACTTTCACAAACAACAATATTTGAGTTGAATATATATATATATATATATATATATAATATTTGCATTTTTTATAAATTTTTTAATTGTTTATATTTTTCTGTATAGATACTGAATATATCTAGATTTTTACTTAATTTACTCATCTTTCAAACTGAGTATGCATGGAAGTAGCAACCCTTTTGAAGAAAATCCATCACTCTCTTTTTTGGAGCAAAGCCAAATGAAGCGAACATATCCTTAATGTTACTCAACGTACAATCTCTTCGTAACAAGGCCGATGAACTAACCATACTTTTAGATAGTCTCAGTTCGCCTAGGCTTGTACTGCTAACCGAACATTGGCTAAAAGTTGACGAAATAATCCACATACCCAATTACCACATTTTAACAAGCTTTTGCAGAAAGAACTTCTCTCATGGCGGTACTATGATTCTCGCTCATGAAGAGTTACTTGAAACCTCAGATTTTGTTAGACTTGACAAATACAATGATATGCTAGTGGAAAAAGAATTCGAATTTTGTATAATATCCAGCAAAAAACTAGCTTTGGTAATACTCTGCTTGTATCGTTCTCCCCAAACCGATGTTAACACTTTTATAGAAAGACTTGAACTCCTCGTGATTAAATTTACTCCCCAAACTTCTTTACTATTAACGGGTGATTTCAACATAAATTTCGGAAATACCAGTTGTCCTCATAGTTCATCTATAAAAAATCTATTTGATTCTCTAAATCTTACAATGCATGTACATGCTCCGACAAGATATTCCCAGTATTCTTCCTCTATTATTGATTATGTATGTTCTTGCAATGTTCTTGCAATGTCTTGCAATGTGGTAAAGGCTGGTATATCCGACCACGAGGCAATCCTATTCACATTCCCGGTGTTAGGAACAAAAGCTATAGTAGCGAAACATTTTGGACGTATTTACTCCACGAGTAACTACAATAAATTCGAAACTTTGAACTCCGCCACCCAATGGAACACTATACTCAATCACAACGATCCCTTGACTGATTTCCACACCAACTTGGTGCATAACTTTAACAAAGCTTTCCCCTGTCGCCTCATTAAAAATAAAAAACACAGAAAACCTTGGATAACTAAAGGTCTACGAATCTCCTCTAAAAACCTACGGTCCCTTCATCATATCAGAAAATTTGTTTCGCCAAAATAATTGGTTTCTCCAATACTTTAATAAATACAGAACCTTATATAGGACTACTATTCTTGAAGCTAAAAAAGATACTTTAATAACAGATTATTGCAATCTAGCAATAAACAAAAGGAGAGCTGGGCAATAATTAATGACCTAAGAGGAGCTAATAGTGCTTCAACCAATACCAGTATACCGTCTTGCAATGATTTAAATAAATATTATAGTACAGTCGCCTTGAATCTATCTAAAACCATAGCTGTCGCGGAAGACCCCTTGAATTATACGGGGAATGTAACTGTCCAAAACACCTTCTTTTTTACTCCCACAGACCGCCATGAATTGAAAGAAGTATTCACTGAAATAAAAAACAAAAAAGCATCTGGTTGGGATAAAATATCTATAAAAATTCTAGAACAACTACCGACTAGTGCATTGGATGCTCTAGCTGAGGCAATTAACATATCTTTTGAGAAAGGCACATTCCCAGGCTGTTTAAAAAACGCTGTGATTATTCCAATATATAAAGGGGGCAATCATAATGACCCCAGTAACTTTAGACCCATCTCTCTACTATCCACTTTCTCCAAAATTATCGAAAGACTTGTTAAAAGAAGAATTCTATCATTCACGAATAAAAACAATATAATATCAACGATCCAATTTGGTTTCCAATGTAATAAATCCACCTCTGATGCCACATTCGAACTTCTCGAGCATCTTTAACTAAAGCTTAATGACAATGAAGCCACGGCAGTGGTGTTCTGCGACTTATCAAAGGCTTTTGACTGTGAATCACAGAATACTACTGAGAAAGTTAGAAAGATATGGCTTCCGCGATGTGGCTCTGAAATGGTTCGAGTCTTATCTCTCTAAACGTAGACAGGTTGTCTACTCTAACGGTCTAACCTCCCATGAGTCTTTGGTTGATTGTGGAGTACCACAGGGCTCTGTCTTAGGCCCCATATTATTCCTGCTTTATGTGAATGATCTCGCACTACTGGATATTGCGGGTAGATTCACCCTATTTGCAGACGATACTACCATTCTATGGCATAACAAAGACACTCAGCATTTGAATGCAATAGTTGAAAACGACATTCTCAAAGTTAAGAAGTGGTGCGACTCCAATCTGTTGTCCTTCAATGTAAACAAAACCCACATTCTCACCTTTAAATGTTTGCTAAACCCGATTACAATAGGTGATAAACGTCTACACGAATCCTCTTTGGCCAAATTTCTGGGGGTATATATTGATAATAAGTTGACGTTCAAGGAACACATTTCAAGTTTATGTACTAAACTAGCTAAAGGCTGTTATGCACTTAGAGTCATATCGAAAGAACTCGGCCCGACCATAGCAAGAACTACATATTTTGCAGTTATAGAATCCCACCTGAGATATGGGATCTGCTACTGGGGGAACTCCGACAAAGCATCACTCAAGACGGTATTTATGCTCCAAAAAAAAGCTGTCCGGTATGTTTGCAGGGCTGGCTTCAGAGATTCATGTCGACCCCTATTCAAATCACACAGAGTAATGACCCTTACCTGCATATTTATACTAGAGACTGTGTGTTTGATGTTTAAAAAACATAAGTTAAACAAAAACTCCATAAGAAATTCTCGTTTTCCGACTAGACAGATGTGTAATATGGATCTCCCTAAGCCCAACACTACACAAGCTAAGAATTCACTGATTTATAACTCAAAACAAGTTTTCAATCATCTACCTCAGAACATCAAAAATCTAAATTCAGAAAGAAAAATCAGGAAAAGTGTCAAATCGTTACTGTTGGATAAGGCACACTACACTTTGGACGAGTTTTATAACGATACGCTTTAAGTGTAAAACTCATGTGATGACTTTGTAGTCTCTTAAGTGTACCCTAGTATTGTATATTAGGCAGCTGCAGCTCATATAGACGCATGTTTTTTACTCTTTTATGATGTATTTGTACTTTTATAGTTTTATATTTTCACTTTTGTACTTCACTTGTATATTTGCACTTTTATATTGTTTTATGATTATTTATGACACTTTGTCAATAAGAATTTATTCTTGGACAATAAAGTATATTGATTGATTGATTGATTGATTGATTGATTGATTTTTGGAGTGCACCACTTCTTTTCTTTGTTGTGCTTAATGTATATTGTTTTAATTGGAAAAGCACACATAAACTAACATTTTCTTTTCAGAAATCTTGAATATTAGAATCACTAAGTTGTTTTTTCGCTCATGGTGATTGTTTTTACTCTTATGATATACATTATAGAAGAAACATACATGTTTAGTGTAGACTGAGAAAAAAGAGTGACTCACATTACCTATGCAGGTTACAGTCGTTATTGTTGTTGCCTAATCGGCATGTTTTTTAATGCTACATTTACCTAACATACATATTAATTAATAATTTTTTGTTTCTCATTACTTTTCACTGAAAAATCTGCATTAATACACATTTTCAGAGCAACAGATGTTAAACGACATATGTCTATTCACACAGGAGCTAAGCCATATTCCTGTATTCTCTGCAACAATTCCTTTACCCAGTCTGGATCTCTCTCTATACATATGAGAAAGCAGCACAAAAATGAAGAGATCAGAAAAGTAACAGAAACTTCAACTGAAAAATCCTATTTGTGTTCAATTTGTGGAAAGTCTTTCAGGCAGTCTTTTGGTTTGACTGTTCATCTCCGAAGGCATAAAGGGGAAAAGCCATATGGTTGCCAAATTTGTGATAAAAGGTAGGTCACAGTTAAAATGGAATTAGCTGTCGATGCATCGAATAAAGTTCTGTTTTGAATTCAATTTGAAGAACTTCAGTTGAGAAATTCAATAACTATTAAAAGTGTAGGTATCACCGTTTTCAGTGTGCATGAAGATTCACTCCTATATAGACTCCGGAGTAAAAAGTCACTACTTCACAACAGGAGAACTTTGTAGAGTGGCGAGCCGGTTGGAAGAAAGAATAGGGACTGTCGAGACAGAGATGGAGAAAATGAAGATGAAATCGAAAAGAAAATGGAAAAATTGAAGGAAACAATCAGTGATGAAATCAGATGCGGAATCAAGGAAGATATCAACAAAATAAAAGAAACAATCAGTAAGTTGAAATCAGCAAATCGACACTACCGATATCACAGAATCTGTCAATGAAAATTCAATGCTGGAATTGAGTTTGACCTTGGATGAAGTTCAAAAGGTTTGAAAGATGTAAATATCAATTCGGAAACAGCAAATATAATTGTCACTGTAGTTCGGGATCAATGTATATCCCTTGAAACTTCATTTCTTCACATTGTGGTATATTATACATATATCCACTATAAGTTGCAATGTTGTTTGTTTTATCATAAATTTTTAGTACTTTGAAATCAACCAATTTTCAGCTCGTGACTGGGCCTTCTAACTTGCCTCTGAACTACATTATGTAGAGACGATGCAGATAGAGATATGTCATTGCAATGAAAGTAACTCCAACCAATTGTAACACACATAGACCATTACGATACACCAATATGAAAGGGTCTCTCTCTGCAGAGGACACTCCATCTGATTGGTATCTGTCAGATGGTACTGTATCAATCTGATTCTCTGGCTATAGACTAACCGTGAAACTAACATTCGCGTGGAAAATTCATGAAATCGAAATACTTTTTGTGTGAAATAGACAAATGAAATACAAAATGATTTCAAGGAGAGTTCTTTTGGCCGATTTAAAGGTGTCGGAATTGAAGCAAGAACTCGAAGAAAGGGAGTTGGAAACGACTGGTAGGAAAGCCATGCTTCATTCAGAAAAGTCTCCCAGAAGAACTTACAGAAGAAGGTGAAGACTCCGCAACATTTTTATTTGAAGTTTCTGTTATTGATTTGGGTACGATAATGAATTAACTTGACGAAAATACTGGAAAACAAAATGCAACAAAATTCGCTGAGTTTGAAAGAGGAACTTCTAGAAAACTCGAAGACTATGAAAGAAAAGCTTTCAGAAATTTCGAAGACAAACTTCTAGAAAACTCGAACAGTCTGAAGAAAGAACTTCTAGAAAATTTGAATAGTTTGAAGGAAGAACTTCAAGAGAAACTTCTAAAAAATTCGAATAACTTGAAGAAAGAACTGAAAGGAGAACTTTGTAGTGTGGCGAGCCGGTTGGAAGAAAGATTAGGGACCGTCAAGACAGAGATGGAGAAAATAAAGATGAAATCAAAGAGAAAATGGAAAAATTGAAGGAAACAATCAGTGATGAAATCAGATGCGGAATCGAGGAAGATATCAACAAAATAAAAGAAACAATAAGTAAGTTGAAAAAGCAAATCGACACTACCCATATCACAGAATCTGTCAATGAAAATTCAATGCTGGAATTGAGTTTGACCTTGAATGAAGTTCAAAAGGTTTGAAAGATATAAAGATCAATTCGG
Source organism: Chrysolina haemoptera (assembly GCA_958298965.1). Classification (NCBI taxonomy): domain Eukaryota; kingdom Metazoa; phylum Arthropoda; class Insecta; order Coleoptera; family Chrysomelidae; genus Chrysolina; species Chrysolina haemoptera. The sequence goes on from OY282594.1 coordinate 14,855,561, forward strand.
AAACAGGAAAGCTCTCCATGAAACCACCTCAGTTTGATGGACAAACACCATGGGCAAATTAACGCCGACAATTTGAAGCTGCAGCAAAGGCGAATGGATTGAATGCAGGAGAAAGAGCTGTAGCATTAACACTGGCGTTGCGTGGAGAAACAACGAACATTTTACAAACCCTCACGGCCTAAGCAGCTGATTAAACATCTAGAAATGCGGTATGGATAGACCCATCATACTCTAGACACCTTGACTGGTTCAACAGTTTTCTTGACTCTAGATTTGAAGAGCGAATATTGGCAGGTAGAACTGGCCCCAAAAGATAGAGAGAAAACAGCCTTCACTATCGTTTCAGGATTGTGGCAGTTCACAGTTATGCCATTCGGTCTTCGTAACACTCCAGCCACCTTTGAGAGATTGATGGAGACTGTGTTGAAAGGACTCTCATGGAAAATGTGCGTGGTATACCTCGACGACATAATCGTAGTTGGCAGATCGCTCTAAGATCATGTGCTAAAGTATTCCTGCGCCTGAGGAACTCTGAACTGAAACTGATCCCTTAGAAATGCCATTTGTTCCAGAAATAGGAAGTCAATTACCTTGGCCACATTGTCTCTGGAAAGGGAGTAGCAGTGGAAGACCAGAAAATTAAAGCTGTCAGAGACTGGCCTATTCCAAAAGACATCCACCAGCTTCGGAGTTTTCTTGGCCTGTGCACCTGCTACCGTCGATACGCCGTCGGGTTTGCCAACATCGCCAAACCACTACAGTCTAGCCGATGGACAGACTCAGTACCAGTGGTCTTCGCGAAGAGTCATTCAAGAAGCTGAAAGAAGCCTTGATCAACGCACCGATCCTGAGCTATACCTTACCCAATGGAAAATTTAATTTGGACACCGACGCCAGTAACGTACGACTTGGAGCCGTCATGTCCCAGATCCAGGAAGGACAAGAGAAGGCCATTGGGTTTTTCAGCAAAACCCTCAGCAAACCGGAGCGCAAAAATTTTGTCACCAGACGGGAACTGTTGTATGTAGTAAAAGGGGTAGAACATTTTTACAGTATAAAAACCCCAAAGGACAGGTAGCACGCTGGATCGAGCGACTTCAAGAATTTGATTTCGACATCGAACATCGAGCAGGAAGCAGTCACAAGAACGCCGATGCACTATCACGGAGACCAGACCAGACGACTGCTCACACTGTCGCCGTGCCGAGGAGCAGGACGCAGCCGTTCGTAGGACAACGATGGTTCACGATGACTGGAAAGATGACAAAATCAGGAAAGACCAAGAGAAAAATCCTTGCTCTGGTCATCGGCTGGAAGAAGAGTAACCGAAAACCCAAGCAAGAAGTCGCACGAAGTCGCACGCTATTATCCAGTGGTTAAATCATAGTAGGCCCAATGGAATTCCCATACATTGCAAAACGAAGTCCTGAAAAGCGTGTTGGAGTCCGAGGATGGCGAAGAAGAAAAACGCCACACAGTGGTACACAAGTCTAGGAGACAAGAAGTGCTTCGAGTAGTGCATGACGGAATCACCGGAGTGACGAAGACTGCAGAAACTGAGACAACGGTTCTATTGGGCTAATTGTCAAGCTGACGTTAAGGATTGGCGTAGGAAGTGTGCCGTATGCGCTGCCAGCAATGGGCCTTGAACTTTGAAAAGGATTGCAATAGATATCGCTGGCCCGTTTCCCGAATCTGATCATGGAAACAATTAAATCCTTGTGGCAATGGACTATTTCAGCAAATGGGCAGCAGCCTACGCCATACCCAATCAGGAATCCATTACCATCGCGGATGTCTTGGTCAAAGACTGGATATGCCGATTCGGTGTCCCATTGGAGCTGTATTCGGACCAAGCCAGAAACTTCGAATCCCGCCAAATTCTCATAGACCTGGCAATCCCAAAATTGTCCTGTGGGCTTAATGGGCTGGATTGGAGAGTCATTAGTAGCATGTTGGAGACGATGTTCAGATCCAGCGACATTTAGATTTTGGTATGCTGTAACCATCTTCAATGACCGAAAACGAAGACTGTGGAGTGCTACTTCCATCGGACGTTACGGTGCAGATATGGGGAGTCATGCAGGTACCGACACACTCCAAGGACGCTATTTCGGGACGAAATGTCTTTAAGAAGGGGGTGACGTCTTTGGACAAACTATAACAGGACCAGTTCATAACCAATATTTCTATTGGTATCGACTGCTAGCGCCATCTACGAACGAGTACCGGCGACATATGGACCCGTGGAAGCGACTAGAAAAATGCAGATCGTCAATAAAATTCTGGAGAAGGTTTCTTCCGACTATATAACGCTGCGTTGGGCCACTGAAGGGACAAGTTGGAAATTGGCATTTCACAGTGAAGATAAATTATAGAATTATAGTCCAGTGAATGAGTACCTATAGTTAGAGTTATATATAAATTAGCGTGTTCTGTTTTAAGTGTTGAATAAAGAATTTTAGAGCGAATTCTTAGAAAGTTCTTTACAATTATTTAGAAAGTTGTTATTTCTTGTCTCAACTATTAGTCTTTTTTACAAAATAAAATTCCCAAAAAGTCAGTCGGAACTAATCTTTATTGACAGTTACAAAATCCTCTTTTTTTATCAACAACTTATCTAATATTTTCCGAATCATAAATTCCATGGTAATTGAACTCTAAATACATAAATATTCAACATTTCTCCCCCTGCTAGAAGAACTATTTAATCTTCTAGTTCCAGTAAGCAAATCTTTGTTACTGGGCGGCGATACTCCGAATTGACTGTCTTGACATCGACTACTCTGATGCGCCCATCTGAACCTGGATATACAGACATTATTTTTCCCAGCTTCCAATTGTACCTAGGTGCTTGATCGTCAACCACAACTACTATATCACCCACTTTGATGGGTTTACTATCTTTGGCCCACTTGCCCCTTCTCGTCAAAGAAGGAAGATATTCTTTCACCCATCTCTTCCAGAATGAGTCAACTAGTGATCGAGATTTCTTCCATTCACGCTTTAATTCATTTGCCCCAGGGTCAATGGGAAATAATGCATGCTCTTCTTCGATGATAGTGGAATACCCCATCAGAAAGTGATGGGGGGTAAGGGCTTCCGCATCTGATGGATCGCCAGAAACTTTCGTCAATGGCCTACGATTCACTATAGATTCCGCCTCTGCGAAAAGTGTCTGTAGGGTTTCTTCCCTGAGCGATTGGTCGTGGAGAATCTTTCCTATGACTCTTTTCACACTTCCTATCAGTCTTTCCCAAACTCCGGCCATGTGTGGGGCTGCTGGTGGTAGAAACTTGAAGTCGATACCTTTAGAAGACATCGAATTCGTTAACGACTTTCTGTCGATGCTTTCCATGGCTTCCTTCAATTCTCTTGATACCCCCCTTAAGTTCGTCCCGTTGTCACAATAGATTGTCCGAGGACATCCTCTTCGTGCTGACATTCTCATTATGGCCATTATGGTGGAGTCGCTGCTCAATGTTTGCGAAATTTCAAGGTGAACTGCTCTTACTGCTAGGCAGGTAAATAACACTCCCCAACGTTTCTCACGTCTTCTGCCGATTTTAACGAAAACGGGGCCGAAATAATCCATTCCAACGTTTATGAATGGCCTGAATCCTCTTGTCAACCTTACTTCTGGAAGTTGACCCATTAACGGTGGCATTGGCTTACTTCGGTTTATCCTGCATTTGAGACATTTTGCAAAAATTGATTTCACTGCGGCTCTTCCATTTATGATCCAAAATTTTTGTCTAATTTCATTCAAAACGGTTTCCACACCAGTGGGGTTGAATTGCTCATGAAAGTGTTGAATCAACAGCTTGGTATACCGATGTTTGGGACTCAAAATCATTGGTCTTCTGGTACTTTCTTGCAGACATGTAGCTAAGTCAGTCCTTCCACCGAGTACTAAAAAATCGTTTTTCATTTCTGGAAATAAACCACTGAGCTTGCTTCCTCTGCCAACAGGTTTTCCAGCCTTGAGATTTTGAATTTCTTCAGGAAAGCAAATTTGTTGTGAATTTTGGATCCAAACTTCTTCTGCTGCTTGCAGTTCATCCACTGTCAGTTCTCCAGATTTTTTATCTTTTTTCAGATTTCGAATGAATCTCAAATACCATGCAGTGACTCGAATCAACCTAAGCCATTTAGAAAATCGGTTTATATCCGGAAGAGCACTGTCGTAATTCACCACGAGGAAATAAATTCGTGCAGATTTAATCTCTTTCTTTGCATTGTCATCCTCATCCATTTCTTTCTGGGTCAACAGCTCATCCTCTTCAGGCCAGGAAGATTCAAGTTGTTTCAAAAACTTGGGACCGTTTGACCAATTCTCAGGTATAACTGCTGATGATCTGGTAGCTTTATCTGCTATGTTGTATTTCCCAGGTACCCATCGCCAATCTTGAACTCTACTTTTTTCCTGTATATCTCCTATACGATGAGAGACGAATTGTTTGAAAATTCCTCCATCTGCTCTTATCCATCCCAGAACGCATCTGGAGTCAGTCCAAAAGTACATCCTGTCTATTGGTATCTCGAGTTCCGTTTTTATCGTTTCTGCCAGCCTGGTTCCCATAACCGCTGCTTGTAGTTCTAGCCTCGGGATGGAAAGTTGCTTTAGAGGGGCTACTCTGGTTTTTGCAGCAATTATAGATGTTTCGATGTTTTCACCTTTCAGAACTCGGAGATAGCATACTGCTGCAAATACTTTCTCACTGCTGTCACAGAAAGTATGAATCTCAATTCTGTCTGCTTCAGGTATCAGAAAACTGTAGCATCTGGGTATTCTGTACTCTGAAAATTTCTCGAGATCTTTCAACCATCTTCGCCAAGTTTCAACTAAGTTTGTTGGCAAAATAGTGTCCCAGGGAATTTTAGATCGCCACATCTCCTGCATCAGGATTTTACCCCTTACAGTAAAGGTTGATATTAATCCCAGTGGATCAAAGACAGACATGATACATTTCAACACATTTCTTTTTGTTGGTAATTCTTTTTGGATATTTTCAGTGTTCAATTTGAAAGAAAAATAGTCTTCATCGGTATTCCACCAGAGACCCAAAATACGATGGAAAGAAGTGTCACCAATAATTTTTGAACGGGCCAACAATGATTCTGATTCGAGTTTTCTTCGTACAGCCTGTGAATTTGTCATCCAGTTGACTAAATCAAATCCTCCTTTCTTTTGTACTTTACAAACTTCGGCAATGGTATATAGGGCTTCTTCTTCAGTGTCCTTCGAGTCCAAATAATCATCCACATAAAATTTGTTGATGATTGCATTCTGAATCTCAGGATTTGAGCAAAATTTCTGGGCATTAAAGTTTTTTACAAATTGCGCGCATACAGGGGAACAAGTGGCCCCAAAGGTCATAACTGTCATCTCATAGACATCAGGTTCCCTCTCTGCTTGTAAATCCCTCCACAAGAATCTCTGAGACTTTCGATCTTGTTCTCGTATTTGGATTTGGTGAAACATTTCCTTCACGTCACCACAAAATCCATATCGCCGTTGTCGAAATTTCCACAAAATCGCAACAAGGGATTGTAAGAGATCTGGTCCAGCTAACAGCTTACTATTCAGGCTCACTCCTTTGGATGTTGCAGCTGCATCGAATACAAGACGAATCTTATTGGGTTTATTCGGGTTTTCCACAGCAAAGTGAGGCAAATACCAAATATGTGGATCGTTGAGTATTTCTTCTGGTTTGAGTTTCCTGACATACCCTTTTTCAATGTAGCTGTTGATATTCTGACAGTAGGCTTTCGCGAATTTACCATTGAGACTGCATTTTCGTTCCACACACTTCAAGCGCTGCAGTGCTTTGTATTTGCTTTCGGGTAGAGTATCACAATCATTTCTCCACAGCAATCCAATTTCATATCTTTCCCCGGTATACCGAATAGTATTCTGCATTATTTTCATTGCCCTCTCGTTTTCTTTACTCATCCTGTCAGGTGTTACTAGAACTCCGAATGATTCCGTAGAAAAACTTCTTATTACGAGTTCTTGGAGATCTTCATCTGTATCATTCCTTTCACAGACATGCAAAGTATGGGCTTTGAAGACTCTTCGGAATTTGACAGGACTTGGACCATGTAGAGACCAACCTAATTTACATTTAGTAGCTACTGGTAGATTTTCTGGACCACATCGTACTTGTCTGGGCAAAATCAGGTGTATGTTATCTTGTCCAATCAAGATCACGGGTTTCTCATGTCCGGTATCTTCGACTGGGACATCCTTTAAATGAGAATACTTTCGCCATTCAGACATTTTGATTGTTTGCTCAGGAAGTGACAAATTTTTAATGGTACGGACCCCGTTCAAGGTGAATATTTTATTTCTATCATTAATCTTTGATATTTTCAAATTCAATCTTTTAGAACGCTCCTGTATGGCATGATGTTCATTCGTCCATTGAAGGCAAAGTGATTCTGAATTCCCAGATAGTTCCAATTTTTCAGCTATTTCCTCGTCTAACAGCGTTACCGTGGAAGCTTCATCACACAATGCCAGAACTGACAAGTATCCATTTGGTCCGTATAAATTGACAGGAATTGTTCTCAATAAAATTTTACTCGAATTATTGACTGTACAAACTATTTCAGGATTACTCTCCAGGGTTGATTCATTGGTAATAATGTCTTGATTTCTATAAGGTAGGTCTTTATGTAGTAGTTGGTGATGCAGTAATTTACAGCCATTTCTTCCACAAGCTTTTCTGTGTCTGCACTTAAATTTATGGTGTTTATTACTCAGACAGGAAAAACAGAGCTTTTTGTCTGTAACAACCTTCCACCGCTTTTCGATATCGTCAGCTTCCATCTGCGGACTTCTTGTCTTTCATCTCACAAGTGCTTAGGAGTCTTTCGTGTTTTCTACCGTCGTGGAACCTTTGTTCAGATTTTTAATATTTACAAGGGGAACTAACATAACAGGCTGCATTGGATATTTTTTCCAACCACGTAGAGAAGTCTTCAAGGTTCACATCACCACTTTTGCTCAAAACAACTTCTCCCCAACTCAATTTCAGTAGTTCAGGAAGTTTAGTTAAAAGTTCTTTTATCAACTGGGGATTCTGGAGGTGTCTGTTGGATTCTAAGGATTTCATTATGGATACCATATTACTAACTTCTGCTGAAAACTGTATCAACTTTTCCAAATTGTTGTCTTTGATGAATGGCATAGATTTTACTTTAGAAATAATGGTATCTATGATTAGTTCTGGTCTTCCAAATCGTCTTTGTAAAGTATGGATTACTAGGTCTACGTTATCGGCCGTCAGTAACATTGCTGAAACCAAGGACTTGGCTTCACCTTTGAGATGTCTCTGCAGCTTCAGTATAATTTCCTCGTTGGAATAACCACACAGTTCCCGTAAATTCTTAAGCTGTTTATGAAAAAGGGGCCATTCTTGGGGATTCCCGTCAAAGTATGGGAAATTTTTTTCCATCAATTTCCGTCTGTGGAACTTCTCGTTTGCATCTGATTCCCTTTTGGATGAAGTTTCTGGAGTAGCATTTCTCAAAACGTTGGAAATGGTTTCACATAATAATTGAATATCATTGTTATTGGTTGGGTTGTTGGCCTTTTGTACAATTGGTAGGTTCGTCGTATTTAGATTATCTGGAATGTCATCAATCCATTTTTTGACTGTCTCTTCACGTCGTGATATTTCGCTTAAATTTGTTTGTGAGCCTTCAGAATCATCAATAGTTTTGACGCTTTCTAGTTCGGCGTTCTGAAGATCCTCTTGCATTTTCAAAAGTCTCAAATTGTTGTCAAGTTCTCGTTTCTTCTCTTCTAGTTCATACTGGACTCGCCTGCTTTCATGTTCTAGTTCCTGCCGTCGTTTTTCAATTTCTATTGCATTTCGTCTTTTCTCCAAACTCGTTATACTCTGCTTGGATTGTTTCGTTCTCCTAGTTGTGGTGGAACGTATCTCCGAAGTTTTGATCGGTTTCGTGGAGACTTTATCACTTTCTATCACAACTTGGTTAGATATGGGCATTTCACATTCTTCTTTGGACTTTGAAGACTCGGCTGCTGGATCACTTTCCATTGCATTTGCTCGAGGGTTACTACTAATTGTTGCTGTGACACCAAATCTCATTGGCACACCAAATGTCTGTGGCCAAATACAATCCAACGATAAACTTCTATTCATTCCAGCAGTAATTCTTTGGCTGAATCTTCGTTCTTCCTCCATATCGTGATTACGTCGGGGTCACCAATGTTATTTCTTGTCTCAACTATTAGTCTTTTTTACAAAATAAAATTCCCAAAAAGTTACAAAATCCTCTTTTTTTATCAACAACTTATCTAATATTTTCCGAATCATAAATTCCATGGTAATTGAACTCTAAATACATAAATATTCAACAAAAGTGTTTTACAGGCCGTTTTGAGAATGTTTGATAGTCTTATAACATAGTAATATATACCAGGTGACCCACAATCCCCCTGCATTTTCGTTGTTATTTTGTACAGATGTTACAAATTTGGTACATCTATTGCCATGAATGTACAATTTAGCAAGTATCATACCGAATTTGACACTTCAGATTTAACAGGAAGCGCAAAAAAATTATTTGAACTACAAAAATTGGATGCGTTTCCGGACAAACTGGAAGGGTCATATTCAGTCTGATACTTGCTGAATTACACACTCGTAACATCAAATAGATCTACTGAATTTGAAATATCTATACAAAATAACAACGAAGATACAGGGGGTAAATTGGTTCCGGGTCACCCGGTATATTATATACTTCTTATGAGATTTCTTTTTTTTGTATTTGAGAGATTCAATTTTTAGTGGACATCTATATTAAATATATCGAACAATTTTTGTAATTGACATTAATATTTATTTTAAATTTTTAACCAGTTTTCGTCACTGAACTCAAAAAACGTAGTCAACAGAGTGTTTTCTTTATTATTATTATTATTATTATTATATGTACAATAAACATATATTCTCACTCTATCCTTCTCCTGTTAAAGGATAATAACTCCTTTATACTATTTTGAATTGAAGAAAAATTTCATCTTCTTGCATATACTCGAAATCTGTGTATAAATAAATGTAACATTTGTTCCAGTTTTGTTTCAAGTAGTCGACTCACTGCACATCAGCGGATTCATACAGGGGAACGTCCATTTTTATGTAAGTTCTGTGGCAAATGCTTCTCTCAGTCCACAGTGATGAAGAAACATATGAGGTCACATTTTTCAGAAAACTCTCACAAGTGCAGTTTTTGCTCCAAGTCGTTTTCAACATTGTACTACCTCAATATCCATAAACGCAAACATACAGGTAACTAATATATGTTAATATTGAAATTTTTATAATAACATTTATTTTTAATTCACAGGAGAAAGGCCATTGAAATGCAGCGTTTGCTCCAAATCGTTCTCAGACCCAAAAAATCTGAAGGAACACATAGCAATCCACTCTGGGGAAAAGCCATTCCTTTGTGTGCTTTGTGGAAAAACATTCCGAAGATCGCATCATCTCAAAACACATATGAAGGTACACAGCAAAAGCTAACTATAGTGACAACTTTCTGGAGTATTCAATCTCCTGAAACATCCAAGTCATTTTAGAATGAAGGCGAATAACCTATATTGAGTAACTTTCAAATGGGGATATAAGTTTTTTTGTAACGAGAGACGTAGAGACAGTAACGTCTTATGGTACTAGCTGAAGGTTGAGACAACTATTGAAGATTTGTGTAAAAAATTTTAAGGTTTGCTTGCTAAATGAGTTTTAGAAATAAAACAGGATGCAAACATTATTTTTAAAAAAATCTGAATTTTACAATGACAATTAAAAGGAAATCTTGAATCATAAAAACCTAATGCTAACACATAAAACTTCAGTTGTGTCTCAGCTTCAAGAGAAAAGGTCGATTAAGTTTAATTTGAAACAATATGTGATTGTGTATTTGTCATTCTAGACATATCAAACAGTATGACTACTTTTGTTTAATTATTGCTGCTCATAGAATCTCTGGATTATACCTTTATTTAATTTTTGTTGATTGTTGTGTCCATGTTATTCATTTTTATGGTTTTACACAGGTATTAAATTATTTATTCATTTCTAGAAGTTTTAATGGCATTAGTTCCACTATGGTAATACAACTATTTCCATTTTTCATAATTCAATGTGAACGAACTGAAACAAAAAAGACAAAAAGATTTTCAGTAAAAGATAAGAAATGGCAGAGTGTACTTGCTGAATAAAGCAACCTTGGCTAATAAGGCTCTCATCGGGATTATGATGAATCGGTTGAAGTAAAAGAAGATGTATATGCTCATCAGCACTCAATTTTATGATTATAGGAAGTTTCACAAATTTATGAACATGTTTACTCCGTGGATTGAATATAGCAATTTCTCGGTAAATTAACAATTTTTCTTCTGGAAAGAAGAATCCTTCAACATCAACTATAAACATTTTTGTATGATGACTTTATCATACGATATTGTAGGACTTGTGCTATTTTTATATGTGATTTACCACTCTCCTCTATAACTTTAGCATTCTTATCAATCCAACTATTATGTGAACCATCAAAACCTGACCACTTCACCGAGACTTTGTGTCCTTTTTCCTTTGAAAAACTTCCAATATATATATACGTATTCACCACGAAAAAATGTGCCGAGTGATATATAACCTCGGATTCGGTCGCTTAGTTCAGCGATTTGCCACCAGCGCCACTATCGCTTTTATGCCGCTCTACTTGCTGCACGTAGTTGCCTCCAGCTATATATATATATATATATATATATATATATATATATATATATATATATATATATATATATATATTTATATGTACTTATATTGAATGATTACCAAACATACTTTCTTCCGTCTGTAAAATAAATATCGAATAAAGGCCATGCGTACTTCCCTCCGGCATGCAGTTCATAAAAATAATATGAGAGATGTGGTTTCCATTATTTCGAATAGGAATTATTCTTTTCGCAGAAATTACGGTAGCATCTAAAATTGTCACCGGTTAATATTACTGAATTTTTGGTTATAGAATATATCAAACTGTCGCCTCTGGCGAGACCTCATAATCGTAATTGAAGTGACTCTATTAATATGGTAATGTAATATAATAAAAAAAAGGTTTTCTGAAACTTCAAAACGAGAGTAGGTGGAACGATTTTTTTTTTCAGGTTACTCCATAAAGGGAATACATTATGAAAATTGCATATACATGGCTAATTCAAAACACATACCACGGGCCCAACTCAATCATATGATTCTAAATACAGAGGTTGTCAAAGTTAGAAAAAAACATTTCTATAAAATAATATTGTACTTAGGAAAACATGCAAATTGACAATTTTTTGCGCGATATACATTTTTATCCCTCAGGCAATGATTTTATACTAGTTTTTGATAAAAAAATCTTGTTAGATACAGGGTGAGTCAAGAATTATTCAAAATGAAATTCTTAATCGACCCTATAAAATGAAGATTTGACCAAACCAAGTAACACCATTCTTTGAATAATATGTCCAAATTTCAAATTTTGTACAGATGTAATCAAAAAGAGGGGTAGTCAAGAAGCCACAGATTTTTGGTCACATTTTGTATGCTTTTATTTTATGTTTCAAGTTTTAGGCATACTTGACCATCATGAACCATTAAACCGAAATTCATTCAGTTTTCCGAAATTGATAAACAGTGTGAGACAAATTCTTGGAAGTTTTGGAAATATTTGTTTATTAATAACTTACCCTATAATTACAAATTTCGTCGGTTTAATTGTCCAATTTCTTATGAATACTCTCAGTTTGAGTAAATTAAATAATGTCGAATATTCATGGCATTGCTATAGCCACTTTTGAGGATACACAGGGTTACCATTAAGAGGGGCGACAGGTTATATAACCGTTCCAACAAAAGTTTTCAAAATCAGTGTATAAGATGAAAATGTCATACAGGAAGTTTTCAACATCAAGATTTTCTGATCACCTTTTATGACATTTAGCCTTGCTCCACTTCATAAGGTCATATACTTGCTAAGATAACAACACGCAAGTCATTTTGCTCATAACAGTTTTGGCGTAATAACTATTAAAATTAAACCTAAGCATGTTTTATCCTGCGGAATATAACTTTTGTGGTTTCGTATGACAAACACTACATCACAGATTTATTCCACGTGAAGGTCTGGGTCACGAATTTTGGGCACGCACCATGATGCATATGTTGTGGTTTTTGAGTTATGCGCGATACGGAATATAAAATATATAACCGATGCTGCTGAAACACTTCTATTGAAAAATATTGGTTACTTCCCATAAATGATAGACTGATGTAAATCTACAGGTAAGTAGGACTAGCTCTACCTACTGTTATCTTTGTTTATTATTTGTTTGTTTATTGCTGTTTGTTTCAATATCCTGTATACCATAGATTAGTTCTATTGAGTAAATAATGCGAAGAAAAAAAAAAGTAAATGTACTTAATTCTTGTGTAGTAGGTACTGTGTTATTCAAATAAATCAAAATGAGTACAAGAAGCTATTGTTATAATTGAAGGAGGGTATGCTTTTGATAGGGAAAATGGAAATTTGGACCATTCCCGAAAAAATATATAAATACTTTCAGATGCTTAGAGATGAGTAATGTGTAATGTAGTATTACATTTCAATTTGTTTCAATTTAGAATAAGTTATCTTCTAAAGTATGTTCTTATCAATTATTTAAAAAAAATGCAAAGTGCATGCTGCGGCAACATTGCTCCTACGCTTCGTTGCCAAAATGTATAATTTATCATTTTTTCTTACAAAATCTGCTGTTGAGGAACTTATTTGAAGATATTCCGGTTTTCCGGACGGTTTTCGATTTGAAAAATGAAGTTTTCATTTGCTTGTACTTAGATTTTTTCTTAGTCTCAATGAAATGCATTTTGTTTGTTTTAAACCGAGAACTGTTCCCGTACGAAACAAAGTTAGGGTACAATTTTTATGAGTAGATAAAAGACAATCATAAATTTAATATTTATTCGAAGAAAAAAACACAGTGGCATATCGTTATCATTTTTGATGAATTTAAACACCTTGTATCTGAGAAATAAAGCGATTGCGGACACATGGTTATGCGACACAAAAAGTCTTATTTTGACCCCAGGAATACGCTCTTGAAATATTTGTATTGAATTCAGTAACACCTTGTATAGTGAGTTCGTATTTCTACAATTAATATATAGGAAGTAGTAATTATTATTTTCACTGTCATATGGTCTCCTTCAACTTCGGGATGTTTATATTCAAATTTTTAGCAACATTCCGGTGAGTTATCATCAGAAAATTCTTTTCAGAATGCATATTTCAAGGGATCATCTGGAATACTCATTAGTGAAATCATTCATAATAACTTGTGGACCTTTTGAATTCAAACGTATAGTCACTCCTATCTAACAATTACATCTTGTAACTTAATTTTGATCCACTTCTACACCCAGATAGCCCAAAAATATTTCTGGAAAATGGCCAGAATATTCCCCAAGAAGAATAAATGATTATATGATTATTCCAATGATCATTTAAGGTGATTCAAATATCCGCTCTGAAATGTCCCAGGAATATGCCGGATTATTTTATGAATAATCATTGATATTCTGCAAAATTGTTCCTAGTATATTCAATAGGAAGATTGAATAATGCATCCAATGAATTATTCTATGATAACTCGAATTTCGGCTCTGAGAAAGTCCCAGGAATATTCAAGTAAATATTTCAGGAATATTGAAGTAAATATTCCAGGAACTTTCTGAATCATTTTTAGAATAATCACTGATATTCTGTGAGATTGTATCTGGTATATTCTATAGAAAGTTTGAATGATTATTCCAATGTATACTTCAAATATATCTGATATTACGTTTCGAATTGAATGGAGGAACACCTGCCTGGGACGGATGGGCCTATCGGGAGTTCGGGAGAATTCCCGAAGGGCCAATAAGGGCTAGCTATCCTGAGGGCAGTCAGAGCTGGTTGATGGTAATTTACCGGGCCGGTAAAGAGCACACCATCGATCCCTGACAACTACGTAACGGTTTCATGGTTCTTGACATTCATCTGCGAGGACAAGTCCACCCAATTAAATAGAAAAATTGTATCAGATTTGAAGGGAATTTCTAAGAAAAACACTGAAGTATATATCCATCGCCATCTCTAGGTTCCAAAATGAGGTACTTTGATATTATGTCGGTTTCAGTATGAAGCCATGATCCAATCGATTATTCTGTGATCATTGAAATCTCCGCTCTGAGAAAGTCCCAGAAATATTCAAGTGAATTCTGCAGGAATATTCTGGATTATTTTTAGAATAATCATTTATGTTCTGAGGGACTGGTATTTTTCAGGAAGATTGAATGATGAATTCAATGAATTGTCCTATGATGATAACAACTTTCCCCCGAAAGGTCCTATATAGAAATATTAAAATTGACATCTGATCTGTTGTACTCCTGACCGTTTCTATTTCCTGTATTATTGATGTTACTTTTGAGATGGTCCAGTATAATACCAATTTTAATCTTGTAGATAGCATCCTTATTTATCAACCAATTGTGATGATTTTTTTTTGTATTAGAAAGTCCACTAGGTCCTCAGGGCTATACTATTCTTATTCTTCAAGGTTAACATTTAAAAAAAGTTATTAGCTATTTTTTAGAATAATTCTGACTACGACACTGGATTCATAACTTTTTCGTTGGAATGCGTACATAAATAAAAAAGTTATGACGGAATGCAATTTGAAAAATATATTTAATCAACGCACGACTCAATTTCAGAACTTTTATCAAAATTTTGTCGACACCGCACGATTCAGAATGTTTCGAAATATCACTGATCGGAATTTCATCGAAATCTGTTGAAAAACAAAAAAAAATTTGAAAATAAAATATTAAATTTAACGTTAAGTATTATATTACAATTTTTTATTTATCTACTGATTTCTGTTCAGTGACATTAGGAGACCTCCGAAGTCCAGGGATATTACGAGATCTCCAGAGGTCCAGGGATGTAGTCACAATTCCCAGAAAAGTGCTTAAATTGAAGCGGTGGGTTGATTCAATTTTATATTTTTCAAATTTTATTTCCTTTCACCTTTTTATGTTTTGAAATTAATCATTTGAAATCCGTGTGAAACCAGTGGTGTTGTCAGATTCCTTGTAAAATATCGCTAATATATTTTTTACTCATTTATGATACATGGGTTCTTAGTGAACTTTTTGAATGTGTACCTGATAAAAAAAAAATCTTTTCACTCGTTTGAAAAATGAATGTTTTATAAGGGCGTTTCCATTTTAAACGGGTCATACATTATAATGGTCCGATATGTGAAGAAACCCTCAAGTGGTAACCAATTTAACTCTGTAGCTCCCTTATTTATGAGTATTAGAGCAATGTAAAATAATTCTTCTTAATATGTTTTGAGTAAATAAGTTGATAAACTTTGTATATTTCAAGAAACTTCTAGCTTTCGACTAGCTTCTTTTTAATAGATTGGACAGCTTTGTTTCTTAAAAATGGGTCGGTGTATTCATTGAGTATTCATTTCTGTCAACAATGTTCTGTAAAAATATACCATGAAATAAAAAATTTCAACATTTGAATTTCACTGAAATCACTGTAATTATTCCTTTACTTTTCAGGTTGGTCTGCCGAAGAAATCTCAACAATTAGGAAGCATTTCCAAAATTTTGCGGGGAAAGTATATTACTCATTCCGTGCGGAAATAAAAATTTCATTTAACTTATAATTCAGGAAATTTGTATTCGACAGGGCCCCTGGCGAGAAAGTTTTGGGGTAGTTTTGATTTCTTTCATTTCATACGTTTTTTGGAGTGCTGAATCCGAATCTGAAGTTTGCTAACAAAATTTCTTGACGGAACATTTTTCGCTTATAACTCGAAAACTATAATTTTTTCGTAAATAACTTTTCCATTCAAAATGAAAGTACATAAAATTTCCTACAAATTCCACTGTTCAGGTTTTTTTTCCGACGAACAGTTCGGACTTAAACGCCAAATAAAAATTGTATTCTGCTTAGTCAGCAAACACCCAATTTTTTCACTCCAAAACTATTATTGACTATTTAATTACAGTTTTAGTGAATTTCTCAAGGAATTATATTATAATGATAATAAAACTAAAAGTACTCTTGTTCGTCATTGGAGCAGTTTCAATCAAAGGGCTGATCTGACAGTCTAGGTTGAGGTTTTGTCGATGACTGCTAGTTACAGTGAGATAAGAAAGGAGTGTTGATAATCTCAAATAACGCAAAACGGTTCTGGGCCATTCAGGACGTTACTTGCTCCTTCTTTGGCTATATATCGGCCTCTTCATTGCCTCTATAACCTGTGTGTACTGGTACCCAGGCTAGGGTCAGTCTGTTCTGACTGCCGAGCTCTTTTAGCGCTTCTATGCAGCCCCAAACAAGTATTCTGGTAACCTGCATTGAGTTGACTGCTTTTATTGCAGCTTGACTATCTGAGTATGACAATGATTTTTTCTGGAAAATCATGCCTTATTAGCTCTTGTGCACAATGGTGTATTGCGACGATTTCCGCTTGAAATATCGTCGCTTGTTTGCCCAGGCTCAATTATATTTTCGTCTTCGGCTTGGTTCGGTAAATGCCGTCTCCTGAACCTTAATCAGTTTTGATGAAGGGAGGTCCCTCCTTCCACGCATCTCTGTCCGTTATACTTGCCTTTAAAGTTTTGTCAAAGCTTTATCTGGGAAGTATGCCATTTGATGACATTCTTGTAACCGGGTCGTTTTTCAACTATTCGTATAGGTTGTTGTAGTCTCTTCCGTGCATATTGCTTATGGGTGCTCTAAGCAGCCTGCTCGTGACTGACCTGGCTTTGCCTTGTATGTAAGACCTCTAAGGCGGCTATTGGGGTGGTTCTCATGGCCCCGGTGGCACTTAGACATGCTTGTGTTTGCAGTTCTCCGAGCCGTTGAACGATTCCTACCTGCTTGGTCTTTGGCCACCATACCACCGAACCATACTCTGGCATAGAGCCATGTAGTCATTTTTGTAGCTTCAGCTACTAACAATTCTGATTTCCTTGAAAGGACACCGCGAGAAAAAATTATTTTTTCTATTGAATTGGAAACATGTTTTTCCAAATGCTAGACAATTGATTCTACTAAGTATGAAAGCATGAAGGGTACTATTATCCGCAACCGGACGTGAGGAAGCTCCCAACAAATTATTAATGTGAAGAAACAGTGTTGGTGCTAGTGATCCTGTGGAACACCAGCAATTATGGATACTCCATCGACAACCACATGGAGAGATCGTTCTGAAAGAAAGCTAGACAGCAGAAGGAACACAACTGGGAAGGCCACCCATAAGATAGAAGTTTGGAAAGGAGTCCCTAGTGCCAAATGCGATGAAATATCTGATACAACGGTCGGACTTTCGCCATATATTTCGATAGATTGCTGACAGATGTGTGAGTCACAAGCAACCTGTCATAAGTGACCTACCACCAGTTGATGTCTGATGCCAGAAACCATATTGCCGATCATTGATAATTCTTGAGCGTTCTAGATATTCCTTCCATAATCTCAATGTTGATGGCTTTTTCCATGACCTTCGAGATAACAAAGGACATTGCGATAGGTCTGTAGTTGATGGGTAGGGTCCTTTTCCTTTTTTTGGGGACTGGTTGTTCTCTT
Source organism: Chrysolina haemoptera (assembly GCA_958298965.1). Classification (NCBI taxonomy): domain Eukaryota; kingdom Metazoa; phylum Arthropoda; class Insecta; order Coleoptera; family Chrysomelidae; genus Chrysolina; species Chrysolina haemoptera. The sequence goes on from OY282594.1 coordinate 14,873,309, forward strand.
GAAATTTTCCAGTTGGACGGAAGTGCCGCCAAATTATAAGAGAGGTTTAATATCTTGCAAATAATTGGTGTTAATTTGCGAGCACAGTTTTCGAGAAGGATTAGCCAAATTTTGTCGCATCCATATGTGGAACGATATGAGAAACTTTTTGATTGATAGTTTTTCAGGAAATTTTACTTTTCAAAAAAGTAGGTGCATTCAGTTAGACTAAATACGCGCATTGCTGTTATTATCAGTGGCTTACGGATAAGCGACCATCGGCAGATATTATAAAATCACTATTGAGTAAAGTGATATTGCAATGCAGAATATGGATGAATGAAAAGTTGTCTCGAATCAAAATATATTTCCAGTTATCCAGTTTGGTTTACCAATTACTGATTTCAGTAACTCCTCAATGAGTTGACCCCAATTTACTCAATTATACTAAATTAGCTGAAAACTGGGAATATCTTTCAATTGCGAACAACTTTTTTTAAATAACATTTTTCAATATTTATATTGAATTTAGAATATAAGCCGATGACCGCTTAGCCGCACGCCACTGATAATAGCGGATATGCGCGTATGTAGTCTAATTGTATACACCAACTCTTATGGAGAATAAGATTAGCTAAGAAACTATTATTGAAGAAGTTTTCCATATGGTTCTAAGATTTTGGAAGATACTATAATTTCGCGAATATTAAAAAAAAAAATTTGTAGTACAGGTAGTTGAGTAAATATAAATAAAATATTTGTTTATTTCTGACAATCATTATTCGGATATTAACATCTGCAGGTATTTTATAATACTGGTTGAATAGAGTAACTAATTTATATCACTAATACTAAGAAGATCTAAAATGGCCGTAAAATTACTCTATAAACTGCATTTCAAAATGCAGAAGTTCTTTAATTGCTTCAATTAAAAATCAGACTCTATTATCACTATGGCTACTATTTCAATACGACAAATTGAAAAAGGAGGGTACATGCTTTTGATAAGAAAAATTCAGGCTATTCCTGAAAAAATATTAGAATTTATTCAAATGCTCAGAAATGAACATTTTCATTTATTTCGATCTAGAATGATTTATCTCATGTAATATTATGTTGTCATAAATATATTGAAAAAATGCAAACTGGCAACACTGCTTTTGAAATAATTTAATGAATAATTGTCAGGACTGACATTTTCGATTTACGGAACATTGAAACCCTGAGTAAGCACATAAACTGTGTTGCCGAAATGCAAAATCTTAGGACTGGGAGCAGATGGCCAAGAAAAACATACCCTGCTTTATATGAATATTATGAGGAAATACAACAATATCAAACTCATAGTTTTTGAACTGAACCCGATTCAATAACATGAGTTTCTCTTTTCGAATCGTTGTTTTGGTCTCTCTCTTCTTCTTCATCTATAATACTGATATCTCTAATGGATGGTCGGTGACTTCTCCTCCAACCCTCAGGTTGTACACGGAATGTTGTTTTAGTCAGTAATTTTGGGCCTAGAAGTGTAATGAGTATGGCACCTAAAGGAGCTGTTAACATTATAGACAACACACAGGTAGCAAGAACTTTATCAGCATATCCGTATTCCTTCGTTTTAACTGCAACCATTCCTAGCGTAACTGGTCCTAAAGCTGCCTGTTGAAATAGTGAATCATCAATACAAATAATTCTCGAGTTGTATATTTTCTACAATATGAAGCATAAATTGACAAAAACATCAGAATTATGTTCGTGAAACAAAATTAGAATTCGACACTCTTCATATATCGGAAAAATTGATGAATTGTTCTAATATAATAGACCGGGAGATGATGACAGATCTTGGGTGACGATTTTACTCAGTATGCCTTTTGGAGAGCAGTATTCTCCGTATATCCTCATGATGATAATACATGAATCAAAGAGTCGTCGTAGGTTCTTCATATTAAATAATAATAATAATATTTTCAAAAAATTATGAGTTTCGGTACGATTTATATTTTGTAATGAAATAATAGAACTGAAATACTCAAAAAACCATTGGCATTCCGTGAGGGGGGCGTAAAATTTCTTTTTTTTCTTTTTTCAAATACAAGTCATGTGACTATACCAGCTATTCGGACCCACCCTATTGGCCTGCCAATGGTTTTTCCTGTATTTTAGTTTTATTATTTCATCACGAAACACATGGTAGCAGAGTTATACTTAATAATAAAAATTATAATAATTTTTTAATATAAAGTACCTACGACGACTCATGCATTATTATCAGGGGTAATATAATAAGTGGTATGATTATTACCGATGATTTTTTGGAATATTAATGAATTGCAATTCCAAAGCTGAAAATACAACGAGTCCGCAGGACGAGTTGTATTTTCTTGCATTGGGATTGCCAATGATCGATATCGATTTGAAATAAAGAAAAATCGTGTCACCTGGTAATTGATGCTTTACTTCTAGCCGTATTCAACGGAATATTCTTTTCCACGGCCTCATCTATGATACCAATGGACATTTGCCCCCAACAATCGCTCATATTGATAAATAAAGATAACTAGTCAAAACACATAAATTTGACGTTTATAATTTAAATCATTATTTTCACTTGACAGATAGTAAAACAAAAACTAAGAAGGTTTATCACCGTGAAAATACAGCGACAAGCTATATTTTCACTGTAGTTCCGATTCTATTGGCTGAATTTCAAAATTTGATATCCACTGATTGGTTGTTAAGCAAGGAAATATATTGTCATGAGAATATATCGACAATACTGTCCTCCAAAAGGCATACTGAGTAAAATCGTATCCCAAAATCTGTCACCATCTCATGGTCAATCCTGTCAGTGTTCATCAGAGTTTGTAATCCAATATTTTCATCATTGATGGAGTTTATTCACATAGGTATTCATTGTTACATTATGAATATCAGTGACTAGAGTATGAAATATGCTCTTAATCCAGTACGATTGGGTTTTGAGACAAGAATCGATTGTAGCACCACCAAACTTGTGTTAATATTTGATTGGTCATAACTCTGCTAAAAATGATCGGACAAGGAAAAGGAAAAGTTCATATCGTTTCTGAAGACTCCTACCTTCCCATGCAAATATAATACGGAGTATTTGAGTACCTAAAATGTGTTTTGTAGCACTTCACGGAGATGTTTGCGGATGATCCGAAAATCATGAATAATTTAGTAAATATAGAATTATTATACTGAAGCAGCAACCCATACCCTCTTTGGACTATATGCAACAATTTTAAAGTAGTGCGACAGGTCCCACCTAGACATACAAAAAAAAACTTTGTTTTACTCCTGCCTCATTTTCAACTTACCCATAAAATCGGCATTCTCTTGACTAAATGTTGAAAATAATAGCTTATTCATATCCTGCATATATACAGTGACCGCCAAAAAGTATGTACCATATGGGAAAAAAGTGTATTATTAGAGTATTGAAAAAAAGATTCTTGGGAAAAGTTTGTACATGTCCGATAACCTAAAAATCGATTTTGACACATGTCACGTGATCGCTGGTATGTCGTTACTGGATTATCTCATCTATTCTCACTCAACTCGATTCAGAATTATATTTTGAATTATATTTAGTTACCTGAACTGTTGCTTTTGACATCAACGAAATCGATACGAATAATTTTTCTTTCAAGTTCAGGTTACATCGTATTCCAACTAAAGTTGTGCAGATAATTCTCATTATGGCGGCAGCAATAAGTATTCCTATACTAATCGAAACAATACTGCCGTCTAGCTGATTTAGTTTGATAGACGCTCCAGTGATACCAAATAAAATGGGTTCGAAAATCATCCAAAATATTTCAAATGCTGTTGAAGCAGGATTTTCTTCTATCTCCCATCCCTGCTTTGACCAACAAACTAATGATACAAATGATGCAGCAACACAACCCAATGGTCCGGCACCTCCGTAGCCAATAAGCTCACTACCGAAAACTGCAACCATTCCTCCCAGTAGGAGAAGAAGTATTCGTAATGGTATAAGAAATGGATCATTCCGTTCTGGAGAATAATTGCAGAATAGTCCCCAAACAACTCCAAAACCAATACCTGGAAATAAATAAATTTTCATTTCGTCTCTTGATGCTTATAAATCGGAGCCTCCGGTACTTTTTCATGGCCAATAAACGGCCTTTAGTTGCATTCTAGCGCTGCAGAAAGGAGTAATTGAGGGTGGACGATAGTTTCTTTGTTAGTTGTAGATGACAATAATAGTAGATTATACTACAGGTCAATAATAATAGCCATTATTGCGAATGGTATACTCTATTTATTTTCGATTAATTAATTTATTTCAGAATATAATTGAAGAAATTTATTTGTCATGAGGTAAATTTATGCAAAAGAAAAATTTCGTCAAGAGCTTTGTGAATAAATTTTCCAATTTGTATTAATCCATTGTCATTAATATATGGCATTATACTGCAAAAATCACAAGTATAATGCTTACATTATATATTAGTCGTAAAAAAAATAAAAAAGCAAATAAATGTCAATTAAATGTGTGACTTATCCAAGTTTTATTTTTTCAAACAAGATACTCCTCATTTTTATTATCATTTGATTGAAATCATTTGGAAGAGTTTTATGGATTCATATCACAAAATGGGTTCATTCAACATGAAATATTTCAAAATTAATAGTCTGGAATGAGAAAATGTTTCTACTGAATATCGTTGAAAATGGTATACTTTCATTTCATAGTCATATTTTTATCGAGTTGCGCTTTTATCATACAGTGGTAACCAGAATTCGGGGTCACTTTTTTTCAGTTTTTTTAAATTGTGCACTCTGTAAATAAGGCTACTATCGGAAATATATCAAATTCTTCAGAAGAGTATGAATGAGTCATATTAGATATTGATGATAAGAGGATACTAGTGTTATCAGACTCGGCTGAGGCCTCGTCTAATAATCTTCACAGCTAGTACCATAGTGATTGTTTATGATCCGAATTTCATACAAAATTTTATATTCCGACAATTTCTTTAAAAATAGATGTTTTGTTGCATTACAGTAAGTAATGTGCACGTAGCTTTGTTTCAGTAATGTGCGTGGAAACGTAAGGTAACAATGGAATTGTTTGTTCAATTTTGTTTTAAATACATTTTAGGTCGTGTTCGAGGTCAATTGCTTGCGGCGCATACAGCGCACTTCCTGCACCAGTCTTGAACGTCTGCTGGACAATTGGGCCAGTAAAACCGTTGTATCACTTTCTGGAGAATCTTCTCACTCCCAGATGTCCTCCGGCGATGCCATCATGGTTTTCTCGAAGCACTTCTGGTTTTCTGCTTCTGGGTACAACTGTCTGACGTCTTTCTTCCCCACCATCCTCGGACTCCAACACACGCTTCAGAACTCCGTTGTCCAGAGTAAGGAAGTTCCATTGAGCCCAGTAGGACTTAACGGCTGGCAAATATCCTGCCACTTCCTGCCACGTCGGCTTCGGTAACTTTTCTTCCAGCAAATAACTGGATCTTTCTCTTGATCTTTCTGGATCTTGCTCTCATTCCAGTTATCATCTACCGCCGTTGTTCTACAAATTGTGGCGTCTTTCTCCTTTGCTCGTCGGCAATGTAAGCAGTCATCTGGACATGGTCTTCGCGACAAGGCATATGCATTCCTATGGCTGGTCCCTGCTCGATGTTCGATGTCGGAGTCTAATTCTTGGAGTCTCTCAATCCAACGTGCCACCTGACCCTCAGGATTTTTGAACTGTAGAAGACTCTTGAGAGCGGCCTGGCAGTTCTCAGCAGGAATCTCCTGCCAGACACATACTTGTAGAAGTGCTCTACTCCTTTGACAACAGCCAGCAGCTCCCGTCAGGTGACACAGTTATTTCGCTCCGGTTTACTGAGGGTCTTGCTGAAGTAACCGATGACTTTTTCCTGTCCATCCTGGATCTGAGACAGGACAGCTCCAAGTCCCACGTTGCTGGCGTCCGTGTCCAGAATGAATTTTCCGTTCGGAAGGGGATAACTTAGAATTGGCGCGTTGATTAATGCCCTTTTCAGCTTCAGAATATTGGCATTCCTCGGACCACTGGAACTTCCGTGAGCCTAGTCAATGGTTTGGCGATGTTAGCAAACCCTAGCACGTACCAACGGTAGTAGGTACATGTGCCAAGAAAACTCAGTAGCTGATGAATATCTTTAGGGATAGGCCAGTCTTTAACAGCTTTAATTTTATGGTCATCTACTGCTACTCCTTCCCCAGAGACAATGTGGCCAGGATAGTGGACTTCTTTCTGAAATAGGTGACATTTTTTAGGGCTCAGTTTTAATTCGAAGTTCCTCAAACGCAGAAATATCTCCTCCAGATTTTTCACGTGGTCTTCGAATGATCTGCCGACTACGATGATATCATCAAGATATACCAGACACATTTTCCAGGAGAGTCCCTTCAACACCGTCTCCATTAATCTCTCGGAAGTGGCTGGAGCGTTACAAAGTCTGACTGGCATAACGGTGATTGCCAGAGCCCTGAGCCAATAGTGAAAGCTGTTTTCTCTCGATCTTCTGGAGCCAGTTCTACCTGCCAATATCCGCTCTTCAAGTCTAGGGTCGAGAAGATTGTATAGCCGGCCAGTGTGTCCAAGATGTCATCTATTCTCGGTAGTGGGTAGCTGTCTTTCTTTGTCACGTTGTTCAATTGTCGGTAATCTACGCAGAATCGTGTTGATCCGCCTTTCTTCTTTACCAATACAACTGGAGATGACCAGGGGCTGTCAGGTGGTTCAACCACTTCTTCTTTTCCTATTTCGCTGACTATTTTGTCTGCATTTTCCTTCTTGACAAGAGAGAGTCTACTGGCTGATTGACGGATTGGTCGGGCATTTCCAGTATCAATTCTGTGCTGGACCACCTTCGTTCTACTCCTTTTTCCTTGTCCGGTGTCGAAAACATCTTGGTATTGTGTGCCGGTTCTATGCCTTTCGATGATATGGCAACCAGCTTTTCCAATTCAGCGGGTAGATTGTTGGCTTAGCTAATGGACCGCGTACATTCCTGACCACAGAGAAAATTGGCGAGCAGTCTCCAATGTCACTGGATGGTAATTGACATTCATGACCCTTACTCGCATAAGTTTATCGGCGCGCAGTAAAGTCTTCCCAAGGGCAATTCCTGCACCTTCCCGCTGCTCACTCCGCCATCCATACGAGCCTCCAGAATGGTTTCAGCTCTCTCGGGAATGCTCGTCTTCAGCCAACACAACCCGGATCATTTCTTCGCTTCTCCCGTAGAGCACCAGCTCTTTTCCGTTGACACGTAGGACGCCGTCTTTGAAGTTCAGCTCGAACCCTCTGGAATTCATTACGTTCATTCCAATGATTGCATCGTCCTCGATGTCCGCGACCAGTGCTCGGTGTTTCAGTTTTGTGCTGCCTAAAACCAAGTCGATCGTTAACTCGCCATATACAGTGGCTGGCTCCCCTGTTGCTGTGCGTAATTTCCAGTTTGACTGTTCAATTGTTGCCGGTGTTTTGGCAAAAGTAGGTCCGAGAATTGTTCTTGTCGAACCTGTATCTAGCAGCATGGTGCGAGGCTCGTTGTTAATGAGACCGTCCACGAATACGCCTTTGTTTTTTCGTTGAAGAACTGCGACATATGCGTTATTAATTGGGGCTTGTTGGATACAGGCCGACGACTGCTCATTCTCATCGACCTCCTTCAGTTTTCCTGCTTTGGTGTAGAATCTTTGAATGTTTGGGAATTTGCTACGCACATGCCCGATCTTACCACAATTCCAGCATCTTATTTGCCTTCTTTCAGGCAGCACTTCCTTTATCACTTTCTTTATGGTCGCCTCCAGGTCAGCTGGCTCCTGTGGGTCTTCCTCAATCAATCGAACTTTGCCCTGGCTTTTGCAAGATTGTTTTGCCTCCTCGAACTCCAGGGCACGTGCCAGTGCATCTACGAGGTGGGTTGGGCGAGTTAATGTCAGTGCTTGCCGGGTTTCTTGGTCACGAAGTCCACCTAAGAATGCCTGAACCGCTAATCGCTTCATAACATTTTCTGGCGTAGCTGGATAAGCAAGACGAACCAAGAGTGCAATGTCAGCCTCGAATTCTTGTAGGGATTCGCTCGATTTCTGACAACGATTTTTCAGCTGTGAATGGTATACGTGTTCTGAGTGGGCTTGGCCAAACTGTAGTTCTATATGTTTGACCAACTGTTCATAGTCCTCCTGCTCTTGGCCGGTTAGGGTTTGTAAAATATTTGTTGCTTCTCCTCGTAACGCCAGTGTTACTGCTACAGCTTTCTCTCCTGCATTCCATCCGTTCGCCTTGGCCGCAGCTTCGAATTGTCGGCGGTAATTTGTCCATGGAGCTTTTCCGTCGAACTATGGTGGCTTCATGTAGAGTTTCCCTGCTTCGGGGCTGATCTTGAAGTCTTTCATCTTTTCTTGGGTTTCATCCAAATTTAAGCTTATGTCCAGCAACGAATTTTTGTTCACAGATTCTGTGGTGTGGACGGCTTCAATTTGATTTCCTAACTTGCTGATTTTCTCTCTCATTTTGTTGATTTCTGCCTCGACTTCGCCTTTCAATTTTCCCATTTCCTCTTCGATTTCATCTTTGATAATCTCTATCTCTATTTCAACGGCCCTCATTATTTTTTTTAACGATTTGCCACTCCAGAAAGCTCTTCTTTTAGGCTATTCGAGTTTTCTAACTGCTTTTCTTCCAGATTTTTTGATTTTTCTTGAAGTTCTTCCTTCAAACTATTCGAATTTTCTAGAAGTTTCTCTTCCAAATTCTTCGAAGTTTCTAGAAATTTCTCTTTCAAATTTTTAGAGTTTTCTAGAAGTTCTTCTTTCAAACTCACCAAATTTTGTTGCATTCCGTCGAGTTCACTCATTATGGAACAAATATCAATTCCAGAAACTTCAAACAAAAATGTTGCGGGGTTTTCACCTTCTTCTATCAGTCCCTCTGCGACTCTTTTCTGGAGCGTGGTCTTCTTACTACTCGTTTTCAGCTTCCTTTCCTCTAGCTCTTGTCTCAACTCCGTCACTTTTAAATTGGCCAAAAGAACTCTCCTTGAAAACATTTTGTATTTCAATGTCTATTTCACACAAAAAGTTTTGCGATATATTGAATTTTCCACGCGAACGTTAGTTTCACGGGCCACCAGTCTATTATTATTATTGTTTTTACACGCGAGAAGTGTATCAGTTCATACTCCAGTTAATGCACACAACTGCGTCCACTCCACGAAAAATGTTTATCAGTTACTGTCTATTTTTCGCGAAACAAAACTTCACGGGCCACCAGTCTTTTATTATTATTATTTCCACACACGAAAACTCTGTATTTATTTTTAACATCCACTTCTGTACACCAATGTAACAATTGAAATAGTCTAATCGTTCAAAATCTGATTTATTCAAAGTCTTATACTATAATTTATGTTAACAGGTCGGTTATAATTGATTTTTAATATTCCAGTCACTGCACTCTCTATTCTGCCAATAGCAAGCATCGGCACTGATTCAAACTAAAAACTCGTCTCTCCGTGGAGATTTCTTTATATAGCATGGTGAGCTGGTTCCAGAGTTTTCTCGAATTTCCACTGGCGACTTGATGTTGCTCTCGATTGATCTTGTCTAGATTGCCAGCGGCGAAGATTAATGGTGACGTCATCGACTATAAATGGCTGTGATTTGTGTGCTATTTACGAGCTCCGTCAGGACCGGCTTGAGTAGAAATTATTACACTATTGTGGTTTGTTTCGATAAATTCTCTGTTGAGTAGGGTAATCTAAGAAAGTTGTTCTCATTCGAACGTACAATTTTTATTTCTGCTGTTATGGTATTTTGCTGTACACCATCACATTTATTTATTTTGGATTCGTTATAATATGTATTATAAGTTGGAAATATTACCAGTTTCTGATAAAACAATTATGTCTAAGTAACCTTTGCCATTTCAACATAACTAATAATTCGTCATAATGATTTTTTAAACTTCTAATATTCATGTGAATGATTCCTATACCATGCCTGTTAAAACATCTGCTCTCCCTGTGTGAAAACTTTAAGGTTATCATATATTTTTGTATCGATTTCAACATTACTGTTTGATACATCCAAGAAATCTATCATAGTTTGAAATTTGAAAGCTCATGTGGTTCTAATAAAAAAGCAGAAATGAAAAAAAAAAACTTTTATTATCATGAATGTGAAGAAATATAAAAATTTTATTATATAGGTTCGTGTCATTTATAGACTAATTCGTAGGCATATCTTTACAGACTTTGGTAGTATATTAACATTAACTTACATTTCATTACTGTCTAATGTTATTGAAGTCTTCCCTATTCCTAATGATTTTCATTTTATTGTCTATGCTAAGATAAATTTTCCGTGATTGGTTCCAAAATTTTTGAGTCAAATCTCTCAAACGATTCCGTTCCTTTGAGCAGCTTTTTCTTCTCGTAAATTGTTTGTTTACATTCTAGGTTATTTTGCTGCAAAAATATACATCTTGTTTTATGTTCATCTTTTCTAACAATCCTGTAGCATATAGCAATTTTTGTATTGAGACTTTTTTTGAGTTCTGCCCTTGTATCTTCATTGGGTTTTTCTTTGAGACTAAATATTCTCAAGTTACCTGCTTGCTTGGTCCATTTGATCCTTTTTATCTTTCATTTTAGTTTTCTCTATAACAGTTCTTATCTCATTCTCGATAAATTTTCGTACATTTTAACGTGAATCTCCGCCACTTTGGATTTAACTTTTGATAGTTTCTGATCTATCATTAAGTATTCCTATTGCTTCAGTGACTTTATTTACTATTTGGTTGTTATGAGAATCGGTTTTTATGATTTTGCTCACCGCTTGATTTACTGCTGTTTCTATTTCTTCGCGGACTTCTCTCCTACTAACCATGTCTTCTTTTGATTTTTCGATGAATCAAGTATAGAATAAATATCATTTCAGCACTGTTATCACTTTTGATATTTTTATTTCACTGTTGTTTTCTAGTTATTCTATGTATTATCAGGAGCCCAAATTAAAAGACTACTCACAACTTTCAATGGGCGTACCATGAATTTATAGAGTGACCCATTTGAAAGCGGACTTTTAATTTATTATCCGATTCCGAGGTTTCTTATTCCAATAGATAGAGCATCAATAATTGTTGTAGTTGAGTGCCATAAATTCGAAATGAAAATAAAAATTTCAAGGTCCTCTTCGAATTTTTTTCTAGGTCAAAAATCCAAAAAACCTACTAGCGATTTTTTCAAACAGAATTTGACTACGCCACTGGATTCATGACATTTACACGTAGTTTATGTCGAAATTACGCAGGAATGCGTCCATCGATAAAAAAATATATATAGGAATAAAATTTGAAAATTATGTCAATGAATCAACCCACCACTTCAATTTCAGAAAACTTATCAAAATTCTTACTACACCACTAGATTCATGAATAAAAAAATCATAAAATAATAAAATTCGAAAAGAATGTTGTTCAGTGGAATTTCAGGAAAATTTCATTTTATTATTTTATAATCGTTTTGTTTATGAACAGATTTTGATGAAATTCTGATCAAATATATTTCGAAATTTGTATGTTCATTTGTACTGCATGGCACTTAACTGGAACTCTTGATGTTATATCTTTCGAAAAAAAAAAAACTTCCGAATCGCATAATAAATGATAGTTTTAGAGAGGTGGCTTTCAAATGGGTCAGTCTGTATATATAGTTTCATGTGCTTTTCCGGAATATCATCAATCGTTCTACCGTTACCGGTCCTATCGGGACTGACCCGTCGAGGTCAGTTCTCACATCCATATGCCGTAATTTTGTAGACATGCCGAAGAACTCTTTCCCAAGGATCGTTCTTCCAACGAATGGCAAAGCTTTGGAACTCACTGCCTCGGTAAGAGTTTCCTGAGGCATACAGCCTTCAGAAATTCGTAGAAACTAGATTAAAAAAAAAAAAATATATGTGAAGTGTATGGGAAATGCTTGGGATACTTGCCTCCAATGATTGATACAGGACCTTGTATTATTAAATTTGTTATGGAACTGTTGGAGAACATAATGTTCTTTATGATGCCAAAAATGGCAACAGATAAAGCGTCATCGATCCCAGATATCGCAATGATTAGTGTAGGAATTCCTTTAGCAACACCATATCCTTTCGATCTTAGTCGGAATAGACAAGGCACTACAACTGCTGGAGAGACTGCAGCAACAACAGATCCTGTAAAGTGACAAAAACTATTCAAATAATGTAACCCAATTTTTTCAAAATCAGATGAAAAAAAATCTATTAAAATATGGAGGTTTCAAGTTGCAAATGGACTAGCAAATCAAGAAAATTTTTTCTAGGATGCTTACTCTCCTAGGCAATAAAACATGACGTGCATGATCTGTCCGTCACCTTCAATGAATATAAATAATGATAATATTAATTAATTCATTAATAATATAGGCGCTTTCTAAAATTTCTGCTTAAACTCATAAAGCTTCATAATTTGTTCTACCTTCCAAATCACACAACTATGCAAGAAGTTCACCTCTCTATATGATATAAAAATCATTTATTTCAAACTTCAGCCACATTGATCTGTTCGATATCACCGTTCATAAAATTAGGAATGAAGCTATTAATGTATTCGATTTGAATGAATTCATGTATCCGATTCTTTAATTTTCGCACTCATAAATGTCTAATTTTCAGTTAACTCTCTGTTCTTTTCATTTTGGATTGTGATAGGTATCATAATCATAATTAGCATATAATAGGGAATTGGACTGTAATAAAAAATGACGTTTTATTTGTAACAAATGATCTTATCTGTATACATGATGCATACAAAACCACACCACAAACCTATTAATCTATTTCATATTGACTACAATTCACTTCAAAACTAGGTATACCAAATTGATGTAGATCCAAACGCCATATTTTCGCGAGCTGACGTCATCAGTAGGTATTGTTCTACAAAAGTTTGTCCTTGAGTCCTCTGAGAATGTTTTCCGTACGAAAAAGAGTTGTTCCCAGTTTGAATCACAGTGTAGGTACACCCGATTAAACTTCTTTCGAATCTACTCAGTTAAATTCAATGGAAAGGCACACTTTGTTTTGATTCCAGATGGGCGATATATGGAAACACTTTGACCTCATCTATATTCGTCCAATGAAATACCGGTAATAGTTCGCGCGAAAATAGCTAGTGTTTGAATTCTCCAATTCTCTTTTTTCTTCTGGATCAAATACAATAATAAGAAAAAATAAAAAATCCTTTTCCACACAGTTTAAAATATAAAATTACTAGTGTAATTCCCTATTATTCTTGGTACTTGGTGCAAATTTTTTCGTCCTACATCGATTTACTTGAAATTTTGAGAGTAGGTGAGGAATAGCCCAAGGATCAAAATCTATATCATGACGAGGGGCGCTTTTATCCTGGGGGTGGTTGCCACCCCATCTCGGAGGTGGAAATTTTTTATTACATTTCAACCTCAGGAATCGATGGAAACAAATATAAGTGAACAATATTCTAAACATCTTCTTTTGTGACATTAATAAGAAAATCGTTTTTTCATAATTCCTGTACGACCAATACGGACTAAGCTACGGCTTGTTAATAATTAGCTTTTGTTCGTCAAATGTTGAATTTGAGAGATTCAGGGTCAAATAGCGATAAAACTGTGCATTTTAGGTTTTCAAAAGTACATATGAAGAAAGATCTTCCTTTTACAAAAAACAGAAGTCGGTAGTATCAAGCTGGGCGAGTTACAATGAAAATAAGGCCAGTCCCTGCATTTTTCTACGAAAAAATCAGTGAAAACAACACCCTAGTTACCACTCTAATTAAAATTGATTCGCCCTCATGCGATTCTCTTTATTTGTTTATTGTCGACGGATCCTGGAAGTTTGACCAATTTAAAATGCTTAATTTTTGAAATTTTTTAACTTGAAGTGAAAAACACGATATTCTGCAATTTCGTAAAAAATGTCTTTTTTTCAAAATAACTCAAAAACACTGGAGAAACGAAAAAATGCTAGAGTATCGAATTATAGCGTTAATTAAAGATTTTTTTCAGGTAGATTTTCTGTACGATAAATATTTGGCGGGTATCGCCGTTTCAGACCTCTATCCATGAACAAGCACCACCTTTAAACTCACCCGATTTCAAAACTAAGAGATTTATAAAGATTTCGGAGCTCTAAAGAAATCCTACAAAATAGTTTGTGGATGAACTTGCTATCATCAAAAATGAAGGAGCTATGTTTAAAAAACCACACTCACATTTATTCCAGAATACAGGTGGAGAAACATCTACTTTTGTGTCTATTTGTGTGAGTGTATATCTCGTTGATTCCTCGCCCGTGTATTCTCAAATTCGGAAGAAATAGCACGTGCGCTGACCATTTTTTAAGAATGTTAAAGTTATAAAAATAAATGAGTGAAAAAAAATTATAGTTATATTTTTTATTTTAAGTTCCTGAGATTTATAGTTCTTTTTTAAATGCGTCTATAATTTCAGGATTTATTCGCACATTTTTTAAACTACAATAGGGGATGATTTATGAGAGTTAAAAAGTTTTAAAATGAAATTGCAACAACATTTTTAATTTGGAACACTGTGATGAATAATGAAATATTTTTGAGGGTGACTCTTTTTGTTTAAAGCTAGAATAGAATGGGGTTGACTTATGAGGGTTCAAAAGTTTCAAAATGAAATTAGTGCATATTTTAAGCAGCAGAATTCTTGAATTGAAACAATGTGATGATTTAATAAAAATTTTTAGGGTAATATTTTTTACATTAAGCTCTAAAAAAGGGTTGATTTTTGAGTGTGGAAATATATTGATATTGTGTTCTAAGGCATAAAAAATTATTTAAATAAATTTTTTTTTTTGTATTTCGTGTAATTTTGTTTTATTACAATCGCAAAGCGCTTTCGGCTAACAAGCCATCATCAGTGCAATACCTGCAAGTAAGTAAGGTTGTTTGAAATGTAGAAAAAGTTTTTATGAAATTTTGAAATTACTTACTCGTCAAGTATTCATACAGGAGATCTATAAAAAGGTTTGCCAAACCATGGTTCACATTTGTTTTGGACGTACATTCAACACGTTAAAAACTAAGTATTTATATACCCATTAATGGGTTATTTTAAAAATGCAAATTTACATTTTTAATGAAAATGAAAATCTGCATGCTCGTTCTGGAACACCAGACACGATGCCCACGAGGTGCAGACGGAAATAAGAAATTTTTTTTTAACAAATGACAAATGATATAAATTGAAGGCTGACAGATGATGTGGGTGACATTGACATAAGGCCCATATCCAATAAAAATTTAAAAGTAAATTTTATGACAATTGACAATGTTTTGTGACTACAGAATGTGAAAGTTTCCTTAGTGAGCAAAGAACAATAAATTCGGCAATTTTATATTGAAAATGAGGATGTTATTTTAATCTTCTATGCAGAGGAATATATGATCTGTTTAATTGGACTTGTGTATTTAAGCAAAGGTTATGACATTTTAATTCTTTGTCTATTTGTAAATCTTCAAGAAAATCTAGTCTATTGTAATTTTTTGAGTTAACTTGTTTCACAAATTTTGAAACAAATAACCCATTAATGGGTATATAAATACTTAGTTTTTAACGTGTTGAATGTACGTCCAAAACAAATGTGAACCATGGTTTGGCAAAACTTTTTATGGATCTCCTGTATGAATACTTGACGAGTAAGTAATTTCAAAATTTCATAAAAACTTTTTCTACATTTCAAACAACCTTACTTACTTGCAGGTATTGCACTGATGATGGCTTGTTAGCCGAAAGCGCTTTGCGATTGTAATAAAACAAAATTACAGGAAATACAAAAAAAAAAATTTTTCATTTAATTGAACTGTTACGTGTACACAGCTTCAACAACTTCACCTAAAAAATTATTATTCAACTAATCCAATCTAAATTTTACCCATTCTAAGCTTTAAAATTTTATTTTATAAGTTTTCACATCAACTCAAAAATTTCAAAGGGTGTGTCAAGTGTCACATCGTTGAAGAGAGAATTTAATTCAAGTCTGTCTCTCATGGTTATGCGCCAAGTACAACTTTCTCCTCATAAATTTTGTTTCTACTCCTATTATTGTCATGGCTCCGTAGTAACTCTACTATGTAGAATCAGTACTGGATTTCAGTTACGTTGTCTTTGTTGATTTGAAGCTATAAAATCTCTGTCAAAACATGATTTGTACCATAAACATGGTCGTAGGAGAAAATAAAAAACTTACAAAAAATGTTAGTTTGGTTATCATTTCAACGAAATGAATGCAGTTGGTAAATATTATATCAATAAAGAGTTATACACAACTGGAGTGAAATATATAAAGTTTGTTTATTGTGGTTACTGATGTGATGATTTCAGAGCTTACCTAGAAGAAGTCCATAACTCCACGGAAGTTGTAGCAAATATACTGATAAAATAGCCACGAAGCCAGCTTCTACTGCCCAAGGTACGAAACCCAACTTTATCACAGTATACTTGAGTCTACGCATTGCACCAGGATCCAAATCCAGCCCCGCACGAATCAGAATTATGACCAGGGCAACATTCCTAAGAATATGAAAAAATAAACACATCAGTCATTCATTTTGCGAACTCATATCACTGGGTCGAAGATTCATTCATAAAACGTGGAACAAATAATTTTGAATAGACCTCATTAGTTGTTTTTATCTGAGAAACCACGGAATATATTTTGGCACGCACATTAAATCTTTCGAATATTTGAGGTCGATCATTGCTGAAAAGAACAATTGGGTCATTCATCAAGGAAACATCGAACTTCAAGTGAATGAAGCTGATTGACCATGTAGTGTACGAAATGATTCACGAGTAATACGGTTCTGATTATTCATCCTTACAAATGATTTATCAACGGCCTTCCCCAATGGGAGACAGGGGCGGATACAGGACGAATTTCAGGGGGGGGGGGCAAGTTGAATTGAAGGAATGTTTTTTGTAGACATATAGTGGCGTGGGGGATAGGAACCAATTTTTTTTATTTACATATTGAATATATGATTTTTGGATATTTTGAAGTATTGAGAGTAGGTCAGATCACACCATAAAAACATAATTATAAGTAAATTATTTTATTCATAAAAACCAATTATAATGAATTTAATACAAATACTCTTAAATTAATTGGAAGCTGCCATCTATAGAACGAATTCTAATTTTCTTTTTTTCTTGGCAAAACGGTCAATGATATTATCTAAATTTATTTCTATGTTTCTGTGTACGTACAATAATGCCAAGCCGGTCAGTCTGTCTTCATTCATTGTCGACCTCAGATATGACTTCAACAACCTGAGACTCGAAAAACTGCGTTCAGCTATTGCTATTGAGTAGGGCAAACAAACTAAAATCTGAAGAAGATGGCGAATATTGGGAAAATCAATTTCCCCGCAATTGAGATATGCACCTATGGCAGTATCAATAGTTTGTCTTGATAAACTTTGGGTTTGGTAATTTTTGTACAACAAAAATTCGCCCATAACTTCCGAAATTGAGGGATTGTCTACCAGGCACCCAAACTGGTCAAGCATTTGTGAAACTTTCGCTCGCATAACGTGCTGATCGGACATTCTATGGAGATTGTTTGGTATCAATATATTTAAAAGGTAACTGTTCAGAGTCTCTTCGGGAAACCTGTTTTTCAAATCCACAATCAAATGTTCCAACAATGGTATATAAATCACTCTTTTCCAATAGTCTTTTGCTGCCAAGGTTTTGAAATCAGGAAAATTGTCTCTATGATGTTGTTTAGAGGCAATACGAGGAATTTTCATTTCAACATCCAATGTTTTCATCATCTTGTCAGCCTCCGTTAAAATATCTTCGAAACCTGAATCAACTTGAGCTCTCTTATCTTCAAGAGTTTGCAGCAACAGTTTGAATTTAGAATTGACTGCTTGCAAATCGACACTTTTTTCTTGCAAGTACTTACTGAATATAATCGTCAGTCCAAATACTTCGGATAAACAGAAGATTGTCAAAATGAACTCACAGTCGCAAATTGCTTTCATTAATATATTCGCCTTACTGGAAGATATTTGATCGTTCCATTCTGTTATTTCTTCAAGGGCCTTCACAATCTGAGACAAATACTTCTGAAACTGGATGATGGAATTATGACGTTCAACCCATCTCGTTTCACATGGATTTTTAAGGGTATGGTTCAGATGTTTTTTCAAAACGAAAGTTCTTTTCGCCGAAGCATCAAAAAAAGAGACAATTTCTTGAATTGTTCCGATGCTATTTTTAATGCTTCTTACTGCAGCGGATTTGGATAGAGAAAGGTTCAAAGCATGGCTGTAGCAAGGACAAATTATAGCATTTTTAGCTTTTCTTTGAATTTCTTTAGCTGCGCCTTTTGTGGAGGACATATTGACGGAACAACCATCGCATGCTATTCCAACACAGTAATTCAAATCCAAACCCAATGAAGTGATTTTTCTCATTACCGATTCACCAAGAATGACTCCACTAATTACCGGCTCTTCTCTATCTTCTGAACTATCACCATAATTGTCCATGTGGAGATCAACAAATCCCATAAAATCTTCAAATATTTTATCTTTATAGATATATCTAATGGAAACAGTTGAGATTTATGAGACATGTCGGTGGTTTCGTCGAACATTATCGAATAATATTTTGTGTCCCTGACTTTTTCAATCAGTGATGATAATATTTCGTCTCCACAACATTTTATCAGATCATTCGCTGTTGTTTTGCTTATATATGTGGCTTTCGAACTAGAACTTATGAGGTGTTCTTCAAGTGTCTTATCTCCAGAATCTATACGAAACCTCAATAGAGCCCTGAAACATCCATCGTTATTTTCCACCAAATTGAACTGGCTACTTCTCGTGAGTAACGAGCCATCGTCCCTATGTCCTCTCAGCGGAATATTTTGACGTCCATGCAAAATAGTACGATTTTCTTAAACTTGTTGTTTTCTGTTTGTCGATAGCTGGTTTCTTAGATCCATCTCTGGATTTTGGTAGGCCATAGTGAAATGTTTACCTTAAAACAAATTACCAAATGATGGACAAAAAATAAACATACCATTTATTTTTTTATATTAGACCAAGATATAGAGGTTTTTTCTACACAAAATAAAAGACGCAAATGGCCTATACTAAGTTTTATAAGATGGTTCGTTAATGAAAACCCTGGCTTTCGTTCCAGCAAAATCGCTTTGTAGAATGTTTTGAACAAGAAATAGTGAAAAAAATTAACTTTTTTAGTTTTTTCTAACGAACCATCTTATAAAAATTAGTATAGGCCATTTGCTTCTTTTATTTTGTGTGAAAATACCCTATTATTTTTATCTATATAATAGCTTGACCTAATTGGGATATGAATCGATAAAACAAGTAACACATAGAAAAACGTTAAATGAGCGAAACAAAAAAAATATATCATAGCTTACCTTTTTCAATAGACAGTCCGTGATATTTTGTGCTCTGATGTTGCTCTAAATCACCATCCTTTCCCGTCAACTTCGAATATTTATTAAGAGGTTTTGTCACTAAATTTTGAGCACTCACTGTTTTCTGGCCACCAACTAAAAGGTCTGATGAAAACACCGCACAGTATTTGCAAAATAGTCCTTCTTTTTGACATGAAAACACCAACCATTCATACTTTTCTAGATGTGTCAGATTTGCACGACGTTTCTCTTATCTACCCCTTTTCACGTGACTCGAATATGGAAATGTAAAGTTTTTGTTTGGCTTCCAATGATTTTTCAAAAGTTGCTATTTCGTAAATTCGTCTATGGTTCCCATTATTTTCAAATATGCACCAACATCATAAATGAATTGTGATGTGCTTGATGGATCACTCTGATCAGTATTACAATTCTCATTAATTTTGATATTGTTTTGTTTTTGCACCATGACCATATCTTCATTTGTTGAATTTGTTCCAATATCAAGTTCAGATATTGAAGCCTCATTTTCGTTATCGGGTTTTAGCTTTTTGAAATAGGCGTGAAGGGTATTTTCAGCAGCTTTTCTTTTGATATTTTCTGTCATCGCGAATTGCGTGACAGATCGAACACACTATTGTATGGTAGGTAACTAGGGCTTCACTCAAACTTCACACTCGGTCAAATTGAATTATAAAACGAATGATATCATTACTGCATAAATACGTTTATATATAGATGAATTATCAATTTAAAATATTCATTAAAGTTATTTTGATCCATTACCCGTAAATAAAGGATTTAAATATACCCAGGTAGTGTTGGGATAATACCGATAATAATTAGGTAGTTTGTTCCAGGAACGGCTTATAGCAATTGATAATTTGTTTTGTTGGGTTTGATTATGAGGTATTTTCAAAATTCCATGGAATTTCAAATAAAATCGTTTCAATTTATCTATTATTGAATACCAGGGTCGATAACGATCGTACATGAGATCCGCATTTCAATATCGGAATTCATGATTATGGTACAAAACAATTTTTAGTTGTTTGGTACATTTATAATAAAATATATCCGGTTGGGTTGTATCACAGATCACCGCCCAGAGGAGGGCGCGCGCCCCCTGCGCCCCCCCTCTGTATCCGCCAATGATGGGAGAATACGGTTACATGCAGCCCCCACCTAGTGGAACAAGATAGAAGCTTCCCAAAAGGCGAAAGCGCTAGAAACCCATGGCACAAGTAACTCCTAAAATACTCAATACAATTTTGGCGACTGTGGAAACCTAAGTCAGCATTATGAAAAAGGGATTTAGTTTAGTTTTGTACTGACTGCAAGTACGGGCAGTAGTCTGAATATTGTTATACTAATATAATATAAAAGTGTTGTTGAAAGTTTAGTGTTATTGGATTTTGGTGATCTGGAATATTTAGTACATTGTGATATCAATTACACCTTGTGTTTGAATACAAACCCGGATAGTACAGCGACCATCATACAACGCCATGACTACTATCTCAGAGTAGTAATGCCAGTACAACAATCATTTATAATCGACAGACAAACTCGAGCAAAAAGTGAAGAATGAATTGTAGCATTCTGAAACTCGGCACAAGACATCTCGACATCATGTATTATTAAAAAAAAATTGTTTACCAAAAAAATCAGGGGTGGAACCTAAACAATTTTTCATAAAAAAAAAATATAATTGTTGTTGTTGTTATTTCAGAAAATATAAGATTTATCAAAATACACTTTCGATAGGTTGAGAGATAATTCAATTTTCCACAAGAACGATTTTTAGTAATACCTTATGAAATACGCTCGTTTTCTCAGAAAACGTGGTTTACTGCCGACGTCACATTTCATGAATAACTTTGCTGAAAATTATAGTAGAAGAAAAAGAAAAAGTACATATCGTTCCTGAAGACTTCTACTTCATGAAAATATAACAAGTGAGTATCAGAGTACCTAAAATGTGTTTTGTACAACTTCACATAACTCTTCTACGATATTCACAGAGTATCCGAAAGTCATGGATATTTCAGTTGACATGAAATAATTATACTGAAGTAGGAGTCAGTACCCTCTTTGGACCATATGCAACGATTTAAGACTAGTGAGACAAGTCTCACATATGCATGCCAAAGAAAAAACTCGGTTTTACTCCTGCCTCAGTTTTCAACTCACCCATAATCCCGGCAATTTTTTCAGTAAATGTTGAAAATAATCGCTCATACACATCCTACATAAAAAATGAAGTATGTGACTGAGGTTTGCACTTCACAGTAGTGTTATTAAATATATATATATATATATATAATATATATATAATATATATATATATATAGAGGTAGTCTTTGCTGACTCGTTAAGATCAAGCAAGTTTCCCTATATATATATATATATATATATATATATATATATATATGCATGATATGAATAAGCGATTATTTTCAACATTTAGTGAAGAGAATGCCGATTTTATGAGTAAGTTGAAAATGAGGCAGGAGTGAAATAAAGTTGTTTTTGGCATATAGAAGTGGGACCTGTCACACTACTTTAAAATTATTGCATTTAGTCCAAAGAGGGTACGGGTTGCTGCTTCAGTATAATAATTCCATATTTACTAAATTATTCATGATTTTCGTGAACATCTCCGTGAAGTGCGACAAAACTTATTATAGGTACTCAAATACTCGCATATTGTATTTGCATGAGAAGGTAGGAGTCTTCAGAAATGATATGAACTTTTCCTTTTCTTTCTCCGATGATTTTTAGCAGAGTTATGACCAATCAAATATTCGACTTTCAGCGGCATTAAGGGTGAACCTGAAATTTGATGTCGGAGTTCAATCACGTTTTCTGAGAAAAAGAGCGCATTTCATAAGAAATTACTAAGAATGATTTTTGTGGAAAATTGAATTGTTTTTCACCCTGTTGAGTTGTTTTTCCGATAAATCATATACTTTCCAAGATTACAGCAATAATATATTGATATATTTTCAAACGAAAAAAAATAAAAATATGTTCCACCCCTGGAATTTTCGTAAACAATTTTTTTTTCGTGTTTATCATCATGATTCCAATTACTAGCATACCAAGTTTGGTGGTGCTACAATCGATCCTTTTCTCAAAACCCAATCGTACTGGATTATTAGGGTATTGCAGGTCCAGCACAAAAAATAATTACTTGAGCTTGGTGTCCCTACAGGGGACCAGACTCAGGACAAACAACTACTTCGATATCACCGGATACAGAAGCCTCGGAACCATCAGACCAGGCCCAGGAGTGCACGGAGACAATTCCTCAATCCTGATTATATCATAAAAAGGATGACACGAAGATTCAAGACAGAACTCTCACTCTGCGAATCGGTAGCGATTAGAATGCAAGTGGCAGGCATTGGCCTCCTGAGAATATAAACCATATACGTTTCTCGAGGTACTAACCTCCTGCAATCGGACATGAAAGAACTATTTCCAGACCATCACCCGATAGTAGCCATATGAGACTCAAACGCCAAATCAAGAGATTGACACTGTCGTAACGTGAACAGATGCAAAAACCTTGCTTTTTCGCTTCTTCCGGTCTTCGAGGACGTTACAGTACTTTTCCCACCTGAAGCAACCCACTTACCTGGCAAGGTAGCTCAACAACCCGATGTACTTGACACAGCATCAGTGCAGAGTATTCCAAACAGCATGGAAATTTCCATGCTAGACGGAAGTTCCTCAGATTACATCCCCATTATCACAATATGAAATTATAATACAGTCATTCACAACGTTCACAAGGGATGAAAAACACTTTCAGATTTTACATTTAAGTCTTAAAATATTTTTTGCACTTCCGGGACTGAAGTGCCAACTTTAGTCCCGTATAATAGGGACTAAAATGTATCTTTTAGTCCCTAGGGAGATGAAGTTGCATTTCAAATCCCTAGGGACATAAAGTAAAAATCAAACATTACCGCAGCTACACTATTATTAACTAGGACAAAAATTAGGAAATATTCCTTTATAAATCTTGATTGATTCAATTAACATTGTATGTGATATTAACATTATTACAATTGATGAAACTAAATGGGCGATTATTTGTATTTGATAAGTGAATATTAGAGTCAATGTCAACATTAACTGAAATGACACTGAATTGAAAAAGTTTGTTGACACCGTTGCTATGACGTTACAAACCGAGTACCTAATCCAAGTATTTTATCCCTTACGTGATTATTGGCCCTCGGGCTCTACGAGCCCTCAGGCAATAAACATCACGTGCAGGATTAAAACATTCACTTTAGTCCCTTGCTATACAGGGTGTTCCTTAAAGACATGCTAATATTTGAGGGGGTGATTCTTTGACTTATTTTAAGGAAAAAACTTTCTATAAACGTATGTCCTAAAAGTCCTAACTTTTGAGATACAGGGTGATAAAGTTTTGAAAAAAAATCAGTTTTTTAATAATAACTGAGATAATAATGTAGACGTTTTTATAAAATTTGGTACCTGTCTTCTATGCATCAAGGTGCATTTTTTAATGCACCAACATTTTCATTTTCTCAACCAGTGGCGTCCGTACGGGTTTTGCATTGAATATTTTTAGAGAAAAAAATACTACGCCACTGCTTTCTCCCAAAAAAAAAAATTTTTTTGAGATCCTCATTTATTTTTGAGCAAATTTAATCTCTTGAGTTTTCTTTGTCCGCCGCATGGTTTTCGCTTAAAAAAATAAAAATCGTTTTACTTCAGGATCAATTCCTCAAAAATCTGATGTGCTGTGGAAATGATTGTGCATCGACTTAAAGTAAATAAAGGGATCAGATTTGTTCCAAAATGAATGAGAATCAAAAAAATATGGATTTCAGCTTGTACAAAAACGAATTTTATTTTATTTTATAAAAGTAAGTTTAAATGAACGGATCAAATTCATTAATTATTGACAATACTAACACTGATTATAAAAATTGTTGGAAATGGCCACCTTCACTTAATAGGCATGCTTCCGCCCGTCTACGCATGGAATTACGCACACGTTGAAATATTCCCGGCGTATTTCGAATAGTTTCACACGAGGCAACTATTCGCTCTCTTAAATCTTCTAAAGTATTAACGGGAGTTTAATACACTAGAGTTTTAAGGTGCCCCCATAAAAAGAAATCTAAACTGTTGAGATCAGGGGATTTTACTGGCCATTGCTGAGGTCCTCTGCGACCTATCCAACGATTATGATAAACTGTATTTAAATGGTTTCGAACAATTACACTGAAATGAGCAGGGGCTCCATCGTGCATGTACCATATTCGATTCCTTAACTCAATTGGTACATCTTCAAGCAACCCATTTAGTTCTTCTTCGAGAAGAAATATCAATTATAAAGAGGTAGCTAAATTACTATCGGACGATTTATTGTCAACAAAATTTTAGGTATCTACTGCGATATGAAGCAATTTCAATTTAATTATTTTAATCAAGAACCGAGCATCTGACAAGAATTACACATTTTTTTGGATTCTCATTCATTTTGGAACAAATCTGATCCCTCAATTTGCTTTCAGTCGATGCACAAACATTTCCACACCGCATCAGATTTTTGAAGAATTGATCCTGAAATGAAACGATTTTTATTTTTTTAAGAGAAAACCATGCGGCGGACAAAGAAAACTCAAAAGATCAAATTTGCTAAAAAATAAATGGGGATCTCATTTTTTTTTCAGGAGAAAGCAGTGGCGTAGTATTTTTTTCTCCAAAAATATTCAATGCAAAACCCGTACGGACGCCACTGGTTGAGAAAATGAAAATGTTTCTGCATTAAAAAATGCACCTGGATGCATAGAAGACATGTACCAAATTTTATAAAAACGTCTACAATATTATCTCAGTTATTATTAAAAAACTGATTTTTTTTCAAAACTTTATCACCCTGTATCTCAAAGGTTAGGACTTTTAGAACATACGTTTATAAAAAGTTTTTTCCTTAAAATAAGTCAAAGAATCACCCCCTCAAATATTAGCATGTCTTTAAGGAACACCCTGTATAATATACCACTAGCTTACACTTAATCGGTGATATCCTTTTAACAATAATTGAGCCAATTCTCTTCAACAAATGATTTGTATTCTGGGATCTAGAGACCATAAATATTATGATTAGAGATACAATTGCTTTTTCACACATCCCCCTCAGATTCCTTATTTCACAGCTGAGGTTTGTGTTGTGGGTTGGAATCAACTGCTGTGATGGTTTCACACAAATCCTATATTTGTCATGGATTTGAAAGGTAGGCAACAACAATCTTCAATTGCGTTCTCTGGTTTGCCTGAAAGCTAGTCAGGATCTCGAAACATTGAAAAATGGAATATTTTCCACACCTACACTATAAGCTTCACTACTGGAGAGAAGATATACGATGGTCATATGAAATTTCGAGTGTCAATTATAAAATTTGTCAAATACTACCGGTTTCTCTTGGAACAATTCATGCTGAGTTGGAGAAAAGTCCTTTATGGAGGTAGCCAAGAGCATGTGGCATATTTTCACGGATTGAGTGTTATTCCTTATATGTAAAGGAAAATAAAGCCATCATCCCACAAAATAAAACATTTCTTTGGTGATGTGTGGAGTCACAAGAGTTTTGTTCAAAAAACTGTATTTCCATTTGATGGGATTTGAGACTATCAGGTGCAACTTATTCTCCATATCTCTCCATTTTCTCAATAACATTGGAAGAGTTAATATCTGATTTGCTCTGAACTCTTGTAAGAAGGACTTTTTGATAATTTTTTGGAATATAAATTCATCACTTAATTCCAAAGAACTTTTCGTACTTCTGAAGTTATCATCGAATCAAATTATTATGGTTTTATTTCCAGTATTTACTATCTACAAGAATCAATTTTAGTTTTGAACGATACAAAAGTATGTAAATGTCTTCCCTAAGTAGCCTTTCAGCAAACACTGGGAAGTAGATGTATAGTCCTATGGAAGTATAGTCTTTCTGATATCAATTGCAGAACATAACATCTCGTTCCGAACCTATTATAGTGACAAATTTTGGCCTACTACAGGCAGGAATACCTGAAGTATCCCTGATAATGGTATCCTGATAATGAGATATGATGAGGCATGGCAGATCAAACAAATTTGCCGCTGTGGGTTCGGAACGAGTTGTTATGTTCTGCAATTAATATTAGAAAGACTTTAACTCTCATGGGATGTACCGAAAACATTTCTACCATAACCTAAAAAAACTGATATAATGAATCTACAAAATATGTGTGCATAGACACAATACTATAGTAAAATATGAATTACATTTTTTTCATAGAGAAATAAACATCCACGTTGCTGAAACATATATTCATTTTGTTTGCATAATACTAGGAACCTCAACCCTTGAAGACCATAATGAAAGAACTTGCTCTAGATGAAAGTGTGTGTGTGCATGTACCTATCGATCGAAGCAGTTTGTTGATAATTCGGATATAACTGCAAGCTACACTTCTATTGAAAAGAAATACTCATAAACAAGACAATCACAATACCCTCAACACGACATAATAAGTGTCGAATGTGGATATGTCTTTTGCGTTTCATTTCCTGATTTTTGTGAAAGCTCAATGAGAATAAACCCCTGGTGCTGTATAAGCATCATCATCATCACATTTATACGCAGATGATACACAACTATATAACTCATTCAAATCAGAATTTCAGAATATACAAAAATAGCCATTGAGCATATCAATCAGGATATTCATGATCTTGTTACATCATCCAACGACCACTGCTTACAAATTAATACAACAAAATATTCAGTATTACTATTCGGATCGAAACCAAACCGCATCAGTGCTCTTCAAGATTTCAAAATTAAAATAATTAACGAAGACTTACAACTAGTGGATACTGCCAAAAATCTCGGACAATATATGGACACTCATTTGTGTTTCAGTGTGAATCATCTTATCCAAAAATCCTTTTCAAAATTAAAAATGCTGTTCGGTTCCAGACTCATTTTAAATAAAAAGACCAAAGTAATTTTAACGGAATCCTTGGGACTATCACAGTAGTCACTTTGCTGATATTATATACGGTCCTTGTCTGACAATCGTGGACGCCAGTAGATTACAAAAAATTCAAAATTGCTGCGTTAGGCTTATTCATGGATTAAGACGATACTCTCATGTATCACCGAAATTAAAAGAGCTTGGATGGCCTATAAATACTGGTTTCATCATTACAAATAATGGGAATTAGAACTTATAATGTAAAATGGTTGAATTCGTGTTGTGACATCAATATAACTTTCGTTAATGTTTGAATGAAAGTTCTGCATTTGTTTCTAATATTTCATTTGACGTTATACAAGGTACTCCTGTCAGATCAATTATCATAAAATTGTCATTTGGACTTAACGGTTCTCGAGTTGTTGATGTAGCCATGGTAACTTTGAAAAACGCGCGTTTTTCAAAGTTAATCTGATTTGCACACGCTGAGGCGTGCTTTAAACTACAGAAAACTTGCACAACAGCAACTAACTTTTAGGTTAAGTTAGATAAGTTAGTTCAGGGTACTGTGTAACCAAGTGAGTAAATCATTAGGTAAGAAGGTTAAGTGGTAGAACAGGACCTCACTTTGGCCAACATCGTGAGCTACTGAACTTCGCCTTTAAGGACAATATTCTTTTCTCAATTGTTATTCATTACGGTCCTAGAAATTGCAAACTTATGTACAGAATTTATTAAAAGGATATTCCAGTCAGGCAGAGCTGGGCCGGGTACTGATAAATTGTACTCGAGTACTGGGTACCGGGTACTTCCAATAATTAATGCACTAGTACAGAGTACCAAGTACTTTGCTCATTACACATGCTCTCGAGTACAGTACTCCGAGTAAAAGTACTCGAATTCTTAGAGTACTTTTTGCAAGTACTTTCACATCAAGTTGTATGTAGCAAGTCCAAAAATAATTGAATAATATATCCACCCATTGGGTTTTCCCTGAGTCTTGCATTATACCTTCACCACTTTTTGCATCCTATAAATAACCATGAACTATCAAATCAATAATGACTGAACTATTCTGTAGTTTTCAGTCCATAAAGGATAAAATTAACGATAATAATAATAATAAAAACAATAGTTATTTTTTTATCTAGTGCGCGAAATGCTCGACTATCTCGACTATTTTTTCAACTAGGCTGCGCCTCGTTAAAAAAAACAGTTCTCGATCACCAAAGTATTTCGCGCACGAGATGCAAACAAAATTTTTTCTACAAACGTCATAAAAAAAATAGTCAAATTAAAATTTTGTCACAATTTGAAAAGTGTTAAAAAAGCCTTATTTAATTATTGTTGAACATTCAGAAATAAATAATTTCTTGAATTTTCACTTAATTGAGGACCATAAAGTTAAAAATAAATGATTTCTTGAATTTTTGCTTGATTGAGGAGTATAGATTAGAATATGAAAATCCCATATAGTTTACAGGCAGTGTGCGAAATAGGTATTTCGCACATTACTTCGAGCACGTTGTCATTGTAACGAAGGAAAATGAAAAAAATTGTCACTTCGCATATTGGTGTCAATGCGCGATCCTTGTCATTTTTTGACGTTTGAAGAAAAAATAGTTATTAAGTAATGGCATAACTGGATGATTCTGTTTGCCAGGATTGGCTTCATAATAACTAATTTTGATGATTTGTAAAGCCTTTGGAGTTTTGAGGTTGCTGGGTGAGGCACGCTGGACTGGACAGACAGGCCAGGCGTAAATAGACGCGTTGCATAAAAAAGTACTCGTAAAAATGTACTCTCATCAGAAGCTCGGGTATCGGATACTTTTACCCGATATGTACGAGTACAGAGTACTTTATATGTATAAAATGTACTGGGTAACGGGTACAGAGTACCAGAAATGTACTCAAGGGTACAGTACTGAGTACTTCCCAGCTCTGCAGTCAGGCCCTGTCTCCGGAGCTCTGACACATCCAGAGGGCGCGCTGGATCGTTTACCCAGATAACTACTCCCCACGTCCGTGGGGTAAGCGATTACTGGGTCCGAGAATCATGTGCCCTGAGCAGACTCAGTGAACCAAGGATGACGGCCTTCTGCATTCGTCCGGCTAAGATTTCTGCCATATTACGGCAAGCCGGTATGATTTTTAAGTTCGAGAGCAGTGTGTGCATCATTCCACCAAGGACCCCTATAATCAGAACCACCAATAACAGAATGGTTTGGGTAGAGCCTGCGGAGTTCAAAGACTAAGTCTCGATATTTAGTCCGTTTCTCCTCCTCTTTTCGGACGATGTTCGTTTCACCAGGAGCCGAAAACTCCTTGACGAAAATCGTCTTACTATGATGGTCGAGGAGGTCTACATCAGGCTTATTGGCTAGTATTTGCCTCAGAGTGGGGAATGAGTAGTTCCAATATATTCGGCACTCCTCTTTCTCCACAACGGACTCAATATCCCCCGGAGCATAAGGCAATACCAGTGTCTCGTCTATATCGTACGAGTGTCGTAGATAGTAGAACAACACTCGTAGAGCCGCGTTATGCCTGTGGATGTAGGCCGAGACCGCATATGCTGGACATGCTGACAGCAAATGCATAAGGGTCTCAGGCGCCCCACGACTTGCTGTGCATCTAGTGTCGGGGATCTTTATACCTATCACGCGGCTACGGTAGACCAGGTAGTCTCCCTGAAATACGCCCATTCTGAAGATTACCTGCTCTGTTTGGACTCTGACTTGACCAGATCTTATGGTGAAGCGAGTCCTCCAGAGTGACCCATTTAAAAGCGGGCCATCTCTCTAAAACTGTTATTTATTATCCGATTCAGCAGTTTTTTTTTTCAAAGATAGAGCCTAGAGGAGACCAATAGATTCGAAATAAATATAAATATTTCAAGGCCTACCTAGAATTTTTTTCAAGGTCAAAAATCCAAAAAACATACTAGCGATTTTTTTGAATAGAATTTGACGACACCACTGGATTCACGACATTTTCAAATGGTGTATATGTAAATTACGTAGGAATGCGTCCATCAATAAAATAGTTGTGGGAATGAAAATAATGTCAATTAATCAACCCAAAATTTCAACTTCAGAACTTTTATCAAAATTCTGACTACATCACTCGATTTAGAATATTTCGAAATATATTTGGACAGAATTCAATTGAAATATATTCATAAATAAAAAAATTATAAAATAATAAAATTTTAAAAGAATGTTGTTTTTCTGAATCCAGTGGTGTAAACAGAATTCTGATAATAAGTGGTGGGTTGATTTATTGACATAATTTCCAAATTTTAATCCCATATAACTTTCTTTATTGATGGACGTATTTCTACATAATTTCCACATGAATCATTTAAAAATGTCATGAATCTAGTGGCGTCTTCAAATTTTATTTAAAAAAATTGCCGGTATGTTTTTTTGGATTTTTGACCTTAAAAAAAATTCGAAGTAGGCCTTGAAATTTAAATTTTTATTTTGAATTTATGGCAACTATCTAGAAATTTCGATGCTCTATCTATTGAAAAAAAAAATCTTCTGAATCGGATAATAAATATCAGTTTTAGAGAGGTGGTCCGCTTTCAAATGGGTTACTCTGTATAAGTATTTTTGCGTTCGATTATTAACCTCATGGAGTAGAATTCACGGAATTGCGTTAGAAAATCATGAAGTTGTGTTCATTGATCTCTAAGACAGTCGAAAATACCCGAGTATTTGCCACCAAGTTAACTCCCTCAACTCTACAAAATAGGTATGGGGAATGGGGGTAAATTGATGCAAGGGGCACATTGATACATCACCACTCGAACTGTACAGCAGTGATAGAAACGTGACTATCCTTCAATAGATGACTCTAGTGATTCAATATTACCAGCGAAACTATGGTCGTTTACAATGCAAATTCCGCTGTTGACCAATACAAGTGCATTTCAGAGCCGTTTGAGTAAATTTAGAGTCTCAGGTAATCAGTCCGTTTACGTAAATTACGTATTTGTTTTGTTAGGTTTCTTCGAATTTATGTAAGTACATGTCTGATTAAGGTACATATAAGACGTTACTTATTGATCTTATATAGTTTTTTCGTGAGGTAGATCTTTACAAAAATCGACACGTTGGGGTAGATTGATACAAGCTGCAGGATATCATCCAAATTTTCGTGTACTACACACAACACCTCCATGCACTTCGGCTGTCATCTTAACACCTTAAATGACCATATCCAAAGGCCCAACACAAAAAAAATCTAAAATAATATCCAAAAAAAAATAGGAAATCAAGAAATTTTACAGACACACAAGAATAAAATAAATTGTAGATGCTTCAATATCAGAAAAGAGAAAAAAAGAAATGAAAGAAAACGCAACACAATTGAAAAATGCTAAAAAACTACTGGGTTGGACTTCTCGAAAAGAAAATAACGAGAAAAAATCGCGTCGATGCGGACTTGACTCAGATTCCACTAGTTCTGAATGGTTTTTTCGAATTTGATTTAACCCACTTGAGGAAGAAATCGACATCTTATGTTTTCATTATACATATTACCAAAACCTCATATTACTAAAGGAACCAACCGAACTGCTTCGTTCTTTAGGTTTTCTTTCTACTTTGATTCTTATAATGTACAATGAGCAGCACTGATTACTCGTTTTTTAACTACTAGGTACTTCTTTGATTTATAACGTAAAATGAGCAGCAATTCGTTAGCTTGTTAAATCGGTTAGCGATAATGTGTTTTTCTTTAATTATTATAAGAGAATTCACTGAAAGAAGTCGTTAAGATTCTTATTTTTGCATAAAGTATATGAAATATCAATGTGCCCCATACCCTGGTTCAATGTGCCCCATATGCGGAGTGGTTTGATTCAAATCCCATTTTTCACATATTCAATCATTTTTCTTCTCATTTAACGTTATGAAAACATCTGTAATACACCATGAAACTAGATAAAATTGTGTCTGCATTGGTGCATCAAACTTTATCTCAAACTAGCTCTATCACCCAGTTTTCAATTCTTAAAAAAAAAATTTAATCAATCTGCCCCTACTCCCCCTAGGTAAATTTAACCCCGATAACGGTCGGTTTAAAAGTAAGAATTTATAATATCACACCATATAGTTTATACTTTTCCTGAAAAGTTGTAGAGGGTTCTGCCAACTGAATTTTTCCAATAATTCTCTAAATTTCTCGTATTCTTAATATGAATAGCATATATATGTGGGAAAAATTATAAAATTTTCTACTATTTGTGCATAACTTCTGGGCGAGGTGGTTGACGACTTTGGGGTGAGTGGTTTCATTTATTTTCAAAATGATCTATTATTATATTC
This sequence comes from Chrysolina haemoptera, assembly GCA_958298965.1. Lineage (NCBI taxonomy): Eukaryota > Metazoa > Arthropoda > Insecta > Coleoptera > Chrysomelidae > Chrysolina > Chrysolina haemoptera. The sequence continues at coordinate 14,906,182 of OY282594.1, forward strand.
TGAATTTTAGAAAATGAAAAAAAAAATTGTTTGATGAATGATTTGAACTAACAGATTATCATTTCAATGTAACGCCCCAATGCATATGAAATTAATAATTGTATAAGATGTTCATGCCATTTTTCTATTTTTAAGGAAATAAAACAATACCTCAACATAAAAATATATTTTCGATATCAACATAAATTAAACAAGCGGTGGAAACAAGTCCGTTCAAATATTACAATACTCCAGGGTAAATTTATGAAACCTTCTAAAACTTTACTACACTCTGGGGAGTTTATATTCGAATGCACCCCTGAATATGTGTTTCGCTTTCCAGCATAGACAAATAGGGTTGCCAGATGTGTTCAAATCAAAATCAACTAAATTTTGCAGAAAATCCGAAAAAGTGAATAATTAAATATTGCTGACGTAATCACCATCCAGCAAATCAAAGACCCCCCCCTTTAGTGCTTACGTAATCCTTGAATGGCCCCTTATGAAAATGTTTATAGTTAATGTAACTAAGGGTTTATTTGTTCATAATGTATCAGTATGAATTACAAATTGTAGTTTTATCGGAAATCGTACTATTTGGACATAGAAAAGTTTACTTAAGGTCTAACAAAATTTTAAAAAAATGAAAAGGTAGAGAACTACTGTACTTCTTCATTTATTCCTTTTGAAATAACAAAATTGATCTACATCTGTCATATAAAAAGACAAGTGATGAATATGTTTTGTTTGGATTGCCCAAAAACATCGATTAAATAAACATTTTAATTGAGTAATGAACGTCTTTCGTGAATATTTCCGTAACAACCTAACAACTACTGAAGGTTGCTCGAATAGGAAATTATAGTTTGAACAATCGTTAATGATTATGAAATATGCAATTTAATTTAAGTTACTAATTAGATTATTGAATATCAATAATATCATTTGTAATTAAGAAATTAAAAAAACAAATTTTTTGTGAACTTACCTCAGCTCTTTGCAAATTCCTGAAAAGGATTCGTCAATATTTACAATATTGATGTTCTGAAACAGCAGACCAGTGAAAAGCATGCCAATGAGTGCTGGTAGGGTTATCAAAGTCATAAGCCACCCTCCTATATGTGCACTTATACTGAGAAGTATTAATTGATAGAGTTGACCACTTGGAGGTGCTGCTATGTCGCCTACTATAGAATATAGAATGCACCAAGAGAGGAGTCCTATCAAAATAATTGATACTATACGTGTGAATTGCCTGTATGTCAAGCAGTATGGTTGGGGACAAAGTTTTGGCCAGAATTGAGGTTGCCATGGGGGTAATCCATCGTGCTTCGTCCGACATTTCAAACAGAATGAATACCACCATGATCTGAAAATCATTAAAAAATAAATATTGATGATAAAAAATTATGAACTGATAGAAAGACGGTTCATGAGTAGAGTAGAGTTTATTGACCACGTTACATAATTTGATTACATTTGTAGCAGGTCCATGAGAAGAGGTTTTTTTACTAATATAAATAGTTAAACTAATATCCCCTAGTTAAAATTTTGATTAAAAAACAGTACATTTTAAAAAAGACAATACCTAATCCAGTCTGACTGAAATAATCTAGACACTATACTAAGACAATCATCAATAAAAATTCTGTTGATGAAGAAAAACAAAAAAGATAAAATAGATTCAGATAAACTAGATTTAAGCCCAGGTGGTTGAGAGTTTTTCACCAGTACTCGATATTTTCGTTTTTATTTTTTATTTATTTTTTTTGTTACTTTCCGATAACAGAAATTGGCATGAATGTAGTATTCTTCATGCCAAGCAAGCAGATATTTTATTTTTGTCAAAAAGTTCAGTGGTCTTTAAGAACTTGATGATTTTCGCAAAAAACTTGTTTTTTTCAAGTCCCTGAAAAAGCTTTTTTTTTTTTCATTGTAGAGAGTTCTGTGGGAACGCATTTTTTTCGAAAATACTTCAATTTTCACATGAAAGAAAAAAATATACTATCTCAATGGAAAAAATTTGTAGAAATTGGGAAAAACTGAAAAATCGAATTCTGCTAATATCGACTTTCTTACTATAGTTAAAAATTTCATATTATTTCTTGAAATACCGGTTAGAAATTCACAATAAATATTAATCATAATATTATTTATAAATTTTCAAGAGTATTGAAGACTTTCTATTCATCTAACTGAAGTGAAGTAATGATTTGATAAAAGACAATGCAGAATAATGCAGTGATTATTTCTGTTTTCAACACGGTTTGTGTGATAGGACTATGAAGAAATACTTATAATCTCTTACAATTAGATTAAACAAATTTATTTAAAGAAAAAATTATGAAAAGAACCCTAACAATTCTATTTAAATTTCAGATTAATTCTCTAATTCTTAATAAGTAAAAGGAACTCCTGGAAACAGTTTGTCTCCACAATAATTAATAATTTGTTTGACTCCCATGATCGACACATGGTACAAAATAAGGAAGATCAAAGGTATCGACACACACTATAACATATCTTATCTCATTCCCGAAGGACGCGAAATAACAACGCTACAAGATATCTCGAAGCGGAAAAATTGCTTCAGACTTCAATAAGAAAATTATAAACGTGGTGATGCCTTGAAACTGGCTTTCAGTTTTCATTTTCGAAAACGAAATACATGCTCTTTCAAAGAGGAAACACTTCAACATAACCCAATTTGGAATTATACGGAAAACAATTTCTGAAGGAATTTAAATTCTTGGGAATAGTTTTTGACGAAAAACTGGAATAAAAGGCTCATATTCGGCAACTCAAACAACATTGTAATAATGGCCTCAATTCAATGAAAACACTATCAAGCCAATCTGGGGGAGCTGATACTACCACTTTATTAAGGATATACAGATCACTATTCGTAGCAAAATTTATTATGGCGCAATAGCGTATTCGACAAGTAGAAGATCCTTACTGAAACAGCTTCCGTAAAAAGTACTAGATTTACAGTAAAAAGTACTGGATTAACAGTAAAAAGTACTTGATAGATGATCTTCCCATATCCCTCATTTTTGTGTAACTTAAATACGCTGCCTCTGACACACCAGTTTTGCCATTGTAAGGTATATCTCGTATATCTTGCGCATTGGAAAGATTTAAAAATTGAAGCATATGCGCCTACGTCAAAATAGTAATTAGTAAGTGACTGTACATTTTCTTTCACTGAATCATCACTTCATTTCAATTATATGAATAGAAAGTCTTCAATAGTCTTAAATATTGATGAATAATATTATGATTAATATTTGTTGTGAATTTCTGAGCCGTATTTCAAGAAATCATATGAAATTTGTAACTATAGTGAAAAAGTTTATATTAGCAGAATTCGATTCTTCAGTTTTTTGCAATTTCCATACATTTTTTCCATCGAGGTAGTATATTTTTTCTTTCATATGGAAATTGAAGTCTTTTCGAAAAAAATGCGCCCCCACAGAACTCTCTACAATGAAAAAAAGCTTTTTCAGAGACTTGAAAAAAAACGAGTTTTTCGCGAAAATCATTAATTTCTCAAAAACCACAAAACTTTTTGACAAAAATAAAATATCTTCTGGCTTGACATAAAAAATACTACAATCCTACCAATTTCTGTTAACGTAAAATAATTAAAAAAATAAAATAAAAAATAAAAACGAAAATATCGGTTTTCTGTATTTTACTCGGCAATTTTGAGGTTTTGTGTTAAATTTGTTCAAATCAAAGTTATAGACTTTTTAATTATCTAATTGAATTCAACTTTTTTTGATAAATTACGTATTTAGGCTGAAAATCGTGAAACACCGATTTCACCCCCTTTCATCCCCCACTCCTCTTTGACTGCATGCATTCAGATGTTGAATTTTTGTCCCTGCATTAGTAGTGCCCTTTTATACCCTTTCCAACCTAGTTTACCTTGTACGGAATTTTTCTGTGAGTAGTAGGTATGATGAGCTATTATTTTCCTGGCCTACTTGTGGTCGAAGACGAGAAACTCATTTTTCGAGTAAAAACAAAAAAGATTTAACTTTACATTTGAACATGTGGAAATTAGGCTTTCTTATTGCTTCTGGTAGCTTATTATATAAGTGTATATTTAAAGAGTTTTTTTGAGACATTGAGAGCCTGTATCTATGCGTTCTCAGCAAATTTCCTGACTAGTATGATTCTGATGTAAATCTGAATGTCTGTCAGAATCCGTTTTTTTTTTATATATATTTCAAAGAGAGAGTAGTACATATAAGCACGTGAAAATGGCATGATCTGAAGTTGAAAGACATGACATGTGCATTGATATTATAGTGTAATGACTACTGGTATTGCAGTTTTTCTCATGATTCCCAGCGAAATACATATCATTGTGAAATGGGTTTGTTTAATATTGATTAAAGGTGTGATTGAGAAATTTGTATTTTGATAATTTTGTTTGTGTTTTTGACCTCCCACTTTCTGAAAATGAAAGATGACAGATAAATAAAAAAGTCAAGAAGTGGCTACTTCACTCATGAAAATAATGAAAAAGCATGGGAATAGAAATGAATATACCAAAATTTTCCCATATATTTCGAAACAACTCCATGTGAATGTATTACACGAACGAAACGAACGACACGAACGAAACGAACGAAACGAACGAAACGAACGAAACGAACGAAACGAACGAAACGAACGAAACGAACGAAACGAACGAAACGAACGAAACGAACGAAACGAACGAAACGAACGAAACGAACGAAACGAACGAAACGAACGAAACGAACGAAACGAACGAAACGAACGAAACGAACGAAACGAACGAAACGAACGAAACGAACGAAACGAACGAAACGAACGAAACGAACGAAACGAACGAAACGAACGAAACGAACGAAACGAACGAAACGAACGAAACGAACGAAACGAACGAAACGAACGAAACGAACGAAACGAACGAAACGAACGAAACGAACGAAACGAACGAAACGAACGAAACGAACGAAACGAACGAAACGAACGAAACGAACGAAACGAACGAAACGAACGAAACGAACGAAACGAACGAAACGAACGAAACGAACGAAACGAACGAAACGAACGAAACGAACGAAACGAACGAAACGAACGAAACGAACGAAACGAACGAAACGAACGAAACGAACGAAACGAACGAAACGAACGAAACGAACGAAACGAACGAAACGAACGAAACGAACGAAACGAACGAAACGAACGAAACGAACGAAACGAACGAAACGAACGAAACGAACGAAACGAACGAAACGAACGAAACGAACGAAACGAACGAAACGAACGAAACGAACGAAACGAACGAAACGAACGAAACGAACGAAACGAACGAAACGAACGAAACGAACGAAACGAACGAAACGAACGAAACGAACGAAACGAACGAAACGAACGAAACGAACGAAACGAACGAAACGAACGAAACGAACGAAACGAACGAAACGAACGAAACGAACGAAACGAACGAAACGAACGAAACGAACGAAACGAACGAAACGAACGAAACGAACGAAACGAACGAAACGAACGAAACGAACGAAACGAACGAAACGAACGAAACGAACGAAACGAACGAAACGAACGAAACGAACGAAACGAACGAAACGAACGAAACGAACGAAACGAACGAAACGAACGAAACGAACGAAACGAACGAAACGAACGAAACGAACGAAACGAACGAAACGAACGAAACGAACGAAACGAACGAAACGAACGAAACGAACGAAACGAACGAAACGAACGAAACGAACGAAACGAACGAAACGAACGAAACGAACGAAACGAACGAAACGAACGAAACGAACGAAACGAACGAAACGAACGAAACGAACGAAACGAACGAAACGAACGAAACGAACGAAACGAACGAAACGAACGAAACGAACGAAACGAACGAAACGAACGAAACGAACGAAACGAACGAAACGAACGAAACGAACGAAACGAACGAAACGAACGAAACGAACGAAACGAACGAAACGAACGAAACGAACGAAACGAACGAAACGAACGAAACGAACGAAACGAACGAAACGAACGAAACGAACGAAACGAACGAAACGAACGAAACGAACAGAATATTTGTGAGGTTCACTGGAAAAAACAGATCTTGTTATGGCGAATGATACAAAAACAAAAAGCTGGGGGATTAATGAAATGTAGTTTGAATGTATTTGTTTACTATGGATTTTTCACAGTGAAAATCGTCGAATCGTGTAGGAGACTTTGGTAGGTGTTGAAAAGCTGCTATGCAAGGATACGTCGGTTCTATACCCTATAAATTAACTCTGAAGGAGATGACTATGTTATCCAAGCATTCGGAAATGTGTGTGAAAAATATATGGTCCAACGATAATCTACCATTTTCATGCACGTATCAGAATATCAATACAAAATCACATTCGCATTCATAGAAAATTTGATCATTAAATTTCTACCACAATGGACAATGGAAAAAATATATCAGCTATCTATTCCACTCTTTCTGATCCGCTCGCTTTGGGATTCATATGGGAATCTTAGGAATGATGATAAGTTCCTGACGATTTCAGTTTCTGACAATAACTCACCTATCGCCCTCCACTTGTGAAATTCTATTTTTAGAGCTAACTGATTCCGTTACAGAATGCTTTTTATAACCAACTTCTTCGATTATCTGTTTTCCATATTCTGTAAAAAAATACCATCATTTCATTGCGAAAATCAACATGTTGTGGTCCTATAGTCGATGACTATAGTAAACTTAACGAACGATGGCTTGTAAATTAGGTACTTTCAATTTGGGAAGTGATTACCGGAAATCTTGATGGCAGTGATAAAACAATTGAAAAAACATCCCATAAAGATTAACGAGAATTTATGATATGTGCGATCATTCTAGGAATCGCACTGAAAGGTAAGACCTTGTTAATCCTTGGCTCGCACACTTTTGAGGGCTGCCGTTCATAAGGGGACGACAGCTGGTTTACGGAAAAAACAATTTTAACAATTTTAACAAAAAAAAAATTCATTACTGGATCGAAATATGTGAAAAACTTCAGAAATATAGAAATGTAGGCTTTCACGTCTCCGCCACTGGATATGACTGCTGCAGTTGCTTCACTTGCAATTACTTTTGGAAAGTAATTTGAATAAAATTCTAAAAAAATGCAATCATCTCTGCTAGCCTTCCTGTTATTCACAGTTCAATTATAAATTCTAATGATTATCATTCCCTTTTGAAATAATTCAAAAGAATGATTTACTCTTACCTACGAATCTTCAAGGACATTCAAATTATTAAGACATAAATAATCGAATTGCAATCTGGTCTAGTAGGGATCGGGTTAATTTTCAAACTAAAGTTCAATCTAAAACATCTGCTGTTGATCGAGTATACCCTATTACTGTCGTAGAAAATGTTTTGCTCAAGCGGAAATCCAATGAAATTAGTTAAATTGAGGTCATGTGATTGAATACAACCAATAAAAACAACATTATACTGATAACAGACCCAACGGTCTGTTTTCACTCTCCAGGCACGTTGCTATGGATATACATATTTTGATTTATTTCGATTTCGATTCAATAACGTCAAAATGTCAGTGATGTCATGATTTGGTTGTAATACTGACGAGAAGATTGATGAAATTTATCAAATATATCAAAATATACTTTTTGCAACAACATATTTGTATGGAAATCATTTATAGACTATTGCAATGTTACAAAGTATCGGTCAGCAAAAAATGTTCTATTCGAATAACCCTCGAACATTGATAAATATAACAACTTCCTCAAGCTTGTTGCTTATAAAAAACAGACCTCCGCCTTCGGCGTCGATCTGTCTCCAAGCAACAAGCTTTCGGAATCTGCTATAATTATCAATGTCCTTGGGTTATTACTACTGATAATGGAATAGGGTTACTCTTATGTTGACGAATACTAATTTTATTTTGAAATATAGTAATTCGATATTGTACACTGCATTTGAAAATTTTGACAAATGTAAAAAGTATATTCTATGAATTCCAGATGGAAATGTTATTTCAGAACGAACTAATAGGAATGCAATATACAAGCCGCATATTTTAGGACCTTCCTAGAACTTCCAGGAGCCGCATATTTTAGGACCTTCCTAGAACTTCCAGGAGAATGTTGAATTTCTTCACTCACACACAAATACTACTTGCTTAATAATATTATCTGATCCAATAACTGTGCAATGAATTGATGAAGATATTATTACCAACACAATTGAAATTGATTCAATGGGAAGACGTTAATGTAATTTTGATTTTGATAATAATGTTGTTTTTTTAATAATGATGTTGACATGGATAAAAATTGTGATTTGTGTAATGGATGATTTTTTTATTTGATGTTCATCAAAGGCACAAATAGTTATTTATAATACAAGTGTTAAAAGTGTCATTTTATTTTGTGAGTGGGGAATATTGCGAAACGAGCGTTAGCGAGTGGAACGACCCCACGAGCAAAATAAAATCACTTTTAACAAATGTATCATACACATTTTTTGTACATCAGTTACTGTTAGTAAGAAAAAAAAACAATATAAAGTCTACACACGATCTTTGGATTACATGCTCCTGCCTGTCTGCCTATAATATAACTATAATCACTATAATAAACCCCAACGCATTTATTTATGAATGTCATTATTTGTCAGTGGTACAGAAACTTCTACAGTTGGACTGAATAATACTTCGTTGGTAACTTCAAAAGGAATTAGTATTACCAATTGCACAAACGGCCAAATACATGTATATGAACTTTTATAAATGATTCCTCCTGAATAGGTGTTCTGATTATAATATCTGATTGACGTATTTTTATTAGAAAGATCTATTTTACTAAGTATCCATCATCTCATCTGTCATTTATTTTTAACACTAGTGTTAAAATTATTATTAACACTAGTTGTAAAAACGTTAGTTTTTAGTTTATACCTATGTCAATGAATTTAAAACTTCATTTTTAATGAAAGGTGTACAAAAAATACATCCTTACCCGGTTTCAGAATCGGTATCACCAGTGCCTTCTTTAGACAATCGGGATAACACCCCCATTTGATAATGGCATTTATCAAGTCCATCAACTGGACGAGGACTTTCCGCGGCAGATCACACTCAAGAGCGAGATAGGTCGATAGCTATCGAGTTTGTGGCCATCCTTACCCGGTTTCAGAATCGGTATCAAGTGCCTTCTTTAGACAATGTGGGTGACACCCCCATTTGATATGGCATTTATCAAGTGTATCAATTGGACGAGGACTTTGCGCGGCAGATTTCTGAGTAGAACGGCGTCCAAGCCGTCTGGCCCAGGCGCCTTGTTCGTCGGACGTCATTTAATGACCTCCGTCAGCTCCTCATAGTTCGTCATGACCTTGGCGAGCCTATGAGGGCCGATAAAAGGGGCACAGACTCTCGGAAGTCCTCAGTTGCCTGAGACCTACGCCTATGCCCCTCAGTAACGTCAGGCGCCCTTTTATGTACATTGGCGAAATGCTCCCCGAACAGTTCCGCCTTTTGAGGGTCACTAGCCTATCGTAACCCTTCTCCATGGCCGGAATTGGCGCGAATTTCTTCGAAATACGCTTCGTCATCCGCCACAGATAATTGACATGCAGATTCACATTCCATTACTCCACGGAGCCCTTGAAAATTATCTTTGTTTAAAAGTACATTTACGTTTCTAGCAGAATTTGAAATTGAATTTTTAAACCGACTACGAAAAGCAATGTTAAATCGACGAGAAAAGGGAAAGAAATTCTGAATATAGTTTACTTCTTCATCCAAAACACGAATGAAAACTACCTTAAAATTTTTAAAAACTTCTATAGGTAACCTGACAGTTGTTGACAGTTGTGACAACTATTTTAAGCTGAACAGCAGCCAACTAGCTTTCGTCGATTTTTGTGATTCTCCATATAAATGTGTGGTGTGGGCAAAGTGCCGTGAGAAATAATATGGACAAAACATGGTTTTGAAAGTAAGTAAGCTATGATAAATAGCCTACTTTTCATAGCAGTTGTAGAAAATAGTATATTGTGCAACAAGTGGGAAAAGTAACTTTCCCCACATGTTGCACACTATACTTCTTCTACAACTGCACAAATTTAAAGAATTTAAAGACGTATTGTAACTCAATATTTATTTTTATTGTTAGCAAAACTATAATAGCAATAAAGTATCCTACCTCTTAACAGTTCAATAATTTATTTAAAAATGAAATTATTATTATTGAAAGGTTTAAACTGTTAATTTCTATAATCTTAATAATTGAATATGAGTTTAGAACTAAAATTAAAAAAATTGATTTTTCAATATCTGTTTTTTCATCTTTCTGAGTTTTCTGGAGATGTTTTCCATAGTAGTGCTACTGTTTTTTACATATTCTAGAAGTAGACCCTTCAACGGAAAAAATGGCGGCTGGCGAATTTTACCGGTGAGAATAATGTGGTGAAAATAATGTCGTTTTTTTCCGAATTTGTTTTGTGCTACAAAAAAAAACAATAGCTTACTTGAACATAATAACTTATATATTCCATCAAATTTTGCGAAAAAAAAAAATAGGACTAGAAAAAAATTAAAAACTAAAAAATCGGTTTTTCCGATATTCCCGGAAAATTTAAAGATACCCATGTGGAAAAAATGTCGGTACCAAAAGTTGCAGATCTTTTTATTATCAACAACTTTGCCTTTCAACTTTTTTCGATAGGAGCTTAACTTCCGTTGCAAATCACTAAAAACCGTGAAATGCCACTTTCAACCCCTAAAAGTTCACCCCGTTTCACCCTTCTCCGTTTTGTCGACTCCAATTTATTTTTCTCGTCATTCGAACAACATTTTGCTCCTCTTTTATATTTTTTGGTGTCCATCACCACTGATCTACTTTCTTCGAATTCATATTTCAAAGTAGCTAACTTCTAATCAAGCTAATCTATTCTTATAGGTACTATAAAAATAGGGTAGTGCAATAGGTAATTATGAACCTTGATTATAATTCCCAACAACGAGTCTACATAGGTGGCTGTACGTGTACCAATTGGGCATGCAAAAATCATATAAAATAGATGAATCATATTTTAAATAATAATTTGAATAATAATTATAAAACAGACAGTAGTGTTTTTTGCAGTGTTAAGTATTAGTATGAGTTTGATTTTTCTCTGAGATAAGCACAATTCCTTTATTGTTCTCGCAATCATAAAGTAAATATTTTACTGGATCATGGATTATTGTCTTACAAAGTTAATATCGGTGAAAGAAACAACAGATTATAGTTTAGTAATTGAGTACGACTAACAATTGGTTTCGAATCAAACTGAGATTAGGCAAAAAAGTTATGTTCATGATCAACCTTTATTTAATATGCCATACTCAATCACACTCCTGCTGATTATTAATTTCTTTATTTAGCACATAAAGCTAATTTTACAGTCAATTTTTTACAGTCATAGGTAAAAAATAAATATAATATATCTTAGTACAATTTGTTTACATGTTCAACAAATATAACACTACAATTATAAAAATAAAATATACAATAGCACAACATATTAAAACATATGAACTTTTATATGAGTCGGTAGGCATGAGTAATAGTGACAATCATGTATGACACTTGCGTAATAGACATATTTTCAATTCTTTTTTGAAAGTTGTAATAGCGTCGCAGGTTTTCAAAGAATCTTCCAATTCATTGTAACACACTATGCCTTTATGAAAAATAGATTTTTCGGAGCTTTTCTTGTTTTTTGTTGAGACTCGTATGTCTGCCCTTCTTCGTGTGTTGTAATTGTGTAAATTGTTGTTGTATACTAGTTTAGATGACAGATATGGCGGGGTTAATGAAATTTTCATTTTGTGGATTAAGATCATAGTGTGGTACTCCAAGTAATATTCTACCGAAAGCCAGTTCAATGTACGTAACATGACCTTGATGGACGTGTCTCTTGGAACATTCAATATAACTCTCATGGCTTTATTTTGTAATTTCTGCATCCTTCCCATCTCATTTTTATTTGCCAGGTATAGTATAGACGATGCAAATGTGAAATGGGGCAATATTATCGTATGTTAAAGATGGCGCCACTCTAAACAAGAAGTTTATGTATTTTGATATTTTGTTGGTAATGTAAGAAATATGTTCTTTGAAAGTTAAATTTCTATCGATAATAATGCCCAAGTATTTAATCTTTTCCACCATTTCAACTTCCTCATTACCAATTGTAATCTTATGATTATTATCTTTGAATTCTGCATACTTCTTGTGGTTGCTAATTAACATGAATTTTGATTTTTTTGCATTAAGTTTCAACAAACTGGCGTTACACCATTGGAAAATATTTTCCAGCTCCACGTTGATTGTATCTGTTAGATTTTGTATATTGTCAGAACAGAAATACAATAATGTGTCATCGGCAAACAGATGGATTCGACAGTTTTCAACCGAGTGAACAATATCATTGATATATAGTAGAAATAACAATGGTCCCAATGTACTTCCTTGAGGTACGCCGTTTTTATTTAGGACTTCATTTGATATTGTGTTGTTAATTTTAGTTACCTGTTTTCTGTTCTGTTCTGATTCATTGAATCACATACGTATTTGATGGCTCAATAAGTTTCATGAAATTAAATAAGGACAAAATATATGATTTTCAGGATATGTTAGATAATGAATGATAATAATGTGTGATAGAACTTTTTTGTACCGTTCATTCAGGAATGAATGCAGCAAAAAGACACTTTCTTTTTTCTTCGGTAAAAAATCCCCAAAAAATAAACAAAAACGATAAAAAAAAGAAAAAAAAAACCTAAAAAAGGAGTAATTATTCAGTCGGAACTAACCAGAACGAACTAGCCTAACGTAGAAATTTGAGTGCATGGAAAATTATTGAATACACTTCGCTAGGAGTAATTATTTAGTCTAATCTAACCAGAACGAACTAACCTTACAAAGACATTTGAGTGCGTGGAATTTTTATTATTGTGCGTAGGAGTTTTTTTGGATTTTTTTTCTGAGTTTTTTTCAGGAGGTATTTTAGCGTTTACCGTAAAATCCGAGTAAGTTCTTGAAGTCGTATAATTTTTGCAATAAACTCCATTCATTGCGATCCATTCCACAATTTCAGTCTACCAAGTCATTCGTTTTCAGCTAGGAGACCTCACAACCATCCCCTATTAATTGTTAATTTTCTAAATATGAAGCTCCCGAACATTTAGAGTGGTATGAATTTTTCCAGTACTCACTAAACTCAAGTTCAACTGAAATCTTAAAAATAACTTTAGTAGCAAGAAAAAAATATCCTGCATTTTTCCTTGCCTCATATTGCCCTTTGTAGAAATTTATGGAGAGATGGGTGTGTCGACTCTTTCATTTCAAAATCATCCATTTAATTTATTAGAAAACTCTCCCGCACACTTTTTGAACTTTTTTTGAATTTATTCCTCTGAACCCTAGATATTGTCACAGTCAACCCGGCAGATACTATGCAGGTGTCCCACATATCTAACTGTCTTTGTTTACAGGGTTCAGATGTGTGGCCAGAAAAATCTCCCTGGGTGATCGCTTAATTTAGGTTATTGATGGTCTGAAAACAAATCAACGCTTTCTCGGTAATTTTGAAACATTTTCGAACTGTCAATAGGTGTCGGAGAAAAAAATGACAAAAGTATACAGGATAGCCAATAAAAAATACCCCTTGCCATCCGAAGGCTAGATAGAGAACGCATTGGAATTTGGAAAAAAATCTGAAATTTCGGATGTCGAAAATTACGCTGACTTTCATGAAGATACAATTGAAAAATTCCTATAAAATAGAGAAAAATATCTGACAGTCGAATAATATAATTTCAAAAAATATTGCACCCTACCCCCTTCGAATACTGAATAGAGAAGGCCTAGCAATTCGGAAAAATTTCCGATGGTTTTGGACATGAAAAATTACGAAACAAAAATATATTATTCGGGGTCCTCGGAAGAAAGTGCGAAAACTAGTAAAAATGAAATCGGAAATCGAAAAATTCAATTCAAGAAAATTTTACCATTCTGTTCCCTGAATGCTATTTATAGAATGCGTGAAAATTTGAAAACATCTCTGACAGTTTTGGACGAAAAAAATATTGGTCTGGGGTCGTGGACTCCTTCTTTTAGGAAAGAATTGCCAAAACTCACGAAAATGAAATCAGAAAAATCCGAAAAATGGGAAAAACATCGAATCGTCGAGTAATTTTAGTAGCTTGACCTGTATGTATGTATCTAGACCTAGTAAGGTGGGATACATGCCGAGAAGCTAGGCATCTCAGTCGGGTGACTCGAAAAAAAGTTGCGAAAATTCGAGAAATCAGAATAAGAAAAATCTGTAAAATAGTGAACAATTTCAGACCGTCGAATAATTTGAAAAATCCCACCTGCCCCCCGGAAAAATTTCCAAAGGTTTCGGTCATGGAAAATTAGGATGAAAAAACTTTTTGAAAAAAATGTTTCATTCAAATGGCCTAAAAAAAGAAAATAGATTTTGAAGTGAATCAAACCAATCATTTTGTCATGAGAATAAATCTTGAAACAGTTAATTTTGAATTTAATTTATAAGAAATCTCTGGCAATAAACTTTTATATCATATTCAATTTTATAATGTAACAAAATAATGGGTTTCATTTATGTAATTCAAAGTTTATTTTCTTCTTTCTAACGCATTTAAATGAAAGCTTACCTTTAAACTTTTTAAGTTCATTTTATTTGTCAAAATTTATCTTCCTATGAGAATTTGATAAGAATAAATTTAATTTCGATACATCTCAATATAACGAAAATACGAAAATAAATAGAATGCATGATGCTTCCGATACGCCCGATATGATATTTATGGTATTTCTTGATCAGTATAAAGCGGAGCGCAGACCAGATCCGTAGCGGTCGTGGTGACGGAGGCGGTAGCGGTGCGATCACAAAGCGAACAAACAGGTGCACACACCAACGCGATACGCGATACGTTCTATCGCCACTGAAAATTAAAACCAGTGCAGACGTTGTGAGAAATGTGGATGTCGAGGAAGCATCTGGTACTCCTCGCACTGATAGGGGATGAAGATGAGGAGCTGCAGAGGTAAGTGATGAAGCGAATCCGTTGATGTGAAGTTATTGAACGAAAGTATTCTTTTCGGAAAAAGAGAACAAAAAATTTGGGTTCACATCAACTTAGACAAATGAAGTAAAGGAGAATCACATACAATTTTCCACGTTCCATGTTCTGTTCATTCATATTCACTGCGTTCTACCGCACCGCCACCGCACCACCACCACAACCGCTCTGGTCTGCGCTCCGCTAACTCTGGCCAATGTCGAGTCAAAATATTGTCGTACCCGGCACCTCCACCACTTTGTAGTAATTTGGGTTTACTCACGACTTGCTAGGTAGAATTTGTCCCTTACTTAGTAAAACTCTTTTATAGAAAATTATGAAAACAAAGTTTATTTCAGTAGGTACAAATGAATGGTGAAAATGGAATTTACTTTAGAATAGAATGACATACTTCACTAACAGATACAACAAAATTAATTTCCCCCTGGAGGTTACTTTCCATAACTAACTTTGGGCACGGTCGATAACCAACTCCCTGATCGAACCATCAGTTGTTTTTTGGAAAACTCGTATTTGCTATTTTAAGCATGAAAACTACGAGAATATAAAACAAGGCATGATTCGAAGAATAACATTGCCTTGACCGGGTTGAAAATTATAATCATGAAAACGAATATACATTTACGGGGTGTTCGGACTTTTACGACAATATATTCTCCAACTTCTCTATTCACACGAACTGAGAATTAAGCTGCGTACAGATATTCCCAAGCATGCGTTGAGAAGCTACCCATACAGCATACACATACGTATGCAAATCTGGACGGCGTTTTCGTGGCTTCTCACCGCATGCGTTACCTCTCGCGGTGAGCGGCGTTTAGTGAGAGCCAAGATGGTGTCGATTTTTTTGCGTACATCAAAAGTTGCGTACTGACTTGAATGTGCATAAGTTGAGTCGAGACGCATGCACATGAATGTGCGTGTATATCGACTCGATACATTCATTCAAATGTATTTCCACGCACGCATGTGTTACTTGAGTCCTTTCCGGTCATTCGTGTGTAACTTACTCTCCACTGCTAATTATGCGTGTAACTATTGCAAACTGAAACCGTCCACACTGAGCACATACGCACAATATATTTTCTTTGAGCGGAATTAAAAAACAGACAGCCGTTCGCTCAGTTCACGAGCATTCGCGGTGACTCGCAAGAAGTTGAACATGGGCTGAGTCGTCGAGAATGATACGTTCAGATTTGAATATGCATGTGCACATTCAAGTCAGTACGCAGCTGAAGAAGCAAATATGTGCGTTCGCGTTCAATTTGAACGGGTGTTCGTATCGTTCTTCAAGAATTTGTGTGATTGATGACTTGTTTATTTTGTGGAAATTCATAATCACTTTGATGAAACAAATTGTAACAAATTGTAACAATAAAAATCTAGTGGAAATAAGACAAAAGAGTGTTTCTTTCGTTTCATCAAAGTTCTTCAAGAAATTGTTTTATTTTATTGGATTATATGTAGTTGTCGCCAAATCTACTAATACATCGGATCTCATTCAACACATTTTAATAAAGCCGAGTATTAATGCACTCTATTATATATATACATACAGTGAGTCTACTTAAGTTGGCTACATATGGGAAACTTTTTTATTATTGATTTTACGAAAAAAAGTTATTCTAAATAAAAAGTTTTGCATGGTCTAAAACCCAAGATGTAAGCAACACCTACCCAGAACACATTATATCCATAGTAATTAGACGTTCAGGTCTGTTTGGATATGAATATAAATATAAATATAAATATAAATATAAATATAAATATAAATATAAATATGAATATGAATGTGAATGTGAATGTGAATGTGAATGTGAATGTGAATGTGAATGTGAATGTGAATGTGAATGTGAATGTGAATGTGAATGTGAATGTGAATGTGAATGTGAATGTGAATGTGAATGTGAATGTGAATGTGAATGTGAATGTGAATGTGAATGTGAATGTGAATGTGAATGTGAATGTGAATGTGAATGTGAATGTGAATGTGAATGTGAATGTGAATGTGAATGTGAATGTGAATGTGAATGTGAATGTGAATGTGAATGTGAATGTGAATGTGAATGTGAATGTGAATGTGAATGTGAATGTGAATGTGAATGTGAATGTGAATGTGAATGTGAATGTGAATGTGAATGTGAATGTGAATGTGAATGTGAATGTGAATGTGAATGTGAATGTGAATGTGAATGTGAATGTGAATGTGAATGTGAATGTGAATGTGAATGTGAATGTGAATGTGAATGTGAATGTGAATGTGAATGTGGATGTGGATGTGGATGTGGATGTGGATGTGGATGTGGATGTGGATGTGGATGTGGATGTGGATGTGGATGTGGATGTGGATGTGGATGTGGATGTGGATGTGGATGTGGATGTGGATGTGGATGTGGATGTGGATGTGGATGTGGATGTGGATGTGGATGTGGATGTGGATGTGGATGTGGATGTGGATGTGGATGTGGATGTGGATGTGGATGTGGATGTGGATGTGGATGTGGATGTGGATGTGGATGTGGATGTGGATGTGGATGTGGATGTGGATGTGGATGTGGATGTGGATGTGGATGTGGATGTGGATGTGGATGTGGATGTGGATGTGAATGTGAATGTGAATGTGAATGTGAATGTGAATGTGAATGTGAATGTGAATGTGAATGTGAATGTGAATGTGAATGTGAATGTGAATGTGAATGTGAATGTGAATGTGAATGTGAATGTGAATGTGAATGTGAATGTGAATGTGAATGTGAATGTGAATGTGAATGTGAATGTGAATGTGAATGTGAATGTGAATGTGAATGTGAATGTGAATGTGAATGTGAATGTGAATGTGAATGTGAATGTGAATGTGAATGTGAATGTGAATGTGAATGTGAATGTGAATGTGAATGTGAATGTGAATGTGAATGTGAATGTGAATGTGAATGTGAATGTGAATGTGAATGTGAATGTGAATGTGAATGTGAATGTGAATGTGAATGTGAATGTGAATGTGAATGTGAATGTGAATGTGAATGTGAATGTGAATGTGAATGTGAATGTGAATGTGAATGTGAATGTGAATGTGAATGTGAATGTGAATGTGAATGTGAATGTGAATGTGAATGTGAATGTGAATGTGAATGTGAATGTGAATGTGAATGTGAATGTGAATGTGAATGTGAATGTGAATGTGAATGTGAATGTGAATGTGAATGTGAATGTGAATGTGAATGTGAATGTGAATGTGAATGTGAATGTGAATGTGAATGTGAATGTGAATGTGAATGTGAATGTGAATGTGAATGTGAATGTGAATGTGAATGTGAATGTGAATGTGAATGTGAATGTGAATGTGAATGTGAATGTGAATGTGAATGTGAATGTGAATGTGAATGTGAATGTGAATGTGAATGTGAATGTGAATGTGAATGTGAATGTGAATGTGAATGTGAATGTGAATGTGAATGTGAATGTGAATGTGAATGTGAATGTGAATGTGAATGTGAATGTGAATGTGAATGTGAATGTGAATGTGAATGTGAATGTGAATGTGAATGTGAATGTGAATGTGAATGTGAATGTGAATGTGAATGTGAATGTGAATGTGAATGTGAATGTGAATGTGAATGTGAATGTGAATGTGAATGTGAATGTGAATGTGAATGTGAATGTGAATGTGAATGTGAATGTGAATGTGAATGTGAATGTGAATGTGAATATAAATATAAATATAAATATAAATATAAATATAAATATAAATATAAATATAAATATAAATATAAATATAAATGAACGAATGAATGGAGCTACTTGAGCAGGCACGCTTATGCGACGATTAAAAGTTTGTGACGAATGCAAAGAGCTCCAATGGATTGAGTACGAACACATATGCAAAGCTTCTTACCGCATGCGTGTGCAGGTCTGTTCGTATAGCTTTATTGTTAATTTAATCATTCCCACAATGGAAGGTGAATCATATATACTAACATCAAAATCCATTTCAACTTACCAATCCTTCCATGGTTATTGCTGTTTTCTAAGTCATTGATTTTGTGTAGAATACTCTTTTTTCTAACAGGTCCAATTTCTGCATAATCCGATGTTGAAGAAATTTTTCTACTAGGTGTTTCAAAACTAGGATTATCGTGTCCATGTGATCCATCGACAATACTGACTTTCCTGCTCATAACTAAAGAGTATCTTCTGTACCACTTAGCGGGAAATGAATGGTATTTTATTCAAACTGGAATAAAAGAAAAGATGCTAATCAATGCGTTAAGATATATTAACTGAATTTGACCTTTGCCTTTTCGACACCAAGCTTGTCCGGTATCAAACTCTGCAGAAGGGTTTCTCTAACCCTACAGGCTTTCTCGACACCATGTCTTAACACCTGTATTCATTTAGGTAACAATAGAATAATTATAATTGATAGTTCTATTCCTATTCCTATCGATATTCTAATGACAATAATTCATGATTTGCATTCTTGTTTTGTACACTCAATTGAAATTTGTGAGTTCAATTTCCACGAACTCAAATGTCTAAGGTTGTTAGGGATTAGCCAATGAAATTTTTAAGTTCCTTAGCAACTGCGCTCACCGTTGTTGAACTTTTCTTGTACAACTCGCTCTAAGTAAGGTTAGTTGATACAGTTAACAGTTGAAGGTTAATCCCAAACATATGTACCAAACATAAAGTCAAAATATAAATACAAATTCTGAAATTAAGAATTTCAGCTTTTGGTTTGATTCGCAAAATCACCCATCCGTATATTTTGCGCAAATTGAAAAACTTGTACAGATTTGATTTTTTATCAAAAAAAAAGGAACAGTATGATTCGAACTATTTATTCCATGAATATGACACATATAATTATTCCATAGAATCTCCTCTTGCAGTGCAATCGGCATGCGCCTAATCCAAACAAGACACACTTTAATACCACAATTTCTTCTCCAGCAAGTTCAGTCTCTTTACACGAAAATTGTGTCTAATTCCATACATCTCAGCATGTTTACATAACAATTATTGTCCAAGCTCTACAATAGTGGTATCATGAAACATTCTCGCCAACTCAGTTATTGTTTAGTTAACTCTTTCAACTGCTCTTCGGTAAAGATAGGCTTTCGACCCAGTTTAGACATTGATCTCTGTTTTATCCTTATTTTGTGCTGAATAGTCTCCTCACGGATGTTGAAACTTCGATGAACTTCCCGATTTTTTTCTGCCTGAGGCAATAAGCATCCAGAACTGGCCTCATCTCCGATATTACCACGATTCGGCACATTTCGAACATATGTTATATGTATTTGCAATTAAATAATTAATTAAGAGTTGTTTTCCTTGTGGTGAACAAGACAGTAATAGACGATCGGGTAATTTTTAGTACAGTAACGGCAGACAAATGTAAGCCACAATTGAAGAATGAATCGTAGCACTTTGAAACTCGGAACATGACTTCTTGACTAATGTATTGTTAAAAAAAAATTGTTTATCAAAAAATCAGGGGTGGAACCCAAAAAAAAAATTAATTTAAAAAAATTATAATTTTTTTGCTGTTGTTTCGGAAAGTATAGGATTTATCAGGAAACAATTTCAACAAGATGAAAGATAATTCCATTCTCTACAAGAAATATACACAGTAATTTCTCACAAAACGCGCTCGTTTCAACAGGCCGAAAATTGGATTTGTCCTAATTTTGCTAAAACTTATAGTAGAAGAAAAAGAAAAAGTGTGTATCGTTTCTGAAGACTTCTACTTCATTATGCAAATATAATATGTGAGTATCTGAGTACCCAAAATATGTTTTATCCCTCTTCACATAACCCTTCTACGACATTTAAGTCATGGATATTTTGGTTGATATGAAATAATTATACTGGAGCAAAAATCAGTACCCTCTTTGGACCATATGCAACGATATTACACTAGTGAAACAAGTCTCACTTATACATGGCAAAGAAAAAACCGGGTTTAACTCCTGCCTCAGTTTTAAACTCACCCATAATCCCGGCAATTCTTCAGTAAATGTTGAAAATAATCACTCATACACATCCTACATAAAAAATGAAGTACGTGATTTCAAGCTTGAGGTTTGCGCTTCACATTTGTGTTATTAAACATATGTGCAGGATATGAATAAGTGATTATATTCAACACTTACTAAAGAGGATGCCGGTTTTATGGGTAAGTTGAAAATGAGGCAGGACTAAAACAAAGTTTTTTCTTGGCATGTAGAAGTGGGATCTGCCACACTACTCTAAAATTGTTGCATATAGTCCAAAGAGGGTATAGGTTTCTGCTTCAGTATAATAATTCCATATTTAATAAATTATTCATGATTTTCGGATCATCCACAAACAACTCCGTGAAGTGCGATAAAACACATTTTAGGTACTCAAATACTCGCATATTATATCTACATGAGAAGGTAGGAGTCAGCAGAGTTATGACTAATCAAATATTCGGCTCCGCCAGAACTTCCAGCAGCGGGTAAGCGTGAACCTGAAAGATGTCGGCGTTCAATCACGTTTTCTGAGAAAACGAGCACTTTTCATAAAAAACTACCAGGAACCATTTTTGTGGAGTCTTTCACCATGTTGAGTTGTTTTTCCGATAAATCATATACTTTCCAAGATTACAGCAAAAATCTGTTTATTTATTTTTAAACGAAAAAAAAAAAAATGTTCGACTCGTGGAATTTTGGTAAACAATATTTTTCGTAATTATCATGGTTTCAACAACTTAGTATACCAAATTTGGTGGTGCTACAATCGATCCTCGTCTCAAAACCTAATCGCACTAGTGCGGTAAAGTAAAATTCATTTGTTTCTCTTTTTAAATGTCTATTTAATGGAAAAGGATAACAAGAACTAATTTATTATAAATTTGAGTATCTATCCCGGGATTTATCAGGTAATAAGGTTTGAATTTTTTAATTTGTAGTGGATTCTATAGCTGAATCTATTCTGTAATGGTCTGAACTAATGTCGATGAAATTTTACTTAATTGGAATGAACTTGTCAAAGTTGGCAACGCTTGCTTGTTGCATGATTCCAGTATCATTAATTTAAGGAATATTGACTAATTTTCAGTAAATAATTAACATTATTGGTGGTAGGTAAAATATTGTACAATATTTGTGTCGTAAATTCATATTACGATAATCCATGGGTTATCAAACTCGGCCTAAAGGCCTCGTTTGACAAATGTTCCATCTCATATCGTAATATGAATCTTTACGACACTTATATCGTAAATATCTATTACCTAGAATCTCAATGATGTCATAAACTTAAACTTGAATAAATATTCATTCTGGAACTGTAATTTTCTTTAACCTAATAATATGGCCATCTGAGGCAGGTATTTGGTGTCGAAAAGGCCTACGCCCTTTATCTAGGACCTCAAAGCTTGGTGTCGAAAACGACTACAGGATTAAAAATGGCAGGTATTTGATGTCGAAAAGGCCTACGCCCGAAAGATTATACGGCCTTGTCCTACTCTCTCAGACGTACATGATTAAATCCATTTCAATGATTATTTTTATTATTATTTTTAAATTAGTGCTTTCATTACCAAAACGTAGTATAAATTACAAAGCAATATAAGGAAGAATAACAATTATACATGAATAACTAAATGCTTGAGGGGAAAAGTAAAAAAAAACTTTCACCAGTAGGATTCGAACTCACGCTCTTATAACAACCTTCAACTTTTCTGCGAGTCCGTACCACTGTACCACGCAGTTGTGTGCATAAAAACGTCGTTCATCAGTTAAAGGCTATTTCCGCCGACCGTTCATTTATGATGTATTTTAACGCACTAAAAATCGTTGATTAATGACTCCTGTTAATGAATGATTTTCTATTAATCAACGATTTGCTTATATGCAACCCAACATACATTGCTTTAATACATTTTATATTGATTGGTACTATCTGTCATTATTTATTTGTCAATTCTGAAATAAAATTTGAGAGACTGTTCAATACACCAGTAGTTGTCATCAAAAATTAAAGAAGTCTCGTGGCGTAATGGTAAATTCAGTCAGACGCTAGCTTTATGGTGCGAGTAAATAATACTCGCTCCGCAGAGTTCCCGATTGAAGCAGGTGTCCCGCAGGGGTCATGTTTGTCCCCACATCTGTATTCGTTACATACTTATGATCTCCCTCAGTGCGAGGGACCGGATATGGGCACGGCGGTGTATGCTGATGACACCGCCATCTATGCTCATTCCTTCTCAAGCGCCGCTGCCCAGTACAGGATCCAAGTCCACTTGGATAGGAAGATCATACCGTATTTGGCGGATAACAAGATTGAGGTCAATCCGGCTAAGTCGGAGACGATCAACTTCACGAAGAAGTACACTCACTCGAAACTTTATCGGAAGTTGAGAATCAACGACGAGGCCGTTGAGAACGTGAGTCATGCGAGGTACCTGGGGGTACACCTGGACAAGCGACTCAACTTCGGACGTCATATCACCCTCGCTATCCAGAGGGCGGGAGCTGCGTTAAAACGCACCTATCCTTTGATAGCGAGGGGCTCGAAACTCTCTGTTGAGAATAAATTGCTTATTTATAAGCAACTTATAAGGCCCACAATGACGTACGCTTGTCCGGTGTTCTGCAGCCTGAAGCCAACTCCATTAGCAAGATTGGATAGGATGCAGAACAAAGTACTCCGTATTATCACCGGTAGCAGACGATACCTTCGGTTGGAAGCTCTTAGGGAGCTGGCAGGCGTCGACTCGATCCCTACAGTTATAAACAACTTGTCCTACAAGTTTTATAAGTACATGCTCGATAAAAGTCCCCTCACCAGGGAGATCACCAAGCTCAGAGTGTATGATAATGAGCCCCGCAAGCACGGCGGGCTCATTTATCAAGCCTTTTCCGGGATTCAGCCTTGAAACAACCAGCCTCACAACCTGCAAAGAGCAATATCTGCAAAGAATCAAAACTAACAACACGCATGAGCTTTGCAGGAGGCGTGTATCATTCCGAACTACGACCGTGATGTGATGAAATGTCCGACCAGCGTTAACACCAGCGCGGGCGGACTACAGCGCCCTCTCGCGGGGGTGGCTATGGTCGCTTAGCAAGGCTCTCTTCTGCTACCCTGATCGGAGCGGAAGAGATGCTAATTTTGCGTCCATCATCCCGTCCTTCCCCTAACCCCCTGGGTTATGTAGAACGTGAATGATGATATGATATGTCAACACACATGAAATGTTATATTGGATAATTTAAAATAAAAACCTTTTTAGTTAGTTAGTTAGTTAGTCAGACGCTAGCCAAGAGGAGATACTGAGGTCGATAGTTCAAACCCACACAAGGGCAATTTTTTTTTTATTTCAATTTGAAAAAATAAAATAAAACTACCCCGAAGGAAAATTAAACTATCTTTGAGTTGATATAAAAAGGAAATAGTAATTGTTTTTTATCGTATCGTTGAATAAATAAACATTGAAAGTAAGATATATCTATTTTTGAAAACTACGGTCGACGGAAAAGTTTTGTAACAAACTCATGAAATATCTCGATTGTTAATCGCCCTTATTAATACACTTGTTCGTTAAATAACTATTGTGAGCCAGACTTGTCAATCTTCATTAAATTATCGACTTTGACAAGTAGTGTCAAAATTCAAATTAATTTTGTCAGTAACGCACTTTCAACATTTTTTAGCTCAATTAGTTAGGGCAATAAAATGCGATTAGTGCAATGCCTTGTACGACTTTTTTATGCGCAAAACTGTACTTACAAAATTTGTGCATGACATATGACTAAACAAACTCTGTTCGCCAATAAACCGAGATTGTGTAGAATGTTCAAATAAATATTATTCGAAATACCTTTGTTGCAAGAATATTTCATCAGGAGCTAAAGTTAAAACTAAGAAAGAAAGAGTCAATCTGACATTCGCGGATGCCAAGCCGTGACAAGTCCAATGAAGCAAAGCCTTCTTGAGAAATTTGTTTGGTACATTTGCTGTTTTGTCATTGTCCTAAACCTCTCAGTTACCATGGATTCTGAAAATTCTGAATCTGTGATTGGCCGAGTGCCGTTGATTAATATGTTAGGATCCACGGTGTCTTGGAATCATCTTCATTCTTCAACTAATAATCAATATGTGATCAATGCAGAATACAATAGTCGTAGAGAAAACATTTTTAATCGACCAATATTATCAAAATAAACGGATAATTGTTAGTAGAGTAGCAAATTACAGCAATAATTTTTTCACGTTGATTGATTGGATCTTTGTTTAAATGAATGCATAAGAAAGTTAGTCACTTGGTTGTCAAGGTGACAGTGACAAATATCTGGTAATAAATATTCAAGCCGAATTGCATTCGTGGTAATATATTTTATTGGATAATTTCAAGAAATCCCACTTGTGGAATTCGTCCACTCGTGAGCTTTCTTTAGCAACAAAGATTCGTGCATCTAGTAAAACATATTAGAGGCTCGAAATTCCAAAAGATTCCCGATCACCCCCACTTACTTCAGGTACACCTCAATAATTACGGAAGTTACAGGGTGTTCCCACACTGCATATAAACTTAAAAGTCTGCAACAGATCTGAACTATGTCCCATTATTCAAAAGGAGTGAAGGGAAACTCGTGATATGATGGGAAGCTAAGTTAATGAGAAATAGTTTCAGCATTGAACCCCACGTAATTTTCAAAAGGAAGAATTGGTATTACCAAATTATCACACTGGATTACTCGAACAGTATGGTGACTAGGGGAACATTCTCCATGAAAATTGAAAAATGAAAAATGTGATTTATTTGTAATATCTAACAGAACACAACTACTTCCTTGGCACAAGCCACGCTGGACATTGAACTACATCTGATAGATATTGTGAAAATACTCTAACTGAAAATAAAAGAAAAAATCTGAATGTGAAAATTCGCATTTTCATTCAGATAGTTGATTCTTTAATTTTCTCTAGTTTTCATTGAAAAAAATCATTAAATAAATTAGATAGGGCGAATGTTATTAAAAAATATCACTCACAGAAATCGTTCATTTCATTGAAGAAAGGTTCCCTTTTCTCGCATTTAATCCCCAATACATTTTGGTCGACGAAACTAGAGAAAATAAAGAAATCAACTATCTGAATGAAAATGCGAATTTTTACTTTCAGATTTTTTCTTTTATTTTCAGTTGGAGTCTTTTCACAATATCTATCAGATGTAGTTCAATGTCCAGCGTGGCTTGCGCTGGGGATGTTTTCGGTTATAATTGCACAAGTGCATAAAAATTGCCGATAATTTTGCAGGAAAGCGTGTTATCTAAAAATTGCATGAGATTATTTTAACATTTTGGCGGAATTGGAGTGCCATTTTTATATGATAACACGCTTGAATGTAAAATTATCTGGTAATTTTTATGCACGAGTGTAATTCAATAGAATATTTCACGAATAAAGAAATATTGATTTTTTTCTGAGAAAAATCCCAGAATCTACTTACTGGCAAAGACTATAAATAAAATTGTGCTAGACACGCTTTTAACAATTTTATTTTCAACACACGAATTAAAAATTACAAGAATTACAGTTGAACACGCAGTTGTAAACATTTTTGTTATTCTGACTGGATGGACCCGATACAGGAGCATTAAGAGCTGCAGCTGACACATTATCGGAATTCGACACAAAACTTCATTTTCTTCATGGTGACCTTCGTCTAAATGCAGATACAGTGTAATGGATTTAGTGTTCGAATGGCCCGTAATTTTAATAAGCTGCTCCTCACCGACGCTTTTTTTGCTAAACTTGAGACAGCTGTAGACCGTATTGAATGATTAGTTATCTTCACGTTTTTTGTGTCCAGGCCAATTTTTGCTGCTTGTGGGGCTGTCCAGGAGCTCATTGTATTCCGTCCCACAGGAACATTCTTATACCATGCTCTGCATGACTTCCAAGAGGGGTTTACAGTAATAAAGAGTCGATCTGACTTAATTCTCTCCCGCTTTTCCAAATATTTTTTGTATAATCGTATGGGACACAAATCAGAATTCGTTTTATTCCTAATTAACCATTTTAATGGAACACGCGGTTTTTCTCCGCCCTGTGTTGTTTTTGAAAAAATGGGATTATAAATTATTCTTTCCGTATTTTCAATAATTTTGCGGTAACATTCCAGATTGTCCTTATTGTGAAGTCCTTATATTCCTGACCATTCTGCTTGCGCGATTGAATGGCCAGTCCGTTAATATTTTTTTCTACAACCACACTCCAAAACATGCTTTTCTGCATAGTTTTACGTTCGCAAACATGATTATTTCTCACAATAATTGAAATTTGACATTGGTGTGCCGCAAAGTGACATTTCTGTGCCACAAAGTGACATTTCTGTGCCAAAATTTTTCAGTACCTAATTTCTAAGCAATACAGTTTTCGTGACAGCAAGGTGGAAGTATATTTTGAAAATTCTGCATTTCGAAGGGATATTCGATCAGGCAACTTCAAGAATGAATAGACAAAATCTATTGGTTTATATAATATGAGGGAAATTGTCGGGGGTAATACCACGAGTGGTCGCAATACTATCTATCTTTAACTTAACTTAACTTAACTTAACTCGATCAAATTGCTTTGAGGTAACACCACGAGTCCCTACGGGACTCAATTTGATCTCGTTGATTTCTGACAGAATTATCGATTGTATTGTGAGCACGAGTCGTATTTATTGAGATAATTTCACGAACCAACCAAGTTATTATTTGAAATTTGATCGATTAAA
This sequence comes from Chrysolina haemoptera, assembly GCA_958298965.1. Taxonomy (NCBI): domain Eukaryota; kingdom Metazoa; phylum Arthropoda; class Insecta; order Coleoptera; family Chrysomelidae; genus Chrysolina; species Chrysolina haemoptera. Next base: position 14,934,097 of record OY282594.1, read on the forward strand.
CAAAGTGAATTCTTCAATAGTTGCAACTAATGAATAATAAACATGAAGTTTGTCAACCTGACGTTTATGTCATATTTGATTACAAGATGTATCATTGCTGTTTATATTTGTGGTTGACTTGACGACGTGGTCTTTCCGGATCGGAAAGAAAGGAAGCGAAAGGAAGCGTGTACTTTCGCGAAATCCCATTCTGATTGGTCCTCATATCGCAGGAGACGCGACTTTCATATAGTGAGTGAAATTGTCGGGGGTAATACCACGAGTGGTCGCAATACTATCGATAATTCTGTCAGAAATCAACGAGATCAAATTGCTTGGTAACACCACGAGTCAAAGCAATTTGATCGAGTTAAAGATTTCTGACAGAATTATCGATTGTATTGTGAGCACGAGTCGTATTTATTAAGATAATTTCACGAACCAACCAAGTTATTATTTGAAATTTGATCGAGTAAACAAAGTGAATTCTTCAATAGTTGCAACTAATGAATAATAAACATGAAGTTTGTCAACCTGACGTTTATGTCATATTAGATTACAAGATGTATCATTCCTGTTTATATTTGTGGTTGACTTGACGACGTGGTCTTTCCGGATCGGAAAGAAAGGAAGCGTGTACTTTCGCGAAATCCCATTCTGATTGGTCCTCATATCGCAGGAGACGCGACTTTCATATAGTGAGTGAAATTATCATACAAATTCATAATATTCTGAACAAAAATCATAGACATCACTACTGCTGTCTCAAATACCCACATACACACTATCCATTGCTAGGCAACGGAGCAACATCTATCGAATCATTTGAATGTCAACAAACGTCAAGCATAAAATATTCGTAAAATATTCTTGTCCCGTCATTTTTTAATGAGATTGAACTAAAATGGATAGCGACAGTTCTGAAATTGAAAATACTCCGCCAGAACTAAGAGAACAAGTTAATTCATTGTTATTGAATTTACTACCTTCAACTTCAAGAGGAAAATATGAAAATGCATACAAAAGTGTTTCTGAAAATATAATTTTGGCATATTTTGAAGAACTATCCAAATCAAGAAAAGTCTCTACTCTCTCAATATATTCAATGCTAAAATCGACTATTAATATTAATCACTGATGAAATTCTACTACGAAATATAAACTTTTATTTCAAAAACATACAACTTTTTTATATTTCAAAAAACTGACAAATATATCAATAGCAACAACAACATTTTTTATTTAGCTGCCTTGATGATGAATTGCTCTTCCAACACTCCCCCTCAATTCAGCAGCTCGAACACCCAAATACGTGGTCATTTTCAGGAAAGAATCCATAGGTAGTGGCTTCGTCAGGATATCCGCTTTCTGTTCCTTAGATTCTATATATTGAACTTCAATCTGATGGTTGTTGTAAAGGTCTCGCAGAAAATTGTACTTCACGTCTATGTGTTTCAAACGCCTATGTTCCCATCTATGTAGAAGATTAATACAGGATTGATTATCTTCATATATTGTGATTGGTTTTTCCACGAATACTTCCAAATCAGAAAATAAATTTGAAATCCAAATCAGTTCAGTGGCAGCATTTGCTAGAGCCACGTATTCAGCTTCAGTTGATGATAAAGCAACTGTATTCTGCTTCTTAGTTGCCCAACAAACTGATGAATCATAAACTTGGAACAGATACCCAGTTGTGGATTTTCTATCTTCACTTCCAGCCCAATCAGAATCAGCATAAACAGTAAGAGGAATGCTTCCATTTATTGGATAGAATAGTCCGTAGTCGGAAGTGCCTTTCAGATACCTTAAAATTCGTTTCAGTCCGATCCAGTGATGTTCGGTTGCATTACTCTGATATCGGCTATAGAAATTCACTGAAAAACTTATATCTGGTCTTGTATTCAGCATAAGGAACATCAAACATCCAATGAGTTCTCTGTAGGGTTTCTTTTCAATGATACATTCGGATATATGAGAATTTTCTTTCATTTCTTCCACATTTTTCACAACCATTGGTGTTCTCGTTGGTTTACAGTCTTCCATTTGAAATCTAGCTAACACATTTTTCACATAGACTGGTTGACTCAAAATCATTCCATTTTCACTGCGGTCTATTTTTATTCCCAAAAAATGTTTCAGTTCTCCCAAATCTTTCATGCTGAACTCGTTTTTCAATTTCAGTTTGATATTTTCAATTTCACTTCTGACATTACCTGCCAAAATAATGTCATCCACAAAAAGTAGCAGAAAAATTTTGAAGTCTTGTCCGAAACTGATGTAGAGACAACTATCACTTGCCGATTGTTTCAGTCCTATTTTCTTCATGAACTCATTGAATCTGGAATTCCATGCTTGTGGGGCTTGCTTGAGTCCATACAATGATTTTTCTAACTTGCACACCAAACTTTGATCTTTTTCGAAACCGTGAGGTTGTCTCATGTACACTTCCTCTGTAAGGTTTCCATGGAGAAAAGCATTTTTCACGTCCATTTGGTAGGCCAATAAATTTTGCTTGTTGATAACGGCAAGTAATATTCTCAAAGTGGTGAGTCTAGCAACTGGAGAATAGGTTTCGGTATAATCAAAACCTTTCCTTTAGGAACAACCTTTCACCACTAGACGCGCTTTGTAACGTTCTATATCACCATTCTCATCTCTTTTAATTTTGAAAATCCATTTGTTGTCTATTGCTTTTCTTCCTACTGGTAGTTTTGTGAGAGACCATGTGGAGTTTTCCTGGAGCGATTTCATTTCCTCATGAACTGCTTTGTACCACTTTTCTTTATCATTTCTGTGTTCAATGTCATCAAAGCTTTCTGGTACATCTTCTGTGAAAGATTCTGCATTCATTGCAAATATAGTGTAGTCTTCCAGATATTTTGGACTGACTGGTTTCCGAGAACTTCTTCGTAAAATTTCAGCGTTTTTCAGTTCGCCGTTTTCGCTTTCTTCCACTAAATCACTTCCTTCAGCTTCGCTTTCATTACTGTCAGATGACATTTCATTCGAATTTTTGATTTCATAAAAATTATCGAAATCATAATAGAATTTGGACTCATCAAATATAATATCTCTTCCATAAAGTATTTTTCTCTCTTCAGGGCACCACAGCTTATATCCATTCGAACAATATCCCAACATCAAACACCTTTTTGATCTTGTTTCAAATTTTCCACCAACTAGTTCTTTCGGAATGTGTAAATATGCCACACATCCGAAAATTCGTAACTTTTTCATATTAGGTTTCCTTCCATACCATAATTCAGCTGGAACTTGATTCTCTAAGGCTTTTGTAGGACAACGATTGATGAGATAAACAGCGGTCAGGACAGCTTCATTCCAAAAGGTCTTTTTGAGCTTCGAGTTCAACAGCATACATCTCGCTTTCTCAATTATCGTTCTGTTCATACGTTCTGCAACCCCGTTTTGTTGTGGTGTATATCTTATAGTAAACTCATACTGAATTCCACGACTCTCGAAAAATTCCTGCATTTCCTTTGACATATATTCACGACCATTGTCACATCGGAAACGACTCAATTTCGTGTTGAAATGTGCAGTCGCCATAGATTCATATATTTTGAAGAAATGGAAAACTTCAGCTTTCGATTTCAAGACGTAAGCAGCGGTGAAATGGGTGAAATCGTCTATGAAAGTCAACACATACTTCTTCTGATCGTGATATATTGGATTTATGGGACCGAATAAATCACTATGCACTAGTTGTAATGGTCGTGAAGCTCTTATTCTTTCTTGATTATGAGGTGCACTAGTTTGCTTCCCTTCGGTGCAGTACTGACAGAGTTGTTTTGATGCCTCGAAATTGTCGATATCTATACCATCCACCATATGTTTTAGTCTTTTTAAATTTGTGTAGCTGACATGTCCCATTCGCTTATGCCACAATTCAGCATTTCCAACTGAAGAACAGATACTTGCGTTCTCAGTTTCTAACAGGAAATCGAGTTCATACAGTTTTTGTTTCCTGTATGCAACTGCTACCGTGTTACTTCCTCTCATGATAAGTCCTTTTCCATTTTTGAAATTAACTTCAGAACCATTCATTTCAAGCTTCCGTACAGATAGGAGGTTGAATTCCAAACCGGGTACAAAGGGAACGTGTCTTATCGTGATTCTTATCTGATCTTTTCCAACAAATGCCTTCACTTTGATTTTTCCATATTTTTCAGCGACTAAAATTTCGCCGTTTTTTGCACTTTTAATTGGTACAGGTTCTTTCAATGGTTCGATATCTATCAGAACATTTTCATTATTGATCATATGTTCTGAAGCTCCAGAGTCCAAATACCAACTCAGAATATTGGACTGACCAGTGATAGCGGGAAAACAATAATCTTCGGCACTTATTTCTTGTTCTTCATCAGCTTCCTGGGCTGTTCTTGCTTCAGAGACTCGATGCTGAGGAAATTTATTTCTGTTGGTAGTCTTGTATCGGCATTCGTTCCGTTTGTGGCCACTTAGTCCGCAGTTGTAACACCTGTACTTGAATTCTCTTTTGCTCTGAGTAGTATTGGACGGAGAATTCTTTCTGTGACTGAAATTCATAGCTTTGCTTGTTGTAGCTGTGAAAACAGTAGACGATTTAACTTCATTGGTGGGTTTCCTATTGGCTCCTTCTCGTTTGGACTCTTCATCAAGAAGACGATTCTTGACAAAGTTTAAGGTGAGCTTATCAGCAGATAGGGTTTCCAAGGCTGTTACCACAACTTCATATTCTGCAGGCATTGTCAAAAGCAAGTGGCAAACAATATCTGTTTCTTCCAGAGTAGCTCCACTGGAACGTAGTTGCCGGATCAATTTATCAAATTTAAGGAAATGAGCTGACAGTGACTCCACTGATGCATTGTAATTCATCGTTAACAACAATTTCCGTAGTAGTAATTGACTTGCCATGCCCTTTCGTTCAAAAGTGGTTATCAAGACGCTCCAAATATCAAATGCTGTCTTCCTATCCTTGACGTATTCCAAGTGACTATCAGCAATCTTCTGTATCAATTGGGACTTGCACTTCCTATCGCGCTTTTGTAATGCTGCTAGTTTCTTTTCTTTTTCCTGATGATTTGTTTGGCTATCATTTTCATCAATAGTGACCATGTTTCTGAATGGCTGCTGTATGAAACTGATCAGATCCAGCTCTTCCAGTAGTACCTCCATGCGAAACTTCCAGTTACTAAAGTTTGTTCCATCAAATAAGGGAATTTTATATTTTACTTCCTCGTCCGTCATGATCTAACTGATGATCAAAATTACTCGAATAACGATGACTGGGCCCGTAACCTGATGAAATTCTACTACGAAATATAAACTTTTATTTCAAAAACATACAACTTTTTTATATTTCAAAAAACTGACAAATATATCAATAGCAACAACAACATTTTTTATTTAGCTGCCTTGATGATGAATTGCTCTTCCAACAATCACGGAATTGACATATCAACGTATGCAAAATTACGAGCTTTTTTAAAGAGAAAGTCTGACGGATATTTGGCGAAGAAAGCACAAACTCTGACATCCGAGAAAATAAATATATGTATAAAAGAAGCCCCGGACAATATATACCTGCGGTAAAATTGCACAATATGGTCACCAAACCGATTTTGCTGAAAATTTCACAGAATGTTTAAAATACGATAAAATCACTGTATCAGTCGAAATTTCAGCGCGGAAAAGTATGTAATATACTTATTTTTGGAAAAATGTGTCATAGTGTTCACTTCACAAAAATACAAAAACATATGCTTATGGATGGGAACGTCCTACGAATTTTACTTCCAAATTTAACTATTAGACACTAAATCTTACGAAAATAAAGAATATCGTTGCCTAAATAACATCCAAGAAGTTAAATACATAAATAATTTTTGAAACTCAATTCATTTGATTTGACAGAAGCAAGTAATTATATTTGACAACCGGGCAGCTCACTGAACTCAACAAATGAAAAATACGACGTTGCCAAATTTCACGAATTCATCTTTCTTCTGTTAATTTATGAATGCGAGCATCTGCTTTGCTTTCACTTTTCCATACTAATTACTAATAAGTAATCTAACTACCAGCAACTTGGATAGCTATTAGCTAGGTTAGTTAGGTTAGGTCGAGTTGTGTCCCTTCTTTTTAGGTTAAGAAATTCAGTCCATTCTGAGCAGCCCACGAAGCAGGCAGAAAAATGAGACACGCCGGATGAAATAATAATAGAAGAGCGACATCTTGCAATTCCGCGCGTGTGGAGGAATTCTAAATGTCGGCAGAGCGCGCTCGCTTCGCTCGCGTATTTCTGGCTATAGGCCTTCACCAAGGAATAAGGGTTGAACGTTTCTACATTAGGTAAATAAAAAAGGAAAAATAGGCCGACATTTCGCAATTCCGCGCGCTTTGTTCTTTCTGTGGACCTTCATCAAGAAATAAAACGATTTATTCCATTCCGGTACCATTTTAGGAATAAATTCACATATGATATAGAAATAACGCAACTGAAAAAAACTGTTATGAATGACAGATAAATACTAGAATATATACCGGTACCGAAGTAGAATAAATAACACACAGTCATTCTCTAAAATATTCCATGTGATACATGAACTGAATATTTCTGAAATCAAATGTCGCGAAATTAACTTCGTTAGAGAGCTGTCATTTGCTGATCAAAAATATTTGCTGTCTAATTAATAATGAATTGTTTTTTATTTATTTATTGATTCTTGAGGGATATTTTACCCATAAATTGTTACAAATGTATGAATGAAAATATTTTCAGCTCATCACAGAGTGCGTTTCAATCGAAAAAATGCAATGAATACTTCTTCCATCGAATTGTATTTGTGTTTTGAAGTATCGACACACTTTTCAAAAAAGTGAGTAATAAGTCTTTCCGCTCAAAGATTTAAGTTGTTCTAGTGTTTTTATCATAATTTGAAGCATCTGTGGAAATTTCGTCAAAATCCGAGTTCTACCCATATTCCATACCTTTTCACATATTTTTTTGTTGTTAATATCTGAAAAATAACAGATTCTAGAATCACCGATACTGTGAAATCTGATCACAACATAATTTTTTTTTACTTAGTATGCAGAAATTCGAGAAGAACCGACAACGTCGCTTTGCACTCTTCCAAGTATTCGCTATATTTGACATTCGATGTTTTTATTAATGTCAAAATGGATAATTTCCGAATTGAATATTTAAATAATTTTTTTATAAATCATTATTCTGTCCAATTTTGTATGCGAATCGCTTCTGATATGTGGTTCGAAATTAATGTTTTATTGTGTTCCAGTTTGTGTTGGAAATGTAATAGTAGTGAATAGTTCAATTAAATTGCTGATGTTTGTGCATTTGTACACACTGTACTGAGCATTTTTTTCAAAAAAAAAATATCTTTTAGGCATTTCCGCGGAAAAATTTCAACGAATTTATCGTTTTTAGTGTTTCTGGAATCATCTGTGAAATTTTCAGCAAAATCGGTTTGGTGACCATATTGTACAATTTTTCCATACCTGTTAACAAAGGTAATGTTAAGAGAAAAATTTACATATTTGACAATAAAACGTTAATATTTATTATCGTAGGTTGCAATGGTTATCGCAATTAGTGGTGCACGTCGAAGAGGAGAATCATGGAAGCTAAAAATGAGTGACATAGAAGACCTACATTCAACTCTAATAATAAAATAACAGGACACAAAAACAAAAGTTTCGAGAAGGTTCATAATTACCGGACCCTTTTATAACCTTTGCAAAAAATATATTTCTTTGCGTCCTTCTAATCTTTCTGAAAATCGTTTCTTTTTAAATTATCAAAAAGGAAGATGTACACGTCAAGTGGTAGGAATAAACAAATTTGGTAAAATGTCCCAAGAAATAGCAACATTTTTAAAGTTACCGAACCCAAACTTGTATACAGGGCACACATTCCGGCGGACATCGGCAAACATGTTAGCAGACGCAGGAGCTGATCTGTTAACACTGAAACGCCATGGTGGTTGGCGGTCAAATAGCGTAGCCGAAGGTTATGTTGATGACTCTTTGCACTCCAAAATGAACATTTCAAATAAAATAATGCATTCAGTTGACCCACAAATGTAAAACATGGTGTCAACAAATATGAACCAGATATCACACCCTTCATCATCATCATCATCATCATTTTCGCCTTCAACTTCTGTTAAAATTGTAGAAAATTTCGCGAGTAATGCACATTCAATGTCTACATCTAATTTGAATATTACAGAAAATGTTTCCAAAACTAACTCTCCCAGAATTTTAATTCAAAATTGTTTCAATTTTACAGTGAATTATAACTACAAATAAATACTTTTTTTAATCATACCAAGAATTAATTTTTGAGTTATTTTTTTTGAATTTGTTTCTCAGTTATTACCATTAACAACTAATAGTTAATAATTAACTTAAATATATGTAATTAATTATTATAATAAATATTTGTTTGAAAATAAACTTAATTATACTATAAAACGGAATTAATAGTCAGCGACGTTCAGTTCAGAAAAAACAAGAATGAGAGCGGCTTAAAATCCTCTCCCTCTTCCCTTGCTTCTCTTGGGCATCATAAAGCTAAGAATGAGTCACTGACATTTCATTCCGTCTTATAGTATAGTATTATTTTTAGCAAAAAGGGTGTTGTAGAAAAAGTATAGTGTGTAACACGAGCAGAAATGCAATTTCTCACTCGTTTGAATTGCAGCACTCGCTTGCGCTCGTGCCGCAACTTTTTCAAACTCATGAGAAATTAGCACTTTTCTGCACTTGTTGGACAATATACTATTGCCAGCACGCTTATCTCTTTGTCCAGGATATATCCTTTGGCCTTGCAAAAATCCATGAACTGTTGCCATATATACTGTCTGTTGGATTTTGTATTTTTTGATTCACTTTCAACTATATTTTCCTCAGTAGATAGTAGATTGTATGGACCACTCACCAAAACGCGACATTTTTTCACTTTTTGAAATATATCTGACATTTATCAGTATTGTCAGTCAGTGTTGTTGTAACTGGTGTCATGCCGACGGGATGTTTTCGCAGTGCAATTATCGCTCCGCAGTGCAATTACCGCTGTAATTTTGCGAAAATTGCATTCCTCTTATGGCAAATATTATAAATGAGGAAAATATTCTGTTAGTTATTGAAAATAAATCACATTTTTCAATTTTCACAGAGAATATTCCTCTTTTCAACATGAATACCTCCCAAGAGGTTATCTTGAACGATGGCAAATAGCGACTACAGTTTGTCTTTCAGCCGTAGATGATTCCACAACAGATTTTATGAATATACCTTATTCATATTTTCGAACAAAAATCAGTATGGTTGACATTCGATGTGATAATACTGATGGGTACTATAAAATCGACTTTAAGGACAATTCATACTTGAATTCTCCATATGCGTCTTATCAGCAGTTTCCGGTAGGAAAATTTTGTGAAAATTGTTTTCGTTTTCCGGCAAACTTTCTCGTTCATGGCATTTGAACCATATGATTTTGATGATGAGTAAACATCATAATAAAATTCCAATAAGCTTTGCATGACCTCAAGAAAAGCCATAAGTTGTAAAGTTGTAGGAAAATTTGTAGAAATTTTTTTCATTTTCTCGTTGATGGGAATTGGCATGTAGGAAGAAAAATTTATTTCAAGGCCAAAAAAAAGCCATAAGTCGGAAACATGATATCGATGTTTTATACAGTGTGGCCCATTTAAATTGGAAGCACACTTTTATAAAACATTTTTCAACCGACTGGATTGTTTTTTTTAATTGGGTAGATGATCAAAAAGTCCACTAACACACCTTATCAATACGGCTGAGAGTTTTTATCCACTTTTTATTACCAGATATTTTATTATGTAGCAGCCAATATGAAAATTAATAATTCGCAATTCTGACTAAAATCAAGTGAAAACAGACTCTTGAATAATCAAAATCTACCAGTAAAAAACACAACAAGAATCCTAACTTGTGGTTAGAAGTTCCTAATGGAAACTGTTTGCCTTTACTTGTATAATAAACACTGTGGCCAAGATAGGATTGACCAGAAGTGTAGGTAATTTGAAATGGTATTTCGGAGATCATTTCTTGGAGATGGGAAAAGTGGTGAAATATTCGTAATTAATTTATTGATAAACTTCGGAATAACGTCAGAAATGAACGTAAGTGAATATCGTAAAATATCTTTTATTCATATATACCGCGTGTCCACGGAAGGTGGCTCGCCCGTTTAACTTTTTTGTTTTCGAAGATAATGAAATAAAATTTGGTGGATCTGTTGAAGACATAAAACTACCTTTTTTGACAAGTGACTCAACTTCATGTAAATTGGGGTTTCACCGGAAGTGAGACATACACTTTAGATATATTTATTATTATTATTATTTTATTTATTTATTTATGGTATATTTTCAGTTTTTTTGTCTCCATATGACATTTTGAATACAACCATGTATCATTTGTGACTTTTTGTAACCTATTTTTAATTTTTTTTTTCGAAATTTATCTTTTGATCTAGAGACTTATGGATACGTTCAAATCACTAATTTCGGTCCTAAAATGTTTGTAAACATGCAACTTAGCTGTTTTCTGCAACAATGTTTCAGCTAGGTGAAGTTTAATTTTAAAAATTGTATTACTATTTTTTTTCAAATGGCAATATGGTGGCTCGTTGGGTTAGAAATAATGAGCATTTCATTACACTTAATTTGATACCGCACACTATTAGGTTTAAAAGAAACTTTTATAAAAACAAGATTTGAATTCATCGAGTAGACTTTGACCAACACAACTGAAACGAAAATATTAATTTTACATAGCGGGATAATGAGGTTGTCTTCTGCCAAAGATTTTAGGACTGTAAATAATAATTTGTACGTATCCACGGCCCTCTAGACTAAAAATTAAATTAAAAAAACGGTTACAAAAAGTGACTTATGGTACATGATTGTATTCAAAATATCATATGGAGATAAAAAAACTTGTCAAAAAAAGCAGTTTAATGTCTTGAACAGATTTTCCAAATTCCATTCCATTATCACCAAAAACAAAAAAGTTATAGAGGCGAGCCTCCTTGCGTGGACACCCGGTATATAGAAAACAAAATTCGCTTTTCGAATGAAGAAATTGTTTGTCAAACAGAGCAACATTTTCTGCAATAAAAAAAATGTGTTCAAAAATTAAATCCAGATATTTTACATAATTTTGAAATCATGACATTTCGTATCGAATACATTATATTGATGAGATTTAACATTATCACTAGCAGTAAGCAATATCTGAGTACACTTTAACTTTCTACAATGTGGGGTATGTTCTGTTCCTAGGGCTGGAGAAAATAATAAACACCAGCCCGTTTCCGAACCACCTCAGAGGCAGAGTTTCCAGTGCGTTTTTTCAAAGTGGCATCCTCTTCAGGCCTAGTTCACTCTTAAGAAGTGAAAGTTCCAGAATGATGAATTGCTTCTATGTCAAAATGAAAAATCAAATTCATCACCAGATTCGAATCAGTTCTGAACCAATGTTTAAATCAATTAGCAGTGTCTTCGGTACAATTCTAATGGTGAACAGAAGGAAATGTCATGTCCTAGCACTGGACCTACACGTACCGAAGTAACCTAAGATGGGCTGATCTTCTAGATTATCATTATCGGTTACTCTAAATACTACCCATAACATAGGTTTCGTGGAATTTCTGAAAATATTTGGAACCTCAAAAAATTCTGTTCTTGAATGGATTGGTGAATCTCATCAAGGGTTTTCAACTGACCACCTAATCCATTAAAAAAATTGGGTGAGAGGATGTCACTTTAAGGGGGGTGAAGGAGGTGTGATTTTTTATGTCACATGGTCTCTTTTCGGAAACATAAATCGACGTGACTCAGGGTTTTTCTTAAAAATGGCTAATAACATAGAAAGGAAATGTATCCAATACTTCAGGACCTCACTGTATAAAACAAAGTAATCATGTTACCGACTTATGGCATTTTTTTCTGGTCTTGAAATCAATTTTTCTTCCTACATGCGAATTTCCATCAACGAGAAAATGAGCAAAATTTCTTCCGATTTTCCTGCAAGTTTTCTAGCTTCAAAAATTAAGATAAGCACGAACTAGACTTCCGGCTTTTTTTTATAGCAGACTTTTACATTAACAAATTTATATTGCACTCTACTTCGTTCACGAGAAAGTTTGCCGGAAAATGGAAAAAAATTTCACAAAATTTTTCTACCTGATCGGCTTATGCGAATTTTTTTTCGGGTTCCTAACGATATTAAATTTCATTCTGTTGATTGCCATAAGCGAGAAAATGCATCAGCATCCGAGTATTTTTTTACAAAATCGTGACCTTATTTCAACCCTTTAAGTAAGTGGAAACCTTATGACTTTTGTTTTTCACTATTAGATTGTTTTACCTATTGATGTGTCAAAATGCTCTAAACGAAAAAATTGGGAAAAAAACAATTTTTTTCTGCAAAAGGAAAATGAATTTTCTATATGCCTAGCACACGTCCGATCGCAAAATTTTCATTTTTTGAGCTCAACACTGACATAATTTTCAGTGGTTAAAATCCCTGAAACGAGAAAATGAGTCAGCAAAATATGTCATTATCTGACGTTTGGCCGCCCAGATTGGCAAAATACCCCATGTGCGGCTCGGCGGTGGATGCGACATGCGAGAAAAGTTGTGCGAGGTAGGGAAGACGCGGCCTTTACCTTTTAACGTGTGATGCTATGCACGAGACTGGTGAATCGAACCCGCGTACCTTGGATTAGCAAGCAAGCACATTACCTACGCGCCACCAAGGTGGTATAGTATCGCATCGCATCGCATCAACTTCATGTTTATTTACAATCTAGCTGTACCACTTGTAGGTTGAATTCGCCGAATTCGAAGTCTGGGTTTCCCGGAAATGTCAGCATTCAGCGATTTGTATCAGTATTTTATATGATATGGGGATTCTGGTACTTGTCTGTGAAGTTTGTATTTTGGAACCTGCCATGGTATCACACGTGAAAAGGTAACGGATGCGTCTTTCTTAGCCTGCACAAGTCTGTCTGTCAGCCGGTTGATAGAAATATCAAAAACTATTTAAACATACACCTACTCTGATGAATTCTTGTGATTTATAACTGATTAATGACGATATTTTGAGAACAAATATGGGAATAATATTACCTGAGTATTTATGTTGTTTAGCTTATCAACACAATGTTCAAATGGTGTATTGAAAACATCATGAGAAAACGTGAACACTTCGCAAATGTATGCTAACTGTGATAATTTTCTGACCCAGACTGCAACGTTGTTTATCCTAATCTAAAGTATCTATGGCGTGTACACGTTGACTCGTAAGTATTTGTTTAAGCATTGTATTATTGAATAAACAAAATCTGACACTAGAAATATATTTGAACAAAATATTATCTGTCATTCGATTTATCAATTATTGATCATTAACACCCTTGATTGGAAATACGACGTGTACACGCTCACAATAATGTATGTTAATCTATGAGGGTTTAAGGAGGCCAGATAATAAATACTTGAAAATTATCGGCACGATCATGAATGAAAAAGGCTTCGTATACTTACTAATAGTGCTGAGAATGCTGAAAATGCATTTTTCGAATTTTCTGAACATTAACCTGTAGCTTTTCACTGTGATATTTTTCATAAAGATGAATAAAAGGCATAATTTTCATCAGTTTCGTGCAGGGTATCACACGTTGAAAGGTAAGGTCTACGTCTTCCCTAGCTTGCTCTGAGGGTTACCGTAAGGGTGCAGCCAGTTGACGGAAATAACAAAGAATAAAAATTACTTGAATATATATTTATAGCAAGTCACATTGCCTGTGGTAGATCAAAAATATTCAATATTGATTGAAAGTTTGATTTTGTGGAGGATTTTTGGGTTTATGACCTTCCACAATCTGAAAATGAAGAAATTTTCAATCCAAAGAAATCTGTACAAGTGTAGAAGGGCAAATTCATTAATTTGCCCGATAAGTTACTGTGTTCACAAGACTGCTGTCTTGAAAGAAATTAATTTTTGTCAGTAACATACCCTACACTGAATTTGCCTATCTGAAAAAATGAGATCGAATTAACAAAGAATACTTCTCTTTTTTTGAAAATTGTTGACGTTTCGGAGGCTGTATCTGCCTCCGTTATCAAAACTTCTTGGAAAGACGCTGAAGAAACTGAATTTGAATTGCGGTTTTGAAAATAAGATCTTTCTTTGACAGAGTCAAATGAAATCTTTCATACATTCTTTTGATTGAATTTGGTATCTTGATACATAGGGTGTTCGGTATCAATCAATCACCATTCTATTAGTTTTAATTTCATCTCTGAGGAGAGGTAACCAGGTGCGGTCCATTTCGATGGAATTGGTTGAAAAGCAGTTGTTCGATAAAAAAATGCACGCAGTTTCCTTTAACTTTCTTTTTTCTTGATTTGATTCTCTCAATAAAATTTTGGTATTATTCCATTCCATCATATGATCGCCATCAGATGTTAGAATATGTTCGGATATTTTCGAACCCGTTATTTTTCGATTTCTGATGTAACTTTTATGTTCTTCCAATGGTCTTGATGTTTCACCTATATAACTCTTACCACACGAACAAGGTATGTTGTAATCACAATTTTTTGAACATTCACTAGCGTTTTTGGGTTTTGTATGTATGAGTATTGATCTCTATGTATTGGTTGTTTTAAATGTTGTTCTTACATCATACCTATGGCCAATCCGTTTTATCTTTTCAGACAGTCCAGGGACATAAGGTATAATGTTGTTTGTTGGATGTGAATGGAGATGTCGTATGTCTGTGTGTTGTGTTGTTCGATTGAAAAGTGTAGTACTATTTTCAATTTCATTAATGGTTTTTTCCACGAATTCATTTGGATAATCATTTTCCCTGAGAACAGACTTTATAAAATTCAATTCTTCTTTCAGATTTTGTGTTGAATTGCAAACCACTTGTGCCCTATTGTAAAGACATTTGACAATTCCCTTTTTCACGCTGGTGTGGTGATTTGAGTTATAATGGAGATATCTATTGGTATGTGTTTTCTTTCTATAAACAGTTGTGTTGACTCGAGATGTTGATTTTTTTATCAAAACATCTAAGAAAGGAAGTTCATCATCTTTTTCTGTTTCTAATGTAAATGTTATCGTTGGTTCTTGTTTATTAATGTAATCTAAGAACACTTTCAAGTCATCTCTACTCTGATTCCAAACAGCAAACACATCATCAACATACCTCCACCATACTCTGGGTCCATTCTGGTACGTTCCAACGAAAAATTCTTCAAAATATTCCATGAATATATTACTCAAAATGGGTGATAATGGAGAACCCATTGCCATACCATATTCTGGTTGATAAAATTCATCTTTAAATCGGAAATATCTTTTTTCAGTACAGTGTTTTATGAGTTCAATAATAGAATCGACATTCAATTTTGTTCTAACTAACCAGAATTTGTTAATTTGTAATTCATTTAGTTTTTCTAAGAAATGTGGAGTGTTTTTTATAAAACTATTTCCATTACCAGATAACGGTTTTAAAATATTGAGTAGGTATCTTGCAAGTTTTTGGCATGGAGAACCAATGGAACTAACAATGGGTCTCAAGGGATGTGTTGGTTTGTGAATTTTTGGTAATCCATAGAAATGTGGGGGTTTACCAGTCATTTATATCTGACGTTCGGAGAGACGTGATGGAAGCAAGGGATATGAAGTAGCTATGGACTTTGATAAACTGTTATCATAAAGATATCAGAAGCAAACCAATCAGAAATTCTGTTTGGTTTGTTTGAATCAATGTTAGTTGTTTAAAAATGGTCGACAATGTATCAGTTTGGGTGAATTTGTTTTAAACGTCCGTTGTTTAAGTAAGAGAGAATCTAATTTTATTCGGATTGAGTAACGACGTTTCAATTCTTCATATCTACAATTAATCCAGTTAAATCTTCTCCGATGGTGCCTGTTTCAGAAAAACAGGGAGGTGGTTTCTCAATCCTTCTACATGTCGTTTGGGGTGCAGAGTCTGAATTTTAACTTTCCACGAATATGGCTTCACAACAAAAATCGCAAAAACTACAGAATTTTCGAACTGTTTTTCGGTTTTTTGTCAAAAAGTCACGAAACTGGATATTCTAAAATGAAGAACATCAAATTTTTCACCCCTCAATTGTATTTTTGGCTAAACGGTTTGGCAGCTAGTTACCCCAGTTTTCTCATTAGTTTTTCGATTGAAACTGAAAAACTTTGAAATAACAAAAAAGCTCAAATTATGAATAAACTACATTAAATTCCCTACAAATTTCATAACACAATTACATATTTTGGACAAACCGTATAGCCGCTAAAAAGCATTGAAATATTACGTCTCATCCAGAGCCCACCAACCAAAATTCAGTCGAGACCTACATTATTAATAGTTACTTATTGAAAATTATCTGTTTGGTCATTCAGACACAAAATACCTAATTTTTATAATTTTTTTATCAATTATCATCATCAATATAGTTAGCTGAATAAAAAAGTGATTGATATATAGCTTCAGTCTACAACGCTTAGCGGTTGGATGTCCCTGTTTTTCTTCTAGAATATGTGAAGAAAATTGTTAGCAATTATACTTAGAATGAATATTTGCATTTTTCAGTACGGATGCATTGAATTCAATATTGTAAACCTTTAATCTGCAACCACTGTGTGGGCAGTAGGTTTACTGATACGTCGTGACGGCCCGGGGGCACGCAAGTCATTTGCAAAACTGAAGGGAACATGATGAAGGTGGTGTGATGAGAGCTGCACGAGAATTCAGTCAAATCAGTAGGTAGGTCCTAGAGATGTGGAGATTTCAAATGTGCGCTGCAAAGAAATTCATGTTGTTTCGAAATGTGTTTGCAAGTCCACCTTTTACATTTGCAGAAAATGAGCTGCAGCAGTTGCAGCCTCTGAACGATTATTTTATGAAGAGTGTATATCGCAGTTTGTTCATGGAGGTATTTGTTTGCCGAACCCATAAATGTTTCTCCTCCACTCAAAACTGCCTCTAGATCAACCTGAAGGTCTTTGAATATGTTCCCTAAGGCCCAAATTCTGAGTTGCCCTTCAACGTTTTTACACACTTTATTTTGCCCTGGCCATATAGTTGTATCGAAACCTCCAATGCTTGGTAGGTCTTCATGTTGGCCATTAACCCATAGCAAATTTGGTATAGAAAGAACAAGAGTTCAAGCTACTGAAAAAATCTCACCAAGGTCTTGAATAATCATTCTAGCAAGCAAGGGGATGACTGTAGGTGACTTTCCTGCTCCAGAGATGAGTCTCAACTACCTACCAAATTCAAAGGAAATTTTCTCTTGAAAATCACAAACCAACATCTACAACAACGGTTCAATTTTTGTATAGATAGTAATAAGTGTTTGATTAAATTTATGTTTATTCAATGAATAACTAAATTGATAATTATCGGTTACTAAATATAATTTAAGCAGATTCTAAGCTTCAATGTTATTATAAGCATAGTTTTTGAGTTACAAGCGAAAACCTAACGAGAAAACTGGGTTTCCACAAAGTAGTTTATTTTGGCATTTTTTGATTGAGCTCTAGCTGCAGTTCATCCAATAAATACATTCAAGTTAGGCTTTGTTCATGCAAATGCGAAATTCGCAAAGAAATATATATTTTTTTCATTTCATTTCATGGAATTGAAATGAAAAAGACCTATTCTTTTTTAGAATTTCGCATTTGCACTAGTCTTTATGCTTCTTTTGTGAAATTGGATGAACTTCATTTCCGTGTGCAATGACTTACTTCGACTATTTCATTCATCTTAAAATTCTTATCTAATCTAACCAATCGCAAACCAAAGTCAACTTGTGTTATAGCGATTACACCAGCTGTCTTTCAATTCTGATTGGAGGATCAGCTTCGGTATTTTCAACGACGTAATCATGACGAAATGAACAAGTCTGACAGTTCGATAAATAATGAATATTGCTGTATTTGTCAAAATGAGTCGCTTCGGTGCAAATTCAAATGAAATTGTAAAGCAAATGATTAAAATATTGATGATTTTAATAATTTGTTTATGATTGTAATACATTGTTCGTATTTATATTCATGAAAATACTCTATTCGTGAAATAGTCTAATCAAATTCAACTCGTGACTGAATTTATCTTACTGTCTGTCTGTAGCAAAGTTGAAATTCGGGTTTGATTGAACTAAATCGTATATTCAATATCTCATTTCAGACAATGAAAGTCCAAAACAATTTCACTCAATGTTAGTGATGTTTATCGAGATTTATTATTGGTTTAAAGAAAAAAAAAATCATGAAATCCAACTAACAAATTGCATACGAGGAAATCAGTGGATTGGTATGTCGACAGAGTGACTCGAGATGATCTTCTCACGAAAAAAATGATTGACACACTACAATGATGACTTGTTTTGAACAGTGTTCAAAAATTTTTCCGGAGTGTATCCAATGTTTTACTTGACTATGAAGCTTTCGGTATTATTATTCGCTGGTTGAGACAAGATGACCCTAATGTTATCTGACATATTCTAGTACTGATGAGAGACAAGAACCTTGAAATATGGTCATTCCAACCAGATGAAGGAGAATAACCCATGTTTTATTACAATAAGCACTGGCAATAACGGCTTCCTTGAGAAACTTTTCAGATATTTGCCTCATACTTTCCACTTTGTGGTAATGTGTGAAGAGTTGGAAAAGGGAACATTCTCCATGAAAAGTGAAAAATGAAAAAATTCGATTTATTTGTAATAACTAACAGAAAACAACTACTTCCTCGGTACAAGCCACGCTGGATATTGAACTACATCTGATAGATTTTTTGAAAAGACTCTAACTGAAAAGAAAAGGAAAAATCTGAAAGTGAAAATTCGCATTTCCATTCAGATAGCTGATTTTTTTAATTTTCTCTAGTTTTCATTGAAAAAATCATCAATAAATTAGATAGGGAGAATGTTATTAAATAATATCACTCACAGAAATCGTTCATTTCATTCAAGCAAGGTTCGCTTATCTCGCATTTAATCCCCAATACATTTTGATCGACGAAAATCTATTTCGCTTTGCCAAGCTCTTCAGGGGGATTGATAGGATTGAAAAAAAACAGGCTTTTCAGAAACAATTATACACATCAGGGCTGGATATGAGGGAAATATTTCTTCTGCGGTAACACTTTGAAAGTTATTTTTTGACATAGACCTGTCATGGGCATTGCATTTTGATTTTTGTTCGAAAATATAAATAGGACATTCATAAAATCTGTTGTGGAATCATCTGCGGCTGAAAGACAAACTTTAGTCGCCATTTTCTATCGTTCAAGATAACCTCTTGGGAGGTATTCATGTTGAAAAGGGGAACATTCTCCATGAAAATTCAAAAATGTGATTTATTTGTAATATCTAACAGAAAACAACTATTTCCCAGGCACAAGCCACGCTGGACATTGAACTACATCTGATAGATATTGTGAAAAGACTAACTGAAAAAAAAAAGGAAAAATCTGAAAGTGAAAATTCTCATTTCCATTCAGATAGTTGATTTTTGAAATTTTCTCTAGTTTTCATTGAAGAAATCCTTAATAAATTAGATGAAATCGAAATCTCCATTCCTCCACACTTTCAGTAGATGATTTCACAACAGATTTTATTAATGTCCTATTCATATTTTCGAACAAAAATCAAAGTGTGATGAGTATTTCGACTTCGTTGATGCTTTTTGGGGGACCAATAATCAAACTGACTAATTTTCCACTAAATAGGACTTACGTGCGTATGTTGCTTCATGGTGAAGTATCTTGCAGACACTCCCCCCCCCCCTCAAAAGTTTTGAGCGATTTTGTTCAACGTTCAACGTCGATGAAGTCGAAATCTCCATTCCTCCACACTATTCTACAAAGTGGAAAATTCGACACAAATATCTGTCAGAAAACAACTACTCCCCCTACGAACATTGAATTACATCTAACAAGAGATGCTTGTAACGAAGAAAGGTCCATCCATCGATTTGTTTAGAATCAGTTGTAGAGTGTTTGGCACAGCTACATTAAGGACCCAGCAAGGATTTTGGGATTTTGGTTTATTGCGGAATTCAATGGAACTCTAGTATGTTGTAGATCACTATCTGTAGGTAACACTTTAAATGGACCTAAATCAAATCTTATGATTAGTTTCTGCGAAAGAGGGTGATTTTAAAAGTAGTTACACAAAGAGAAAATAAATTTAATTTATCACAAATTGAGAATATTACTGGTTTATTCTCGTTTTTGGCTAAAATATGTCAAGAGCCTTTGGAAACGCACCATTTTCATAATACAAAATAGTTTTTAATTCACCAGGGTCGTCACAAAAGTTCTCAAAGATATCCCGTTTCGACGTTGTTTACCTTACTTATCAGAATTGAGATATTTTCTAGTTTAAATTCGATATTTTCCTGAGTAATAATGATAGTTTGAAAAAGTGATACTGTTTTATTACAAAAAGAATTTTTACCATGTCGTGTCATCAGAAAAGTACTTAAAAATATCCTATTTTGAAGTTTTTTACTTACTTCATTCTTTCAATAGGAACTTTGAAGAACCCTACGCTTTAAATGTTTAACGTTAATATGTGAAAACCCTAAAGCTATAATACGTGAAAAACCTTGAGCCGAACCTAAATGTTTGAAATACGAGGGTACTACAAAACATATTTGTCGGCGACACTATATCTTTCTACTTGCTCTACTAAATATTCGCATGTGGCGCAATTTTATTAGGTTTATTATTTTACTACGTAATAGGTATATTTGAAGATATGTAGTTTCGTGACATTTCTCGTAAATAAATATAGAGAAAAAATAGCGTCGCTGGCAAACATTGTGAAAAAAGTGACAGAAAAGATGAAAACCCTGCAACAGGCAAAACTGCAAAAATATATAAGGAGCTCTGGGGGTCATTACTAGTAATTAAACAAAAAAATATTAAGATTAGCTAGAAGAGGAGTTCCAAGAGAGCGAG
This sequence comes from Chrysolina haemoptera, assembly GCA_958298965.1. NCBI lineage: Eukaryota > Metazoa > Arthropoda > Insecta > Coleoptera > Chrysomelidae > Chrysolina > Chrysolina haemoptera. Next base: position 14,955,161 of record OY282594.1, read on the forward strand.
CAATTAGTAATTACCCCCAGAGCTCCTTATATATCTCTGAGGTTTTGCTAAAAATTCGTCTGTGGCAGAGTTTTTATCTTTTCTATCACTTTTTTCACTATTTTTATCCGATATTTATTTACGAAAAATGTGACAAAAGCACACACGTTTTGAACAAACACCTATCTCCAGTTTTATTTTTTTATCCAACCCATCATCAAATATACCTATCGATAATAATAATAATAATACTCCCTCATAAACACTCGTAGAGTGTAACCAAAGGCATGGCCTGTGCGGGTAGAGGACGGCTATTATTATTATTTGCCGTGGCGCTCCGGGGCGACTTACTGATTTTTGGTGGAGTATTCACTTTTCAGTGCAGGAAAACCCGGAAAACCTAGAGCACCACCTCGGGTGGCCGGCGTGCACTCCAAGCTAGCACTAGCCGAGATTGGCATCTAGACAACACACAATACACTTGCTTTCAACAAGGACTGTGGTCGTCTATCGATTCCGATATTGGGTACTTAAGAAAAAATCCCTCGTACATACATCTGAAGTTCTGAACGGCCTGCGCCTTAGACCGTCAGACCTCCGACCACCACAATTACCTATAGTAATATAATAAACCTATGAAAATTGCGCCACCTGCGACTTTTCAGAGAAAGTCCAAAGATAAAGTGTCACCGACAAACATTTTTTGTAGTACCCTCGTATTTCAATACTGTAAGTTTGGCTCAAGGTTTTTCACATTGAAAATATAAGGTTCTTTAAAGTTCCTATTAAAAGAATGAAGTAAGTAAATAACTTCGAAATGGGATATTTTCAAGTACTTTTTTGATGACTCCGACAAAGTAAAAATACCATGTTTGTAATAAGATACTATTGCTTTTTCAAACTATCATTATTACTCAGGAAAATTTCGAAATTTAACTAGATTATCTCAATTCTAATAAGTAAAGTAAACAACGCCGAAATGGTATATTTTTGAGAACGTTTGTGACGACCCAGGTAAATTGAATACTATTCTGTATTATAAAAGTGGTGCATTTCTAAAAGTATGACATATTTCATTCAAATCACGAGATTAAACCACAAATTTTCTCAATTTGTGATAAATTAACTTTATTTTCTATTTGTGTAACTAGGTACTTTTAAAATCACCCTGTTTCTCATACACGAATCATACGATTTGATTATAGTCCATTTAAAGTATTACCTACAGATCATGATCTACAACATACCAGAGTTTCATTCCGCAATAAACGAAAATCCCATGTACTCCGTCAGACGTCCTTTTTCTCAAACTGAACTTATTGTGCCAAGTTAGGTTAGTTTGGGAATTGGGAGTTTGGGAAATTATATATGGACAGGAAACTCAGAAAGGCGAAAAGACTTCGTTTGAATTCTATAAATTTCATAATCTTAACCTGAAAAGATGCGTTCGTCTCTCAGAGGTTCTAAAATAAATTCATACAAAAACTTATCTTTGAAAAAAAAATTAAACAAATATATCTTTCAAAAACAAAATGGTGGTACATTGTGTTAGAACTCGCCTAAAGTAACCCCACCACTGTTAACCTTTTGAACGGATTGGAATTTTTATTCAAACTTTTTTTTGGTTAAATGGAAGTTCATAATGTAGTTTCAAAACAGCATTGGGGATCAAGTGATAATTCATTTGAATCGTCTTTCAATTCTCTATAATACGACTACAAAATTTGAATGAAAAATATTCATCTTAAACAAAATGGCGGTACATAATGTTAAAGCTCTATTATGAGGATCTTTCATTATCATTCATTTCGCTTCTTTATCTGTCTGCTACTACTTATGAGTCAATTTCAGGTACAAACAACATTAAGTACCGCCATTTTGTCTGGGTTAATATTTTCATTTATAATCTTCCTAGTGCTTGAATAATTGCCAGAAATTTTTTGAGTAAATGAATTTTCTTGAAAAAAAAATCTTAAAAAAATTCAAGTACGAGAAAAAATTTCCGGCTATCAATTCAAGCACACGGGGGATTCGGTAAGAAAATTTCACACCAAAATATATTTTCGATATAAATATTAATGGAAAGAGTCCAGTTGTCTGTTGGTACCTTTGAAACATACTATAACGTCATCTTCATATGTGTACAAATTCAAAAACTATTGTGAGTCCTCATACAAACCCAGATTTCTATATCTGATAATCTTTATGCCAATTTTTTAAAGAAAAAGTCACGATGAAAACTTTTTTCAATTGTCATAAGGGTTGCAAGTGGCCAAAGGGTTGAAACGATGGGGTGAACTTGTGACAAAATATAGAAATTTTCGGTGATATTCTCGATTCTGCCAATTGAAAATATGCGAAATTGTTAACAAAGAGGTAAAATAACACACACCAGATATCAAATTAATATATGTATAAATAGTACTTATGTGAAAAATTGCCCTAGAGTAGTAGTAGTAGTAGTAATCGTAGGGAGACCCTAATGGGCACTTTACCATCCCCTGTTCTCCACATAACTACATTGCCTCTCCTAGTCTTCCTTTCCGAACCTTTGTAACCTTCTAATGAAGGTCCGTATGTCAGTCATCCCTATTTTTATGAGTTCTCCAACTTCAAAGATTTCAAATCCTAACCTCCCATACGCCTCACACTCGCCAAGGAAGTGAGACGAAGATTGTTCATCTTCTTCACTCATACGGCAAGTGGGACTGTCTTTTATACCCATTAGTGTCTACTTAATTTGTTATGACCTGTCAGTATTCCTACAAGGAGGCGTAGTGTTTAGCGATCTCTGCCTAACAGCTATGTCGTCCTTGACTTGCTAGAGCCAGCCACAAAGTCTTTTTGACTACTTGCAGCCGCGATATTCCTCTAGAGTTAATTCAGTTCTCTTTCCGCCCAATCGTCCACGGCAGAAGAGATTTGACTTCTTGCAATGCTTAGTAGCTCTGGCAAGTTCGTCTGCCACCTCTTTTCTCGGCACCCTCTGTGGCCAGGAAACCATACCAGCACGTTTCGGTTAATTTTTCGAAAGCATCTCCATATTCTTGTACCAGGATTGAGCTCAGTTTAAGATGGCAGATGTCTCTGAGCGCTGTTTGACTGTCCGAACAGATGTGAATTCTCTGCTCGGGACCTTCTTCCACCTTTCGCCTCATAACAACGGTTAGAATGGGGAACACTTCAGCTTGGAACACTGTTGTGTACCTTCCCATAGCGTAGCTTTCTCGTACACCTCTTCCTTCTAGGAAAATTCCTGCGCCCGAAGCCTGTTTGTCGGTAATACGCGAACCGTCTGTATTTCATTCCTATTGTTCTCTACTCGGAAAATAAGAGTAAACTTTATATTCCATCGCAGTCCATCTTATGCGCTTTTCACTCTGAGGGCGGAAATAGGAATCTCCTTCTTCGCCCCCTTTGCGATTTTCGCATGCTCTATCATCTCACCTTTGTTCACCCAAAACCTCCAAATCTCGCATCCTCAAATGGGCTGCCTTTTCCTTCTTTTTGATCCAGACTGGAAGGGGCGGCAACCTCAACAGTACCTCCCATACCGCGGTTGGGGTCGTTCTCATTGCACCCGTTATTGCTGAACAGGCCAACATCTGGACTTTACTAAGCTTTTGGCGTATTGTGCTACTCTGTACGCCTGGCCACCATACAGCTGACCCATATTGGATCTTTCGCCTAATCTCTGGATTGGTTCCCCAATTTTTTTCTCTCCTCAGTTGCCATAGGATTACTACCGACTTCTGAGTAACTCTATCAACATACGGCCTCCATGAAAGTTTGGAGTCCAGAACCACTCTGAATTCAACCTGCTGAACAAATTTCAGCTCTTGTCCAAACATGGTGTGTGGTCTGAACCCGTTTTTTTTCCTGCGTTTGGTGAACAGGATCAGTTCTGTTTTTGTAGAATTTTCTGAGAGCCCTGCTTCACCGCACCACCTCTCAATTATCCTGCATACGATTGCAGACGACTCCATTGATTCGTCCGCTGACTGGGACAACTCCATCATCCGCGTATGCTTGTGCCTCGAAATCTTCGTCTGTGAGTTTACTCAGGAGTCCGACCATGACCAAGCACCATAGGTGGGGAGAGATGCAGTCATTAGTGCTGCTTGTATAGTCGTCGTCTTCTCCTTGTCAAAAGCACCCTCCACATCGAAAAACACCCCTAGTGTAATCTCTTCAAACCTTAAAGTCCTTTCAATCATTCCGACTACAGTGTGGATGGCCGATTCTATCGACCCTCTTTCCTGTATGCATGTTGATTTCTGTTGAAGGGGTTCACCCTTAGGGGCTTTTTCAGCAGAATCTATCCACTACCTTTTCCAGCGTTTTGAGCGGAAATGGTGTAAGACTGTCTTCTTCTTCTTTCCCCGCTTTGGGTGTGGAAACTACTCTCGCTGACTTTCAGTCCTTCGGAACGTACCCCAGGGTTCACCCTTAGGGGCTTTTTCAGCAGAATCTATCCACTACCTTTTCCAGCGTTTTGAGCGGAAATGGTGTAAGACTGTCTTCTTCTTCTTTCCCCGCTTCGGGTGTGGAAACTACTCTCGCTGACTTTCAGCCCTTCGGAACGTACCCCAGCGCTAAACTGGCCCGGAATATCTTTCCCACTATTGGGGCGAGAGATTCGAGGCCCTTCTGCAGCATTGCTGGGAAGATTCCGTCAGGTCCTGATTGGAAAGTGTGCCTCCAGCAGATGTCTGAGCGAATCTTCAGAGGATGTTGTCTATGTCCCATCTGGTTTCTTCAAGAAGGGTCTATCCCAATTTTCATAATATCAATAAAAAAGTCATAGCATTTACTAGAATGCTTCGTATACTCTTCATAGTCATGATAATTGATGAAATTGTTTGGAAGTTGTCACGAAAAAGTCTTCTCCATACGGTAATATTTATTGGCGAATAATAATAATAATAGGTCTTTATTCGATATAAATTCGGTGAAGACTCACTGTGAAGTGCTTATCAGCTCTACTTAACAACTATCCTGAAACTAAAATAGTAGAATCCTAATATAATCGATTTACATAAATTAATATTAAAAATATTGATATATAAAAAAAATGTGATTAATTATTGCATGGTGACTCAATCATGTTCCATTGGAAATAGCAGTGGTTCATTAATGTCCTGAACTGTCTTCCTCGATTAGGAGTGTCTTCAGTTTTTTTTTAATTGATTATAGAGTAATTTTTAAAACTGGTAAATTATTATAGAGAATGCAAGCATTGTACTGAAAACTTCTTCTGAAAATAGCAGTAGAATATTTTGGCACAACTAAAGTTTGCCGATTTCTCGTTCCTAAGTTATTTACATTTTCAAAACGCTTCAGCATATCAAATAAGTAGTGTGGCTTCCTATGAATCAAAACTTTGTGTGTAAGAGAGAGCAAATGTAGTTTTCTTACCTTATCCAGCTTAAGTTTTTTAGAATTCTTGTATATGTGGCTGATATGATCGTATTTTTTAATCAGGTGAGAAAATCGCATGCATGAATGTTGAACTCTTTGTAAACGGGAAATATTAGTTTTCGTTTGAGCTGGGCCGTATATAGCATCACAGTGAGATATTTTGGATAGAATCAAAGAATCACATATTTGCATTTTCAATGTATTTGTCATCAAATGCCTGTATGGAAAGAGAATTCTCAGAGTGAAATAGGATACTCTGCATATATTAAATATGCGTTTTTCGTATCACATGTTTTTGCCAACAATAAACCTAACATTTTACATTCGTTCACAGTGGGAATTGGCGTACCTCGTATTTGGAATTGACTGCTCAATAATTGGACTTCGTCTCTCTTTGCTTGAGGACCGAATATTATAGCTTTGGATTTTTCTGGGTTCAGCTTCAATCCGTATGCGGTTGATATGTCATAAAGTTTGTCAAGGTCGTCATTTATTACGGTGATGGACTCCACCCTTATCTCATAATCAAAACTGAAATACACCTTTGTGTCATCTGCATAAAAATGCATTTGACAGTTAGCTAGATGATAATAAAAATCAGAGATATAAACTGTGAATAATAGTGGTCCAAGTATAGAGCCTTGGGGGACTCCTGGAGTTTTTGGAAGGTGTTTAGATACTCTTCCATCAGAAACGACATACTGTGTACTCAAATAGTCTCTGATTAATTTAACCGCTACACCTGAAAAGCCAAAATACCTCAGTTCATCACAGAGTATTGTTGGATCTACCATAGCGAAGGCTTTACTATAATCCAGAGATACAAGGCAGGTGATTTTTTTTATCAGTAAAGGTGAGTATATCATTTGTGATGCATTCTAGAGCAGTTGTTTTACTATAATGTTCTCTATATCCACTTCAAAATCTTGGAAATATTTTTTCATCAATAATAAATTTAGTTATTTGATTTTTCAAAAGCTTTTGAGAGAGTTGGTAGAAGGCTAATAGGTCTCAAGTGTGAGAAATCCGTAGCCTTTCCTATTTTTGGAATAGGTAACACCCTAGCGCGTTTCCAGGAGTTTGAAAAATTCCCGTTTCAATGGCAGCATTGATAACGAAGGTAATATAACGTAATATGGTTCAGTAAACGTGAAGAGACAAGATCTAACATTTGTTTAGTGATACCATCACTTCCACAACTATTGCTTTTGATAGTGTGATGGAATCCAATTGGATGGCAGTTTTGCTGACCTGTTGGATATTACTAAAATGTAGGGTCATAGAATATACATCATTCATAATATCGGTACACATTTCCTTTTTTTCTTTTGAAATTATATTGAGTTGTTTCAGACTACTCCATAACTGTTTACTATTTTTGTTTCTCAAGGCAAAGTTGATATATGCTTTTTTTCCCTATTTATGTCACCGTTAACGTAATTTCGCATTTGTTTGTAGAAATCCCATTGAGAGGGTTCACTATTTCTTTAGAATTTTGAGAAAGCTTTATCTCTAATTTTCATCATAAGCTTGATTGTATCAGTTATCCAGGGACTTGGTATTCTAGTTTCAGGGCAATAAATATTAAATATTCTCAATAGATTTGTATTAAGATAGTCAACCATTTCATCAATATTCTGAAGTGTATATATAGGGTGTTCATTTCAGGACTTCCCACCCTAATTTTCTCGAAATGTGTGTATTTTTTCAAAAAATCCTGAGACACGTCAACAAATGTATTGAAGGGGACAAGTTTTCATCAGAAAATGAACGCGCCCCCTTTCATCCCCTGCAAGGGGGAGCTACCAACTTCAAAATCTTAAATGCGAAGGGATATCGAGTAATACCTTATTTTAAAGATATTTTTAATCTCTACATCTTCGCATTTAAAATTTTGAAGTTGGTAGCTCCCTTTTGCAGGGGATGAAAGGGGGCGCGTTCATTTCCTGATGAAAACTTGTCCCCTCCGATACATTTGTTGACGTGTCTCAGGATTTTTCAAAAAATTACACACATTTCGAGAAAATTAGGACGGGAAGTACTGAAATGAACACCTTGTATAATAAGTCCCATTCCACCGACTCTATAAGTGTTTCAAGGAGATCAAAGGTAAATTAAGTTAAGTATTACTTTTACTCATACTACATATTTCATAAGCACTGTTCATTATATTCTAACACCCTGTAGACGTTAAATGAACAGTTATTTCTTAAGGATGAATAATGCATTAGTAATTGTCTCGGAAGTCAAGACCTTACGAATTCAGTATCATTGACAGTAGAACGCCGAACGTACTGAATACCAATGAAGAACGCATTTCATGAAGGAGAATCTATGGAGCAGCAAGAACGATTTCACTTTCTCAAATTCGCAATGCTTATTCATATATTGAAATTGAAAAAATACACATATTAATTTTGGTTTGTACTTTCATTGCTGTCTTTATTTTTTGATTAATAGAATTTTTAGCTGTGCCCACAAGTGTGAGGAATATAATATAATAGGTGAAATTCAAAAGTAGCTGCTTTTTCAAAAAAGGCTAATAATTTTATCAAAAGAGTAGGGAATGTAAAGAAACGTTTCTCTTTATGTCAAAAGTCTCGCCGAATGGATAATTTATTTACTTTCATGCCAAACTTAGAAATGATTGAAAACTTGGGGGACAATAAAAGATGATTTTTCTTTCAAACAATTTAACAAAACAAATAATTTCATGAAGGAGACTCTATGGAGCAGCAAGAACGATTTCACTTTCTCAAATTCGCGACGCTTATTCATATATTCAAATTGAAAAAATACACATATTTATTTTGGTTTGCACTTTCATAGCTGTCTTTATTTTTTGATCAATAGAATTTATTTGTCTTTTTAGCTGTGCCAGCAAGTGTGAGAAATATAATATAATAGGTGAAATTCAAAAGTAGCTGCTTTTTCAAAAAAGGCTAAGCATTTTATCAGAAGAGTTTGCGAATGTAAAGAAACGTTTCTCTTTATGTCAAAAGTCTCGCCGAATGGATAATTTATTTACTCTCATGCCAAACTTAGAAATGATTGCAAACTTGGGGGACAATAAAAGATGATATTTTTTTCGTTTTCACCATTTTGCGACTCTTTTGCATTTTTTACCCACAAATAAATAACCGCAATTGTTTATTGAGCAATAAACACAACTTTAGTAGAATTTTTCTTTTTTGCAATATTTTCCCGAATTTTACTAAAATGATTGGCAAAAGTACCAAATGAATGATAATGAGTAGATATTATTCAACAAACAAAATTATTATGACACTAAGGAAGAACACGATTAAAATTTCTACAAAATGTATTGTCTTTGCGACATGTTTCGATACACATTATCTTTTTCAAGCGAATGTAGTACATCAATGTACTACATTCTACTACTACATTCGCTTGAAAAAGATACTGTGTAGTACATCAATGTACTACATTCTACTACTACATTCGCTTGAAAAAGATACTGTGTATCGAAACATGTCGCAAAGACAATAAATTTTGTGGAAATTTTAATCGTGTTTCACCTTAGTGTCATAACTATGGATTTCAATCGAGTAACGACCACGTCAATCCAAAAAACAAGCAAAATTATTATTCATATGAATTGAGTGAGGTAAATTCTTTCATCTTTGAAACTATATTTTGTATGAGGACTCAATACTAAACCTCATTTTGTCCAAAAACCATTAGATCAGGTGAATTACCTTTTTTTGATTGAAAAATTCCGTACAGGATAAACTAGGTTGTAAAGGGTAGAAAAGGGGACAAAAATTCAACCTCTGAATGCTTGTAGTCTAGTAGGGGTGGGGGAAAAAGGGGGTGAAATCGGTTTTTCACGATTTGCAGCGTAAATACGTATTTTATCAAAAAAAGTTGAATTTGAAAGTTGTAAATCCTAATTAAAAAATCTACAACTTTGATTTCAACAAAATTTTCACAAAACCTCAAAATTACCGAGTAAAATACAGAAAACCGATATTTTCGTTTTTATTTTTTATTTATTTATTTTTTTTAATTATTTTACGTTAACGAAAATTGGTATGATTGTAGTTTTTTCATGCCAAGCAAAAATATATTTTATTTTTGTCAAAAAGTTCCGTGGTTTTTGAGAAATTAATGATTTTCGCGAAAAACTCGTTTTTTTCAAGTCTCTGAAAAAGTTTTTGTTTTTTCATTGTAGAGAGTTTGTGGGGACGAATTTTTTTCGAAAAGACTTCAATTTTCATATAAAAGAAAAAATATACTACCTCAATGGAAAAAAATTGTAGAAATTGAGAAAAACTGAAAAATCGAATTCTGCTAATATCGACTTTCTCCTCCTCCTCCTCCTCGTTAGAATCACATCAACAATATTATCGAGATTGAGTGTTTCTATGTAGTGAGCCTTTAAATTTATTGATAGTAGTTTTCGATTGAATTTGTACTGTTGAAATATTTTTTCTGTGACTTAAAGAAGGAGAAACATTCAACGCTATTTTTGAGTAGTGTATTCATCACTTGTTTTTTAGCCCATAGTTCCCAGACAGGAACCCCTCAGAAGCTTCTGAAAGCTTACACGAGCAAGGAAGATACGATGGCAGATGGGATTCGAACCCACGTCTTTATGGTGAGAGGCGAACGCTCTACGTTCTAGGCCACTACAGCCACTTTACATAAACATTTTAGTGGGGTATTGAATTATATTACATATACTCGTGCAATGTTCCTCATTACAGCGTATACAATTACGAGTGCTCCATGTAACCAAATGGCAGAATTTTGTTTTTATTCTGGGCTTTGTGTTCAGATATCTGATTAAATTTATTTATTCATCAAAAACATGAAAGTATGAACCTGATTCCATGTTCTCATTCAACTGAATCTATGGATTATGTATGTAATATTGCAATAACTACTCAAAACATCTGTGATATCTATAATTGAATGAATTAAACATAAAAAAATATATTATTAATGTATCATTTCCACTTCAACCTAATTACATGTTTTTAGTCATCCATGAATCGTGTAACTAATAAATACAGTGAGTACCAAAAGTCTGTCGCCCCCTCCTAACTGTTTTATTTCACATATTCCAAAAAATGTGAAATACATAAGTTGTAGGGCTTGATTCTATTTCTTTAATGGTTTAAGTTTCATTTTGTGAGTGTCCCAGAAAATCGCAACAACTTGGATTTTTTTAATAGAACACCCTGTATTTTATTACATGATCGGTTTGGGATGATCATAAGGAATCCAACAATACCAAGTTTGATGCTGTTACCTCCAAAGATTACGGAGATATTGCCTATCATTTTATCGATAAGCCCAATGAGTATGAGAGAGAATTTATTGACCCGCCAGAAAAAGTTTCTCTCTCCCACTCATTGGGCTTATGGATAAAATAATAGGCGATATCTCCGTATTCTTTGGAGATAACAGCATCAAACTTGTTGTTGTTGGATTCCTTATGATCATCCCTGACCAATAATACAATGATATACTGGGTGTCTTATTTAAAAAAATAAACTTCTAAGTCGCTGCGGCTTTTTGGGACAATCTGTGTGAATAAAACTTGAACCGTTAAAGAGATCGAATGAAACCCCTTCAACTTATTTTTTCAAGATTTTTTTTGTGATATGTAAAATAAAGAAGTTATAGGGGGGGCGACGGACTTTTGGTCCTCACTGTATAATTATTTATTAATACGTTCATTTTATCAATTGGTCTAAAACAGGAGAGAAAATATATATTATATCATCATTCAGTACATACCTGAAAGGGCATTACATAAGGGTGTGATTAAAATTGTAATGATAAGTGTGATATGTGATCAAGGAGTTATTAGGAGTAAAAATAATGAATGTAGATCATTTCGAAGGGTTGAGAGAGACACGGTAAAGATATCTGTTACTAAAATTTGTTACCAGTGCCACACATTCATCGATGATAAGTGAAACTTTGAGAATAAAGAATGAAATATTTTTCTGACATGACACATGTCTCGGAAGATATAACTTGCCAAGGTGGCTTAAGCTTCCTTGCTTCCAGTTGTGAGGCTAATTGGTGAGACTTAGAGGGCTCAACTTTTTCGAATACACTGAGAACATAGTGAAGTTTCATTTGAATATAGCGGGATTTACTTCAAGAAATCACCAAACAAAACTACACTTTCAGGAGCTCAAAGGCTTACAAACTTTGCCAACTTTGGGTATGGTCCGTATATCGCCGAAAATTTCAGATCGGTAAGTAGCGGTTTCTGAGTTTTCAAGCAACCGGCTGCACATATACGGATCCCTTGTTACTTGTCTTTAGTCAACAATTTCAAATAGATTTGTTAAAAGTATAATTCTTTCTTCAAAAAACAATTAAATGTAATGCTTTCAGAACCAAAGACCTTTGAGATGAATATTAGATTTTTGATCCAAAATTTCAAATCTGGCACTCATTAAAATGATTCTAATTGACAAATGACAAGCGGTTCCCGAGTTACTGAGGAAAAAGTACGGTTGCCCTGCTGACATATAAATCACCAAAGTTTATGGAAATAGTCACCGAAATTTCAGGAATTTGGTATATACGGACCGCCGAATTACAAACCAGAGTAACCAAGTATACAGTATCGAAAAGTTTTCATCTTGGGTATGGTGGTTTTATGAGAGCGTGAAGAATAGCTTGCTATTATGTTGAGAGAGCAATACAATTTCTCCTCTACTCGCTCGAGGAAGCGATATCAACGTGAGCTGTTAATTCGTCGGGCGAGGTAACAGGAGAGGCGCGCACTAGTGCGTCCCTCTCAAAACAACTGGCCGATGCTGGTTCCATTTTCACATCTTTACCTTCTTAGTTACTGATAATTGAACTCTGAAGTGAGCTACATGACGCACCGGAATATAAAATACAAACAAAATAAAAGCTATCTAAATTGAGGGCTTTCTCTCATATACACCTACAACGTATGCTCATTTTAGAAAATATCTGCCAAATAAACATCCACTTCCTGGCTAATACCAAGACTGACATTGAATCTAGCAAAACCTTATGCACATCATGGTAGCGGAAACAATTGTTCAGATGTAATTCGGTGAGTTCTGTTTCCGTCGTCGCTCAAAAACTTCCCTACTGTAACATTATACAAAACTTAGTTCTCTGGACATTTTTTTCACATGACTAATTATTTTTCTTTTCTACAATTTGAAGACCTTGCCAATTCGACCTTGTAATCCACACTATTTGCATTTGAAATTGTTCATTCTCACATGATAGGAGCATCACCGTTTCAGGTTTTCAATAAGCTGAGGTATCGACCATGGTGGTCAAAGCCTTATCAAGAACTTCTCATTAATGCCTAAATTTCAGAGTTTAGACGATCATCTGTCTAGAGTCCGAAATTTATCAATATATTGTTCGTAGGAGCATCACCGCGTCGGGCTTCCAATATGCTGAAGTTTCGACGCTGGCTGGGACTGCCACCATTCGAAAATGACTGCATTCATATCTAAATTCATCAATATATTGGATGATTTCGCAGTTTCAAGGGGTATTCGATTTGAATACTTCTTGTAGTTCACACTTTTTGTGTTTAAAATTACCAATTTCCTATAATTTATCTTGGTTATTTTTACATCATAGAAGCATCACCGTGTCAGGTTTTCAATAAGCTGAAGTTTTGACCATGGCGGTCAAAGCCATGGTCAACAGAACTTATCATTTATGTCTAAATTTCTGACCCTGGACGATTTTTCTAGGGTCCAAAATATATCAATAAATTTTCCAATAGCCACCGATTTATTTCTGAATTTATCAATATATTGGATGAGTTCCTACAATTTGAAGGCAGGAATGGAATATCACCTACCTTCAAAGTCATATATTCATGTATATACAGTATCTGAAAGTTTTTATCTTGGGTATGGTAGTTTTATGAGAGCGTAAAGAATAGCTTGCTCTATGTTGAGGGAGCATTACAATTTCTCCTCTACTCGTTCGAGGAAGGGATATCGACGTGAGCTGTTGATTCGTTGGGTGGGGTAACAGGAGAGGTGCACAGTAGTGCGTCTCTCTTATTTATGTGGTATTATCATATCATTGCGTTCCTTGTTGCTCGCGTAGATTTCTGTCTATACCACAGATGAAAACTTTCCGATACTGTATATACGGACCATACCCTTTGTTGGCGAAATGCGCATCGAGTGATATTGACTTATTTTCTATATTTTGATTTATTTCTATTTCTTGAGATTTACTTATTTTCCAAAAATTCCTATATTTTTTTTTTCAAAATGAAGAAATTGATAGAATGCTCATTTCTGTAATATTTCTTCAGGGAGACCTATTTCAATACCAAAAATCAAGTCTGAATACAACTTTGTTGATGAAAATAACTGGAAATGGAAATTCAGCAAATGTATTTAAAATTGCCACAGTCTACTGATTGAGTAAGAAGGGAGAAAATCCACATTCAGTTTTTACGATAATGCAGAGACAAAAATATCAATCCAAGGTCCGTTCCTGGAGAACAAGCACATCAATGCCTTGTAACGAGCCAGCCATTAACTATTAAGTCGCAGATCAACCATAACCGCTAAAAAAAAAAAAATTGCTACTCCAGGAGGCAAAGGACAGATTTCCAAAATTCGGAGAGTATACTTCAGAGGAGGACAAGCAACCAATATTTGTAAGAATTAACGACACTAGCAAAGGGAATTTGACAAAATGAAGAGAAAAAACACCAGAAAGAAAAACTACTAAATTCAACTAATAATAATAATAATAATAATAATAATAATGGAATATTCAATCCAGTCTTCCGCTCTAATCTATACAATAGGTATTTCAAATACTGCCCAATACGACCGTTGACTTATATCTGTTAAAATTCTTAGCAAAGTTATCTATAAGAACTACTACACAATGATATTCAAATAGTATAGATGAAGAAAAGGGGAATATTCTCCATGAAAATTCAAAAATGAAAAATGTGATTTATTTGTAATATCTAACAGAAAACAACTACTTCTCAGCAACTACATCTGATAGATATTGTGAAAAGACTCTAACTGAAAAGAAAAGACAAAATCTGAAAGTGAAAATTCGCATTTTCATTCAGATAGATTTTTTTAATTTTCTCTAGTTTTCATTGAAAAAATCATTGAATAAATTAGATAGGGAAAATGTCACTCACAAAAATCGGTTATTTCATTGCAATTGCGGAGACTTCCTTGTAGGATTCTGCACGGAAATTCATTAGATGTGATTCAACGTTCGTCGTGGTATTAGCCAGGAAAGTAGTTGTTTTCTGATGGATTTTCGACCCAATTATTCCTATTGTATAGGATTATGGATAAGCTTATTGTGAACAATGCAATGCAGATTTCTTTGATCTATTTCGCTTTGCCAAGCTCTTCAGGAGCATTGATAGGATTGGAAACAACAGGCTTATGGAATCCATAGAATCATTCACAGCTACTCAGATTGTCACATCATCTATACAGACGGATCGAAGACTGATAACGGATCTGGATGTGCCATATCAAGTTTGGGAATTTGCCATTCATGGACATTACCATGTGAAGCCAGTGTTTATACAACAGAACTATATGCTATTTTACAAAGTACAGGATTTATAGAATTCAACACATACAACAAATTCGTTGTTTGCACCGACTCCCTGAGTTCTATATAAGCACTACAGAACCCGTTTAGTAGAGATCCACTGGTACAAATAATACTTGCCCGTATACATTGGCTGAGAACACAAAATGAATCAATTTCATTTCTCTGGATTCCTAGTCATTGTGGAATAGCTGGTAATGAACTTGTTGACAGTGCTGCCAAAGAAGCTCAAGAGCTTGTTGCTGGTGATATATATATATCAGGGTTGATGATATAAAAACCCATTTAAAACACGCTATCTTAGGACAATGGCAGATAGAATGGGACAGAACTGAGTCAAAATTTAAGGAAATGAAGCAGAAAGTTCGTATTCCATTCATATTTTCGAACTAAAATCAAAGTATAGATGATATTAGGCTTCGATTCAAATGGGGGAGCACTAACGTACAGCTTTCAGGCTTCTTGCCATTAACCAGCGTAAGCTAGATCACCAAATTCAATCAAAAAACATCTCAGCCACTGTTCGGGAATTCCGAAGTAAAACAGCAACGTGGGGTAGTCTAGTATAAGTAGTTTTCTGTTGGATACTTGTCCACAAATATACCTATCTTATAGGATGAAGCTGAAGACAGGTTCATTCAATCAATTTTTCATAATTTTTTATCATTATCCCTAGTCTCATGGTTATAGTCAACATCTACTCTAAACCATAGATTGTACATCACAGTTGCACAAAAAACGATACCTATTCTGGATAACGCGCGCGAGCTGCGAACTCTGTAGAGTCAACAAGTAACAACATGAAGGATATAAAACGCAGATGGTGAAAGTGAAAGGATTTTCGAAGAATTCATATCAAAAATACCATAATTTTCAGTGGGATGAAAGACATTTTTTTGCGTAAATTTTTTTCTCCTAAATATATTCACAAGGTATTTCCAGTTTTCGAATGAAGCAAAAAAAACAACAAGGATGTGACGTCCTACGTTTCATCGTATGCGCAGCCTTTCAACAGAGGCAACGTTGCCGCCTCGACTATTTATAGGTACATTAGAGTCTATTTATTAATTTTTTACCACTTAAATCGAATCTATTTGGATATAGTCCATTAAACGAAGCTCAACAAATTTCAAAACCTCGCAATTTTTTCGTCCTGCATCGATTTGCATAAAAAATGGAATTAGGCTTATCTGCTGAAGACTGCTGAGGATTTTTTTTAATATAATTGCATTCAGTATGAGCCTAAGTTATTATGAAGGAAACCAAAGTGTGGAAGGCGATACCAGTGTTTAGTTGTGACATTGCGATTTTCAGCTTCTGAAGACTTCTGTTCGTTCGGACTGAAATTTTAAGTCAGGAAGCACCTTTGAATAACGGAAGCCGTTATCATTAAAATTGACAGTTATTACAAAAATAAGGTGGCTGCCTGGTTTTCCGGAAAAAAACTCAGCGATGAAGCCAATGGCTTATTCGCAAGATTTGAACTTTTCCCATTCAATGTTATTCAGGCTCTATTGATATGTTTCAGAAGTTTCAATAGTTTTGGATTTGATTTAATTTTAGAATGAATTAAGAACTGGAGCAGTTGTTTGAAGACTACAATAGAGAAATAAATGACCTTCTTCAACAATTTTTTTTATTTTTTGTAATTTTTGTTGGGTAAAATTAACTTGGAATATCACTCATTTTAGTTTGCAAACTCAAAAATATCTGAGGCGACAGTTTGAAAAGAATTCAACCTGATGAGTCTTGTTGACCTTGAAATTCACTGAAAAATGGATTCTTAAGCAATGAGATATCTTGGAAAATATTTACATAGTATTTTGAAAATACTACAGCGAAAAATTCACACCTAATAATTTCGACCAATTAAAAGCCTATATTTTTCATCGTAACCATAGCAACTAACACAATTTCCGGAACTTTGTCTCCTTCTAGGAGTAAGGAGCATGAAATCACACCGGAAATTTTTTGATGTGTATAGCTAAAATGACATTTATATTTAACTTGAGATTTCATTGATACTGATTAGTACTTCGGGTTCCTTGTAAGAATGAGTGTTTTCTTGTTTAGTTTTAGCTACTGGTGAAATCCATCTTGCAACAACGGTATGTCGAACAATATTTACCTGGACGTTTTACACTATTTCAGTTCTTGGTCATACAGTTTCTTCAATATGACACTTTCAAATTTTGCAAGCACGAGTTGGCAAGGGCGCGTTAGGAAATTGATGAGTGGTTATAAGACTGAGTTCGAATCCCAGCTGAAACTTTTTTATATTATTTTTCCCCTCAAGCATTTATTTATTAATGTATAATCTTTAGTCTACCTTTTATTGCTTTTGAATTAACAAATAAAGAATATTTAAATTTCAAAACTATCGAAAACCGTCATAATCCTAGTATTTTTTTGAACTGGTGCCCCTTTTTACCTATTTAAAGCACGCCACAACGTGTGCAAATCGAACTTCCAAAAACACGCGTTTTTTAAAGTTACCATGGATACATCAACAACTCGAGAACCGTGAAGTCTAAATGACAATTTTATAATTATTGATCTGACAGGAGTACCTTGTAACGTCAAATGAAATATTACAAACAAATGCAAATCTTTAATTCAAACATTAACGAAAGGTATACTGATGTCACATCTCGAATTCAACCATTTTACATTATAAGTTCTTATTTTCATTACTTGTAATGATGAAACCAGTATTTATGATTTCAAAGTGCACCAATTGAAAAAAATAACGTAAAGTATTAGTGGATAACTGATCTTTCAAACACTTGCTCTATTTCGCGCGTGTTTGAAAGACCTTTTTATCCACTTATATTTTAATATACTAATTTTAATAATATTTTGGTGTGGAATTTTGTTACCGAATACCACTCTAGCTTCAATTAAAAACAGGTTTTTTTTCCGAGAACACGAATATTTTGAAAATTCTAGTGGTATTATAAGTGAAAATACTATGAGGCGGGACATCAGCGACAATCCAATCCCACTCATGTATAATGATTCCCATTTATGAGTAGGTACGAAAATCGTAGTTTGCTATCGGCTCAATAGAAAGGAACAGAAATGCAAGTGGATAGAAAAGTCGGATAATGGTATATTACGTAACAAGTGTTGTAAGAGGCATATTGATTTATTCTGTTCATTCAACAGTAACTTTCTGTCTGAAAAATCAAATTGATTTTGATTTTATTCTTCGTCCGATTCTGCTCCCAAAAATCGTATGGTTTCAGTGAACTCGAAAATCATAAATGAAAGGAGTGGGGTAAGTGTAACCACGGGGTTAGTGTAACCACCCTCATTTTTTTGGTGGAATTCAATCAAAACTATTTTTGTTCGGCTAGATTAAAGGTTTTCCTTTACTAATTGATGATATTTTAACAGTTATGAGCAAGAGGACAGAAATATCCTTTTTTCGACAACCTCCCGGACTAGTCCGGGAAATGCTCGAATTTTAATATAAATATGAATCAGAATATTTCTGTTATTACCTATCTTCTGTTCGAATTTCAATATTTAATACAAATAAGAATTAAAATGTTCAAAATTTTCATCTACAAAGAAATATAATGAATAAATGTGTCTCGATTTGTTATTCTACACGGCTGCCGAAAAAATTGTGAACGTAACACGCCCGAAAACAGTTTTTTCCGGACGATTTTTCTTTGAGAATGTATCACTTCCCGGACTAGTTCGGGAAGTACTTACTTTCCAGACTAGTCCGGGAAATGCTCGAATTTTAATATAAATATTTATATAAATAAGAATTAGAATGTTTCTGTTAGTACCTATCTTCTGTTCGCATTTCGAAATTTAATACAAATAAGAATTAAAATGTTCGAAATTTTCTTCTACAAAGAAATATAAAAAATAAATGTATCTCAATTTGTTATTCTACACGGTTGCCGAAAAAATTGTGTACGCAACACGTCCGAAAACAGTTTTTCCCGGACTTGTTACGTAAATTACTATTTTGGACTCGCAGACTTCCAGGACTCGCTACGCTCGTCCTAGAATCTTGTCTACTCGTCCAAAAAAAAACAGTGTTTTCCGGACATGTTACGTAAATTACTATTTTCACAGTAAGCATGCACAATAATTAAAATCTCAAGCGGGTACTTTGATTTTACTGATTTTTTTCTAGCGTTATGGATTTGGTTTATTAGAAATAAAGTTTGTCATCCAGGGTAATTTTTGACGAGGATTTCATTTCCGGAATTAGAAATTGGAAACGATCAACCATTGAAAACTAAAATTACTGGTTGTACTTGCCCCTCCTAATTTCATCGAAGGGGCAAGTGTAACTGTTGATTCTGGGGTGAGTGTAACTTTCCCCAGAAGAGAAATAGTGCGTGTATACAAAAAAAAAGACTAATGTGCCCAGTCGTATAGTAGGCCAAGCGATGGGGGTTTCTATTTCGTCGGAAAGAAATGAAATTTTGTGGGATGGTAGAGATAGGTTTCCTGATAGTCCAATTGAGCTTGCGACCTCGGGGTTTGCTGCTCGAGGGGTGAGGGGATGAAAACTCTAACTCGCGGTGCTTGGTTGACAATAGCAAACAACTTTTTTGGCACCGACCAATAGTTTTCGTTCTATGGCGCGCCAAAGTTAGGGGTTAAAAAAAAATTTGTTTTTTCCGTTAACCAGCTGTCGTCCCCTTACGGACGGCAGCCCTCAAAAGTCGAAACTTGTGCGAGCCAAAGATTAACGAGGTCTTACCTTTTAACGTGTCATTCCTAGCACTTCCTCGGGCCATCAGATAAAAATCTGAAGTCGCTGAGGATTCGAACCTAGCCGACCAGCAGTCAATGGTTTTAAATAAATAAATAGGGTTTTTATTAAAATATTCCAACAATAACAAATTCACGTATAAGGACAAGTCACTTCACATATATCTCATTTCCATAATCCAGGGGGAAGAGGGAAAGGACATACGGGCGCAATAGTAGCAACCCCCCTACACCTTTTCAGGGGTGCAGGAGGGGTGCCTTGCCGAGGCGAACATAGCGCACCCGCGAAAGGGCGCGGTAGTCCGCCCGCGCTGGTGTTAACGCTGGGCTGGACTTTTCATTACACAGTGTTTGTGGTCAGTAATACACGCCTCCTGCAAAGCTTATGCGTGTTGTTCGAATTTCTATTCCTTGTAGATACGCCATTGTTGCAGTTTGTGAAGATGATTGTTTCAATGCTAAACCCCGGAAAAAGCTGATGCAAAAAACCGGGTCAAAGTACTCTGCGTTTCAGTCAGACTTTCGACTTAGTTCCCTACGGAACCGGTTCTTCCCTTTTTTCATTAAAGATATCAAGAGATTGATAAATGAGCCCGCCATGTTTGCGAGGCTCATTATCAAACACTCTGAGTTATTTCTCTAGTGAGAGGACTTTTATCGAGCATGTATTTATAGAACTTATAAGATAAGTTTCGTATAAATATCGGAATCGAGTCGACGCCTCCAAGTTCCCTAAGCGTTTCCAATCGAGTGTATCGTCTGCTACCAGTGATAATACGAAGTACTTTATTCTGCATCCTATCAAGTCTCGCAAGTGGAGTATCTTTCAGGCTGCAGAATACTGGGCAAGCGTATGTCATAGCAGGACGAATAATCTGCTCAATCAATGGTTTTGAACGCTTCAGTCTCAACCACTGAGCTACTTGACCCTTAATTGACCCTAAGTTGATTTGCTATTGTAATCAAAATCCGAAGTTCATCGCGGATTACGACAAAGATGGCTACCGAGCAATTCTGTAATATATTTGTGCTATATAAGAGTGCGGTTTTTCAAGTAAGCAGATGCCCGATTCAATACCTTTGAGCTTATATAATGGAAGACATGATTTTTTGAAGTGCGCCCTTACATACTTCGATATGGGCATTTTTTAATTATCATGATCTATGGTCAATATTTTCTCTAACAGCCCTACTAGTGCAATAAAGTTTTTATTGCACTCATCTGTCATTCAACTTCAACGTGCTGTCATCATGACAAACATAAATGTTCAAACCCACTACATATTTAGCAGATATTCTGTGAGAATGGCAATACGTTTTAAACAGTTACATATTTATTATTATTTTGTATTAATGTTAGCAGCCAGAGCTAAACCAATGCTTTCCCGAGGAAAACTCCATAATCAAAACTGATCGGCTTTGTTCTAAACCGTCTACCTGAATCGAGCAAACTGTCTGTACCACCTCTCGTGATAACATACACGCTCACGGCTACAATAATTTTGATTTTTATAATGCAAATGTGGTTATAGAAACGTCAGTCAAAAATTATTTCTGACAATTACAGAATTGAAAGTTTTCAAAGGAGTATTATTAATGGAAAATAGATGATAGTGATCTGTTTCAATGCAAATCGATAGTAATAATCAATTATTTAAGTTGCGCTTTTCATTTTCCAACACCCAGTGCCGTACCTTGATAAATTATTTTTTGCTTTTTGCATGAAAGTAGAAAAAATACTGTATGCAACTCGTGCAAAAATTGTTTATTGCACTCAACGTATTGTCTAACTCGGCCTGACGGCCTCGTCGAACAATTTCACGTCTAGTGCAATAAACACTTACTTTTTGCACTCGTTGCATAAATAACTATTATTATATAAGATCAAATGTATCGAATCGGGCGTATGCTTTCAGAAAACCCTACTCTTATAGCACAAAAATATTATGGAACTATTCGGTAGCAATCTTTGTCTTGATCCGCGATGAAATTCGGATTTTGTGTAAAATAGCAAATCAACCCCCAACTTTGGCGCGCCATAGAACGAAAACTATTGGTCGGTGCCAAAAAATTCAAATACCAAAGTTGTGCACAATTTTGTTCTTAACATATTTTTTCTACGTTCATGCAAAAAACAAAACTTTATTGAACTATATTTGGTGGAAAAACTGGTACTTTATTGCACTGAGTTCAATAAAGACTTTATTGCACTCATCTGTCATTCTACTGTAGCGTTCTGTCATCATGACAGACATAAACTTTCAAATTGACGCCAAATTTAGCCCATTTTCTGTGAGATTGTATTACGTTTTAAATAGTTGCATGTTTCATCCTATTCATTACATAATGGACTATGAAATTACTAGAAAATGTAATTTGTTAAAAATAAAATTATTTCCTTCGAATATCAACTGAATTACACAAAGTGTTTTTGCATTACTTTTAGCAGATAGATTTAAACAAACAATGTCTTCTTTAAAGTTTAGTGCCACCTATTTTTTGGTTTTTGCATGAACGTAGAAAAAATATTGTATGAAACTCGTGCAAAAACAGTTTATTGCACTTGTTGCATGAATAACTATTAATTTAATTTTTTTTTAATAGCACCTACCCCAACGGTGCTATTGTCAACCAAGCGCCGCGAGTCTTCATCCCCTCGCCCCTCGAGCGGCAACCCCCCGAGGTCGTAAACTCAGGTGGACTATCAGGGAACCTATCTCTACCATTCCACAAAATTTTATTTCTTTCCGACCTTTTGAGAATAGAACCCCTTATTTTGTACCCATCGATTGGCCTGTAGGTACCTCGAACAAATAAAAAACGTAGTGGAAGAAATAAAAAGACATAGAATTACTGCGCATTTTGCTTCAAAAAAATATATGATCGCTTATTCGAGTCGACTAATAAAATTTCTATTTGTTGTCAAAAAAAGTTTGTGGCTTTTTTTCCTATTTGAGATGAAAATATATTTTTTTTATAAAATCTAATACGACTAGCCGTGATTACACTTGCCCCAATTGGCAGGAAATGTGTAACCAGACGACATGGTAACTCAGTTTTCTGTGATATAGAATAATTCTAATTCTTTATGCTTACTGTTTCCTAAACCCTCCAGGTACCCACAAAAATATAATTACTGCAATGCTACAATTTCTCTAGCTGAGGCTGTTTTTTAAACACTAACTAATCATTTTCACCGTTACCCACTCCACCCTACTGCGGTAATGATAATAAAAGCTCAAGAGATTTCCGGGAATAATCGTCCAATCCGTTCAACCAATTTATACCAGTGTTTGATCATTCTTCAAAAATGCAAAATATTTTACTATCCCCTATATTTATCTAACCCTGATAATATTGTCTTTTAACTCTTGAAAAACTTTGGGACAGGTTTTCATTACTTACTTACTGAGAGAACATTTAAAGCTTCTTGATCAAAATTTGCATGCATGAAACACATAAGACACATAAATAAACGTTTTATGTACAAATGGAAAGAAGAATTTTTCAGTTGACAATTTTTCAATTAGTTTAATTTTGTAACATCACGTAATCCCCAGTTAATAAGTGTCCGATTATTTCAATGCATATTCTTTGAACTGGAGCAAAGGACTGAACATTGAAATTATTTTCAGGTCCCCTAAATAATATTTAGGAAAAACAAATACCTTAAAAAACGTGCATGTGAATATTGAAAGAGTGTGTGTAGCCTCTCTATTACAACCGCTAATACGTTGAATTAAAATAAATACTCACTTCTTATTCAATGAAAGTCAACCAACCAAAAGAGTCTTCAAAGACACTGCATTGAGTTTTATACCAATTATGATATTCAGTCAATAATTTTCACTGACAACTTTGTAAAGGTACAAATAATCGGAGCGAGGTAGTTTTTTCGGATTACTTCAATCAACCGTACCTGACCACCGTTTGATTATAAGTATGTATACCTGCACATGATACTTCTCTCGATTGTCAATTGTTTTACGTCATTGATTGTCAATTGCCTTTGCAATGTTATGTATAAAAACAGTCACTTGTTACAAACGATTCATTGGAGATATTTTATAGGGATTAAAATTTGATTAAGAGTTCAATGGAGACTCAGTGCATATAGTTATTATATGGGATATCCTCTATAACGGTGAACTGATAATTAGATATTAAGGATTTGTGAACTGAAAAAAGATAAGCTTCTTTACTTCGAGTGCGCTCAGAAATGATAATTAGGTAGGTATATCCTCGGGTGGGGTGTAGAACGATTTAATTTCTATAACTATACTTCATGGAAATTATTGGTTATGGAGGGTAAATGAGTAATGAACATTTTATGAAGTATCCAAGCCGTTTGTAATGTGGCATTCACGGTTAGAGTGGAGACAATATTGGATGAAATCTGTATTCCAGAAAAAGTCAGTTCACACAAACCACTCGAATAAAACTTGGCATTCGATGAAACTGCATGCATTTGAGTTCTTTGGATTTAAATAATACATTTAGAAAATAATTCAAACGAGCGAGAAAAAGCATTACATGAAATATTAGACTATCCAAGAAAATTGGGATGAAAAGATTTACCGTTACTTGGTTCAATAAAAATGGTCTAGAATCATCTGAAATATGATACTACGAAGGCAGAGAATAAAGATTTATTCAACCAATCGAACAAAGTGTAGACATACGAAATAGATCAGTTGCATCTTTTGTTCTAGTCGATTAAACCATCCATTCAAATTCCAGAAAAATGAGATAGTTTGTCAGAAATATCAATGATCGTTCTTCAGCCATGATTATTCAATGTAATCATGATTCCTGAAGGTGTAAAAATAACGAATAATAAAAATATTAGTCATACACTTGCAAATATCTATACACCGACCAACGACAAGACAAAACCATGGAAATACATTTTGTTGACATGAACATTGATATCTTACTAACACTGCTAAAAATATCTCATAGATACATATATATATATATATATATATATATATATATATATATATATATATATATATATATATATATATATACCGGGTGACTACGAGGTGAGGTATGCTCCTCAATTTTTTTATATTTTTGAAGATACATATTTCAAATTTGGTGTGTCGCTATAGTACTTGAATACGCATATTTTGAAGCCTCTACTGATTATTCACCACAACCGGAAGTGTCCAAAAACTTTTTTTTCAAATGACACTCTATACATACTTTTTCATTATCCGAAAGAGCACGCAATTTGCGATAACACTGTTCTTCAAAATTAAATATCGGTTGCAAGATGGCGGAGATACAGTTGATTGTTCAATCGAACAAAGTTGGCCATGAAACTCAAACTTAAATCATCACAATTGACAAACGACATTACTAGAGGAAGCTTCGAAGTGCGATACAGTTGAAAACTGAGGTTCTCATTTTATTTCAGCTCCCATACATCCCAACAATTATCAATAATTACCTAAAAACCGAATGGTGTTCATAAAAAAATGCTCATAACTGCCATTTCTTAAATGGCAACATGTGCTTTTCAATTGGTCATGATGAAAAATTATAAATTATCAGTTTACTCGTGTGAAAAGTTTTGGAGAATTCTTAAAGGAAACGAAGATACAATCAGGTTTCATGATGAGTGGTCCTGAAATTGAATATTCTTCAACGTAGGCGGCTTAGAACATAATTAAAAAAAGCAATACACAAAAGCTCATATTATTTCAACGAAGTCAAAGTTTGTTCTACTTAATTAAACAATGCTGCTTTTTTTCGCTTTTTATGTTCATGGCCGCCTTCGTTGAAGAATATATAATTTTGAGAACACTCATGATAAAACATCTTGTATTTGCGATTTATTTCGCAAATTCGGAAATTATTGATAATAATTGTTAGATTATAGGGAGCTGCAATTACACGAGAAACTCAGTTTTCAACTGTATCGCAAGTTAAATTTCAATACTTGAGAATTTACTTTTCAAAAAGATTTAATTCGAATTTAAAATAACAATATTTTTGATATAAAGAAGACTTCTACGTTTAACAATAAGATTCAGAGTTCTGCTGGTTCGAGGAAGCTATGTGGGGTTATCCAACTATAAGTTCTCCATTCCTAGAAGTTTTGTAAGGGACGAACAAAATTTTATTTCCTGCCTGGACGGTTGCGTCGGAATTTGTAGCATAGGAAGGCCAAACTTGCTGCGATGATGATGTATACAGGGGTTGTCCAAAAGTGGGTTGGATCGGTACTTTGTTCGTAGGGTAGGAGCGATGTGGTCTTGTATCTCTTGAAGTCTGTGGAGTTCGTCGAGAGGTATCTTCTCGAGAGAATGGGGTTCGTCTTCTTGCTCAGGTGTACAGGGGCTGTTCTCATTTTTGGTAGGTTTAGTGGCTGCTCACGAAGCTGTCATGTGGTGTCTTGAATTCGCAGCTGGGAGGTACATCAATGAGAAATGTTCCTTTCAGATTCAGTATTCCGGTGGTGGAACACTGGGTCGATATTTTCGTCGATTCTGGGAATATGCCAATGTAGTGGGCTGGAGTCAGCTGCTCGACTAAAGTGGTGTGGATTGATACTGGTACATGGTGACAATTGGCTTCTTCTTCAGAGAGTTGGAGTATTTGGGTGATGCAGTCTTCTGATTTCCCATCGTATCGGATAGAATTGCTGTGGCACAGGTAACCTGGAATGATTTTTCTGCAAGGCTCGTTTGTTACTGATGAAGTGCAGTATTCATTGTCAGATATGGTGCGGGTGGTATGATAGTAGTCAAATTGCTGATAGGGATTGAATATAGGTGATAGTGTGTGAAAGTTTCGGGGTGTAGCAGAGGAAAGTGCAATATGAAGGCAATTTATGGTTTTTGAATAATAGGCATCGACCGATATGATATCATAGTATTTCAATAAGTCGATTTCGTCTGTGTATATACGTAATTGGTGGGTCTCTTTTTTTGTTTCGTTTTCCTATTGTTTTTTCTTCGATTTTTGCTTCTCGTTGATTGAGTTTCTCTCGATGTTGCTCCATATAATTATTGATCAGGTTTCGATTGATGTTGATATCGAAAGGATCGTGTGAATCGAAATGCCCGTTTAGTATATCTATTGGTTTCTGTTTAGTAACGCTGTGGATCGAATTATTGTATCCAAGGATGGCATATGGCATTTGTTCTTTGGTATGGAAATTATTTCAATATCTGAAGATGTTCGATTAAAGTAGAGTGGAAACACTCTATCATACCATTGGACTGTGTTTTTTCCGGTGTGGTGTAGTGGATGTGAATTTTGTGGGTGTCTACAAATTCTTGTATCAGCCCATTTTTAAATTCAGTTCCGCTATGGGAAAGGTACAGTCATTTGTGGTAATCCATGATGGGTTATAAATATCATGAGAGTGTTTAATATATTGACTGCATTCGATCCGTCTATTGGGTAGGCTTGTCCGTATTTGGAGAAAGCGTCTATGACAGTCAGGATTTTTTGTCCATTCGCCTAGAATGTATCGATGTGAATTATTTCTAGTGGTTTTCCTGGCGTTGGAGTTTTCATGAATTTAGGTTTGGGTGGATTTTTGTCATACTTGTTTATTTGGCAAGTTTCGCAGAGGTCAATATACTCTTGAATGTCGGTCTTCAGAGATGGCTAATAGTAACGTTTTCTTATCCTAATTTTTGTTTCGTTGACCCCACGATGATTGGTTTTCCCCCCATGATAGCTTTTTATAAATTCTTTTTGATTGTCGTCATCGCTGACATCTTCCAAAATGTGACTGCATTTGTGGGCTCATCTTCTCACCTTCGGGAAGGAATGAAAGGGCTTATTTAATTTTTGGAGGTATATATTCCGTGAAGAATTCGAATAAATTACCACTTACGTCGTCAAGTCCTATTTGAGCATGAAGTCGCTGTTTGTTGGGAAAGGTCCGTTCGATAACAACTTTGGCTGGGTTGTAATTCGCAAATTTGAGTATGACTTGATTATTATAGTAATTGAGTGGTTTTTCGGAAATTGGAATGTTTAGTGATGGATTTTCATGATTTGAATGGATGGTTTGATTGGAACTGTTATCGTCTGCTGATTCTTCGTTTTTATCTGTAACGGGTTGAGGTAGGCTAGGTCGTTCATCTAATGTTTCAGTTTCCACTGCCTCCTCATCTCGCTCATCTGATACATTGTTATACATTGATGCGTTTTCCTTATTTTCGTTCGAAAGTTCTCTGTTGAATTCGGTTATGTAGTCTCTTAGGTTGAAGCATTCTTTCGTGTTCATTTCTACTCTGGATAGGGCATCTGCGTTCGTATTTGCTTCACCCTTTTTGTAGACGACTTCATAGTCGAATTCTTCCAACTTGAGTCTCCATCTTACCAGCTTGGAATTGGCATCTTTTAACGAAAATAGCCATTGGAGTGGTCGATGATCTGACAGGATTTTGAATGTTCTCCCGAACAGGTACGTCCTGAAGTATTTCGTGGCCCACACTATCGAAAGCATTTCTTTTTCAATGGTTGAATAGTTTTGTTCTGATTCGTTGAGTGTGCGGGATGCAAAGGCAATTGGCTTGTCATTTCCGATTGGTCCTTGGGATAGGACGGCTCCTACCGCAAAGTTACTTGCATCCGTGATCAGGTTGAACGGCCTGGTAAAATCCGGGTACTGGAGAAGTGGGTCATTAGTTAGGATATTTTTGCAAGTTTCGAAGCATTCGATGAATTTTGGTGTGTGTTCAATTTTGGCATCCTTTTTCAGACAAGAAGTCAAGTTATTTTTCCGAAATCCTTGATGAATTTTCGGTAATCAATCCACGGTTCAAAATCAAGTTTCTAATACGTCAAAAGGAACGCAAACATAATCTAGAGTGAAATTACAAACTTGATTTTGAACCTTGTATTGGTCAGAACAACAAAATTGTTGACTGCCTGCCAATGAGTAGACAAATTTCAAATTAAGTTTCAACTAGTGACTGTAGATGTCACAAGTTATTTTTCATTATCATTGTCTTTGCCGTAAGGTATCAATTCAGAGTAGATTCGTTTTGCGCTCCATAAAGCTGCTCTGACGAGTTGTTAACAACGAAATGGCCGTCAGCAGTTGATGGAACTCTTGGAATTGAATCGAAATCACTCTCCTCATGATTAATCTGTATTTTTTCATGAGATTTCATGTGATATTTTCGGCAGGGAAGGCGCGCGTTTCAACTAATTTGAATTTGCTTGGTGTTTTCAGCGCAGTAACTGAACAATGCGTTACAAAATAGCACATTAAGAAATAGCACTGTCACCAAACAGTGCGAATCAAAACAGCGCCAATCATCCATTTATATACCTCGTATATGTTGCTAGGATATAAGTGTATTATATATTGATATGTTGTAGTTGTTTCATAAAAGAAGAAACTGTAACCGTATTCTCCGAATTCCATATTAGTACATGAGTTCCACTGCAGATACACATACCCTGCTAACAGGTTATGGGCCCAGGAAGGAACTGAAAGGGATCGCTATCAAATTTCTACAAAAAGTCAGTCTCTCAGAAGAAATTGAAAATTTGCATTCCGTCAATCAATTGTGACATTGCAACTTCGATATGACCACGGTAGAGGAAACAATTATACAAACACAATTCTACCCACAAGTCTTCAGTGATCTCCACTTCAGTCGGAGGTTTAGCAGAATCCAAATCTGAACGGTAGTAACTACAATGATTGGAAATTCTCAATGAAAAACTGCCTAGTGGATGCCGGACTCTGGTGTTGTGTGGAACCGAAACCAAACAAATATATTGATTCAGATGCGGACCAAAGAGCCATTGCCAAAATCAATTTATCCCTGAAGCCCTCAGCAGCCGCCGAAACCAAGAAAGCTACAACGGCTAAGCAAGCTTGAAAAGAGCTTACGAGGACACAGGAATTGTTCGATTGATCGGTTTATATTCAAGTCTACTCAAAACCAGATTTGAATTTGATTGAATCATTTTTTTCCATGCAGGAATACAATGACAAAATCTTGCAAATCGCTGAACAATTGGAAACCATAGGAGAACCTTTCAAAGACAACGCAATTGGAGGTATAATACTTGGAGGATTGCCAGAAGAATACAAACCATTAATATTGGGCATTCAAGGATCTAAACAAGTAACTTCCACTGAATTTGTAAAAAGTACTAGCACTCTATAGTAATAAGAGCAGAACTAGCAAGATTCCGAATACACAGAATCCTAGAAAAGGTCCCCGATGTTACAACTGTAATGCTTACAATCATAAGGCAAACAATTGTCCGAAGCCCAAGAAGTCCTCCAAAGGCCACAAAGTCAGAAGTGGAATAAGGACCGGTCGCTCCAACTTGCAAAGATTTCTCGTCCTACTCATGCAATGAAGATTGGCTCATAGCTTCTGGAGCTACAGCCCATTTCACTTCCAATCTTTCTTGGATACGTGACTTCCAAAAGGAAAGTGACAGACAGCTGGGAATAGCTAATGGTCAGAAATTAGAATGCACCGGAAAAGGGCATATTGATATTATTCTGAAAATTTCACACCTCACTTTTTCAGCCAATCAAAAAATTGGTTTTTATTTAGTTGCCATGACAACCCAAAAAATTTCCGGAAATTTTTATCCTCCTGGGTACCCTGGGCGAAATTAATAAGTGGAAATTTTTCTGTCAAATATTTGACATGTGATAGTTAACATTTTGCTTTTATGTACAAATGGAATGTTATTTTTCATATGATAGGAGATAATATTTCATAATTATATATTCACTAAATATTTCGAATGTGTCTGAAAATATTTTGAGAACTTGCATTTTAACGATGAATAGGTCCATCGGTAAAAAATGTATATCAATCAAATCTACCTATGCTTGACTACATGAACTTAATATTTGAAACAATTTTATTTAACTTATCCATACTCGGCTGAAATTTGCAAGAATTCCTTTCCACATCACTTCCCAATAGACAATCCGCATGGACCAGTCAAAACTATTTCAGTTCTGCGTGATGTGCAATGTAATTTTAGGTTGAAAATGTCGCAAAATGAATTTTCCTTTCTCACATACAAACACCGCCACTAATACCAACGCGTACCTGTCATTATATCAACAAAAACCATTCATGGCTCACTGATGTTACAACTTGTTTTCTCTCAGAATAATCTACAAGTCAGTTGAATTAACCATTAATTTAATATATTTTGGTGTGAAATTTTCTTACCGAATCCCCCGCGTGCTTGAATTAATTGCTGGAAATTTATCTCGTACATGAATTTTTTAAAATTTTTTTAAAAAATTCATGTACTCGAAAAATTTCCGGCAATAATTCAAGCACTAGGGAGATTATAAGTGAAAATGATCTACAAGCTACTTTGCAAAATGTTATTCATTCTCCGAATATTGCGTTGAATCAACTATCTGTTAGCAAGATGGTCGAGGCTGGGAAAATTGTAATCTTCGATAAAAACTACGGATGCCGAATAACTGAAGTACAAGTTGAACTAGAACAAAAAAATATTCTTGGTACAGCTATCGAAATCAATGGAATGTACCGTCTTGACTGTAAAACTCTAGCAGCTCACTCTGTAGAGTTATCCGATTCATTCACACTGTGGCACCATCAATTGGGACATTTGAATCAAGATTACATGAAAACTTTGAGAAATGAGTTGGCGGCAGGTATAGAATATTCCGTTCAGAAATCGAAAAGTCAACAGTCTGCGTTGAAGAGAAATCGCAGCGACTCTCATTCCGAAAATCCAGTACCAGAAGAGCAGAGAGGCATTTGGAAATAGTTCATTCCGATGTATGGGGACCGATACAAGAAGAATCTATTGGAGGAGCAAAATACTTTTTGACATGCACCGACGATTTCAGTAGAAAATCCACTGTTTATTTTCTACTAATGAAAAGCGAAGTGAACCAAAATTCGTGGAATACAAAGCAGCTGTTGAAAATAAAACAGGATGTAGCATCAAATGCCTCAGGACAGACAATGGCACTGAATATGTCAACAATGATTCCATACAGATTCTGAAGATAAATGGAATTAATTATGAAACCACAATTCCGTATACCCCGGAGCAGAATGGCGTAGCCGAGAGACTAAATCGTACTCTGATGGAATATGCGCGTAGTATGTTGATCCACTCCAAACTTGGAAACGAATTTTGGGACGAAGCAATAAACACTGCCACATATCTCAAGAATCGTGCAGCCACTAAAGCTCTCCAGAAATCTACACCAGAAGAAGCTTAGTCCGGCCGGAAACCAAATTTATCGAATCTGCATGTATTTGGTTGTAAATCATTGATTCACATTCCTCATCAAAAAACGGAAGAAACTTGATCCAAAAGCATAACAGTACATTTTTGTGGGATACAAAAGGATTTCGATTTATCCACCCAGTATCCAAGAAAGTAGTCATTGCCAGAAATGCTACATTTTTTGAAAATGTCACTTCCACGAATGAAACGTCAAGTACCCTTATCAATCTGTTTCCTCAGAAGATGAATGATGAAGATTGTCTACAGCAGTTCCAAACTGTAGAAGTTAAAGAAACTCCTGTTGAAGTGGGGGAGTTGTCATCATCATCAATCACACCTGCTGAAGTTGTCGCAGATGAAAATGCAAGCAGATCAGAAGATTCGTTGGAAGAACCGTCTCCGAGTACGATCGATGAAGTACCATATATTGTAGATCTTCACAGTTCAAACAATAGAAGAAAATCAGAAAGATTAGGTCGTCCAAATAGTTATATGCATAATTCTATTTTGTTTATCATGCAATGACTGATATATGTAATGATCCTGAAACCGCCCAAGAAGCTTTGTTAGGAGAAAATTCATTAGAATGGTTTGAAGCTATGGAGGAAGAATTACGGGCTCATCAGATCAACAACACCTGGACCCTTTGTCAACTTCCACCAGGCCTAGAATCAATAAAAAGTAAATGGGTTTTCAAAACGAAACTGACTGCGACGGGAAACATTGAACGCTACAAAGCCAGACTAGTAGCAAAAGGCTATTCTCAGACTCAAGGCATTGACTATGAAGAAACCTATTCCCCTATAGATACAGTTCAATTCTCCTCCTTTTAGCATTGTCTGCTAAATAAAACTGGACAATTGATCAGATGGATGTTATAACAGCTTTTCTTTATCCGAAATTAAATGAAGAGATCTATATGGAACTTCCAAATGAACAAACTTGTAGACCAAATAAGACTCTCTATGGACTCAAACAATCTAGTAGAGCATGGAATCAAGAGCTTGATTCTGCCATTAAAGTCTTGGGTTTTCGTCAATCACCGATAGATCCTTGTGTTTATACCAAAAATGCGAATGGAAATAGGATAGTTATAGCAATTTTTGTGGATGATTTACTCATATTCTCTGAAAATTTTGAAGATAAGGTGGAACTCCAGAATAGTTTATCGAAAAGATTCAAAATGAAAGATTTGGGTGTAGCAAGAAGGAACATTCACGTTAGATCAAGAAAAGTACATTGAGGAAATTCTTTCATGTTTTGTAATGTCAGAGTGTCACGGAGTTAATAGCCCTTTGGATAATAATCAGATATTGACGAAAGGTATGGCACCAAAGACAGATCAAGAAAGAAATGAAATGTTACAAATACCTTATAAGGAAGCAATAGGCAGTTTAATGTGTGCAGCACAAGGTACACGTCCAGATATAGCTTTCGCAGTTGGTAAATTAGCTCGATTCAGCCAAAATCCTGGAAAAGCTCACTGGCAGGCTGTTAAGAGAGTTTTTCGTTACTTGAGAAAAACTTCAACATTGAAATTGGTTTATAAGAAATTTGATGATGAACTACTAGAATATTTCAATTTGGACTGGGAAGGAGATCGAGATGGTCGAAAATCCACCACCGGATATGTTTTTATTCTCAGCAATGCAGCTATTAGCTGGTCATCGCGGAAGCAGGCAACCGAGGCCGAATACATGGCTTTGAGTGCAGCAACTCAAGAAGCAATTTTCTTGAAGGAACTTTTGAAGAATGTAATCCCAGGGTCCTATAGAACTTTTGGTGTTGTCGATTTTTAGTTAAACATCGTAATACATAATTGACTTCCCTTCAATTCAAAGTGTTATTGAAATATTATAAAAAAACTTGTGAGATTATTCTAGAGGTCATCGTAATTCAAAAATTTGTCGAAATCAAAGTTCAAAATTTCTGGCCGTTTTGTTTTCCTTAGAGTTTCTGAAAATAAAAATTAACTACTTCTCTACGTTATCGAAGACAACATCGCTGACAGAACAGATAACTCTCCATTATGAAAGTTCAAATACTAAGACACCAAATTAAAAACATATATCAGCGGTTATATGTTTTGGAACACTGGTTATAACTATTGGAAAACCTTCCTAAATTAAAAACTTATAAAAATAACTGAAATCATTCTAGTCCAAATGAGATAAACACGTGTGGTGAAAAATATTGGTAATGAGACCTATTATCTACTTTTTTGTCATCAGTACAAAACAAATATATATTTGCATCATAACAATAATTTGCATTTTGCAATATAGTGTTCGCCAATAAATTTCACTTTATCCATAATAAACCCATTTTAATTATGAGAATTTGAATTTTAAGCTAATATTATTTCAAAATTCAAGTGTTTCTTTCATGTTGAAAACAAACACCAAATTTGAAAATTTCAATAAATGAATAAAAACATGTATATATATAATATGTATTGAAGAGGACCAATTTCAATGTGAAATTGATACATAAAAATTCATTTCCGTGTATCCAATAATTAAACGCTGTTCTCACTGAAAAAGTTTTATTACCATTATATAGAAATAACTAGAAATCCGCCTCATAAAATCTAAAATTCACCTTCACATAATAAAATTTCAATTTTTAACCGTACTAGTCTCTCTGACTGGAAAGATTGCATAAGTAATGCATAATTACTCATGTCCAATAAATGGTGAAATTCAATTTTCCTCGAAATATATCTGTTAGAGAAAAACGTTTTAAATATAATAATAAAATTCAATAATAGAACTGATGAATATTTCAAACTAACTAAAGGAGGATATGCTTGATATTCCTGAAAAAACACTTAAATTCTTTCAAATGCTTGGAAATGAGTTATGTAGTAGTACATTTTGATTTTTTTCAATCTAGAATTAATTATCGTGTATAATATATTCTTATCAATTATTTTCAAAAATGCAAGTGGCAACATTGCTCTTGAATTAATTCAATAACTAATTGTCAAAACTGACATTTTCCATTCATTGTACATTGAAACCCAAGATGTCACAAAACTGTCATTAATTGTGACAACAAAGGAGCAGTTGATATGAGCAAAAGTGGAGGTTTCAGACTCAGAACCAAATACATTAGTATTGTTCGTTAAGACCTACTCTACTTGCTTGAAGTTGATCAGAGTAAGAAACGGATGTTCGTTGAGGTAGATCAAGTAATCTGATGTTGTTCGTTATGCTGGAGTAACGTACGCCAGATTAAGTAAAGCACGCTCTGAGAGATCTAGCAATTGAGAGTAGCAGATAGAGTAATATGAATTGTGTGTGTTTGGGCAAAACGCTAATTTCAGGCAAAAATTATGAGAATGAGAATTTGTATGTTGAACGAGCAAACATATCACGGCTGCTCTTCTTGTTGTAAATTATTTTAGACGCGTTTTTTCGACAGACAACTCATTATAGTACAGGATGGAATCTTTACAGGGGAAATCAAACATCACATCGTATTTCTTGTCGCCTTTCTGCACCTCAATGTTTTCCACTCGAAGCGAGCAACATCCCACTGTATCAGCTTGATTCTTATCCTTTTCGTTTCCAGCTCTCAACGGTAACTTATCCATGAAATACAACGCAACTGCTCTCTGACTAATTTTCATCCTTTTTGACTTCCAGTTCCGCTGGTACTTTGTCCAAATTTGTCAATGGACTTGTGTAACTTTCTGGCAACCTTATACTTCTGCCAATCCTTCATAAGTGCCTCATTCTCTTCTTGGAGATGGAATTTATCTACTTTCGTCTTATTTTCATTCTTCTCGCAGAGATCCCTAAAGAAGGCATGCATTTTCTGGAAATCACACAATTTCAAATCAGTTGTCAAGCTCGTTTCCTGTCATAACATGCCTCCAGTCTTTGAAAAAGAACTGTTTGTTGAATACGTCTTTGATGGTGCAGTCATGATCAAACATTTTAGCATAGAAACCAGCTCCCTCTTCTGCGTCTTGAGACAGCTCCACCTCCTCATTGTTATGATGAAATATGACATCTTCAGGTAGTGTCTCGTAGAGAGGAGCAAAACTTGGCCTTTGTGCTTCAGGAACTTCCATTTGACATAGTCATATTTTTTATCTTCCTTCCACCATTTCCACACATCTTGTTCCTCTTTCACCTTCTTTTTTTGTTGCCCTTCTTGTGACTTTCAAGTGTCTTGATTTTTTTGTTGGTCTTCTCTTTCTTTATCTTTTTTTCCGGATTGTAATCGTATTCCTCTTGTTCCTTGTCGTCGCAATATATTTTCTTCTTTTTCTTTTGTTTCTCTTTCTTTACAGTTTTAGGTTTCTTTTTTGCAATCAAAGGCAGATCACCATCGTCATCATCTGATACCATTTTGCGTTTACTTGTGATCAATCGTGCAGACAAAGGCAACTCGTAGTAACTATCTGGCTCTTTTTATGGCTTGACTTTGACATCTATCTCTGATTGACCATCGCCTTGCAACTGCCCTTCCTCTTCGGATAATAATTGATATTCATCCTTCCCAAACTGTGACATGTACTTACAACTGCTGCTGATACACTGATTTCACCCGCATCATTTTCCTCATCTTGGCTGCTTGGATCATCCTTTTGATCAGTTTGTATTCATCATTATTAGCACTCTTTCCTTTAGTAGGATTCTCAATGGATTCTGGTTCTTCCTCTTTGTCTGGTTCCGTCATCTGACATTTTGTCATTTTCAATTTCGGAAAAACCATACATTGAAAATTCTTGTTCAACACAGTATTGAAACTCGGGAACGTTTCCATGCACCACCCATCCTAATTTTGACTTGGAAATTACAGGAATATTAGATGGGCCTTGAATCACCTCTCTGGCTATTGTTAAATCGATATGATCTTGGCCAATAAGCAATAAGGGCATACCTTCTCTGATATATATATATATATATATATATATATATATATATATATATATATATATATCAATGGAACTTGTGCCAAATGTTCCCACCTATTTGCGAATCTTTCAACGTTTACCGATTGGATAGGAAGATTCAGATTTGAAACTGTGCGAACATTGTCTAGATCGTAAATTTGATCATCAAGGTTTCCTTTAATTTTCACAGTGACTTTTCTGGAATGGTTGTCAATGTATGAGGAAGAATTTGTCCAGTACATTTTCAAAGGATCATTGAAACCTTGAACTCCTATATCTTCTGCGAGATTTGCATCAAGACAGGAATAATTCTAAGTAGGACATTTTTTGTCACGGATCGGACTTGAAGGAAATGTTCATCTATAAGGCCTGTAGAATTATCAGGTTCATTTCTTCTCTCCTCGACCTTGGCGTTTGATGGACCATTCTGAACTTGTAAGTTGTGGTGGGAATGGTTCGTGGGAGATGAATCAGAATGCAATAATCTATTATGCTATTTAGAACAGTTTTGTACTCCACAGCGTCTCTTACTTTTGCATTGAAACATACGATGCGAAGGAGACAAACATGAAAAACAAATTTTACGTTCCCTCACCCAATTCCATTTTTCAAGAGTGGCCTGATTCAGAACAAAACATGCAATTTCTTCTATCTGAAGTTTCTTGTAATCCAACTAAAACAGTATTCTTGGGGTTTCTTTCTGTTTATCGATCTGATGAAGTAAAACTTGAAGTTGAAGGTTTGCACAATAAACTAGCTGCTGATGATTCTTTTTGCAACCACTCAGAAAACTCCTTCAATGTAGGCATTGGTATGGCCTTTCCTTTATCAACAATAATTCTAGCCCACTGAAATTGAAGATGTTCAGGTAATTTTTGAACAAGTTGGCTAAGAAGTTGAGGGTTGTTGATGTAGGCTTTCATTTTTAGGGATTGAGCAGTATCTGTGAGGTTGAGGACAGAGTTTGCAAATTTTACGAGAGATAGCGGATAACGAGTATTAACTGGTGGCATCAGCTTAACTTTATTAGTCATGGAATCAATTATGAATTCAGGGCGATCAAATCGAGTTTCTAATGTTCGAATAATATCTTCCAAATTTTCTGGGGAAACAAATAGTGACTTGACGGCTTCTAAAGCTTCATTTTTCAGCGCTTTTTGGAGACGTTACATATTTTCTTCATTTTTGAATTTACAGGTTTCAGTAGATCTTCTATAAAGCGAAATGAACATTGGCCAATCTTCGACGTTTCCAGAGTTCTTTACCAACAACTCTTCTGAAAGATACCTTGGATGGATCGGTTAAGGATTCGAATGCTTTGGTCATGGGTTGAGTAGCTGTTGTGAATTCTTTTATCACTTCAGTTGTTGCACTGTTAGCTGATCGAGAATATTCTTCGGGCGGTATAAATGCATCATTACCATGAGCTGACTGGATAAACTTGTCCTCTAGCAACCAATATTTCACTTTTTCGTGTGCACTTTCTGTTATTTCAATCGAATTTACTCCTTTATTTCCATAGCTTTCGTTATTTTTACCATGCGTGCTTTTTGTTTCTTCAGAAGAATTTTCGTTAATTTTCAATTCTAATGATGCCTGTGCTTCAATTTCAGCTATTTGTCTTTGTAACTCTTTTTGATCAAATTCTTTAGTAGTTGTATGTAGTTTATTGATAGCCTCCAATTTCTTTTCGTATTTTACTTGCTGAACTCTTGGAGCTCTTAGATCTAACGGATTTTTTGGATGCAATAGTATTTTCTTCGTTAGGCGGGATTCCGGCATTGAATCTGTTCTTCTCAAAACGTCTTTTTAGCTTTGTGACATCTTGAGTATAGTTTGGCGTCAATTATGGCTTAATTGATTATTCTCAGACTCACAATGGTTCCACAAGGCTCGAAAGGACCAAATGTTTGGGCAAAACGCTAATTTTAGGCAAAAATTATATTCGCTATTTGACTTTTACTCTCTTTTATTAGTCGTCAATATGACAATACATAACCATCTCTGGTTAACCTTTTCAAACTACTTGAACTAGAGACTAAGGGTGTAAATAAGTGAACAACAGCGTGGTTGTGGCGGTAAATTAATTTACTGTTTTTTTTTTTTCAAATCATTTCAAATCATTCGTAATGAACGGAATAATTGGTAATAAAAATAAAATGAGAGGAGACGTAATAAACGTCATCGATGAAAATTATATCGTCAGGACGGAAGGTGAGCGAAGAGCGAAAAGTTGGATTTATAATTTGCAGATGCAGTAGCAGTAGGGAAAATAATGGGTGTATTTATACTATTTTCTCTACGGCGTAAACTAATAATCGTATATCAATATTCTTCATTTTACAATTTTTTTATTATACATACCTATATACATTCCAATTTAAAAGGTTCTAAAATAGCAGCGAATGTTACTAGTAGTAAAAGTAAGCATGTTTTATCGAGAATTTTGTTTACTTGAAGGTAGTTTTCTACACAATGACGATTCCGTAAAGTATGAGTGAGAATATTTGTGATCGATTCCAAAACCTCCTCTTCAGATGAAGATTAATTTTCAAACATATCTATGTCCTCAACAATAAGGCCAATAATTTTATTTTTGTTCTTATCCATAGTTCTAGGAAGCCGCTATTTAAAATTTAAATTTCAAATAATTAGTGGTGAAATAACTACCCCCACTTCTGACGTATGTCGAATTGATGTTCGTTGAGATCACAGAGCACAGGGCAGAAAGAGTAACTCACTCCTACTCCATGTTGATCTAATGACTCTGATGACGTCATTCAAGTGATCTCGAGCAGATAGAGCAGTATTCAACGAACGACACTATTGATATATGTTATCATTTCGTAAGAGAAAAGCAGAGTGTTGGCAATATTGAAATCAACTCTATCAGTACCAGTGCTATGTTAGATGATTCTTTAACGAAAGGTTTAGCTGGGGAGAAGCTACTACAGAATACAAGAAGAATATGAGTGATTGAAGTCGCCAGAAATATCACATAAAGTGTTGAAATTAGGTTACACTCATTTTTTATTATGTGATATCCATCTATATACCTTGTTTATGTTGCTAGAATATAAGTATATTATATATTGATGTGTTGTTTTATAAAAAAAGAAACTGAAACGGCATTCTCCGAATTCCATATCACTACATCAGTTCCACTGCAGATACAGATACCATGCTAACAGCAACAGACTGCAAGAGATCTTCAATTTGGTCAAGGTTACAATTTCTGATTAATCTTTCCAATCGGTAATCGTTTGTTCAGTTGCACATATTTGTTGTTCTTCCTCTTTTCTTTCCTGAAGCCACATTTGAAGCGTGTGATGAGAATTTCAGCCTAATACATACTGTTGATCAATTACAAAGCGATAGATGTTGGCAATCTATTGAATTTTGGAAAGAATTATGCCAAGCTTCTGAGGAGTTATTTGTTCTGAGCAAATGATTTTTCATGCGTTCGGACAAATTCCATATAGAAATAGAAAACCGAGGTTCCAATTTCATCAGTTCTCTTCACACGTAGTTTTGCTCCCAATATTCCATCAATGGAGCCAATTTTTCTGAGATTGAGGAATTCTGATTGTGTGCGATTGCATGAAATGCTTATTTCGACATCATCTTCAGGGACAACACTCAATGCTAGAAGCATCTTGGAGCGAACTCTAAAACTTTCATCAGACATTGTTGTCAGTTTAGGTTGTTGTATTTTCCTCCATAAATTTTGGGAAAAATGCAAAAAACAACCATCTAGATTTGCATTCGGAAATGTACATTTCACAAGCATGTTACTAATTCAAAGTCTGATATAATAATAGAGTGGCGTAAAAGCGGCTCTAAATTAATTAATATGGAAAATGTTCTGTTGTAACTTTTTCTGTTTTATTGCGCAGGCAATACAAAACTGAAACTGCTTTGTCATCGACTAGTACGTGAATTTTGAATAACTGTAAGAATAGAGTAGACACAATTTTGAATGTGCCTTCGATACTCCAGTGCTTGAATTGATTCATAAGATTCATAAGAGAGGTACCGCTAGTAAATGCGTGGATGCGTAGATGCCTGGATGATACTTCTTGGTCACTTTTCGGTACTCCTCGCAATGTTGCGAATTCTCTCCTTCACCTTATATACTTCATTTTCCGCCAAATAAGGTCCATGAATATGACTATTTGTTGCTTTAGGCTTTCCGGAAGTAACAACCAATCTCCCCTTGCAGGTAGCTTTTACACATCTTCATTATTCGAAAAGAATATGCACTTTATTGCGTATATACCTTTAATTTTCATGAATATTTCCCTTTCTCAGTTTTTGAAATCTCCATTATTGTCAAAATAGATGATTGTTATCAACTTGAATATAGCGCACCTGTGAATAAGATTGTCACTATAAGACATCCTACATCATCTTGATGCCAGAGAGACGTATACCTACTTGAGAGTGGAGCAACGCCGCTCCCAAGAGGTAAACACAATTAAAAACTCTCTTCGCGGCAAGTATCAGCACAAATTCCGACAGATCTGGTCAACAGAACTGTCGGGGAAGAACAAAGTTGCTGCGACTAATATGCTTGCCGTTCCGATTCTACTCTACTCTTTTGGAGTAGTGAAATGGACTCAAGAAGAGCTGCGGCAACTTGACGTTATAACTCGAAAAATGATGCATCTTCATAGGAACTTGCATCCTAAATCGTCCGTTCTACGGTTATACTTCCCCAGACAACAGGGAGGCCGGGGACTTTTGAGTTTGGAGTGTCTACATAACAGAATGGTGCTGGATCATCAGGAGTTCAGATCCCCTTCTCTGCATAGTCCGCGACCATGAAAAAGCAGGGATTGGAGCATTTCTTTTTCAAGGCAGCAATCCGGGCAGCTGATGAACTTGGTCTCGTATTCGACACTGAACGGGCAAACCCAAACTCTGTCACCGAGTTGGAACCCGTTCAGCAAAAAGCTCACATCAAAGCTGCGGAGACTGGGGTCCTTCTGCAGCTGCACAAGGATAAGCCAATGCATGGGGTCTTCTTCAAGAATATTGAAGACCTTGGCTTATCCAAAAACCTGACTTTTGCTTTCCTCAGGTCAAGTGAGCTGAAGTCGGAGACCAAGGGATTCATAATGGCTTGCCAGGATGGTGTCTTCAACACCCTGGTCTACTGTAGCCGCGTGATGGGTATAGAGATCCCCGACACTAGATGCAGAGCGTTTCGTCCAGCATATGCGGTCTCAGCCTATTTCCACAGACATAACGCGGCTCTACGAGTGTTGTACCACCATCTACGACACTCGTACGATATAGACGAGACACCACTGTTGCCTTATGCTCCGGGGGATATTGAGTCCGTTGTGGAGAATGAGAACTGCCGAATATATTGGAACTGCTCATTCCCACCCTGAGGCAAATACAAGCCAATAAGCCTGATGTAGTC
The DNA here is from genome assembly GCA_958298965.1 of Chrysolina haemoptera. Taxonomy (NCBI): domain Eukaryota; kingdom Metazoa; phylum Arthropoda; class Insecta; order Coleoptera; family Chrysomelidae; genus Chrysolina; species Chrysolina haemoptera. Next base: position 14,997,499 of record OY282594.1, read on the forward strand.
CTCCTCGACTATCAGAGTAAGACGATTTTCGTCATGGAGTTTTCGGCTCCTGGTGAAACGAACATCGTCCGAAAGGAGGAGGAGAAACGGAATGAATATCGAGACTTACTCTTTGAACTCCGCAGGCTCTACCCAAATTATTCTGTTAAATTGGTGGTTCTGATTATAGGGGCTCTTGGTGGAATGATGAACACACTGCTCTCGAACTCAAAAATCATACCGGCTTGCCATAATATGGCAGAAATCTTAGCTGGACGAATGCAGAAGGCCGTCATTCTTGGTTCACTGCGTCTGCTCAGGGCACGATTCTCGGACCCAGTAATCGCTTACCCCACGGACGTGGGGAGTGGTTATCTGGGTAAACGATCCAGCGCGCCCTCCGGATGTGTCGGAGCTCCGGAGACAGAGCCTGACTGGAATATCCTTTAAGGAAAAAAAATATTAATAATAAACACTCCCTCATGAACACTCGTATAGTGTACCCAAAGGCATAGCCCGTGCAGGTAGCGTACGGCTATTATTATCATTTGCCGTGGCGCTCCGGGGCGACTTACTGATTTTTGGTGGCGTATTCACTTTTCAGCTGCAGGAAAACCCGGAAAACCACCTCGGGTGGCCGGCGTGCACTCCAAGCTAGCACTAGACGAGATTGGCATCTAGACATCATACAATACACTTGCTTTCAACAAGGACTGTGGTCGTCTATCGATTCCGATATTGGATACTTGAGAAAAAATCCCTTGTACCTACATCGGGCTCGAACCGACTACCGCTATACTGAAGCTTCGAATGGCCTGCGCCTTAGACCGCCAAGCTACCGGCCACCACAAAGTAAAAGTAAGCATGTACTTTCAAATTTTCAACTGAAAATTTTGTGAATGAACGGACAATAATCAATGAGGGAGGTAGATAGGAATACTCAGGAACTTTTGGATATAAAGTTATTTTATTCAACATATTTACTACAATGTAATTACTGGCAAATCGGCAATCTTAGGTACCGAATCCATTGGAAATGCTGTTGGTCACCTATTTGTTTGTACGACAACTATTGAACTCGGCAGGAGTCGATGTGATGATTGGGTGATAATTTGTGACATGTGGAGAGAGAGCAAAACCTGGATCGGAAAATCTCTAGCCATTTTGTCAAGAACTCGAGTCTGAGAAACAAGGGGTCTAACTTCTGAAAAGGGTTTGATTAATATTTGTTATTAACCCATTTCGGGATTTTCACTTTCGGGAGTGTGTTCAGTGACCGTGGTGCCTTTTGAGTTTAATTTGTTTTGGGAATTTTGCGAATACCGGTCGCCACCCATCTTTGGGGATTTGATAGACTCCACTGGTAAGTCACACCAGCCTGTGGGGCTAACTGAGTTTCACCATCACATGAAAAGAGTCCACCCTTCAAGACTAAACTTTATCTACCCAAGGAAAGGAAAAACAATCAGGAATATCAGAAATATTCTCTCCTTACCTGTTCAGTAGCACAGTTGCTATTTTTGCATTTAGAGAGAAAAAAAACCTTTGTCGAAAGTAGGTTGATTATTTTTCTGCCGGTATTATGATTGTTTTATACCAGCTTCATGATTATTTTCCACGAGAATTTTTCATGTAAAAATGCGACATGCTGACTCTTGCTGAATTTTCTTTTGAAGGAATGATGAGATACTGTACCCGTCGTCACAAAATACTTCATACCCTGATTTCTGTTGGTTTCAAAACTGTTATTCATTTATGGTAACTCTGGTATTTTCAATCAGACCGTAAATATGAATATATGCAAACACATCTGTTAGATACGCTAACCGTTACTCTCGGTAGACCTTTCATCTATTTTTAGGAAATTATTCACCAATTACGCGTCTATGCCAAACCAGAATTTTGTGCAAGCAAAGGTCTTTGGTATATTTGAAGAATTCTCAATGCATTAGCTTATCCTAATGTTCATTCAGGTATACCACAGTTTCCTCAACTTTATGTGAACTGTTTCCCAAACGGGTTCATCTCGATACAAAGTTCTGTTCACCCTGTTCAATATCGAGAAGGTTTATCGGACACAGGGGTTGCTACCTTGACAAAATACGCTAAACTCTCCTTTTAGTACGGTCCTGAACATTTCAGAGGAGAGAATCTGAAAACATGATGCCGTCACAGGCTCCATCCAGTAACGATTTGCTTTCAAAACACTAAAATCTCAAGAGGCCATAGCCTTCCTCCTGTTGTCTGGGGAACTAATAAGCGTGGTATTTTTTTTCAGTAGGCGGTATCCTGCATTTTCAGTTTTCAAGAGATTGTCGCTCCAAAATTATTGAAACAACCTAATCTCAATTTAAAAACACAAAAAGATCGCCTTGATAAAATCATGTTTTCTCAGATCTCACAAAATGTAAAGGCCCAAAAAGTCTTTTGAAATCTTATTCAGTGGAACTTTTGAGATATTTTCTGAATTCGAATATTTTATTGGTTTTGATCTTGCACTGCACTGTTTGGAAACTTTGGTGTAGTAATAAACATACTGGAGTTTCATCCCAACACCAAATCGCTATTTTTAATACTTCGACACATGTTTAAACTGAGTTTAATCATCCTTTTGAAGATGATCACTTGGTGATTGAAACACGTGTCGAGGTAATAAAAATAGCAGTTTGGTGTTGGAATAAAACTCCAGTATATTTAGGGTTTTGATGTTTTGATTGTACTAAGATTTTGTCTATAGGCCCTGGAAGAAAACAATCTGAACATTTACTGCTCGTAGTCATGAGTTGAAAACAAAACCAAAATGATTTTCCTACCAGAACACTTTTCAGGTAATATAGTTTCACATACTTTCCGTTTCTATAAATGATAATCGCTTTATTTCTGTTCATAAAATAACATCTTATAAATATACACATTAACAAATCACAAACACTCCACGTAAACGCCAAAAATACATTTGTAGTCGATCCACTTTCCGCCAAGTTCTATTCAGTCATTATTGTAGGTATATCTAATGATACACATTTACATTCATACAGATATTTCATTAATTTGAACACGTTTTTTCATGGTTCCTGGTGCTGATAGATTTCCAGGCGGCCTAAGTATTCCAGTTTGATTGGTACTCTCTCCACAATGAGATGATCGAGAGACTGATAGAGGATCAAGTACACAGGAATTAACAGATGTTTGTTGTATTTTTTGCGTAGTACTGGTAACATCAGGTGGATGATTTTGATGTTCATTTGTTCTTTTAGCAGGAGGTGGCGACGATTTGAATTGTTGAAGCGGGAGCTGTGTTATTTGATTCCCTGCGAGTATTTTGTTATCACAGCTATATCCAAGATGATCGAAGGTCTTCCGGCAGCTCTTTTCATAACTGTATATAGTTGTTTTTTCAGAGGAGAGTACTTCATCATAACATTCGCCTGAAGAACTGCTACAACTTCCTACAAATGAAAGAAAAAATTACGGAATTGTTAATTTTCGTTGAATGAGTCAAATTTCTTCACCCCCACAAGATATCGTAACAAAAATAGACTTTAATGGATACAGCAATATTTTTTAATTCATCTATCCAAGAAATGAGAACGCAATTCAGAGTAAACAGACAAACTGTTACCGGTGATTGAATGGTTCTCATGGGGCAGGCTTTTTTTAGGTTTATATTTCTAATCGGTAATTTACGTGTAACAGATAAATGGTGATCACTTTCGATTAGACAACTTTGAAAGCACATTTGGATTTTGTGACAATTTGATCCATGGATTCATTGAAACTGCATTGAAATATGTCACGCATGAAGTGAAAATAGTTTCTTGTGATTTGTGTTCAGGGATGTATAATTAACATTTTCTCAAGTTTTGGACCTCAAGAACCCTGTGTGGAGAGGGGAAAATGCAGAATTTTTCCTCAATATTTCATTCCCTAACGTCCTACGGCAAAAGCATTCTCATACTTTTTGTAGAGCGCTAAATTTCCTACAATTTTAACCAACATATTTGTGCATAGATTTGTTACCGGGATATGGCGCTTCGAAAAAAACGTCGATTTTCAGAATACTTAGATATGTCAGTTTCGTACACCTCAATGAATCAATAACAATTTCTCTATCATCTTATTCGAATTATTGGAACAAAAAACACTTGGATTCTTTAAAAAAAAGGGTATGGAAGTGTGCATACCATAAATATGAGAGACCCCAGTTAATTTCAGATTCAACATAAGCCCTTGAACTGCCTGCAGGCTTTTACCCACGATTCAAGTCCATACTATTGAATTTGTGGAACGAAGAGAGTATTCAAACTATTAGTACACAGACATTTCCACTGAATTTAGTTATATATATGGAACGTGCTTCTCAAATCTACAGTCCTAGAGTGAACACTGTAATTAATTTCCCGACATACGATTTGAATTTGGACCAATATGGAATGAATACTCCAAATTATATCTTAAACATATCGGATCATAGTGGTCGTATTTCCAACGGACACTGTATAGGTTATCGCAAACATCCCTATTGTTGGCACCTTTACGGTGATTTCCTTAAGTACTTTCAAATGTGACTTTTGTCATCTACCTACGAAGGCGTAGAAGGTATTTTTTACTTACTAAGTCGAAATTAGTCTAGTTCCGAGAAAGTTAGTCGAAATTGAACTAATTCCGAGATCGTAAGTCGGAACTAGCTAGTCAGTTTTGTGTAGTGCGAGAGGGAATGTTCATTTGCTTGAATAACAATAATTATTCCCCTAATCGTTCATTTCCACAGGGTGTAGCTCGTTAACCAATGAAGACATTGAAATTTTTATGATCTTATTTATTTACCTTAATATCCTTTCATTGAGATATATCATAAGGATATTGTGTTATTCCGATGCGTATGTTAGGTGGTATGTCACAAACACATGTCTTATTTTTGGAATAAATCCCCTTTCCAAACAGAATCGAATTGTTTCACGTCAAATTATCACCTGACATAATATCTGATGCCATTATATTCAAAAATAAATTTTGAAAAAAAAGGGGATCAGACCTGTCTTCGCTCGCTCTTCTTTTTGCTTCTGTGTGCCTTTTCCTTTATCTCTCTGATGATATATTCCAAAAAATATGAGAATATTCAATAAAAGTAGGAAACATCCAACACCAATTGTTACTGTTAGGGCAGTTGTATAGCTCTGAAAATGACTTGAAGCTAGTTTTCTCAATAAATTATTTGGATTCTTATTCAAACTTGGTAAAACCATTGTATTATCAGGAGGGCATTCTGTAGTAGTTGCCTGGAACAGAACAATTTATCGTATTACACTTCAACAACTAGACATTCATAAAACCACATCAAAGTTTGAGAATGAAATACCAAAGAATCTCTTTGAACTGTACTTGCAAGGAATTTATTATCTGATTTTTAATCATACTGTATAACGAAAGTTAGCTCTGTAAATTTGTCATCATGACATTTACAAATATTATACATGAATGTTCTCTTGGTGATAGAACAAAATGAAAGCACAAAAATAAAACAACGTTTGTTGAAAAGATTTTTAGAATCAAAATCCGAAATTACATAATTATTGATAGAGAATTAAAATATATTATTATAACCACAAACCATAGCAGGTGAGAATATTGTATTCCTTTCTGTTTAAATAAAATACTAAACTTATGGTTTTATTTTATTGTTGTGGTTCAAATTTTAAGAGAAAATATCTTATCGTCTGCACATTTGATATTGCATGTCGTATAAATTTATTGAACCATTTATTGGATGCTAACCAGGCTAGTCAGGCTGACGATAGGAACTTTAACGTAATTTGCAGAATTTTGTTGATAGGAGTGGAGCCCTATAAATTCCCCTTTACTGTTTTACCCAATACTGACTTCGAATATTAAACGACAAGCTGAGCTGAATTATTTTCCATTAGAAACAGAGGATATGTTTAAGATAAGATTATTATTCTATCATTTTTGAAAGCATTAAGCATCTTAAATATCAGACTATACGAAGGTACAGTTGTGTGCATAAAAAAGTCGTACAGCAGTTAAAGGCTATTGTGAGCCAGACTTGTCAATCTTAATTGAATTATCGACTTTGACTAGTAGAGTCAAAATTCAAACAAATTTTGTCAGTAACGCGCTTTCAACATTTTTTTAGCTCAATTAGTTAATGCAATACATTGCAATGCCTTGTACGACTTTTTTATGCACACCACTGTACAACCGTAGCCTCATCATTACTTAACTGAAACTTGTATTCAATTTACTTGTCAGGAGTATTGTTGATTCCATAATAAAAAGAGAATATACGGTGCGGCTTTCAATAGTCCCCCCCCCCTATTAACTTTTGAATGGTTTGAAGTAGAAATATGAATTAAAAACCGTTTCGAGAGTTTCACCAATACTACTTTTTGAAATAAAAAATATGGTGATAACCCAATAGGCTGCGCGGGGGTAGCCCATCAACTAAAAATTTTTGAATGGCACGGGGGGTCAAGTGGCACATCGTCGAGAAGGAAATTCCATTCTCTTTACAATCATCTAAATTTTTTTGAATTTCGTTAATATTTTTTTGCAATTTTAATTCGCAATATCTTAATCTGGATCTGAATACTACTCATACCTCGATTAATTTGAACGGTTTCATGGGGAACAATGAAACCAAAATTTTATTGAAGGGTATTACCGATACTACTTTTTGAAAGAAAAAACATTGCAATTACTCGACAGCTGGCGCTGGGGGAACATTAACTAAAAAAATTTGAAAGGCATAAAAATCGAAATTGGGAAAAAAATTAAGGACAAAATTCAAAAATATTTAGATGGCTGTGAAGAGAATTGCATTCTCTTTTCAACGATGTGCCACTTGACCCTCCATGCTATTTAAAATTTTGAGTTGATGTGCCCCCTCGGGCCCCCTGTTGAGCAATCATCATATTTTTATTTCAAAAAGTAGTATTGGTGAAACCCTCGAAACGATTTGTATTCATGTTTCTACGTCGAACCGTTCAAAAGTTAACAGGGGGGGGGACTATAAAAAGCCGTACTGTATAATAATTTCTAATCCGTGATTTCCATGAAACATAAATATAAATGAAATTTAATAAGTGATAAATCAACTCCTGTAGAAATAAACCCATTTAACTATGACGTCTGAGTCAGTTTGACGGCGATAAAAAAGGATGCACCTTTTAAATCGCGATAAAAATGCCTGTTGCCTGAAAAACAGACTTCATCTAGTACTTAAGCGGAAGTCCCTTCAATTTCTGTCATGACAGCAATGATCGTTCAGTATTGTTGACACAATAAGAATCTTTTTGGGAAAGTTTCATCTGAACAGATTACAAAAAGCAACATTATAATTGTGTTGTTAATAACTGCTCCTTCAAATAACTGTTTCAATTAAGGTGATTATTATTGTCATGTATTTATACAGGGTGTCCCAGAATAAAGGGGACAAACTCCGAGGGTAGAACTTCATTTTGAGGCTGAAAATTCCAACAAACATATACCCTGAAATGAGTATTAACCGAGTTACAGGGTGTTGAAAGTGACACAAAAAAATATATTTTCCAGAATAACTCAATAACGGCTTAACTATTTTTGATGAAATTTGGTATTTCACTTAACAGCATTTGGTTTCATATTTCGAGGCAAATCATGTATTTGTACCCCTACTCGCCCCTCCCCAACTTTCACGGTAACCAACATATTTCATACCTTGCGATGAGTATAAATTCAAATATTTCGAAAATTGTTGGCATTCACGAAGGATTTTGTTCACAAAAATTTCCCTATAAAACTTACATAGCCACTAACAAAATAATCACCAATGAGTATCCGTATCACATACGCACCCACTTATTCAACTTCAAATATCTCGAAAACCGTTGATATTTGCGAAACGAAACGTTTTACTTTTTTGTATAGGAAATATTGGGGATTAAGAAAAAGAACACGAAATCGATATTAATCCAGTGACGTGAAAGTTGGGGAGGGGCGAATAGGGGTACCCACCTGCCGTACGCCCCTGTTCAGAGTTACAAACACATGATTTGCCTTGAAATATGAAACTGAATGCTCTTAAGTGAAATACCAAATTTCATTGAGAAAAGTTAAGCTGTTATGGAGTTATTCTGGAAAATATATTTTTTTGGGTCACTTTCAACACCCTGTAGCTCGGTTAATACTCATTTTAGCGTATATGTCTATTGGAACTTTCAGCCTTATAATGAAGTGAGGATTCTACCCTCGGAGTTTGTCCCCTTTATTCTGGGACACCCTGTATATTGTCATTGATTTATCTTGCCAAAACGCACTCGAACTTTTCTTTTATTGAATAAATTTGTTTCTTCAACTCAACATTTTTCCATCAGTAATTTCACTCGAAAAACTGACATTAGACAAAATTGCTCGACCTACGGTCTCGCAATTTTTTCATGTCAGTTTTTTTCGTGAAATTACTGATTGTCAAAATTATTTCGTTGAAGAAAGGAATTTATCCGATAAAAAAAGCTTTTGTGCTTTTACTGTTGATAAAAATATAAACTTTACATACTATGTTCAAATAACTGGACTATTTTTTTCAAATGTACTTATCGAATTCAAGAATATTTGAAACATTTGGTGTTAAAATAAATAAAAAAATAGAAATTCCCAAAACACCAAGAACTACATCAAATTTACTGCAGTTTGTAAATTATGGTGGTGTGAGAGATTAGATTCTATATTTCCTCGGATGTTATGAGATAATCTATAGCTTGTAATAATAGTGTTCGACTTTGATGGTTGTGGATTTATTTAGGAAATTGCTAACTGAATAGTTTCTCCACATGTTGTACGCACTGCTGCTACAATTTCAGATGCAATATTATGTTTGTGGTTGAGTCATTGATAAACCCCTAAGCAACAGCAGAGGACTGCCATCCTCTGTGTCTCTTAGGAAATATCTCCTCCTGCATTCACCAGTATATATATCTGGTTGATCAGGATTCAAACATTTCACAATAGAGCTAGGTACAGTTGTGTGCATAAAAAAGTCGTACAGCAGAAAAAGTCATACAGCAGTTATAGGCTATTGTGGGTCAGGCTTGTCAATATTGATTAAACTTCTTATGGACTTTGACAAGTACTGTTAAAATTCAAACTATTTTTGTCAGTAACGCGCTTTCAACACTTTTCTAGTGCAATTAGTACTATGCCTCAGCTAAATACCATACAAATCTTGTACGACATTTTTCTCATAGAAATATATATTATATACTTAATCTAGAACGATAACCCCACTAAACTTCACGGCGAAAAGCATGCCGCGTATGTACGCCTGTTTACGAACTGCGCATGCTCGTCATCAGTTCAGTTTGGGTAGATCGTTGCCAAGTTTTAAAATCATTTGTCGTTCCAATTCAAAGTATTGTGTCATGAGGAAATTAAACCCATTCCATTTAAAAGAGAGGCATTTTTCAGCACTGTCAAGACTTTTTGATATCTAAAGAACGTTTTAGAGATAGATTAATCTCAATTTTAGGAGCGAAAGAAACTTATTCAATGTAATAATGCACCTATGTCACTGTAATTATAAATATCGTGCAACAGTGTTTATTCATCAACTGACAAACATGTCAGAGGTCAGAGTCGGTTTAGTTGTTTTGATATGATTTTAAAATTTTAATTGTCCTCTATTGTGTAGGTAGTGTTATCTTCAGTGAATTTGCATTAATCCGTTGCTTTACGATATTTTTCAATAAAACAGTTTCTTCCGGTTTCTTTCTTCAGATAAACAATGAACTGTTTAGTGCTGTGGTGTGAAAGTAAAGGTAAAATACCTGGGATGAATTATTTTTGTAAGTAATAACTTTTTTAATGTATCTACTTTGTCCAAAATACCTAATTATTTTAGCTTGACAAAAAAGAGGCACAATTCTTGGTTAAGGGCTTTAGGGAGAGACCCCAATGCAGAGCAATTGAGCGAGAAAAATGTAATTTGCAGCAGGCATTTTTCTCAGGATGATTTAGTTAGAAAGGGCAATAGAATCCATTTGAAAGCCAATGCAGTACCAACACTTTGTCTCCGCAAAAGTGATAATATTCTTGCCCAAGGATGGTTAGTAACACAACTTTATGCAAACAAATTTTGAGTTTGTAGTTACACCGCTTATAATATTTTCTGAATTTTCTTGAATTAGTTCTAGAGTTCTACAAGAAATACAAGAAAATACATATACCAAACATGAAGAATTGCCTGAGAAAGTCAGTGTCGAAATGGATGATATGGAAGTGTTTTTCTTTGATAAGGAAAATGCTCCTGGTCACACCATTTCATGCACCCCTATTGTGGAAATTGCATCAAGGTAACACAACTAGAAATACTCCTAGAAATAGTTATTCTCTTTAAATTAATTACTACAAAAAATTATTCCTAAATACTTCTGTATCGAAGCATTCAATTCTATAAATATAAATTTGAGAAAAAAAAATTCATAATATTAGCTGAAACTAATTTTAATAATTTTTCTGTTGTACAGTGGGAAAAATAGGATATTTCATACGAGTGTGGCGAGATGATAAACCATGTGCCGTATGCGAGTGGTTTCTCATCTTGTCGCACGAGTTTTACCGCATACTTTTCCGATGACCGACCTGGAAAATAAAATACTACGGCATTTCACTTCATAAATATTTGTAAAAAGATGTTCTCAAATCGGATAAATAGCAGGTACAAATACACATAGAGTTTTCCTACCATTTTCCCAACTGCCTTGTGTAATATAAAAATAAACCAAGAACATTTTCCCTGAGAGTGAGAATTGATAATCTAAATATAAAAATAACAGTAGTAGTACAACATACATTTGGTGAATATTTCGTTGGTTAACCTTCACCCAGTATCATATTTTACTGAAACCGGGCCTGTCACAAACAGAACTGATGACGCGCATGCGCATAGCTGACCTGTCTGAACTTTTTACAACACTTTCGGCCTATGTGATTATCATTCTAGATTAAGTATATAATATATATTTCTATGATTTTTCTATGCACACAACTGTACATATTTTACTACTTGCTTGGTGCATTTTCGTAGTTGAGGAAAAATTTAATTTTATTTGTTGCAGGTCCTAATTATGCATATTCTGTATTTTTTAATAAAAAAATGATTATTGAATTTTCTGTCAATCTTGTATTTGTATTTTTAATTTTTATCATAGCAGCAGAGCCCAGGTTTTCTATATCATCCACAGGAATTTTCACTAATTCTTTTTTGGGACACGCCCCCGAAATTCCAAAAATGAAAACCTAATTTATTAGACATGCGTCTATTTTTCGTGTTTTGGGTATGGAAAATTTTTCAATTTTCATCTGAGGTAACTCTAACCAAACCTCAGATGATGAAAATTTTGCAAATGCATAGTTATCTATACTATTATGAAGATTCTGACATTTTGATTTTGTTTCTAAGGTGACATATAACTTTAAAATTCATTTTTTCTCAAACTCTCATTGAGTTCTTAAATAATAGCTATTTATGATACAAGTTCGTAAAGTAGGACTCTTTTGTATGAGCGTGAAGTTTGTTGAATGAGGCGCAGTAGAGTTCTACTTCCTCATGTAAATATAATATGTGATCGCTCATACACATCCTACATAAAAAATTAAGTATGTGATTTCAAGCTTGAGGTTTGCACAACAGTGTTATTAAACATATACGCAGGATATGAATGAGCGAATATTTTCAACATTTACTGAAGATACTGCCGGTTTTATGGGTAAGATGAGGAGTAAAACAAAGTATTTTTTCTACATTCATGCAAAAAGCAAAACTTTATTGAACTATATTTAGTGGAAAAAGAAGTTCTTTATTGCACTAGTGCAATAAAGTTTGTATTGCACTCATCTGTCATTCAATTTCAACGTGACAAACATAAATGTTCAAACCCACTATATATTTAGCAGATATTCTGTGAGATTGGCAATACGTTTTAAACAGTTACATATTTTATATTATTTTGTATTAATGTTAGCAGCCGGAGCTAAACAAACAATGTCTTCCCGAGAAAAACTCCATAATCAAAACTGATCCGCTTTATTCTAAACCGTCTACCTGCATAGAGCAAACTGTCTGACAATTACAGAATTGAGAGTTTTTTTAATGGAAAATAGATGATAGTGATCTGTTTCAATGCATATCGATAGTGATAATCAATTATTTAAGTGTGCATTTCATTTTCCAACACCTAGTGCCGTACCTTAATAAATCATTTTTTGCTTTTTGCATGAACGTAGAAAAAATGTTGTATGCAACTTGTGCAAAAATTGTTTATTGCACTCGAAGTGTTGTCCAACTCGGCCTAAGGGCCTCGTCGGACAATTTCACGTCGAGTGCAATAAACACTTACTTTTTGCACTTGTTGCATAAATAACTATTTTTTGCATGTATAAGTGGGACCTGTCACAATATTTTAAAATTGTTGCATATATTCTAAAGAGTTCATGGCTTGCTGCTTCACTATAATAACCATATTTACTAAATTATTCATGATTTTCGGATCGTCCGCAAACATCTCCGTGAAGTTCGACAAAGCACATTTAAGGTAGGTACTCAAATACTCGCGTATTATACTTGCATGAGAAAGTACGAGTCTTCAGAAACGATATGAACTTTTGCTTTTCCTTCTCCTATCATTTTTAGCAGAGTTATGACCAATCAAATATTCGGCTCCGTCAGAACTTTCAGCGGCAGGTAAGAGTGAACCTGAAATTTGATGTCGGCGTTCAAACACGTTTTCTGAGAAAACGAGCGCATTTTTGTAAAAAATTACTAAGAATATTTTTTGTGGAAAATTTAATTGTTTTTCACCTTCTTGAGTTGTTTTTCCGATAAATCATATACTTTCTAAGATTACAGCAAAAATTTATTTATTTTTAAACAAAAAAAAAAATATGTTCCACCCCTGGAATTTCGGTACCCAATTTTTTTTCGTGTTTATCATGGTTCCAACTACTAGCATACCAAGTATGGTGGTGCTACAATCGATCCTAGTCTCAAAACCCAATCGTACTGGATTAAAAAGAGATTTTTACAAAGAGCCGTAGCTCCCTCAGGAAGCATGTATTATTTTTATTATTCTAATTCAAATCAGTACCCAAATATTGTTAGTTTGTTTCAGAAACACCAGGTATGATTACAATAGTAATTAATAGTTTTCATCGAGAACATAGCTCATCTATACAAAAATAACATTTTTGTGTCATTTCAACATCATTACCTGTAAGGCTGTATCCGATTTTGGTGGCAGTGGAACAGGCGGAGCAGTTCCTGGTACGACTGATACAGTTGGAGACTCGGGTAGAGAGGCAACAACTTGGACGAAACGAGGCTTTTCTTTGTATTGCGGTCGAACGTAACCTTGAAAAATTTATATCAGACATCAAAAGATGGAATAAAAATAATTTGAGAGAAAATATACCATTGATTTCAAGTAGCTGTACAGATATACAATAATTGTGAATATACAGGTGATGATTCCCTGTCACATTTTATGAAAAAAAGTTCATATAAACGTGTGTTGTAACCTAACTAAAAAAAACTGTTTCGACGGTTTTGCCGATACCACTTTTTATATGGTAAATATGGTGATTGCTCAACAGGGGGCGCGGGGGAACACATTTTGAATGAAATGGGGGGGTCAAGTGTTGAAATGATAATTCAATTCTCTTCACAACCATCTACATTTTTGAATGTTGTTGATATTCTTTTTGCAATTCAAATTCGAAATATGAAATATAAATGCGGATCTGAATACTACTCATACCTCGATAAATTTGAACGGTTTGATGTGGAACAATGAAACCAAAAATGTTTTTATGGGTATCACTGATACTACTTTTTGAGGCGAAGGCCAACAAACTACAAACAATACCTTCTATGGCCGATATTTGATATGTGTTACCTGGGTAATTCAGAGCCAACGGACCGGTTAGCCTTGGTTTATGCGGTAACAGCATAGGGTTAGCGTTGAATTGGTGTTAGTATGGCATTTGGTTTCCTCTCATTTTGATGTTAGGCGAATCATTTGTCGGCTCACTTGTTCACTTGTAATTTGCAGTGATTTTGACTGTTGAACAAGTTTTTTATACATATTTGAACATGCATCGTGTAAAAAATTTAAGCTGTAGCGACATAAGAGCTAACTGAGATTTACATGACTGAATCCTTTGGCCCAGGAATAAATCTCGATATTTGATTTTTCCCCTCCTCATTTCAGTAAAGTTCGTTCCTCCAGGGGTGCAAAACTTTATGACGAACATCTTCTTACTTATATGATCGGACTACATCAGGCCTATCGGGTTGTATTTCAAGTAGTTCAAATAAGTTCGGCACTTTCCATTCTCCATAGTGGACTTGATATCCCTCAAAGCTTAGAGCTTAGTCTTGTTTATACCATAATGTCCTAAATGGTAATATAACACTCGCAGTGTCGCGTTATGTCTGTGGATATAAATGGAAACAGCATATTCCAAACATGCTGACAGCAAATTCAATGTGGTCTCAGGTGTCCTACGGCAGTCTCTGCATCTAGTATCTAGAGACCTCTGTAACCATCAGGCGGCTACGACAGACGAAACATTGAGTTGAACGTTATCCATGTATGATAAATGTGCTTTTGTTCCCTGCTGCATTCGTCAGGCTGAGATTTCTGTCACCTTAAGGGAACCTGGTATAATTTTCAGACTCGAGAGCAGCGTGTCTACATTTCACCAAGGACCTCTTTGATCAAAATCACCGTTTTCAAAGAATAATTTGGGTGAAGTTCAAAGAGTCAACTTGATGAAATGTCCATTTTTCCCGTTTTTAAACCATGTTCAATTCGCCAAAAGCCGATTAATCAAAAACCTCAACTTATTGGCCGAGTAGAACTAAGTCAGGCCTAAAGTGCAGGCAATTAGTAATTCCAATGGATTCAGTATCTCTCATTTTCGACAATGGACTCAATATTCCTCGGAGCCCAATGCAACATTAGTGTGCATATGCTTATCAGTACAGTAACCACCCGTTTCAGTTTGCTATGATTTGCTGCAAAGATCTTTGACTAGGTCATGCGGAAATGGTGAAGTGGGCGGAGTAAGGAATTCGTATTCCTAACCTCCGAGTGATAAACCCAAAAGATAGGCTGCGATAGGATTGAACGTTTGATCTGATTATTTCGAGAATACAATGGGAAAGAAATATTGTGGAGTTTCACCCTGGGACACTAGTATGTTACTGCGACGGATCGCATCTGAGTGACAAATAGGTCTCGGGTCCAGGAATCTACCAGAAAGAAGAAGGGACTTTTTCAGCGAGCATGAGGATAAGAAAGACCAAAATATGATGTATTTGGAATTGAAAACTTCAAGTGGACGGAATACAGCGATTTTCACTGAAAAATCACCAGAATTAAAGAAAGGTAATTAGGAGGGTGTGCAAATATGTGAACATGCTAATTATTTTATAGTCCAATCCATGAATTCCAAAGATCTATTCAGTGAGGGCCGACCATCATGGTCCTAATAGGACAATAGGACTCTTTCTCTATGTGAAATTCATGTTGGGAAATTAAACTTGATATACTTGGAATTGTTGATTGTGATCAATATAAATTTGTGATTATGCATCGGGTGATCTAAGTCATTCACTACAGTATATTTCACAATACGCCGAGGAACAAACAAGAAGGGCTCGTGAAGATATGAAGATTTGTTTCATAACATGTTGACTATTAACTCATTGCAGACACTCACCGTCATAATATCGCTCATCTTCTTCTTGGAAGTGATGATGTCTCATGGATATTTCATCTTCCTCTCCAGGTCTATGGAGTTGGGGGATAAGATTCAACCAAAGTGACATCTTATGTCCCCTATAGTGATCTTTTTTTACAATTCGATAGCCTGAAACAATGAAAATTCTTTAAATGGTTGCGGATAAGACTCTCTCCAATAATTATAGAGAAGAGATTTTCACACGATTGTTCATGTGAAATTCACTATCGGGTATTAGGCCAGGTAAATTAACTTTTTTTTTACTGAACAATTTCTTACAGCTCAAAGAATAGAAGGCATAACTAATGCAGGGATAAAAATTCAACATCTGAATGCATGCAGCCGAGGAGGGATAGGGAATGAAGGGGGGTGAAATCGGTTTTATCAAAAAAATTATTGTAGTCTTTTTTATGCCAAGCAAGCAGATATTTTATTTTCATGAAAATGTTCAGCGAAATTAATGATTTACACATGATTAATACATTTTCAGTGGTTAAAATTCCAGAAAAGAGAAAATGAGTCTGCAAAATCTATCATTATCTGACGGTCTATAAAAAGTTTAAAGTAAAGTTTAAAGAATACAAAAAGGTTTTGATTGCCTATTTTGTCGAACCAGCTGATTATATGTTTGACTAACTGAAGAATACATTTATTGTAAGTAAGTAAGGGTTTATACCAGAATACTGAGAGGTAACACGCGAATAATAGGTACCACTTCTGAATTCTTTTGCCAGCTTTCGCTCACCGCGGTAATCTCAAATTTTAGGTGCGAATTGTTTATATGAGTTAACTGTTATAAGCGAATTTTCAAATTGAAATCAATTTCTTAATCGAAAAATACGTACCAAATATTATATCATCGGAAGAAACATGCAGTAAATTGAATTAGTACAGTTCTACTCAGCTAGCTAAACACGGAAAAACATGATGCGCACTCGTCGCACAACAGACTATAGTCCATAATATATCCAGTGATGAGGCAATCAACATGAAAGTACGCGCAATTTCCCATATTCAGATAGGTTTGTCGAAAAACATTTCATATTGGAGCACTGGCAGTCAGTGGCTTCGTCGCCCTCCTGTATGCGATAGTGACTTATAGGCTCAAAACGCCAAACATTGTGTTTCTTGATCTATTTTACTAGAAAGAAAGAGGAGAAGGAAACCCAAAAGTATGTGAGTGAGATAATCAATTTGGAAGAGGCAAAATAGAGCAAAAGAATTTCTGTAACTGAGAGTTACAAGAATTTCTCTCAAACTAGATGGACCTCAGTTTGAATACTTGTTCCAGCTGATAGGACTATTGGATTGGATAGGCAAGCGAGCCAATATCATTTCTGAAAAGAATAACCCACTTTACTACGGTGGATATAAAATGCATTGCTATTAAAACAATATGATAGATATAAAGTAAGAGTTTCAGTGTGTTCATTCATTTCGAAAAATCCAAACAAGATTTGAATACTGTACAGTTTTCAAAAATTCCGAACAAATTTTAAAAATGAATACACCCACGAAACTTAAAATTTTCGCAGTATAATCGCTTTTTCCCAAGTAAGTGAAACTGAGTTGACTTTTAAAATTGTGATTTTGAAAAACGCTTATCAATTCTACAGCCAATCAGAAGGCGATGCGTGATAAGCGAAAACGCGGAAAGATTGCAAATATTAATCCAGCTATTGCATGTAGGTAGTTCTAAACTCAATCCACGTATTCCAAGATGAGTGAACTGCAAACATAGGGGAACTAAGTTATTTCTAACTCAGTTATTGTTTGAGAAATCTTTTTTGTTATTTCCGAGAGGAGTGATGTGTATTTTTAATGCACCTCCCCAGGCTATTATACCATATCACAGACGACTCTCTACCACTGCATAGTACAACAATTTGCTCAGATACCTTGCGGTACTCCAGAAAATAGTGAGATGCATTGGACAACTGATGCCGCTCTAGAGGACTCGCTTCATCATAATATTTGGTCAAGTTAGACTCCAAACAGAGCAGGTCATATTTGAAAGGGTCTTATTTAAGGAAGACTTTCTCAGTCCTCTTCTTTTCTGCATTTTACTATTGTCATTGTCGGTTGCACTCAGTGAATAAATCTGCGGCACCCCCAGCAACCCTAGACATAAATTTGCCCGTTTATTTCATATGGGTAACTTAAAATTGTATGCCTCTGGAGAAAAAGATCCACACCAGTCGTTAAGGGAAAGGTATACGTAGGATATCGGTTTGTTTAAACGTATGATATCGGATTGTTTCACGATTCATCTCAGAAGAGAACGATGCGAAGAATACGGATGCGAAGAATACGGAAGCGATGTCCAGCTCGTAGACGGAAGCATTCTCCATTGTCTAGATGCTGAAGAGACGTATACTCACCTAGGGGTGACATCGCGTCACTCCCAAGAGGTAACCACAGTTGGAAACTCTGTGTGCGACAACTATCAGACAGATCTGGTCATCAGAACTGTCGAGAAAAAACAAAGTTACTCGAACAATCTGGAGTTCAGAAGCGGGTCCGATAATAGGAGTTTCAACGCATGCGTCATATTGATCTGACATGTTATCGAGAAATGATTTTTCCTTCTCGGCAACTGTCATAAACGTCAAAGACGCCCCCAAATTAGATTTTTTTTTGTATAAATGGTATATCATTCAATTCTGTATTGCTCTTAATGAGACAGTAATACAATAAATTATTATAAATAATCGTAACGTGATAAATTCATAATTTGTAATAAGTGGTGTTTTTTTTTTGATCGGAGAAAGGAAAAAAATTGCTGGACAATTTTCTCATTATCTTACCCATTTCCAAATAAAACTGGTTGATTATGTCGTAAGATTCCCATAACGGCAAGCTGAATTCTCGTTCTTTTTCTATTCGTGATAATCTCACTCCTATCTGTGAAGTATTAGAGCTTGCACCATTCGGATCACTACAAATACAAAAAATGTTAAGTTATTCGTTTTTCCAATTACTAACTAAAATGGCATATAGCGTACGGATATGTACAGTTGTGCGCATAAAAAAGACGTACAGCAGTTATGGGCTATTTTGTGGGTTAGGCTTGTCAATCTTAATTTCACTTCTTATCGACTGACAAGAAGTGTTCAAATTCAGACAATTTTTGTCAGTAAGGTGGTTTTAAAATGTTTCCAGTGCAATAGTGCAATGCAATGCAATTAGTGAAATGCAATGCAATTAGTGCCTTGTACGTCTTTTTTATGCACACAACTGTACTACGCTAAATCATCGATTAATCACAGATGCACATCTGTATTTGTTTAAAATTTTTAAAAATATTACCATGGCAACTTGATTCTTCAAATATACCACTATGATTACTATTCGATTCCAGTTGTTAAAAACTCTTCTGGGAGAGTAAGTGTCGATCTACGAAGGCGTAGAAGGGCCACGGTTTTTTTTTTTCAATCCCGACTTCTACCTCGGGATTCCGACTTCTATCTCAGGATCAGGGTGGCCGGTAGCTTGGCGGTCTAAGGCGCAGTCTCCAGGTAGCACCTCATGTTGGCTGAATCTTGTTTTCATATTGGGCCAATATGGATATATTGTAAATGTAAAAATAATATTGAACCAATATGGGTTTATATTGGAAAAACAATATTTCATTAATAATATTGGTGGAATATTGGCTCAACCTGTTCTGAATGTATATTGTTTCATGAAATATTGAGTTAATATTGATTTAATAATTTTCACCAATATCGATAGAGCGATATTGCCTACATATTGTTTTCAGCATCTAGCTCCAATATTGCGATTTCAATATTATTCTCATATCCATTTTAGAGATAAAAACAATATTGTATATCCAAGTTTGATAGCACATTGGTGGAATATTATTTACTCCATATTCTAAAAATTATATTGACCCTTTATTGATTGAGATTGTAACAAAAACCTTACGCCAATATTTCAAAGACAATATTAATACAATATTTCAAAGTTAATTTATCACTAGGATTGAAATTTAAATATTGGCCGAATATTCAATAAACAATAGTGAAATGAATCATGATTGAACTTGGGTGAGAAACCGCTAGGTGGCCCCACATGTGAAACAACAGCTGAATCATAAGTCAATCTACTCAGTGGTTAATTGAAGTAGAAACAAAATTGTAGAATTTTTAAATTAATCGACATTTTCTGCAAATATTCCATCAATGTTTTCAAGGCAACATATTACTTTGAATATTTTACCAATATATGCAAATGATATTGTACCAATATCCCTAAATATTTTGGGGCCAATATTGCTTCCTCAATATTTCACTGATATTATTTGTATAATGTCCAAGTAATATTGTGCCAATATCCCGAAATATTTATAATTTTATCTCGCCAATATTACGTTTTAATATTTTGCCAATATTTTACCAATATTATTCCCATGTAAGTGTGCTACAGCGATATTGCACTAATATCGCCTAACATTTTGAGGCCAATATTGCTTCGAGAATATTAGAACAATATTATTTTTTAAATATTGGTCCAATATTGCCGAATATTCACATTTTTTTTCTCGCCAATATTATTATTTGAATATTTTGTTAATATTTTCACAATATTGTACCAACATTGTCCCAATATGGTTGTGCTACTTGGGTCTGTTCAAAACTTCAGTATAGCGATAGTCTGTTCGAGTCCGATGTATGCATGAGAGATTTTTTCTCAAGTACTCAATTTCGGAATCGATAGACGACCACAGTCCTTGTTGAAAGCAAGTGTATTGTGTGTTGTCTAGATGCCAATCTCGCGTAGTGCTAGCTTGGAGTGCACGCCGGCCACCCGAGGTGGTGCTGTAGGTTTTCAGGGTTTTCCTGCAGCTGGAAAGTGAATACGCCACCAAAAAAAATCATTGAGTCGCCCTGGAGCGCCACGGCAAATAATAATAATAGCCGTCCTCTACCCGCACAGGCTATGCCTTTGGGTACACTCTACGAGTGTTTATGGGGGAGTATTATTATTATCTCGAGATCCCGACTTCTATGTCAGGATCTCGAGATCCCGACATCTAAGTCGGGATCTCGACTTCTAACTCGGGATCTCGAGATCCCGACTTAGACGTCTGACTTATAGTCTGGTTCACAAGTGCTATTTTGAAAAAAAGCTGACCAAGAACACCGAAAATTATGATTTTGGCCTCACTCGATTCGGAATGGCATCTAAGTAGAAAAATTGGGGCCGGCAAAAATTGCACCAATTAAGTAAACACAAAAAGAACGATTTGGCTTTTTGCAGATATTAAAAATTATTTGAGATAACCAAGATTTGAATAAAAGATCCTCAAAGAACATGACATTTCCTATAAAAAAGTCTTCCCTCTTGGTACTGTACTGACAATATTTATAACTTCAATTCATACGTGAAACTTGGGATCAAAACGAGTAGTGGTCCTTCACGTGCGTTGACCGATTCATAGCACGATGAAAAAAAAAATATCCATCAAATATAAAAAAAATTATACTATCTAACACATAAATAAACAATAATCCGTCAACAACAAATTTTTACCTCCATTTTTCTAATAAATATGCTTTTGTTAATTAGTTGATTTTGACCTGTTGAAAGTTGACATAAAAGCGCTGTTCTAAACTGAAAACCTGGAATTTTTTAACTCCTTAGAGCTATTCGTGAAAAGATTTAGAAAAGATCTCCGTTGGAAAAATCAAGAAATTTCTACTTTTCACTTTTTGTTAACAATCTTAGGCATCGAAAAATGAGAATCGTAAATTAGGCAATCAGAAAAAAATGTTTTTTCAGTCATCCTCATTATGGTTCTTAACGATAATAATAAAAAAACGAAAATAATAAAAAATAACTTCCATTGTTCATATAACTGTTATAAACTTATGCATTGTTAATAAGATTAAAAAAATTTTTGGCAATCTAATCCTTGATGAAAATAATGATTTATAAGAAAAGCGTTTCTAAAAAAAATATTGCTAAAAAACGCACTTGATAAATATTGGTTGGTAAATATTATTATTAGGGAACCATTTTTATTATCATGATTTATAACGTTCTCCCATACTATATAAAAAAATACTTTTCATTTGTATATTTTACTATCCATTTGTTATAAACAATTTTTACGCTATATTTTTTTAAATACTGATAAAATATTTAAAACAACCATGTGCATTTCTTATTTTAGTATTTAAAAAAAAATATAGTGCAAAAATTCATTTGTTTTTAACAAATTGTTTGATTATTAAACAAATTAAAAGTAAATGATTTTTTTTATAATATGAAAGAACGTGATAAATCATGTTGAAAAATGGTTCCTCAATGTAAACACGTAGCAACAAAAATAAATTGTTAATTAGTATGTGCGTTGCGTTTTTTAGCAATAATTTTCTTTCAGACGAAACGATTTTTTTCTTATGAATCATTATTTTCATCAAGGATTGAATTCTTAAGGAAATATTTTCAAATTTCTTATCAACAATGCTTTCGTTTATAACTATTATTTAAACAATGGAAGTTAATTTTTTTCAAAATTATTGTTTTGTAGCTTTTCGCCATAATGAAACAGAATAATGGGGATGATCAAAAAAAATCTGTTTGGAAATTGGGGTAAATATTTTTTGTTGATAGATTCTTGTTTATTCATGTATTTAGATAGTACCAATATTTTTTTATTTCTATAATTCATATTTAAACGGTTGAAATATTTTTTTATCCTTCTTCTGATTCGGTCGTCGCGCGTGCAAGTTTCACCTCTAAATTAAAATTATAAATATTGTCGGTACAGTATGGAGAGGAAAATCCTGCTCTTTGAGAATCTTTTTTCAAATTTTGGATATCTCAAATAATTTTTGAAATGTCTGCAAAAACTCCAACCATTTTTTTTTTGTTTACTCAATTGTTCCAGTTCAACATTTTTTTCTAGATGCCATTTCGAATCGAAGTAGACCAAAATCGTAATTTTCGGTGTTCTAGCTTTTTGACAAAATATCACTTGTGAACCAGACTATAATTCAGACGTCTAAGATATAATCATCCCGAGATACAACTCGGGATCTCGAGATCCCGATATAGAAATCACGATTGAAAAAAAGAAAAAACCGTGGCCTTTCTATGCCTTCGTATCGATCTGTCAATTGAAACGGTCATCCTGTTAACCTGAGACCAATCATTATAGATTCTGGCAGAGGCAGAGGAGTGAATAAGTTCCTTATTTTGAATGAATTCAAAGAGATTCCCACCTGAACGTCAATAGCAACTGTTTCTGAGTCCATAAAAAACATCGAGTAATTTATAATTCACCTATCATTGAATGCTCTGAAGAATTTTGGTATTGAAATAGCGATAACAGTATTGATACAGGAAATTAAAATAAAAACTGCAGTGAGTAGTTCAACTGAATTGTTTTTCACTCATATAAAACAATAGCACATCGTTTAGTAATGTACTGCTCCAATAATAGATTAATCACAGATTCATAATCTTTGTTCGATACAAATTCTTAAAAAACAGCACCGTGACAACTACATTCTTTCAATACATCACTATGGCTACTGTTCCATTTTAATTGTTAAACACGCCTGACAGACTATCTTGTTCTGTCAGTTGGAACTGTCATGATGATAATATGAGAGAAGCCAACACATAAAACATGTTGTTTGAATAAAAGTTCGTAGTATGTCGAGCATTTAAAAACTTTTTTAGACATTCGTTTATTCAACACTTGCTGCACACGTGCTATAAAAAGACGTTTATAATACTTGTTGCATAATACAGGGTGTTTCATAATAAATGCACAGGACTTCAGGATATGATAGCTCTTTCAAGAATATGGAAAAAAGTTCCTATTGACTTACCCTACACCATTTTCCTCATACAGGGTGTTGAATTAAAAAAAAAATCGTTTTTTGCGAATATCTCTGGAACCGTTTATCGCACAGAAAACAGATTTTGTAGACATTTTCTACTCATAATAAGCTATGTTTTGCTCTGATTTTTTATTTTT
This sequence comes from Chrysolina haemoptera, assembly GCA_958298965.1. NCBI lineage: Eukaryota > Metazoa > Arthropoda > Insecta > Coleoptera > Chrysomelidae > Chrysolina > Chrysolina haemoptera. The sequence goes on from OY282594.1 coordinate 15,021,275, forward strand.
TTTAATTCATAATTGGTGAAGATTTTGAAGGGGTAGTGGGTGTTTTTTCCTCCAACTTCTACGCCACTACAAAAAGTACAGTTTTGAGTCACCCATTTGAACCGCTAATGTTTTCTACACAAAAAAGATACTCTTGTTCATAAGCTCTAAAGTTGACTGAATTTTTTTAAATATTTTTTTCATAATCATACAAAATTTATTTAAACGTTAGAACAAGTAACAAAACCAAACGTTAACTTCATATTTGCAAATACTCAGTTAAATTAAGTGTTGGAAATGTCCGGCGTTAGCTTCAATGCACGCAGCAAATTTTCGACGCATTGACTGTCTAAGCTGTATTCACATGCCAGCTTTCGCTTATCGGGCGGAGAGCACAAATTTTAAGCGCGCCCTGTTTTTTTACGAATACAGCCAAAGTAGGAGATTTGAGCCGGTTCTGGGCCTCCCCCCACCACTATGACGTCATCAGTGACCTTGACCTATGACCTATGACCTCGACCTATGACCTTGACCCATGACCTTGACCTATGACCTTGACCTATGACCTCGACCTATGACCTCGACCTAGGACTTGACCTAGGACTTGGGCTTGCCCTTAGCCTTGACCATGATGTATATTGTTGGGAGGTGTTCAGGGTTTGTGTTTGACATTGAGATTATAATGACTTGGATTTTTTTTTCATACACGGACAAGTACTTTTTCCAAGTACTTAATTTATTTTTCTTACCTCAATGTCTTCCATGTCCTTCATGTATACTTACTCTGCCATTGTGTATGATCCTAATGTGTGGAGTACGCATACAAATCTAAACCGAAGTATAGAGAGGGTACAACACGTCTGCACACCACGGAGATCCAGTCAGACATGTGATTCCCCTCCGATGATGTATACCTTGCGATGGTGGTGGGGGGAGAGGTCGCGTGACGTCAACGCTATGCGCATCCGACGACGATCCAGTGATGTGTGTCAGACTCTCGCTCTCGACATGGTTGGCTTTCTCCCACCCTTTCTCCCCACCATCACTCCCACCCCGTCTCCTCACCCTTTCTTCTCCCACCCTTTCTCCCCACCTTAACCCAAAGGCTGCGGTCATGCAGCGACTACGTGGCTTTAACGTTGAGATATACTTGGAGGTACTTTGAAAATTTTGGTATGACCTTAATGAATGCTATACATGTATTCAGTGTTTGTGTTTGACCTTGAGATGTCATTGTGATGACTTGGATATCATTTTTCATACACGGACAAGTACTTTTTCCGGGTACATATTTACCTCCATGTCTTTCACCGTCCTTCATGTGTACCTACTTTACTATTGTGTATGATCCTTATGTGTGGAGTACATATAAAAATCTATACCGAAGTATAGAGAAGGTACACATCTGCACACCACGGAGATCCAGTCGGATATGTGAACTCTGAGAGATACCTTGCTATGGTGGTGTCGTGACGTCAACGCTATGCGCATCCGACGACGATCCAGTGATCGTGTCAGGATTTTGCTCTCGACACGGTGGGGTGGGTCCGCGCTGACGTCACAACACCCATACGCAGAGGTACTTTGAAAATGTTGTATGACCTTCATGAATGCTATACATGTACTTAAGGTTTGTGTTTGACCTTGAGATGACATTGGTGATAGATGGGAGAGATTACATACACGGTAATGAAGTTCTTGGTTATTGTGTCCTGTTTCAATTGTATTCATGATTGATAGTGTATGTTATGTGTACGTACTCTTAAAAACTATAAAGTTTAAACAGTACATACAAAAAACCATTGACATTGGGTTTTTTTCTTCATATATACGGTAATGATGACCAAGCACTTTTCTACTCTGCGTTTGATCTGCGTATGACCTGTGTACGGTAATGAGTATACGATCGAGTATTTGAGTACTTAAATAACTCCATGTCTCGAACTATGTATGATCATGTGTACTCCAGACTTGCTACTGTGACCTTCATGGTGTACATACAAGTATAAGTAGCAAGAAGCAAGTCCGAAAATTCAAGAAATCTAACCACACACGCACCGTCTGTTAGCCATTAAACGCCGGCGATGAATGTACCGTTCCCTCAGGCATGACCTCCGCATGACATCCC